>JASDDO010000031.1:127592245-128976130 GCA_030015575.1 Agapanthus africanus
TATTCGATGGTAAAAGCAATACTTTGGGTTGGAGACTTCGCCTGCTTGTTCAGGGTGTTTAGACTTTGGCAACGTAAGCATTTGATGTTTTAGAGCGAGATCGAATATGTTCCTTGTTTTGTTCCGAGGAAATGAGTATGCTCGACTCATTTTCTTCCCGAGGGCTAAGTCAATAACGCTTGATTCTCGGATGCGCGGCTTCTTAGCTCTGCTTTGTGGTTGTCGAGCGCCTCTCTTGCCTTTCGATTTTTTTTTGTTCTTGCGTCGAACCTTTTTTATAGCAGGTTGACAAGGAGCGGCATCTTCGTTCTTTACTGCCTGTTGGAGGAGGCGCTGTGTCTTAGCTTTCTCATAGATTGCCATTTCACGATCGTGATCATCTCGGGCTTTTTGATTCGCATCCCTTATAAGTTTGCTCATCTGGTCTTCGGACGATGTACTGGGCGGTTTTGTATCAGGAACTTTTGCTGGTTCGGGATTAGCATCCTCCCATTGAGCGTCCGCCTCTTCATCGAAGTCATACATGGCATAACAGCTGTTTACTAGCTCCTGCTTCTTTGGCCGGATGTACCCAAGCCCTTTGGTTTCTACTCTCCCGTTAGGCAGTTTGCATTAGGTCCCGGGAATGTTCCAGACCTTGTCATAGAATTTGGCTTTCCTAACGGTCTGTGTGAAGGACATCCCCTGGCATTTTAGCAGTTTCTTCAAACCTTCGGTATAATATCGGGGAAGACGGATAGGCTGAAGCCTGTCGAGCGTGGGATCCGCGCCATGCCAAATTTCTTTTTCTACTTTGTTTTCTTCAGAACGGTAGAACAGGATTGCCTTCTCGCCTTTTCGTCCGGGAGGGATATAGAATGTCTGCAATTCTTCTACGCTGTTGGTGTCGAGTGCATCCAGTTCTTTGTAATGTTCAAGCGGCACCATGGTTATCTGCAGACTTCGCTCTTCATCAGCGGAAATCCGTATCGAAGGCCGAGCAGGGAATACAGCATGAACTTCATCCTCTGAATCACTACCGAAGATCAACGAAGGAACGGATGGTCCTGGCCTGGTAGATTGGGATGGACCTGAATAAATTATATCCTCCTCCTCGGTGTCACTGCCGAAGACAGGGATGGTGGCATTAGTTTTGTTCTCCGGTTTGTGACACCTTTCCGTGTCTTCGAAGCTCGGCAAGAAGTATTTGGCATCTTCATACTTGCGAACTTCGTTCACGGAAAACGGATTCAACTCTCCGGCCACAGTGTACTCGAGGCCATCCCTGGAATACTTCATGCACTGATGCTGTGTAGAAGGGATGATATTGTACTCGTGTAGCCATGGTCGGCCGAGCAGAGCATTGTAGCACGTCTTGGCGTCTATAACATGGAATTTGATGTCTGTGACGAGCAACCCGAAGCGTAGCGTCAATATCACAGATCCAAGAGTCTTTGAGGATTGAGAGTCGAAACCGGAGATAGTGATCTTGTCTCGGGCGAGGTGTTGTATGCTCATGCAAATTTCTTTTAACACCCGTACATTGAGTAAATTGACGGACGATCCGTTATCGACCAAGATTTTACCTATCTTTATGTCATGGCAATATCCTGAGACATAAAGGGGGCAATTGTGTTCACACATCCTGAGGAGAAGGTCTTCATCACCAAAAGCAACGTCGGCTGTGTGCACTTCTTCTAATTCGTCTTTCATCTTTTCTTCGGCTAAGAAGGCTTGAAACTGGTCCGGATCTTGTAGCGCCTTAATCAAAGAGTCTCTGGCTTCCTTTGATAGTAAGAAGGCATCAAGGATACTGAGCTGAGAGGGCAGTTTCCTCAGATGTGCCAAAACGTTGTAATCCACCTTACTTCTCTTCGGCGGGTTCTTGGCGTTTAGCTCTTCCAGAACTTGGTCATCTAAAACGATGTCTTCAGAGACCTTTACTTTCCCTTTATCTTTTCTATTCGAGGGTCCGAGGTTCTTTTCAGGCAGTGTCCGATTCCGCAGCCGGATATTTTCGCAAATCACTGGCTCCTCTTCTTTTCCCGAAGTTGACTCTTTAAAGAGAGGGGCGAGCTCTAGCTCCTCATCAGAGTCGCTCCCAAATGTAGGCACTTGTGATCTGGTAGTGTTAACCATGTGACAGTTGCCGGCAGCTCTTTCAAGAACTTTGGTCGTGTTTCTTTGCTCTCGACGAATCTTATGCTTTTCCCGTTTAAAGCGTTGTTGATTAGCGACGTATCCTTGCCACCACCTATTGAACGCTTTGCACTCTTGGGTAGAATGTGAGACCTTCTGATGATATAAGCAATACGAGGGGTGCATTTCTACCACGCTAGTAACTTTTTCTTCTGGGGGTGGTAGCTTCATGCCCATCGATATGGCCTTAGCGAACTTCTTTTTTATCTTGAATTGGCTTTTGTCAGAGGTAGAGGCATTTTGCTCCAGTGGGATCATCTCAGCTCCTCCCTCAAGTCGCTGGCGCTTGGCCGTTTCGAATATAGCCGTCTCGCGTTCTTGATCAGCTTTACTTTTCAATCGAGCTTCACTAAGAAACGCGTCAATCATTCCTATTGATAATTCCGGAACCCTTGACTCAGTATTTGCCCCCGGCGTTTTGGTGCCAGAAGTCCCTTCATCGTTCGAGGTCGAGTGAGAGATCATATGACAGCTCGCCACGTATTCCTTGGATTCATCTGATGAACTTTCCTCCTCATCTTCTTTTTGAAAGACGTGATCAAGGAAATCTTGGAGCGTAACGGGAGTCCGCGCCTTCTGGTTATATTCATCCAGCGCGTCGATTTGCTTTTGTAAGTCGGTGCGCTTGTCGCCAGGCTTCACGGGCATCTTAGATTTCTTCTTCTTCTTTTTCGAAGATTTTGACGGCTGGTTATGAACGCTTGAACTACCACCATCGGTCTTCGGAGTCGGACGTGGCTTCAACATCCCCTCTATAACCTGCGGCTCCAAGGGGTTCTTCCACTTGACCGCTGGACAGGTCTGAAGATCATTTAGCATTCTCCTCGTTTTGGCCGATAATACAACTTCCCAGGGAGTTTCTTCAACGACGGAGTATGTTGCCCCCGGCGTATTTGTCCCCTTAGAGGTGTGGGGCTGCGGGGGATTTACCTTCCATTTGTCGGATAGCGCGAATTTGCCCTGGCGGTACTGGTTTTCAAGCCAATTTTTGAAAACGTAACAGTCTTCGATCGGATGTCCTAGCACTCGATGATAAGGGCAGTAATTAGGCTCATTGACGTCACTTGGTTGCGACGGATGTTTTGGATCTGGCAGATTTATGAGCCTATTGCGCAATGCCAGCTTAAATAACCTCCTCGTTTTATCACGGGGGAAGGAGTAAGCACGTCCCATCCTGTCCTCAAGGGGTACGTATGGGCGCGTATTATTTGGACGAGCAACCGGCTTCGAGTCGTTCGGTTGTTGTTGGGCATTAGCGACGATGATCGCTTTTCCCTTTCCTTTATCGTTTCGAGTGTCCGGCTTCGGGAGAGGGGGTTTATGGCCCATCTGGTCCATCTGCGCCAATTTGTCGATCAAAGCCTGGAAAGAAGTCTGCTTGAAGAACATCATAAACTGCGAAATGGTTGCTTGTGGATCAAGGGTTCCAACAAACATTCCCACCGCAGGGGCTTCTTCTATACGCTGTTCACACTTAGACCATAGATTACGCCACCGTATAGCGTACTGGACCCACGTCTCGCCGGGCTTTACCCTGGCGTTAATCAGCGCCGTCATCGGAGTACGCTCACTGGCACTTGCAAAGCGTTGGGTGAAGAGCAGCTCCATCTCTGCAAAGGTTTTAATAGAGTCGTTGGGGAGATCGGAATACCATTCGAACGCCGTATCTGATAGGCTTCCAACGAACTGGCGAAGCAGAAGCTTGTCATCGCCGCCGGTGTTACCGCAAAGCGCCCTGAATTGGGCAACATGTTGATGGGGATTGCCGGTCCCTTGTAGACGTGAAACTTGGGAATTGTGTAACCTGGCGGGTACCTGATTTGGTCATACCAGCCCGGATACGGTCGCCCCGTTTTTACGACATGGCCGGCTGCTTCGGCCGCGTGATGAACCTTTATTTGCTGGGCTATATATTCGTCCAGATCAGTTTTAGAGATTGTGTCTTCTTTAGCCGTCGATAGAACGGGCTGAGGGTTTGATGTTTCTCCCCTATCATCCCTAAGGACGATCGGGGGTTCTTCAGTCGAGGGCTCTGATTGTATCATCATCCCTATCATGTCCTGGAAGAGGAGGCCCATACGCTGTATATTGGCTGCTTGTTCAGCAGCCTCTTTGTCTCTCTTTTCCAGTACTCGGCGGAGGAACTCGGCGGAGGAACTCGGCGTCGGTCTTTTCCTCTTGGCGCTCATCTAAGGACGTCTCAGGATTCTCTTTTGGCCCCGTGAGTGCAGCCATTGTAGTCATCATCTCCTGGAGCTTTTGTTGCTGCTCCTGAGACTTGGTCACTGACCGAGTAAGCGGTCGGTGTCCTGTAGAAGTACGACTTTCTTCCTTCCCCGAAGCCATATAGACCGTATGAACTGTTATGCCCCCTGACTTGGGGCGTTTAGGTTCGCCGCTTTTCAACTTTGTCAGTGTCACGTGAGCTTTTTCTGGCCTCTTTCTTTTATGGACCTTTGAGGTTGAAGGAGCCGTTGAAGCGGGCATTCTAGCATTTGTTGCCCCCTGCTGTTTAATGGGACGGTTCTTGTCTTTTTCCACTTTTGCCCTTTTCTGGCGACGGAAATGGTCTGAGTCAATTACGGAGTCTTGAACCCTCCGCCAAACTTTATAAATCTTCGATGACAGCCGTTGAGGGGGCTGTTCCTGTCTCGTCTCCGGAGCTTTTTCCATGGGTGGAGGAGACCTTTTCAACGTAGCAACCGGGGAGTTCTTTCTCACCTTCCTCAGCAATTCAAAGCTGTTCCCAGTTGGAACAGCAGCATTGAGCTCCACCACTGGAGCAGGTGGGGTTAGCCCTGAGGGGGAGTTGCCCCCTGCTTTCCTTACTCGCTGCCAATGGCGACGTCGCGCACGACGAGCCGTTGGGACTGGCTCGGAAATCGAGATGGTTTCCTGCTGCCCCCTATTTGAGCGTGGGGTAACTGCTGATGTCAGCCTATCGAAGACTGATGCCTTCTGACCAGCTGGGGGAGGAGTAGGAACCGTCAATCTTATGAAGACCGACTCTCTAATAGGAGAAGCCGCTTCAACGGCTTCCGAAGCAGCGGCCGTTGCCCTCTTTGGGACAGCCACTTTATAGTTCTGAACCAGCCTGGTGAAAACAGAGGCTGTCAGCTTAGTAGCGGGTGACCCGTTGACAGGGGTCGTGGTAGCAGTGAGCCGGTCGAACACCGACTTCTTGTTCGCTTCTGGTGCGGATATCGGCGCAGAGAAGCTTGTAGGTGGGACCATGGTCCCGAAGAACAAGCCGGCGGTGGCCTGAGTCACCTGGTCTACCGGCAGAGTCATGAAGGAAGCCGCCTGGGGCCCATATGCTGCACCTCTCGGTGAGGTGGAACGTCCGTTGCAGTGGCATTTCGAGCAGTTGGTGTAGTTGGTGGCCATTGCATGCTTGAGTTCTGTACCAGACAAAAGACCAAATCTTAGCAACTTGAAATCCGAAGGCAATCATTTAACAAACCGCGATTGGTTCGCGAAGACGACACACGAAGTGTGGAGTGGAAAGAGGAAAAGGTCCCACCGGGCGTGCCAGAATCTGTTCCCCTCCGAACGGCGGCCCGGACTTCGCGTCCGTAGCCTGGGGTTCAGGGCAGATGCTATTTGGTTTTATCCGTCCACCTCTCCAAAGATGCCAAGTTGATTTATGGCACCGTGTATCGGAGGTTTAGACGGATGCGGCCGATGTAGCAGACTTAGTCAGATTCCCCCTTAGGGTGAGGGGTTTTTGATTGTGGGGACACTCTTCCCTGCAGGCGCAAGCCCCTGCAGTTAATTACGCTACCGCGTCGCGGTAACAACTTTCTCCTTCTCCAGAATTTCACTTCGTGTCGTGTGTGTTTGTTTTGTTTGTGGTTGCCCGTGGATTGTATACGGAGACTGAGTAATGCCGTCGCCCGTAGGACGTGAATTAGTCCAAATCCGTATTTACTTAGATTTGGGTTTGGTGTTTTTAGTTTAAGGATACATTAGTCGCGTTGCGACTAAGATCGACTTAAACGTTCGTTAAGGATACGTTAGTCTTGTTTTAGACTAAGATCAACTTAACATCATGATTGATTTAATTATCCGGCCTTCGGGACTCGTCACCTCTCTGGCGTCGTTGAGGGATTACAACGACAGGCGTCTGAGGAGTTCAGAGATGTACCCTTGAACCAAAGTTAATTTGGAGTTTTATCGTTTATATAAATATCTAAGGACACGTTAACCGTATTTGGGGTTAAGATCAACTTAGACGGGACCGTTTAGATCCAACAAAAGAGCGTTTGGGCCCTATTGTGCCAGTTTAGGGACATGGCGGTCCATCGCCAGTTTTAGGGACGTGGTGGTCCATTATTAGTTTAGGGACGTTCCGGTCCGTCGCCAGTTTAAGGACGTAGTGGTCCAATGGCATTTTAAGGACATGGTGGTCCGATGCTAGTTTAGGGACGTTTCGGTCTGATATTAATTTAAGGACGTTTCGGTCCGATGTTAGTTTAGGGACGTTTCGGTCCGATGTTAGTTTGGGGACGTTTCGGTCCGATGTTAGTTTAGGGACGTTTCGGTCCGGTTAGTTTAGGGACGTTTCGGTCCGATGTTAGTTTAGGGACGTTTCGGTCCGATGTTAGTTTAGGGACGTTTCGGTCCGATATTAGTTTAAGGACGTTTCGGTCCGGTTAGATAAGTGGTCGTTGGGACCCGTCACCTCTTTGATGTCGTTGAGGGATTACAACGACGGATGTCAAAGGAGTTCGGAGATGTACCCTCAAACCGGTCGCAAATTGGTTTAGGAGAGCCATTTAAGGACTTACAGCCAGAATTGGGTTAAGTCCAATTTTTTATTTATCTTAAGCTCTGCCTGACTAAAAGAATCAATCCGAACAAGGCTCTGCCCCTTTTTTTTTATTTTGCAATCTGATTTGGGCCAGGCCCTTTTAAATAATGAGTTGCAGAAACTCAAGAAATTTTCAAACAGGGCTTTGCCCTTTTATTATTGCAATTTAACTTGGGCCAGGCCCTTTTAAATAATGAGTTGCAGAAACTCAAGAATTTTCAAACAGGGCTTTACCCTTTTATTATTGCAATTTAACTTGGGCCAGGCCCTTTTAAATAATGAGTTGCAGGAACTCAAGAATTTTTAAACAGGGCTTTGCCCTTTTATTATTGCACTTTAATTTGGGCCAGGCCCTTTTAAATAATGAGTTGCAGAAACTCAAGAATTTTCCAGATTTAAGAACAAAAGTGCATAGCACTTTTGATCTAAATTTGGATCAAAGGAAAACAAGTTCTTCTTGTTTTCCCTGATTTTACAGAACCAAGGGTTCATATCAAGTGTAAGGCACTATTGATCTTTCTCTTTTTTTTTATTTAATTATTCATTTTTTATCCTCTGTTCTTCATAGATTTTTCTTTTCTTCCAAAAGAAGTTTTTACCTCTTTTTTTTTGTTCTTGAATAATCTTCAAGAGCTCTTTCTCTTCTCTTTTTTTTTTCAGAAGTTAATTCTTCTCTTGATGATGATGATTTGAATGAGGCCTGAGGTCTTATTTATAGTGCTCACAAATTTGTTGGATTTGTTAACAAAATCTTTCCTGAATAATTTTGGGAATTTTCCCACCATTGGATCTCTGATCCAAGGGTCCCTGTTTTACAGAAGAACAGAAAAGATTTACTTAAATTTTCATTCTGTTGCTGCGCAACTCACCAGCGCGTGACATGTGTCGCGCATCCGTGCGCTTGCGCAGTTGCGATTGCGCAACTGCGCAGACACGTGTCGCGCATCCGTGCGCTTGCGCAGTTGCGATTGCGCAACTGCGCAGACACGTGTCGCGCATCCGTGCGCTTGCGCAGTTTAAGTCTTAATTATGTTTTCTGAAGAGCCTTGCTTTGATTGGACGCATTGTCTTGGACGTTACGCTGCCGAATCAACTTCCGCCAAGTTGCAAATTGCGCGCTGCGCATGGGAACCGAAGCGTTGCTTCGAATTTTGAATTTTCAAAATTTAAGTAGAGCCTTGCTCTGATTGGGGGAAACAGTGCACAGGATGTATTGTATTAGTATTTCGTGCACTGGATGCACTGGATTTGTATTTCGTGCACTGGATGCACCGTATTTGTATTTCGTGCACTTGATGCACCAGATTTGTATTTATGCATTTATGCACTGTATTTCATACCCTGGATGCACCGGATTTGTGTTTCGTGCATTTGTTGCACTAGATTTTCTTTTAGTGCATTTGTTGCACTGGATTTATATTTTGTGCATTGGTTGCGCCAGATCGGTATTTTGTGCATTGGTTGCGCTAGATTTATACTCCGTACATGGCTGCACCGATTTATGTCTTTGAGCATTTGTGTTATCCGATTTGTGTTTTCGTGCGCGTTGGCACTTGCCGTTCGTTTTCGTGCATGCTACTGCACTATATGCTTTTACGGACCCGACGCGCTTGGGTAGGATTTTGCACATATTAGGTTCTTGATTTTGGATTTTGTGCCCATCGGATGCACTTGAGTGAGATTTTTACTCGTGTATGTCGGATGCCCTTGATTTAGATTTCTTTCATGCATGATGGATGCACTTGATTTAGCTTTTATTCGTGCATGTTTGATGCACTTGATTTAGATTTCATTCGTGCATGATGGATGCACTTGATTTGGATTTTCACGCATATTGGGCGCATGATATGAGACATGATTTTGTGCACACCGGATGCACTTGATTTGGGATTTTTATTCGTGCACGTTAGTTGCACTGGATTGAGATTTTCGTGCACACTAGATGCACTTGATATTGTTGTCGTGCACACCCGTTGCACTGGACAGATACTTTCGTGCACACCCGTTGCACTTAGTTTTGGTTTTGTGCACATTCATAGCACTTGTATTTGGATTTGATTTCCGTGCGCACCAGACGCACGTGATGGTTAGATACGCCTTTTAAGGCTGATTTTGCTTTTGAGCACCTTGTTTTTATGATGGGCACTATGTTATGTAGTAGCTGAACATGACTGATCTGAGGACAATACCTGAGTACTTTGCATGCATTAAAAGATTACCAAGAGGTTTTCAAAAGGAGCTATAGTCTCGCTATTTCTTACGTGTCTGTGAGCGACACGAACGTTAACAAATAGGAAAACCTTTTGGGATATTTTTTTAAAAAAAGACGGAACGTATACTTAGAAAAACATATACGAAACTAAAATTATTACTTTACAAATGAGCGTTCGTCACTAGAGCCGTGAGTTAAACATCACACGGTGATTCGGAAAAGATTTTGCATGTATTTTAATTAGTTTTGGGAGATTTTTCAAGTATGCATACTATATACATATTATAGTATTTGACTGGTGTATATTGGATTTCGAGATCTGTATCTCCATTGTAACTCCGATGAAATGCGTGCAAACCTGATGTTTTGCTTGACGCTTGACGGAGTTCAATTTTTGAGTTGTGTACTCGTTTTCATGCGCACTTGACGCGCTGTGTTATTTCTATATCTTCCGTGATTTCGGAGCCCCGTTGATTTGAGTTGATTATTAAAATGTTTTCGTATTTGGGGGTTTAAATTTAAATTTGGGGACCGAATTTATTTAAGGAGGGAAGATTGTAACATTTCAGAAAATATAAAATATTATTTTTGGAATTTAATATTAAAATAATATATTTCTCGAAAACTGCCCGATTTGCGAAATTGGGGTTTTCGAACAAGGGTATAAATATATACCAATATTTGTGAAATAATTGGAAATGAAAATGATTTATTCATTTAAAAATATACTTTTAGGATTTGGCATTTTAAAATTTATTATATGCAGTTTGGATAAAAACCGATTAGTGCACTGCTAATCGCGATTAGGCCAAATCCGTGTTTCTACAGTTTTTCATGGTTAGTGCACCATGACCTGTTACATGTTATTTCATTTGTGTTATTTTATTAGGTTTATGTGTTTAGTGGTGAGAAAAGAAAAGAAAAGGGAAAAAGGTGTCATGATGATTAGAGAGAGAGAGTGTAAGAAAATGAGTGAATGGGGGTGAGAATAAGGGAGGAAAGAGAGAGAGGGCAGCCACACCATTTCATTTCCCCTATTACTTTTCTTTCTTCATCTTCCTCCAACCTCATCTCCCTTCACTTTCATCCCAAGGAATCATCTCAAAATATTCATCCAAATCCTAAACCCCCTTCACAAAGGTTGATCCCCTCTTCACCCTCTACACTTTGGACCCATCAATGTTGGATTTTGAGGACTTTGGACTTCTAGGGTTTTGCTTGGTGGCATCCATGAGGTATAATCCCTTCCATTTAGTTTATTTTAAGTTTTGATAGAATTCTAGTTAGTTAGGATTGGGTTAAGGTGTGGATTTGTGAACTTGGAAATTCCTAGAGAAGGGTTTGAGTGTTGTGTGGATTGGGTGATGCCTAGTGGCTGTTACAGGGCCCTAGAGACCAATTCTTGACCTGGACCAGTGACCAAACCCCAAAATATGAACTTTAGATTCATCGATATCGGGTTTTTGTGGATTTAGTGATGGTATATAGGAATCTGGGATGACCTGAGACCACCATAAAATAAGTTCCTTTGGCAGAGATGTGTGCAGGTGATTATGAAGCAACCGCTGAAAACCGAGACCAAAATTCCTTAATCTGGCCACAAATTTATTCATTTTGGCCGCAAATTGCGGTCACATTTTGGTGGAATTGGTTGATTTTTGGTTGGTGGGTCCCTTAGGTGATATCTAGAGCAACCCCATATTCAAAATTGGCTAGTTTGACCTGAGTCAAAATGTGGGTGCACATTGGGGTGTTTTTGGCTGTGTTTTCTCTATTTTGAAATGTTTGGTTTTGCTATTTTGATTTGTTTTGGGTTGTTGGATGTTTGTACATCGACAACAAGGGTTGTTTGATTGTTTTTGCACGCGTAGGCCATAGGTTCTAACCAATGAGCGCGTCGTGTGCTGTATCGGTTTTCCGGATTCGATTTTAATAGCGATTGCAATTGTGTATTATTATAGGTGCCTTCGTGTGGATTCCGAGGAGACGGAGCGTGGCGTCATCGACTTCGGCAAGCAAAGAGCAAGGTGAGTAGATCTATATCTACGGGGGAAGTCGGGTGGATGGCGTATAGCACCCCCGCAAAGTTTTGGTGGAAACCGATTTGTAGCATATGGTTAAGAAAACCTAGATTAGGAAACAAGGGTTAGAGTTAAAAGATTGTTAGTGAAACCATATTATAAACTAAAGGATAGTTAGAAGTGTTATGATACGACTAGTATGTGATGACGGAATTTGAGAACGACGTTTGACGATATGGCCGTTTAGGGTACTATAGGACTAGATAGCCGACGAAATTGTGTCATCCGAACCGTACCTATTTCCAAACCGAAGAATCGTATGAATCTTTTAAACAGATACCTTTAGGGACGTTATGGATTTTCAAAATGATATCTTTTCCTTAAAAACACCGTAACCCCTACTTTCAAAACTACGATTCGCACCTTTAAAAACTGATTGTATGGTTCGGGTGTATATGCTAGATTAGATATTTATGCTTATAGTAAGGGTAGAATGTATTTGTGAACTTGACTTTATGTGAGATATAATTATGATGAAAAGAGAATACGATTTGACATGGATATGATGATATGTTGGTATACGGATGCGAGTCGATTGAGATGATTGATACCTTTCCTGTCCCTTGATATGAGATTGTTATGGATGTGACCTGGGACATAGGTATATAGATATATATAGAATATCGTGAATCATGTGTGATATGTCATACAAGACGTTAGGTCCGTACCCCTCATTGTCGGATAGGTTGATAGGATCACTGATAGCTTAATGCCGTCGTACGATGATTTTCCGTACGTGATGAGTTTACTTGATGATTGATCCATACCCTTGACTAGAGGATACCGTACGATGGATTATACCGTACGTGATGTTGTGTGGCTAGATGCCGATTGATAGATTCACCGACTCGGTCATGTTAGATATGTATACTCGTCAGCATTTGCATATGATTTACCTTATGCTGCATTCATATTATTCGCATTGCATTACTTATACCCGTGCTAGTACACCATACTTCCATACATACATATTGTACACCATACTTGCGGACATACACATTTGTACGTCCATACTTTCGTATATACACATATGCACCTTTATACGGTATTGCATTCGATTTTGGAGATTTGGGAACCGCATGATATATTTTAAAATTGGATTCATTTAAAAGAGCGGTTTTCCCTCGATGTGTGCATATTACTGTTCCACGTTGCATGATATACGGATATGCTTACATTTCTGTTATATGTCGCATACATCATGCTTTATGCTTTTACGCATTGAGATATAACCCTTCGAAAATCGTTTAGGCAGTTTTCCGGTAATCGGCTAATTTTTCGGCTTTTTCCGTAAAAAGTCAAAATAGGTATTTTTCATTGTAGACCTAATTATACAAAATTTAAATAAGATATTACTATAATTTTGTCACTAAAATATCACTTATAATTTTCTAGTTAAATAAAAAAAATTCGTAATTAATTAATTTTTTATTATTTTAAGCCTTTTTAAATATATTAAATTAGAGATAAATACAAATTTAATTAGGTAAATTTCTTAATTAGGAGTCTTTATAAGCTAAAATATGGTGTTAATAAAATTATAACATGGCTTGCAAACTTTTAGCTTTTTGGTGAGAAAATTATGAAAAAAATGATGAAAAAGGGGTTTTTTTGTAAAAAGTTGAAATGAAAAGCATTAAATGATGTCATATGATGTTTGTTTGACCTAGAAACTTCTCAAAAAATCCACAAACCCCCTCCTCAAGCTGCAGCCGACCCTCACCTGCAGGTTTCCCCTCTTCTCACTACTTTTTTTTGCTTCATTTTCATGCAAAAATTCAAGAAAAATCCACAATTTCATTAAACCATTCAAATCTAAACACTAATCCACTCTCTCTCAACCCATATTTGTTCAAAAACATGATGAAAGGAGGCTTCTTGGTGACTTGATCAAGATAGGGTTCAAGCTTGAGAGGTGAAAATTCTAAACTAGTTGCTAACTTGTAGTTTATATATGCTAGAATCTAGTTTTAAAGTATTAATTTAGTGTTAATCTTTGTTCATGAAAAATCAAGAGAAGGTTTTGAATTTTAAAAATTAGGGTTTGTAGCATAATGGTTGGATTATGTTAGGGATGGTTATCTAATTGATTAGAATGGTTAATGGTGTAATTATATGCTTGCTAAATCGACAAATTTCGATGTTTGTATCAAATCGGCTAGAAATTCGCTTACTAGATTTTTGTAGAAAATAGAATGCGGTCAATTTGCGTTAGGTTAGAAATATTATTAGCTTCGTATAGGATTATTAGAATGCGCGAACGCGGGGTTTCATCTAGTCGGGTTGTAGTTTTGCCGATTTCCCCGAAATGACGATTTTAGTTAAAGGTTAGCGATTTTCTTGCGTTTTTCCGCGCACCGAGCGCAAGCTATGATTAATTTGTGAGCATCGATATTTGTATAATGTGACTTGCATCGTTTAGGGTTATGTAATCTTATGCTTGATATTGTGCAAATATAGGATCGGTCGAGGAAACTTCGGACACGGCGCGAAAAGGCAAAGCGGTGGCCGGATCATATTAGCGCGGATTTCAGGTGAGTAGATATATTCATCTATGGGGGAATCGTTTGGATGGCGCGAGGCGCCCCCCCAGTTAGGATTACCCTACTTTTTGCAAGATTATATTGTTAGTTATCTTATCCATTCATGTACACTGCATACCCTTATAGCGAACAGTATGTTAAATTGCACGGACATTCATCTCTATCTATGCGATATCATTTCGTAGGACACGAACACCTTATCATTGGCATCTGTTGCACGCGCACTATTCATGTGACACACACGCCTTTGGTAAGTGACATGCCACGTGCACGATAGAACCTGTTTATCTTAATATCGTCACCTGCGTTCATACTTGATATATGAAGCTGCATCGCATGCACATATCTCGCATCATCATCATATTTACATAGAACTCTAGCCAAAATTCACATCATACACATTGATATCATAGACATTTATCATGTATATAACATGTGGACATTATGATTTTCTTGAGGATTTCAGTTTTGCTGCGATTTCTTTTTTGGTGTCGATGCTTGACACGGGTTTTCAGATGATTTCTTGATGATATTTAGCTATTATACAGATATTCATGTTTTAAAGTTAGGAATTCAATAACCTTAGCATTTAAAACACTTAAAGACTTAATAATGACATTGCATACCTGTGCATGCATACTAGAGATATTATAGCACATATGGACATGCATGTTATGGTGCATTGCGTGCATTCTTACGATTGCCTTATTAGATGTTATATTTACTCACGAGCTGGCAACTCACCCCCGTTGTGCCACAGTGTCTTGCAGGTCGGACCCGTCAGTCTTGTAGCGGCGGGCTATCTTATCATCAGTTCCTTTTGCTCAGACTCGCGACATCGCCCGTAGGTGGGTTGCGAGTATACTTTATTTCTTTTTGCTTTATCATTGTATCTAGTATTCTCCATCTACCACTTGTATTGTATATGCGACCTAGTGATGAGACTGAGAGATTTGTATATTTGTGGTTTCTTTTGGATCGAGCTCACTTGAGCCGACGTGTGTTTTCTGGTATTTGCATCTCTTTTATGCTCTTTTTCTTGATATTACTATTATATTGCGTGTGGTTGTGATCCGCCTTGGGCGAAGAGCTAGCTTCCGCTTGGGGATGCCATTTTATGATTACAGGTTTATTATCTTGTTGTACCCATTTTGGGGGATAGAAAATACAGGGGAGACTCTGCCGAAATTTTCGGAAACTTTTGATGTTTAAAAAAAGGGATTCTTTGCAACTCAATTGATTTAAAAACCGTTTTCATTTAAGGTTTTCCTTCACTCTCTTTTTTTTTGGTTTAGATTTTCTGGGCTTTGGCTGACTTAGGTTACGGTACGCCTTTAGACGTCTCGTAATCTAAGTGCCAGTCACGTTCCATACTTTCGGGTCGTGACAAAGTTGGTATCAGAGAGTAGGTTTTACCTTTCTGAGTGTAGGACGGCCTTGGTAGATGGAGTAGGTGACTTAAGCTGAGTGGCGTAGCGTGGGTATGGTCCGCAGCATACTTACGATACGGTACTCCGCCTAAGTGACCTTAGGACATAATTGCTTGTATTTCCTTTCTTGATTCCTTGCATTCCTTAATTCAATTGCAATGATCTTATCAGTCCTTTTTCTTATTCTAGCTTCGATGCTGCCAAAGACTACGAGAGCTCAGCGGGCTGCTGCTAGGGATGAGATTCGAGCGGGCTCGTCTGAGGCGAGGATCGAGCGGGAGGATACGCCTACCCCTCAGGGTCATACTGATCCGCTTTATCCAGACCGTATTGCCAGATTAGAGGCCGGCATGCAAGAGTTGCGGCAGATGATGGGATCTTTAGTTGAGTCCAGCCGGGCACAGAGATCCGAGGACGTTCCTTCCACCGCATAGACCACGATCGTACCTGCTGCACAGATGGTCACTCCTGCTGCTACTACGGAGACTATCCCTGTTTCACTACTGGAGTTCATGAGATTGAGACCTCCAGCTTTTACCGGTACAGATGCGACAGAGGACCCACAGGCATTTCTGGATAGGATGGCTCGGATTTGCCGTTCATTGAGGTGTTCTGATGATAGATTGGTGGAGTTTGCGAGTTTTCGTCTGGAGGGTCTTGCCCAGACATGGTACGACTCAGTAGAGAGAGGCCGAGCTGCAGGTCTGCCTTCTATGACCTGGGATGAGTTTACAGCTGCATTTATTGCCCGTTTTCTTCCGGAGAGTGTCCGAGATGCTCGAGCCCGTAGTTTTGAGTCTTTGCGCAAGACTCCTGGGATGACAGTGTCGGAGTATGATATACAGTTTACCCAGTTGTCTCGATATGCTCCGTACCTAGTCGACACAGAAGAGAAGAGAATAAAGAGGTTTGTACGAGGGCTTGATACACAGCTATTCCTTGCCATCGGCACCCAGCACTTTGATACATACGCAGCCGCGATGGATGCAGCCTTACTTTTGGAGGAGCGTATTTCTGAGACTCCGGTCGTTTCTGGGCCGAAGAGGATTCGTACTGATACGCCAGCTCAGCGGCAGATGGGCAGACATCGTGATAGATTATTTCCGGGAGATGGCGGAGGCAGAGGATTGAGACGAAGTCAGTTATTTGGCTCATATCCACAGACCCAGCAGTCGTCTCCAGGATGTTTTCGGTGTGGGAGTCAGTACCACCGTATCAGAGACTGTACCATGGGACGTCAGGGCGCGGCGACAGTCCCACATGTGACTTTACCACCCTCACCACCTTCTCAGAGAGCTTTACTTCCTACTCCTGATGATGCTTCACGACAACCAGATGCTTCTAGAGGCCGTGGGCGTGGCGGTCCAGTCCAGGGAGGACGAGGCGACAGAGGCAGAGGCAGAGGCCGAGGTAGAGGCAGAGGACAGCCAGCTATTAGTGGTGGACAGGCCCGAGTGTTCGCATTGACTCCTCAGGATGCACAGGCATCCAATGCCGTCGTGATAGGTACTCTGCCAGTATGTTCTTTTGATGCACGGGTATTATTTGATCCAGGCTCCATACATTCCTATGTATCCACGTACTTTGCACCGAGGTTGGGCCGAGAGTCTTCTCCGTTAGATCAGCCGCTTGTCGTTATTACCCCGGTAGGCGAGTCTTTTGTTGCCCGTTTCGTATACCGATCATGTTCCGTTCGTATCGGGGAGAGAGATTCTTCAGTTGATTTGATTCTCCTCGATATGCTAGACTTTGACGTTCTTCTTGGTATGGACTGGCTAGCAACCTGTTATGCATCCATGGACTGCCGTGAAAAAGCAGTCAGATTCAGTTTTCCTGGTGAGCCGGTTCTTATTATTCAGGGAGATCGTAGTGCTACCCTTCCCAGCTTGATTTCTTCTCTTCGCGCTGGTCAGCTCTTAAGGAAAGGGTGTCAGGGATTCTTAGCCTATATTTGTGATACTCGCTCCACAGAGGTTCCGTTGGACCAGGTCCCTGTTGTGAGAGAGTTCCCTGATGTATTCCCTGACGAGCTGCCTGGTCTGCCACCAGAGCGCGAGATTGAGTTCTGTATTGACTTGATCCCTGGCACGGGGCCTATTTCTATACCGCCTTATCGGATGGCCCCGGGGGAGCTGAGAGAGCTAAAGGATCACTTACAGGACTTGCTGGACAAAGGGATTATCCGACCGAGTGTGTCACCTTGGGGTGCTCCCGTCTTGTTTGTTAAGAAGAAGGACGGAAGTATGCGTTTATGCATTGATTATCGTCAGCTGAACCGGGTTACTGTGCGGAACAGATATCCCGTACCCCGCATTGATGACTTATTTGATCAGCTCTAGGGTGCAGGGTTTTTCTCGAAGGTTGATTTACGGTCAGGTTATCACCAGTTGCGGGTTCGGAAGGAGGATATTCCGAAGACTGCCTTCCGTACTCGTTATGGTCATTACGAGTTCTTGGTGATGTCGTTCGGGCTCACCAATGCCCCGACAGCGTTTATGGATTTGATGAACCGCGTATTCAGGCCGTATCTCGATCAGTTCATCATTGTGTTCATTGACGACATTTTGGTTTATTCTCGGAGCCGGGAGGAGCATGAGCAGCACTTACGTATCACATTGCAGACTTTGAGGGAGCATCAGCTGTTCGCCAAATTCTCCAAGTGCGCATTCTGGCTAGACAGTGTCGATTTCTTGGGTCATGTGGTGACGAGAGACGGTATTTGCGTAGACCCGAAGAAGATCGAGGCAGTTCAGCGTTGGCCTAGACCAGTATCAGTTACAGAGGTTCGCAGTTTTCTAGGTCTGGCCGGCTATTATCGACGTTTTGTCCAGGATTTCTCCCGCATTGCTGCACATTTGACCGGGTTGACCCAGAAGGGGGTTCCTTTTGATTGGACCCAGGCATGTGAGGATAGCTTCCAGCAGTTGAAGACTCGTCTGACTACTGCACCAGTGTTAGCATTGCCTTCAGGATCAGGCGGGTTCGTGGTATATTGTGATGCTTCTAGAGTGGGGCTGGGCTGTGTATTGATGCAGCACGACAGAGTTATCGCGTATGCTTCTCGGCAGCTAAGGAAACACGAGCAGAACTACCCTACCCATGATTTAGAGATGGCTGCAGTGGTATTTGCACTTAAGATCTGGAGACATTACCTATACGGTGAGTCGTGCTAGATATTCACTGACCACAAGAGTTTGAAGTATATTTTCCAGCAGCGAGATCTGAACCTGAGACAGCGCCGATGGATGGAGTTGGTGAAGGATTATGACTGCGAGATTTTATACCATCCGGGCAAGACGAATGTGGTGGCAGATGCTTTGAGTAGAAGGCCCGGAGGTAGCTTATCTTGTTTGAGCGCAGTGCAGATGCAGTCGTCGGCGGATTGGCAGGTGTTATGTGATAGCAGAGTGCAGTTCGAGTTTACTCCTACAGGGGGACAGCTAGCCCATTTCAGAGCATGCCCACAGTTACTTGACCGTGTCCACGAGGCACAGTCCGGCGATGCCCGTACATTAGAGATTATTGAGCAGATTCGGCAGGGCAGAGTTTCTGAGTTCGTGATTGATGATCAGGGGATACTTCGATTTGGGACTCGACTGTGCGTGCCAGATTCAGAGGGACTGAGGCGTGATATTCTCGAGGAGGCACATAGATCAGTATACAGTGTGCATCCAGGTTCCACCAAGATGTACCGTGATTTGAGAGAGATTTACTGGTGGGACGGGATAAAGAAGGATATTACAGACTTTGTGTCCAGATGCCTGACTTGTCAGCAAGTCAAGGCCGAGTACCAGAGGCCAGCCGGTGAGTTACAGCCTTTTCCCATCCCTGAGTGGAAGTGGGAGCAGGTCTCCATGGACTTCATTGTGGGTCTACCCAGGACCAGTCGAGGGTATGACTCTATTTGGGTGATTGTGGATCGACTGACGAAAGCGGCTCACTTCCTGCCAGTGAAGACCACTTTTGGATTTTCTCAGTACGCCCAGGTTTATATTGATGAGATAGTGCGACTGCATGGTGTCCCGACTTGCATCGTGTCCGACCGTGGCACCCAGTTTACCAGCCGATTGTGGCAGAAACTACAGGAAGCTTTGGGCACCCGATTGAGTTTTAGCACAACCTTTCATCCTCAGACTGACGGTCAGTCAGAGCGTACGATTCAGACTCTTGAGGACATGCTCAGAGCTTGTGTTTTAGATTTCGGTGGTAGCTGGGATCGTCATTTGCCTTTGATCGAGTTTTCCTACAATAATAGCTTCCAGGAGACGATTCAGATGGCACCTTTCGAGGCTTTATATGGGAGGAGATGTCGATCGCCTGTATGTTGGACAGAGCTCAGGGAGAGCAGTATTTTGGGGCCGCAGATCGTACAGGAGACGACCGAGAAGATACAGTTGATTCGGGACAGGATGAGAGCGGCACAGAGCAGGCAGAAATCATATGCTGACAGGCGCCGTCGCCGACTCGAGTTCGCTGTTGGCGATCATGTTTTCCTGAAGGTCTCTCCGATGAAAGGTGTGATGAGATTTGGGCGGAAACTGAGTCCTAGATATGTTGGTCCTTTCGAGATCCTAGAGCGTGTTGGTCCAGTCGCTTATCGGTTAGCTCTTCCGCCCAGCTTCCCCGATGTTCACCCCGTATTCCATGTCTCGATGCTCCGCAAGTACCTTCATGATCCTTCCCAGGCGATTCAGCACCAGACGATCCAGTTAGAGCGTGATCTTTCTTTCACCGAGCAGCCGGTTATCATCTTGGATCGGCAGGTGAAGAAATTGAGGTCGAAGGTCATACCGTCTGTCAAGGTCCTTTGGCGTGGCCCGAACAGCGAGGAGGTCACCTGGGAGACCGAGGTCGAGATGAGGAAGAGATATCCCTATCTTTTTGAAGGTACGCGTAGTTAAATTTTAAATTCGGGGACCGAATTTCTTTAAGGGGGGAAGATTGTAACCCTTCGAAAATCGTTTAGGCAGTTTTTCGGTAATCGGCTAATTTTTCGGCTTTTTCCGTAAAAAGTCAAAATAGGTATTTTTCATTGTAGACCTAATTATACAAAATTTAAATAAGATATTACTATAATTTTGTCACTAAAATATCACTTATAATTTTCTAGTAAAATAAATTTTTTTTCGTAATTAATTAATTTTTTATTATTTTAAGCCTTTTTAAATATATTAAATTAGGGATAAATACAAATTTAATTAGGTAAATTTCTTAATTAGGAGTCTTTATAAGCTAAAATATGGTGTTAATAAAATTATAACATGGCTTGCAAACTTTTAGCTTTTTGGTGAGAAAATTATGAAAAAAATGATGAAAAAGGGGTTTTTTTTGTAAAAAGTTGAAATGAAAAGCATTAAATGATGTCATATGATGTTTGTTTGACCTAGAAACTTCTCAAAAAATCCACAAACCCCCTCCTCAAGCTGCAGCCGACCCTCACCTGCAGGTTTCCCCTCTTCTCACTACTTTTTTTTTGCTTCATTTTCATGCAAAAATTCAAGAAAAATCCACAATTTCATTAAACCATTCAAATCTAAACCCTAATCCACTCTCTCTCAACCCATATTTGTTCAAAAACATGATGAAAGGAGGCTTCTTGGTGACTTGATCAAGCTAGGGTTCAAGCTTGAGAGGTGAAAATTCTAAACTAGTTGCTAACTTGTAGTTTATATATGCTAGAATCTAGTTTTAAAGTATTAATTTAGTGTTAATCTTTGTTCATGAAAAATCAAGAGAAGGTTTTGATTTTTAAAAATTAGGGTTTGTAGCATAATGGTTGGATTATGTTAGGGATGGTTATCTAATTGATTAGAATGGTTAATGGTATAATTATATGCTTTCTAAATCGACAAATTTCGATGTTTGTATCAAATCGGCTAGAAATTCGCTTACTAGATTTTTGTAGAAAATAGAATGCGGTCAATTTGCGTTAGGTTAGAAATATTATTAGCTTCGTATAGGATTATTAGAATGCGCGAACGCGGGGTTTCGTCTAGTCGGGTTGTAGTTTTGTCGATTTCCCCGAAATGACGATTTTAGTAAAAGGTTAGCGATTTTCTTGCGTTTTTCCGCGCACCGAGCGCATGCTATGATTAATTTGTGAGCGTCGATATTTGTATAATGTGACTTGCATCGTTTAGGGTTATGTAATCTTATTCTTGATATTGTGCAAATATAGGATCGGTCGGGGAAACTTCGGACACGGCGCGAAAAGGCAAAGCGGTGGCCGGATTAGATTAGCGGGGATTTCAGGTGAGTAGATATATTCATCTATGGGGGAATCGTTTGGATGGTGCGAGGCGCCCCCCCAGTTAGGATTACCCTACTTTTTGCAAGATTATATTGTTAGTTAGCTTATCCATTCATGTACACTGCATACCCTTATAGCGAACAGTATGTTAAATTGCACGAACATTCATCTCTATCTATGCGATATCATTTCGTAGGACACGAACACCTTATCATTGGCATCTGTTGCACGCGCACTATTCATGTGACACACACGCCTTTGGTAAGTGACATGCCACGTGCACGATAGAACCTGTTTATCTTAATATCGTCACCTGCGTTCATACTTGATATATGAAGCTGCATCGCATGCACATATCTCGCATCATCATCATATTTACATAGAACTCTAGCCAAAATTCACATCATACACATTGATATCATAGACATTTATCATGTATATAACATGTGGACATTATGATTTTCTTGAGGATTTCAGTTTTGCTGCGATTTCTGGATTTTTTGAGAAAACCGCAAGAATTTAACAAAATCTTATATTTATCATTTTTAAAACAAAGTTGCGGTTTTCTCGTGATGTATGTGTCGTCCACCATGAGTTTTCATGTTTTCTGTTGGATTTCGAGACCCGATTCGAGGAGTGGATGAACCATCTCGGGTACATGGTGGGCCCGGTATGGTACCCCGGGGCAAGAAGATCGAGTTGTAGACGATGAGCCTGGCAGGGGAAGACTACCTACCGGTGATGTCTGGCGCGGCGGATATCCGGAGGATACCGACCGTTGTCGTGAGATTTATGATATGGGCCGATCCGGACTGACGGAGCCCGATATTGAGACAGATATGATTCTTTTTTGGTGTCGATGCTTGACACGGGTTTTCAGATGATTTCTTGATGATATTTATCTATTATATAGATATTCATGTTTTAAAGTTAGGAATTCAATAACCTTAGCATTTAAAACACTTAAAGACTTAATAATGACATTGCATACCTGTGCATGCATACTAGAGATATTATAGCACATATGGACATGCATGTTGTGGTGCATTGCGTGCATTCTTACGATTGCCTTATTAGATGTTATATTTACTCACGAGCTGGCAACTCACCCCCGTTGTGCCACAGTGTCTTGCAGGTCGGACCCGTCAGTCTTGTAGCGGCAGGCTATCTTGCCATCAGTTCCTTTTGCTCAGACTCGCAACATCGCCCGTAGGTGGGTTGCGAGTATACTTTATTTCCTTTTGCTTTATCATTGTATCTAGTATTCTCCATCTACCACTTGTATTGTATATGCGACCTAGTGATGAGACTGAGAGATTTGTATATTTGTGGTTTCTTTTGGGTCGAGCTCACTTGAGCCGACGTGTGTTTTCTGGTATTTGCATCTCTTTTATGCTCTTTTTCTTGATATTACTATTATATTGCGTGTGGTTGTGATCCGCCTTGGGCGAAGAGCTAGCTTCCGCTTGGGGATGCCATTTTATGATTACAGGTTTATTATCTTGTTGTACCCATTTTGGGGGATAGAAAATACAGGGGAGACTCTGCCGAAATTTTCGGAAACTTTTGATGTTTAAAAAAAGGGATTCTTTGCAACTCAATTGATTTAAAAACCATTTTCATTTAAGGTTTTCCTTCACTCTGTTTTGTTTTTGGTTTAGATTTTCTGGGCTTTGGCTGACTTAGGTTACGGTACGCCTTTAGACGTCTCGTAATCTAAGTGCCAGTCACGTTCCGTACTTTCGGGTCATGACATGAGATATACTGTTTTCACGAGATTTCTGGATTTGAGAACCATGGCGATTTCAAAAGAAAGCATGTACTGTTTTAAAAACCCAGTTTCTCTTGATATGATATTTCAGTGTGTCCACCATGTGTTTTCTCGGTTCTGAGAGTGACATGTGAAACCCAATTAGAGGAGGCGGATGATTCCATTTGCGGGTATACGGTGGACCTGGTATGGTACCCCGGGCGAGAGAGAGATTTCGTGTGGATGACGATGAGCATGGCAGATGGACCACTACCTACCGGTGATAGTATTTGGGCTCGGCGGATATCCGGAGGATATCGACCGGAGTCGAGAGATGATATGGGCCGATCAGGACTGACGGAGCCCGTGGGCCGATCCGGATTGACGGAGCCCGAGATATGAGGATTTACGTATCGATGCTGGACACGGGTTTCATGATGTTTTCGGGTGTCGATGTTGGACACCCAGGTTCCATGATTTGATGTGTCGCGAGGGACACCGTTGATTTATATCCTCATACTTACATGCATACATACATTGATTATATGGTTGGACGAGATCCACATGCATACATACATTGGTTATATTGTTGGATTATATCCGCATACATAAAGGTATTGATTATATTGTTGGCACATATGATGACCCGGTCAGCTTAGATATCATAGTATTACCTTTATGATATAGTTGACCTAGGAATCGTTGTTTATTCGATTTCTACTTGTAGATGTTTTTCTACTCACGAGTTGGCAACTCACCCCTATTGTGCCCCAGTTCTTGCAGGTTGACCGCATGGATCCGTAGCGGCATCGCTGACATATAGCTTCATTTGGGTGTTTTGCATTGGTAGGTGGGGGCATTTGTATCGTACCCACTCTTATATTTATATTTCACATTGTATCTAGTCAACTTCATCAATCAAAATTAGTAAATTGTATAAGTAATGAGACTTAGTGAGATTGTGGTTGCGAGGCTTAGAGCGAGGGGTTTTCCGCTACTTGTGGTTTTGATGTCTTGCTTATTTCTTTTTGTGGTAAACTTTGCCGTTGGGCGTCGTATACTTATATTTACTGTCTTTCGTGATCTTGATCCACCGATTGGCGAAGAGCTAGCTCCCACTTGCGGATTCCATTATTCTTTTTATGTATTTATGGTTTTGGATCAAAATATACAAAGGAGGTGCTACCCAAATTTTTAAAAGACGAAACACGTTTTCAAACTAGTAAATTTCACTTGCATTTTCATGTTCCTTTTCTATGCATTAAGAAAACTTGATTTCATTATACCTTTATTTCAAAACTTCACCTCATTTATTTTCTTAAAAAGGTTTAGATTTCTGGGTTTCAGCTTACTTGAATTACGTTACGCCTTTAGACGTTGCGTGATTTAAGTGCTGGTCACGAGCTAATATTTTGGGTCGTGACATCACATCACAGAATATCAGCAGCAGAAGAATCACATATGAAATATTGGATATACTAGGAACTCCGTGTTTCATTTAATCTAGTAAAAACGCGGATTCCATGGTCGTGATGAATAGCCAAACCTACAACCCTAGACCCCTACGACAGCGACAAGCAACCCTCCCAATTCTAGAGTTAGGAGACCCAGTCTCGACTCCTCGAGATGGTCTCCCACTGGACCCTAGAACCCGGTTACTTGTGCTCGCCGTCTTAGGTCTATCCTAATGCGGAAAAGTAAATCATATACATCAATGGTGACATCATCCTCAACCCGGAAGTGCCCCAATAAAAAAATATTACATACAAGCTTTTACATGAATGAAAATGAAAAACTCCCATCTCACATAAAAAAAACCCGGCTATTCAGAACACGACGATTCAATATAACATATCATAACAACACATAACATTATATGTCATCAACACAAGTAAATATGCGTATCCCAGTTGTCGTTGACATATAGCACCGAAACCGGCGATACACCACATATTCCACTTACGATCGCAGAAAGAAAGTGAAAAACTACAACAGTTGGAATCCGCAACCATCTTAGACATCATAAACCTAATATATCACATATATTGGATTTCATGCCTAACCAAATGAATTCCTTAGACATCACATGCCTAACAATTATAAACCCCGCATTTTAGTCTCGATATTGAAAACACTTTCCAATAACCTGTCAGGTAATTCAACAAGATTCCACATAACCTGATCGAATGCTTATCGGAAACTTTAGTAGACGGCTGCACCCCCCGATGCTGTCGACGAAGTGCACTAAGGAGGAACACCGCGGCCGCGAGCACCCGAACGGATGCTTTTGGCGACGGGGTTCTCCTACAGTCACTTAGTCGGGGCTATGGGGCATGGCTATCTATTAAGGTTACCCGGCGAGTATCCGCGTACACTGCGTAATTGCGACAGACTTTTGATCCACATCAAAATTCCGTATTGTATCACAATCACAGATAGCTAGACGAAGTTAAACTTTTCGATCGAATAAGCAAGCACCCAAAATTTCCCAACTAGCTCAACTCTTGAGCGGAGTTCAAAAAGTACCCAGAACATGCCACAACTCCTATGAACCAGCCATAGAAGGCTCAACCAATGCCTCACCTGTGGTACCGCTGAACTACAACAAACCCTAGGGTTTGATGGCGGTTCTGACGGTCATAGAATCGATTTAGGTTTTTGTTCTTCTAGAGGGTCCACAGAATCGCTATAAAATTTTAAACTCGGAAAAAATCCAACTCTTGAAAAATTTCCAGCGGGGGAAAAATTGGGTTATTGATATCCGCTCGAACTTTTTAATATCGTCTAAATAACCCGAATACATGTTAGAATTACGATTATGAAACACTCCGAGTTGCCTTTGCAGAAAGTTAACATCACATGAAAATTTAGCAAAAACAAATAACACCTGAAACACCAAAACCTAGAGACTGGAACACCAGGAAAATTTAAAGTCAAAACTCCAAATTTGGGCCAAGGTGGCCGGGTTTTTTTCCCTATGTGGCTGGCCATATTTACACAAAACCCCCTTAAATTTTCATGGTGTTCATGTCATATCTCATACACCATTCTGCAGTGGTTTAAAATTCTTTTTGAAGACCTTTTAAATTCGACAGAAACCAAGTTTTCGTATCGGGTGTTTCGGAGTAATTTCGGTTTCGTAATCCTAGCAAACATCATCTAATTTTCTAGCATGGCTCTGATACCACTGCAGGGTTGTCTACTACGGCTGCAAGGTTTCGGGAGGCATCATCCATGCCATATTTAAAAATTGCGGTATTAACTAACCCTAACCTTAGAATCGAAACTAGAAAATCCGACGAAACTAAATGTAAACAATTTACATCTAATTGAATGAGGGAATACAACCTTTGTAGACCGGTCCTTCACTTCTAAAGCTCCATCTCGTAGTCCCTTCGCTGCGAGTTGTGAAGACCCAGACTCTAGTAAGGGTTCACATGAAGAAACGAACAAGCTTGCTCAATGTCTTCGAGGCCGAAGATGATCTATGTCGAGGAGACTCGAGCACATGCTACCTCTTCACTAATGGTGAGAATAGAGAAGAAAACACCCTAAACTAAATGGCTAATAGTAGAGGATGATGAAGTAGGAAGTGGGCTAACTTTAGTTTTATTTTTCTCATAATTTTTCATCACTTTTCGTGAAGCAAGAAAACTTCAATGAGAGGAAGAAGATGATGATGAAGTGATGAATGAATTCATGAGGTTATAAATGCAACCATGGTGAGTTAATATCTCATGCCTAACTCATATAGAGAATCAACCATGGTGTATGGTTAATGTTGGGTTAACAAATATCTTATGCAAGACAAACTAGTTGACTATGTCAATGTTCTACATGTTTCCACAAGCCATTACAAAATCCAAGTGATTGAATTACTTAAAACAAATAAAACCCTAGCATTAACCTAGCAAGGTATAAGTCTCATAAATATATGTTGCATGTGTAACCTAGTATGTCACAATGATATATATCACATATATATTAGTGTGAACAAAAGAAAATAATACAATTAACATATATCACATAAATATTAATGTATCATCAAGTAAGAAAAATGAATACTTAAGTAAGCTAATATTAGTTAATGTAATGTAATATATCAAATATATAATTCTACATTAATTATTAAATCAACTTTTGATTTAATAATACGGTTATATCACATATAACCGACTTATATCAAATGTAACAACTTATCAAATCAACACTTGATCCGATAATTTGCTATATCACATATAACCTACGAATGTCACATATCGTGAGAATAGAATGCGGTATCATATACTCGCATTAATCTCGGACCCGCATATACAAAATTTGTGCTCCTACTCCATTTCGCATGAACCAGGAAAGCTCTGTGTAGGACTCTAAAGACTCGTCAATACGCCGGCAGTCGGTGATGAACATATCAAACACCCACAAGCCACAAGCGGTCTGCTAAATGTAACGGCCACCCAGGTATTGAGCGATCAGAAGATCAACAAGCAAGCCTGCTCGTACTCCTGCGAATCCAATTAGTAACACTATCGTACAGTCCGGTCTCTTCGTCTGATATGTCGCATATCATAGCCTGGGGGTAGTATAACGTCAGACCCCAAATATCCTGATAAGACATGCCGATGTGCAACACCCCACGAGTCGCGGGGAGGCGGAAATATGAAAAACAATCTTGTTCTTGAAGCATACATCGACTAACCGAAGATCTTTGCTAAACGATAATTAACAACAACCATAGAAGTTCCAAACTACTATGTAAAGAGATTATACCTAATGAGACGTGTCTTTCGTCTTTACGATCTTTTCGTCCTCCTCGACCTCCTCCAAGTGATAGATGATCCACCCGAGAACCCTAATCTAAGCTTCACCTCTAGACTTGAGGTAACTAATTTTCTCTAGTTGCTAATCAAAGGAACTTAGGTCATATAGAGTTAGGTTATGGGATATTTAGTCTTTTATAATCCTTGTATTCAACTCATGAGTGGTAGGATTAGAGCTTGAAGAAAGAGTGAGCTTGAGGAGAGAGAAGGTGAACAGGAATAATGAAATGAAATTTCTTCTCACTTAATATATCAAGCATGATGAATAAATCAATAAAATGAATAATAAGAGATTATTCATCATCCTTCATAAATGTATCATGAGTGATTCACTATGTGAGTCATTAAGCATTTAATAATGCATTAATGACATAGTGAATCACACATTATGAGTCACAATAACATTATTGACAATGCCACCTTAACCCCTCAAGTCACCATGCTTCTAGAAGCTTTCCGGAAATTATGAGAACGCCCCTCCCATCCGTGAAAACACGGAAAAACTTTAAACTGTATAAATCCAATAACCTGATACTAGAATCTGGCTTAAACCAAAGCCGTCTAGAAAAAACTGTCCGAATGTCGTACGTGCGTTTAAACACGTATTAGTCCGAACACTTGTCGTAAAACCGTACGACCTCTATATTATTTCGCCTGGAGTTAGGAAAACTCTGCGTGGGACTCTAAAGACTCGACTACTACGCTCGCAGTAGGTTTAACCACAGACCGCAAGCGGCACTAGCTGTACGTAATGGTCTCCAGGTAGATGTCGATAAGAAGGCCGATGAGGAAACCCATCCGAACTCCTACTGAGCCTGTCCGTGACAATATCCGTGCAGTCCGGTCTGTTCGTCTAAGAGTATCGCATGTATGGTCTAGGGAGGTGGTAAACGTCAGACCCCTAATAACCGTACAAGTCGTGTCGGTATGGCTCTATCACCATCCGAGAATCTACTGATCAATCTATCAGTAATTCTCAATCAGCCCTGGCCAGGGACTTATGGTAATGACCAACCGATCACCGTGCTATATGCCTCTACGTGGCTCGGGACTGTGCCCAACTAAAACCTGTTTGCACGACTCCTTTGAACCATGGTAGGGTAGTAATCAAAGCACAGTGGGAACTCACACGAGACAAATGACGACCTTAAGTCAACGGACTATCTGCACACATGTCACCTGAGAACTGCTTTCTGCCGTTAGGTATAAATACCATCCAGTCAGTTCTTGGCGAGTCCTGTCCGGTGTACTCACACCCAGTGAGCATCTGTATACAATCTTAGGTGCACTCCACCAATGGCTGCGGGACCAATCCATCGCCCCTCTTCAGGGTCTAGATATGTATACACCAGTATACTCCGGAGTATCGATGCCCAGTCTCGATACTCCCGCGACCAGGGACATCTAAGGATGTGCCTACTGACTATCCAGCTCCCACTAGTATGACTGTCATCACAACACCGGTTGATCGCACGCCAAAAGCGTGTCGGATGTTCAAAGTTCTAAAATTTACCGCGATCAGGACGGTGTCACTATGCAGCTAGCCGGTTGAGCACGGGTCGATCCACAGGGAGATGGTTGTATTTCCGTTCTTGTCTTAGACGTGTCAATAAAGAATGTGTTTATGTTTGTTCGATTCTAACCTATGTGTTTTATGCAAGTATAAAGTTGTTAAGAAAAAGATACGAAATTGTAAGCTAAAGAAATCCGTACTCAAAACCTTTGGGCCGAGTCTTGACCAATTGAAGCTAGAGCAATCGGCAACAACGTGGATTAAGGGATTTAAGCACGGTATTCGTGGAATCCGGCTTATTTACCCTTGTCCTTCCGTTCATGTCTCTTGCTTTCGCCTCTGGCCAAACCGAACGCAACCGGTCGCGGTTAGAAATCACCGTTACCTTGGTAGGGTAGGGTGCCTAACGGAGCGCTTGCGTAACGTTTGGGCGGAGTTCAATGGAAAATAACGGGAAAAGGAAATGAGCAAAGAAATATTAACTTACAATACCATATTTATTCTTAACAACGATAATTACAACCATTCACAAAAACGAACCAAAAAGAGCAAAAGAAAAGAAAAGATTACAAGTAAGTAAGTGCATGGAATTTAAGTGCAAGAAAGTAAAGCATGAATGTAAAGAAAGTAATAAAAAGCAAGAAAGAAATAAGCAAGAAAGTAATTACAAGAACATAGAACTCAAGACAAGCATGGGTCAATTGACAACCCTTAAACTTGTAAGCTCAATCAAGAGGTTGCAAGATCAAGAGAAGGGTAAATAACTCATGTGAAATGAAGCACCAATTCCATAAGAAGATACAACCCTTGAAATCAATAACAAACCCTTAAACTTTCAAGCTCAATGAAGAGGTTGAAAGATCAAGAGAAAGCAAGGATCTCAAGGGGAAGCTAAAACAAAAGAATGATACAAAAACCCTCATCTTCATTTCATCATCCACTTAAAAAGCTCTCACTACAATTTTCATGGAGGAAGGAATGAAGAAGAAGAAGAAGACTAAACTACACTAAAAGAGGCTAAAGAACTTAACCCCTTGGCTTGGCTCAGATCTGGGGTATTTATAGGCGGGGAAATGGTAACCTAGGGCAAGAATCTGTCATAATATGAAGTGACCAAACTGCCCACAAATACTGACACAGAGAGGAGACCATATGGCCGCGATTCCGCGGCCTAAACCCCTTATTGGCCGCGGAACCGCGGCCGTATAGTGGATTTGGGTGGTCGTCTTTTGGGTGCTTCCCTGGTTTCATGTTTCCTCGTGTTTGTCAACTTTAAACTGCACAAAATCTTCCAGAATATCTTCAGATTTCTTAGTCCAAGATTGCTTTATTTTCTTTACTTTTGACTTCTATCTCCCTCGAGCTCCGCGCACCTATTGATTCTTGTGCAGCCCCCCTCGTGCTCTGTGCATGTCTGAGACACGAATGACCACTGTCATATGTCTTGTCTCTGGAACTGGTGCTCGGCACTGGACGGATACGGATGACCGGAACCCGGCTTTTATCTGCTGTCAACAGATGTTCTGCTTTTGGCGTAACTGTGGAGATTTTGTCTTGATTTGCAATATTTAGACTAGAAACCTGTAATCTGTAAATATGTAACAAACACGGATTTAAAAGCAACAACCTATAAACACACGAGCATAAGAATGGGCGGTATAAAATGCAATATTCTGTTATGAACAAATACCCCCAAACTTAACTTTTGCTCGTCCCGAGCAAAACCAATTATTCACAAAAATAAAATCCTAACTGCACTTTCGCAGGGAACGCGATTTCACTGAGCGTGTGCAACAAGCCGTTAAACATCTAGGTGTCCCTAGTAGGAGGAGTGTTGTCTCCTTAGGGTTTTCAGAGAATACTACCCACAAAATCCCGTCAAGCTAGTGTTGCGAAATAACTATGATTCAAACCCTAAAGTTTTGTTTCAGAAAATAACAATTCTATGATCCTAAGTATAGACTATCGAACCCTTATTTTTCACACCTCGCTTCTTATTTAACTAAAGATTTTATATGTGTAACATTTTCAAAAAGATAAAATATTAATTTTGGGAATTTTTATAATTTATTATTATTTTATTGAATATTTTAATATTTTGGTATTATTAAATACAAATAAATGGGAAAAATTTTGGAAAAATTATGGAAAATTCTAAAATAGGGTAAATTAGAGAATTATGCCATTCCTAAGTTTAATTGATTAGTTATATGCTAAATTTGTGCTAATCGCGATTAAAAATCGCTAATCGGTTTTTTAGCATTTTTGTGCAAAACATGCACATATCATTCTTTTTCACACTTGTGTTACATTTTTATTGCCATGGTTTATTTCGGGGTTACTATTTGAGTGAGAAGGGGTTTAAGGAAAAAGAAAAAGAAAAGAGAAAAGAATTGAGTAGTAGGTGAGAAAGAGAGGTATGGACACCCATGACTAAACACTTAGCCATTTTCCTTTCCCTCATTCTCCTCCCTCTCCTCCCTTCTCCTGCTGCTGCTGCTCCTCCATATCCCTCCCCTTTTCAAAGCCCTCAATTCATCTCTAAAACATCACCAAAACCCTACCCCCATTTCTTTAAAAGTGTGCACATGCTCAAGATCTACACATTGGACCAAGAAAGCATGGATTTTGGCCACTAGGGGCAACTCAAGAAAATTCTTGAGTTGCCAAATGAGGTATTTAATGAACCCTTTGCTTAATTTTAGCATTCCTTATACCCCATGTTTAGTTTAGAACCGATATTGTGTGATTTGGTGACTTGAGGTAAAACCTAGTTAGGGTTGTGAAGAATTATGAGTTGTAATGTGAAATTGAGTTCAATAGAAGCTACACCAACACCTTAGTGTATGAATTGAGAACCTAACCTGAAGTTTAAACCCAGAATACGGATTTTAGAAACCAATATCGGAGAAATTGTGGAATCTATGAAGGGTATATTGAATCTGCTATCACCCGAGACACCCTAAATTAAAATTGATTGGACAGTGACATGTGCAGGCACACTGGGAGCTACCACCAAGACCCCAGCCCCTACTTCCTTTTCCCGGCCGCAAATTTAACCCATTTGGTCGCAATTTGCGGCCTGGACCCTACCAAACTTGCTCGTTTTGGTTTTGGTGTTCCCTTATCTGTATATTAGGCCCTTGGTATGTATAGATTTGTATAATTGGACCTAGGGTGAAATCTGGAACATATTTCCTAAGTTGCTGTTTTGGATTCGTGTTTCCGTATTCCGTATTTTTAAGTCTGAATTAGTGTCTTGTGATTTACCTCGACTATTTGGCGTTTATACGACGATATAGAGGATTTATTGATGGTTTTGAAGGCGTGCCCATAGGTTCTAACCTATAAGCCCCTTATCGTATCGTTTTGGGTTTCGCATGCCGTTTTAGTTTGATTTGGTTTTAATACGCATATACGATACTTTGATGTGTAGGTACCCCATGAAGACTTCGGGACGACAAGGAAGCGCGTGGCGACGTCCACAAATGAAGACGCAAGGTGAGTAGATTATATCTACAGGGGGAAGTCGGGTGGATGGCGTATAGCACCTCCGCAGTCCGTAGTTGTTATATTCTATATGATAGTTAGGTGTATTACGGATAGTTTAGGGTTAAAAGTAACTAGTGTAGTTCATAGTCGCGAACCCTAGAGTAGCTTTACACCTACACGCACTCCCTTGCATATTCATTATACTTGCACTATGTTTGATGATATTGGATGACATTGGAGATGAGTCGACGGTTTTGGGCTTGTGCCGTGAGATCGGTGATTTGATAGGATTCGTATTTGGGATACGACATGTGATTTCTTGCGGGCTTGGATGTGTGTTTACCCCCGCATTCGTACTTTATACATGGTATCGGTTGTACTAGACTTAGATCAGTACCCTAGATTTTGTGATATGATGATAATGATACCTGATATTTGATGAGAGGAATGTGATACTGACCCGTACCCAGCTATTGGGATGTCGTACGACGATTTACCGTACGAGCTTTATATTGATGATAGATCCGTACTCATGACTTGAGGATGTCATATGATTTACTGTATCGTATACGATACTACTGAGGCGGGATCACCGACTACTATATATATATACATATCGACTCAGATTTAGGCGGTTTCCATACCCCTCCCGGTTTACTGGATAGTTAGGTCTGTAGTTTGCATAGTAGATGTTAGACTAGACCCGAGTCATACCTATTTTAAAACTACGAATCAGGAATATCTTAAGACAAGTAAAGGGATTCTATGGGTATTTTCAAAGACGTATCTTTCTTAAAAATACCGTAGCCCTTATTTTACTAAAAATCCCGATTCGTCTTATTTCAAATGGCATAACTGCATGACATATGCATATGGATGTAGATTCCTTACTATTACGTTGATTTATTCGATTCCGCATTTTCAGTACTATTCGCATTGCATTTCATGGGTTATTGCTATATTACCATCATGATGTTAGGACACCAGCACCATTATCGATGATGCGTATGTTCCACGTACACTTGCTTGCCGGCTCATACACTTCATCATCGATAATTGCCATGTCACTACACGGTAGTATTATTGCATCAGGATATGACCTTATATGTGCATACCATTATTCCATGTTGCATGATATGTTGTTATACTTGCACTTCATTTATATGTCACATACATCATGCTTTCTGATTTTGCGCATTGGGATGTTTATTTTCATGATATTTCTGGATTTGGGGAACCGTGGGTATTTCAAGTGATTATGTAAATGTTTTAAAACCCGGCTACCCTTGATATGATATTTCAGCTTCCACCATGAGTTTTATCGGTTCTGATTTATATACCCCTACGAGAAGGCGTCGAGGCCGTACGAGGGTACATGGTGGGGCCCGGAGTACCCCGAGGCAAGAAAGGGATGTCGATGTGCTATGAGCCGATGAGCCCGGCTGGGGAACCATATCGTCCGGTGATATTACCTTTTACTCGGCGGTTATCTTGGGGATACCGACCGGAGCTATGTACGTATGCATACGTCGCAATTCGAGGGTCGAAGCTGGGCACTCGGGTTTCGAGATAGCGTATGATACGTACCTATCAGGGCTAGTCTTGGTGACAGTGCCTGATAGATGAGGATTTAAGTGCCGATGCTAGGCACAGGTTTCATGATGATTTCCATGATTTGATTATATCCTCATATTTGCATGCATGATGCTTATTGTCATTAGGTGACGGTGGACGGGATCCACATATATTACAGACATTGATCACATACAGACTGGATTTACATTGATCATACTTCATTTGTATATATAACAGGGTATAAGGGCGCTGTTATATATACCCTTACACCAATATTAGTGGTATGGGACGCTAATATATGTGTATTGATATTCATTTGATACTTCATCATATTTACTTCATGCAGCATACCTTACATTATGACATGCTATTACCTGAGTACTTGGCACTACTTACATGTTTAGATGTTACATTGCCACCTTATCATGCTTCAGGCATACTCTTAAGGTTTATGTTATACTGATCATTTTGACCTAGGATTATGTCTTGCATTCAGTTTCTTCTTGTAGATGTTTTCTATTCATGAGTTGGCAACTCACCCCCGTTGTGCCACAGTTCTTACAGGTTTTGCCGTACAGGTTTCATTGCGGCATTTCTGGCACATTGCTTCCTTGCGGGTGAATTGCATTTGGTAGGTGGGTTCTTTTGCATCAAGAACCCCCATTGTACTTGTATTATTCATTGTATCTAGAAATTCTATCAACCAAAACTTGTATATTGTTTCAGACTTAGACATTAGCGATGTATTATTCGGCCTTAGAGTCGCGCTTAGTAATATTGCGGTTTTCATGCTTACTGAGTTTCTTTTGGATTTGATCCTCGCCTTTCGGCGTTGTATATTATTGTTGCTTGTGTGGTTGTGACCGTCGATTGACGAAGAGCTAGCTCCCGCTTGGGGATGCCTTTTATCATTGTATATATGTTGTGCTTGTTATACCCCGTTCGGGGCCAGTATTTACAAAAGAAACTCTGCCGAAATTTTTAGAAAAGACTTTACCTTTTAAAAATGCACATTCGGCTTAGTTATTTAAAAACCTTCACTTCTTTAAACCAGTTTCTTTATTTACTCTTAAAATGGTTTTAGATTTCTGGGCTTTTGGCTTACTTGGATCAGATGGGGTCCTATAGACTTCATATGGTTCAAGGACCAGTCACGTGCTCTTTCGGGTCGTGATAATATGTCTTTACGTGCAGTGCAAATAGTGTCATTAAGTTCCAGAAGGATCGATTAAAGTCATCATGTCACACAATAAAGCCCAGATAAAAATTTAAAAAGGATCACATAAGTTTTATAAAGAGTTAAGTATTTTTCAAGTTTCGTTTTCCAGTAAAGTTTCAACTTCAGAATTTCTATCTTCCCTAACAGGAAACTAGGTCTTATTTTTCACTCCACCTTTTTCTTGTTTTCATTTCATACACACCTCTGTGAACGTACAATAGTCTTTATCTTAGAATAAAACCTTCATATCTCCGCTAGAAATATTTTTTATAAAACCTGTCTTTTATCAAGATTATTCTCACACAAAGAACCGTTAGGAATTTTAACTCGGAGAGAACACTTGCTTGACTTTGTTTTAAACTGGACTTTCTAGTCTTCTTAACGAGCTTTGGGCCAATGCACCCAAACCAGTTGGCTTTAGGGCATTAGGTGTAGAAACACCCCAGCGGACTTAATTACTCAAGTTACCTAGGTCCAAAAACAAAAGACAATTTGGCGTGAAAATCATGATGATTCAATACGAACGGAGATATAACCGGCAGTTCAATTATTTTTTTGGATAAAAGACGTGTTTAGTGGGTTCGGTGTGTAATCATTCCAATCAAGTTCCAGATAGGTTATTTTTCAGAATTAGTTCCAATTAAGGCATCAATAATATCCCTTCATATTCACTTCACTTCATAAACTATTCTTGATATTACTTATTTCAGAACCAACCTATTTGATCCTCAGAAAATCATTTATCCATTTAAAAGTTTTTAGACATAAAAGACCTGTCATCTAATTTCCAAAACTCACGACACATATAGTGTGATGTAAAGACGTATATCAGCTACAGTTAACTTCAAAGGAGAGTTATCTTTCAGGTTTTCAAAATCTAAAAATAAGATTTAGTTATTCTTATCTTATCAAACAAAACCGTCGAAATGTTGAATCCGAGTTCTCCCACTAGCTAACTTGACAAAGTTTTTATATTTTTTGGAAAATTTTCGATTTTTATGGGTTTTTAATAAGGTATGCAAATGCAAAATATACAAATGAATGCGAAGGGAGAAAGCTTACCGAGCACACCCCCAAACTTAAACTTGACAGTGCCCTCACTGTCAGGCTACACCAAGAGGGTCAAAATTGTCGGCGCTCCCTAAAAACAAATTATCTACAAAACAAAAAGAAAAACAAAAAATATATACAAAAAAGGTGTCCCCCCAAACTTAAGTAAAACAGTGTTTCCACTGTTAAGCGTTGAAGTTCAGGATTATGGGGGAAAGAGAACGGTATCAAGCTATACAAGGCCGTACACAGGCCAAAAGTTAGTACCAACCATTCAAAGATTTTATCTCTATAATGTGCTGGTTGGTGAAAGAAGACGTAGAGAAAAGAAATGGAAAATACGCGAGAACGTATGGAGATAGAAGTGGGATACGGTCTCGGTATATGAAAAGAAGAATGGCGGAAGGGAGAAAGAAGTGGAATACGAACTTGAGGGTGGAAATGGATTGAATAAATTAGTACAATCTGCGATGATCGATGTGAAAAGATGGATTGTACTATTCTATCAATATGGCGAGAAATGGGGTCAAATCCCTCAAGATTCGTAAGAAACCATGGGTAAGCTGAACTCGGTAAACCAGACACAGGAAGTGAAAATGATACGGTGTCTTGCCAGGTCGGAATGATGGGAAGGATGGAGGTAAGTGGTTGAGGAAGGTTATCGGTTAAAGGTTCAGGAGGATGTACACAGTCAATGAAAGGGACAGGATGAATGGGAAAATCCGACTCATCAATTAAAACTGGTTCATCCTCAAAACTATCCTCAATATTTTCCTCAAAATTTAGCTCATCCATGCATTTATCATCAATATCAAGACGCATATGAAGTTCGAGAAAAACATTTAATGACTCGGGATGATGACTTGGAGAGAAAAACTCAGCCAAATCTGCGGGTTCATCATTCAAAATATTCCCAGCATCAATATCCTCAATCAAGTGAAAGTCAATTTTCTCAGACACCTCATCAAAAGCATGGATTTCAATCGATTCTGGTTCTAAGATGGAGGTGTAGAGGTCAAAAGGATTGGGTGTGGTTTCACTTGGCAAGGTCCCTTCACAATCGGGTAAATCAAACACTGCAAAGTCGCACTACTCATCAAACATTCTATCTTCAATTGATAATTCAGTTGGGACACTTGATAGCCTTTCAACACAGGAGTTGTGGGATTCAATTTGAAACCGGTAGGTTTGATTTGGAAGGGGGTACAGCTCACTCTCTCCACTAAAATTCTCAATCCGTCCAACCGCCTCATCATACATTGGAAAATTAGGAGCTAGTTAGAAACTAGCTACCGGGTCAGTAGGTTGTATGAGGGTGGCCATGGACGCATTCAAATCCATCATCTGTTGGCATGACACTACCCTAAAGTATTCCAACGACTGTTCCAGACTAGACATGGGTTGGGAAGGGGTTTCAGTAAAAGATTCAAAGTTGTTTGGATACTGAAAACTCTCAAATGGCGGTTCAGAAGCAATGTCTAGGGAAGGTGCAAAAGTCGGGTAGGACTGGTAGGAATTGAATGGCTGGACAGGAGCAGGATCAACATTTGGATAAGAAGGTGAATGGAATTGTTGATCCCAAGAATCTGTAGTGGTGAAAGGAGAGAAAGATCGGCTACAGGATTGTTCAATATGTTCAGTGATGGACAAAGGACGACTTGCAAAAGGGGTATCTGTAGGGTTCCTAGGCACACTAATGAAGTCTCACAAGTGATCAAACATGGCCAATTAAAATTTTACAAGTGCCGAGAAACCCTAATACGGATCGTTAACTAGATGTATAGGCGATGCGATGCAAATAAACTAATTATAGCTAAAAGGAAAGGGGCTAAAACCTTTGTAGATCCGGTCCTCCACCTCCTAGGCTCCATGATGACGTCCCTCCGCTGTCCAAATCGAATCCCGAACTCTAGCATCGGCTTCATCGGAGAAATGGGCGGGCTAGGTCGTCGGCTTCGATGCCGAAGATGATCTACGTCGAGGCAACACAAGATCAAGCTCCAACTTCACCAAGCCATGAAACTTGTGAAGAAAACACCCTATACTACTTGGCAAGAGGTAGAGGATGAAGAAATAGGAAGTGTGTTCACTTTAGAATTGGATTTCTCACTCATTTGCTCAAGTTTCCATTGAAGCTATCAAGCTTTTTCTTCTTGAAGAAGAAGAAGAAGAAGATAATATGATAAGTATTATTAGATAATAGAAAAGAAAATGATACTTATCATATTAGCAACCATGGTTAAGTAAACAAGTGTAGAGAATAAACTATGGTTCAAGTGAATGGTTAGGGTTAAGGAAAGAAACAAAATGGTCAATCTTTCAAACCTTCATGAACTTTCAATGTAAAACAAAAGTAGCAACCATTTTATTTCTTGCCAAAATGAAATAAATAAATGAATAATTAATAAAATCAAAACCCTAACCATTATATAACCATGGTTTAATCATACACTTAACCAAGTTAGCATGTATCATCAAACATGATACAATCTTGTGCACTAAAATATATCATATACACAATGTGCACATGAAGTGAGAAAATCCATTTAAAGTGAACCAATACTAGTTAATGCAAAGTAATATATCAAATATATAATTATACATTAAATTATTAAATCAACACTTGATTCAATGATCCGGTCATGTCGCATATAACCGACTAGTATCCAATATATCGGCTTATCGAATCAATCCTTGAATCGATAACTAGGTTATATCACATACAACCATTCGATACATTCATCGCGAGAATAGAATACGGTATCACATACACGCATTATTCTCGGTCCCGTACATATCTCATATGCGCTCCTATTTCGTTTCGCTTGAGCCAGGAAACCTCTGTGTAGGACTCTATAGACTCGTCAATACGCCGGCAGCAGATGATGATCATATCAAACACCCACAAGTCGCAAGCGGTCTGCTAAACGTAACGGCCACCCGGGTATTGAGCGATCAGAAGATCGACGAGCAAGCCCGCTCACACTCCTGTGAATCCAACCAGTAACACTTACCGTATAGTCCGGTCTGTTCGTCTGATATGTCGCATATCTCGCCTAGGGGTGGTAAACGTCAGACCCCAGTAGCTTGATAAGTCATGCCGACGTAAGGTCCATAACATTCGTGAAACTACTGATAACTCTTACCAGTATATCACTGCAACCCTGGCCAAGGATTTCCTGTTATGGCCAGTCGAGCATAGCACAACATCAACCCCCAATACCGGGAGAGACGAATCCCCTCCTATCGCTCATTGCCTCCATGTGAATCGGGACTGTACCCAAAAACCACCTGTTTGCACGACTCAGTAGAGCCGTGGTAGGGTGGAAATCAAAGCACAGTGGGAGACACACAAGACTCTATGACGATCTCGGGTCAACAGACTAAGCTGTACCAGTGTCACCAGAGAACTGCCATCTGACGTGAGGTATAATACCATCTGGGAGTTCTCGGCGAGTCCGTTCAGTATACCCAGTCTCCACTGAGCACCCGCATACCATCTCTGATGTCAAACACCAATGGATATGGGATCATCCATCACCCATCACATGGGTCGAGAAGATATACGCTAGTCTACTCTGGAATATCGATGCCCCGTCTCGATATTCCCACGACTAGGAACAATGAAGGATGTACTCATTGACTACCCAGGCCCCACTAGTATGATCTGCATCATAGTCATGGAAGTCGAGTACACATCCTAAGGGCTTTATCAACATATAATCAGAGAGACAGAAAGTATACATGTTAAGATAAAGAGCAACCAGATAGCGTACTATCATGTCGAGCAAGAAAGTCCTACATATATATGTCCCAGCATCCACTACAATATACATCCTATGTACAGTAATGGCCTCTAGGGCATACATATAACTAACAATCTCCCACTTGCACTAGGGCCATCTGTAGCAGTGGTTGCAGTATCACATACTCAACCATCCCATAAAAGCCTCTCTTTTGGAAAAGGCCTTCGTGAGTGGATCCGCTGTGTTGTCCTCTAAGTCTACTCTCCTTACCTCGATCACCCTGGAGATCAACTATCTCCATGATCAGGTGATGCTGCCTCAGAATATGTCTGGGTCATTGATGGGATCATGGTTCCTTGGCCAAAGCCACACTTCCATTGTCACACAATGGTGGGAACCTAGTTCATCTTATGAACCAATATACACCCAAACTGCCTCTTTGGTAGTATCTTTAATAGCGATGTTACCAGCCTTTATCGTCTAGTTTTCCACGGTATCTGGCTTAGAAATCTTCCAACATACCGTCCCTTTACTGAGGGTAAAGACAATGCCTGCAACTGACATTCAGTCGTCCTTATCACTCTGGAACCTTTCCAGTGATTCTCCCCAGGATCAACTGATACTATCTCACTATTACTAGTGAGAATCCTAACATCCATTTAGATCTATCTCATAGATCCAAAACCTAGGATTTAGGAGGTATCACTTTGATCCTATATGGAGAATCTATGTGATAAGAGGAGATCGACCGATCGTAGCATAGGAAACTCCTTTCCTATCAAGAGTATGTCATCCACGTACTCTACGAGGATCATTACCATACTCCATACTACTCATTTGTACATACAAGGTTCATCTACCATTTTGATGAAGTCAAACTCTTTGACTACCACATCAAAACAGATGTTCCAACTCCGCGATGCCTGCTTTATCCTATAAAGCAACTTGCACACGTCTCCGCTGCTCCCACTATTTACGAAGCCCTCTGGCTGTGTTCTTATAGATGTTCTCTTCTAAATCATTATTTAGAAAAGTAGTCATGGCACCCAACCACCAGATATCGCAGTTATGGTATGTAGCAGTGGCAAGTAGGATCTGGATGGACTTAAGCATAGTCCCTAGAAAAGGTTTCATCATTATCCACACCTGGTTGATGAGTAAAACCTTTAACAAGTCTAGCTTTGAAAGTCTTAACTTTTCCATCTACACCAAGTAATCTTCTCAAGATATACTTGCTCTTGATGGGGATTTAACCCTTCAGATATTGCAACCAAAGTCCATACTTTGTTGGTGTATATGGATTCCATCTCAGATCGCTAAGCATCCAGCCATTCTTACAGAGTCCCTGCTCTTGATGACCTGCTCGAAGCTAGTTGGGTCATCATCTCATGATGCAATCCTCGCTCCCACTGTCATCGAGAAACCGAGATATCTCTCAGGCAGGTGAGGAACCCTACCAGATCGGCGGAGAGGCGGAGGTTCGTCGGGGACTATAGAATCCTTTAGTTCTGTCAAATCATCAACTGCAGTTTTGTATAGCTGGAACCTTTCCAGTTCTACAGAACTGACCTTGCCTCGATCTTGTCCGGATTTTTCTTTTGACATAGGCCGGACAACCCCAAATCTTAACTTACTTAAGAGATAGGCTCTTCCCACACCATATCTCATATGGAGTGGTAGGCACTGACTTGATACGAACCTAATTCAATAGGTATGAAACTTCTCAAGTGAACAACCCCTTAAAAGAAACAGGTAACTCAGTAATACTCATCATAGAGCACACCATATCATATAGGGTGCTATTGCTCCGCCCTGATACACCGTTGTGCTGTGGTGTATTCAGAGGAGTAACACTGAGAGAGAATCTCATTCTCCTTTAGAATAGTCCAGGAATTCTATGCACAAGTATTCTACTCCCTGATCTCATCATAGTATATAATACTTAAACCCGGTTATTGGTTCTCTACTTCTAACTTATATTCTGTGAATACCTCAAAAGCTTCGGACTTATGTTTCAACAGGAACATATGACTGAATCTTGAGAGATTATCAGAGAATATATTGAAGTATAAAGAACCAGTCTTGGCATATGTAGACAGGAGACCTTACATACATCATCATGTATTAGTCCCAAGAGTTCATTAACTCTTTCTCTGTTTCGATAAACAGGGCTATGGTCATCTAATCTTTGTGACATGACTGGCAAGTTTCACAAGGTGTAAATTCAAACTGATTTAAATATTCATCTAAAATGTAACTTCATCCAGTCGGGTCGCATTAATATGACCTAGTCTACAATGCCTCAAGAAGGATTCGTTCATTTCTGAACTCTTCCTCTTGTGTGTGTTCTATATACTAGGAACTGTAGTTTGATTTAGAACGTCAATGCTTTTAGATAACGTGCCTGAACCGATCAACTTTTGATATAGGAAATGTTCAAAACATTATCCATCAATACAAAATTTTATCATTTCTTTACTAATAAAGAGACTGATATAATTTTGTATATCAGGTTCGGTATCTAATAGCATTTGTTCAGAATCAATGTATTGGTAATACAGGGTGACAGTGACCAACAGACTTGGCTGCAACACTTGCCCCGTTTTCTGTCTCATGAAACTTATCACCCGTTCTCAGTCTTTCTACCTTTTGGTAGCCCTATGTAACAGATTACATATCTGGGATCCTGATCCGGTATCAAATACTCAAGATGCAGAGAATACTGAGAAACAGTTCTTTATAATGAACACACCCGAAAGAGATGCATCATACGCACTTTCTTCGTTTGGGCGGCATAGGAATTCTGGTATTCCCCTATTTCCTGCTCTGTCTTATAACAATTATAAGTTGGAGCGGGACCAACGTTCCCCAGCTCAGTATAACAAGCGGGTTCGGTCAATACATCCATATTATTATCTTGATTAAGGCGTGATATGGTCGCTACCTGGAGAGAGAGAGAAGAAAACACTCTGCGTGCGCTCTTGCAAGATCAGATTGGTTATTTATTTTATCTAATCAGGATGGCTCCCACTGTTTTTATCAAATCTTCCTTCAAACCCTAAAAGGAAAGACTAGCCGGGATTAATTACACTCTACAAGTTCGCCAATCTTTCAGCCAGGCCAGTGTCGGTACTTTGAGGGAGGTTCCCCGTGCTTTCGCACGGACCTAATTACTGTAAACCTCGTTTTCCCAGAGGCGTAACCCCGTTGACACCTTTCTAGACACCTACTTGATCGGCTAATTGTAAAGTGGAAAACTCTTCCAGGAGTAACAATTACTCGCAGTGGGTATCAGGATCCAACTATCATATAGAAGGTATGCAATCTCATTGCAAGTTTCAACACTTGAAACTCCCGATAAAGGTTTTTACCCCTAGAACCTATGAACTTAACTATGGTCAACAAATCATAAGTACTAGTCAAGTTCTACCCGTCATTTCGTGATTAATTAGACCCACCCACATGACCCTTAACTAAGGTCAACAAAGTCACGCGACTGTCCTAACTAATCGCATCATATGCGGTGTAGGAAGACATCACTTAACTACCGTACACTGTGCCTTGACTATGGTCAACAAACACAGCACGAATACTAAGTACTCTACTTCCTAAAATGACGGACGGTTGCGAATGGTTTTTATGAAAACCTTTAACGCTTTGAACTTGAGCTCGTTGCGGAATCAAATGGTTTTTAAATGGAATGTTTTTGAGGCTTTTCTAGTTTTGCTAAAGGGGTCACTCCCGGTGAAGGGATCGTCGACCCTTTCCTCATCGAATGAGGTGCGGGATATATCATATACATCACTGTGCAAAGCATAAACTATAGAAGCAATCAAAAGACAAACCGAGTGTGTAGCATCTCCAGTTATTACTAAAGGAGTCACTCCCGGTGAAGGGATCTCGGTCCTTTCCTCATCGAATAAGGTGCAGGATGTTCTTCAAGGAACACCGCGATGCAAAGCAAGAACTGTAGCTACCTGTTTTATTTTGAAATTCGATTCCACAACATCAATTAGGTTTATTTTCTTTCATTAATCTCATTAATGAATATCTCATCATTTAAATTACCTAAACATCACAGATAAATATGACGTACACTTATGCCATCCGCATTCGCCTCGATGTCCCCTCGTGCACCGTTAGGTTAGGTAACTAACGGCAGAGCGGGGCAAGGCTAGCGCGGGTGTAAAACATAAGTAACGTCTATATAATATATCATATATACTATATATTATATCTATCACAGAACATCACATGATCACATCACAGATAACGCAGCAGAAAATATCATATGAAATATTGGATATACTAGGACGTCCGTGTTTTCAATACGAGCCAGTATAAAACACGGATTCCACGGTCGTGATGAATAGCCAATCCCACACCCCTAGACCCCTACGAGAGCGGCAAGCAACCCTACCAATTCTAGGGTTAGGAAACCCGGACTCGACTCCTCGAGATGGTCTCCCACTGGACCCCAGAACCCGGTTACTTGTGCTCCCCTCCTTGGGTCTATCCTAATGCGGAAAAGTAAATAATATACAATGGGTGACATCTTCCGCAACCTGGAAGTGCCCCAATAAAAGAATATTACATACAAGTTTTTACATGAATGAAAAAGAAAAACACTCTTCTGATATAAAAACCCCCGGCTATTCGAACATGACGATCTAATATAACATATCCAGCAACACATAACATCACATGTCATCAATGTAAGTAAACATGCGTATCCCAATTGTCGTTGACATATAGAAACAAAACCGGCGATATCACATATTACACTTACGGTCACAGAAAAAAAATGTAAAACTACAACAGTTGGAATCCGCAATCTCTTCAGACATCATATGCCTAGCCAAATGAAATACTTAGACATCACATGCCTAACATTCATAAACCCCGCATTTTAGTCTCATTATCGAAAACACTTTTCAATATCAAGTCGGGCAATTCAACAGGATTCCCAACATTCTGATCGAATGCTCGTCGCAAACTTTAGTAGGCAGCCGCACCCCCGACGCTGTCGACGAAGTGCACCAATGCGGAACACCGCTGCCGCGAGCACCCGAACGGATGCTTTCGGCGACGGGGTTCTCCTACAGTCACTTGGTCGGGGCTATGGGGTGTAGCTGTCTATTAAGTTTACCCGGCGAGTATCCGCGTACGCTACGTGAATGCGACGGACTTTTGATCACATCAAAATTCCGTGGCAACCGATCAAGTGAGACTAAACCGCTAGATTTATAACATTCATTCAGTTATCTCATAACTGGTTGTGAATTACAAGTATTGTATCACATTCCAGATAAATAGAAAATGTTAAAGTTTTCGATCGAACAATCGAACACCCAAGTTTTCCCGATACAGCTCAACACATGAAATAAGTCTAAAAACATCCAGTTCGTGCCTCAGTACCAACGGTCCAGCCGTAGAAGGGTCAAGCCAACGCCTCACATGTGGCACGCCGTACTGCCCCAAACCCTAAGGTTTAAAGGACAGTTCAAGACGGTCACATAATCGAGTTAAGGTTTGTTGTCTTCAAGAGGGTCCATCGTGTTACTTGCACTATTTCGAACGTCGTTAAACTACGGAAAAATCCAACAATTGGAAATTTCCCGGCAGGGGAAAAAGTGGGTATTTATATCCGGTCGAACTTTTTAACATATTCTAAAATTACCCGGAAAAACACACAGACAAAATTAGACAATCCGATCGACACACCGAGTCCCCAATACAACCCAGAAAACTGAACTCATGAGTTCAGATTAAAAATTCCCAGAAAAACCAGAACTACAAAATAGGAGTTACTGTGCAAAACAAATTGGATAAGGAGACCATACTGCCGCGGAACCGCCGCACGAGCCATGCTCGTGCCGTGGAACCGCGGCGGTTTGATGGAATTGGGTTATCGGATTTCACAGTAACTCTTAGAAATGCCTGCTGATTTTTAATGTGGAAAAATGCACCGTTTTGAAAAAAGTACATAGAAGGCTATTGTATTAGGGTTTCGGGTTCTTACGGACTTCAAACTTCGTCTACACATCGCCTAAGGCTCTAGCTAGGCTCTGATACCACCGTAGGGTTCCTAGGCACACTAATGAAGTCTCACAAGTGATCAAACATAGCCAATTAAAATTTTACAAGTGCCGAGAAACCCTAATACGGATCGTTAACTAGATGTATAGGCGATGCGATGCAAATAAACGAATTATAGCTAAAGGAAAGGGGCTACAACCTTTGTAGATCCGGTCCTCTACCTCCTAGGCTCCATGATGACGTCCCTCCGCTGTCCAAATCGAATCCTGGACTCTAGCATCGGCTTCATCGGAGAAATGGGCGGGCTAGGTCGTCGGCTTCGATGCCGAAGATGATCTATGTCGAGGCAACACAAGATCAAGCTCCAACTTCACCAAGCCATGAAACTTGTGAAGAAAACACCCTATACTACTTGGCAAGAGGTAGAGGATGAAGAAATAGGAAGTGGGTTCACTTTAGAATTGGATTTCTCACTCATTTGCTCAAGTTGCCATTGAAGCGATCAAGATTTTCCTTCTTGAAGAAGAAGAAGAACATAATATGATAAGTATTATTAGATAATAGAAAAGAAAATGATACTTATCATATTAGCAACCATGGTTAAGTAAACAAGTGTAGAGAATAAACTATGGTTCAAGTGAATGGTTAGAGTTAACGAAAGAAACAAAATGGTCAATCTTTCAAACCTTTATGAACTTTCAATGTAAAACAAAAGTAGCAACCATTTTATTTCTTGCCAAAATGAAATAAATAAAAGAATAATTAATAAAATCAAAACCCTAACCATTATATAACCATGGTTTAATCATACACTTAACCAAGTTAGCATGTATCATCAAACATGATACAATCTTGTGCACTAAAATATATCATATACACAATGTGCACATGAAGTGAGAAAATCCATTTAACGTGAACCAATACTAGTTAATGCAAAGTAATATATCAAATATATAATTATACATTAAATCATTAAATCAACACTTGATTCAATGATCCGGTCATGTCGCATATAACCGACTAGTATCCAATGTATCGGCTTATCGAATCAATCCTTGAATCGATAACTAGGTTATATCACATACAACCATTCGATACATTCATCGCGAGAATAGAATATAGTATCACATACACGCATTATTCTCGGTCCCGCACATATCTCATATGCGCTCCTATTTCGTTTCGCTTGAGCCAGGAAACCTCTGTGTAGGACTCTAAAGACTCGTCAATACGCCGGCAGCAGATGATGATCATATCAAACACCCACAAGCCGCAAGCGGTCTGCTAAACGTAACGGCCACCCGGGTATTGAGCGATCAGAAGATCGACGAGCAAGCCCGCTCACACTCCTGTGAATCCAACCAGTAACACTTACCGTATAGTCCGGTCTGTTCGTCTGATATGTCGCATATCTCGCCTAGGGGTGGTAAACGTCAGAACCCAGTAGCTTGATAAGTCATGCCGACGTAAGGTCTATAACATTCGTAAAAATACTGATAACTCTTACCAGTATATCACTGCAACCCTGGCCAGGGATTTCCTGTTATGGCCAGTCGAGCATAGCACAACATCAACCCCCAATACCGGGAGAGACGAATCCCCTCCTATCGCTCATTGCCTCCATGTGAATCGGGACTGTACCCAAAAACCACCTGTTTGCACGACTCAGTAGAGCCATGGTAGGGTGGAAATCAAAGCACAGTGGGAGACACACAAGACTCTATGACGATCTCGGGTCAACAGACTAAGCTATACCAGTGTCACCAGAGAACTGCCATCTGACGTGAGGTATAATACCATCTGGGAGTTCTCGGCGAGTCCGTTCAGTGTACCCAGTCTCCACTGAGCACCCGCACACCATCTCTGATGTCAAACACCAATGGATATGGGATCATCCATCGCCCATCACATGGGTCGAGAAGATATACGCAAGTCTACTCTGGAATATCGATGCCCCGTCTCGATATTCCCACAACTAGGAACAATGAAGGATGTACTCATTGACTACCCAGGCCCCACTAGTATGATCTGCATCATAGTCCTGGAAGTCGAGTATACATCCTAAGGGCTTTATCAACATGTAATCAGAGAGACAGAAAGTATACATGTTAAGATAAAGAGCAACCAGATAGCGTACTATCATGTCGAGCAAGAAAGTTCTACCTATATATGTCCCAGCATCCACTACAATATACATCCTATGTACAGTAATGGCCTCTAGGGCATACATATAACTAACAGTAACAACATAAGAGGGTGGGGGAGGTTGAAAAGGTTGATACAAAGTGGATTGCGGAGGGCAAGTGTTTGTCCTAGACTCGTCTATCCGATCTTTCAAAGAGATTTTGGGCATGGAGGGATCGTTCGACGTTCGGCCAAAGCAAGAACCGTAAGAAGTAATGTCTGGTTGTGGGTACCAAAGTTCGGCAAGAGTTTTTCTAGGTGGAGTACCCATGATATGAAAAGAAGAAAGAAAGAAAGGAAGAGAAAAGGAGGGGAAAAAGAATGTGATTTTTTTTTAGATATTAACAAAAGAATGAAATATACACACAAAAAAAGAATCTGGGCCAAAAACAATCACGACACAAAAATACCACACACCTAATCGTTCTAGGGTTCACCTAGGTCAACTAGACCTGCTCCAGAACTTTATTGTCGAAGTAAAACTGTGTCGAGAAACGGTCTTAAGATACACTGATCACGAGGCCAGGTAAGTGCAGAGATAAAGGGAGGTTTTCCAACGCTTTCGCGAAGTTCCTTAATTAAATAACCCTTTCTCTTTTGGCGGTTTCGCCGTTAACACTTTCCTAGACACCCCGTAAACAATGTACCGTTAAGCGAGGTTCTAAACACGGTTAACTTCTCCTAATGAGCGCGAAGTCCTTAAGGCTTAAAGTCTAATTTCTTTTAAAGTTTGTGCGGGTAAATGTTATGCTCAAGTTCGTGATTTGTGGGCCACGGAAAAGGTGATGAAATCCTTTACCGTATGTTGTGGGGTTCGCTTGCCCTTAAGTCCATATTAATGTATGCAATGCGCAATTCAATAAAAATTCTATAAAGAATCAAACAATCGTTTTTTTAAGCGCGGCACTGCAACAAATATGGGTTAGTCAATTATTAGAATTTGCTAGCGAACTTGCAAAGAATCCTGCAAAGAATAGTATATTGGATGCGTCGGATTTGAGAAGAAGGTGTTAGTAAAGTACGTACCGTTAAGTTTTTGGGTTAGGAAACCCCCGTTGAATCAAATCCGGTAAGCTTGAAAAGTTTGCTTGCGCGGGTCAAACTACCCGGATCTTTGGCACTGTACGTTGCAATCACCTTAGCCTTGAACGTACACTTTGCTCCCCACAATCATAGTTCGCAAATCCGCAAAAATCTGCAGACTTGCTCACAAAAATTATCACAAAAAACAAAAAGATATTTTTTATTTTTTTTAATATATACAAAAAGAATATTAACCCGAATAACAAGAAAGAAAACACGTTACCGTCTCCCCGGCAACGGCGCCATTTGATCGCACGCCAAAAGCGTGTCGGATGTTCAAAGTTCTAAAGTTTACCGCGATCAGGACGGTGTCGCTATGCAGCTAGCCGGTTGAGCACGGGTCGATCCACGGGGAGATGATTGTATTTCCGTTCTTGTCTTAGACGAGTCAATAAAGAATGTGTATATGTTTGTTCGATTCTAACCTATGTGTTTTATGCAAGTATAAAGTTGTTAAGAAAAAATACGAAATTGTAAGCTAAAGAAATCCGTACTCAAAACCTTTGAGCCGAGTCTTGACCAATTGAAGCTAGAGCAATCGGCAACAACGTGGATTAGGGGATTTAAGCACGGTATTCGTGGAATCCGGCTTATTTACCCTTGTCCTTCCATTCTTGTCTCTTGCTTTCGCCTCCGGCCAAACCGAACGCAACCGGTCGCGGTTAGGAATCACCGTTACCTTGGTAGGGTAGGGTGCCTAACGGAGCGCTTGCGTAACGTTTGGGCGGAGTTCAATGGAAAATAACGAGAAAAGGAAATGAGCAAAGAAATATTAACTTACAATACCGTATTTATTCTTAACAATGATAATTACAACCATTCACAAAAACGAACCAAAAAGAGCAAAAGAAAAGAAAAGATTACAAGTAAGTAAGTGCATGGAATTTAAGTGCAAGAAAGTAAAGCATGAATGTAAAGCAAGTAATAAAAAGCAAGAAAGAAATAAGCAAGAAAGTAATTACAAGAACATAGAACTCAAGACAAGCATGGGATCAATAGACAACCCTTAAAATTGCAAGCTCAATCAAGAGGTTGCAAGATCAAGAGAAGGGTAAAGAACTCATGTGAAATGAAGCACTAATTCCATAAGAATATACAACCCTTGAAATCAATAACAAACCCTTAAACTTTCAAGCTCAATGAAGAGGTTGAAAGATCAAGAGAAAGCAAGGATCTTAAGGGGAAGCTAAAACAAAAGAATGATACAAAAACCCTCATCTTCATTTCATCATCCACTCAAAAAGCTCTCACTACAATTTTCATGGAGGAAGGAATGAAGAAGAAGAAGAAGACTAAACTACACTAAAAGAGGCTAAAGAACTTAACCCCTTGGCTTGGCTCAGATCTGGGGTATTTATAGGCGGGGAAATGGAAACCTAGGGCAAGAATCTGGCATAATATGAAGTGACCAAACTGCCCACAAATATTGACACAGAGAGGAGACCATATGGCCGCGATTCCGCGGCCTAGACCCCTTATTGGCCGCGGAACCGCGGCCGTATAGTGGATTTGGGTGGTCGTCTTCTGGGTGCTTACCTGGTTTCATGTTTCCTCGTGTTTTCCAACTTTAAACTTCATAAAATCTTCCAGAATATCTTCAGATTTCTTAGTCCAAGATTGCTTTATTTTCTTTACTTTTGACTTCTATCTCCCTCGAGCTCCGTGCACCTATTGATTCTAGTGCAGCCCCCCTCGCGCTCTATGCATGTCTGAGACACGAATGACCACTGTCATATGTCTTGTCTCTAGAACTGGTGCTCGGCACTGGACGGATACGGATGACCGGAACCTGGCTTTTATCTGCTGTCAACAGATGTTCTGCTTTTGGCGTAACTGTGGAGATTTTGTCTTGATTTGCAATATTTGGACTGGAAACCTGTAATCTGTAAATATGTAACAAACACGGATTTAAAAGCACCAACCTATAAACACACAAGCATCAGAATGGGCGGTATAAAATGCAATATTCTGTTATGAACACCGGTAGTCAGGCAAAACACCCTATGGGCTTTATCAACATGTATATATATTTGAATACTACGCAAAATATATCATATGTTAAGATAAAGACAAACCAAATAGCGTACTATCATATTAAGCAAGACTGTCATATACATACATATCCCTAGCATCCTATACAATGAAGGCCTCTAGGGCATATATATCCAACAATCTCCCACATGCACTAAGGCCTATAATTGGCGCAATGAGTACCCACTTTCTTCACTAGATCCAGTTGCTGGAGTACCGCATGCCCAACATCTCAAACAACCTCTCGAACTGAACTTAAGGAATGGCCTTGGTGAATGAATCTATCGTGTTGTCATTTGTGTCCACTCTCCGTACCTCGATTTCCCGACGATCAACGATCTCCCTGATCAGGTGAAACCGCCTTAAGATGTGCCTGGATTTCTGATGGGACCTTGGTTCCTTCGCCAATGCTACGGCCCCATTGTTATTACAATACAAAGGTATTGGATTGGCAATGGACGGAACCACCTGAAGTTCAAAGATGAACTTCCTCATCCAGACAGCCTCTTTTGCGGCTTCACTAGCAGCTATATACTCAGCCTCCATAGTTGAGTCTGCGACGGTATCCTGTTTGGAACTCTTTCAACATACCGCCCCTCCATTGAGGGTAAACACAAAACCTGAAATGGATTTAGAATCATCTTTCTCACTTTGGAAGCCGGAGTCGGTAAAAGCCTCTACCTGGAGGTCCCCATTACCGTAAATCAAGAACATCTCCTTAGTCCTTCTCAGGTACTTGAGAATGTTCTTTACCGCTATCCAATGTTTCTCACCTGGGTCAGACTGATACCTGCTTACCACACCAAGTGCGTAAGCTACATCCGGTCTTGTACATAACATCGCATACATTATAGATCCTACTGCCGAAGCGTAGGGTATAATGCCCATGCGATTCCTCTCTTCATCAGTCTTTGGAGACATCTTTTTGGAGAGGGTGATCCCGTGACAAGCGGGCATATTACCGCGCTTGGAATCTTCCATACTAAATCTCTTTAATATAGTGTCAATATACCTGGACTGTGAAAGTCCCAACATTCTATTAGATCTATCACGATAGATCTTAATACCCAAAATGTAAGTTGCATCACCCAAGTCTTTCATGGAGAATTTCTGTGACAAGAAGAGTTTTACTGATTGTAGCATAGGGACATCATTCCCTATCAGTAGTATGTCGTCGACGTACAAAACGAGGAAGACTACTGCTCTTTCTACAATCTTCCTATAAATACATGGTTCATCTACATTTTTGATAAAGTCAAATTCTTTGACTGTCTCATCAAAGCAGATGTTTCAACTTCGCGATACTTGCTTTAATCCATAGATGGATTTAAGCAACCTGCACACTCTTCCGCTGCTCCCACTGTCTAAGAAACCATCTGGTTGATCCATGTAAACACTCTCTTCTAAATGTCCATTTAGAAAAGCTGTTTTTACATCCATTTGCCAGATTTCATAGTCATGGAAGGCAGCAATGGCAAGCAGGATCCGAATGGATTTAAGCATAGCTACAGGTGAAAAGGTTTCATCATAGTCCAATCCGGGTCTTTGACGAAAACCTTTTGCAACGAGTCTAGCTTTGTAGGTTTCCACTTGTCCAAGTGCACCAATCTTCTTTTTGAAGATCCATTTGCATCCAACTAGTTTCACCCTAGGAGGAGCAACTTCTAAAGTCCATACTTTATTGGTGTACATGGATTCCATTTCGGATCTCATAGCATTCAGCCTCTTCACCGAGTCAATACTCGTGATAGCCTGCTGAAAACTAATAGGATCATCATCATCGATGATGCAATCCTCTCGATCCACATCTAGAAGAAAACCATAGTATCTTTCAGGAGGATGAGAAAGCCTACTAGATCTGTGGAGTGGTGTTGGTTCGTCATGTTCTATTGAAATCTGAGGTTCTTCTAAGTCCTCGGTAGCAGTTTGAGGTTCTGGAATTTCATCCAGCTCTACCGCGATCCCACTAATTTCTTTTGCAAGAAATTAGGTTTCTAAGAAGACAATGTGGCGAGCGATAAGCACATTTTGTTCTTCAGTGTGGTAGACCATGTACCCCCTTGAATGTTTGGGATATCCTACAAACTTGCACAAAACCGATCATGCCTCGAGCTTATCCGGTCTATACTTTTTAACATATGCCGGACACCCCCATTGTTAGTGTATATGCCCTAGAGGTCATTACTGTATCATACTAATTTGTATATTACTTAATGGAAGCTTGGGATATTCATCTTGTATAAACAATCTTGCTCAATATAGTAGTATGCTACTTGGTTTGTTTCTACTTCAATGTGTACATGTGTTTATTTTAGTATATCACCTATACACATTAGTGGAGCCCTTAGGATCTTTGCTTGATTTCCAGCGTTGTGATGGCAGTCACACTAGTGGGGGCTGGGTAATCTATAAGCACATCCTTATGCAGGTCCCTAGTCGCAGGACTATCGAGACAGGGTATCGATACTGTGGAGTAGACTAGCGTATGCGCTTCTCATCCCATTGTGGGAGATGTTCTGTCCCACAGCCATCAGTACGTCGTACTGGAGATAGTATGCGGGTGCTCGTTGGGTTACGAGTACACTGGACATGACTCGTCGGGAACTGTTGGTTGGTATTATACCTATCGTCAGTTATCAGTTCCCAGGTGACATGAGTACAGCTTAGTCCGCTGACTTGACACTGTCACTTCGCCTCGAGTGTGTTCCCACTGTACTTTGATTACTACCCTACCATGGCTCAAAGGTGTCGTACAAACAGGTAGTAGTTGGGTGCAGTCCCGAAGCACTTGGAGGCAGTGACGGTTAGTCAGGATTCGTCTCTCCCGGTATTGGGGGTTGACATCGCGCTGTGTCTAGGAGAGTCATTACACGAGTAGTCCCTGGCTAGGGCAAGCGAGATATACTGGTAGGCTTCCAGTGTTATCTCAGGGTGTTTTGGGCTTCACTCCGACACGACTTGTACCGCTATTAGGGGACTGACGTTTACCGCCCCCTAGGCCCGCCATGCGATGTATCAGACGAACAGACCGGATTGTATGGAGACTGTCACATTCAGGCTCAGTAGGAGTTCAGATGGGTTTCACCTCGTCAGTCTTCTTGTCGGCATCTACCTGGGGACCATTAAGCACAGCTAGTGCCGCTTGCGGTCTGTGGTTAAACCCACTGCCAGCGTAGTGTCGAGTCTTTAGAGTCCCACACAGAAATCTATTCGCCTTTAGGCAAAAGAGTAGGGGTCGCATGGTTTTGCGACAGGGTTCGGTCACATCCGTGCACTTGTGCACGTACAGTGTCCGGACAGTTAACACTAGCGGGCTTTGGTTTAAGCCAGATCCTAGTGTACGTTTTGGGATTGGTTTTATCCAGTATGTATTCGTGTTCCTCGGAACGCGGATGCGGGTGTGTATGCACAGTTGACGGAGAGACAGAGGCACAGAATTCTCATTAGGGTTGTTGGCTGTTGACTGTTGACTATTGACTTTTTGCTCAACCCTAATGAGAATATGATATATGATTAACATTAATATTAATTAAGTATTATAGTGACATGGTTGTTGAGGGGTTGACTTTGTTGACTTGTTAACTTTGTTGACCGGTTGACTAGGTTGGACTAGTTGACCATCATCATGACAATGGCTATCATTTCATGGCAAAGACTTTTGCTTGCTTGTTTCTTTTGTGCAAAATGAGTGCGTGAAATGATATGTCTATTGTAGCTTAAACCATCACATAATACTTGATTGCTATGATTTTTTATGATGGCTTTGGATTATGAGAGCCAAGAGAGAAAAGTCTTGCTCATTCTCTCATTCCCTTTCTTTCTCTCTTGTGTTTTGAGCTCTCATCTTCTTCCTCTTGCTCTCCCTCTCTCTAGTCTATGGTTCACTTGTCTCATGTGTTGAGAAGAAAGAACCATAGGGAAAAATCCCAACACACTTTTCTCTACTCACTCTAGTTCACAAGGTTTAGCAAACCGAGTGAACTAGTTTCTTCAAAGCTTGAAGAAGAAGCCAAAGGTAGAAGCTTTCGGGTGGATCGATCTTCGGCGCAAGGAGAAGACGGAGTGAAGCCGATCCGTACACCATCGAGAGTCAACGACGAAGGAGTTCAAGAAAGAAAGGTATAACCCCCTAACCGAGTAGTTAACAACTCCTAGTTAGGTTGTTAGGTAGATAGTTTAACAAAGATCCGTTTTGAGTCCATGTTACCGCCTCTAGAAAATTGTTTTTCATCGAATTCCGCATGCCCATAAGTACCGGGAGAGGTAGCATGGACTTACAGTGGTATCAGAGCCTAGTTAAACACTACCTAACATGTTAGCATAGTAACTAGAAATTCGATCGGAGAAAAAGTCCCGAAATAGACCCGGAAATCAAACTTGCTGTCGATTTTTTAAGTTCTGTAAAAATAATAAATCATGCTTTAAAAATCGACTCAGTGTTTTTATAAGATACTGTAGAAAAACGGTGCAGAGAACCCATCAAACCGCCGCGGAAACGCGGCAATAGCTTGCTATTGCCGCGGTTCCGCGGCCGTCTTAGCTCTTCTCTGGATTTTCTTTACTGCGGTATACTCAGTGGGGTATTTTGGGAATTTTGGTATATGTTTTTCAGCCCAGATTTTCCAGAAATAAATTTTTTTTTTTGGGCTTTAAACACCGTATTTTGATCGAGTTTCTAAAGACTAATACTAACGGGTTTATATCTGTGATGTGATATTTGTATTGAACGTCTGCTAATCGCTATATGTCGATTAGTGGAGGTTATAATAATCTGTGATCTGTAGTGATATTGGTTTGTGTATATGAATTCATTGGATTGTCGGAGGTGAATAGCCGGGGGTTGTGAGACGAGAGTTTTCTTTTCTTTCTATTCATGTAAATTTGTAAATTGATGTAATAATTATTTATATGGCCGCACAACCGGGTCGAGGTTGTAGCCGTCATTGTATAATTTCTTTTTACTGTTTTTTCTTCTAGGATAGACCCATGGAGGGGGTGCACAAACTACCGGGTATCCCGAAGTGCCGAGTGGCCTACTCACGGAGTTGAGGGAGGTTGCCTCGCTTCGGGTACTTGGCAGGTAGTTTGCCGCACCCATAGGGGTCTTGGGTGGAGTATTGGCTATTCACCGCGACCGTGTAATCTGCTTTTCGTTACAGGCTCGTACGAATTGCGGGTTCCTAGTATATCCAATGTGTTCATCTGTGATCTGAAATGGCTATCATTGCAATATATCTATATATGATATTATTTAGGCGTTGCTTATGTTTTACAGCCGCGCTAGCCCTGCCCCCGCTCTGTCGTTAGTTAAGTAACCTAACGGGTAATGACGGGGCCCCGTGGCGAATGCGAATGGCATAAGCGTACGCCATTTTTTGGTTGTTTTCTGCAATGGTAGGATTAAATGATGGGACGCATTAAAAGAACTAATGCAAGAAAAATACGCATTAAAAGAACTAATGCAAAGAAAAATAAACGAAGTAAAAGTCGTTGGAACACTTTCAAAAACCACTCGGTTTCTTTTCAAAATAACTTTTAAACGCGGAGCTTAAGCCACTCCTTTTAAAAGCTATCTCGTTCCATCAATTATATCAAGTTCACTACGTTCACGGTTTCGCCAAAACCATTCGTAGCCCTCCATCATTTTAGTTAAATATTCGGTAGTATTCAAGCTATGTATTTTGACCTCACGCCAAGGCATAGTGATTGGTAGCTGCCGGATATTTATTTGTTGCATAGATAGAATGCGTTGGTTTGAGACAGTCGTACTGCCATTTTGGCCTACGTCAAGGGTACGTACGGGTGGGTTTAAATTAACCTGGATAATGATGGGAAGAACTTGACATGTGACTTATGACATTTTGACCTCACGCCAAGGTCATAAGAGCATGGGGCAAAAATCCACATCGGGAGTTTCAAAAGAACTGAAACTTGCTAGTGTTGCATACCATTTGGAGTGTGATGATTCTGGTAGGATTCCTTCAGTTTCGTCACGCGATGATATTTGGATCCCGATCCTACTGTGAGTATATGCTACTCCTCGGGAAATTTCTCACTTAACGATCAATGCTATAAACCAAGTAGGTGTCTAGAAAAGTGTTAGCGGGGCTACGCCCCCAGGGAAAAGAGGTTCTTAAATTAAGGAACTTCACGAAAGCATTGGAAACCTCCCTCGAAGTACCGACACCAGCCTGGCCGAACGGTTAAGCAAGAATTGTACGGTGAGATTGATCCTGACTAATTCTTCCTTTTTGGTTTGAGGAGGGATTCGAGAAATAATGAGAGCCATCCTGTTTAGACAAACTAAAAACCACTCTAAACTTGCAAGAGCGTCATGCTGAGTGTTTCTTCTCTCTCCTAATTGCAGCGACCAATCGACATGACTGGACTTAAGTTACTTCTGGATAAAAACATACTGACAGGGCCAAACTACAAAGATTGGCTCAGGAATGTCAAAATGGCAATCACTTACGACAAGCTGGGGTATCTTCTTACCACCAAAGCTCCCCCTGTCCCTGGTCCCACCTCCAGCGTCGCGGATAAGGAAATCCGTAAGACTTGGGAGATCGATTGAGCGAAGGCCAGGTGCCTCGTGCTTGCCTCTATAGACAACGAACAGCAGAGGAGGCACGAGAATATGGACCTCGAATCCATATTTCTTCATACAAAAGAACTGTATGGAGAGCAGTCTCGTATCGCAAGATACGAAGTGTCGAAAAAGTTATTTTCGGCAAGGTTGGCCGTCGGATCATCGGTAGCGGAACACGTGCTTAAGATGATTGGCTACATAGAAGAGCTCGCGGACCTTGGGACCACGTTGGAGAATGAGCTCTATACGGACTTGATTCTCCAGTCCCTTACTTCCACTTACGCCCAGTTTATCCTGAACTTCAACTTACAAGAAAAAGAAGTTGAACTTTCAGAACTCCTCAACATGCTGAGGAGCGCAGAGGGCACCCTACAGAAAGGTAGGGAAACATCCACTTTGTTTGTAGGAGGATCTTCCTCTTCTAGGTCCAAGGCGAAAGCCAAGGGAAAGAAGAAGAAAGCCCCCGCCAAACCAAGGGGCGGTGTTAGTAAAGTGGATACGAAAGGAAAGGCAAAAGCAACAAAGAAAGTAGGGAAGCTTGTGGATAAGGAAGAATGCTTCTACTGTCATAAGAGTGGACACTGGAAGAATGATTGCAGGGCTTGGAAAGCCAGGACACATGAACTGAAGCAAGTTGCTGCTTCAGCTTCAGGTGTGTATGTTATTGAAAACTGTCTTTCAATAAACTCTACTTCCTGGGTATTGGATACCGGATCAGGATCTCATATCTGTAATTCTTTGCAGGCACTGAGAAAGCGTAGGGTTTTGAGGGCAGGTGATATGACCCTTAGAGTTGGAAACGGAGCTGGCATGGATGCTGAGTCCGTGGGGGACTATCACCTGGGCTTGTCAGATGGACATGTTTCGGTTTTGTGTAATTGCTATTTTGTACCCAACACAACTTGTAATATCATTTCTGTATCTTTATTATCTAAAGAAGGTTATGAATTTGCATTTGTTAGTAATGTTGTGAACATTCACCTTAATCAAGTTCTGATTGGGTCAGGTACATTAAGCAATGGTATATACGTATTAAACCAACCACATATTTTCAATGTCCAGAATACACACAAAAGAAAGTCTCCGGAAATAAATCAGACTTTCTTATGGCATTGTATACTGGGTCACATCAATGAGAGAAGGTTGACAAAGTTGCATACAGAAGGATATTTGAATCCGTTCGAATATCAATCGTATGCCACTTGTCAATCCTGTCTCAAAGGAAAGATGACAAAGACTCCGTTCACTGGACACGGAGTAAGAGCGAGCGAGCTCTTGGGACTCGTACACAGCGACGTGTGCGGTCCAATGTCTACACATGCTCGAAGCGGTTATTCTTACTTCATTACTTTTACGGATGACTTTTCAAGATACGGTTATGTCTTCTTAATGAAACATAAATGCGAAGCCTTTGGAAAGTTCCAGGAATATAAGAATGAAGTAGAAAAACAAACCGGCAAAAGTATCAAGATTCTAAGATCGGATCGAGGTGGAGAATACTTAAGTGTCGAGTTCCTGGATTACTTAAAAGAGAATGGAATTCTCTCTCAGCTTACTCCTCCATACACTCCGCAACATAACGGTGTATCGGAGAGATGGAACCGAACCCTATTGGATATGGTACGGTCCATGATGAGTAACGCTGAGTTACCGCGATCATTCTGGAGGTATGCGCTAGAATCAGCTGCATACCTTTTGAACCGAGTTCCAACTAAGACTGTGCCTACCACACCATATAAGATATGGAGCGGGAAGAAACCCTATCTTCAATATCTGAAGATCTGGGGATGTCCGGCTTTTGTCAAAAAGCAGCATGCAGAAAAGCTCGAGGCATGCTCAGTACTGTGCAAGTTTGTGGGATACCCAAAGAATTCCAGGGGGTATCTCTTCTTTTACGCAGAGGAGTAAAAGATCATTGTTTCTCTTAATGCCCATTTTATGGAACACCAGTTCTTAGAAAAGTAAACAAGTGGGAGCAAAATAGAACTGGAAGAAATTCCAGAACCACAGACTATTACTGAAAGCTTAGTAGAACCAGAGGGTTCAAAAGAAAATGACATTCCTACGCCGCTCCACAGGAGTAGTAGGCAGTCTCATCCGCCCGAGAGATACTACGGTTTTCTCATAGACGGGGATAGAGAGGATTGCATCATAGATTATGATGAGCCTACTAGCTTGCAGCAGGCCGTTCAGAGTGTTGACTCGGTAAAATGGCTGGATGCAATGAGGACCGAAATGGAGTCCATGTACACCAACAAAGTATGGACGTTGGACATTGCTCCAGACGGGGTAAAACCCGTAGGATGCAAGTGGATCTTCGAAAGGAAGATTGGTGTAGATGGACAGGTTGAGACCTATAAAGCTAGACTTGTTGCAAAGGGTTTTCGTCAAAGACCTGGTTTGGACTATGACGAAACCTTTTCTCCAGTGGCTATGCTGAAATCTATTCGGATCCTTCTTGCCATTGCTGCTTTCCACGATTATGAGATTTGGCAGATGGACGTAAAGACCGCTTTTCTAAATGGAAATTTAGAGGAGTGTGTCTATATGGACCAGCCAGAGGGTTTCATTCAGAGTGGGAGCAGCGGAAAGGTGTGCAATTTGCTTAAGTCCATCTATGGACTAAAGCAGGCATCGCGGAGTTGGAACATCTGCTTTGATGAGACGGTCAAAGAATTTGGCTTTATTAAAAATCCAGATGAACTATGCATCTATTGTAGATTTGTAGCAAGAACTGTTGTATTCTTCGTTTTATACGTGGATGACATTCTTCTGATAGGAAATGACATTCCTATGCTATAATCTGTCAAGGGGTTCTTGTCACACAGGTTCTCCATGAAAGACCTGGGTGATGCCTCATACATCCTGGGAATCCGGATCCATCATGATAGATCCATGAGGATATTAGGACTTTCACAGTCCAGGTACATCGACACCATACTGAAAAGATTCAGTATGGAAGATTCCAAGCGCGGTAATCTACCGGCTTGTCACGAGATCACCCTCTCCAAAAAGATGTCTCCCAAGACTGATTTGGAAAGGGACCGCATGTCTATTATACCCTACGCTTCTGCGGTAGGCTCTATAATGTATGCGATGTTGTGTACCAGACCGGATGTAGCTTATGCACTGAGTGTAGTAAGCCGGTATCAGTCAAACCCTGGGGAGAAACACTGGATAGCGGTAAAGAACATTCTCAAGTACCTGAGAAGGACTAAGGAGATGTTCTTGGTGTATGGCGGAAAAGACCTCCAGATCGAGGCCTTTGCTGACTCCAGCTTCCAGAGTGACAAGGATGATTCCAAGTCCATGTCGGGTTTTGTCTTTACCCTCAATGGAGGGTCGGTGTGTTGGAAGAGTTCCAAACAGGAAACCGTTGCAGACTCGACGATGGAAGCGGAATACATCGGTGCATCTGATGCCGCAAAAGAAGCTGTCTGGATGAGGAAGTTCTTGTAAGAACTTCAGGTGGTTCTGTCCATTGTTGATCCAATACCTCTGTATTGCGACAACAACGGGGCTATAGCTTTAGCGAAGGAACCCAGGTCCCATCAGAGATCCAGACACATCTTGAGGCGGTATCACCTGATCAGGGAGATCGTGGATCGCCAGGAGATCAAGGTTCGGAGGGTTGCTTCAGAAGATAACACTGCAGATCTATTCACCAAGGCCTTGCCCCAGACTCAGTTCGAGCGGCTGATCGAGATGATAGGTCTTCGATACGCCAGTACATGGCCTTAGTGCAAGTGGGAGATTGTTAGTGTATATGCCCTAGAGGCCATTACTGTATCATACTAGTTTGTATATTTCTTAATGGAAGCTTGGGATATTCACCTTGTATAAACAATCTTGCTCAATATAGTAGTATGCTACTTGGTTTGTTTCTACTTCAATGTGTACATGTGTTTATTTTAGTATATCACCTATACACATTAGTGGAGCCCTTAGGATCTTTGCTTGATTACCAGCGTTGTGATGGCAGTCACACTAGTGGGGGCTGGGTAATCTATAAGCACATCCTTATGCAGGTCCCTAGTCGCAGGACTATCGAGACAGGGCATCGATACTCCGGAGTAGACTAGCGTATGCGCTTCTCATCCCGGTGTGGGAGATGGTCTGTCCCACAGCCATCAGTACGTCGTACTGGAGATAGTATGCGGGTGCTCGTTGGGTTACGAGTACACTGGACAGGACTCGTCGGGAACTGTTGGTTGGTATTATACCTATCGTCAGTTATCAGTTCCCAGGTGACATGAGTACAGCTTAGTCCGCTGACTTGAAACTGTCACTTCGCCTCGAGTGTGTTCCCACTGTACTTTGATTACTACCCTACCACGGCTCAAAGGAGTCGTGCAAACAGGTAGTAGTTGGGTGCAGTCCCGAAGCACTTGGAGGCAGTGACGGTTAGACATGATTCGTCTCTCCCGGTATTGGGGGTTGACATCGCGCTGTGTCTACGAGAGCCATTACACGAGTAGTCCCTGGCCAGGGCAAGCGAGATATACTGGTAGGCTTCCAGTGTTATCTCAGGGTGTTTTGGGCTTCACTCCGACACGACTTGTACCGCTATTAGGGGACTGACGTTTACCGCCCCCTAGGCCCCCCATGCGATGTATCAGAATAACAGACCGGACTGTACGGAGACTGTCACATTCAGGCTCGGTAGGAGTTCAGATGGGTTTCACCTCGTCAGTCTTCTTGTCGGCATCTACCTGGGGACCGTTACGCACAGCTAGTGCCGCTTGCGGTCTGTGGTTAAACCCACTGCCAGCGTAGTGTCGAGTCTTTAGAGTCCCACACAGAAAGCTATTCGCCTTTAGGCAAAAGAGTAGGGGTCGCATGGTTTTGCGACAGGGTTCGGTCACATCCGTGCACTTGTGCACGTACAGTGTCCGGACAGTTAACACTAGCGGGCTTTGGTTTAATCCAGATCCTAGTGTACGTTTTGGGATTGGTTTTATCCAGTATGTATTCGTATTCCTTGGAACGCGGATGCGGGTGTGTATGCACAGTTGACGCAGAGACAGAGGCAGAGGATTCTCATTAGGGTTGTTGGCTGTTGACTGTTGACCATTGACTTTTTGCTCAACCCTAATGAGAATATGATATATGATTAACAATAATATTAATTAAGTATTATAGTGACATGGTTGTTGATGGGTTGACTTTGTTGACTTTGTTGACCGGTTGACCGGTTGACTAGGTTGGACTAGTTGACCAGCATCATGACAATGGCTATCATTTTATGGCAAAGACTTTTGCTTGCTTGTTTCTCTTGTGCAAAATGAGTGCTTGAAATGATATTGCTATTGTAGCTTAAACCATCGTATAATACTTGATTGCAATGATTTGTTATGATGGCTTTGGATTATGAGAGCCAAGAGAGAAAAGTCTTGCTCATTCTCTCATTCCCTTTCTCTCTCTTGTGTTTTGAGCTCTCATCTTCTTCCTCTTGCTCTCCCTCTCTCTAGTCTATGGTTCACTTGTCTCATATGTTGAGAAGCAAGAACCATAGAGAAAAATCCCAACACACTCTTCTCTACTCACTCTAGTTCACAAGGTTTAGCAAACCGAGTGAACTAGTTTCTTCAAAGCTCGAAGAAGAAGCCAAAGGTAGAAGCTTTCGGGTGGATCGATCTTCGGCGCAAGGAGACGACGGAGTGAAGCTGATCCGTACACCATCGAGAGTCAAAGACGAAGGAGTTCAAGAAAGAAAGGTATAACCCCCTAACCGAGTAGTTAACAACTCCTAGTTAGGTTGTTAGGTAGATAGTTTAACAAAGATCCGTTTTGAGTCCATGTTACCGCCTCTAGAAAATTGTTTTTCATCGAATTCCGCATGCCCGTAAGTACCGGGAGAGGTAGCATGGACTTACACCCATATCTTGATATACTTGAGATATGGTCTCTTCCCGCTCCATATTTCATATAGAGTGGTAGGCACAGACTTAGTTGGAACCCTATTCAATAAGTATATTGCTGATTCTAGAGCAAATCCCCAGAAGGAAAGTGGCAACTCAGCACTACTCATCATTGAACGCACCATATCTAATAGCGTGCGATTCTTCCTTTCTGATACACCATTATGCTGAAGTGTATAAGGCGGAGTAAGCTGAGAGAGAATTCCATTCTCTTTTAAGTATTCAAGGAAACTGGTACTTAAGTATTCTCCACCTCGATCAGATCGAAGTGTCTTAATGCTTTTACCAGTTTGTTTCTCTACTTCATTTTTATACTCCTTAAACTTCTCAAAGGCATCAGATTTATGTTTCAATAAGAACACATGTCCATACCTAGAGACGTCATCAGTAAAAGTGATGAAGTAGGAGTGACCGCTTCTCGCATGTGTAGACATTGGACCACATACATCACTGTGTACAAGTCCCAAGAGTTCTGTGGCTCTTGCTCCGTGTCCGGTGAACGGAGATTTGGTCATTTTTCCTTTGATACATGATTGACAAGTTACATATGATGAATATTCAAACGGATCTAGATATCCATCTTTATGTAACTTAGTCAACCTTGTTTCGTTTATATGACCAAGTCTACAATGCCATAGGAAGGCTTGATTTGAATCTGGAGCCTTTCTTTTAAGTGTGTTTTGAATATTGAAAATTCGAGGTTGATTAAGTATGTATATGCCGTTTTCCAGTGTGCCATACCCAATCAGTTCTTGATTTAGGAGAATGTTCTTGACATTTCTTTCAAGCGCAAAATTATATCCTTCATTAGATAACAAAGATACTGATATAATATTACATAACATACTGGGAATACAAAAACAGTTGTACAACACCAGAATGTGCCTACTAGTCAACCCTAGGTGATATTCCCCTATTGCAATAGCATCTACATGCATTCCATTGCCCATCCGGAGAGTCATATCACCTATCCCCAGTACTATACTATTTCTCAGATCCTGCAATGAATTACAGATGTGAGAACCAGAACCGGTATCAAGTACCCATGATGTAGAGTTTACTGAAAGACAATTTTTGATTACGAACACACCTGAAGCAGAAGCAACAGCTTGCTTCTTGTCCTTGGCTTTGAAGGCTATACAGTCCTTCTTCCAATGCCCTTTCTTGTGACAATAAAAGCATTCGTTTATATCCTCTTTCACCCTTCCTGCCTTGTTCGTTCCCTGCACCTTCTTGACCCCACCCTTCGGTTTGGTGGCTTTCATCTTCTTCTTCCCTTTAGCTTTCGCTTTAGATTTAGAAGTGGATGATTGGCCAACATATAGAACGGGGGTCTTCTCCTTTTTCAAGGAGGTCTCTACTACCCTTAATATGTTGAGGAGCTTTGGAAGATCAGCTTCCATTTCGTGCATGTTGAAGATAAGCACGAACTGAGAGAAGGTATGGGGAAGGGACTGCAAAATCAAGTCGATATACAAATCATTCTCTAGCACGCATCCCAGGTTTGCGAGTTCCTCAATGAGGCTGATCATTTTGAGGACGTGCTCTCCTACAGGCGATCCTGGAGCTAACCTCATCTGGAAGAGTTTCCTTGAGGTCTCGTACCTCACGATACGGGAGTGCTCTCCATATAATTCCTTGACATGGAGAAAGATGGATATAATATCCATACTCTCATGCTGTTTCTGGAGTTCATTGTTCATGGACGCCAGCACGATACACTTAGCTCGCTCACAATCTAGATCCCAGGTTTTACGAACTTCCTTGTCCACAACTGAGGAATCTGGTCCAGGGATAAGGGGAGGAACAATGGTGGTAACATATGCTACTTTGTCATAAGTCAGTGCAATGTTGACGTTCCTTAGCCAATCTTTATAGTTCTGCCCGGTCAGTATATTTTTTTCAAGTAATAGTTTTAGTCCCGTCATGTTAGCTGCTAGAGAGAGAAAAGATAACACTCAACATATGCTTCTTGCAAGTTTAGATTGGTTATTAGTTTATCTAAATAGGATGGCTCCCACTGTTACCTCAAATCCTTTTCAAAACCTAAAAGAAGAACTAGTCAGGATTTAATCACACGTCTCAATACTTGCTTAACCTTTCAGCCAGGCTGGTGTTGGTACTTCGAGGGAGGTTTTCCAATGCTTTCGCGAAGTTCCTTAATTAAATAACCTCTTTTCCCTGGAGGCGTAGCCCCTCTAACACCTTTCTGGACACCTACTTGGTTTATAGCATTGATTGTTAAGTGAGAATGTTTCCTGAGAGTAATCCTACTCATCAGTGGGATCGGGATCCAACTATCATTGCATGATATACTAGATGGAAGCCACTCTAGTCACCACTCTCCAGAAGGTATGCTAAATCTGCAAGTTTCGTTTATGTTTGAAACTCCCGATATGATTTTTACCCCAAGCTCTTATGATCTTGACGTAGGCCAACAAATCATAAGACGCAAGTCAAGTTCTACCCGTCGTTGTCCTGATTAATTTAGGTACATCGTACATGCCCTTGACGTAGGCCAACAAGGCTGTACGTCTGTCCTATACTAATGCATCTATTTGTGCAACAAATAAGCAAACCACACTGCTACCATCCACTATGCCTTGATGTAGGCCAACAAGCATAGCATGAATACGATGTGCTGTCTATTTGAAACGACGGAGGGTTACAGCTGGTTTTTGACAAAAACCCGTTAACGTAGTGAACTTGATATGATCGAAGGAACCATGATAGCCTTTATTTCAAAGGAGTGGTTTAAGCTCCGCATTTTAAAATTTGCTTTTTGAAGAAAACCGAGTGGTTTTTAGAAATTGTTCCAACGATTCAGTTTAGGTTTTATTTTTCTTTGCATTAAAATAATGCGTCCCATCTTTAACCTATCATTACAGATAACAACGAAAATACAACGTCCTCTTATGCCATCCGCATTCGCCAAGGGGTCCCGTCATCACCCGTTAGGTTACTTAACTAACGGCAGAGCGGGGGCTGGGCTAGTGCGGGTGTAAAACATAAGTGACATCTAAATAGCTATCATATATAGATATTGTACATTCGTCAGACGCAATAATAGGCATTCCAGATCACAGATAAACTTTATTGGATATGCAAGCAATCCGTGTTTCTTTTGAGCCTGTAAGAAAAGACGGATTATACAGTTGTGATGAATAGCCATTACCCTACCCCAGACCCCTACGGGTACGGCAAACTACCCGCCAAGTACCCGAAGTGAAGCGGTCTCCCTCAACAACGTGAGTAGGCCACTAAGCACTTCGAAATACCCGGTAGTTTGTGTACCCCAACTTGGGTCTATCCTAGGAGCAAAAACAGTAAAAATAAATAATACAACAATGGCTACAACCGCAACCTGGATGTGCCCCGCAAAATAATATTACAACTTATTACAATTACATCGAATGAATTAATACAATAACCCATCACAAAACCCCGGCTAATCATCACAATAGTCCAATAGAGTTCATAATCACAAACAGTTAAAACATTACAGATATGTGCAACCCCCTGCCAACTGACATATTAGCAGTTAGGAGAGGTTTAGGAACACATAATACAGTTCACAGATATAATCAAACAAGCAAACATCATATCATTTTGATCGATCAAACCCATTAGATTCTGCGCCAAAACTTCTCTGTAAACCTGAGACCTGAGCAAAAAATAAACCATACCAGAAAAGACAAAATATCATAGAAGATGCACAGGGAAAAATTGGGTTGAATCGGCCTCAACTCGGGCGCGGATCCGCGGCGGATCGGTGCGATCGGCCACGGTTCCGCGGCTGTATGACCAATTCAGGGACCCATTTTTTTCCAGTGTTCTTATAATTTCTTGTAGGGTGTTCTGGAGGAACCTGAAAAATTTTTGGACCTCATTTTAAAAATGACAAAAACTATGTGATATCGGGGTATTTTCCGGTTCGTTTTGCGTTCGAAATTCATACGACTTTGCAAGTGAGTTAATTATTGTTTAGTGAGGCTCTGATACCACTGTAAGTCGATGTGCAACACCCCACGAGTTGCGGGGAGGCGAAAATATGAAAAGCAATCTTGTTCTTGAAGCAAACATCGACTAACCGAAGATCTTTGCTAAACGATAATGAACAACTACCATAGATGTTCTAAACTACTATGTAAAGAGATTATACCTATTGATACGTGTCCTTCATCTTTACTATCTCTTCGTCCTCCTCGGCCTCCTCCAAGTGATAGATGATCCACCCGAGAACCCTAATCCAAGCTTCACCTCAAGACTTAAGGTAACTAAGTTTCTCTAGTTGCTAATCAAAGGAACTTAGGTCATATAGAGTTAGGTTATAGGATGTTTATTCTTTTCTAATCCTTGTACTCAACTCATGAGTGGTAGGATTAGAGGTTGAAGAAAGAGTGAGCTTGAGGAGAGAGAAGGTGAACTAGAATAATGAAATGAAATTGCTTCTCACTTAATATATCAAGCATGATGAATAAATCAATAAAATGAATAATAAGAGATTATTCATCATCCTTCATAAATGAATCATGAGTGATTCACTATGTGAGTCATTAAGCATTTAATAATGTATTAATGACATAGTGAATCACACATTATGAGTCACAATAACATTAATGGCAATGCCACCTTAACCCCTCAAGTCACTATGCTTCTAGAAGCTTTCCGGAAATTACAAGAACGCCCCTCCCATCCGTGAAAACACGGAAAAACTTTAGACTGTATAAATCCAATAACCTGATACTAGAATCTGGCTTAAACCAAAGCCGTCTAGAAAAAACTGTCCGAATGTCGTACGTGCGTTTAAACACGTATTCGTCCGAACCCTTGTCGTAAACCCGTACGACCTCTATTTTGTTTCGCCTGGAGTTGGGAAAACGATTCGTGGGACTCTAAAGACTCGACTACTACGCTGGCAGTGGGTTTAACCATAGACCGCAAGCGGTACTAGTTGTACGTAATGGTCCCCAGGTAGATGTCGATAAGAAGGTCGATGAGGAAACCCATCCGAACTCCTACCGAGCCTGTCCGTGACAATATCCGTGCAGTCCGGTCTGCTCGTCTAAGAGTATCGCATGTATGGTCTAGGGAGGTGGTTAACGTCGGACCCCTAATAACCATACCAGTCGTGTCGGTATGGCTCTATCACCATCCGAGAATCTACTGATCAATCTATCAGTAATTCTCAATCAGCCCTGGCCAGGGACTTATGGTAATGACCAACCGATCACCGTGCGATATCAACTCCCTATACCGGGAGAGACGAATCCCTAACAGTCAGTCACTGCCTCCACGTGGCTCGGGACTGTGCCCAACTAAAACCTGTTTGCACGACTCCTTTGCACCGTGGTAGGGTAGTAATCAAAGCACAGTGGGAACTCACACGAGACAAATGACGACCTTAAGTCAACGGACTATCTGCACACGTGTCACCTGAGAACTGCTATCTTACGTTAGGTATAAATACCATCCAGTCAGTTCTCGGCGAGTCATATCCGGTGTACTCACACCCAGTGAGCATCTGTATACAATCTTAGGTGCACTCCACCAATGGCCGCGGGACCAATCCATCGCCCCTCCTCAGGGTCTAGATATGTATACACCAGTCTAATCCGGAGTATCGATGCCCAGTCTCGATACTCCCGCGACCAGGGACATCTAAGGATATGCCTATTGACTATCCAGCTCCCACTAGTATGACTGTCATCACAATGCCGGCAGTCAGGCAAAACACCCTATGGGCTTTATCAACATGTATATATATTTGAATACTACGCAAAATATATCATATATTAAGATAAAGACAAACCAAATAGCGTACTATCATATTAAGCAAGACTGTCATGTACATACATATCCCTAGCATCCTATACAATGAAGGCCTCTAGGGCATATATATCCAACAGCAAGGTCCATAACGGTTCGAGAAACTACTGATAACACTTACCAGTAGATCTCAGCAACCCTGGCCAGGGATTTCCTGTTATGGCCAATCGAACATAGCGCAACATCAACTCCCAATATTGGGAGAGAAGAAACCCCTCCTATCGCTTATTGCCTCCATGCGACTCGGGACTGTACCCAAAAAGCACTTTTTTGCACGATCTCTTGACCGTGGTATGGTAGAAATCAAAGCACAGTGGGAATCACACAAGACTCTATGACGATCTACGGTCTACGGACTATCCTGTACCAGTGTCACCAGAGAACTGCTATCTGACGATAGGTATAATACCATCTAGGAGTTCTCGGCGAGTCCGTTCAGTGTACCCAGTCTCCACTGAGCACCCGTATACCTTCTCTTATGTCAAACACCAATGGATAAGGGATAATCCATTGCCCATCATATGGGTCAAGAAGTGCATACGCTAGTTTACTCTGGAGTATCGATGCCCTGTCTCGATACTCCTACGACTAGGAACAATTATAGGGAGTACTTATGGACTACCCTTGGCCCCACTAGTATGATCTACATCATGGTCTAGGTAGTTAAGTACATATCCTAAGGGCTTTATCAATATGCGAGAGCAAGAAAACATCACTTATACAAGTCAACATATTAAGACAAAGAGCAACCAGATAGCATACTATCATATCGAGCAAGAAAGTCCTTGTTCATCTCAGAAAACTGCATTTTAATACCCTCATTCGTTATTTATTTTGTATATATCGGTGCTATTTACCAGTGTCTGCTAAGAATTACAGATTACAGGTGTTCGTGATAAAATACTAGAAACACACTCAAAATCACGGATATAACGTTTGGGAGCTGACACTGCAGACAGAACAGAAAAACGACCAATATCCGAAGAGCTCTCTTGCAAATAATCATGTGTACACAATTTTGGTCTAATACAGCACAAGTGTTCACACTAGCTCTTTAATTCTTGGACCTAAGTAGGGTTGCCCATGGCACAAGACATGATGAAGTGGGCACATGGGGGGACATGGATAATAAATGCATAAAGTGTTGATTTGATATATGGCATCTTGTTCCCTCCAATTCTCTGCATGCAAACTAGGCTAAAACAGACAAAACTAGCAGCACCAGAGTGATATTGGGATGCACACATGTCTACACAACAAGCACGAGGCCATGTGCTCGGAATTTGGCCGAGCACATGCCCTCCAAAACCGGTGTGGCCGACCCTCCTTGCCCAATTGGCCCCGGTTTCCTACAGGCCCTCCCTTGCTGCCAGGTCACCTCATTTTTATTGTTTGTTTATTTTTCTTTGGTGCCTATAAAAGCAGACCAGTGGGCAAGTGATCAAGGGTCATTCATATGCACATATTCATAGTTTTTTTTTGCTTTGTTTTTGTTTAGGCTTGAGGGTGAGTGAACTTCAATTGGTTTCTTCTTTTTCTTCCCTCTTGAAGCTCTCTTTGGAGAGCTTCATTAAGGAGGTTGAATAGAATACCAAAATATTGTATCTCATTTCTTCAAGTGTTAATATATATTGTTGTTTTTTTGTTCTTGCTTCTTTTCTTTACTTTCTTTATTATCATGCTTAACTAATATTTTATTTGGTTATGGTATGGGTGAGGAAGTGAGATGAAAGGCTTTGCCTCCTCCACCTCTTATTTATGTTTCATGTGCTTAACTTATGATTCTAACCTAAATATTGTTTATGTATTTATATGATACGGTGTTTTGACATATGGTTATTTGTAACCTCCTCATATACCGTATTCATTCTCTTCCCTATTTTCAATGTTTAAGTTAAAATCCATTTGGTGTTATGTTTATAAGTTTGGATATTGTATCTTGTGATCAATTGCTTGACAATCTTTTGTTTTCATATACGATATACTATCAAAAATACTTAGCAAACTCAACACCAAAATCATTTGCTCTCACTAACCACTTTGTGTTTTTGTTGTTGCGGTATGTTTGCTAACCCTTGTGTTTAGTGTTGATACCCGAAGCACGGATATACAAACGGTAAGTGATCAAACGGACTCGTTTCGTTCCTTGCGGCGAAAATCGGAAATTGACGGTTTGTTCACCGCAACCGCGTTGACAAATCGTGCTTCATGCTGGGATCAAGGTAAGGCCGGACAACACATGATCAAGGGAGTGTAGAGGTAAACGTCGCGATTCGATCTTCCAAGCAAAAGCCACAACCATTCTTTCCTTAAACTTGTTTTTCTTGTTTCTTGTTTTTGTATTCTTTTTATATTTTTGTGACAAACCCCCAATTCGTTAATTTGTTGAACCTTAAATCACGATACCCAATACACAACTCCTTGCGAATCGACCCGTGCTTGCCGGCTCGCTACAACGCGTCGTGTACTTGCGGTTTATAAATATTAAAACGAGAACGATCTCGCGTGTGCATTCCGTTTCACTAAAACCATATCTCTATTTCCAAAACTTACGCGTTTGCGCATGCGGGTGAATTCCCAACAAGTTTTTGGCGCCTTTTCCGGGTAGTTGGTAGCATTAGGTATTGTTATTTTTGGTTCTTACTAACAAAACTAATTTTTAACTCAATTTTTTCAAAAACTAACAATACGATTTTTCTGACCTGTAATCACTCTGTAATTCATTTAAAAAAATCAAGTTAGACCATTAGAATACTAATATAGCCTAGAGATCTCACCAAAATTTACTACACCTAACTCTACAAAACATCCGGCGACATCAAGCATTTTCCCGAGCTCGTCGGCCTTCTTGTGAGGGTTTTTGTTTTTCTTTTTTGGTGATTTCCAGTTCTGTGTTGGTATTCTGTTGGTCATGTTTGATTTTTATAATTTTGAGTGTGCAGGTATTGGGGCACATATATCGCTTTTGATACTAAATATCGTATTTTCTGACATTTGCAGATTTTTTAGGAATTACGACCAGCGATCGTGCGGAGAGAGGTTCAAATGCAATTTCAAGACGTTAGTGGAGAATAGTGCCAATGATCCGGGTAGTTTGACCCGCGCAAGCGAACAGCCAACGACTTGGATCACCTTCAAAGGGGTTTTCTGAAACTAAATCATATCGGTACGTATTTTCTAACATTTTCGCTCGAATCCGACGCATTCCAATAATTCTTTCTTCTGCAGGATTCTTCGCACAATTTTGCCGCCAAGGGAACAAGAGAACTAACCGTATTTTTTGCAGCGTTTAACTAAAATCGAAAAAGAATTGATTTAAATTGCTTGATTTCTTGAATTCTTTTATTTGATTGCGTATTGCATCTTAATACGGAATTAAGGTAAAAAATGACCAAACAAGATACGGAAAAGGATTTCATCACCTTTTCTCCGTAGCCCACGAATCACAAAATTTCATTTTTTCATACCCCCGGTAATTTTAAAATCAATTAGAACTCTGACTCTAAGGACTTCACGCTCATTAGGAGAGGTTAACTGTGTTTAGAACTTTGCTTAACAGTATATCGTTCACGGGGTGTCTAGGAAAGTGTTCAAGAGAAAGGGTTATTTAATTAAGGAACTTCGCGAAAGCGTTGTAAAACCTCCCCTTCTCTCTTGCACTTACCTGGCTTCGTGATCAGTATATCTTGAGCCCGTTTCTCGACACAGTTTTACTTCGTCAATCAGGTTCTTGAGCAGGTCTAATAGACTTAGAATAACATAGACTGCTAGGGGTATGATATTCTTTATTTTAATGACATTTGTGAATTCTTGTTAATATGGGTGATACACAATTCAATTCTATTTTTCATGATTCTTATTCTTTTGTTTATACTCAGTCCTAATCCCTTTGTTTAAATTGCCAAAATTCTTCTCACATTCATGATAATTGTCCTTTTCTAGGTGGTGACCAACCATCCTAAATTTTTGATAACGGTCACCCACCTGACACTCCTGAACCCAGTCCCACTTCAACCATAAACCAATTGATTAAAAATTCAGAGAAAGAGGTCGAAAGACTGACTGCTTTAGCATCACCGCCATCAGAACCCTTTCAACCCGAAACAATTGAACCATTATTAGGGTATGATAGTGAGATGGATGCTAGGTTGACCGCTCTAGAAAAAGGTATTGAAGTAATGACTGCGGTCGAGAATCAATCAGCTGCGACGCTAGCCCCGTTTATACAGCAATCTGAGCAACTATTTGTTGCTCAAGCTCAATCATTGGCTAGAATCGAGGAACAAGTGAAACATTTAGCTGTGAGGATTCTAGGGAGTGAACACAGTCAATCGGAACCCAATAGCGTCAATACCTGTCATCTAGGAAGTCACCTAAGTAAGATAAACGATCAACCAAATTTTGATGATTTCATAGATGATGATATCCTAGAATTGACTGAGTGTTATCAGGACACATAAGAAAAACCTCCGAATAATTTTTGCTTTCCAATTTTAGAGGAGGAAGTTTGTGAATTTGATGGGTATGGTTGGGATAAATTGTTAGAAAAAATCAATGATCAGGAACCCACAATTTTTGTATCACCTAGTGATATTGTTTCGGAAGAAACATGAGGGTGGGAACCTACTTTTTTATATGACATATACCTACCCATTTATGAATGTGATGAGGGAGAAATCATTTTGGGAGAGTTTGTAAATAATGAGAGTAAGATTATGGAAAATAATAGGGAGGAAGACAGTCTTGAAAAATATTCTTTCATGTTGAGTTTTGAGGAAATTTTTGGTGATGAACTTGATATTCTTGGTGAGTTTGAGTCGGGAACAATTTGGGAACATCCGAGAAACCTTTCTTTTGCTGAACTTTTTGTGGATGAACTCCAGTTTTTACACGAACTTGACTTCGGAACTCAACATGCGCTTCTTAAACATTCAATTCATTCAGAATACAATTTTTTGACCTTTTTAAAACTTCATCTTCATCTTCAGCGTCTTCTGATCTCTATTTTTATACGCCCATGCCCTTCACTAATATCTAACATATACCTTTTCTTTTTCTTTTTCTTTTGTATAAACATATTCTTTTGCCAGCCATGGCACTATATAGACAAAATCTTTCAATGGCTGGTATTAATCTCTGGACTAACCCAATCGTTTAACCTGTAAATGTTATAATTAGTCTTAGGTTTTTTCTTTTTCTTTAAATAAAATGCTCACCCTGATATCTAAGTCTAGCTACCGGAGACGGGGGCAACGATGAGGATATCGTAAAACTCAGATTTGGGGGTGAGCACTGCGTTTATCTGCATCATGTGTATATTGTATATTCTGCATTGCATACATATTAAAAACCCATAAAAATTGAAATTTTTTCCTAAAAACATAAAAACTTTGTCGTCAAGTTAACTAGTAGGATAACTTAAATTGTTATTCCGAAAATTTAGTTGATATATTATAAGTAACTAAATCCTGGGTTAGGAATTGAAAACCCTAAAAATAACCCTCATTCTGTTTAACCTTGGTAATTATACGTCCTTAGAGTTTTTTTTTTGAGAAATAGGTAATCTTGAGTTCAGTTCTTTAGTTAAGTCGAGATGAATGGAGAGTATTGAAGCTTACTGAAAGATAAGTCTGAAAAATAGTTTCTATTCTTGAGTCCAAATTTAGAAAATATATATCCTGCAAACTGCACATACACGCACCTTGAAACTTGGGATAGTAGAGGATACCTAGAAATACTCTTTCCTGAAAGCCTAGTATGAAAGAAAAATGGTATTTAAAGCTAACCACCATAAGAGCATCATTGAAAAATATATCCGGTCTTGAAAAGAAAAATAAAAATAAAAGAAAAAATAAATAATTAAAGTTAAGACCTGGAAACTACTATTTACGCTTTATGCTCATACATTCAGTAATCGACTGTTAGTGCCTTAAGAAGCATTAATAATCGCATGAAAGATGTGGGAGCAAAACCGTCCATCCAGTAATGAAAAGAAGTAGTATTAGGTATTAAGGCAAGAGTACTATAGTTTGAATTGAATTCTTAAGTGTAGGGGTGAAAATTTATACATACGTAGCGGTATACAATCGATGTTTGGAGGAAAGATATGAATGATGAATAAGACTTATGTTTTATTTATCGCGAGAATAGAATGTGGTATCACATACGCATATTAATCTCGGTCCTGCACATATCACATATGAGCTCCTACTCCGTTTCGCTTGAACCAGGAAACATCTGCGTATGACTCTAAAGACTCGTCAATACACCGGCAGTAGGTGATGATCATATTAAACACCCACACGCCGCAAGCGGTCTGCCAAACGTAACAGCCACCCGGGTATTGAGCGATCAGAAGATCAACAAGCAAGCCTGCTCGTACTCCTGCGAATCCAATCAGTAACACTACCGTACAGTCCGGTCTCTTCGTCTGATATGTCGTATATCACAGCCTGGGGTGGTGTAACGTCAGACCCCAATAGCCTGATAAGTCATGCCGATGCAAGATCTATAACGGTTTGAGAAACTACTGATAACATTTACCTGTAGATCTCTGCAACTCTGGCCAGGGATTTCCTGTTATGGCCAATCGAGCATAGCGCAACATCAACTCCTTATACCGGGAGAGACGAAACCCCTTCTATCGTTCATTGCCTCCATGTGACTCGGGATTGTACCCAAAAGCCACCGTTTTGTATGTTCTCTTGAACGTGGTAAGGTGGAAATCAAAGCACAGTGGGAATCACACAAGACACTATGACAATCTCGGGTCTTCAGACTAATCTGTACCAGTGTCACCAGAGAACAGCCATCTAACGTGAGGTATAATACCATCTAGGAGTTCTCGGCGAGTCCGTTCAGTGTACCCAGTTTCCACTGAGCACCCGCATACCTTCTCTGATGTCAAACACCAATAGATATGGGATCATCCATCGCCCATCATATGGGTCGAGAAGCGTATACGCTAGTCTACACTGGAGTATCGATTCCCTATCTCGATACTCCCACAACTAGGAACATTTGAAGGATGTACTTGTCGACTACCTTGTCCCCACTAGTATGATCTACATCCTAATCCGGGTACTCAAGTACTCATCCCAAGGGCTTTATCAACATGTATTATAGAGACAATCTGTATACATGTTAAGATAAAGAGCAACAAGATAGCATACTATCATGTCGAGCAAGAAAGTCCACCCTATATATGTCTAAGCATCCACTACAATATACATCGTATGTACAGTAATGGCCTCTAAGGCATACATATTACTAACAATCTCCCACTTGCACTAGAGCCATCTGTTGTAGTAACTCATACACAACAATCAGCAGTGGTTGAAGTATCTCATACTTAACCTTCCCATAAAAGTCTCTCCTGGGAATAGGCCTTTGTGAGTGGATCTGCCGTGTTGTCCTCTGTGTCTACTCTCCTAAACCTGGATCTCCCTGGAGATCAACCATCTCCATGATCAGGTGATACTGCCTTAGAATATGTCTGGATCACAGATGGGATGGCGGTTCCTAGGACTAAGCCACAACTCCATTGTCACACAATGGTAGGAACGAAGTTCATCTCATGAACTAATATATATCCAGACTGCCTCTTTGGTAGCATCCTTGGTAGCAGTGTATCCAGCCTTCATCGTCTAGTTTTCCACGGTATCTAGCTTGGAACTCTTCCAACATACCATCCCTCCACTGAGGGTAAAGACAATGCTTGTGACTGACATTCAGTCGTCCTTATCATCCTGGAACTTTTCCAGTAATTCTCCCCAGGATCGATTGATACCATCTCACTACAGTTAGTGAGAATCCTAACATCCACTTAGATCTATCACATAGATCCAAAAACCCATGATTTAGGAGGTATCACTTTGATCCTATATGGAGAATCCTTGTGATAAGAGGAGATTGACCGAGTGTAGCATAGGAAACTCCTTTCCTATCAAGAGTATGCCATCCACGTATAATACGAGGATCAGCACCATACTCCCTCCTACCCTTTTGTATATACAAGGTTTATTTACCATTTTGATGAAGTCAAATGCTTTGACTACCACATCAAAACAGATGTTCCAACTCCGCGATGCCTGCTTTAACTCATAAAGCAACTTGCACATGTTTCCGCTGCTCCCACTGTCCACGAAGCCCTTTGGCTGTGTACTTATAGACGCTCTCTTTTAAATCAATATTTAGAAAAGCAGTCATGACACCCAACCGCCAGATATCGTAGTTATGGTATGTAGCAGTGGAAAGTAGGATCCTGATGGACTTAAGCATAGGCACAAGTAAAGGTTTCATCATTATCCACACCTGGTCGATGATGAGAACCTTTTGCAGCAAGCCTTAGCTTTGAAAGTCTCAACTTTTCCATGTACACCAAGAAATCTTCTGAAGATATACTTACTCCTGATGGGGATTTAACCCTTCAAATATAACAACCAAAGTCCATACTTTGTTGGTGTACATAGATTCCATCTCAGATGGCATAGCATCCAGCCATTCTTACAGAGTCCCCACTCCTGATGGCCTGCTCGAAACTAGTTGGGTCATCATCTCATGATGCAATCCTCGCTCCAACTGTCATAGAGAAAACCGAAGTATCTCTCTCAGGTGGATGAGGAACCCTACTAGATCGACAGAGAGGCTGAGGTTTGTCGAGAACTATTGAATCCTCCGGTTCTACCAAATCATCGGCTGCAGTTTGTATAGCTGGAACTCCATCCATTTCTACCTCAGGACCACTAATTTCTTCATAAGAAAATCCTTTTCTAAAAAGGTGGCATACTGAGAAACAAAACACATTTTGTTCCTCGGCGCGGTAGAAGATATTCCCTTACGAATGCTTGGGATATCCAACAAACTTCCACAGAATTGACCTTGCCTCGAACTTGTCTGGATTTTGCTTTTAGACATAGGCTGGACAACCCAAATGTTACCATCCTTAAGAGATGGGCTCTTCCCATACCATATCACATATGGAGTGATAGGAACCGATTTGGTTGGAACCCTATTCAATAGGTATACAGCTTCACAAGTGCATAACTCCCAAAAGAAAATAGGCTACTCAGTAGTACTCAACATAGAGCACACCATATCATATAGGGTGCGATTTGCTCCGCCCCGATACACCGACGTGCTGTGGTGTATTCGGAGGAGTAATGCTGAGAGAGAATCTCATTCTCCTTTAGAATAGTCCAGGAATTCCGTGCTTAAGTATTCTCCTCCCTGATCTCATCATAGGACATAATACTTATACCCATTATGGTTCTCTACTTCTATCTTATATTCTTTGAATTTCTCAAAAGGTTTAGACTTATGTTTCAACAGGAACACATGCGCGAATATTGAGAGATCCTCAGTGAATGTAATGAAGTACAAAGAACCGGTCCTGGCATGTGTAGACATGGGACTTTCATACATCAGCATGTAACAATCCCAAGAGTTCACTAACTCTTTCTCTGTTTCTAATAAACGGAGCTATGGTCATCTTATCTTTGTGACATGACTGGCAAGTTTCACAAGATGTAAATTCAAACTGATTTAAATATGCATCTTTATATAACTTAGCTAGTCGGGTTGCATTAATATGACCTAGTCTACAATGCCTCAAGAAGAATTCGTTCATTTCTGAACTCTTCCTCTTGTGTGTGTTTTGTACATTAAGAACTGTAGTTTGATTTAGAACGTATATGCTTTTAGATAACGTGCCTGAACCGATCAACTCTTGATATAAGAAATGTTCAAAACATTATCCAACAAAACAAAATTATATCCTTCTTTACTAAATAAAGAGACTGATATGATGTTGTATATCAGGTTCGGTATCTAATAACATTCGTTCAGAATCAATGTATTTGGTAATACAGGGTGATAACTGCCAACATACTTGGCTGCAACACTTGCACCATTTCCAACTCTTAAAACTTTATCACCCGTTCTCAGTTCTCTACCTGTCTGTAGCCCATGTAACAGATCATATATATGGGATCCTGATCCGGTATCACATACCGAGGGCATAGAGGATACTGAGAAACAGTTCTCGGTAATGAACACACCCGAAGAAGATGCACCATCATACACTTTCTTCATTTGGGCGGCACGGGAATCCTGACAATCCCCTATATCCTGCTTAGGTCTTATAACAATTATAAGTTTAGAGCGGGACCAACGTTCCCCAGCTCAGTATAACAAGCGTGTTCGGTCAATACATCTATATTATTATCTTGATTAAGGCGTAACATGGTCGCTACCTGGAGAGAGAGAGAAGAAAACATTCATCTTATGCTCTTGAAAGATTAGATTGGTTACTAATTTATCTAATCAGGATGGCTCCTACTGTTTTTGTCAAATCTTCCTTCAAACCCTAAAAGGAAAGACTAGCCGGGATTAATTACACCCTACAGGTTTGCCAATCTTTCAGCCAGGCCAGTGTCGGTACTTTGAGGGAGGTTCCCGTGCTTTCGCACGGACCTAATTAAAATAAACCTCGTTTTCCCAGGGGCGTAATCCCGTTAACACCTTTCTAGACACCTACTTGATCGGCTAATTGTAATGTGTAAAACACTCCCATGAGTAACTCTTACTCACAGTGGGTATCGGGATCCAACTATCTCCTAGAAGGCATGCAATCTCATTGCAAATGTCAACACTTGAAATTCCCGATAATGGTTTTTACCCCTAGCATCATATGACCTTGACGAATGCCAAATAACCCATAGTGCACTGGTCATGTTCAATCCGTACATTTCATGATTGAATTAAACCCTCCCACATGACCTTTGACGAAAGCCAAACAATGTCGTACGAATACCCTAATCCAATCGCATCGTATGCTAGCAGATAAGCACTAGTTAGCTACCGTACACTACGCCTTGACGAATGCCAAACTACTGCAGCACGAATACTAAGTAGTACTTATCTGAAATGACGGAGGGCTACACAAGTTTTTAAGAAAATCATGAGCGTAATGAACTTGATATCGATGTAGAATCGAGTGATTTTAAATGGAGTGTTTTTTAGGCTTTTACTAGTTCTGCTAAAGAGGTCACTCCCGGTGAAGGGATCGTCGGCACTTTTCTTATCGAATAAGGTGCAGGATATTTCACAAATACCACTATGCAAAACAAAAACTATAGAAGCAATCAAAAGACAAACCGAGTGTGTAGCATCTACTAGTTTCGCTAAAGAGGTCACTCCCGGTGAAGGGATCTCGGCTCTTTTCTTATCGAATAAGGTGCTGGATATTCTACAAGGAATACCTCTATGCAAAACAAGAACTAGAGCTACCAATTTTTAAAACAAGTTTTTACAACATCTTTAGGTTTCTTTTATTTCATTAATCTCATTAATAAAGTCCCATTTATTATGCTTCCCAAGCATCACATATGAAATGAAAGCAACAATATATAATATATAATATATATCACATATATATAATATAAGCATTCGTCTCAGGCAGTAATATGATCTCATCACAGAACATTGCAGTAGAAGAACATATATGAAATATTGGATATACTAGGATTTCCGTGTTTTATATTAAGCCTGTATAAAACACGGATTCTACGGTCGTGATAATAGCCTAACCCACATCCCTTGACCCCTACGAGAGCGGCAAGCAACCCTACCAATTCTTGAGTTAGGAGACCCGGTCTCGACTCCTCGAGATGGTCTCCTATTGGACCCTAGAACCCGGTTACTTGTGCTCCCCGCCTTGGGTCATCCTAATGCGGAAAAGTAAATAATATACAATGGTGACATCATCCTCAACCCGGAAGTGCCCCAATAAAAGAATATTACATAAAATGAATTTTACATGAATGAAAATGAAAAACTCTCATCTCACATAAAAACCCCGGCTATTCAAAACACGACGATCCAATATAACATATCCCAGCAACACAACATCACATGTCATCAACGTAAGTAAATATGCGTATCCCAATTGTCGTTGACATATAGCACCGAAGCCGGCGATACACCACATATTAGACTTACGGTCGCAGAAAAGAAAGTGAAAAACTACAACAGTTGGAATCCACAACCATCTTAGACATCACATGCCTAACTAAATGAATTCCTTAGACATCACATGACTAACAATTATAAACCCCGCCTTTTAGTCTCTATATCGAAAACAATTTTCAATATCTAGTCGGGTAATTCATCAAGATTCCTAACATACTGATCGAATGCTCTTCGGAAACTTTAGTAGATGGTCGCACCACCGCATGCCGTCGACGAAGTGTACTAAGGCGGAACACCACTACCGCGAGCACCCGAATGGATGCTTTTGGCGATGGGGTTCTCCTACAGTCACTTGGTCAGGGTTGTGGGGCGTGGCTATCTATTAAGTTTACCTGGCGAGTACCTGCATACGATATGTGGTTGCGACGAACTTTTGATCAAATCAAAATCCCGTGGCAACCGATCAAATGAGACTAAATTGCTAGATTTATAACATTCAAATTAGTTATCTCATAACTACATGTGGATTCCAAATATTGTATCCAATCACATGCTACCCGGACGAACGTTAAACTTTTTGATCGATTCATCAAAGTCCCACAATTTCCCGATAGCTCAACACTTGAGCACTGTTCAATAATACCCAGAAGATGCTACATCACTGATAAACCAGCCGTAGAAGGGTCAAACCAACGCCTCATATGTGACAATGTTGAACTACCACAAACCCTAGGGTTTAGTGGCGGTTCTGACGGTCACATGTTCAGTTGATAAAACTGCATATTTAATATGACATTTTTCCTACTATTTCTATATAACAAAAGGTGTTTATTATAATATATGATACATATGAGGGTTTATCTGTAAAAATACTATTTTCATGTGTTTATATATTATAAATAACATTTTGTAGGAAAAAGTAAGCATATAATATCCATGTAACATTTGGCCCATTTAAATATGCTTACCTTATTAATACCTTTGACCAATTCTTAATGGTTAAGTTAATATCTCAATAAAACAAACTCTACTAATATTGTTTGTTGAGTTATTGTGCAGAATTTTCAGGGCTAAAATCAAGAAAATCAAAGTTGGCAAATCAAATCTACCAAAGATATTCAAGAAACTAATTCTGGTAGAAATGTAGAAAAGATTTTCAAAGTCTACATACTCAAAAGATTACCAAGTGTTACAGATATGAAGCTACAAAAATTAGAGGCCGTGATCTCACCAAAAGGAGGCGAATCCGCGGCCAAACCTATCCAATGGCCGCGGTTCCGCCGCGGATTTGAAGAGTTGAGATATGGGATTGTGGTGGTTAGGATCCTAACAACTAGTTTCCATATTAGGAAACTAGGGTTCTGGCTCTGTGACTACAAATAAGGACCGAGAGCCTCTTGGAAAAATCATCAAGCCGACGAGATCACGAAGTCCAAGACGGCTCACGCATCTAGGCTGATCATCAACGGTTCATCTACCTCCTTGGAAGAGATCGAGAAGCAACTAGTTTTGTAATCATTTTCTAAGGAATAAAATGTAGATTGTTCAAGTTGATTAATAAAGGTAGTTATTTTATTTAATTCTTTTGCATTTTACATTATGTTTTCCCTCTCTGTCTTTTCATCTTCTTCTCCCAACATGCACGAGTAATTCTCCGCTTGTTAGGGTTCGTAGGATTAGGGTAGGCTAATGGATGATGAACATCTCTAAACCCTTTTTAAGTCCTATAAAGTTTATGAACTTTATCAAAAGAATCATTAACATCCCAATCGGGCGCGCTAACAATTCTTTGTTAGTTCCGACCGCGATTAGAGATTAGATTAATGATTGTTTTGGTAAAGGCTAGATATGAACGGAGTTCCGTGTCGAGATAAGGGTTAAGAGTGGGATTCCTTTTCCCTCCAGAAACCCTAATCTACACGCATCACCGTCGTTCTAGTTCTAAAAATCTATTAATGGATAAAAAGGGTAACTTTTAATTAATCGTCCATAACTACTAAATCCTAACGAACCCTACAAGCCCTCTTATTATATTATCTACATCTTTAAAATAATCTAGATCTATATTTTACATTCTTGTTTAACGTAGATCTAGAAACCATTCTATAAAATTCTTTATTCCTCCTCTCTTTCTTAACACATCTAAAGTAAAAGTAAAAGGTTCCACGTTTCCCAGAGGACGACCCGTACTCATCTCGGTCTAGCTACACGCGACACCGTTATTGATTGCGGTTAACTACAAACAAAAACACTTTTTCGAACCAATCAAATGGCGCCGTTGCCGGGGACACGTGCGTAATTTTTTATTTTTACTATTTGTGTTGAATTCTTAGACGAGTCATATCATTATCAAAACAAAACTGCAAATTGTATATTTAACGATTATTGTGTGAATTTTTGCGAGGAAATCTGGAGTCACGGACTTGAGGAAATAGGAGATCTAGGGTTCACACTTCTCTGGTAAGATTCTAACTCCCTTCTCTCTCCTCTAAAATCCAATAAAATCTATTTTCTGCAGGATTCTTTGCAAAATATCGCCGCTCAAAAATCTTTTTGCAAGGTTTTGTTTTTCGGTTTGTTTTTGCATATTTTAATACGGATCTTTAAGGGGCAAGGACCAAATCAAGATTAGGTGGGGATTTCATCACCCTTCCTAAGCCCCACAAATCATAAACCAAGCATATAGATCAACCCTTCATTAATTTAAAAAATATCTAGACCAGACTCTAAGGACTGTCACGCTCAATAAGGACAGAGGAAGGTCGTGGGTAATCTATCGTTTATCTGCATTATTTTTGTAGTGCCTAGGCAAGTGTGTCGAAGGCTAGTGGTTTTTAATTAGGCCCACGACGTGGTTCCTTTCCACTTACCTGGCACTTACCTGGGTACAAGGGTAGTACGGAGGCGGTAAAGGATTTATCCTGCGGCTTGTCCTTTGGAAGTCTAGGAGCGGTCTAGAGACTGGACCTAGGTAACTTTAGTTCTAGGGTTGCTTGTGCATATTAGGGAGATTTGTCTTGAGTCCCACTTTTCCAAAACAAGCCAATTTTAAAATCACACACACACTGCCATTTGCACTAAACCCGCTTAGTGCATGCTCGGCTGGACACGGGATCCTAGTGCCCGTCTTGTCCGCGTTTCTGCTATCGACGCCGAAGTCGGTACTTCTTCATCTTCTTTTCCCCCACCACACACCACATCGACCGTGATGGACGGCACTCCATCTAATTATAACACCACGCTGCCACCGCCCGCAGGTGAGCAGAATCCACCGTGCATCTCTCTCCAAGAGAGATGCTATCCTATTCGTGGTCCTCTTCCTACTTGTCTATCTCTTCCACCACCTAACGGGGATAATTTCAAAATTAAACCCCACTACATCAATCTGCTGCCCAAATTTCACGGGCTTGAGTCGGAAGACGCATACGTTTTCATCACTAAATTTGAAAACGTATGCGCAATGATGGGTACTTCACAATTGACCTTAGATGCTATGCGCTTACGTCTTCTCCCATTCACACTGTGCGACTTGGCAGAAAAATGGCTTTATAATACTGCCGCACATTCTATCGCTAATTGGGATGAATTCGTCGTAGTATTTCTTAAGAAGTTTTACCCAAATCATAAGACTGCACATGTTAGGAGCGAGATCAACCAGTTCACCCAGCTTCCCAATGAACCATTTTGGAAGTGCTTTGAATGTTTCAAAGATCTGCTTGTCCAATGCCCCCATCACGGAATACAAAGATGGGATTTATGTCGGATTATATATGAGGGCATTAATCCAGCGACAAAGCAGATGCTTGAAACAATGTGTCAATGCAATTTCATGTCTAAAGATGACGGTGAAGCATGGAAATATCTGGAAGACCTTGTTGAACACACGTTGCAGTGGGAAAGCGTAAGACCACCTTCAACTAAGGGAGGTATTCACCAGCTCGATGTTTCTATCGCAGTAAAAGCCGAAATGGCAGCGATACAGAAGAAACTCGATGCTATTGAAAACAAGTTCTCAACATTCTCCCTAAATCAGGTCACGCTTCCTAAGACTGTCTGTGGTTGCTGTTCGGATCCTTCACACTTAACGGAAGAATGTCCTATGAATGTATCGTTTCAAGCTAATGCTGCTTTTCTGCAGCGACCTAGAAACGACCCTTATTCTTCCACATAAAATCAAGGATGGAGGAATCATCCTAACTTTGCTTGGAATCAAAACCAACAAAGTAATTATCAAAGACCTCCTCCACAGCAACCACAACCACAGAATCAGCCCCCCTTTCAGTCACAAAATTTCTAAAATCCGGCCAACATTTCTACACCACAAGTGGCCGGTACTGACAACTCACTTGCACAAACTTTGGATATGTTCATTAAACAATCCATGCAAAATTCGGCTGAGATAAGGTCTTCTATTGATACCCTAACGAAAAACTACTCCTCCCATGGTGAGAGTATTAAATCAATAGAAAACCAAATCGCACAGTTAAACGCCGCAATGAGTGCGAGAGAGAAAGGGAAACTTCCATCTCAACCCCTACCGAATCCTGACCATTCACAAAGTCATAATGTTAATGCCATTACTACGTTGAGATCGGGGAGAGTGCTGAATAACCAAGTGGATGAGCAATTTAATGATAGTGACACATTTGATACCCCTTCTTCTTCTTCTTCTTCCCCTAATTCGTCCAGTCTTCCACCTTCATCCGAGCCTATTCTCCGTTTTCCCCAAGGCTCGAACATTTCGCCAAATCTATCTAAGTCGATTCCCACTCCAATTTTGGGATCGAATCCATCCCCACAGTCTTCTCCACAAACGTTGGACCCAAAACTTATTGATCAAGCACCTTATCCAAACAGGTTAAGGAGCAACAGACCAAGTCCACAAATGGAGAAGATTGTGGAAATTTTTAAGCAAGTTAACATAAACATTCCTCTCCTAGATACTATTCAACAAGTTCCGTCATATGCGAAAATCCTAAAGGACTTGTGCACTAGGAAGAGAAAAGATCAAGTACCTAAAAAAGTTTTCCTTGCGAGTAATGTGAGCACTGCTTTTACACAACAACTTCCCAAGAAACGAAAGGACCCCGGAAGTCCTACAATTTCAATCTCTATTGGGGGTAAAAATATCAATCGTGCTCTACTCGATCTAGATGCTAGTGTTAACTTGCTTCCGTATTCTGTTTATGTGCAATTAAGGATCGGAGAGTTAAAACCAGCGCATTGCACTCTTCAGATGGCCGATCGATCTATCACCGAACCTAGGGGTGAGCTAGAGGATGTGTTAATCAAAGTCGGGGAATTCATATTCCCTGTAGACTTTATCGTTATAGATACACAACCTGTAGCAAACCCGCGCAATCAAATTCCGGTGATACTCGGTCGACCCTTTTTGGCCACTTCCAACGCAGTAATTAATTGTAGAAACGGCTCTATGACCCTATCCTTTGGAATGAAGTCAATTGAGCTTAACATTTACAAGTTGGGAAGTGAACCCTCCGAACCCTATGCTCATATGTGTTCTGTCGAATTAATGGATGTCGACAGCAGCGAATTTGATCAACCTCATGATACAGACTCTTTTCATATGTTGTTGTTTGACCCAACCATTTACTCTTCCACCGAATTGTCCGGGTCAACATCTAATGAGGAACTTTATATTGAGTATGACGATTACCCCATTTTTTCTGATGACATTATTTTTCGGGGTATCGATGAAAGCTTTGAGGAAATTTTCGCTGATGAACTCGCATTTTTACAAGACACGGGTGTTGAGATGAATCAACTCCAAGATGAAAAAATTGGACCTCCACCCCCTCTTTTGGACAATCATGACAATGCGAGTAATCCATTATTACTATCACTGTGTCGTCTCTCCAAATTGAGACGCAATCCTTTTCCAATACACCTCTTGTCACCTCCCCACTTCTTCACGTCAATAGGTGACATGTTCTTCCACTAACCTTGGTGCTTCATCGATAAAATTTTTGAATGGTTGGTGTTGACCTTCGGTCTTTGCAAAACTTGGCATTGACCAATAACCTTGACCCCCTCATGTGATTATAAAAGATTAAAAATGTTTAACTCAAGTTTGGGGGAGGGGTGGTATATTTTGGCTCTTGAAAGAAAATGATTTTACAAAATTTTGAGCCTAAAATAAGTTTGGGGGAGGATTTTCACTTTCATATATTCTAGCCCCCATCAATAATTTCCTCCTAAGTCTACAGGTTTTTGAACTTAACAGATGACATCAGTGAGGACACTGCTGTAAACAGGTTTGGGGGAGGTTTGTGCTTATTTACACATCAATTTGCATCATATTTTGCATAAGCACGACATTTTCAAAAAATTTTAAAAAATAAAAATTTTATAACAAAAGAGTAGAAAGTGAAAAATTACATCCAAAAGATAGGAATAGTTTAAGAAAACAAAGAAAATTAGAAGTTTTCTTAAACGAACTAGTAATAAGTAGTTATGAGCTGTTGTCCCAAGGGTTAGTAAGATGAAGGAAGTCACTAATCTGAGGATAAAAATAATTCTGAAAAATAGTTTCTATTCTGGAAGCCAAACATTTTGAACGTTGATACCCTACTATATGCACATACACACGTCTTGAAACTCGGGATAGTAGAGGATACCTTGAAATGCTCTTGTCTAAAAGCCAAAATATGAAGGAAATAAAAAAAATGAAGAAAATATAAAAATGGTGAAAAGAAAAATGAATACTGGTTTTGTTATCGCCAAGGCAGCAATAAAAAAAAATATAGCGAAGGTGCCTCTTCACCTAGTGCCCTAAGGCCAACTAGTCTGGGAGTCACTGCTAAGCCTTAGGTGGTGCAAGACGAGGAAAATATTATCACCAAATCAGCAAGCACATGAGTAATCGGTCGGTTAGTACCTCAAGAAGTATTAACGGTCGCATGAAAATGTGTGAGCAAATCTAAATATTCATCAAGTTAAAATACTAAGGTAGATGGACAAGAGTATGATAGCTTGAATTGAATTCTCCGAGTGTAGGGATGTTCTTTACACACACGTGTGGTTATATGATCAATGTTTGGACGAAAGGTAGGAATGAAGAATAAAGGCGATGTTTAATTGAGGGATAATGTGATTTCTAACATCTTTTCATGACTATTAAGATAGGGCTCATGACAACTGAAAAGCTAGTGTAGTTGGAAACTCTTATTTTCAAAGTCTTTCTTTTATGGTTCTTATCTTTATATGTAAATTTCACCATCTCTCTTTTGTTATAGGATTTTGTGGGTGTAATCCGCTGAAAACCCTCAGGAGACAACACTCCTCCTACTAGGGACACCTAGAGGTTTAACGGCATGTTGCACGTGCTCAGTGCAATCATGTCTGCCTATGAAAGTGTGCTTAGTTTTCTCCTTTCCTTTTCTCCTCTTGAATAAACTAGTTTGCTCGGGACGATTAAAGATAAGTTTGGGGGTATTTGTTCAGTTGATAAAACTGCATATTCAATATGACATTTTTCCTACTATTTCTATATAATAAAATATGTTTATTATAATATATGATACATATGAGGGTTTATCTGTAAAAATACTATTTTCATGTGTTTATATATTATAAATAACATTTTGTAGGAAAAAGTAAGCATATAATATCCATGTAATATTTGGCCCATTTAAATATGCTTACCTTATTAATACCTTTGACCAATTCTTAATGGTTAAGTTAATATCTCAATAAAACAAACTCTACTAATATTGTTTGTTGAGTTATTGTGCAGAATTTTCAGGGCTAAAATCAAGGAAATCAAACTTGGCAAATCAAATCTACCAAAGATATTCAAGAAACTAATTCTGGTAGAAATGTAGAAAAGATTTTCAAAGTCTACATACTCAAAAGATTACCAAGTGTTACAGATATGAAGCTACAAAAATTAGAGGCCGTGATCTCACCAAAAGGGGGCGGATCCGCGGGCAAACCTATCCAATTGCCGCGGTTCCGCCGTGGATTTGAAGAGTTGAGATATGGGATTGTGGTGGTTAGGATCCTAACAACTAGTTTCCATATTAGGAAACTAGGGTTCTGGCTCTGTGACTACAAATAAGGACCGAGAGCCTCTTGGAAAAATCATCAAGCCGACGAGATCACGAAGTCCAAGACAGCTCACGCATCTAGGCTGATCATCAACAATTCATCTACCTCCTTGGAAGAGATCGAGAAGCAACTAGTTTTGTAATCATCTAAGGAATAAAGTGTAGATTGTTCAAGTTGATTAATAAAGGTAGTTATTTTATTTAATTCTTTTGCATTTTACATTATGTTTTCCCTCTCTGTCTTTTCATCTTCTTCTCCCAACATGCACGAGTAATTCTCCGCTTGTTAGGGTTCGTAGGATTAGGGTAGTCTAATGGATGATGAACATCTCTAAACCATTTTTAAGTCCTATAAAGTTTATGAACTTTATCAAAAGAATCATTAACATCCCAATCGGGCGCGCTAACAATTCTTTGTTAGTTCCGACCGCGATTAGAGATTAGATTAATGATTGTTTTGGTAAAGGCTAGATATGAACGGAGTTCCGTATCGAGATAAGGGTTAAGAGTGGGATTCCTTTTCCCTCCAGAAACCCTAATCTACACGCATCACCGTCGTTCTAGTTCTAAATCTATTAATGGATAAAAAGGGTAACTTTTAATTAATCGTCCATAACTACTAAATCCTAACGAACCCTACAAGCCCTCTTATTATATTATCTACATCTTTAAAATAATCTAGATCTATATTTTACATTCTTGTTTAATGTAGATCTAGAAACCATTCTATAAAATTCTTTATTCCTCCTCTCTTTCTCGACACATCTAAAGTAAAAGTAAAAGGTTCCACGTTTTCCAGAGGACGACCCGTACTCATCTCGGTCTAGCTACACGCGACACCGTTATTGATTGCGGTTAACTACAAACAAAAACACTTTTTCGAACCAATCATCACATAATTGAGTTAAGGTTTCGTTCTTCTAGAAGGTCCACAGAATCACTTGCATGTTTTTCCGAATACGATGAACTTGGAAAAATGGGTTTTTGACATTCGATCGAACTTTTTAACTTTGCCTAGACAATATATGAATAACCCAAAACATTGTTAAAACTACAAATACGATACACTCCAAATTGCTTATAGTGCAATATTACATTACATGCAAAATTAGCAAAACCAAACAACACCTGAAACACCAAACCCAAGTACCTGGAACACACCAAAAAATTCATCCCCTTCCCTCACTAAAAGATCGAGGTCGCCGAACTTGGTGCGCATGTTGCCGGCCATGGTCCGAGCAGAGGGGTTAGATTTTCTTGTGTGTTCATGTTGTATCACATACAACATTCTTTAATTGTTTAAATAATTTTTTGACAACCTTTTGAAATTGACAGAAACTACAATTTTGCGTTTCAAGTTTCAGAGTATTTCGGTTTCGTAATCCTAACAAAATCCATCTAAATTTCTAGTATGGCTCTGATACCACTGCAGCGTTGCCTAGCATGGCAGCAAGGTTTTGGGAGGCATCATCCATGCCAAATTAAATTTTTTACGTTCTAGCTAACCCTAAACATTGAATCGTTTACTAGAAATCGTACGGAAAGTAATGCAAACATCTTTGCATAAGAAGTGATCAAGGAATACAACCTTTTTAGACCAGTCCTTCACTCCAATAGCTCCGTGTAGTAGTCCCCTTCGCTGTGATCACGAAGTCCCAGACTGTAGGGAGGCTCCGATGAAGAAACGAACATGCTTTCTTCGAAGTCTTCGAGGCCGAAGATGATCTACGTCGAGGAGACACTAACCCAAGCTATCTCTTCATTAATCATGGAATTAGTGAAGCAAACACCATATACTAAATGGAAAGTAGTCAAAGATGAAGAAGTAGGAATTTTTCTCACATTAGAAATTATTTTCTCACAAGGTTTCATCAATTTGTCAAAATCAAGAGAGCTCAAGAATGAGGAAGAAGAAGATGAAGTTGTGATGAAAGAAAGAATGAACTCATAAGGTTACAAATGCAACCATGGTCACAAAATATCATGGCTAACTCATGTAGAGAATAAACCATAGACTAAGGTTAAGGGTTGGGTTAAATAAATATCTTAAACTTGACATAAGAGTTGACTTTGTCAATAGTTATCCAAAAGCTTTTGTCCAAGCATAACCATGACAAACTCACACTCTTTTGAATTAGTTTAACATAAATAAAAACCCTAACTTAACACTATCATGGTATAAGTCTCCTACATCCATGTTGCATGTGTAACCTAGTATGACACACTTATATATATCACATATATATTTGTGCCAAAAAGAAAACAATACATATATCACATATATGTAAACTATATCAAATGTGAGAAAAGAAATCTTAAGTGAGACTAATTAATGTAATGTAATATATCATATATATTATTATACATTAAATTATTAAATCAAAACTTGATTTAATAATCCGGCTATATTACATAGAACCGACTAATATCGAATGTAACATCATATTGAATCAAAGCTTGATCCGATAACTCGGCTATATCACATATAACCAATCGATACATTTATCGCAAGAATAGAATGCGGTATCACATACGCACATTAATCTCGGTCCTGCACATATCACATATGTGCTCCTACTCCGTTTCACTTGAGCCATGAAACCTCTGTGTAGGACACTAAAGACTCGTCAATACGCCGGCAGTAGGTGATGATCATATTAAACACCCACAAGCCGCAAGCGGTCTGCCAAACGTAACGGCCACCCGGGTATTGAGCGATCAGAAGATCAACAAGCAAGCCTGCTCTTACTCCTACGAATCCAATCAGTAACACTACCGTACAGTCCGGTCTCTTCGTCTGATATGTCGCATATCATAGCCTGGGGGGTGGTGTAACTTCAGACCCCAATAGCATGATAATTCATGCCGACGCAAGGTCCATAAAGGTTTGAGAAACTACTGATAACACTTACCAGTAGATCTCAGCAACCCTGACCAGGTATTTCCTGTTATGGAAAATCGAGCATAGCGAAACATCAACTCCATATACCGGGAGATACGAACCCTCCTATCGCTCATTGCTTCCATATGACTCGGGACTGTACCCAAAAGCCACCATTTTGTACGTTCTCTTGAACGTGGTAAGGTGGAAATCAAAGCACAGTAGGGATCACACAAGACTCTATGATGATCTCTGGTCTTCAGACTAACCTGTACCAGTGTCACTAGAGAACTACCATCTGACGTGAGGTATAATACCATCTAGGAGTTCTCGGCGAGTCCGTTCAGTGTACGCAGTCTCCACGGAGCACCCGCATACCTTCTCTGATGTCAAACACCAATAGATATGGGATCATCCATCGCCCATCATATGGGTCGAGAAGGGTATACGCTAGTCTACACTGGAGTATCGATACCCTATCTAGATACTCTAATGACTAGGAACATTTGAAGGATGTACTTGTCGACTACCTTGTCCCCATTAGTATGATCTACATCATAATCCTTGTAGTCAAGTAGTCATCCCAAGGGCTATATCAACATGTATTATATAGACAATCAGTATACATGTTAAGATAAAGAGCAACCAGATAGCATACTATCATGTCGAGCAAGAAAGTCCTCCCCATATATGTCTAAGCATCCACTACAATATATATCGTATGTACAATAATGGCTTCTAGGGCATACATACTACTAACACTAACATCACAAACATACGCGAAGAATTCTTGACAACCCTTTTCTCAAAAGCTGACTAGCACTAAGAGAAGAAATCAAACTCGGAAAGGCGACACTACAGTCTCCCCGAAAACAAGAACTGGCTCTCCCGGAAAACTAAATCTGACTGCCTTCTCACGGCAGTCCATGGATGCATAACACATGGCTAACCAATCCATGCCAAGAAGAACTTCAAAGTCCAACATATCGAGGAGAACCAAATTGATAGAAGAATCCCTATCTCCGATACGAACAAAACTTACACGAACGAAAAACGAATCGAGCGACCAAAAGACTTTCCTACGGGAGAAATCACAACAAGCGGCAGATCAAGCAAGGATGACTCTCAATCCAACCTCGGTACAAGTGCGTAGATACAGGTTCAAACAACAAAAGAAATATGTGCATCGAAAGAAAACTCTGAAAGAATACATGTCACAACGGCGTCTATCTAACCGCTTTTGAGCTGGCATATCGGTACAAATCCGCTTCGATCCAAGAAACGACCAAAGTCTCAGAAATGCGCTCTTCCAATCGTAAGGCTGCATTCATCGCGGCTGCATAAGTGTCAAAATACTGGGTGCCGATGGCAAGAAATAACTGCATGTCCAATCTCCACACAAACCTCTTTATCCTTTTCTCTTCAGTGTTCACCAGGTAAGGAGCATATCAGACCTCTAAGTAAACTGGATATCATACACGGACACTGTCATCCGTGAAGTCTTGTGTGATGGCTCGAAACTACGATCTCGGGCATCTCGAAAACTCTCCGAAAGGAAACGAGCAAGAATTAAAGGTGTGAAATCATCCCAAGTCATAGGAGGTAGATCTGCCGCTCGGCCTCTCTCAACAGACTCGCACCACGTCTGAGCAAGACCCTCTAGATGAAAACTCGCAAGCTCAACCCATATCTTGTCAGAACATCTCTTTGAACGACAAATCCTAGTTATCCTATCGAGGATTGTCTACGGATCCTCCGCTGCATCTGTGCCAGTAAAAACTGGAGGCTTCAGCCACATAAACTCCTGCAAGGATACGAAAATAATCTCGGTAACAACAGGAACAGCTGCCTGAGCATCAGGTACTATCACAGTCCCCGCAGTAGGAAGGACATCATCGGCTCTCGGAGCTCGGGTAGCCTCAACTAACAATCCATCCATCCATCACAATTTCTAAATACTCGACTCCAGCCTAGCTATCCCGCCTGGAAAACGCAGACCAATCTGTCCCTGAGGGGTAGGCGTATCGCCCTGATCGGTCTTCATCTAAAACATGCCCGCTCTAATGTCATCTCTAGCGGCAGCCCTCTAGCCCTCGTAGTCTTCGGCGACATAGTGGCTGGAACAAGAAACGGGATTGATAGGAACATTGCGATCGAATCAAAGGGTTTCCGGAATCAAGAAACGAAATACAGGCATATATATATATATATATATATATATATATATATATATATATATATATATATATATATATCTCCAAAGGTCACTTAGGCGGAGTACCGTATCGAAAGTATGCAGTGGAACATACACACGCTACGTCACTCTGCTTAAGTCACTGTTCATAACATAATATTGCATTTTGTATTCCCCATTCTTATGTATTTTACAATGAAAACAGGTGCTTTTGACCCATGTCTGCTACATGTTACAGGTTACAGGTTCTGGGAGCAAGAACAGTGAAAAACACAAAAAGACGACACAAAAGAAGGACTTTTGACCAACAATTAGGAGGATCTTAGTAAAGCCCAGCAGAAGAACGGTTCACCATCAACAAGGCAACTCAAGATTCAAAATTTGTAAGAAAGACGGTTAAAAGATCGGTACAAGTGTTCACTAAAGTTCTGGAATCACTGCAGAAACCCAAATGGAAAAAGAAATAAAGAAACAAGAAGCCCAGAAGAACCAAACCAAGCCCAAGAAAATCCAAGTGATGAACCCATCATTGGGCCGCGGAACCGCGGCCCAAGAGCTCCCATGCCGCGGTTCCGCGGCTGTCCTGTGCCCTAATGCGCAGGGAATTTTTCCATAACTCTTTGGCGGCTGTGGAAAGATTTTCTAGGGGTATATTTGTAATTGTAGACATGCGGTGCATTTGTAACCCTAGGGTTTCTATGTCCTATAAATAGAACCCAAGACCTTGTATTTTCTTATGCTTCATTTTCATGAATAAAATTCTATTTTCTTGAAGTTAGAGTGCATCAACAGTAAGTAGGTTATTTTCCTTGTAATAATTTTAGTTTTTCATATCTGTTCTTATTTTCTCGCCTTAGTTTAGTTTTTATTAACTTGCAATCGATGTTTTCTTTCTTTAATAAATTCTTGTTTTCTTTCATCCCCTCAATGAGCGAGTAGTTTCCTCGCTTGTTAGGGTTAGGAATAGGGAAGGATTTGAGAGATGAAGATCTCTCATCTCTTTTCATTGCTAAACTTTTATGAACATTAGAACTCCATGCATACCTTTTGATTCCGCTCCCTACGGCACTTTTACCTTCAAGGTAATGGTGAACTCCGTAGTCTAAAGGCCCGGATCTTAAGGTTTTCTATGGAGGTTAGGGTGAAGATTAAGAAAGGAAGGACAAGAATCTAGAGGAAGAATCAATCTTCCCAATCATCCTAATCCCCTTTGTTAATATTTACCATAACTCTAATATGATTGATTTAATTGATGGCAATGGAAAGAGATGTAAATTTTTATTTACCAAATTTTCCCTAAACCTAATCCTAGCAAGTTTCTAATTCTACCTTCATACAACTTCGATTTTTAGATTTAATTAAACTTCCAAACACCATTTGGAATTAACTCGTAAGAACTTAAAGAAGATTTACACATCCCTGTGGACCGACCCGTATTCACCGGCTAGCTTCAAGCGACGCCGTTCTTGATTGCGGTAATTATTTTTGATCGACAAAACCTCTCTTAATCAAATTGTTGGTCAAAAGTCCTTCTTTTGTGTCGTCTTTTTGTGTTTTTCACTGTTCTTGCTCCCAGAACCTGTAACCTGTAACATGTAGCAGACATGGGTCAAAAGCACCTGTTTTCATTGTAAAATACATAAGAATGGGGAATACAAAATGCAATATTATGTTATGAACAAATACCCCCAAACTTATCTTTTGCTCGCCCTCGAGCAAACTTATTATTTTATTTATTCTCGATAAAAATCTAACCTAGCCGCACTTTCGCAGGGAAACGCGATTGCACTGAGCTCGTGCAACAAGCGGTTAAACCTCTAGGTGTCCCTAGTAGGAGGAGTGTTGTCTCCTGAGGGTTTTCAGCGGATACTACCCACAAAATCCTATCAATTTGGTTTTTCGACTTTTGTTCTCCATTTAGGTTTTCTAACAAGGAATTCTATTATCGTCGACCCGCAAATTATCCATCCATATTCTTCACACTTCCTCATTATTTAACTTAAGATTATATATATTCTGTAGAATTACCTAGCTTTCGGCATTTCTTAAGTTTTCCTTCTAGGGTTACATCTCCACTTAGGAATTTTTATCAACACTACTAAAGATACAAGTTCTATTCTTCATTCCTTTCTCTTATCTAAACTCTAATCACATATCCCCACGTGTGTCTAAATATCACCCCTACACTTGGAAATTCAAATCAAGCAATCGTACTCCCATCCATTATCCAAAGCACTTGTGAAATTTCGCTTTCACATCCTTCATGCGACTGTTAATACTTCTTGAGATACCAACAACCGATTACAAGATGCGTTAGCGTTTTAAAGCATACTTCCTAGTTTTGCAACACCCAAGGCTTTTAGCAGTGGCTCCCAAACCAGTTGGTCTAAGGCACTAGGTGATGAAGAACCCTCGCTAAATATTTTTCTATTTTTACAGCCTTAAGTAATCACAAAAACCAGTGTCCATTTTTCTCTTTATTCATTTTTTTTTTCATTGTGCTAAGGACTTTAGACAAGAGTATTTCAAGGTCTCTTCTACTAATCCAAGTTTCAAGGTGCGTGTTTGTGCATTTTGTAGGGTACATGTTTTCAGAATCTAGACTTAAGCTAGGAACTAATTTTCAAACTTATTCTCTAATAAGAACATCAATACTCTTCCCTCATTTTGACTTAGCCCAAGAAGTGAACCCAAAATTTGCCTATTTCTAAATAATCTACAAGACATATACTTTCTACCGTTAAACTTTAAGAAAGGTTATTTTTAGGGTTTTTAATTTACTAAGTCTAAGATTTAGTTTTTCCTAGCCAGTTAACCTATTTATCAAACTCAAGTCAATTAACCAGAATTGAATACATTAATTTTTATAATTTTTGAATTTTTTCAATTTTTATGGGTTTTTCTGTTTTCTAATTTTTTTTTATTTTTCAAATTTTTCAAATTTTTATGATTTTTATATAAAGATGCAATGCAGAAATATACATATGAATGCAAAAGGAAACTTACCGAACATACCCCCAAACTTATAATGGACAGTGTCCTCACTGTCATGCTGCACCAAATGAGTTGATAATATCGGCGAGTTCCTGCTTATTATTATATTTACATAGTATACACACCCCGAAACTTATTTGAAATAAAGTTTGGGAAAAAAAGGAAATTCGAGGGTGAAGGTGGAGGAAAATCAATCGGTGTAAATCGGCTCCTGCAAGAACTGGAGCTCCTCCGAAGGGTCCGCTGAGAAGAACGGTTTCAAACGATGTCCATTTACTTTGAATAAAGTACCGTCTTCTGGATTCTCAAGATCAACCGCACCGTGCGGATAAACGGTGCGGACTACAAAAGGTCCTCTCCATCTAGAACGGAGCTTGCCGGGATGAAAGTGTAACCGAGTATCATATAATAAAACCTGTTGACCAGTTTTAAATGTCTTTCGCAAAAGGTTTTTATCATGAAATACCTTAACTCGATTCTTAGCAATCACGGCATTATCATATGCTTCATCCCGCAGCTCCTCCAATTCATTCAATTGCAGCTTTCGATTGCTGCCCGTATCTCCTAGAGATAGATTCAGCTCTTTAATGGCCCAAAATGCCTTGTGCTCAATTTCTACTGGAAGGTGGCAAGCCTTCCCGTAAACAAGCCGGTATGGAGACATGCCGAGATCGGTCTTGTATGCAGTACGGAAAGCCCATAGTGCATCGATCAATTTTAGTGACCAATCTTTACGGTTTTTAGAAACCGTTTTCTCCAAGATTTGCTTGATTTGTCGATTCGAGATCTCAACTTGCCCACATGTTTGGGGATGGTACGGCGTTGACAGCTTATGGGTGATAGAGTATTTGCGCATTAGGGACTCAAAAGTCCTATTGCAAAAGTGAGAACCATTATCACTTATAATTACGCGAGGGTGCCCAAATCGAGAAAAGATATGATCTTTAAGAAATCGAACGACGACCTTGTTGTCATTCGTTCGACTAGGCACAGCCTCGACCCATTTTGAAACATAGTCAACAGCCAAAAGAATATACACATTTCCAAAAGAGTTAGGAAATGGTCCCATGAAGTCTATACCCCAAACATCAAAAATGTCTACAACCAAAATAGGTTGGAGCGGCATTTCATTTCTCCGCGATATCCGGCCCAAGTGTTGGCACCGGGAGCAAGTTTTGCAGTATTCGAATGCATCTTTGAAGAGTCGTGGCCAATAGAAACCACACTGCAAAACTTTCTCGGCTGTCTTCTTTGGGCCAAAGTGCCCGCCACATGCTTGATCGTGGCAAAAAGACAGCACACTCTTAATCTCATTTTCAGGTACACACCGGCGAATGATTTGGTCGGAACAATATTTAAAAAGATAAGGTTCATCCCAGTAAAAATGCTTTACTTGGGACAAAAATCGTAGTTTGTCTTGTTTCGACCAATCGTTAGGTATCAAGCCGGTGGCTAAGTAGTTTACAATATCGGCGAACCATGGTTCGCAAGAAACGGTCAAGAGTTGCTCATCGGGGAAAGCATCAGTGATAGGCAGTTCAAGTGTAGGCGAAGAAGGAAGTCGTGAAAGGTGATCGGCCACTACGTTTTCACATCCCTTTTTGTCCCTTATAACAAGGTCAAATTCTTGCAGCAAAAGGATCCAACGTATTAGCTTAGACTTAGCATCCTTCTTCGCAAAAAGGTGGCGAAGAGCTGAGTGATCCGTGTACACTATAACTGGAGAGCCGATTAAATAAGGCCGAAATTTCTCAAGTGCAAACACAACCGTTAAAAATTCTTTTTCTGTTGTTGTGTAGTTTAATTGGGCCTCATTTAATGTTCGGCTAGCATAGTAAATTACATGCGGCATCTTGTTAATGTGCTGTCCAAGAACAGCACCAATGGCAAAATCTGATGCGTCGCACATAATTTCGAAGGGATGCGTCCAGTCTGGAGATGAAAGTATGGGCGCAGAAATGAGTGAGTGTTTCAAAGACTCGAACGCTTTCATGCAAGTTGAGTCGAAAACAAAAGTAGTGTTCTTGGCCAACAAGAGAGTCAAGGGTCTAGCAATCTTGCTAAAGTCCTTGATGAACCGTCTATAAAAACCGGCATGGCCAAGGAAAGCTCGGATATCTTTGACGCATTTAGGAGGAGGAAGATTAGAAATGACTTCGATTTTAGCTCTATCAAGCTCTATGCCGTTTTGCGAGATGACATGTCCTAAGACAATGCCTTCTCGTACCATAAAGTGGCATTTCTCCCAATTCAAAGTCAAGTTCTTTTCCCTACAGCGGGTGAGAACTGCGTCAAGATGTCGTAAACACTCATCGAAGGAGTCACCAAAAATGGAGAAATCATCCATAAAGATTTCCAAAAACTTCTCCACCATGTCCGAAAAGATCCCCATCATACACCGCTGAAATGTAGCGGGTGCATTGCATAACCCAAAGGGCATGCGACGATAAGCAAAAGTGCCAAAGGGACAAGTAAATGTAGTCTTGTCTTGATCCTCTTTGGCTATGTGGACTTGATTATAACCGGAATAGCCATCTAAAAAGCAGTAGAATTCGTGCCCCGCCAATCGTTCAACCATTTGGTCAATGAATGGTAAAGGAAAGTGGTCCTTCCTTGTCGCGGCATTGAGTTTCCGGTAGTCGATGCACACTCGCCACCCAGTTTGGGTGCGAGTGGGAATTAACTCATTTGCCTCATTGGTGATGACCGTGATGCCCGATTTCTTTGGCACGACATGAATGGGGCTAACCCATTAGCTATCCGAGATAGGGTAAATGATACCGCTATCAAGACACTTAACAATCTCCTTCTTGACCGCCTCTTTCATGATGGGGTTGAGGCGTCTTTGTGGATCCCTTGCCGGCTTGGCATCATCCATCAAGTGTATATGATGTTCGACTATGAGGGGACTAATCCCCTTGATGTCCGCCATAGACCAGCCGAAAGCTTGCCGATTATTGTATAAGACCGTTAAAAGAGCCTTCTCTTGCTCAAGAGCTAGAGAGGCCGATATGATAACTGGTAAGGTCTCATTTTCACCTAGATAAGCATATTTTAGGTGCGACGGCAAAAGCTTTAGCTCGAGTTTAGGTGGTGAAACAATAGATGGTAACAATGGAGTAACTGTTTCAAACTCGAAGGATTCCATCAAAGGTTCAAATTGAGTGTACGCTACCGAGTCGGATGGTTCAACTAACTCATCCGAAAAAGTAAAAGACTCAAGCTCGGGTGGAGAGTCTTCAAGATCATCAACAAAGGTGAAACACTCATAATCTTTGTCCGACGTGAAAGCTGTGTCGGATTCTAGGAGGAACGCACTAGTGGCGTCAACATTACTGTGATCAAACATGAAATTTTCGAACTCACAGTCCTCCTCCACGATCTCATCGATCGAGCACACGTCAAGTACGCTAGAATTAGGCTCGCAAGGCTGACTTCCTAACTTGAAAATGTTAAGTTCAACTGTCATCTTGCCAAAAGATAGATTCATTGAACCATTACGACAGTTGATTACCGTGTTAGAAGTCGCGAGGAATGGTCGACCAAGTATCACCGGAATTTGATTACGGGGGTTAGCGACAGGCTGTGTATCCATAACAATAAAGTCCACGGGGAAAATGAAATCCCCTACTCTAATTAACACATCCTCCAACTCTCCCCTAGGGTGGGTGATTGATCGGTCGGCCATTTGGAGAGTGCAATGAGTAGGCTTGAGCTCTCCAACGCCTAATTGTTCGTACACCGAATAGGGTAGCAAATTGACACTACCACCAAGATCTAAAAGTGCTCTATTGATGGTCTTGTTCCCAATTGTGATCGAAATAGTAGGGCAGCCGGGGTCCTTGTGCTTTGGGGGTAAAGAATTGACAAGAGCATCACTAACAGCACTAGCCACGAAAACTTTCTTTGGTACTTGTGACTTCCTCTTTTTGGTGCATAAGTCCTTTAAGATTTTTGCATATGAAGGAACTTGTTGGATTGCATCCAAAAGAGGGATATTTATGCAAACCTGTTTGAACAACTCTACAATCTTCTCTATCTGTGGAGTTGGTTTATTGGATCTCAACCGATTTGGAAAAGGAACATTTTTAAAAGTTGTTGAGTCCAATTTTTGCGGATCCGATTGTTGAGTTGGAATGGAACCCCGTGTAGATGTGTTCGTGTTGTGAGGAGAGGGTCCGTTCGAGCTAGAAGAAGTAGAGCCATGTGAAGGATGGAGAATAGGCTCTAACGAAGAAGAAGAGGAAGATGAAGAACCACCGGCAGAGGTGTCACGGTGAATACCCACATTGTTTTGCAGCACTTTTCCGGATCTCAACGTAGTCACAGCATTCACGTTATGATTCTGCTGTTCATGTGCAACATGTGCGTGACCGGGATTTGGGAGTGGTTGAGACGGAAGCTTTCCTTTCTCTCGCTCTTTCAATGCTGCGTTGAGTTGTGCAATTTGTGCCTCAATAGCTTTGATGCTTTGATCATGTGAGGCACTGCTTTGCACCAAAGATTGAACAGAAGTCTCTATCCTAGCTGTGGACTGTGCAGATTGCTTTAGGAATGCTTCTAGACTTCTTTCGAGCGAGCTAACAGCATTTTGAGGGGGAACAAAATTGTTGGGTACAAAATTGTTCATCTGATTAGGGTAAGGTTGCTGTTGGAGAGGCTGCTGAAATTGAGTTTGTGGAGGTGCTTGTTGTTGTTGTGGAGGAGGAGCTCTTTGAAAATTGTTGTTTCCTTGGACTTGTTGATTTTGGTTCCAAGCGAAATTAGGGTGGCTCTTCCAACCCGGATTGTATGTTGAAGAGTATGGATCATTTCTTTGTCGTTGCTGAAAGGCAGCATTGACTTGATCTTGTCCTTGAGTGGATGCAGTGTAAGGACACTCTTCAGTGAGATGTGATGGATCCGAACAACATGCACAAATAGTTCGTGGAGGCACAATAGGGGCAGGGGAAGGTGCTGAGATTTTGGTCTCAAGCGCTTCGAGCTTTTTCATAAGAGCGGCCATCTCGGCCTTCATAGCAATTGACATCTCTACTTGATGTATGCCTGCCCTAGGTTGACCAATAGAAGAAGATGATGATGTGGTCTTCGTGCTCTCCCACTGAATCGTTTGCTCACTAAGATCCTCAAGAAACTGCCACGCTTCATCACTAGATTTGGACAGAAAGTGATCTTGACTAATGGTTTCTAGCAACTGCTTCGTTGCCGGGTTCAATCCCTCGTATAATGTTTGGCAAAGTTGCCATCTTTCGATTCCATGGTGAGGGCATTGAACGAGAAGGTCTTTGAATCTTTCAAAACATTTCCAAAATGGTTCGGCAGGAAGCTGTGAAAATTGAATGATTTCATTACGGATTTTTGCAGTTTTGTGATGAGGATAGAACTTTTTAAGAAAAGCTTTCACAAACTCGTCCCAATTTCTAATTGAGTATGACGCAGTGCTGTATAGCCACTTCTCGGCTAGGTCACATAAGGTGAAAGGAATGACCCTTAGCCTTATAGCGTCATCACTTAATTGGGTAGTTTTCATCATGGCGCAAACGTTTTGGAATTTGTTGATAAAGATATATGCATCTTCGGATTCCAAACCATGAAACTTAGGCAGCATGTTGATGAAGTGGGGTTTGATCTCAAAGTTGTCCCCATTAGCCGGTGGAAGGGAAAGACAAGTAGGAAGGGCGGTGCGGATGGGGTAGAAAAGATCCTGGAGCGCGACTCGTGCGGGCGCTTCGACAGGCGGAAGATTCGGGTTATTCGCACCTGGCGGAGGTGGAATCCTTCCCGTCTGTAAGGTGTTGTTAGGATCGTATCCCGACATACCTTCGAAAGAATGTGATGGTGAAAGTGAAGAAGTGGACAAGATTTCGACTTCGGAGTCGAAAGGTTCGTCGGTCGGTACCAACGAAACACGGACTAATCGGGCGCTAGGGTCCCTAGTCCAACCGGACATACACTAAAAGGGTTAGTGTAGTCGAGACAGAATGTGAGTGCAAAGATTCTTTAGCGACAAGTTGCAAGTTTTGAAAAGATTTTCCTTTTTCTTTTTAAGTGTGCTTTTGCAAAAAGATTTTGAAAAGAGACTAGTGACACAACTGCAATTAACCACACTTGCACAATCAGGCCTAAGTCTAGGGTTGCCTAGGTCAGCTAGACAGCTCCTAACTGTTCCAAAGGGCTAGATATAGGACCTCAAACCGCCTCTTCACGGACAAGTACGGCCAGGTAAGTGGGAAGGAACCACCACTACAGTGGGCCTAATTAAAAACCACTAGCCTAGTCACCGCAATGTCGGTTAGGATAAACGGCCGATGCCTATACTAGTCCTCTGTCCTATTGAGCTCGACGTCCTTAGGGCTGAGTCTAATATTTTTTAGATTAAAAGTGGTTAATGCAGATGCTTTAAGTGATTTCTGGGGTCCTGGGAAGGGTAATGAAATCCCCACCCAATCTGAATTGGTCAATAGCCCCTTAAAGTCAGATTAAAGTATGCAAAGCAGTAAATCACTTGCAATCAATTTGCTTTTAAGCGCGGCGCAAAGAATCCTGCAGAAAATCAATTATTGGAAGGGGGAAGAAGATTTTTAGCGCAAAGAATCCTGCAGAAGATTTGACAGAAGATATATGGAGATTTGTAGAGGGAAGAATAAGGAAACAAACAGTGCAAAAATTTCGCAGAGAAGGCTCCAGGTTGCGGCGGAAGAGCGGCGCGAGGTAGGGTTATGCGGCGCAAGCGCGGCACTTTGGGGGCCTTAGGTCTCCAACTTTCTTCAGCTTCTCTGTACTTCCAATATCCTCCTGTTCTGATGTATCGTTCTCTGTTTCCCCTTCAGTGTTGTTTCAGATCCGTCAAACCTGCAAAGATTCACAAAAAAACCCTTCAAACAATAAAAGATGATAAAAATTTTTTATTTTTGATTTTTTTTTCAGATTTTTATGATTTTTTATGTTTTAGATTAACCCGAAATTACAAAAAGAAAATTTTACGCCATCCCCGGCAACGGCGCCATTTGGTTAAGAGAGGTTTTGTCGATCAAAAATATTTACCGCAATCAAGAACGGCGTCGCTTGAAGCTAGCCGGTGAATACGGGTCGGTCCACAGAGATGTGAAAATTTCCTTTAAGTTCTTACGAGTTAATTCCAAATGGTATTTGGATTTATAATTAAACCTAAAAATTGAAGTTGTATGAGACTAGGATTAGAAACTTGCTAGGATTAGGTCTAGGGAAAATTTGGTAAACAAAGTCTTCATCTTTTTCCATTGCTATTAATTAAATGTATCATATTAGTGTTATGGTAAATCTTAACAAAGGGGATTAGGATGATTGGGAAGATTGATTCTTCCTCTAGATCCTTGTCCTTCCTTTCTTAATCTTTACCCTAACCTCCATGGAAAACCTTAAGATCCGGGCCTTTAGACTACGAAATCACCGTTACCTTGCGGGTAAAAGTGCCGTAGGGAGCGGAGTAAGAAGGTATGCATGGAGTTCTAATGTTCATAAAAGTTTAGCAATGAAAAGAGATGAGAGATCTTCATCTCTCAAATCCTTTCCTATTCCTAACCCTAATAAGCGAGGAAACTACTCGCTCATTGAGGGGATGAAAGAAAACAAGAATTTATTAAAGAAAGAAAACATCAATTGCAAGTTAATAAAAACTAAAGTAAGGCGAGAAAATAAGAACAGATATGAAAAACTAAAATTATTGCAAGGAAAATAACCTACTTACTGTTGATGCACTCTAACTTCAAGAAAATAGAATTTTATTCATGAGAAAGAGGCATAAGAAAATACAAGGTCTTGGGTTCTATTTATAGGACATAGAAACCCTAGGGTTGCAAATGCACCGCATGTCTACAATTACAAATATACCCCTAGAAAATCTTTCCACAGCCGCCAAAGAGTTATGGAAAAATTCCCTGCGCATTAGGGTACAGGACAGCCGCGGAACCGCGGCATGGGAGCTCTTGGGCCGCGGTTCCGCGGCCCAATGATGGGTTCATCACTTGGATTTTCTTGGGCTTGGTTTGGTTCTTCTGGGCTTCTTGTTTCTTTATTTCTTTTTCCATTTGGGTTTCTGCAGTGATTCCAGAACTTTAGTGAACACTTGTACCGATCTTTTAACCGTCTTTCTTACAAATTTTGAATCTTGAGTTGCCTTGTTGATGGTGAACCGTTCTTCTGCTGGGCTTTACTAAGATCCTCCTAATTGTTGGTCAAAAGTCCTTCTTTTGTGTCGTCTTTTTGTGTTTTTCACTGTTCTTGCTCCCAGAACCTGTAACCTGTAACATGTAGCAGACATGGGTCAAAAGCACCTGTTTTCATTGTAAAATACATAAGAATGGGGAATACAAAATGCAATATTATGTTATGAACAGTCACCTACTCCATCTACCAAGAGTCATCCTACATTCAGAAAGGTAAAACCCTACATACTGATACAATCTTTGTCACGACCCGAAGGTACGGAATGTGACTGGCACATAAATTACGAAACGTTTCAAGACGTAACGTAATCTAAGTAAGCCAAAACCCAGAAATCTAAACCATTTAAAGAAATAGAGTGAAGGAAAACTTATTTGAAGAAAGCTATTTTAACAAAATAAGTCGCATTAAACATTTTTAAAAACATCAAAACTTCCGGAAAATTTCGGCATAGTCACCTTTGTAAATACTAGCCCCTAAACGAGTACAATAAATGAAAATACATATAAATAAGGAATAAAGGCATACCCAAGTAGGAGCTAGCTCTTCGCAAAAGGCAGAATCATAACCACGAGCAATAAATATCATGATAGAGCCCAAAAGCATATAAAAACACGAAATCAAGAAAGCATCATGTCGGCTCAATTGAGCTCGACCCTAAAGAAAACAACACGCATATACTAATCTCACTGCCACACCTCTAGGTCACATGTACAATGGTAGAAAAATTAAGTATGGTAGATGGAGTATACTAGATACAAATAAAATACATGGTGGGAATAAAGGTATCCTCGCAACCCATCTACGAGCAAAGTCGCAAATCCAAGCAAAAGAAGCAAAAAAAGTAGTACGCCTACCGCTACTATGCTGACGGGTCGGACCTGCAAGATAATACGGTGGCACAACGGGGGTGAGTTGCCAACTCGTGAGTAGTAAGTAACATCTAATAAGTCTATCGTAAGCATGCACGCAATGCGTCACAGCCTACATATATCAATACAATGAGATGCACTCGTATGGATGCAATATGAATGCATAATCAAACACGAAACTTGAACATGTGAGGTATGAGAAAATCTTTATTCTTATCTTAGAAAAACCTTTGTGCAATAAACCGAAGTATCATCAATGAAATCAACAGAAAATCAGTGTCAAGCATTGACACAATATATGTATATCTCAATATCTCAATGTCTCGATATCTCGATGTCTCAATATCTCAATGTCTCGAGCTCCGTCAATCCAGATCGGCCCATCTCATCAAATCTCACGACTTCGGTCGATATCCTTCGGATATCCGCCGTGCAAGACTGTTGGATATAGTGCCCTCAAGTCAATTATTGGATCACAGGCACGTGATTGCAATGATTGAGGGATGACCTATACCGGTAGAACAGTCTTACTCGAGATGATAGTATGCTATCTGGTTTTTCTCTATCATCGTGTACATACTTCAGTTGACATTACAGATCACTATTACATGTTGATAGAGCCCATAGGATTCTTACTTGACTACCAGCAGTATGATGGCGATCATATACGTCAGAGTTGGATAGTTTATAAGCACATCCTTAAAAGTTCCCTATTCGAGGGAGTTTCGAGATGGGGCATCGATACTCCAGAGTAGACTAATGTATACAGATCGAGACCCCGAAGGGGGGCGATACCCGGTCTCACAAACCATTGGTGTCAGTTGGTTCACCTAAGATGTATACAGGTGCTTGTTCATATCAGATTTTTGCATTTTCATACCGCCCAATTTTTATCACATTGCATATCGGTAGGTACTCTTGAGCCGTGTTTGCTAGTCAATTGCAAGATACAGGTTCTCGGCTCTAAACGGTGAAATCTATGGAAAAACACGACAAAACCCGGGTTCCTGCTAACCACAGATAAAACACGGGTCTCCGCTCTTTATCCGTCTGTTGCCACACACCTGTTTAGGAGACAAAATGGCAAATCGATTGTCACCTTCATGCACAAGGTTCAATGGCAACACAAGATCCTAGAAATCTACGCGGAGCTCAAGAAAATCATGACAAAAGATCCATGTCCAAATCACCTTTTGATCCACTAGAATTCTGGAAGAAATATGGAAAGATTATCAGAAACAACATGTACCAGACAAAAGGGGACAGCAGACCAGGGAAGCACGAGAAACCGGAGGGCCCAACTCCTCTATTAGGCCGCGGAACCGCGGCCTAAGCATGCTTAGGCCGCGGAACCGTGGCCGTACGGCCTTGTCGGCTGAAGATCTTTCAGGGGCAGTTTGGTCTTTTCATTTGTGTTCTGATGGTTGCCCTATATTTTCAGTTTCCTGCCTATAAATAGTCCAGAACTTGTGAAGCCAAAGGGTGCATAATCTTGTATTTATTTTTTAGGTTTTAGTTGTTGTTCTTCTTCCTCCTCTCATCTCTTTTCCATTAAAAATCTTGTAGTGAGGTTTTGTGAGTGAAGAATGATGAATAAAGAAGATCCTTTTACTTATCATGCTTGTCTTGTTCTTTTATAATTGCTTGTAATTTTAATTTGTTAACTTAGTTGTTGTTATTTCTTGTTGTTTCTTTCTTTTCTCTTTTCCTTTATCATTAAAACAACCATGATGCTTACGCTTGATCCTTGCCAAGGTGAGGTCGCAAATAGCTAGTTGTTATCTTCTAATCTCCTTCTTTCTATCTTCCTCTTTTGTTTTGTTTTCTTTTCATTATGATGTGTGAGTAGTTTCATACTTGTTAGGGTAGGATAAGGGAAATTTGAGAGAAGGAAATCTCTCTCACTCTTTCCTTGCCCAACATCTTAAAATCAACTCCCGTTAATTGAACCACAATCCGCTCCTTACGGCACTCTATCCTACATGATAGTGGTGATTCCGTAGTGAGACCGGTTGTGGTTGAATTAACCGGAGGTTATGGCTAAGAGCCAAGAACGGACGGACAAGCACCAAAAGGAAGAACTCATGCGTTGGAAAGCCTAGCTTATACTCGCAAGTTCCTTCCTAGTCGTGCTAATCCCCGTTGTTGCCGCTTACCGTAACACCGATATTAAGAGTGGCAACGAAAGAAGTGAGCGACTCCTAACTCAAACTAACCTAATCCTAACCCTAACAAGCTCTCTTTACATATCATTTTAACACTTAATTAATCACAACAAAATCTGGAAAACTGGACTTAACTCGTTAAAGCACATAGAAAAAGATTCCCATCTCCCTACGGACGACCCGTACTCAACCGGCTAGCTACAAGCGAAACCGTCTTGATTGCGGTAATTAACTAAACTTGAACACGCAGAATCTCTGACAATCAAATGGCGCCGTTGCCGGGGAGACGGTAGTTTATTTCTTTGTGTAATTTCTGGTTAACTTGTGAATATAAATATAACCGAAAAAAAATATACTTTGTAAAAAAATCATCTTGTTATTTTTGATTAGTTTTATTGCAAGTATGCAGGATAATACGGGGTTCAAGTTCAGTGCCAAAGACGTGGGAAGATAGACCCACATTTCGCGGCGACACCGCGACGGATCAAAACGAAGCAAACGGTCTACTGAAACATTCTGGAGCAGATACAGTGAGTAAATAAATATTCAGGACATCCAGACAAGCAAAGGAGACCAAGACCAGCACCTCCACAAAATTTTACAGCCCAACTCCCTGTTCCTGCCGCGGAACCGCGGCATAAGAGGGCTTAGGCCGCGGAACCGCGGCCACTTGGTGGCTTCGTCAACTCATTTTCTCTGTGAGTCTTTCTCTTCTCTCTCCCACTCCTCTGGACTCCAATAAATTGTGTTTTCTGCAGCATTCTTTGCGCAAACTCTCTTCCCCCTTCCAATAAACTGTTCTTGTGCAGGATTCTTTGCGCCGCGCTAAAAATAAAAATTATTTGCAGTTGATTTGTTATCGCTTTGCATTAATTAATACGGATTTAAGGGGCTTGAAACCAATTCAGATTGGGTGGGGATTTCATCACCCTTCCCAGGACCCCAAAAATCACATAAAGCATATGCATTGACCATTGTTAAAAATTAAAAAATACTAGACTCAGCCCTAAGGACTTCGCGCTCAATAGGACAGAGGACTAGTTACAGGCATCGGCCGTTTATCCTATCTGACTTTTGCGGTGCCTAGGCAAGTGTGACGAAAGAAAGTGGTTATTTAATTAAGGAATTTCGCGAAAGCGTTGGAAAACCTCCCACTTACCTGGCACTTATCTGGCCGCATTAAGCGGAGAAGAGGCGGTTTGAGGTCCTTTTTCTACCCCTCTGGAACAGTTAGGAGCAGGTCTAGTTGACCTAGGTGACCCTAGATCTTGGTGAGATTGTGCATATCTTATTTGTGATTGCTTAAAACCGTAAGTCCGTACATATTTCTGTAAAGATCTTTCTAAAAAAAACAAACAAAAAAAAGGAAAAAATCAAAAACTTTTATAAAAACTTGCCCTTTGTCGCCAAATCCATTTTTCACCCACCACCCATCGTTTTTCTCCATTGACGTTTTCTTACCCTCACCTTCTCCACTTTGACTATACTAAACTCGTTTAGTGTATGTCCGCTTGGACTCGGGACAATAGCGCCCGTCTAGTCCGCGTTACGTTAGTCGCTACCGACTACGCGATCGACTCAGACGTCGAAACTCCGTCCACTCCTCTTTCACCCCTTCCTTTGCCGGCCAACTCCGACGTTGACCAGAATTCTGTTCATACATCTTCACCTTCACCTTCACCAACCACTTCTTCCGCGATGTCAGGATTTAATCCGAACATCTCTTTGACTACCCCTGGATTGGCTCCACCTCCTACGGAGACCAATAACCCACCACCACCGCCTGTTGTAGCGCCGCAGCGAATCGCGCTCCAGGATCGTTTCTATCCCACCCGTTCTGCACTTCCCACCTGTCTTTCTCTTCCACCGGCCAATGGGGACAACTTTGAAATTAAGCCCCACTTCATCAACATGCTTCCACGATTTCATGGGCTTGAATCTGAAGATGCCTATATCTTCATCAATAAATTTCAAAACGTTTGTGCCATGATGAAAACCACCCAGCTGTCGGACGATGCTATACGTCTATGGGTCATTCCGTTCACTTTATGCGATCTTGCTGAAAAATGGCTGTATAGCACCGCTTCCTACTCCATAACCAGCTGGGACGAGTTTGTTAAAGCGTTTCTAAAAAAATTCTATCCGAATCATAAAACCGCAAGGATCCGCAATGAAATCAACCAATTCTCTCAACTTCCTTCTGAACCCTTCTGGAAGTGCTTTGACCGGTATAAAGACCTTCTTGTTCAGTGTCCTCACCACGGTATAGAGAAATGGCAACTTTGCCAAACCTTATACGAGGGCCTGAACCCAGGAACGAAGCAGTTGTTGGAAACCATCTGTCAGGGCCACTTCCTATCGAAATCTGACGAGGAAGCGTGGAAATTCTTTGACGACCTTGCTGAGCAAACGCTACAATGGGAGAGCACCAGACCGACTTATTCTTCTTCTACCTCCACTTCTACCGGTCAGTCTAGGGTAGGAATTCACCAACTTGATGTCTCTATTGCGATGAAAGCTGAAATGGCTGCAATAACGAGAAAGCTTGAAGCGATAGAGAGCAAATTTTCTTCTCCTGCTCCTGCCCCTGTTCTCCCCCTTCGTACCATTTGCGCTTGTTGTTCCGATCCTTCTCACTTGACCGAAGAGTGTCCTTACAATCCACCCTCGCAAGGACAGGATCAGGTTAATGCTGCATTTCAGCAAAGACCGAGGAATGATCCATACTCTTCCACCTACAATCCCGGTTGGAGGAACCACCCCAATTTCGCCTGGAATCAGAATCAGAATCAATTCCAAGGCAACAATTTCCAAAGGGCCCCTCCGCCGCAACAACAAGCGCAACAACAACCTCAGTATCAGCAGCCCTTCCAACCCCAACCTTTTCAAAATCAGATGAACAACTTTGCACTCAACAATTCTTTTCCACCAAAAAACTTTGTTCCGTCAAACAACGATAAGGTTTCCTCGCTCGAACGAAGTCTGGAGGCGTTCGTTAAACAATCGACTCAGTCCACCGCCAACATCCAGTCTTCAATTCAGTCCTAAGTGCAACACACTGCCGCTCACGGGCAAAGCATCAAGACCATCGAGGCCCAGATTGCACAGCTGAAAGCGGCCTTAAGCGAGCGAGAGAAGGGGAAGCTCCCATCCCAGCCACTCCCAAATCCCGGTCACCCACATAATGCACATGTTGCTCTTGAACAACAGAACCATAATGTGAGTGCCGTGACCACACTGAGATCGGGAAGGATACTGCAAAACAACATTGGCAAACGGATCAACGATGTAAGTCGATGTAGTACACCCTAGTACTTGTGGGGAGGCGGAATTTTCTAAAACGATCATGTTTAAAGAACGAACATCGACTAACCGCTTAAATCGAAGCTAAACGATAACTAACCAAACATATAGTTATTCTAAACTACTATGCTTAGGGATTATACCTATCGAAACTAGTCCTTCGCCTTTGTGTCCTCCTTTGTTCTCCTCGACCTTCTCTAGGTAGTAGACGATCCACCCGAGAGCAAAACACCAAGCTACACCTCTAACTTGAGGTAACTAATCTACTTTGATTTCCAATCAAAGAAGAAAGGATGATATAGAGTGAAGGTAATGGATGTTTAAGTCTAACTAAACCTTTGATCTCAACACATGAGGATTAAGGATTAGTCTCTTGAAGATGAGAGCTTGAGGAGAGAGAATGTGAGATAAGATAATGAGATGAGAGAGAGTGTATCATAATATATTATGAAGCATTCTTATTAAAGAATAATGAATAATAGAAATGAATAAGCATGCTTCATAAATGAAAAGAGGTGATTCATTAACATGAGTCATTAAGCATTTATGGTGCATTAATGATCATGATGAATCACCCTCATGACTCACTAATCTTATCCAAAGCTTATGTCACCTTAACCTCCTTAGTCACATCTTCTAGAAGCTTCTCGTACAATTACGAGAACGCCCCTCCAATCCGCAAAAATACGGAAAAACTTTAGACTGAAAAAATCCAATAACCGGATACCAGTAACTGGCTTAAACCAAAGCCGACTGGTAAAAACTGTCCGAAAGTCGTACGTGCGTAAACGCACGTATGCGTCCGAACCCTTTGTCGCAAAACCATGCAACCTCTATATCGTTTCGCCTGGAGTAGGAAACTCTCTGTGTGGGACTCTAGAGACTCGACTACTACGCTGGCAGTGGGTTTAACCACAGACCGCAAGCGGCACTAGCTGTACGTAACGGTCCCCAGGTAGTTGTCGATAAGAAGGCCGATGAGAAAACCCATCCGAACTCCTACTGAGTCTGATGTGACAATCTCCATACAGTCCGGTCCGTTCGTCCAAGACTATCGCATATCGGGCCTAGGGGGGAGGCAAGCGTCAGTTCCCTAATAGCGGTATAAGTCGTGTCGGAGGGAAGCCCATTACACCCTGAGAAACTACTGGAACCTACCAGCAAATCTCGCTTGCCCTGGCCAGGGACTTTGCGTAATGGCTCTCTGACACAGCACGATATCTACTCCCAATACCGGGAGGGACGAATCCCGTCTAACCGCCACTGCCTCCAAGTGCTCGGGACTGCACCCAACTGCTGCCTGTTTGCACGACTCCTTTGAGCCGTGGTAGGGTAGCAATCTAAGAACAGTGGGACACACTCGAGGCGAAGTAGCAGTGTCAAGTCTGCGGACTATGCTGTACTCATGTCACCTGGGAACTGTTCACTGACGACTGGTATCAAACCAACCAACAGTTCCCTGTGAGTCCTGTTCGGTGTACCCGTAACCTAACGAGCACCTGTATACTCTGGAGTACGACGTACTGACGGCTGTGGGACAGACCATCTCCCCAACTGGGATGAGAAGCGTACACACCAGTCTACTCTGGAGTATCGATGCTCTGTCTCGATAATCTAACGACCACGGACCTGAATAAGGATGTGCTTGTAGACTACCCAGCCCCCACTAGTGTGACTGCCATCACAACGCTGGTAGAAAAGCAAGATCCTAAGAGCTCTATCAATACGTACACTCACATATTAAGATAGAAAAACCAAGTAGCATACTATCATGTTTAGCAAGACTGTTATATACATGTGAATATCCCAAGCTTCCATTAAGTAATATACAAGCTAGTATGATACAGTAATGGCCTTCTAGGGCATAAACACTAACAATCTCCCACTTGCACTAGGGCCATGTACTGGCATATCGTAGACCAATGATCTCGAGTAGCCTCTCGAACTGAATCTGAGGAAGGGCCTTCGTGAATGGATCAGCAATGTTCTCTTCTGAAGCAACTCTCCGAACCTCGATCTCCTGACGATCAATGATCTCCCTGATCAGGTGATACCGCCTCAAGATGTGTCTGGACTTCTGATGGGACCTTGGTTCCTTCGCTAAAGCTATAGCTCCGTTGTTGTCGCAATACAGAGGTATTGGATCAACTATGGTAGGAACAACCTGAAGTTCTGTTAGGAACTTCTTCTTCCAGACTGCTTCTTTTGCGGCATCGCAAGCAGCTATATACTCCGCTTCCATCGGCGAGTCAGCAACGGTGTCCTGCTTGGAGCTCTTCCAGCACACCGCCCCTCCATTGAGGGTAAAGACATAACCCGACATGGACTTGGAATCGTCCTTATCACTCTGGAAGCCGGAATCAGCAAAGGCCTCCAACCTGAGGTCTTTTCCGCCGTAAACCAAGAACATCTCCTTAGTCCTCCTCAGGTACTTGAGAATGTTCTTAACTGCTTTCCAGTGCATCTCCCCTGGGTCTGACTGATACCGGCTTACCACGCTCAGTGCGTAAGCTACATCTGTTCTGGTACACAACATCGCATACATTATAGAGCCTACCGCAGAAGCGTAGGGTATAATAGACATGCGTTCCCTTTCCAAATCAGTCTTGGGAGACATCTCTTTGGAGAGGGTGATTCCGTGACAAGCCGGTAGATTACCGCGCTTAGAATCTTCCATACTGAATCTTTTCAGTACAGTGTCGATATACCTGGACTGTGAAAGTCCCAACATCCTCTTGGATCTATCACGATAGATCCGGATCCCCAGAATGTAATAGGCATCACCCAGGTCTTTCATGGAGAACCTGTGTGACAAGAATCCTTTGACAGATTGTAGCATAGGAATGTCATTTCCTATCAATAGAATGTCATCCACGTACAAGACGAGGAATACGACACTTCTGGCCACAACTTTACTATATATGCACGGTTCATCTGGATTTTTGATAAAGTCATATTCTTTGACTGTCTCATCAAAACAGATGTTCCAACTCCGCGATGCCTGCTTTAGTCCATAAATGGACTTAAGCAGCTTGCATACTTTCCCGCTGCTCCCACTCTGATTGAAACCCTCTGGCTGATCCATATAGACGCTCTCTTCTAAATTTCCATTCAGAAAAGCCGTCTTTACGTCCATCTGCCAGATTTCATAATCATGGAAGGCAGCAATAGCAAGAAGGACCCGAATGGATTTGAGCATAGCCACTGGAGAAAAAGTTTCGTCATAGTCCAAACCAGGTCTTTGACGGAAACCCTTTGCAACAAGTCTAGCCTTATAGGTTTCCACCTGTCCATCTACACCAATCTTTTTCTTGAAGATCCATTTGCATCCTATGGGTTTTACCCCATCTGGAGCAAAGTCCAAAGTCCATACTTTGTTGGTGTACATGGACTCCATTTCGGTTCGCATTGCATCTAGCCATCGTACCGAGTCGCCGCTCTGGATGGCCTGCTGGAAGTCAGTAGGTTCATCATCATCTATGATGCAATCCTCTCTATCCCCGTCAATGAGAAAACCGTAGTATCTCTCAGGCGGATGAGACGGCCTACTACTCCTGCGGAGGGGTGCGGGAATGTTCTGTTCTTCTTGAACTTCTGGTTCTACCAAACTTTCAGTAGCAGCTTGTGGTTCTGGAATTTCTTCCAGTTCTATTTCGCTCCCATTAGTATCCTTTTCTAAAACTTGTTGTTCTAGAAAATGGGCATTACGAGAAACAAAAACCTTTTGTTCCTCTGCGTAATAGAAACAATATCCCTTGGAGTTCTTTGGATATCCTACAAGCATACATTTTACTGATCGTACCTCGAGCTTGTCCACAAACTGCTTTTTGACAAAAGCTGGACATCCCCAAATCCTTATATACTGAAGATAGGGTTTCTTCCCACTCCATATCTGATATGGTGTGGTAGGCACAGTTTTGGTTGGAACTCTGTTCAAAATATATGCCGCTGATTCTAGCGCATATCCCCAGAAAGATCGCGGTAACTCAGCATTACTCATCATGGATCGTACCATATCCAATAGGGTTCGATTCCGTCTCTCCGATACACCGTTGTGCTGTGGAGTGTATGGAGGAGTAAGCTGAGAGAGAATTCCTTTCTCTTTTAGGTAACCTAGGAACTCGGCACTTAAGTATTCTCCACCTCGATCAGATCTTAGTGTCTTAATACTTTTGCCTGTTTGGTTTTCCGCTTCACTCTTGAATTCCAGGAATTTCTCAAAGGCCTCTGATTTATGCTTCATTAAGAAAACATATCCATACCTAGAGAAATCATCTGTAAAAGTAATGAAGTAGGAATAACCACCTCTCGCATGTGTAGACATTGGACCACATACATCGCTGTGTATGAGTCCTAAGAGCTCGCTCGCTCTTACTCCTTGTCCAGTGAATGGAGTCTTTGTCATCTTTCCTTTGAGACAAGATTGACAAGTGTCATAAGATTGATATTCGAACGACTCCAAATATCCTTCTCTATGCAACTTAGTCAACCTTCTCTCATTGATGTGACCCAGTCTACAATGCCATAAGAAAGCTTTATTTAAATCTGGAGACTTTCTTTTTAGTGTGTTCTGGACATTGAAAATTTGGAGTTGGTTTAAAACATATATGCCGTTATTTAATGTACCGGACCCAATCAAACCATGATTAAGGTGGATGTTGACAACATCTCTTACAAACGTGAAATCATAACCTTTATTTGATAACAAGGAAACTGATATGATATTACACGTTAAGCTGGGTACAAAATAACAGTTATGTAAAACCAAAATGTGTCCACTCGTCAATCCTAGGTGATAATCCCCGACGGACGCAGCTCCCACGCTAGCTCCGTTAGCAACCCTGAGGATCATATCACCTTCCTTCAGCACTATACGGTTTCTCAGTGCCTGCAATGAATTGCAAATATGAGATCCTGATCCGGTATCCAATACCCAGGAAGTAGAGTTGATCGACAGACAATTCTCAATTACAAACACACCTGAAGTCGAAGCCACAGCTTGCTTCGGTTCCTGGTTCTTGGCGTTCCACGCCTTGCAATCCTTCTTCCAATGCCCTTTCCTGTGACAATGGAAGCACTCATCCTGGCCAACTATCGGTACTGCTTTCTTTTTCTTTCCCTTCCCTCCCACCTTACTAACACCGCCTCTAGGTCTGGGTGCGGCCTTCTTCTTCCTTCCTTTGGCCCTAGCCTTGGACCCGGAAGAAGATGAACAACCAACAAACATAGCGGGTGTTTCCCTTGATGTCTTCAAGGTGCCCTCTGCACTCCTTAACATGTTCAGGAGTTCCGGAAGTTCAACTTCTTTTCTTTGAAGGTTGAAGTTCAGGATAAACTGGGCGTAGGTGTGAGGAAGGGACTGGAGAATAAGGTCTGTATAGAGCTCATTATCCAAAGTCGTCCCAAGGTCTGAGAGCTCTTCAATATAGCTGATCATTTGTAGGACATGTTCACCTACCGATGACCCGGCAGCCAACCTCGCTCGAAACAAGTTCTTAGAGGTCTCGTATCTTGCTATACGAGATTGCTCTCCATAAAGTTCCTTTGTATGGAGAAATATGCCATCTAGGGACATATCCTCGTGCCTCCTCTGATGTTCATTGTTCATCGAGGCAAGCACGATGCACTTGGCTCTCGCGCAATCTAAATCCCAGGTTTTGCGGATTTCCTTATCCGCATTGCTGGATTTGGGACCAGGGACTGCAGGTGCCGTAGCGGTGAGGACGTACCCCAGTTTGTCATAGGTCAAAGCCATTTTGACATTCCGCAGCCAATCTTTATAGTTTGGCCCTGTCAGTATATTTTTCTCTAAAAGTAACTTAAGTCCAGTCATTTTCAGGGTCGCTGCAAATAGGAGAGAGAGAAGAAAACTCTTTAGCATGATGCTCTTGCAAGTTTAGAGTGGTTTTTAGTTTATCTAAACTGGATGGCTCCCACTGTTTCTCGAATCCTTCCTCAAACCATAAAAGAAGAATTAGTCAAGACTATTCTCACCGTACAATACTTGCTTAACCGTTCAGCCAGGCTAGTGTCGGTACTTCGAGGGAGGTTTTCCAACGCTTTCGCGAAGTTCCTTAATTAAATAACCTCTTTTCTCTGGGGGCGTAACCCCGCTGACACTTTTCTGGACACCTACTAGGTTTATAGCATTGATCGTTAAGTGACGAATATCCTGATAAGTATCATATACTCACAGTAGGATCGGGATCCAAATATCATCGTCTGATAATGCTGTAGGAATGCTACCAACATTCATCAAACTCAAAATGGTATGCATCTATTTGCAAATTTCAGTTTCTTTAGAAATTCCCGATATGGATTTTTGCCCCATGCTCTTATGACCTTGGCGTTGGTCAAAATGTCATAAGTCACATGTCAAGTTCTACCCATCATTATCTTGTTAATTTGAACCCATCCGTATATATCCCTGACGTTGGCCAAATGATAATACGACTGTCCCAAATCAACTCATCTATCTATGCAACAAATGAATACCCAACAGCTACCAAACACTATGCCATGACGTTGGCCAAAACTGCATAGCTTGAATACTACTGAATACCCAAATGAAATGACGGAGGGCTACGACTGGTTTTGGCGAAACCGTGAACGTAGTGAACTTGATATAACTGAAGGAACCTGATAGCTTTTAAAAGGAGTGGTTAAATCTCCGCATTTAAAAATATCTGTTTTTAAAAATAACCGAGTGGTTTCTTTTAAATTGTTCCAACGATTAAAACTTTGGTTTATTTTCTTTGCATTATAGATAATGCGTCCCATCATTAACCTATCATTGCAGAAAACAACGAAAATACAACGTGCTCTTATGCCATCCGCATTCGCCACGGGGTCCCGTCATCACCCGTTAGGTTACTTAACTAACGACAGAGCGGGGGCAGCGCTAGCGCGGGTGTAAAACATAAGTGACGTCTAAATAGCTATCATAAATATAGATATTTTACATTCGTCTGACGCAATGATATACATTCCAGAACACAGATAAACAATATTGGATTTGCAAGCAATCTGTATTTCTTTTGAGCCTGCAAGAAAAGACAGATTACATAGTTGTGATGAATAGCCGTTACCCCACCCTCGACCCCTACGGGTACGGCAAACTACCCACCCGGCAGTCTGTGTACCCCACCTTAGGTCAGTCCTAGGAGCAAAAAACAGTAAAATGAAATAATACAACGGTGGCTACGACCGCAACCTGGAAGTGCCCCGCAAAAATAATATTACAACAAATTACATTTACAACAAATGAATTAAACAATAACCCATTGCTAACCCCGGCTATACACCACAACAGTCCAATACAGTTTATATGCACAAACAGATATAACCAATTCAGAAATGTGCAACCCCCTGCCAACCGACATACTAGCAGTTAGGGTAGGTTTACGAACACATTAAACAATCACAGATATAATCCAATATGCAAATACTGTACAATTTCGATCGATTAAACAACATCAATATTGCTCCAAAATCTGCTCTGTTAAACAATAACCTGAGCAAATATTAAATATTCCAGAAAACCCCAAATATTACACAGAAGCAACAGAAGAAAAATCGGCTCCTGACTCGCCAACTCGGCGGCGGAAGCGCGGCGACTCAGTAGGCTGAGGCCGCGGTTCCGCGGCGTGTTAGACGATTCAGGCGACTGTTTTTCTTGGGTGTTCTACAGGTGTCATGTCAAGCTCTCTGAACACACCAGAAAAATTTTTGGACTTCATTTTAACTTCGACAGAAACTTGACAGAATTAGGGTTTTTCGGCTTCGTTTTTCCGTTCGAAATTCGTACAAATTTGCAATTAAGTTATTTATTGTTTAGCGAGGCTCTAATACCACTGAAAGTCGATGTAGTACACCCCAGTACTTGTGCGGAGGCGGAATTTTCTAAAACGATCATGTTTAAAGAACGAACATCGACTAACCGCTTAAATCGAAGCTAAACGAAAACTAACCAAACATATAGTTATTCTAAACTACTATGCTTAGGGATTATACCTATCGAAACTAGTCCTTCGTCTTTGTGTCCTCCTTTGTTCTCCTCGACCTTCTCTAGGTAGTAGACGATCCACCCGAGAGCAAAACACCAAGCTACACCTCTAACTTGAGGTAACTAATCTACTTTGATTGCCAATCAAAGAAGAAAGGATGATATAGAGTGAAGGTAATGGATGTTTAAGTCTAACTAAACCTTTGATCTCAACACATGAGGATTAAGGATTAGTCTCTTGAAGATGAGAGCTTGAGGAGAGAGAATGTGAGATAAGATAATGAGATGAGAGAGAGTGTATCATAATATATTATGAAGCATTCTTATTAAAGAATAATGAATAATAGAAATGAATAAGCATGCTTCATAAATGAAAAGAGGTGATTCATTAACATGAGTCATTAAGCATTTATGGTGCATTAATGATCATGATGAATCACCCTCATGACTCACTAATCTTATCCAAAGCTTATGTCACCTTAACCTCCTTAGTCACATCTTCTAGAAGCTTCTCGTACAATTACGAGAACGCCCCTCCAATCCGCAAAAATACGGAAAAACTTTAGACTGAAAAAATCCAATAACCGGATACCAGTAACTGGCTTAAACCAAAGCCGACTGGTAAAAACTGTCCGAAAGTCGTACGCGCGTAAACGCACGTATGCGTCCGAACCGTTTGTCGCAAAACCATGCAACCTCTATATCGTTTCGCCTGGAGTAGGAAACTCTCTCTGTGGGACTCTAGAGACTCGACTACTACGCTGGCAGTGGGTTTAACCACAGACCGCAAGCGGCACTAGCTGTACGTAACGGTCCCCAGGTAGTTGTCGATAAGAAGGCCGATGAGAAAACCTATCCGAACTCCTACTGAGTCTGATGTGACAATCTCCATACAGTCCGGTCCGTTCGTCCAAGACTATCGCATATCGGGCCTAGGCGGGCGGCAAGCGTCAGTCCCCTAATAGCGGTATAAGTCGTGTCGGAGGGAAGCCCATTACACCCTGAGAAACTACTGGAACCTACCAGCAAATCTCGCTTGCCCTGGCCAGGGACTTTGCGTAATGGCTCTCTGACACAGCACGATATCTACTCCCAATACCGGGAGGGACGAATCCTGTCTAACCGCCACTGCCTCCAAGTGCTCGGGACTGCACCCAACTGCTACCTGTTTGCACGACTCCTTTGAGCCGTGGTAGGGTAGCAATCTAAGAACAGTGGGACACACTCGAGGCGAAGTAGCAGTGTCAAGTCTGCGGACTATGCTGTACTCATGTCACCTGGGAACTGTTCACTGACGACTGGTATCAAACCAACCAACAGTTCCCTATGAGTCCTGTCCGGTGTACCCGTAACCTAACGAGCACCTGTATACTATCTCCAGTACGACATACTGACGGCTGTGGGACAGACCATCTCCCCAACTGGGATGAGAAGCGTACACACCAGTCTACTCCGGAGTATCGATGCTCTGTCTCGATAATCCAACGACCAGGGACCTGAATAAGGATGTGCTTGTAGACTACCCAGCCCCCACAAGTGTGACTGCCATCACAACGCTGGTAGACAAGCAAGATCCTAAGAGCTCTATCAATACGTACACTCACATATTAAGATAGAAAAACCAAGTAGCATACTACCATGTTTAGCAAGACTGTTATATACATGTGAATATCCCAAGCTTCCATTAAGTAATATACAAGCTAGTATGATACAGTAATGGCCTTCTAGGGCATAAACACTAACAGATGACACCCCGGCCGCTTCTTCTTCTACTTCTTCTTGTTCTCCTGCTTCTTCGTCTTCTGAGCCTATTCTCCGTTCTTCACAAGGATCTCCTTCCTCTTCTTCTGCTCTGAACGGACTCACTTCTCACTCCACGAAAACACCTGTTCTGGGATCCGTTCCAACTCCACAATCTCCTCCACAAGCATTAGACTCAACCAATTTTAAAAACATTCCATTTCCAAACCGGTTGAGGTCTAATAAACAAAATTCTCAAATGGAGAAGATTCTGGAGTTATTTAAGCAGGTTAACATTAACATTCCTCTTTTAGATGCTGTCCAACAAGTCCCGTCCTATGCGAAAATCTTAAAGGACTTGTGCACGAAAAAGAGGAAGTCTCAGGTACCCAAGAAAGTTTTCTTGGCTAGTGCTGTGAGTGATGCCCTTACCCAATCTATACCACAAAAACGGAAGGACCCTGGCTGTCCTACGATTTCAATTACCATTGGGGATAAGAACATCAACCGCGCACTATTAGATCTTGTTGCCAGTGTTAACCTGCTTCCGTACTCAGTATACGAGTAATTAGGCGTCGGAGAGCTGAAACCCACGTACTGCACTCTCCAAATGGCCGACCGATCGATCACCCATCCTAGTAGTGAGCTAGAGGATGTGTTAATAAAAGTCGGGGACTTCATATTCCCTGTTGACTTCATTGTATTAGACACACAGCCTGTAGCTAACCCCCGGAATCAAATTCCGGTGATATTCGGTCGCCCATTCCTTGCAACCTCAAATGTTGTGATCAATTGTCGCAATGGTTCGATGAACCTCTCTTTTGGAAACATGACGATTGAACTCAACATTTTTAGTTTGGGGAATCAGCCCGCCGAACCTAATGCTCATATACTGGACGTCTGCTCGATCCAGGAGATCACCCCAGAAGAATGTGAATTCGAGGAGTTTCTGTTCGAACACGATAATCTTGACGCCACTAGTGCGTTCCTCTTCGAACCTGCTGCTGTTTCTGCGCCCGACAACGACTACGAGTGTTTCACGTTCTCGAACGATCTTAGCCGCGCACAACCCGAGTTTGAATCTTTCGAATTTCCGGATGAGTTACCTGAAACATCCGACTCGGTCGCTTACACTCGTTTTGAACCTTTGCTGGAGTCCTTTGAGTTCGAGACCTCTGCACCAATCTTGCCTTCCATCGTTTCACCTCCAACGCTCGAACTTAAGCCTTTGCCGTCTCACCTTAAGTATGCTTACTTAGGTGAGAACGAGACCCTCCCTGTCATCATTTCGGCTTCTCTAGCTCCAGAGCAAGAGAAAGCCCTTCTCGCAGTCTTGCACTGCAACAGGCAAGCTTTTGGCTGGTCTATGGCGGACATCAAGGGGATTAGTCCCCTGATCGTTGAGCATCACATTCATCTGATGGATGATGCCAAACCAGCCCGGGATCCACAGAGACGTCTCAATCCAGTCATGAAAGAGGTTGTGAAGAAGGAGATCGTAAAATGTCTAGATAGTGGTATCATTTACCCTATCTCTGATAGCCAGTGGGTTAGCCCCATTCACGTTGTCCCCAAGAAATCAGGCATAACGGTCATAACCAACGAGGCGAACGAGTTAATCCCTACTCGCATCCAAACTGGGTGGCGAGTATGCATTGATTACAGAAAACTCAACGCCGCAACGCGGAAGGACCACTTTCCGCTACCTTTCATTGACCAAATGCTTGAACGATTGGCCGGACACGAGTACTACTGCTTTCTTGATGGCTACTCCGGCTATAATCAGATTCCCATCGTCGAAAAAGACCAGGACAAGACCACATTCACTTGTCCTTTCGGCACGTTTGCATATCGTCGCATGCCCTTTGGGTTATGCAATGCGCCCGCTACCTTCTAGCGGTGTATGATCGGAATCTTCTCAGACATGGTGGAAAAATTTCTGGATATTTTCATGGATGATTTCTCCATCATCGGCGATTCCTTCAACGAGTGTTTGCTGCATCTTGACGCTGTCCTTACCCGATGTAAGGACAAGAATCTCACTTTGAATTGGGAGAAATGCCACTTCATGGTGCGCGAAGGTATTGTCTTAGGACATATCATCTCGCAAAATGGCATAGAGGTTGACAAAGCGAAGATTGAGGTCATTTACAATCTCCCTCCTCCCCGATGCGTCAGAGATATCCGAGCCTTCCTTGGCCATGCCGGTTTCTATAGACGGTTCATCAAGGACTTTAGCAAGATTGCTAGGCCCTTGACTCTTTTGCTGGCCAAGGATACGCCATTCGACCTCAACTCGAGCTGTGTGACTGCATTCGAGTCATTGAAACGCTCACTCACTTCTGCTCCCGTTCTTTCTTCACCTGACTGGACGCACCCATTTGAGATTATGTGCGATGAATCCGACTTTGCCATTGGTGCTGTCCTTGGACAACACATCAACAAGATGCCGCACGTAATCTATTATGCGAGCCGAACCCTGAACGATGCCCAACTCAATTATACAACAACTGAGAAGGAATTCATGGCTGTTGTATTTACTTTAGAAAAGTTCAGGCCCTACCTCATCGGCTCTCCAGTCATTGTCTACACTGACCATTCTGCTCTGCGCCATCTTTTTGCGAAGAAAGATGCAAAATCTCGGTTAATACGTTGGATCCTCTTACTTCAAGAGTTTGACCTTGTCATTAAGGACAAACGAGGATGTGAAAACGTAGTTGCCGACCATCTCTCATGACTTCCTTCTTCGCCTTCGCTTCCAATTCCGATCAACGACGTTTTCCCGGATGAACAGCTCTTGACAGTATCCTGCGAACCCTGGTTCGCAGATATTGTGAACTATTTGGCCACAAGACTACTACCGACTGAATGGTCAAGTCAGGACAGACTTCGCTTCTTATCCTAAGTATTACACTTTTACTGGGACGAACCCTATTTGTTCAAATACTGTCCCGACCAGATTATTCGTCGGTGTGTCCCTGACGAGGAATTCAAGAGTGTGCTGTCATTTTGCCACGATCAAGTGTGTGGCGGGCATTTTGGCCCAGAAAGACAGCTGAGAAGATCTTGCAATGTGGTTTCTACTGGCCACAACTCTTCAAAGACGCTCATGACTATTGCAAGACTTGCTCCCGGTGCCAACACTTGGGCCGAATATCCCGGAGGTACGAGATGCCGCTCCAACCAATCTTGGTTGTGGAGATTTTCGATGTTTGGGGGATAGATTTCATAGGGCCGTTTCCCAGCTCTTTTGGGAACTTGTACATCCTTCTCGCTGTTGATTACGTCTCTAAATGGGTCGAGGCTGTACCCAGCCGGACTAACGACAACAAGGTTGTCGTTAGGTTCCTTAAAGAAAACATTTTCTCCCGGTTTGGGCACCCCCGAGCGATCATTAGCGACAATGGAAGTCATTTCTGCAACAAAACTTTCGAGGCCTTGATGCGGAAATACTCCATTAATCATAAGCTACCACGCCCTACCACCCCCAAACCTGCTGTAACACCTTAGAATGTGTTTTGTAGCTAATTATATTTTAATATATTGTTTTTAATAAAAAGTTTACCAAATTAAGTTTTAAATATTTTATCCTAATTATTGTGTATTTTATTAGAATTTTATTAGGCACACACACACTTGTGCATGATATTTAGGCTTGTTTTTGGTGTTTAACCATGATTAGCAACCATGGTTAGCCAACCTTTTGTCTTAAGTTAGTTTTAAGATTTGTTTAAGTGTTATGGTTGTTATTAGTATGGGTTTTAGTCATGATAGTTTTTAATTTAAAAAGGGGTTTTATTTTGTTTTGTGCATGGTTGACTTTGTGAGAGAGGGAGAGAGAGAGAGAGAGAGAGAGAGAGAGAGCATGGGGCATCATGGCCTTTGCCATGCCTCATTTAATGAGGAAAGAGAGAGTGAGAAGGGGTCTTTGGAGTGTGCTCTCATTTCTCCACCTCATTTTCTATCTCTCATTCTCTCACAAACACACACACACTTCCAGCAGCAGCAGCTTCATCACAAACTCACACACACACACTGCAGAGCAAGAGAGAGAGAGAGAGAGAAGCAGCAGCAGCAGAAAGCCTTGGCAGCAGCAGCACCAGGCAGTGGCAGCAGCAGCTGCAGGGATCATCATCATCATCATCATCTTCGGCAGCAGCAACAGCAACAACAACATCAAACAACAACAACAACAACACAACAGCAACAACCATATCAGAAGCAGCAGCAATAGCAGAAACAGCAGCAGCAGCTAGCAAGGGCAGCAGCAACAGGAGCTTCAGCAGTTGTAGCAAGCTCTCACCTCCTCCACACACTTCTTCTCCTGTTTCTTAGGGTGCTACAGGGTAAATTCTGAAACCCTTTTCCCTAGTTGCTTAGCAATGTGTGGTTTTGTGTCGATTAGTGTTAAATTGCTAAATTAGTGCTAGTTATGGTGTTTAAGTGGAATTGTGGATAATTGTTGATTTGGTTAGCTACTTTAGGTTGGTTTAGTGTTAGTTAGGCCACTTCAACTGAGAAATCCCCAGATTACACTAAAATACCATATAGTTTGTGTTTTGTGCAAATTGGTGTTTTTAAAGCGATAAGTGTGACTTTTGTGATCTGCTATAGACCCGATACCTTCAGGAAAAAATTGGGAAAACTGGGGCATACTACCTAGGTCTAGACACCACCACCAGTGCACGAGCCCCTACCTCCCAAACCTGGCCGCCAATTTCTCTGCTTTGGCCGCAATTTGCGGCCCAAAGGTGGGCTGGGGTGTTGGGGTTTTGAGTATGGTTCTCTGCAGTGTTTTCTAGGTCTTTGGTATGTATAGTTTTGTAAGTTTTGGCCTGTAGGAAAATCTGGGACTATATATCGCTTTTGTGTTTCGATGTGTTTGCGCGATACGCGCGATACGTGAGTGGGTTCTGTGATCCAGCGTATCGCCGCGTGTCGCGATGGTTTCTAGACGCGTACACACACGATTCAGCGTATCGTGCACACGCGCGTTTAGTTCGCGACGCGAGTTTCTCGTTTCGTTTCGATATCGCGTTTCGAGTGATATGTGGCTTATATGTGATTTCCATGTCTTATTTGCAGGTTTGCAGACAGGGACTACAGACACCACTACAGGGGGAGCAGATGATAGGATTCACCCAGCGTGGAGTTTAAGTGAGTAGATATAACATCTACAGGGGAATCGCCCGCATGGCGTTATGCGTCTGGGCTAGGATTCAATTTCCTGTCGCACTTTCTACGTCATTGTAGAATTGCGTATTTACTGCATTTCCTAGATATAGCTATATACTGTGACTAGCAGCCGTAGGACACTGCACACATTATTGACGGTTCATGTTGCACGAGCACGGATTGCATGCTACACACACACCGTCAATAATTGCCATGTCACACACTACCCTTTATAGCTACCATTGCTTACCACACTTGACATCTAGTTTATCGGTATACCTATAGTGTATCATACCTTTAGTGATAGGTATATTTTCACTTGAGATACAGCTACAGGTATACCTCCTACATATTTTACCTATACCGGGAGGGATTTCCTACATATGTTACTATACCCAGGGGGTATACGACATCAGTTCCTATAGGTAGATACCTAGACTTAGCTGTACCTTATCACGATTTCGCATACATCTGGTTCAGCTATATACTTGTGTTTACCTGCTCGCATTCAGATATATCGCATACTTCTATTCCTGTATTTATGCATTGTTTATCTGGATTTCATATGATGTTTTCGGGATTTGGGAACCGCGGAAGTTCATGAAATTATGCATACATGAACAACCCGGTTTCCTTGATATGATATTTCGAGCGTCCCCCATGAGTTTTATCGGTGCTGATTACCTGCTCCATACGAGGTGTGGTTGCCGTATGAGAGTACATGGTGGGGCCCGGTATGGTTCCCCTCGGCAAGAAGATCGATGGGTTTGCCGATTGAGCCTGGAGGCGGGCGAGTACCTACCGGTGATTGTTGGACCTGGCAGTTGTCTGGAGGCTACTGGCCAGAGTAGAGAGATGGATACGGGATGACCTGTACTGTCGAGGCCGAGGGCCGACACTGCAGACGGACCCCGTAGGCTGTCCGGACTGACGGAGCCCCATATACGAGGATTTCTGTGTCGATGCTTGGCACACGGTTTCATGATATTTCTTTAACCCCCTTCTTGTATATATAACAGGGGACTTAGCCGTTGTTATATATACCCTTACACCAATATTAGTGGAATGGGACGCTAATATATGTGTATTGCCCCCATCATATTTATTTCTGTACATGTATATATATCTTTAGGATGTTAGATTCATATTGAGATTGGACTGGGATACTAGGTGATTCATTGGGATTTGGACACTGGATATACCTATGTGATTGGTGACTTGTACATTCGGGATATAGGAGATTACTCGACGTTGTACATTGAGGAGATGTGAGACTTATTTGATGTGAGTGCCCAATGTGGGGCCTGGTTTGAGGATTTGGGATTGGAGTATCTTAGTGGATTGTGATCCTGCCACGACGTCAGGTTTCCGTGGAAAGTGACATATTCCACCCTACACCTCACCATTACCTATTTTATGCACAGATTCATATATTGGTAGTACTTGTAGTGTACCCTTATGATAGTTGCATATTTGCTTTCTCATATCTCTATTGCATAGTCATTGCATACTACTATCATGCCCTCATTGCTTCACTTATTGATTGTACCTGCTAGTGTACTCTCCCTATTTCAGTATTTGCATGGTATATTATTATTGTAATCGCATATCTTAGATTCATGCTGTACGTACATGCCTGCGATTACCTGCATATGTTTTATACTATTCACGAGTTGGCAACTCACCCCCGTTGTGCCACAGGTGTTTCAGGTCTTTCCCCAGAGTAGTCGAGGCAGGCTATTCCCCTATCCAGCTATCCAGCTACCATCTTTTGCTACAGATACCGCATCAGCTCACAGTACCATTTTGCATATGTGGGTTAGACGGTTATCTGTATTATATTTTGTACCTTCGTTGTATTGTACTCTCCATCTACTGTTGTACTATTGACATAGAGACTTGGTGAGGACGTAGTGTGTATTATTGTGGATTTGAGGTCTTTTATATATACAGCTTCTATCTCTACTGTTATTATTTTCTGTTGTATTCATTGTGGCTGGTTTCTACAAATGGGTGTTGCTAAAATTTTAAAGAAGGAAAATAAGACTTTTTAAAGAATTTGGGTTGCGATTTCAATGGTTTCAAAATTTATATTATCTTTTTCGTATTTCTCATGGTTTAGATTTCTGGGTTTGGCTTTCTTTTACTACGTTGCGTCTTTAGGCGTTGCGTGGTATTAGGGCCGTCACGGGCCATTTTTGGGTCGTGACAAAGTTGGTATCAGAGCGTTAGGTTTTACCTTTCGGAGTGTAGGATGACCTTAGTATGATGGAGAAGGTAGCTTAAGCAGAGTAACGTAGTGTGTGTATGTCTGCAGCATACTCACAGCGCGGTACCTTGCATTAAGTGACCTAAGTACAAAATTGCTTGACATTCCTTCCTTGATGATTCATACCCTTGAGATCCTATTTCCTCATTCTTATCGAATCTCATCTTATACCTATTTATAGCCTTGCCGCCGATGACTATGGGGACTCAGAGCGATGCAGCGAGGGCCGAGGTCAGAGTTAGCTCGGGTGAGACGAGTACTGACCAGGATGGCACTCTAGTTGCACAGGTGCAGACGGATCAGCCTACGATCTATACTATGGATAGACTTTTGGTAGAGATGCAGGAGTTCCGCCAGACGATGAGTTCTTTGGTTGATGTCGTTCGGGAGCTACGACAGGAGGTTGTCACCCCTGTTACTCAGCTGTCCCTTACGATCAGCATGCAGCAGTCCGTCACCTACATAGCACCAGTGGTTGCAGCTCCGGTTGACGAGGTACATGTTACAGAGGCTCAGAGAGTTCCAGGACAGTGGAGGACTCGTACCAGTGTACCAGCCCCGAGACAGAGGTTCGGTCGTCGAGACAGATTTCGTGGCCACCACGGGAGTAGCAGAGGCCTAGGACGAAGACAGTCGTTCAGCTCTCATCCCCAGGATGGTCAGCAGTCAGCACGTGGATGTTTTCGATGCGGAAGCCTTCAGCGCTTCGTCAGGGATTGCTCCTTAGCACCTCGTCATGATCGTTTCAAGAGAGGCCGTGGACGTGGAAGATTTGCTCAGAGGGCTCAGGCTACCAGAGGAGTTCATCCAGCTGCGAGTAGAGGGCAGACACAGGAGTTTGCTTCTACTCATCGGGACGCACAGACGTCCAATGTGGAGTTTTCAGGTACCCTTGAGTTGTATTTTATTTTCTCTTGGTGTATTTGCTTGTTTCTTGCTTGTTCTGTGGTTGGGTAGATTAGTCGTAGTTGTGCTAACTTCTGTCAGCGATCCTTTTGTTGCGCGACACGTATTTCAGTTTCGTGCCAATCGGATAGGAGGTAGAGTTTCGTCCGTCGTTTTGATCCTTCTAGAGATGTTGGATTTGACGTTCTCCTGGGCACGGACTGGTCAGCTACGTGTTAGGCGTCTGTGGACTACTGTGTGGAAACAGTTAGGGTTGTTTTCCCCGGCAAGTCCGTTCTTGTTGTGCGGGTGCCTAGTTGTGCCGCCTCTCACAGCTTGAATTCGGCCTGTTTAGCTAGTCGGCTACTGAGGAGATATCGTGGATTCTTGACATTCATTCGTAATACCGGAGCCACCGTGGGATTGTTGGACCGGGTTCTTTTCGTGCGAGAGTTTCCGACGTTGTTCCTGATGAGCCGGCGAAGCTGAGGGAGCTTAAGGATCAGCTGCAGGGTTTTGGTTTGGGGAGTTTTGTGCGTCTGAGTGTTTCGCTTTTGGAAACTCCTATATCTGTTCGTCGAGGAGAAAGACGGCAGTTTGAGGTCGTGTATCGACGGATCGTCAATTGAACCGGCTTACGGTGCGGATAGGTATCCTTCATCTCGCCGTGACGATTTCTTCGATCAGCTCCAGAGTGCGAGACATTTCTCTAAGTGTGCTTGGGATCAGGTCATCATTATTGCGGATTCGGGATGATGGCATTTCGAAGACTGCCTTGTGCGTGCTACGGGCCTTGTGAGTTTTTGTGAGTCGTTGGATTCACTGTCGCCCTAGCAGCACTCGTAGATATGATGAGCCAGATTTCTGCAGGCCGTTCCTCGACCAGTTTTTGTTGTGTTATTTACGACACTCTGGTCTACTTAATGTGTTTTGAGGGACAGGAGTAACACTTGAGGATTGTTATGCAGATGCTGGGAGAGCGCCAGCAGTTTGCTAAATTCTCGGAGTGTTTCTTCAGGCTTGTTTTGTGTTGGCTCCTAGGTCTTGTAGTCGCGGGAGACGGTTCCGTATGGTTCCGAGGGAGATCGTGGCCGTACAGCTTAGGCCCAGACTTGTGTGCAGGACGGAGATCCGCGGATAGTTGGGCTTAGCAGGGTTCTTACCGCCGTTTCATGCAGGATTGCTAGAGTAGTGCTGCACCGTTGACTGAATTGGCCAGAAGGGAGGTTTCTTTTCTTTGGACTGAGGCATGTGTACGGAGTTTTCAGCAGTTGAAGATTCAGTTAGCAACTGCATCAGTCTTTCTTTGCTTTGGTTCGGGCGACTTTGTTGTTTAACTGTAATGTTTCTTGAGTGGGCTCAAGAGTGTACTGAGGTGACACTATAGAGATATCGCTTTTGCTTTCCCTACATTTGGGGGAAGTACGAGGAGGATATTCCACTCATGATCTGGAGATGGCCGCGGTGGTTTTGCGTTGGATATTTGGGGACACTACTTGCTTGAGAGTCGTGTCAGACTTTCCACGGACCACTAGAGCTTAATGTACATCTTCCTGCAGCAGATTTGGATTGTTGTGATGGTCTTCTGCAGATTTACAGTTCTTGTGTGATCGTCGAGTATAGCTTAGTTCGTCTCTACGGAGGGGGACAGCTTGCTCATGTCCGCGCCCGACCATTTTTCTTAAGTCGTTTTCGCGAGACACTGCCCGTCGAAGCTCGTACGTCAGAGGTACTTGAGCATATTCGGCTGGGTAATGATTCGAAGACCTTGATTGTGACAATGATGTGCCAAGTTAGGGACACGTTTGTGTACCTGCCATTATCCGGTAGAGGCGTGTAATCCTAGAACATGCACATCTGTCAACTCTCTTTATGCATTCAAGTTCCACCAGTTTTGGCGTGACTTGTGAGATAGTTACGAGTGGGCAGGGATGTAAAGAGAAGTTCCAGGTTTCGTTCCAAGTGTCTGTCTTGTTGTGTGCTTTGGGTCGAGCATCTGGGGCCGGCTGGAGACTTGCAACCTTTTACCGTTCCGAAGCAGGAATGGGAGCAGATCTCCATGAATTTCGTTATGGTTTCTACCCAGGTTTGGATAGGGTGTGATTCCATTCGGATTCTGGTCATCCGGTTATACTCAGCTTGCTCAGTGGTTTTGTTAAGTTGTGTAATTGCTTTGTTTGGTCGTCAGCAGCTTGGGATCGTCACTTGCCATCGTTAGGGTTCTCCTTCGATAGCTGTTATCAGGAGACACTCCAATTGGCCACCCTTAGGCTTAGGGGTTAGGTCGTCTCGATCGCCAGCCTGTTGTTTCTGACTCTGCGTAGGTAGGATTTTGGACCCCAGCTATGTCTAGAGAATTCGGAGATAGTCCAGTTGTGTTCAGGTCAGGATGAGAACTATCCATTGCAAACAGATGTTTTATGCGACTGTGTTGGTCGCAGGCTTGAGTGCGCAGTGGCAAATCATGGATTCCTATGGACTTTCCGATGAATGACGTGTTGGATTCTGGGAAGCTTATCCCAGGGTTTAGGTCCTTCTGAGATCCTATTAGCAAGTTAGTTTCGTTGCCTTTAACTTGGCACTTCCGCCCAGATTATTGGATTTTCACCTCGTATTACTTGTGATGATACTTTACAATTACCTTCTTGACCTTGCTCACATGTTTTGGCACTAGACCTTTTAGCTGGATGCGATCTTCCGTTCACCAGCAGCCATGCGTGCGGATGGCTCGGCAGGTGGAGGAACATCGGTCAAGGGTCTTGCCATCTGTGAAGGGTTTTCTTGGACGTAGCCGTATAGTGAGGTAGTCACTTGGGAGGCTGCGAGCGAGATTTGAGGATCTTAATCTTCTTTTTGAAGGTACAGGTAACAGTATAAGTTTTAAATTCGGGGACGAATTTCTTTTAAGGGGGGGAGATTGTAACACCTTAGAATGTGTTTTGTAGCTAATTATATTTTAATATATTGTTTTTAATAAAAAGTTTACCAAATTAAGTTTTAAATATTTTATCCTAATTATTGTGTATTTTATTAGAATTTTATTAGGCACACACACACTTGTGCATGATATTTAGGCTTGTTTTTGGTGTTTAACCATGATTAGCAACCATGGTTAGCCAACCTTTTGTCTTAAGTTAGTTTTAAGATTTGTTTAAGTGTTATGGTTGTTATTAGTATGGGTTTTAGTCATGATAGTTTTTAATTTAAAAAGGGGTTTTATTTTGTTTTGTGCATGGTTGACTTTGTGAGAGAGGGAGAGAGAGAGAGAGAGAGAGAGAGAGCATGGGGCATCATGGCCTTTGCCATGCCTCATTTAATGAGGAAAGAGAGAGTGAGAAGGGGTCTTTGGAGTGTGCTCTCATTTCTCCACCTCATTTTCTATCTCTCATTCTCTCACAAACACACACACACTTCCAGCAGCAGCAGCTTCATCACAAACTCACACACACACACTGCAGAGCAAGAGAGAGAGAGAGAGAGAAGCAGCAGCAGCAGAAAGCCTTGGCAGCAGCAGCAGCAGCACCAGGCAGTGGCAGCAGCAGCTGCAGGGATCATCATCATCATCATCATCTTCGGCAGCAGCAACAGCAACAACAACATCAAACAACAACAACAACAACACAACAGCAACAACAATATCAGAAGCAGCAGCAATAGCAGAAACAGCAGCAGCAGCTAGCAAGGGCAGCAGCAACAGGAGCTTCAGCAGTTGTAGCAAGCTCTCACCTCCTCCACACACTTCTTCTCCTGTTTCTTAGGGTGCTACAGGGTAAATTCTGAAACCCTTTTCCCTAGTTGCTTAGCAATGTGTGGTTTTGTGTCGATTAGTGTTAAATTGCTAAATTAGTGCTAGTTATGGTGTTTAAGTGGAATTGTGGATAATTGTTGATTTGGTTAGCTACTTTAGGTTGGTTTAGTGTTAGTTAGGCCACTTCAACTGAGAAATCCCCAGATTACACTAAAATACCATATAGTTTGTGTTTTGTGCAAATTGGTGTTTTTAAAGCGATAAGTGTGACTTTTGTGATCTGCTATAGACCCGATACCTTCAGGAAAAAATTGGGAAAACTGGGGCATACTACCTAGGTCTAGACACCACCACCAGTGCACGAGCCCCTACCTCCCAAACCTGGCCGCCAATTTCTCTGCTTTGGCCGCAATTTGCGGCCCAAAGGTGGGCTGGGGTGTTGGGGTTTTGAGTATGGTTCTCTGCAGTGTTTTCTAGGTCTTTGGTATGTATAGTTTTGTAAGTTTTGGCCTGTAGGAAAATCTGGGACTATATATCGCTTTTGTGTTTCGATGTGTTTGCGCGATACGCGCGATACGTGAGTGGGTTCTGTGATCCAGCGTATCGCCGCGTGTCGCGATGGTTTCTAGACGCGTACACACACGATTCAGCGTATCGTGCACACGCGCGTTTAGTTCGCGACGCGAGTTTCTCGTTTCGTTTCGATATCGCGTTTCGAGTGATATGTGGCTTATATGTGATTTCCATGTCTTATTTGCAGGTTTGCAGACAGGGACTACAGACACCACTACAGGGGGAGCAGATGATAGGATTCACCCAGCGTGGAGTTTAAGTGAGTAGATATAACATCTACAGGGGAATCGCCCGCATGGCGTTATGCGTCTGGGCTAGGATTCAATTTCCTGTCGCACTTTCTACGTCATTGTAGAATTGCGTATTTACTGCATTTCCTAGATATAGCTATATACTGTGACTAGCAGCCGTAGGACACTGCACACATTATTGACGGTTCATGTTGCACGAGCACGGATTGCATGCTACACACACACCGTCAATAATTGCCATGTCACACACTACCCTTTATAGCTACCATTGCTTACCACACTTGACATCTAGTTTATCGGTATACCTATAGTGTATCATACCTTTAGTGATAGGTATATTTTCACTTGAGATACAGCTACAGGTATACCTCCTACATATTTTACCTATACCGGGAGGGATTTCCTACATATGTTACTATACCCAGGGGGGTATACGACATCAGTTCCTATAGGTAGATACCTAGACTTAGCTGTACCTTATCACGATTTCGCATACATCTGGTTCAGCTATATACTTGTGTTTACCTGCTCGCATTCAGATATATCGCATACTTCTATTCCTGTATTTATGCATTGTTTATCTGGATTTCATATGATGTTTTCGGGATTTGGGAACCGCGGAAGTTCATGAAATTATGCATACATGAACAACCCGGTTTCCTTGATATGATATTTCGAGCGTCCCCCATGAGTTTTATCGGTGCTGATTACCTGCTCCATACGAGGTGTGGTTGCCGTATGAGAGTACATGGTGGGGCCCGGTATGGTTCCCCTCGGCAAGAAGATCGATGGGTTTGCCGATTGAGCCTGGAGGCGGACGAGTACCTACCGGTGATTGTTGGACCTGGCAGTTGTCTGGAGGCTACTGGCCAGAGTAGAGAGATGGATACGGGATGACCTGTACTGTCGAGGCCGAGGGCCGACACTGCAGACGGACCCCGTAGGCTGTCCGGACTGACGGAGCCCCATATACGAGGATTTCTGTGTCGATGCTTGGCACACGGTTTCATGATATTTCTTTAACCCCCTTCTTGTATATATAACAGGGGACTTAGCCGTTGTTATATATACCCTTACACCAATATTAGTGGAATGGGACGCTAATATATGTGTATTGCCCCCATCATATTTATTTCTGTACATGTATATATATCTTTAGGATGTTAGATTCATATTGAGATTGGACTGGGATACTAGGTGATTCATTGGGATTTGGACACTGGATATACCTATGTGATTGGTGACTTGTACATTCGGGATATAGGAGATTACTCGACGTTGTACATTGAGGAGATGTGAGACTTATTTGATGTGAGTGCCCAATGTGGGGCCTGGTTTGAGGATTTGGGATTGGAGTATCTTAGTGGATTGTGATCCTGCCACGACGTCAGGTTTCCGTGGAAAGTGACATATTCCACCCTACACCTCACCATTACCTATTTTATGCACAGATTCATATATTGGTAGTACTTATAGTGTACCCTTATGATAGTTGCATATTTGCTTTCTCATATCTCTATTGCATAGTCATTGCATACTACTATCATGCCCTCATTGCTTCACTTATTGATTGTACCTGCTAGTGTACTCTCCCTATTTCAGTATTTGCATGGTATATTATTATTGTAATCGCATATCTTAGATTCATGCTGTACGTACATGCCTGCGATTACCTGCATATGTTTTATACTATTCACGAGTTGGCAACTCACCCCCGTTGTGCCACAGGTGTTTCAGGTCTTTCCCCAGAGTAGTCGAGGCAGGCTATTCCCCTATCCAGCTATCCAGCTACCATCTTTTGCTACAGATACCGCATCAGCTCACAGTACCATTTTGCATAGGTGGGTTAGACGGTTATCTGTATTATATTTTGTACCTTCGTTGTATTGTACTCTCCATCTACTGTTGTACTATTGACATAGAGACTTGGTGAGGACGTAGTGTGTATTATTGTGGATTTGAGGTCTTTTATATATACAGCTTCTATCTCTACTGTTATTATTTTCTGTTGTATTCATTGTGGCTGGTTTCTACAAATGGGTGTTGCTAAAATTTTAAAGAAGGAAAATAAGACTTTTTAAAGAATTTGGGTTGCGATTTCAATGGTTTCAAAATTTATATTATCTTTTCCGTATTTCTCATGGTTTAGATTTCTGGGTTTGGCTTTCTTTTACTACGTTGCGTCTTTAGGCGTTGCGTGGTATTAGGGCCGTCACGGGCCATTTTTGGGTCGTGACACCTGCGGGCAGGCCGAAGTTTCAAATCGGCAAATCAAGCAGATACTGGAGAAGACGGTTTCCAAGAACCATAAGGATTGATCGCTGAAACTCACTGATGCCCTTTGGGCATTTCGAACCGCTTATAAGACCGATCTTGGCATGTCTCCCTATCGGCTTGTGTACGGAAAAGCCTGCCACTTACCTGTCGAAATAGAGCATCGCACATTTTGGGCGATAAAGGAGCTGAATCTGTCTCTCGATGATGCGGGCAGCCATCGGAAGCTGCAGTTGAACGAACTGAGCGAGCTTAGGGATGAGGCTTACGATAATGCGGTTGTCGTTAAGAATCGAACGAAGGTGTTTCACGATAAACACCTTTTGCGCAAAACCTTCGTACCTGGTCAGCGGGTACTGCTTTACGACACCCGACTTCACTTCCATCCAGGAAAGCTCAGATCTCGCTGGAAAGGGCCGTATTTTGTGCGGAATGTGCATCCGCAGGGCGCTGTGGATTTGGAAAATCCAAAGGACGGTTCTTTTTTCAAAGTGAACGGACACCGACTAAAACCGTACCTTAGCGCCGAACCAACAGAGGAGCTCATGTTCTTACAGGAGCCGGTATACCCTACATGATCTTCCTCTGCCTACCACCAAACTTCGGTTATCCAGCCAAGAACAGTGGACGCTATTCCAAATAAGTTTGGGGTTATGTATAAACCATTTTGTATATATTTATGGATATTCTTTTTCTTTTCTTTAAAAACTAAAACAAAAAAAAAATTGTGTATCGGTAACCGACAATTTTGACCCTTCAAATGATCTCTTCATGCAATGACAGTGAGGACACTGTCCAGTTTAAGTTTGGGGGTACGCTCGGTACGCATTTCTTACCTTCGTATTCATATGTATATTTTGCATCTGCATATTAAAATCCATAAAAATCTGAAAATTTTCTAAAAATATAAAAACTTTTCTGTCAAGTTAGCTTGTGGAAGAACTCTGATTCAACATTTCGACGGTTTTGTTTGATAAAATAAGAATAACTAAATCTTATGTTTAGATTTTGAAAACCTGAAAAATAACTCTCCTTTGAAGTTGACTATAGCTGATATACGTCTTTACATCACACTACACGTGTCGTGAGTTTTTGGGAATTAAATGACAAGTCTTTTATGTCGAAAAACTTTTAAATGGATCAATGATTTTCTGAGGATCAAATAGGTTTGTTCTGAAATAAATAATGTCAAGAATAGTTTATGAAGTAAAGCGAATATGAAGGAATGTTATTGATGCCGTAATTAGAACTAAGTCTCAAAAATAACCCATCTGAAACTTGATTGGAATGATTACACACCGAACCCACTAAACACGTCTTTTATCCAAAAAAATAATTGAACTGCCGGTTATATCTCCGTTCGTATTAAATAATCTGATTTTCACGCCAAATTGTCTTTTGTTTTTGGACCTAGGTAACTTGAGTAGTTAAGTCCGCTGGGGTGTTTCTACACCTAATGCCCTAAAACCAACTGGTTTGGGAGCATTGGCCCAAAGCTCGCTAAGAAGCCTAGAAAGTCCAGATTAAAACAAAGTCAAGCAAGTGTTCTCTCCGAGTTAAAATTCCTAACGGTTCTTTGTGTGAGAATAATCTTGATAAAAGACAGGCTTTTATAAAAAAAAATTAGCGGAGATATGAAGGTTTTACTCTATGATAAAGACTATTGCACGTTTACAGAGGTGTGTATGAAATGAAAACAAGAAAAAGGTGGACTGAAAAATAAGACCTAGTTTCCTGTTAAGGAAGATTGAAATTCTGAAGTTGAAACCTTACTGGAAAACGAAACTCGAAAAATGCTTAACTCTTTATAAAACTTATGTGATCCTTTCAAAATTCTTATCTGGGCTTTATTGTGTGACGTGAGGACTTTATTCGACCTTTCTGGAGCTTAACGACACTATTTGCACTGCACGTAAAGACATATAAAATCTGTAGTTAAATAAGAAGCGAGGTGTGAAAAATAAAGGTTCGATAGTCTAGACTTAGGATAATAGAATTGTTATTTTCAGAAACAAAACTTTAGGGTTTGAATCTTAGTTATTTTACAAAACTAGCTTGACCGGATTTTGTGGGTAGTATCCGCTGAAAACCCTCAGGAGACAACACTCCTCCTACTAGGGACACCTAGAGGTTTAACGGCTTGTTGCACATGCTCAGTGCAATCGCGTTCCGTGCGAAAGTGAGGTTAGGAAATTTTTTGTGAATAAATTGGCTTTGCTCGGGACGAGCAAATGATAAGTTTAGGGGTATTTGTTCATTTCAGATTTTTGCATTTTCATACCGCCCAATTTTTATCACATTGCATATCGGTAGGTACTCTTGAGCCGTGTTTGCTAGTCAATTGCAGGATACAGGTTCTCGGCTCTAAACGGTGAAATCCATGGAAAAACACGACAAAACCTGGGTTCCTGCTAACCACAGATAAAAGACGGGTCTCCGCTCTTTATTCGTCTGTTGCCACACACCTGTTTAGGAGACAAAATGGCAAATCGATTGTCACCTTCATGCACAAGTCTCAATGGCAACACAAGATCCTAGAAATCTACGCGGAGCTCAAGAAAATCATGACAAAAGATCCATGTCCAAATCACCTTTTGATCCACTAGAATTCTGGAAGAAATGTGGAAAGATTATCAGAAACAACATGTACCAGACAAAAGGGAACAGCAGACCAGGGAAGCACGAGAAATCGGAGGGCCTGACTCCTCTATTAGGCTGCGGAACCGCGGCCGTACGGCCTTGTCGGCTGAAGATCTTTCAGGGGCAGTTTGGTCTTTTCATTTGTGTTCTGATGGTTGTCCTATATTTTCAGTTTCCTGCCTATAAATAGTCCAGAACTTGTGAAGCTAAAGGGTGCATAATCTTGTATTTATTTTTTAGGTTTTAGTTTTTGTTCTTCTTCCTCCTCTCATCTCTTCTCCATTAAAAATCTTGTAGTGAGGTTTTGTGAGTGAAGAATGATGAATAAAGAAGATCCTTTTACTTATCATGCTTGTCTTGTTCTTTTATAATTGCTTGTAATTTTAATTTGTTAACTTAGTTGTTGTTATTTCTTGTTGTTTCTTTCTTTTCTCTTTTCCTTTATCATTAAAACAACCATGATGCTTACGCTTGATCCTTGCCAAGGTGAGGTCGCAAATAGCTAGTTGTTATCTTCTAATCTCCTTCTTTCTATCTTCCTCTTTTGTTTTGTTTTCTTTTCATTATGATGTGTGAGTAGTTTCATACTTGTTAGGGTAGGATAAGGGAAGTTTGAGAGAAGGAAATCTCTCTCACTCTTTCCTTTCCCAACATCTTAAAATCAACTCCCGTTAATTGAACCATAATCCGCTCCTTACGGCACCCTATCCTACATGATAGTGGTGATTCCGTAGTGAGACCGGTTGTTGTTGAATTAACCGGAGGTTATGGCTAAGAGCCAAGAACGGACGGACAAGCACCAAAAGGAAGAACTTAAGCGTTGGAAAGCCTAGCTTATACTCGCAAGTTCCTTCCTAGTCGTGCTAATCCCCGTTGTTGCCGATTACCGTAACACCGATATTAAGAGTGGCAACGAAAGAAGTGAGCGACTCCTAACTCAAACTAACCTAATCCTAACCCTAACAAGCTCTCTTTACATATCATTTTAACACTTAATTAATCACAACAAAATCTGGAAAACTGGACTTAACTCGTTAAAGCACATAGAAAAAGATTCCCATCTCCCTACGGACGACCCATACTCAACCGGCTAGCTACAAGCGAAACCGTCTTGATTGCGGTAATTAACTAAACTTGAACACGCAGAATCTCTGACAATCAGTGCTCATTGGGTTATGAGTACACCGGACGGACTCGCAGGGGCACTGCTGATTGGTACAATACCTATCATCAGGAGCAGTTCCCAGGTGACATGAATACAGCTTAGTCCGATGACTTGACACTGCTACATTGACTCAAGTGTGTTCCCACTGTTCCTTGATTGCTACCCTACCACGGCTTAAAGGAGTCGTACAAACAGGTAGTAGTTGGGTGCAGTCCTGAAATACTTGGAGGTAGTGGCGTTTAGACAGGATTCGTCTCTCCCGGTATTGTGGGTTGATATCGTGCTGTGTATGGAGAGCCATTACACAAAGTCTTTGACCAAGGCAAGTGAGATTTACTGGTACGTATTCCAGAAGTTTCTCAAGGTGTTATAGGTTACACTCCGACACGACTTATATTGCTATTGGAGGTCTGACGTTTACCATCCCCCTAGGTCCGATATGCGATACTCTTAGACGAACAGATCGGACTATCCGGAGATTGTCACAGATAGACTCAGTAGGGTTTCAGGATGAGTTCGCTCGTCGGCCTCTCTTTCGCTCAATACCTGGGTAGCCGTTACGTACAGTTAGTGCCACTGACGTGCTTGTGGTTAAACCCACTGCCAGCGTATTGACGAGTGTTTAGAGTCCCACACAGAGAGTTTTCCTGATTCGGGCGAAACGTTGTAGAGGCCGTATGGTTTTATCGCCGGGTTCGATCATATACGTGCATTTGTGCACGGATCATGATCGGACGGATCATACTAGTGGGTTTTGATTTAAGCCGGATCTTAGTATTAGATTGTTGGAATATTTTCGTCTCGTTGTATTCTTATTCGGTCGGAATACAGATGCGGGTATGTATATACGGATGAGGGGTAATCATGTAATTCGTTACGAGATTACATTTAAAGTTGCCATTTTCCTATCTTCCATTTAAACATTTGGTTTAATGTTTAATTATTGGAATTGTGAGCATCGGTTTTGGCCAAAATTCTTATGTCTTATTTCTTCCACAGTGGGCAAATTCGTAGGGTTTCTTTTGGTGTGCATGGGTTAATTCTTGTGCATGCATTTGTGAGCTTTTAGTGAGGTGTCATAGGGCATTATTGGGCATGACTTATTTTGTGCTGGCCATTTCTTGTTGTGAGCTTTTAATGATGTGGCACGGGTCACTTTCATAGGCATGGGCTTTGGCAGGGGATGGGTTGCATTTATTGTTTTTGTTTGAGTAAGGTTTTTTTTATTGAGGGTGTGATTATCTCATGTGTTGCAATTTTCTACACTCACCACTTGTTATCCTCACCACTACACACTCACCAAAATAAATCCCCAGAGAACACCGATTGTGATTCTGGCCGAGCCCAATTTTTTGGAAGGCAAAGCTCATTTTCTTCCTTGCAAAAATCCTATGCTCACATTTTTCATCCCTTGGAAACTTCATTTACCTCCATCTAAATCATTGGATGTTTTGAGACAAAATGTTCACACACTATCTCTACTTCATCTTGGATATCTAGGCTGACAAACTAGATGCCCGAGTTGCTTCGGTTTGAAGCGGGAGCCCGTATAAAGAATCCTCGACGTGGATCTTCTTCGGAAAGGGAGACCGGAGATCGAACTTATCTTGGAGCAGCCGTGAGGAGCTTGGGAAGAGGTTAAAGACCGAAGGACACGGATCGATCGGTATAGCCATTCTAATATCTTTGTAGTTAGCTAGTATAGGGTTAATGGAACGATCCGGGTTTTAGGGTTACGTTAGCGCCAGTTTAGAAAAGTTTTTTTTATTCCGCTTTTGGAATCGGATTGACGCCGGGGCACTGCCGTAGCTTTACATGGTATCAGAGCCAACCCATTAACCGCATACTAGTTGTTTAGACAATTTTAAAATATCGAAACCGGAACAATCCGAAACAATACCAATGTTGATATTCTTTGATTGGGAAAATTCGTGGCAAATTTCGTGGCTGCCATTCTTTTGTGTGTGCAGGGAATTAATTTGGTGGCTGAATTTTTGAGTGAGATGGAAATTATTGAAGTGGCTGTGGCTTTTATTTGGTGGCTGCCAATTGAGGATGCAGGGAATTTTTTTTTGTTGCTCATTTTTTTTCTCACTGATGATGCTCGATATCGGTGATCTCCCAGATCAGGTAATGTGGTAGATGACGTGTTCCAGGGCTCACAAGAAAGGACCTACAGTGGCCGACCAGACCACTCCTATGCCCGTTCTACGAGCAAACGCTGGCTCACCTCCGAGCTCCAAGCACAATTGGCCTTCTCGGCCCCACAGCTCGTCTCCGAGCTATCACAGGCCCAACCCTACTCGGCCCTCCTAGCTCGCCTCCGGGCTCGAGCAGAACCAAGATACCTCGGCTCTCCCGCCGAGGTCATCTTCCTCGGTCTTATCGGCCGACCAACAACACCGCTTGTAGGCGTAACCGTCATCCCGCGAATCTTGCCATGTGCGTGATCTCCGCCGGCCACATCCTACGTTCCACGCCACCACGATACCCCATTAACGAGCCTGTCTCTCCATTACTGGGAGGTCCCGCTCATCATGCGGGCATGACGTCGGGAGCATAACGGCCGCGTACGTGTGTTTTCGCACGTACGACTTTTCGGACAGTTTATACTAGCCGGCTTTGGTTTAAGCCAGTTTCTAGTATCAGGTTATTGGATTTATACAGTCTAAAGTTTTTCCGTGTTTTAACGGATTGGAGGGGCGTTCTCGTAATTTGTCGAGAAGGTTCTAGAAGAGTGGTGACATGAGGGGTTGAGGTGGCTTTTTCATGATTACTTTGTGTGACTCATTTATATGATTCATCATATCATTAATGCTTCATTAATGATCTAATGACTCACATGATGAATCACTCTCCTTGATTAAATAAAACATGGTGAATAATCAATTAATTGATATTATTTGATAATTCATTATGTATCATATATTCAAGTGAGAAGGTTTTTATGTTATGATAGATATTCATTTTCTCATCTTCTCCTTCTCTCTCCTCAAGCTCACTCTCTCTTGAAACCCTAACCCTAACCTCTCATGTGTTGAGATCAAGGGTTAGATAGACTAAAACATCCATAACCTCACTCTATATCCTCTAGGTAGCTTAGATTAGCACTTTAAGCAACCTTGTTATCTCTAGTTTGAGATTAAGCTTGGCGTAGAAGCTTTCGGGTGGATCGTCTTTGATTCAAGGAGGCCGTGAAGTTGCCGATGTTCCAAGGAGCCTACGAGGAGTGGAGGACAGCGATGAAGACCCGAAGGACATGTAACGTGAGGTATAACTCCGGTACCGAGTAGTTAAACCTCTAGTATAACGTTAGCAATGGTTTAGATTACGATTCATGCGCTCAAGTCCGTGTTACGATGCTTTGATAATCGTTTTTCATATATTCCGCCTCCCCGCAAGTTAGTGGGGTGCGTGACATGGACTTACAGTGGTATCAGAGCCAACTAAACCATTACTAGCTTGTTAGCAATTGATTATAAGTTCGATCGACGAAAAACACGGAAAACAAAACTATTCCATAGCAGTTTCTGTAAATTTTAAATGTGTCGCAAAATTTTTTTGACATACCTTAAAATTCACAGCAGGGAATTATAAGAAATCTGGGAAAATTCGAGGAGGCAACTCGACTAAACGGCCGCGTTTCCGCGGCAACAGAGAGCATTTGCCGCGGAACCGCCGCCGAGTCAACGCCGAGTTGACTCGGAGTTTCACAGTAATTCATGATTTTGGGTTTTTTGTTTTCCTGTATATACTGTTTCTGCCCAGGTTGCCTCTGTGATGATTTTCTTTTGGGGTAGACACGGATATAGGTAATCGATCGATGTTCTAAACTATTTGCTAATTGGATCTTTATCTGTAATGTTTAATGTGTTCGTAAACCTCCCCTAACTGCTAGTATGTCGGTTAGCAGGGGGTTGCACATTTCTGTAATGGATTTTATCTGTTTGTGTATATAAACTGTATTGGACTGTTATGGTGAAGAGCCGGGTTTTGTGATGGGTTATTGTATTAATTCATTCGATGTAATTGTAATAAGTTGTAATATTATTTTGCGGGGCACATCCAGGTTGCGGTTGTAGCCACCGTTGTATTATTTCTTTTTACTGTTTTTGCTCCTAGGATAGACCCAAGGTGGGGTGCACAAACTACTGGGTATTTTGAAGTGTTGAGGCAGACCGCTTCACTTCTGGTACTTGGCGGGTAGTTTGCCGTACCCGTAGGGGTCTGGGGTGGGGTAATGGCTATTCATCACAACTGTGTAATCCGTCTTTCCTTGCAGGCTCAAAAGAAACGCGGATTACTTGCATATCCAATAAAGTTTATCTGTGATCTGGAATGCTTATTATTGCGTCTGACGAATGTACAATATCTATATATAAATAGCTATTAGACGTCACTTATGTTTTACACCCGCGCTAGCCCAGCCCCCGCTCTGTCGTTAGTTAAGTAACCTAACGGGTGATGACGGGACCCCGTGGCGAATGCGGATGGCATAAGAGGACGTGGTATTTTCGTTGTTTTCTGCAATGATAAGATTAAATGATGGGACGCATTATTATAATGCAAAGAAAATAAACCAAAGTTTAATCGTTGGAACAAATTTAAAAGAAACCACTCGGTTATTTTAAAAGAGCTGAATTTTTTAATTGCGGAGCTTTAGCCACTCCTTTTAAAAAGTATCAGGTTCCTTCGATTATATCAAGTTCACTACGTTCACGGTTTTGCCAAAACCAGTCGTAGCCCTCCGTCATTTCAGTTAAATATTCAGTAGTATTCAAGCTATGTATTTTGACCTTCGCTAAGGCATAGTGATTGGTAGCTGCTGGATATTTATCTGTAGCATAGATAGATGCGTTGGTTTGGGACAGTCGTACTACTATTTTGGCCTTCGTCAAGGGTATGTACGGATGTGTTCAAATTAACCTGGATAATGACGGGTAGAACTTGACATGTGACTTATGATATGTTGGCCTTCGTCAAGGTCATAAGAGCATGGGGCAGAAATCCACATTGGGAATTTCAAAAGAAACTGAAATTTGCAGAGAGATAGATACCATTTTGGAGTTTGATGAATGCTGGTAGGATTCCTTCAATATTATCTTACGATGATATTTTGGATCCCGATCCTACTGTGAGTACATGCTACTTATCAGGAGATTCGTCACTTAACGATCAATGCTATAAACCAAGTAGGTGCCAAGAAAGGTGTCAGCGGGGTTACGCCCCCAGAGAAAAGAGGTTATTTAATTAAGGAACTTCACGAAAGCGTTGGAAAACCTCCCTCGAAGTATCGACACTGGCCTGGCTGAACGGTTAAGCAAGTATTGTACGGTGAGAATTGTCCTGGCTAATTCTTCTTTTATGGTTTGAGGAAGGATTCGAGAAGCAGTGGGAGCCATCCTGTTTAGATAAATTAAACCACTCTAAACTTGCAAGAGCATCATGCTAATAGTATCTTCTTCTCTCTCTTAAATTGCAGCAACCCTGTGACCACACATAGGTTACATCTAGATAAAAATTTGACTGAATCTGACTTATATGACTGGCAAAAGTCTGTCCAGATGTCCATTGCCTATGACAAGCTGGACCACCCTATTAAGGGACATTCCTATTGTTGTGGGATTGGGCATTGGCAGAATGATTGCAGGGCTTTTGAAGCCAGTAGCCAGGATACGAAGCATGTTGTGGCTTCGACTTCGGGTGTGTTTATGATAGAGAACTGTATGTCAGTTAACCCTACTTCCTGGGTATTGGATACCGGATCAGGAACTCACATCTGTAATTCATTACAGGCTCTGAGAAATCGTAGGGTTATCGGAATAGGTGATATGACCCTCACAGTTGCTAACGGAATGAGCATGAATGCTGAATCCGTAGGGGAATATCATCTTGGAATGACAACTGGGCAGATATTGATTCTGCGTAACTGTTTTTATGTACCAGGTACGACTTGTAATATCATATCCGTACCCTTACTTTCTAAGGAAGGATATGATTTTACTTTTACAAGAGATGTGGTTCACATCCACCTAAATCAAGGTTTGATTGGGTCAGGTACATTAGAGAACGGAATATACGTATTAAATCAAGCTCAGATTTTCAGTGTCCAGAACACACTTAAAAGAAAGTCTCCGGAAATAAATCAGGCTTTCTTATGGCATTGTAGACTAGGTCACATCAATGAGAGAAGATTAAAAAAGTTACATAGAGAGGGATACTTGGATCCGTTCGAGTATCAGTCTTATGCCACTTGTGAATCTTGTCTCATGGGAAAAATGACAAAGACTCCGTTCACTAGACACGGAGAAAGAGCAAGCGAGCTCTTAGGACTCATACACAGTGATGTGTGTGGTCGAATGTCTACACATGCGAGAGGTGGTTATTCCTACTTCATTACTTTTACGGATGATTTCTCTAGGTATGGACATATCTTCTTAATGAAGCATAAATCCGAGGCCTTTAAGAAATTCCAGGAATACAAGAATGAAGTTGGAAAACAAACCGGCAAAAGTATCAAGACACTGAGATCTGATCGAGGTGGTGAATACTTAAGCGCCGAGTTCCTGGGTTACTTAAAAGAGAATGGAATTCTCTTTCAACTTACTCCTCCATACACACCACAACACAATGGTGTATCAGAAAGGAGGAATCGAACCCTATTGGATATGGTTCGTTCCATGATGAGTAAAGCTGAGTTACCGCGATTTTTCTGGGGTTATGCACTAGAATCAGCTGCATATATTTTGAACAAGGTTCCAACCAAAACTGTGCCTACCACACCATATCAGATGTGGAGTGCGAAGAAACCCTGTCTTCAGTACCTAAAGACATGGGGTTGTCCAGCTTTTGTAAAAAAGCAGCATCCGGACAAGCTCGAGGCACGCTCAGTACTGTGTAAGTTTGTGGGATACCCAAAGAACTCCAGGGGGTATTTTTTCTATTACGCAGAGGAACAAAAGATTTTTGTTTCTCGTAATGCCCATTTTCTAGAATATCGATTTTTCGAAAAGGAAACTAGTGGAAGCGAAATAGAACTGGAAGAAATTCCAGAAACACAAACTACAACTGAAAGTTTGGTAGAACCAGAAGTTCAAGAAGAACAGGACATCCCGATGCCACTCCGCAGGAGTAGTAGGCAATCTCATCCGCCCGAGAGATACTACGGTTTTCTCATAGACGGGGATAGAGAGGATTGCACTATTGAAAATGATGAGCCTACTAGCTTCCAGCAAGCCATTCAGAGCGGTGACTCGGTAAAATGGCTAGATGCAATGCGGACCGAAATGGAGTCCATGTACACCAACAAAGTATGGACTTTGGACATTGCTCCAGATGGGGTAAAACCCGTAGGATGCAAATGGATCTTCAAAAAGAAGATTGGTGTAGATAGACAGGTTGAAACCTATAAGGCTAGACTTGTTGCAAAGGGTTTCCGTCAAAGACCTGGTTTGGACTATGACGAAACCTTTTCTCCAGTGGCTATGCTTAAATCTATTCGGGTCCTTCTTGCTATTGCTGCTTTCCACGATTATGAAATCTGGCAGATGGACGTAAAGACGGCCTTTCTAAATGGAAATTTGGAAGAAAGCGTCTATATGGATCAGCCAGAAGGATTCATTCAGAGTGGGAGCAGCGGTAAAGTATGCAAGTTACTTAAGTCCATTTATGGACTAAAGCAGGCATCACGGAGTTGGAACATCTGTTTTGATGATGCTGTCAAAGAATTTGACTTTATCAAAAATCCAGATGAACCATGCATATACAGTAAGATTGTAGGGAGAGCTGTAGTATTCCTGGTCTTGTACGTGGATGACATTCTCCTAATAGGAAATGATATTCCTATATTACAGTCAGTCAAAAGATTCTTGTCACATAAATTCTCCATGAAAGACTTGGGTGATGCCACCTACATTCTGGGGATCCAGATCTATCGTGATAGATCAAAAAGGATATTGGGACTTTCACAGTCCAGGTACATAGACACCATAGTGAAGAGATTCAGTATGGAAGATTCTAAGCGCGGTAACCTACCGGCTTGTCACGGAATCACCCTCTCAAAAGATATGTCTCCCAAGACTAATTTGGAAAGGGATCGCATGTCGATTATACCCTACGCTTCTGCGGTAGGCTCTATAATGTATGCGATGTTATGTACCATACCAGATGTAGCATACGCATTGAGCGTAGTAAGCCGGTATCAAGCAAACCCAGGGGAGAATCACTGGATAGCAGTAAAGAACATTCTCAAGTACCTGAGGAGGACTAAGGAGATGTTCTTGGTATATGGCGGAAAAGACCTTCAGATGGAGGCCTTTGCCGACTCCGGCTTCCAGAGTGACAAAGATGACTCCAAATCCATGTCGGGTTTTGTCTTCACCCTCAATGGAGGGGCGGTCTGTTGGAAGAGTTCCAAACAGGAGACCGTTGCAGACTCAACGATGGAAGCAGAGTACATAGCTGCTTGCGATGCCGCAAAAGAAGCAGTCTGGATGAAGAAGTTCCTCACAGAACTTCAGGTGGTTCCTACCAGTATTGATCCAATACCTCTGTATTATGACAACAACGGCGCTATAGCTTTAGCGAAGGAACCCAGGTCCCATCAGAAGTCCAGACACATCTTAAGGCGGTATCACCTGATCAGGGAGATCATAGATCGCCGGGAGATCGAGGTCAAGAGAGTAAAGACAGAGGATAACATTGCTGATCCATTCACAAAGGCCATTCCTCAGACGCAGTTCGAGAGGCTATTCGAGATGATAGGTCTACGATATGCCAGCTCATGGCCCTAGTGCAAGTGGGAGATTGTTAGTGTATATGCCCTAGGGGCCATTATTGTATCATACTAGATTGTATATTACTTAATGGAAGCTTGGGATATTCACAGTTATATATATACAGTCTTGCTAAAAATGGTAGTATGCTACTTGGTTTGAGTCTACTTTAATATGTGCATATGTTTCTTGTAACGTATCACTTATACATATTAGTAGAGCCCATAGGATCTTTGCTTGATTACCAGCGTCGTGATGGCAGTCACACTAGTGGGGGCTGGGTAATTTGTAAGCAACATCCTATACAGGTCCCTGGTCGTTGGATTGTCGAGATAGGGCATCGATATTCCGGAGTAGACTAAGTGTATACGCTTCTCATCCCAATTGGGGAAATGGTCTGTCCCACAGCCATCAGTACGCCGTACTGGAGATAGTATACAGGTGCTCGTAAGGTTACGGGTACACCGGACAGGACTCGCCGAGGAACTGATTGGTTGGTATTATACCCATCGTCAGTTATCAGTTCCCAGGTGACATGAGTACAGCATAGTCCGCAGACTTGACACTGCTGCTTCGCCTCGAGTGTGTCCCACTGTTCTTAGATTGCTACCCTACCACGGCTCAAAGGAGTCGTGCAAACAGGTAGCAGTTGGGTGCAGTCCCGAGCACTTGGAGGCAGTGGCGGTTAGATAGGATTCGTCTCTCCCGGTATTGGGAGTTGATATCGCGCTGTGTCAGAGAGCCATTACGCAAAGTCCCTGGCCAGGGCAAGCGAGATATACTGGTAGGTTCCAGTAGCTTCTCAGGGCGTAATGGCCTTCGCTCCGACACGACTTATACAGCTATTAGGGGACTGACGCTTGCCGCCACCTAGGCTTGATATGCGATAGTCTTAGGCGAACAGACCGGACTGTACGGAGATTGTCACATCAGGCTCAGTGGGAGTTCGGATGATTTACCTCATCGGCCTTCTTATCGACATCTACCTGGGGACCGTTACGTACAGCTAGTACCGCTTGCGGTCTGTGGTTAAACCCACTGCCAGCGTAGTGTCGAGTCTTTAGAGTCCCACACAGAGAGTTTCCCTGCTCCAGGCGAAACGATATAGAGGTCGTATGGTTTTACGACAAGCGTTCGGATGCGTACGTGTGTTTTCGCACGTACGACTTTTCGGACAGTTTATACTAGCCGGCTTTGGTTTAAGCCAGTTTCTAGTATCAGGTTATTGGATTTATACAGTCTAAAGTTTTCCATGTTTTCACGGATTGGAGGGGCGTTCTCGTAATTTGTCGAGAAGGTTCTAGAAGAGTGGTGACATGAGGGGTTGAGGTGGCTTTTTCATGATTACTTTGTGTGACTCATTTATATGATTCATCATATCATTAATGCTTCATTAATGATCTAATGACTCACATGATGAATCACTCTCCTTGATTAAATGAAACATGGTGAATAATCAATTAATTGATATTATTTGATAATTCATTATGTATCATATATTCAAGTGAGAAGGTTTTTATGTTATGATAGATATTCATTTTCTCATCTTCTCCTTCTCTCTCCTCAAGCTCACTCTCTCTTGAAACCCTAACCCTAACCTCTCATGTGTTGAGATCAAGGGTTAGATAGACTAAAACATCCATAACCTCACTCTATATCCTCTATGTAGCTTAGATTAGCACTTTAAGCAACCTAGTTATCTCTAGTTTGAGATTAAGCTTGGCGTAGAAGCTTTCGGGTGGATCGTCTTTGATTCAAGGAGGCCGTGAAGTTGCCGATGTTCCAAGGAGCCTACGAGGAGTGGAGGACAGCGATGAAGACCCGAAGGACATGTAACGTGAGGTATAACTCCGATACCGAGTAGTTAAACCTCTAGTATAACGTTAGCAATGGTTTAGATTACGATTCATGCGCTCAAGTCCGTGTTACGAAGCTTTGATAATCGTTTTTCATATATTCCGCCTCCCCGCAAGTTAGTGGGGTGCGTGACATGGACTTACACGGCCGGCGTGATTCTCGCGCCTGCCTCGCCTGCTGCCACCGCTATACAACCCCTCCTTCAGAAGGTCCAGGTAAGCCATTTTTTCTCCACTAGGCCGTTAATCTGCTCGAATCTCCAGTCTAATTTGACCGTCGGAGGGTCCTTGGTGGTACAACCACCCCGAGACATCATTGCAGGTAGCTCGGCAACCATAACTTCAAACCCATTGAGATCAATACGCTTCAGGAGCGACAGCCTCCAGATCCAATCTCAGCCACCCATCGCCGCCATCAGCTGATCAACGGAAGGTAACATCATGGCACGATCCAGGCCGCGTCAGCGGGCACCGTCTGTGGGAAATCCCTTATTCCACAAAAAAAAAGTTCACTTTCCGATCTCAATCCAATGGCGAACGATCATCACGACGATCCAAGCACCAGCAGCCTCTTCCCCCTCCGCCAAATTCCATCAACGCTCTCGCCGGCCGCATAGACCGACCAGCGTCTGTTGTGGAGGCGTTGATCCGTGTCTAAGCGGAGGGGCAACATCACCAAGTCGCCGCTCCCCCACCTCGGGGCCAGGTCCCCTACAGGGGAAGAGAAGGCTCCTTCCGCGTCGGCACTGCCGACTGCTGCCTCATCATTTCCGGCAACCGCGGTTTTCTCAGGCCAACGCACTCGGAAATCCGATGGGTACCGCTAAGTTTGGCTCCAAGGTCTTACGCTAGAGAGTTTCGCCCCGAGTCTCATCGCACCCCTGTCCCTCCTAAGGCAGTGGCGGTCAGCTCGCCTGATTACAGGCATGACCGGCACCCCCTCTCTTGACGGGGTCGCGCACGCGAGACACTTCATGGCAGCTCAAAAAAAAACCTATCGATGGCGTAAGGAACCTCACCAAAGGGAACCAAGGCTCGTCAAAAATCATGGTTATGACGGCCGGGGGTATATCGGGTACATACGAGACCCAGCAGCCCGCGCCAGCAGCGGAGGCCGACAGCCAACCGACGAAGAGGTCAAGGGAGACAGAGCCGATCACTTTTTATGATAGGGACTTTCACGGCATATCCTTGCCCCATAACAACGCCTTGGTGATTACGGCTCGAGTCCATCAGTACGAGGTGCACAGGATCCTTGTCTACTCGGGAATCTCGCCCGACATTCTCTTCCACGACTGCTTCTTGCCCATGGGGCTCGCCTCGGTAGACCTGAGGCCGACCTCCCACGTCCTCTTAGGATTCACCAACCACTCCATCCCAGCAGAAGAAGTAATCACCCTACAGTTCAACATCGGGGTGTCTAACCGTATGCGGACACCGCCGGTGGAATTCATCGTAGCTAGAATCCCATCGGCCTACAACATCCTCCTCGGCCGCCTCACGATAAACTCCCTCCAGGCCCAGATATCGCCCAATCACTTGGTGATGAAGTTCCCTCTCGACCAGGGCGGGATAGGTTGGGTCTATGGAGACTAGAGAATTGCAAAGGTTTGCTTCACCGCAACATCTTCATCGGAGAGACCGGTCGACGATATCGAAGGTGAGGGTGACATTAGGGGTTCTCTAGACACTCGAGACGAGCAAACAGAGGTCCGAGGGACCCCGGTGGAGCCTCTGAGAGAGGTCCCCCTCGTAGAAGGGGATGACGAAAAACTCGTTCAAATCGGGTCGCTTCTGACAGGAACTCAGCGAGAAGACTTGGTCCACTTCCTCAGAAACAACTCCGACGTGTTTTCCTGGCCGCCTGCTGACATGCCTGGGATCGACCCCAAAATTATATCTTACAAGCTCGGGGTTGATCCTATGGCCGGACCTGTCAGACAGAAAAAGTGAAGCTTCGCCCCGGTCAAACAGAAGGCTATCGAGGACGAGGTGGATCGGCTACTCGCCGCCAACTTCATTCGGAACGTGCTCTATTCGGAGTGGCTAGCAAACGTAGTCCTGGTCAAGAAATCAAGCGGGAAGTGGCGAATGTGCGTCGACTTTACTGACCTCAACAAGTCCTGCCCCAAAGACAACTAACCCCTATCTCGGATAGATCAGCTCGTCGACAGATCGGCAGGACACGAGCTATTGAGCTTCATGGATGCCTTCTCCGGCTACAATCAGATCCGTATGAATCCGGCAGATGAAGATCTTACCGCATTCACAACGGACCGGGGGGTATATACTACTACAAGGTAATGCGCTTCGGCCTCAAGAATGCCGTGGCTACATACCAACGGTTGGTCAACCGCATGTTCAAGCCACAGATCGGCAGGAACATGGAGGTTTACGTCGACGACATGTTCGTCAAATCAGTCTCGTCGACCAACCACACCAAGGACCTGGGCGAGGCCTTCGAGGTACTTCGCAAGTTCAAGATGAAGCTGAACCACGCCAAGTGCACATTCGGGGTCACCGGGGGAAAGTTCATCGGTTTCTTGGTCACCCACCGTGGAATCGAGGCCAACCCGGAAAAAATTGACGCCATCCTCAACATGATCGTGCCCAAGACCAACATCGAGATCATGCGACTAACCGGGCGGGTGGTCGCTCTGAGCCGTTTCATGTCGAGGTCTGGGGAAAATGCCTCCCATTCTTCAAAGCTCTAAGGAAAATCCTGAGGTTCGAGTGGTCAGAGGAGTGTCATACCGCCTTCGACCAGTTAAAGAGGCACCTTGCGACACTGCCGCTGCTAACCCGACCAATTGAAGGAGACGAGCTATCATTGTATCTGGCGGTATCCGACCAAGCGGCAGGCTCAGTGCTCTTCTGGGAGGACGACGGAGTGCAGAAGCCGGTATACTACGTGAGCCACGTCTTCAAAGACGTAGAAACGAGGTATCCGGCCATAGTGAAGATCGTCCTGTTGGAGATAGTGCCCTCATAGTCAATTATTGGATCGCAGGTACGTGATTGCAATGATTGCGGAGGACCTATCCCGGTAAGACAGTCTTACTCGAGATGATAGTATGCTATCTGGTTTGCCTTTATTAGTCGTGTACATGTTCAGGTGACTGATTGCATGTTACACTTTGATAGAGCCCTTAGGATCTTGCTTTACTACCAACAGTATGATGGCGATCATATACGTGAGAGTTGGGTAGTTTATATGCATATCCTTAATTGTGGTCCCTAGTCGTGGGAGTTTCGAGACAGGGCATCGATACTCCGGAGTAGACTAGTGTATACAGTCGAGACCCCGACGAGGGGCGGTGGCCGGTCTCACAAGCCACTGGTGTCAGTTGGATCACCTAAGATGTATACAGGTGCTCATTGGGTTATGAGTACACCGGACAGGACTCGCCGGGAATCTGCTAGTTAGTACTATACCTATCGTCAGATAGCAGTTCCCTGGTGACATGTGTACAGGTTAGTTCATTGACCTGAGGTCGTCATTTGTCTCGTGTGAGTTCCCACTGTGCTTTTATTTCTACCCTACCACGGCTCAAAGGAGTCGTGCAAACATGTAGCTTTTGGGTACAGTCCCGAGCCATATGGAGGCACGTGAGCGGATCGGCAGGGGATTCGTCTCTCCCGGTATTGGGGGCGAGGTCGTGCTATGTCTAGGAGAGCCATTACACAAAGTCCATGGCCATGGCAGGAGATTTACTGGTAGGTACTCCAGTAGTATCTCAGGGTGTTATTGGGCTATACTCCGACACGACTTATACTGCTATTGGGGGTCTGACGTTGCTAGCCCCCTAGGCGGATATGCGATACTCATTGACGAACGGACCGGACTTTATATACATTGTCACTGTTAGGCTCAGTAGGGTTTCTGGATGAGTTCACTCATCGGCCTCCCTTGAGTTTGCTCATCAGCTTCTCTTGAGGTCAGTCCATGGGCAGCCGTTACGCATAGCTAGTGCCGCTGACGGTTTGTGGTTAAACCCACTGCCAGGGTACTGACGAGTCATTATAGTCCCCCACAGACAGTTTCCCAAGTTCGGGCGAAACGTTGTAGAGGCCGTATGGTTTTATGGCAGGGTTCGGAAAATGCACGTGCGTTTACGCACGTGTTATTTTTCGGGCAGATGATACTGGTCGGCTTTGGTTTAAGCCGGATCCGAGTATTATATTGAGTAGGTATAATATCTTTGTCTCAGTTGCATTTATATTCGGTCGTAATATAAATGCGGGTATATTTATACAGTTTCGGGGTTATCCAGAAAGTCGTTTCAGGATCACTTTTGGAAGTTGCCAGTTTCCGGTTTTCTATCAGCCGTCTTTTAACATTTGGTTAAAGGAGGATTTATCTTTTCTTCAGATATGGTGAGTCAGTGCTTTTAGAAGTTTCTAGAAGGTTCTAGATGATGACTAGGCTTCATGACTCATTAGTGCATTAATGGTTTTTTGATGACTAGCCTAATGACTCATGCTTTGTTATTAATACCTTTTGGATTGCTTAAGATAGTTTGAAGTGAGAAGCTTTAGCTTATGGTCACCACTTGCTCCTACGGTCACCTCCCTCCATCATATATAAGTGGTCGGCCTTCTCTCTCCTCCTCACTTCACTTGATGTTTCATTTTGACTAGAAAAGATTATGATAGTATTCGGGGTGTATAGAATTTTACAGTTCATTTCATTCCATCACCCGATTCCCTCGGCAACTTCATTAACCGATCGTCCACGGATTTGGACGAAGTGAGACAAAGTCATCTACTCATTCTCTACATCATTCTTGGGCGTCTCTTTTAGCAAACTTGACGATCGAGTTGCCTCGAGTCAGAGGCGGGAGCCCGTTTAAAGAACCGATCATGTGGTGCCACCTCGACTAGGATATCGGAGATCGACGAGATCGGAGCAGCCGCAACGGAGCGTGGGATGATGGTTGAAGAACGAAGGACTCGGATCGTTCGGTATAACCATTCTACACTCTTTACAGTTTGTTAGTTTAGCAATAATGGCAGATCCGGGTTAAAGTATACGATAGCGCCAGTTAAAAAGTTTTTTGTTCCACATTTGGCGTCTGTAGACGGCCGGGGCGCTAGCGTAGACTTACAGTGGTATCAGAGCCTAACCATTTTGCTATACTAACTTGTGCTAACGCGTTCAAAATATCGATCGAACCGAAAATCAAAAACGGCAAAATCCTTGCTTGACAGTTTCTGTTGATTTTAAATGGTCTCAAAATTTATTTCTGGATGTCTTAAAAATCTGTGCAGGCGTTTTTAAGAGCCACGACGAAATTTGGGGTCGTAACTCCTCCAAGCTGCCGCGGAAGCGCGGCCAAACCCATGGTTTGGCCGCGGAACCGCGGCCACGTGGGGAGCACGTGCTCCCAAATTTGGTCAGTGGGTTCTGTGATGGATTTTGGGGTTTTTGGTAAATATCGTTTTGGCCCAGATTTTGTTACTGTTCACCAGTAAGCCGTGGGGCCCACTTTTTGATATTTGGTCTTTGGTCGATCGAAATTTAAACACGTTAGTTTACAGTGCTTACATTATATCTCAGACCGGGAATGTCATTTGATCGGTAAACCGCGTCTGATTGCTATAGTTCTTTTAGACGGGTTTGCGAACGTGACATTCGCGTTGATGTTCTGTGTTGTGCTGTGATGTTGCGGATTTGTCGTGGTGGATAGCAGTGTGCAATGGTAGTACAGTTTGAGTTTATTTGTACATTTGATATTGCGGGGCGAGCGTCCAACTTGTGGACAGCCGTCACTGCCTGTTGTATAATATTCTTTTGGGGCACGACCAGGTTGCGGTCGATGTACCTATTGTACTATTTTTCATTACTGTACTAGGTTTTGCCCCGAGACGGAGTGCACGGATAGCCGGGTTCGGGAAAGCAACGGGTCCGCATCTCATGGCTTTGAGAGGCAGAGGGGCCCCACTCTAGAATTGGCAGACTATTCGCCGCACTCGTAGGGGGTACAGGTTGACCCAAGGAGGGGTGCTCAATTTACCGGATTCCGTGAAGTGCCGGGTGTTCCATTCACTATGCTGTGGGGGACTGCCTCGCTTCAGGTTTTGGCGGGTAACTTGCCGCACCCGTAGGGGTCTAGGTTTCATTGCACAGGCTATCCACACGACAGGGGAACGTCGGGTTTCAGCAGCGGCTCTGTGAAACCCGGGGATCCCAGATTATCTGTATTGTTCTGTGATGCTTATTACTTTTCTGTAATGTTGCATATTATCACGCCTGGAGCGATTATTGTATATTGGTTTATATACTATTAGATGTAGTATATGTTTTACACCCGCGCTAGTCCAGTCCCCGCTCTGTCGTTAGTTAAGTAACCTAACGGGTGATGACGGGACCCAGTGACGAATGCGGATGGCATATACGTACATTTTATTTTCGTTCTTTTCTGGTGTGATTGATTGATGGGACTGCGTTGATTCTGATCAATGCAAAGTAAAACAAACCTGTTTGAGTTGTTGGAACAATTTTAAAAGGATGTTATTACAAAGACGTTTCTTTTTGTTATGCATAGCGGTATTCGGTGTGAATATCCAGCACCTCATTCGACGAGGCAAGGGCTGATATCCCTTCACCGGGAAAGACCCCTTGGACAGAAGTTTGCGTCAGGGTAATAACTTTACTATATTCGATTACATGTTGCTTTGCATAGCGGTATTCAGTGGAATATCCTGCACCTCATTCCACGAGGAAAGAGCCGAGATCCCTTTACCGGGAGTGACCTCTTTAGCAAAAGGTTTTCGCCACTATATTTTAAAAAGCTATCAGGTTCCTTCAGCGATATCAAGTTCACTACGTTAAAGGTTTTTCGCCAAAAACCAGCCGTAGCCCTCCGTCGTTTCTTATGGATGGTCAGTAGTATTCAAGCTATGTTTGTTTGCATACGTCAAGGCATAGTGTTTGGTAGCTGCTGGGTATTCATTTGTTGCATAGATAGATGAGTTGGTTTGGGACAGTCGTATTACCTTGTTGGTATACGTCAAGGGTATGTACGGGTGGGTTCAAATTAACAAGATAATGACGGGCAGAACTTGACATGTGACTTATGATTTGTTGGCATACGTCATGGTCATAAGAGCATGGGGCAAGAAAATGATATCGGGAGTTTCTAAAGAAACTGAAACTTGCCAAGTATGCGCATACCTTCTGGAGTATGAATAACGTGGATGCATTCCATCACGTTAACATGCGATGAGAGTTGGATCCCGATTCCCACTGATGAGTAGGTTTACTCTTTGGGGGATCCCGATTGATTCTTCTTTAGGTTTGGAGGAGAGTTTGACAGGACAGTGGGAGGTTTCCGGATTAGATAAAGTGATGACCATTCTGATCTAGGATAGAGTGCACGCAGAGTGTTTCTTTTCTCTCTCTCTCTTTGGCAGCGACCTTTGACCGACCCTAGACTATGACTCAGTGACCAGGTTGACCGAACCTTCTTAAAATACTGGCTTTTGGATTGTCTATGTTGCATAAGTCATTGCCACTCCTTCTTCTACCCTTTGCATTTCTCAGAACACCCGTATTACTACGGATGTCCACTTCCATTGGATAGATCCATCGTATGGTTATATACGAACTCGAAGGGACTCCTTCGAGGATGGATCCAGGTTCAGGAGAAATAGAATTAGTTTATTCTGTTGTCTTTTATTATCACCTTCTCTCAGGTTGCGAAAGCTCCTTGGTTTAGGAGAGTACACCTATTACGCTTATTGGATAGTCTTATTCCAAACCATAGGCTGGTGCCGAAAGGTAGGGAATGAAGAAAACCAATTAGTCTAAGTAGGGTGTGCAGAAGGTAATATGTAAAGACAAAATAAAGGGATTAGAAAGAGGGCAAAGTAAATTGCGACTGATATCATTCACGACCAAAACCGCGTACTTCATCGCCGCTCCTATTTCACCTTTAAAAGAATAGGGTATTATTCAGTTGTCTTTTATCATCACCTTCTCTCAGTTGCGAGTACTCCTTGGTTTAGGAGGGTACACCTATTATGCTTACTGGATAGTCTTCTTCCAAACCATAGGCTGGTGCCGAACGGTAGGGAAGGAAGAAAACCATTTAGCCTAACGATGGTGTACAGAAGGTAACGACTAAAGACAAATAAAGAGATTTGGAGAGATGGCAATAAGATATACGGTTGAAGTCATGAATTGGATTATGGAAGAGGCATTGCTATGAATACCAGGATACCCCTACGAAACATTTTCATGTTTCAGTGCATTGTTAAAGGAAAAACTGTTTTCCCGATTAGACACTTACTCCAAGGGTATGTATTTACCAGGTTTCATTCTCATATCTGTATGGTTTTACAGATGATGAGTGGGAGTAAGATATTGGGAATTAGGTGATCATCCTCATTATATCGGAATTCGTTGAAATTGGTGATATTTGAGGAAATCGCCAGGGTACAGTTTTCCACCTACAACGCACAGGTTTTGAGTTGTTCAACTCAGCGGACTTATACAGAGTATTGTATGTTGTCCAAGTGTCTATCAGGACAAAGGGGTAGGTCCTCGTACTATGTTCTGTTTACTTATAACTTCTCTAGTATTTAGACGAGTGTTTCGTAGAAATACAAGGTCTAAGTTTTGAGAAGTTGTGGGTATAAGAATAAAGTAGAGAACCAGGTGTCACAAGTATCGGGATTCTTCAAAGAGATCGAAGATGTAGATTCTTGTGATTGGTATTCAGATGATAGTGATGGTTTTGAGAAACGTGTTTCTCTTTCAGGTTACTCATAATTGGATGGATTCCTAAGTTGAGTAATGCTGATTAGCCTCTTTCCATTAAGTTGATATGCACTGGAGACAGCTGCATGGATTGAATCTTGGTTCCAATTAAATAAGTGCCAAAGTTTCTGTATTGGATATAGAATGGATCGTACCTTAAAAGAAATTAAGGTATGGGGAGTTGTCCAGCTTATGCTTAAAACCAGACTCTGAATAACTCAGGGCACGTTTCTGTAATGGCTGTTTGTGGGTTGACCCTGGCTATGACGAGGGTTGATATTCTACCATTTGGAAGATCAATAGTGTTATTGTTCTTGACTCGCCACAGTTTTAGTAAAATGGATCTTTTTCAGAAAACAGTAGTGGGAGTATAGTAGAACTGGAAGTGATTCCAGAACCGCGAACGATTACGAAAAATTTAATAGGACCTATACATTCAATCAGGTTTGACATTCCAATAGCCACTCCGCATATTTGGTGGGTAACCTCAGACACCCGAGAGGTATTCCGGTAGCCTCAAGGACGGTGACAGGGAGGTTCTTATCTACCCAGACTTGACACTACTGTTGTTCCAGGCTATGAGACCCGGTAGGAGGGTTGTCATAGTCAGTGGGAGCAGCGGAAGCATAGTGGGCAAGACGCTTATATCTATTTATAGACTTGAGCAGTTTTAGCGGAGATAGATCATCTAATTTTGATGTGACAGTCATGGGTTTGACTTCAATCAGAATAGGGGATGGATCAGTTAAGAAGGTAGTAGGGTGTGATGTCATGGTATCAGGATGACATACACAGAGTAGGAAGTAAAATTCCTATACTACGATCGGTTGTACTGTGATCGTCACACAGTTGTTTCTCCAGACAGGATATGGATATAATATTTGACATTATGGTTTCTGGATCTATGGTTTTAGATCTAGATTTGGGTGGTTTCCCAATGTGGGTACTTTGACAGATATTCTAATGGTTTTTAGAATAGTTGACTCCTAGCATGGTAGTGTACCTGCAGGTGATGGAGTCACCCTCTCTAAAGGTGTCGTATAGACTAAAGGGGAGAGGGATGTGCATGATTGGCAGATCACTTGCTTAGGCAATTGAGTCAATCATGAGATGTCAAGTACCGCACCAAATGTTGTTTTTGCACTAGATGCAATAAGTTTGTATTAATCCAATCCTGGAGAAACATAAGGAAGCAGTTTTAGAACATTGGTACATGTTCTACGGATTTGATAACGGCAGCATCTTTCGGGAGACGGTTATCATTCCAGGCTTCAAAGGTGACATGGATGACAGAGTGATTGTCAGAGTTTTTAGTTTTCCCTCTGACGAGGGACAGTATTATGGACAGGTGGTTCCAGAGGATACTGTGGGTGGCATGGTGCCGGATACTGATTAGGTTCAGTGATCCATACAGTCTAAGAAGTTTGGATATGGAGTTCATTTATGAACTAAGGTCCCATCAGATATCCAGACATATTCTAAGACAGGTACTACTCAATTCGGGAGATGGTTTTCTCCGCGAACTTGAGATTAAGAGAGATATAGAAAGATACTTCTAGGCGGATCCACTCACTGAGGCTATTTCTCGAACACAATAGTTTTACAAACGGGCTTTGTGAACTGATTAGTAGAGGAGTTGGATGTTCGGTTTCACACGGGCTGTGAGTAGTCGACATCGCAATATTAGCCTTGAGTGCAAGTGGGAGATTGTTGGAGATAGTGCCCTCATAGTCAATTATTGGATCGCAGGTACGTGATTGCAATGATTGCGGAGGACCTATCCCGGTAAGACAGTCTTACTCGAGATGATAGTATGCTATCTGGTTTGCCTTTATCAGTCGTGTACATGTTCAGGTGACTGATTGCATGTTACACTTTGATAGAGCCCTTAGGATCTTGCTTTACTACCAACAGTATGATGGCGATCATATACTTGAGAGTTGGGTAGTTTATATGCATATCCTTAATTGTGGTCCCTAGTCGTGGGAGTTTCGAGACAGGGCATCGATACTCCGGAGTAGACTAGTGTATACAGTCGAGACCCCGACGAGGGGCGGTGGCCAGTCTCACAAGCCACTGGTGTCAGTTGGATCACCTAAGATGTATACAGATGCTCATTGGGTTATGAGTACACCGGACAGGACTCGCCGGGAATCTGCTAGTTAGTACTATACCTATCGTCAGATAGCAGTTCCCTGGTGACATGTGTACAGGTTAGTTCATCGACCTGAGGTCGTCATTTGTCTCGTGTGAGTTCCCACTGTTCTTTGATTTCTACCCTACCACGGCTTAAAGGAGTCGTGCAAACAGGTAGCTTTTAGGTACAGTCCCGAGCCATATGGAGGCACGTGAGCGGATCGGCAGGGGATTCATCTCTCCCGGTATTGGGGGCGAGGTCGTGCTGTGTCTAGGAGAGCCATTACACAAAGTCCATGGCCATGGCAGGAGATTTACTGGTAGGTACTCCAGTAGTATCTCAGGGTGTTATTGGGCTATACTCCGATACGACTTATACTGCTATTGGGGGTCTGACGTTGCTAGCCCCCTAGGCGGATATGCGATACTCATTGACGAACGGACCGGAATGTATATACATTGTCACTGTTAGGCTCAGTAGGGTTTCTGGATGAGTTCACTCATCGGCCTCCCATGAGTTTGCTCATCAGCTTCCCTTGAGGTCAGTCCATGGGCAGCCGTTACGCATAGCTAGTGCCGCTGACGGTTTGTGGTTAAACCCACTGCCAGGGTACTGACGAGTCATTAGAGTCCCCCACAGACAGTTTCCCAAGTTCGGGCGAAACGTTGTAGAGGCCGTATGGTTTTATGGCAGGGTTCGGAAAATGCACGTGCGTTTACGCACGTGTTATTTTTCAGGCAGATGATACTGGTCGGCTTTGGTTTAAGCCGGATCCGAGTATTATATTGAGTAGGTATAATATCTTTGTCTCAGTTGCATTTATATTCGGTCGTAATATAAATGCGGGTATATTTATACAGTTTCGGGGTTATCCAGAAAGTCGTTTCAGGATCACTTTTGGAAGTTGCCAGTTTCCAGTTTTCTATCAGCCGTCTTTTAACATTTGGTTAAAGGCGGATTTATCTTTTCTTCAGATATGGTGAGTCAGTGCTTCTAGAAGTTTCTAGATGATGACTAGGCTTCATGACTCATTAGTGCATTAATGGTTTTTTGATGACTAGCCTAATGACTCATGCTTTGTTATTAATACCTTTTGGATTGCTTAAGATATTTTGAAGTGAGAAGCTTTAGCTTATGGTCACCACTTGCTCCTACGGTCACCTCCCTCCATCATATATAAGTGGCCGGCCTTCTCTCTCCTCCTCACTTCACATGATGTTTCATTTTGACTAGAAAAGATTATGATAGTATTCGGGGTGTATGGAATTTTACAGTTCATTTCATTCCATCACCCGATTCCCTCGGCAACTTCATTAACCGATCGTCCACGGATTTGGACGAAGTGAGACAAAGTCATCTACTCATTCTCTACATCATTCTTGGTCGTCTCTTTTAGCAAACTTGACGATCGAGTTGCCTCGAGTCAGAGGCGGGAGCCCGTTTAAAGAACCGATCATGTGGTGCCACCTCGACGAGGATATCGGAGATCGACGAGATCGGAGCAGCCGCAACGGAGCGTGGGATGATGGTTGAAGAACGAAGGACTCGGATCGTTCGGTATAACCATTCTACACTCTTTACAGTTTGTTAGTTTAGCAATAATGGCAGATCCGGGTTAAAGTATACGATAGCGCCAGTTAAAAAGTTTTTTGTTCCGCATTTGGCGTCTGTAGACGGCCGGGGCGCTAGCGTAGACTTACACGTCCTGGCCCTCATAGTGGCCTCAAGAAAGCTACGGCACTAATTCCAGGCGCACACTATCCTCGTCCTCACCTAGCGCCCGCTGGGGGCTATCCTCGCCTCACCCGAATCCTCGGGCCGCTTAAAGAAGTGGAGGTGGGAGATGTCCCAGTTTGACATAAAATACCGCCCGAGGCAGGCCATCAAAGCACAAGCCCTGGTCGACTTTATTATTGAGTGCACCATCCCCAACAAAGAACCGGATCCCGCGCCGACCCTCGTGGATAAACACCCAATCGTGGGGAGACTCACTCGGTCCCTGAGTGGGTCATCTATGTTGACGGGTCCTCAACCGAGGAAGGATGTGGCGTCGGCCTTATCATTCGGGGCCCGAACGAAGCAGAAATGGAATAATCCCTAAAGCTCAGATTCAAGGCTTCAATCAACGCGACAGAGTACGAGGCTTTGCTGGCCGGACTTCGCATGGCCTCTGGGCTGGGGCTGAGGAGAATTCGAATCCGCAATAACTCGGTCCTGGTCGTTGGCCAAGTGACCGGCCACTTCGAGGCTCGGAAACCCCTAATGGTAAATTATCTGGCCGAGGTAAGAAAACTTCGGAAGTATTTCGACGAAGTCCAGATAGAACAAATACCTAGGCAACTCAATACCCATGCCGACGCCCTGAGCAAGCTGGCCTCTTCCTACTCGGCCAACAACAAGTGGTCTATCCTCTTCGAAACCTTGCCACGGCCCAGCGTAGAAGACGGTGCGACAATACTTCATGTGTATACAGCGCAGGAAGATGTCCATGACTGGAGGAAACCCCTCGTGGAATTCCTAAGGGACGGTACGCTCCCAGAAGATCGAAGAGTAGCCCGCCGTCTCCGAGCCAAAGCCCGTCACTTCGTTTGGAGCAATGAGAACTTTTACATGAAATCCTTCACTCCGCCTCTATTCCAGCGCGTCGACCCCCACGATGCCGACTACGTCCTTCGTGAAATCCATGAAGGGGTCGGCGACGCACACCAAGGGGCCCGAACCTTAATATAGAAGGCATTTCTCTAGGGGTACTACTGGCCAACTATTCACGAGGATGCCCAGAAGCTCGTCAGGAGATGCAAAAGCCGCCAACTCCATTGAAGCATACCTCGCCTCCCGGCCACCGAGCTGACCGCGCTGACCTCCCCGTGGCCGTTCGCCCAGTGCGGATTGGACATGATTGGCCACTTCCCTACCGGTGCGGGCGGGCACAAATATGTTCTCTTCGCGGTGGATTTCTTCACAAAGTGGATCGAAGCCGTCCCCATCAAAAAACCGGACGCTGCCACGACCATCAAGTTCCTGCAGAACAATCTGATACTCCGGTTCAGCATCCGAGGTGTATCATCACCGACCATGGGACGAACTACGAGAACGAGAAGGTGAAAGATTTCTGCAACGAATATCATATCCTCATGAAGTTCGCCGTGGTCGCACACCCCTATTGCAAAAGGCAGGCCGAAGTCGCCAACCAGGATGTCTTCCGGGGTCTCCGGACCCTCTTGGAGGGGCGCCAACGCAGTTGGGTCGAGGAATTGCCCCGGGTCTTATGGGCCCTGCGCACGTAAAAGAAGACCCCCACCAGAGAAACCCCTTTCAGCCTCTGCTACGGAACCGAGGCAATGGTCCCTGCGGAGATCGGGCTACCCAGTCACCGGGTCGAACACTTCGACGAAGACGCAAACAACACAGCACTGTGGACCAACCTGGACATCTTGCTGGAGAAACGGGACTGGGCTCAAATCAGAGTTGCCGCCTATCAGCAGCAAACTGCCCGGAACTATAACGCGCGGGTCAAGCGTCGTTCCTTCAAGACCGGAGATCTGGTCCTATGGCGAAACGAGTTCGTCGATCAAAGCAGGCTGCATAAGTTCGCCCCGAAATGGGACGGTCCTTTCCTCGTCTCCGAAGTACTTCCCAGCGGAGCCTACCGCTTACAGGACGCAAACGGCCGCAAGTGTCTATGGCCTTACAATGCGAAGAAGCTTTAGCTATACCAATGAAGCGGATACTTACGAGTGTGTACCTCTCCTTTCTCAAAGGCAATGTAAATTTTTCTAAAAATTTCTTTCTGCTTAAACAATAAGAGGGGAACGCTAGAGCATATGCCACGCAGCCACATGACGAAACTGGCACAACATTCCAAAATGCTTTTCGTTCTCTATATGTTCGTGGCACGTGTCATGAGCGGCTGTCCATCATCCCAAAGCCCTCACGAAAAGGTAGCCCAGCAGCTACCCTGCTCGGCTATCCCTGGCTAGTAGCTTCCCTACCCCACAATGCCAGGGATCAAAGCCCTCACCAAGAGGCATCCCAGCCTACCCTGCTCGGCTATCCCTGGCTGGTAGCTTCCCTACCCTATAACCCTACGGATCAAAGTCCTCACCAAAAGGCAACCCAACAACTACGCTGCTCGGCTATCCCTGGCTGGTAACTTCCCTACCCCACAACGCCAGGGATCAAAGCCCTCACCAAGAGGCAGCCCAGCAGCTACCCTTCTCGGCTATCCCTGGCTGGTAGCTCCCCTACCACACAATGCTAGGGATCAAAGACCTCGCCAAGAGGCACCGGGCAGCAACCCTGTTCGGATATCCTTAAGGACAAAAAGCCCTTGCGAAGAAGCACCGGGCACAAACCCTACTCGGCCATCCTTAGTAGGCCACTTACGGCCCCTCCCGCGCTAAGGATGAAAAGCCCTTACAAGAGGCAACCGAACCGGCCCTTGTTCGGTTATCCCTGGCTGGTAGCTCCCTACCCACACAAACCGGGGTTCAAAGTCCTCACAGAGGCAACCGGGCCCGCCCTTGTTCGGTTATCCTAGGCTGGTAGCTCCCTACCAAACCAGGGGTCAAAGCCCTCGCCAAGAGGCACCGGGAAGTAACCCTGCTCGGCCCGTCCTTAAAGATCAAAGCCCTCGCAAGAGGCAACCGGGCCCGCCCTTGCTCGGTTATCCCTGGCTGGTAGCTCCCTTGTTAGTTATATGTGTTAGTGTATATGCCCTAGACGCCATTACTGTATCATACTAGTTTGTATATTACTTAATGGATGCTTGGGATATTCACCTTGTATATACAATCTTGCTCAAAATAGTAGTATGCTACTTGGTTTGTTTCTGCTTCAATGTGTACATGTGTTTATTTTTGTATATCGCCTATACACATTAGTAGAGCCCTTAGGATCTTTGCTTGATTACCAGCGATGTGATGGCCGTCACACTAGTGGGGCTGGGTAATCTATAAGCACATCCTTATGCAGGTCCCTGGTCGCAAGACTATCGAGACAGGGCATCGATACTCCGGAGTAGACCAGCGCATGCGCTTCTCATCCCAGTGTGGGAGACGGTCTGTCCCACAGCCGTCAGTACGTCGTACTTAAGATAGTATGCTGGTGCCCGTTAGGTTACGGGTACACTGGACAGGACTCGTTGGGAACTGACTAGTTGGTATTATACCTATCGTCAGTTATCAGTTCCCAGGTGACATGAGTACAGCTTAGTCCGCTGACTTGACACTGTCATTTCGCCTCGAGTGTGTTCCCACTGTACTTTGATCACTACCCTACCACGGCTCAAAGGAGTCGTGCAAACAGGTAGTGGTTGGGTGCAGTCCCGAAGCACTTGGAGGCAGTGACGGTTAGACAGGATTCGTCTCTCCCGGTTTTAGGGGTTGACATCGCGCTGTGTCTAGGAGAGCCATTACACGAGTAGTCCCTGGCCAGGGCAAACGAGACATACTGGTAGGCTTCCAGTGTTATCTCAGGGTGTTTTGGGCTTCACTCCGGCACGACTTGTACCGCTATTGGGGGACTGACGTTTACCGCCCCCTAGGCCCGCTATGCGATGTATCAGACGAACAGACCGGACTGTACGGAGAATGTCACACTCAGGCTCAGTAGGAGTTCAGATGGGTTTCGCCTCGTCGGTCTTCTTGTCGGCATTACCTGGGGACCGTTACGCACAGCTAGTGCCGCTTGCGGTCTGTGGTTAAACCCACTGCCAGCGTAGTGTCGAGTCTTTAGAGTCCCACACAGAAAGCTTTTTGCCTTTAGGCAAAAGAGTAGAGGTCGCATGGTATTGCGACAGGTCGCATGGTTTTGCGACAGGGTTCGGTCACATCCGTGTACTTGTGCACGTACAGTGTCCGGACAGTTTACACTAGCGGGCTTTGGTTTAAGCCGGATCCTAGTGTACCTTATGGGATTGGATTTATCCAGTTTGCATTCGTGTTCCTCGGAACGCGGATGCGGGTATGTATGCACAGTTGACAGGGAGGCAGAGGTAGGGGATTCTCATTAGGATTGTTGACAGTTGACCGTTGACTATTTGACTTTTTGCTCAACCCTAATGAGAATATGATATGTGATTAACTATTATATTAATTAAGTATTATGGTGACTTGGTTGTTGACTTTTGTTGACTTTGTTGACTTGTTGACTTTTGTTGACTTGTTGACTTTGTTGACCGGTTGACTAGGCTTGACTAGTTGACCATCATGATAACCATGGCTATCATTTCATGCCAAAGACTTTTACTTGCTTGCTCACTTGTGTAAAATGAGTGCATGATATGATATGGTTATGGTTGCTTCAACCATCACATAAGACTTTTTTGATATGATGAGTTATGATTACTTTGGATTATGAGAGGGTGAGAGACAAAAGAGAGCCTCATTCTTTCTTGCTCATTCTCTCTCTTGTTCTGGAGCTCTCGATTTTGCTCTCACCCTCTTGCTCTTTTTCCCTCTCTTTAATCTATGGTTCTCTTGTCTCATGAGTTGAGAATCAAGAACCATAGATAAAATCCCATTCTATTTCTTCTCTACTCATTCTAGTTCACTAGGTTTAGCAAACCAAGTGAACTAGTTTCTTCAAAGAACGAAGAAGGAGCTAAAGGTTGGAGCTTTCAGGTGGATCTATCTTCGGCGTACGGAGACGACGAGAAGAAGCCAATCGGACCACCATCGGAGTTTGAAGACGAAGGAGTTCAAGACAAGCAAGGTATAACCCCCTAACCGAGTAGCTAGAAACTCAAGTTAGGTTGTTAGATAGATGTTTAACCAAGATCCGGGTTATAGGTCCATGTTACCACCTCCGTAAAAATTGTTTTTTACCAAATTCCGCATTCCCGAAAGTACCGGGAGAGGTAGCATGGACTTACAGTGGTATCAGAGCCTAGTTAAACTCTATCTAACATGTTAGCAAGTAACTAGAAGATCGATCAACGAAAAAGTCCCGAAACGAACCCCGGAATTTTAAACTTTCTGTCGATTTTAAAAGTGCTGGAAAACTTTTTTGAAAAACACCAAAAATCAACTCAGGCTTTTTTAAAGAAACTGCAAAAATTTGGGCCCATGACTCGATCAAAGCACCGCGGTTCCGCGGCGGGAGCACGCTCCCGCCGCGGAAACGCGGCCGAGTTGACTCGGTCATGGGTTTTATTTTTTGCAGATTGCTCATTGGGGTATTTTGGGATTTTTGGAATATATATTTTCTTCCCAGATTTTCCAGAACGAAAATTTTATTTTGGGGTCCCGAAAATCCGTATTTTTGATCGAACTTCTAAAAGACTTAAGCTAATGGGTTTTCTGTAATGAGATATTTGTATTGAACGTCTACTAATCGCTATATGTCGATTAGTGGGGGTTATACAAATCTGTGATCTGTAATGTGCTGGAATGTGTATATGAATATGTTGGATTGTCGCGGGTGAATAGCCGGGGGTTGTGAGACGAGAGTTTTCTTTTCTTTCAATTCTTGTAAATTTGTAAATTGATGTAATAATTATTTGTATGACCGCACAACCGGTTCGGGGTTGTAGCCGTCATTGTATAATTTCTTTTTACTGTTTTTGCTCCTAGGATAGACCCATGGAGGGGTGCACAAACTACCGGGTATGCCGAAGTGTCGAGTGGCCTACTCATGGAGATGAGGGAGGTTGCTACGCTTCGGGTACTTGGCGGGTAGTTTGCCGCACCCGTAGGGGTCTTGGGTGGGGTATTGGCTATTCACCGCGACCGTGTAATCTGTTTTCGTTACAGGTTCGTACGAATTACAGATTCCTAGTATATCCAATGTATTCATCTGTGATCTGAAATGTTTATCATTGCAGTATATCTATATATGATATTATTTAGGCGTTGCTTATGTTTTACAGACGCGCTAGCCCAGCCCCCGCTCTGTCGTTAGTTAAGTAACCTAACGGGTAATGACGGGGCCCAGTGGCGAATGCGAATGGCATAAACGTACGTCATATTTTGGTTGTTTTCTGCAATGGTAGGATTAAATGATGGGACGTATTAAAAGAACTAATGCAAGAATATCACGCATTAAAAGAACTAATGCAAGATAATAAACCAAGTTAAAGTCGTTGGAACACTTTCGAAAAACCACTCGGTTCTTTTCAAAACAAACTTTTAAAATACGGAGTTTGAGCCACTCCATTTAAAAGCTATCTTGTTCCATCGACCAAATCAAGTTCACTACGTTCACGGTTTTGCCAAAACCATCCGTAGCTCTCCGTCGTTTCACATGAATAGTCAATAGTATTCAAGCTGTGTATGTTGGCCAAAGTCATGGCACAGTGATTGGTAGCTATTGGGTGTTCATGTGTAGCATAGATAGATGCGTTGGTTTGGGACAGTCGTATCGCCATTTTGGCCAAAGTCAAGGGTAGGTACGGATGGATCCAAATTAACCTGGATAATGACGGGTAGAACTTGACATGTAACTTATGATATTTTGGCCAAAGTCAAGGTCATAAGAGCATGGGGCAAAAACCCACATCGGGAGTTTCATAAGTACTGAAACTTGCTAGATTTGCATACCATTTGGAGTGTGATGATTCTGGTTGGATTCCTTCAGTTTCGTCACGCGATGATATTTGGATCCCGATCCCACTGTGAGTATATGCTACTCCTCGGGAAATTTCTCACTAATCGATCAATGCTATAAACCTAGTAGGTGCCTAGAAAGGTGTTAGCGGGGCTACGCTCCCAGGGAAAAGAGGTTCTTTAATTAAGGAACTTCGCGAAAGCGTTGGAAAACCTCCCTTGAAGTACCGACACCGGCCTGGCTGAACGGTTAAGCAAGTATTGTACGGTGGGATTGATCTTGACTAATTCTTCCTTTATGGTTTGAGGAGGGATTCGAGAAACAGTGGGAGCCATCCTGTTTAGACAAACTAAAAACCACTCAAAACTTGCAAGAGCATCATGCTGAGTGTTTCTTCTTCCCTCTCCTAATTGCAGCGACCAATCAACATGACTGGACTTAAGTTACTCCTAGATAAAAACAAACTGACAGGGCCAAACTACAAAGATTGGCTCAGGAATGTCAAGATAGCAATCACTTACGACAAGCTGGGGTATCTTCTTACCACCAAAGCTCCCCCTGTCCCTGGTCCAATGTAACATTTTCAAAAATATAAAATATTAATTTTGGGAATTTTTATTAATTAATATTATTTTATTGATTATTTTAATATTAAATGCAATTAAATAGGAAAAATGTTAGAAAAATTATGAAAAATTATGGAAAATTCTAAAATAGGGTAAATTAGTGAATTTTGACATTTTAAAGTTTTTGTGATTAGTTTGACACTAATTTAGTGCTAATCGCGATTAAAATCGCTAATCGGGTTTTTTGGCAATTTTGTGCAAAACTTGCATATGTCACTTTTCCTACACTTGTGCATTTTCTTGCCATGATTTATCATTTGGGTTTACTATTGAGGTGAGAAGGTTTGAATTAAGGATTAAAGGAAAATGAAAAAGAAAAGAAAAGATTAAAGAATGAGAGTAGGTGAGAGAGGGGTGAGGGTTGCCTTGACCTTGGACTTAACCATTCTTCTCCCATCATTTTCTTCCCTCCTCCTTCTCCTCTTGCTGCTGCTGCCTCCCCTCCATCATCCTCCCCTCTTCAAAGCCCAAAAACATCTCCAAAACCACACCAAAATCCCTAGTTCGTTTCTTTAAAAAGATGCAAAAGCTCGAGATCTTCAAGATGGACCTAGAAAGATTGGATTGTGGCCATTTGGGGCAACTCAAGAAAATTCTTGAGTTGCCAATTGAGGTAATTTCTGAACCATTATCTTAGTTTTAGCATTTCCTATACCCCTTTGCATGTTTAGAATCAATATTGTGTGATATTATGGACATGATGAAAACCTAGTTAGGGTTTGAGAGAAACTTGAGTTGTAATGTGAAATTGAGCTCAGTAGAGGACTTGTAAACACCCTAGTGCATGAATTGGAACTCAAAACCTGAAGCTAGAACCAGAAATACGGATTGTAGAAACCAATATCGGGGAAAATGTGAAGTCTGTGAGGGTTATTTTGAATCTGCTATTACCCCGAGAACCCTAAAATAATATTGGATGGACAGTGAGATGTGCAGGAACAATGGAACCAACACCCCAAACCCCAGCTCCCCATTCCAAACTGAGGCCGCCAAAACCTCCATTCTGGCCGCAAATTGCGGCCAGACCAGTGAGGAATTGCCTCGTTTTGCGTTCCTGTCCCCATTTCCTATAGTTTAGACCCTGGGTACTTCTAGTTTTGACATATTCCTTCCAGGGTAAAATCTGGGACATATTTCCTAAGTTGCCGTTTTGAATTCGTGTTTCCGTATTCCGTATTTTCATTTCTGCATTGGTGTATTTCGTTTTGCCTCGACTATTTGTCGTTTATACGACGATATAGAGGAGTTATTGATGGTTTTGAAGGCGTGCCATAGGTTTTCACCTATAGGCCCCTAATCGTATAGTTTTGGATTTCATGCGCCGTTTTAGCTTGGATTTGGTTTTAATGCGCATATGCGACATTTTGATGTGTAGGTACCCATGAAGACTTCGGGACGACAAGCATACGCGGTGACGTCCGCAAATGATGTTGCAAGGTGAGTAGATTATATCTACAGGGGGAAGTCGGGTGGATGGCGTATAGCACCCCCGCAGTCCGTAGATAGATTATTATGCTGTTTATTGTGTTTATAGGTGTTTTATGGATAGTTAGGGTTAGTAATGACTAGTGTAGTCATAGTCGCGAACCCTAGGATAGAATTACACCTACACACACACCCTTGCTTATCACTTACACTTGCACTGTGTTTGATCATATGGGATGACTTTGGAGATGAGTTGATGATGTGGGCTTGGTGCCCTGGGATCGGTGATTTGATACGATTCATATGTGGGATATGACTTGTGATTTCCTGCGGGCTTGGGATATGTGTTTACCCCCGCATGCATACTTCATTGATGGTATCGATTTGTACTAGACATAGAGTAGTACCCCCAGACTATATGATCTGATGATAGTGATACCTGCTATGTGATGAGATAGTGTGATGTTGACCTGTACCCAGCTTTTGGGGATGCCGTGCGATGATTTACCGTACGAGCCGATATTGATGATAGATCCGCACTCATAACTCGAGGATATCTTACGATATGACATTGAGGCGAGATCACCGACTATATATCTATATACATACATTGACTCAGTTTTAGGTGGTTTCCACACCTACCCCTCCTGATTGACCTGTTACTTAGATGTAGTTGCATAGTAGATACTTCACTGTGGTGTTGACTACTAGATTTCTGCTTTTTCCATACTATTCACATCGCTGGCATATGTTCATTGCTATATTATTATCATGCTGTTAGGACACCAGCACCATTATCGATGATGCGTATATTCCACGTACACTATTTGCCGGCTCACACACTTCATCATCGATAATTGCCATGTCACTACACAGTAGTATTATTGCATCAGGATATGACCTTGTATGTGCATACCATTATTCCATGTTGCATGATATGTTGTTATACTTGCACTTCATTTATATGTCACATACATCATACTTTCTGATTATGCGCATTGGGATGTTTGTTTCCATGATATTTCTGGATTTGGGGAACCGTGGGTATTTCAAGTGATTATGTAAATGTTTTGAAACCCGGTTACCCTTGATATGATATTTCAGCTTCCACCATGAGTTTTATCGGTTCTGATTTATATACCCCTACGAGGAGGAGTCGAGGCCGTACGAGGGTACATGGTGGGGCCCGGAGTACCCCGGGGCAAGAAAGAGATGTCGATGTGCTATGAGCCGATGAGCCCGGCTGGGGAACCATACTGTCCGGTGATATTACCTTTTGCTCGGCGGTTATCCGGGGGATACCGCCTGGAGCCGAGAGATGGGCGTACTGCTGGGGCCGACGGGCCGACGCCGCAGACGGAGCCCAGAGATGGACATGGGTTGACTCGTGCTGCAGGGGGCCGAGGGCCGATACCGCAGACGGAGCCCCATATGGATGAGGATTTACGTGTCGATGCTAGGCACGGGTTTTCATGAGGTTTTTCCATGACATTGTTTATATCCTCATACTTGCATACTTGATGCTTACTGTCAGTGGGTGACAGGTGGACGGGTTCCACATATATACAGACATGGATCATATACAGACTGGTTTTACACTTATCATACTTCATTTGTATATATAACAGGGTATGAGGGCGCTGTTATATATACCCTTACACCAATATTAGTGGAATGGGACGCTAATATATGTGTATTGATATCATTGATATTTCACCATATTTACTTCATGCAGCATACTTTACATTCATGACATGTTATTACCTGAGTACCTGACACTACATACATGATTAGATGTTACCTTGCCACCTTATCACACTCAGATGCACTCTTGTGGATTGTATTCTTGATCGTTGACTTAGGATTATGTCTTGCATTCGGTTTCTGCTTGTAGATGTTTCTATTCACGAGTTGGCAACTCACCCCCGTTGTGCCACAGTTCTTGCAGGTTCTGCCGTACAGGTTCTTTTGCGGCATTTCTGGCACACTCCTTTCTTGCGGGTGACTTGCTTTTGGTAGGTGGATTCTTTCGCATCAAGAATCACCATTGTATTTATTTTATTCCATTGTATCTAGAATTTCCATCAACCAAAACTTGTATATTCTTTCAGACTTAGAGACAGTATTGTATTATTCGACCTTAGAGTCGCGTTTAGTAGTATTGCGGTTTTCTTGCTACTTCTGAGCTTTCTTTTGGTTTTGATCCTCGCCACTTGGCGTTGTATATTATCATATCATTGTGTGGTTGTGACCGTCGATTGACGAAGAGCTAGCTCCCGCTTGGGGATGCCTTTATCATTGCATTTTTATTATATCCATGTTATACCCCATTAGGGGCCCGTTTTACAAAAGAAACTCTGCCGAAATTTTTAGAAAAGACTGTACTGTTTTCAAATGCACATTCGGCTTAGTTATTTCAAAACCTTGATTTCAAACATGTTTTCTTCACTTATTTAAATCAGATTTCTTTACTTATTCTTCAAAAATGGTTTTAGATTTCTGGGCTTTTGGCTTACTTGGATCAGATGGAGTCCTATAGGCTTCATATGGTTCAAGGGCCAGTCACGTGCTCTTTCGGGTCGTGACAAAGTTGGTATCAGAGCGCTAGGTTGACCTTGGTTTGAGTTTAAGTTTGACTATGTGGAGCCTAGGGAGTTGTTTATATACGGAACTTAGGCTTGACCTTACGGAACTTAGACTTGGTCGAGGGGGTGTAAACCCGAACTTTCGTCGTTTTAGGATGACCCTTGGTTGATGGATTAGGTGACTAAAGTAGAGTGACGTACCGTTGGTATGTTCCGCGGCATACTTACGACACGCCACTCCGCTTAAGGAACCTTAGGATGTACATTTGTTTTGAGATCAGTGATTCTCTTCATATCCAGGATTATTCATCCATTTGAGATCCCCGATTCTATTAGTTTCATGATCATACCTTCCTTGATACTATTCCTTCCTATGATCATGTATCCACCTTGGATCTGTTGTTTCCCTTCTTGCCACGGGTGTACTCTTTTGATACTCGATTGAGGTTCCTGTCACCATGTTTGAGCGCAGTTTGGGCTGCTGCTAGGGTTACGGTCGGTGTGAGCTCGTTTGGTACGAGGGCCGACCTCTGTGTTTTCTGGTGACATGGGAACGTCTCGAGTTAGTGTTGGTGTTTGTGACCTCTAGTGGAGGCGAGTGCTTGGTCTTGCACCGGTTGATCGAGCCACTGTTAGAGCTGCCAGTTGAGAGAGGACTGTTGATGTACAGCATACCTCAGAGATGTGATGTCGCCTATCGTGCAGACAGATGGACCAGCTGTTGCTGAGTTTGACAGGATGTTGCTTTCGGAGCTTATGAGCTGAGATTGCCGAAGCTTCCAGGAAGATATGCGACAGATGATAGCTAGTCTACCCGATTTGAGAGACGAAGGTGATTCGTCCGATTTTGCGCCAGAGCGGGCCCAGTTGAGTTGAAGATTTCCAGTGTGGAGAATCTTACTCAGATCTAGAGCAGACCGATTCAGAGATGACCGCTTATTATTGTCCTTCCTGGAGGATTGAGGCATTGTTCGGTGTACAGGCGTAGGAGCCAGTTGTTGCTGCAAATGATGAGATATCACCCAGATGATTGGAGCTACTGCAGCATGAGCATGTTCTTAGAGAAATGATAGCGAGTCGCTAGTCACCGAGGATGAATGACTAGGACGTATGGTAAATTTGCTTACCCCGATGCGGGTCATCAGGCGGATTGATTCCAGCTAGAGACGACTTCACGCAGGTTCGTTGAGAGTCGATTGAGACGATCGAATGTCAGGAGCCATTTTCCAAGTTTAAAGTATACGGAAAGACATGCAGGTGATTCTATGGACCCTCTAGAAGAATGAAACCCTAACTCGACTTAATGACCGTGTGACAGCCTTTGAACCTTAGGGTTTACGGCGGTTCCGCGGCGCCATTAGTGAGGCTTGGGTTTGCCCTTCTACGGCTGGACCACCGACGCTGTGGCATGTACTCGATACTATTAAACTGTACCCGAGATGTGAGCTCTTGGGGGATTATGAGGATCTGACGAGTCGATCGGACGGTTCGACATCTTTCGGATATCGTGATAGGATACTGCTTGGGAGACTCCAGGTACGGGCGTAGCCGTCGGAGCGCAGTCCGTGTAGCCATGATGAGACGAGCCCGAATCAGTCGGCACTGACGCAGAGTGAAGAAAAGAGTTCGTACGAGATTTCGACGAGATGACGTCCCACTCCGCTGACATCAGAGATGTGATACACACCCTGAGGCGTGGTTTATGGATATATCTTCCAGAAAGAAGCGCGATGAGTATGCAGCCGTTCCGGAACAAGCTTTAGCTTCAGCATTGGATGATGACGTCCGGGCTTTTCGGCAAGATTGAGATTTGAGAAAAGAACCTCGACAGGACCCTTCCGGAGAGCGATGCGAGAAGACTTAAACCAGGAGTGGTCGTATTGCGCACACCCAGCAGACCAGAGTTCAGCCTTGTCGACGAGGTAGTCGACCAGGTTTGGATAAAGGGACTTACCCAGATGCGTTGCGAATTGATCAAGGACAGACGAGTGATGAGTATTCCTCCAATGGTTGGGACGTATTCCCGAGGACCAGTTCGGCCTGACATCTTCTACAGAATGACGAAGCTACAGAATACACGATTTCGAGTCCGTGCGAGAGACTTCAGATTGACCGTGGCCGAGGACAGTGCAGTGCGTAGTAGCTTGGCGTGACGCCATAGTGGACGACGATAGAGACAGTTGGAACAAGAGGTTCGTGTGAGACCCTGACGAGCTGTCATTGCTTCCCGTCGAGACTAGAGACCTGAGATGCTTACAGAGACGTTGCGATGTGACCAGTTTCTGGAGAAATATTGTGCTGAGGACGCGGGTATCTTTTGAGCGAGAAGAGGTTGTGCAGGAGAGCCAGCCTCCGTTTGGTTCGGCATAGGCATGATTGGAAGAGACCTTGAGCAGGATTCCTTTCAGGACATTGCTGCAACGGTGTTTGCACCCAGGATCAGATGTGAGACGTGCATTCAGAGAGCCAGAGGCCGACGCCAGTGATATGCTGCCTTACGAGTGGTCGTGAGGTTTGACCGAGAGATGACCAGAGAAGTACCAGAACGGAATCGTCCCCGTTAGCACATCTGACAGGGCCGATGAGCCGATTGACCGCGTGATAGGTGAACCCCAGAGAAGATAAGGACCCAGAGAGTCAGAGGACGCCAGACCGTGAGCAAGAGGCACGTAGATATCCTGCGCTGCTAACAGTGGATTGCACCGACTCCTTCTCGACTTCGAAGGAGGAACTACCGAAGACGGTATTTATGATTTGTGATTTTGTGATTCGATTATCACGTATCCGTCATTTTGGATTTCGGTATTTTGGGCGTTCTGTTTGCATGATTTAGTTTTGATGACTGAGTTTCATGATTTTGGTTTCATGCACCCACTGGATATTTATATATTTTGCGCTGCGTTATTGCATTTGAGATATTGATTGAGATTTCATGCCTATCGTATTCAGTGATTTGAGTTACACTTCCAGCATAGTTTTCATGCACCTTTAGTGTTTTGATTTACGATTTTGGTGCACGCCAGATGCACTAAATCGGGATTCTTCGTGCATGTCACATGCACCTGACTTTTCTATCAGGCACACACGTTGCCTACGACAGATGTTTCGTGCACACCCGTTGCACTTAGATGTTGTTTATACACCTGTTTGACACATATATGGATTTTGATTCCTTGCGCACCAGACGCATAGGATATTCTTATATATGCATTTTGTGGATTGATTTCTAGTAGAGCAGTATACTTTTATGATATTCTTATGTGTTGATGCTTTCGGAGCCCCGACAAAATGGATTATACTGAAATTGTTTTAGTAATTGGGGGTTTAAATTTAAATTCGGGGACCGAATTTCTTTAAGGGGGGTAGATTGTAACATTTTCAAAAATATAAAATATTAATTTTGGGAATTTTTATTAATTAATATTATTTTATTGATTATTTTAATATTAAATGCAATTAAATAGGAAAAATGTTAGAAAAATTATGAAAAATTATGGAAAATTCTAAAATAGGGTAAATTAGTGAATTTTGACATTTTAAAGTTTTTGTGATTAGTTTGACACTAATTTAGTGCTAATCGCGATTAAAATCGCTAATCGGGTTTTTTGGCAATTTTGTGCAAAACTTGCATATGTCACTTTTCCTACACTTGTGCATTTTCTTGCCATGATTTATCATTTGGGTTTACTATTGAGGTGAGAAGGTTTGAATTAAGGATTAAAGGAAAATGAAAAAGAAAAGAAAAGATTAAAGAATGAGAGTAGGTGAGAGAGGGGTGAGGGTTGCCTTGACCTTGGACTTAACCATTCTTCTCCCATCATTTTCTTCCCTCCTCCTTCTCCTCTTGCTGCTGCTGCCTCCCCTCCATCATCCTCCCCTCTTCAAAGCCCAAAAACATCTCCAAAACCACACCAAAATCCCTAGTTCGTTTCTTTAAAAAGATGCAAAAGCTCGAGATCTTCAAGATGGACCTAGAAAGATTGGATTGTGGCCATTTGGGGCAACTCAAGAAAATTCTTGAGTTGCCAATTGAGGTAATTTCTGAACCATTATCTTAGTTTTAGCATTTCCTATACCCCTTTGCATGTTTAGAATCAATATTGTGTGATATTATGGACATGATGAAAACCTAGTTAGGGTTTGAGAGAAACTTGAGTTGTAATGTGAAATTGAGCTCAGTAGAGGACTTGTAAACACCCTAGTGCATGGATTGGAACTCAAAACCTGAAGCTAGAACCAGAAATACGGATTGTAGAAACCAATATCGGGGAAAATGTGAAGTCTGTGAGGGTTATTTTGAATCTGCTATTACCCCGAGAACCCTAAAATAATATTGGATGGACAGTGAGATGTGCAGGAACAATGGAACCAACACCCCAAACCCCAGCTCCCCATTCCAAACTGAGGCCGCCAAAACCTCCATTCTGGCCGCAAATTGCGGCCAGACCAGTGAGGAATTGCCTCGTTTTGCGTTCCTGTCCCCATTTCCTATAGTTTAGACCCTGGGTACTTCTAGTTTTGACATATTCCTTCCAGGGTAAAATCTGGGACATATTTCCTAAGTTGCCGTTTTGAATTCGTGTTTCCGTATTCCGTATTTTCATTTCTGCATTGGTGTATTTCGTTTTGCCTCGACTATTTGTCGTTTATACGACGATATAGAGGAGTTATTGATGGTTTTGAAGGCGTGCCATAGGTTTTCACCTATAGGCCCCTAATCGTATAGTTTTGGATTTCATGCGCCGTTTTAGCTTGGATTTGGTTTTAATGCGCATATGCGACATTTTGATGTGTAGGTACCCATGAAGACTTCGGGACGACAAGCATACGCGGTGACGTCCGCAAATGATGTTGCAAGGTGAGTAGATTATATCTACAGGGGGAAGTCGGGTGGATGGCGTATAGCACCCCCGCAGTCCGTAGATAGATTATTATGCTGTTTATTGTGTTTATAGGTGTTTTATGGATAGTTAGGGTTAGTAATGACTAGTGTAGTCATAGTCGCGAACCCTAGGATAGAATTACACCTACACACACACCCTTGCTTATCACTTACACTTGCACTGTGTTTGATCATATGGGATGACTTTGGAGATGAGTTGATGATGTGGGCTTGGTGCCCTGGGATCGGTGATTTGATACGATTCATATGTGGGATATGACTTGTGATTTCCTGCGGGCTTGGGATATGTGTTTACCCCCGCATGCATACTTCATTGATGGTATCGATTTGTACTAGACATAGAGTAGTACCCCCAGACTATATGATCTGATGATAGTGATACCTGCTATGTGATGAGATAGTGTGATGTTGACCTGTACCCAGCTTTTGGGGATGCCGTGCGATGATTTACCGTACGAGCCGATATTGATGATAGATCCGCACTCATAACTCGAGGATATCTTACGATATGACATTGAGGCGAGATCACCGACTATATATCTATATACATACATTGACTCAGTTTTAGGTGGTTTCCACACCTACCCCTCCTGATTGACCTGTTACTTAGATGTAGTTGCATAGTAGATACTTCACTGTGGTGTTGACTACTAGATTTCTGCTTTTTCCATACTATTCACATCGCTGGCATATGTTCATTGCTATATTATTATCATGCTGTTAGGACACCAGCACCATTATCGATGATGCGTATATTCCACGTACACTATTTGCCGGCTCACACACTTCATCATCGATAATTGCCATGTCACTACACAGTAGTATTATTGCATCAGGATATGACCTTGTATGTGCATACCATTATTCCATGTTGCATGATATGTTGTTATACTTGCACTTCATTTATATGTCACATACATCATACTTTCTGATTATGCGCATTGGGATGTTTGTTTCCATGATATTTCTGGATTTGGGGAACCATGGGTATTTCAAGTGATTATGTAAATGTTTTGAAACCCGGTTACCCTTGATATGATATTTCAGCTTCCACCATGAGTTTTATCGGTTCTGATTTATATACCCCTACGAGGAGGAGTCGAGGCCGTACGAGGGTACATGGTGGGGCCCGGAGTACCCCGGGGCAAGAAAGAGATGTCGATGTGCTATGAGCCGATGAGCCCGGCTGGGGAACCATACTGTCCGGTGATATTACCTTTTGCTCGGCGGTTATCCGGGGGATACCGCCTGGAGCCGAGAGATGGGCGTACTGCTGGGGCCGACGGGCCGACGCCGCAGACGGAGCCCAGAGATGGACATGGGTTGACTTGTGCTGCAGGGGGCCGAGGGCCGATACCGCAGACGGAGCCCCATATGGATGAGGATTTACGTGTCGATGCTAGGCACGGGTTTTCATGAGGTTTTTCCATGACATTGTTTATATCCTCATACTTGCATACTTGATGCTTACTGTCAGTGGGTGACAGGTGGACGGGTTCCACATATATACAGACATGGATCATATACAGACTGGTTTTACACTTATCATACTTCATTTGTATATATAACAGGGTATGAGGGCGCTGTTATATATACCCTTACACCAATATTAGTGGAATGGGACGCTAATATATGTGTATTGATATCATTGATATTTCACCATATTTACTTCATGCAGCATACTTTACATTCATGACATGTTATTACCTGAGTACCTGACACTACATACATGATTAGATGTTACCTTGCCACCTTATCACACTCAGATGCACTCTTGTGGATTGTATTCTTGATCGTTGACTTAGGATTATGTCTTGCATTCGGTTTCTGCTTGTAGATGTTTCTATTCACGAGTTGGCAACTCACCCCCGTTGTGCCACAGTTCTTGCAGGTTCTGCCGTACAGGTTCTTTTGCGGCATTTCTGGCACACTCCTTTCTTGCGGGTGACTTGCTTTTGGTAGGTGGATTCTTTCGCATCAAGAATCACCATTGTATTTATTTTATTCCATTGTATCTAGAATTTCCATCAACCAAAACTTGTATATTCTTTCAGACTTAGAGACAGTATTGTATTATTCGACCTTAGAGTCGCGTTTAGTAGTATTGCGGTTTTCTTGCTACTTCTGAGCTTTCTTTTGGTTTTGATCCTCGCCACTTGGCGTTGTATATTATCATATCATTGTGTGGTTGTGACCGTCGATTGAAGAAGAGCTAGCTCCCGCTTGGGGATGCCTTTATCATTGCATTTTTATTATATCCATGTTATACCCCATTAGGGGCCCGTTTTACAAAAGAAACTCTGCCGAAATTTTTAGAAAAGACTGTACTGTTTTCAAATGCACATTCGGCTTAGTTATTTCAAAACCTTGATTTCAAACATGTTTTCTTCACTTATTTAAATCAGATTTCTTTACTTATTCTTCAAAAATGGTTTTAGATTTCTGGGCTTTTGGCTTACTTGGATCAGATGGAGTCCTATAGGCTTCATATGGTTCAAGGGCCAGTCACGTGCTCTTTCGGGTCGTGACATCCAACTTCCAGCGTCGTGGATAAGGAAATCCGCAAGACTTGGGAGATTGATAGCGCGAAGGCCAAGTGCCTCGTGCTTGCCTCGATGGACAACGAACATCAGAGGAGGCACGAGAATATGGACTTGGAATCCATATTGCTTCATACAAAAGAACTGTATGGAGAGCAATCTCGTATCGCAAGATACGAAGCGTCGAAAAAGTTATTTTCGACAAGAATGGCCGTCGGATCATCAGTAGCCGAGCACGTGCTAAAGATGATCGGCTACATTGAGGAGCTCGCAAACCTAGGGATCACATTGGAGGGTGAACTCTATACGGATATAGTTCTCCAGTCCCTTCTTTCCACTTACGCCCAGTTCAGACTGAACTTCAACTTACAAGAAAAAGAGGTTGAACTTTCAGAGCTTCTCAACATGCTGAGGAGCGCAGAGGGCACCCTACAGAAAGGTAGGGATACATCCACTTTGTTTGTAGGAGGATCATCTTCTTCTAGGTCCAAGGCGAAAGCCAAGGGAAAGAAGAAGAAGGCCCCCGCCAAACCAAGGGGCGGTGTTAGTAAGATGGATACGAAGGGAAAAGGTAAAGCAACAAAGATAGCGGGGAAGCTTGTGGATAAGGAAGAATGCTTCTATTGTCATAAGAAAGGACACTGGAAGAATGATTGCAGGGCCTGGAAGGCCAGAACACAGGAATTGAAGCAGGTTGCAGCTTCAGCTTCAGGTGTGTATGTTATTGAAAACTGTCTTTCAATAAACTCTACTTCCTGGGTATTGGATACCGGATCAGGATCTCATTTCTGTAATTCTTTGCAGGCGTTGAGAAACCGTAGGGTTTTGAAGGCAGGTGACATGACCCTCAGAGTTGCGAACGGAGCTAGCATGGATGCTAAAGCCGTGGGGGACTATCACCTGGGAATGTCAGATGGACATGTTTTGGTTTTGCGTAATTGCTTTTTTGTACCCAACGCAACTTGTAATATCATTTCTGTATCTTTAGTTTCTAAAGAAGGTTATGAATTTGCGTTTGTAAGTAATGTTGTAAACATTTACCTTAATCAAGTTTTGATTGGGTCAGGTACCTTGAGTAATGGTATATACGTATTGAACCAACCACAGATTTTCAATGTCCAGAATACACACAAAAGAAAGTCTCCAGAAATAAATCAGACTTTCTTGTGGCATTGTAGACTGGGTCACATCAATGAGAGAAGGTTGACGAAGTTACATACAGAAGGGTATTTGAATGCGTTCGAATATCAGTCGTATGCCACTTGTCGATCCTGTCTCAAAGGAAAGATGACAAAGACTCCGTTTACTGGACATGGAGAAAGAGCGAGCTAGCTCTTGGGACTCGTACACAGTGACGTGTGCGGTCCAATGTCTACACATGCCCGAAGCGGACATTCTTACTTCATTACTTTTACGGATGACTTCTCAAGGTACGGTTATGTCTTCTTAATGAAACATAAGTCCGAGGCCTTTGGAAAATTCCAGGAGTATAAGAATGAAGTAGAGAAACAGACCGACAAAAGTATTAAGATTCTAAGATCGGATCGAGGTGGAGAATACTTAAGTGCCGAGTTCCTGGACTATTTAAAAGAGAACAGAATTCTCTCTCAGCTTACTCCTCCATACACCCCGCAACATAACGGTGTATCGGAGAGACGGAACCGCACCCTATTGGATATGGTGCGGTCCATGATGAGTAACGCTGAGTTGCCGCGATCATTCTGGGGATATGCGCTAGAATCAGCCGCATACCTTTTGAACCGAGTTCCCACTAAGACTGTGCCTACCACGCCATTTAAGATGTGGTGTGGGAAGAGACCCCATCTTAATCACATTAAGACATGGGGAAGTCCAGTTTTTGTCAAAAAGCAGCATGCGGACAAGCTCGAGGCACGCTCAGTACTGTGCAAGTTTGTGGGATATCCAAAGAATTCCAAGGGATATTTCTTCTACTGTGAAGAGGAACAAAAAGTTCTTGTTTCTCGTCATGCCCACTTTCTAGAACACCAGTTCATAGAGAAGGAAATAAGTGGGAGCGCAGTAGAACTGGAAGAAATTCCAGAACCACGGACTATTACTGAAAGTTTAGTGGAACCAGAGGGTTCGGAAGAACAGTACATTCCTACGCCGCTCCGCAGAAGTAGTAGGCAGACTCATCCGCCCGAGAGATACTACGGTTTTCTCATAGACGGGGATAGAGAGGATTGCATCATAGATTATGATGAGCCTACTAGCTTCCAGCAGGCCGTTCAGAGCGTTGACTCAGTGAAATGGCTGGATGCAATGCGGACCGAAATGGAGTCCATGTACACCAACAAGGTATGGACGTTGGACATTGCTCCAGACGGGGTAAAACCCGTAGGATGCAAGTGGATCTTCAAAAGGAAGATTGGTGTAGATGGACAGGTTGAGACCTATAAAGCTAGGCTAGTAGCAAAGGGTTTTCGTCAAAGACCTGGCTTGGACTATGACGAGACCTTTTCTCCAGTAGCCATGCTGAAATCCATTCGGATCCTTCTTGCCATTGCTGCCTTCCATGATTATGAGATCTGGCAAATGGACGTAAAGACCGCTTTTCTAAATGGAAATTTAGAGAAGTGTGTCTATATGGTCCAACCAGAGGGTTTCATTCAGAGTGGGAGCAGCGGAAAGGTGTGCAAGTTGCTTAAGTCCATCTATGGACTAAAGCAGGCATCGCGGAGTTGGAACATCTGCTTTGATGAGACGGTCAAAGAATTTGGCTTTATCAAAAATCCAGATGAACCATGCATCTATAGTAGATTTGTAGCGAGAACTGTAGTATTCCTCGTTTTATACGTGGATGACATTCTCTTAATAGGAAATGACATTCCTATGCTACAATCTGTCAAGGGGTTCTTGTCACACAGGTTCTCCATGAAAGACCTTGGTGATGCCTCGTACATTCTGGGTATCCGGATCTACCGTGACAGATCCAAGAGGATATTAGGACTTTCACAGTCCAGGTACATCGACACCATACTGAAGAGATTCAGTATGGAAGATTCCAAGCGCGGTAACTTACCGGCTTGTCACGGGATCACCCTCTCTAAAGAGATGTCTCCCAAGACTGATTTGGAGAGGGATCGCATGTCTATTATACCCTACGCTTCTGCGGTAGGCTCTATAATGTATGCGATGTTGTGTACCAGACCGGATGTAGCTTATGCACTGAGTGTGGTAAGCCGGTATCAGTCAAACCCTGGGGAGAGCACTGGATAGCGGTAAAGAACATTCTCAAGTACCTGAGAAGGACTAAGGAGATGTTCTTGGTGTATGGCGGAAAAGACCTCCAGATCGAGGCCTTTGCTGACTCCAGCTTCCAGAGTGACAAGGATGATTCCAAGTCCATGTCGGGTTTTGTCTTTACCCTCAATGGAGGGGCGGTGTGTTGGAAGAGTTCCAAACAGGAAACCGTTGCAGACTCGACGATAGAAGCGGAATACATCGCTGCATCTGATGCCGCAAAAGAAGCTGTCTGGATGAGGAAGTTCTTGAAAGAACTTCAGGTGGTTCCGTCCGTTGTTGATCCAATACCTCTGTATTGCGACAACAACGGGGCTATAGCTTTAGCGAAGGAACCCAGGTCCCATCAGAGATCCAGGCACATCTTGAGGCGGTATCACCTGATCAGGGAGATCGTGGATCGCCAGGAGATCGAGGTTCGGAGAGTCGCTTCAGAAGATAACACTGCAGATCCATTCACCAAGGCCCTGCCCCAGACTCAGTTCGAGCGGCTGATCGAGATGATAGGTCTTCGATACGCCAGTACATGGCCTTAGTGCAAGTGGAAGATTGTTAGTGTATATGCCCTAGAGGCCATTACTGTATCATACTAGTTTGTATATTACTTAATGGATGCTTGGGATATTCACCTTGTATATACAATCTTGCTCAAAATAGTAGTATGCTACTTGGTTTGTTTCTGCTTCAATGTGTACATGTGTTTATTTTTGTATATCGCCTATACACATTAGTAGAGCCCTTAGGATCTTTGCTTGATTACCAGCGATGTGATGGCCGTCACACTAGTGGGGCTGGGTAATCTATAAGCACATCCTTATGCAGGTCCCTGGTCGCAGGACTATCGAGACAGGGCATCGATACTCCGGAGTAGACCAGCACATGCGCTTCTCATCCCAGTGTGGGAGACGGTTTGTCCCACAGCCGTCAGTACGTCGTACTTGAGATAGTATGCGGGTGCCCGTTAGGTTACGGGTACACTGGACAGGACTCGTTGGGAACTGACTAGTTGGTATTATACCTATCGTCAGTTATCAGTTCCCAGGTGACATGAGTACAGCTTAGTCCGCTGACTTGATACTGTCATTTCGCCTCGAGTGTGTTCCCACTGTACTTTGATCACTACCCTACCACGGCTCAAAGGAGTCGTGCAAACAGGTAGTGGTTGGGTGCAGTCCCGAAGCACTTGGAGGCAGTGACGGTTAGACAGGATTCGTCTCTCCCGGTATTTGGGGTTGACATCACGCTGTCTCTAGGAGAGCCATTACACGAGTAGTCCCTGGCTAGGGCAAACGAGATATACTGGTAGGCTTCCAGTGTTATCTCAGGGTGTTTTGGGCTTCACTCCGGCACGACTTGTACCGCTATTGGGGGACTGACGTTTACCGCCCCCTAGGCCCGCCATGCGATGTATCAGACGAACAGACCGGACTATACGGAGAATGTCACACTCAGGCTCAGTAGGAGTTCAGATGGGTTTCGCCTCGTCGGTCTTCTTGTCGGCATTACCTGGGGACCGTTACGCACAGCTAGTGCCGCTTGCGGTCTGTGGTTAAACCCACTGCCAGCGTAGTGTTGAGTCTTTAGAGTCCCACACAGAAAGCTTTTCACCTTTAGGCAAAAGAGTAGAGGTCGCATGGTATTGCGACAGGTCGCATGGTTTTGCGACAGGGTTCCGTCACATCCGTGTACTTGTGCACGTACAGTGTCCGGACAGTTTACACTAGCGGGCTTTGGTTTAAGCCGGATCCTAGTGTACCTTATGGGATTGGATTTATCCAGTTTGCATTCGTGTTCCTCGGAACACGGATGCGGGTGTGTATGCACAGTTGACAGGGAGGCAGAGGCAGCGGATTCTCATTAGGGTTGTTGACAGTTGACCGTTGACTATTTGACTTTTTGCTCAACCCTAATGAGAATATGATATGTGATTAACTATTATATTAATTAAGTATTATGGTGACTTGGTTGTTGACTTTTGTTGACTTTGTTGACTTGTTGACTTTTGTTGACTTGTTGACTTTGTTGACCGGTTGACTAGGCTTGACTAGTTGACCATCATGATAATCATGGCTATCATTTTATGCCAAAGACTTTTACTTGCTTGCTCACTTGTGTAAAATGAGTGCATGATATGATATGGTTATGGTTGCTTCAACCATCACATAAGACTTTTTTGATATGATGAGTTATGATTACTTTGGATTATGAGAGGGTGAGAGACAAAAGAGAGCCTCATTCTTTCTTGCTCATTCTCTCTCTTGTTCTGGAGCTCTCGATTTTGCTCTCACCCTCTTGCTCTTTTTCCCTCTCTTTAATCTATGGTTCTCTTGTCTCATGAGTTGAGAATCAAGAACCATAGATAAAATCCCATTCTATTTCTTCTCTACTCATTCTAGTTCACTAGGTTTAGCAAACCAAGTGAACTAGTTTCTTCAAAGAACGAAGAAAGAGCTAAAGGTTGGAGCTTTCAGGTGGATCTATCTTCGGCGTACGGAGACGACGAGAAGAAGCTAATCGGACCACCATCGGAGTTTGAAGACGAAGGAGTTCAAGACAAGCAAGGTATAACCCCCTAACCGAGTAGCTAGAAACTCAAGTTAGGTTGTTAGATAGATGTTTAACCAAGATCCGGGTTATAGGTCTATGTTACCACCTCCGTAAAAATTGTTTTTTACCAAATTCCGCATTCCCGAAAGTACCGGGAGAGGTAGCATGGACTTACAATATGTATGCCCTAGAGGCTATTGTTGTACATATGATGTATATTATAGTGGATGCTTGGATATATATAAAGAGGACTTTCTTACTCGATATGATAGTATGCAATCTGGTTTCACATTATCTTAACATGTTAACAAATACTGTTTTGTGATCACTTGTTGAAGCCCTTAGGATATGTACTCGACTATCTGGACTATGATACAGATCATACTAGTGGGGCCAGGGTAGTCTACGAGTACATCCTATAACTGTTCCTAGTCAAGGGTGTATCGAGACAGGGCATCGATACTCCAGAGTAGGCTAGTGTATACGCATATTGACCCATATGATGGGCGATGGATGATCCCATATCCATTGGTGTTGGACATCAAAAATGGTGTACGAGTGCTCAGTGGAGACTGGGTACACTGGACGGACTCGCCGAGAACTCCTGGATGGTATTATACCTATCGTCAGATAGCAGTTCTCCGGTGATACTGGTACATGTTAGTCTGTAGACCCGAGATCGTCATAGAGTCTTGTGTGATTCCCACTGTGCTTTGATTTCCACCTTACCACGTCCAAGAGGGAATGCAAAATGGTGGCTTTTGGGTACATTCCCGAATCACATGGAGTCAATGAGCGATAAGAGGGGTTTCGTCTCTCCCGGTATTGGGAGTTGATGTTATGCTGTGTTCGATTGGCTATAACTGGAAGTCCCTGGCCAGGGCTGATATGGAGATTTACTGGTAAGAGTTATCAGTAGTTTCTCGACCCATTATGAGCCTTACATTGACACGACTTATCGGTTACTGGGGTTTGACGTTTACCACCCCTAGACTAGATATGCAACATGTCAGACGAAGAGATCGGACTTTACGGGAGTGTTACTGATTGGATTTGCAGGAGAATGTACAGGCTTGCTTGTTGATCTTCTAATTGCTCAATACACGGGTGACTGTTATGTTAAGCTAACCGCTTGCAGCTTGTGGGTGTTTGATATGATCATCACCTGCTGCCGGCGTATTGACGATTCGTTAGAGTCCTACACAGAGGTTTCCTGGCTCAGGCAAAACGCAGTAGGAGCACATATGTGATATGTGCGGGACCGAGAATAATAGGATACGAGATACCGTATTCTATTCTCGCGATATGAGATATCGGCAGGGTATATGTGATATTGCCGGGTCATCGGATCAAGTGTTGATTCGATAAATTAGTACATGTTATATTAGTCGGTTATATGTACTATAGCCGGATTGTCGGATCAAGTGTTGAATCGATAATTTAATGTATAATTATATATGTGATATATTATATTACGTTAACTAATATAAGCTCTCTTTATTGATTCATTTTCTCACCGGATAATTCATTAATGTATATGCGATATATGTTGATTGTATTATTTTCTTTTGTTAAAAAATATATTGTATATGTGATATATAATATTGTAATAAGTTAGGGTCACAAATTCAACATGGTTGTAAAGTTTAAACAAAGTTAGGGTTTGGATTTGTGTTAGCTTTTTCATGAAGCTTTCCTTCTTGTTTTCTAGCTTGATATTTTGTGAAGATATTTTGTTTACCCAACCCAAACCCTTAACTCTAGTTTATTCTCTACATGAGTTAAGGCCTTCATTTATTAACTCATGGTTGTCATTTGTAACCATAACAATACGTAACACCTTAGGATGTGTTTAGTGACTAATTATATTCAAATAATGGGTTTTTAATAAGAAGTTTACCAAATTGGGTTTTAAATATTTTTCCTAATTTAATAAATATTTTTCTAAAATTTTCCTTGGCTTGCACCCACATGTGCATGTAAACTAGGGTTTTTAAAAGAGTTAATACTAGGATTAGCAACCATAGTGGGTCTAATCATGGGGATTAAGTCTTTTGGGTTTTAATCGGGTTTAATTAGTTAATTAATAGTTGCTTTAATTTGAATTCCTTTGGGGGTTGACTTGGTGAGAGAGAGAGAGAATGCATCATGGCTTAAGCCATGCTTGCAATTAATGAGGAGAGAGAGAGGAGGGGTTGACATTGGGGTGATGATTTCCCTTTCTTTTTGTTTTGTTCTTTCTCACAACCTCACTCTCTCTCACACAGACACACACTTACCTCACAGCAGCAGCAGCAGCAACCATCTCATCTCAGCAGCAGAAGCAAGCAGCACAGCAGCAGCAAGCCACAGCAGCAGCAGGCAGCAGTAGGCAGCAGCAGCAACAGTGAGGGCAACAGCAGCCCCTTCCCTTCACTTCTTTTTCTTCCACCAGCTCCCTAAGGTCGAGTGTGGGGTATATTTCCTAAACTTACTCCCTAGTTTACTTGTTTAGTGTAGTTTTGCTTCGGTTAGTGGTTTTTGATGCGATTTAGTGCGATATGAGGTGTTTAGCAGGAACCTTGAGCAAATGATGTGTGATTTGGTTTCAGTAGGTTGATAGAGTGTTGTTAAGGCCATTTCAACCCAGCATAGCCCCCAATTGCACTAAATTACCTCCAGATCCCTATTTGATGCAATTCGTCGTTTTTAAGCAAAATTTGAGTTTCTGGAAACTGCTATCGACCCGATGAGTTCAGAATAATTTTGAGATGACTGCAGTGTAGTGGCTAGGTACTGATACCCCAGGTAGAACCCGACCCCCTTTCTTCATGTTAAGGCCGCCGAAATATCGTTTCTGGCCGCAATTGCGGCCAGATGGGTAGGGTTTGGGTTGGGATTTGGTCCTATGGGTGTCTTCTGTTGTGTGTAGTGTTATGGTATATATATATTTTTAAGTTAAGTTCTGTATAAAAATCTGGAACTATATACCTATTTCTCGTATTTTAAACCTCCGCGACACGCGTGATATGTGTGTGGGTTTGGGGTTTGTGCGTAACGCGACGCGTCAGGGTAGTTTCAGGCGTGAGATCACACGTTTTAGCGTATCGCGCACACGCGCGATTGGTTTACGACACGGGTTTCTAATTGTATCGTAATATCACGTTTTATGAAATTGAGCTTATGTGTGATATATGTTATGTGATTCAAGGTTCGCAGGCGAGTGAGACGGACGCTGCGAAGAAGGCCAAGCAAGTCGTCGGCTACACTTAGCACGAGACTTCGGTGAGTAGATTTAACATCTACGGGGATATCGCCCACAAAGCGTTATGCGTCAGGGCTGATAGGATCTTATTATTATATGTTGCATTTACCTCATGGACTGTCATTGCATATTGCATTCCCTGCTGTATGTATGCTTAGAATTGATAGAATACCGCACTATTACTAACGGTTCATGTTGCACGAGCACTAATCTGCATGCTACACACACACCGTTAGTAATTGCCATGACACACTCACTGTAGAACTGCCATGATTATATTGCTGTAGTTCATTTCATATATGATTCGATATGACTTTCATGGAAATTGGGAGTCGCAGGATATCTTTAAAAAGGGAAACTAATTTTAAAAGCGGTTTTCCCTTATACCTATATCATGGATTGATGTACGTAGCACACCGCATTGGATTTACTTCTTGGTGTTGGATTTTCATGTGATTTCTAGTTTTGAGGACCGTAGGATTTTTAAGAAAAGATGCACCATTTGAAAACCCGGTTCCTCGTGATATGATATTTTGGTTCGTCCACCACGCGTTTTCTCGGTGCTGAGACGTGTGCTTGAAACCCGATTCGAGGAGATGGATGATCCGTTTGCGGGTTCGTGGTGACCCTGTATGGTTTCCCGGGGCGAGAAATGTTTTTCGTGGAGTAGAAGATGAGCCTGGCAGGGTGGCGATTACCTACCAGTGATTGGTTGGACCTGGCGGTTATCCGGAGGATACCGACCAGAGTCGAGAGATGGATGCGGGATGATCCGTACTGCCGGGGCCGAGGGCCGATACCGCAGACGGAGCCCGATATATGAGGATTTGCGTGTCGATGCTGGACACTAGTATTTTATGATGTTTTGGGTGCCGATGTTGGGCACTCGTGATTTCTCAGAGATTTACAGGATTTGAGGGCCGATGGGTGTGCCGGCGCCTGAGTTATTGGGATTTGGGTGCAGTTGTGGGCACCGATTGTTTTCCACGTTGATATTCCGTGTAGATGTTGTTTATCCCATGCTCAGCATTGATTACCATATATCTCATCCTGTAGTTATTTTACCTGACAGAGCATCTGCATGATTATTGCACATACTGCTTATCACGCATTGATATCATCTACTGGCATTTGTTAGAGTAGCGCAGTACGTGCATGCTCGCGATTACCTTTATATGTTATCTCTATTCACGAGTTGGCAACTCACCCCTGTTGTGCCACAGTATTTACAGGTTGCCCTCAGCATAGTCGCGGCAGGCTGTCTTTTGCATCTTTTGGCTACAGATACCACCACAGTTGCGGCGAGAGCTGTTTTGCATTTAGGTGGGTTGTGGTATCTGACTACTGTTATTGTATCCCTTTTGTATCTAGTACTCTCCATCTACCATTTATGTACTGGACTTAGATATTGTGTGAGGACGATGATGTATTTTTTGTATTCTGGTGTCGAGCTCGTGGGAGCCGACTGTTTTTATATGCAGTTATTTTCTGAGATGTTTACTTATTGATCATTCTTCGCTACGGCGTCGTATATTACTATTGTGATGTTGGTTTCCGCCGTTGGGCGTGATCGCTCCCGTTTGGGAATGTTTTGTTTCATTATATCTCATTTTTACTCGTATCCTCTTTTATACCCGGTCTCGGGGCTACTTTTACAAAGGAAATGCTGCCAAAATTATTTAAACGATTAAGTAACTTTTAAAGAACTTATTGAATTATTTAAGGTTTTCTAAATGTTTTCAACACTCACTATTTTTAAATGGTTTTGATTTCTGGGTTCGGCTTACTTAGTCGCGTTACGCCTGTAGACGTAGCGTGGTTAAGTGCCGGTCACGAGTCGAAATACTCGGGTCGTGACAAAGTTGGTATCAGAGCATAGGTTTTACCTTCGGAGTGTAGGATGACCCTGGAATGATGGAGTAGGTAGCTGCGGCAGGGTAGCGTAGCGTGTGTATGTTCCGCGGCATACTCACGACACGGTACACCGCCTACGCGACCTTAGGACTTATTGATTTAAATTCCTTCTTGAGTATATATATATTCTTGTGATTAGATTTCCGTATTCTTATCGGATCCTAATTTCCCTTTCAGCCATTATGCCGCCAAAGACTACGAGGGCGCAGAGAGCGGCCGCGAGGGCCGAGATTCGAGTTGACTCGTCCGAGACGAGGACTGATCCGGGCAGTGCACCCGTTGTACCCGAGCAGACTGTCCCTCACGTGACAGATCAGATCACCACGCTAGGGGCTGGTAAGCAGGAGATGTGCCAGACGGTGGGATCCAGCATGCAGGAGATGCGCCAGATGATAGGATCGCTAGTTGAGATGCTTCGAGCGCAGCGACCAGAGGTAGCTCCACCCGTTCCAGAGACCGCGATGGTACCTACCGCACAGCCAGCTGCCCCTGCAGCCACGGAGGTGATTACAGTATCGCTATCAGAGTTCATGAGGCTGAAGCCTCCGGTCTTCACAGGCACCGATACAGCCGAGGACCCACAGTCTTTCATCGACAGGATGGCCCGGATATGCCGTTCCCTCAGATGCACAGATACGAGATGGGTTGAGTTCGCGAGCTTTCGCCTGGAAGGTCTTGCGCAGAAGTGGTGTGATTCAGTTGAGAAGGGCAGAGCAGCAGGTCTTCCTCCTATGACCTGGACGGAGTTCGTGACAGTATTTCTAGCCCATTTCCTTCCCCAGAGTGTTAGGGATGCTCGAGCACGCAGATTTGAGTCCTTACGCCAGACGCCAGGGATGACAGTGGCAGAGTATGACGTGCTGTTTACAGAGCTAGCAGTCTATGCCCCATATTTAGTGGCTACCGAGGAGTTGCGAGTCAAGAGATTTGTTCGAGGCTTGCTTATACCACTGTTCCTTGCGATCAGCGCGCAGCACTACGAGACCTATGCAGCAGCAGTAGACGCAGCCCTATTAGTCGAGGAGCACCTTGCTGAGACTTCGGTAGTTCCAGAGCCGAAGAGAGTTCGTACCAGTATATCCGCACGGAGGCAGTCATTCAGACGCCGCGACAGGTATCGTTCTGGTACGAGGAGTAGCAGAGATTCGGGACGAGGCCAGATGTTTAGTTTGTATCCTCAGGAGAGTCAGCAGTCGCCGCGGGGTTGCTTTAGATGCGGCAGTCTACTTCACCTCGTTAGAGATTGTCCTGAGATACACCGGAGGGAGGCGGCAGCACCGCACGTTACCTTACCACCTTCACCACCCCAGAGGGCGTTGCCTGTTGTACCTACTATTGCTCCGCGCCAGACTCATACATGTAGGGTTCCTAGGCACTCTTGTGAAGGTTCGTAAGGCATCAAACATGCCCGGATTAAATTTTAGACGTGCCGAACAACCCAAAGCCGGGATCTTTGCTAGATTATTAGGGTTTAACATGCAATAAGATAACTTTTATCTAAGTGTGAGGGATTACAACCTTTGTAGTCCCCTCCTTCACTTCACAAGCTCCGAGTATAAGTCCCTTTGCCGCGATCCACGATCTCCCGGACTCATGAGAGGCTCCACGACTCGAACGATCCATTCTAGCTCGTCGTATTCCAAATCTCCGATGATCTACCTCGAGGTTGCTTCGACTCAAGCTTTCTCACTCTTAAAGAAGAGAACACACTAATCTCAAGGGCTAGATGAGATGAGGATGAGAGAGTAGTGATTTAGCTTTCTTTTTATATCATTTTCTCATAATCTTTCATCACATAAGAATTTTCAAGAGAGCTTCTTCTTTCAAGAGAGAAGAAGAAGATGATCATGGAAAAAGAATAATGATAATTCATTTTCTTTTGTGATGAATAGAAATATAAACATATGATTGAATTATTAACCATGGTCAAGGATGAATGGATGAGAATGTGTAGAGAAACAACTAGGGTTAGGGTTTGGTTAAGTTAAAAAATGTGTCATCCAAAATATCTTTACAAATGACAAAAGAAAATTGCTTCTAGAAGGAACTTGAAGCAACTAAACCCAATCAAACCCTAACCTCAATTAATCATCCTTAAACATGTTTAACAATTAATCATATCATGTCACAATAATATATATCACATATATATTATATATTTGCAACAAAAGAAAATAATACAATTAACATATATCGCATATATATCAATGTATCATCCACTGAGAAAATGAAATAATAAAGTAAGCAAATATTAGTTAATATAATAATATATCATATATATTATTATATATTAAATCATCGAATCAACACTTGATCCGACGATCCGGCTATATCGAATATAACCGACTAATATATCATGTACCGATTCATCGAATCAACACTTGATCCGATGACCCGGTTCATATCCATATATCGCGAGAATCTAATACGGTATCCCATATCGCATTATTCTCGCTCCTGCGCATATCACATATGTGCCACTACTCTGTTTCGCCTGAGCCAAGAAACCTCTGTGTAGGACTCTAAAGAATCGTCAATACGCCGGTAGCAGGTGATGATCATATCAAACACCCACAAGCTGCAAGCGGTCAGCTAAACGTAACAGCCACCCAGGTATTGAGCGATCAGAAGATCAACAAGCTAGCCTATGCGTTCTCCTGTGAATCCGATCAGTAACACTCCCGTACAGTCCGGTCTGTTCGTCTGATATGTCGCATATCAAGTCTAGGGGTGGTATACATCAGACCCCAGTAACCGATAAGTCGTGTCGATGTATGGCTCATAACGGGTCGAGAAACTACTAGTAACACTTACCAGTAAATCTCTATATCAGCCCTGGCCAGGGACTTCCAGTTATAGCCAATCGAACACAGCACAACATCAACTCCCTATACCGGGAGAGACGAATCCCCTCCTATCGCTCATTGCCTCCATGTGATTCGGGACTGTACCCAAAAGCCACCGTTTTGCACGCCCTCTTGGACGTGGTAAGGTGGAAATCAAAGCACAGTGGGAATCACACAAGACTCTATGACGATCTCGGGTCTTCAGACTACCCTGTACCTGTGTCACCGGAGAACTGCCATCTGACGTGTGGTATATCACCATCTGGGAGTTCTCGGCGAGTCCGTCCAGTGTACCCAGTCTCCACTGAGCACCCGTACACCATCTATGATGTCTAACACCGGTGGATATGGGATCATCCATCGCCCATCATATGGGTCAAGATGCGTATACGCTAGTCTACTCTGGTGTATCGATGCCCTGTCTCGATATACCGTCGACTAGGAACAGTTATAGGATGTACTCATCGACTACCGCGGCCCCACTAGTATGATCTCATCATAGTCCCAGTAGTCGAGTACAGATCCTAAGGGCTTTATCAACATGTGAGAGTAAAACAGTAAACCAATACAAGTCAACATGTTAAGATAAAGTGAAACCAAATAGCATACTATCATGACGAGCAAGAAAGTCTTCTCTATATATAACCAAGCATCCATTATAATATACATCAAATGTACAACAATGGCCTCTAGGGCATATACATAACTAACAATCTCCCACTTGCACTAAGGCCAGCTGCTGTAGTATCTCATACCTAGCATCCCGAATAATCTCTCAAACTGTATCTGGGGAATAGCCTTCGTGAATGGATCCGCAGTGTTGTCCTTCGTATCTACACTCCTGACCTCGATCTCCCGGCGATCAACTATCTCCCTGATCAGGTGATACCGCCTCAGAATATGTCTGGACTTCTGATGGGACCTGGGTTCCTTGGCCAAAGCCACAGCTCCATTGTTATCGCAATACAGAGGTATTGGATGCTCAATGGATGGAACCACACCAAGTTCACTAATGAACTTCTTGATCCAGACAGCTTCTTTGGCAGCATCGTTGGCAGCGATGTATTCAGCCTCCATCGTTGAGTCTGCAACGGTATCCTGTTTGGAACTCTTCCAACATACCTCCCCTCCATTGAGGGTAAAGACAAAACCCGAATGCGACTTAGAGTCGTCCTTATCACTTTGGAAGCTGGAATCGGTAAAGGACTCCACCTGGAGTTCTCCGTTACCATACACCAAGAACATCTCCTTAGTCCTTCGCAAGTACTTGAGAATGTTCTTCACTGCTGTCTAATGATTCTCTCCAGGATCTGCTTGATACCGACTCACTACACTTAGTGAGTATGCTAAATCGGGTCTGGTACATAGCATCGCATACATGATAGAGCCTACTGCCGAAGCATAGGGTATCCCTTGCATGCGAGCTCTTTCCAAATCAGTCTTGGGAGACATCTCTTTGGAGAGAGTGAGTCCAGAGATCGTGGGTTGGTTCCCACGCTTGGATTCTTCCATACTAAACCTCTTTAGTATGGTGTCAATGTACCTGCATTGGGACAATCCCAGTATCCGTTTAGATCTATCTCTATAGATCATGATTCCCAATATGCAGGAGGCATCACCTAGATCTTTCATTGAGAATCTCTGTGATAAGAAGAGCTTGACTGATTGCAGCATAGGAATATCATTTCCTATCAAGAGTATGTCATCCACGTACAATACGAGGAAGACTACCTTACCCTCTGCCACCTTCTTATAGATACAAGGTTCATCTATATTTTTGATGAAGTCAAACTCTTTGACTACAACATCAAAACAGATGTTCCAACTCCGCGATGCTTGCTTCAACCCATAAATGGATTTAAGCAGTTTGCACACCTTTCCGCTGCTCCCACTATCTACGAAGCCCTCTGGCTGAGTCATGTACACGCACTCTTCTAAATCACCGTTTAGAAAGGCGGTCTTAACATCCATTTGCCAGATTTCATAGTCATGGTATGCAGCAATGGCAAGTAAGATCCGGATGGACTTAAGCATAGCCACTGGAGAAAAGGTTTCGTCATAATCCACACCTGGTCGTTGACGAAATCCTTTTGCTACAAGTCTAGCTTTGAAAGTCTCAACTTTTCCATCTACACCAAATTTCTTTTTAAAAATCCACTTGCTCCCAATGGGTTTTACCCCTTCAGGAGCATTTTCTAAAATCCATACTTTATTGGTGTACATGGATTCCATCTCAGATCGCATTGCATCCAGCCATTTCACAAAGTCACCACTTATGATGGCCTGCTCGAAACTAGTGGGTTCATCATCAACCATGATGCAATCCTCGCTTCCACCATCAATGAGAAAACCGTAGTATCTCTCAGGTGGACGAGAAACCCTACTAGATCGGCGGAGAGGCTGGGGTTCGTCGGGTACTATTGAATCTTCTGGTTCCATCAAATCATCAGTTGCAGTTTGTGGTGCTGGAACCTCTTCCAGTTCTACCTCTCTGCCACTAATTTCTTTTGCAAGAAATTCCTTTTCTAAAAAGGTGGCATATTGAGAAATAAACACTTTTTGTTCCTCAGCATGATAGAAAATATATCCTTGAGAATTCTTAGGATATCCCAGAAATTTGCAAAGAACTGATCGTGCCTCGAGTTTGTCTGGATTTTGTCTTTTGACATAGGCCGGACAACCCCATATCTTAACTCGTTTAAAATATGGTCTCTTCCCACTCCATATCTCATATGGTGTGGTAGGTACAGATTTAGACGGAACTAGATTCAATATGTATATGGCTGTCTCAAGCGCATACCCCCAGAAGGAAATAGGTAACTCAGCTTCGCTCATCATAGATCGCACCATATCTAATAGGGTCCGATTCCTTCGTTCCGATACACCGTTGTGCTGTGGTGTATAAGGAGGAGTAAGCTGAGAGAGAATCCCATTCTCTTTTAGATAATCTAAAAACTCACCGCTTAAGTATTCTCCTCCTCGATCAGATCGAAGAATCTTAATACTTTTGTCCGTTTGGTTCTCTACTTCGTGCTTATATTCTCTGAATTTCTCAAAAGCTTCAGACTTGTGTTTCATCAGGAATACATGTCCGAATCTAGAGAGATCGTCAGTGAATGTAATGAAGTAGGAAGAACCGTTCCTAGCATGCGTAGACATGGGACCGCATACATCACTATGTACCAGTCCTAAGAGTTCGGTAACTCTTTCTCCGTGTCCACTAAACGGAGCTTTGGTCATTTTTCCTTTGAGACATGAATGGCAAGTATCATAAGATGATAATTCGAACAGATTCAAATAACCATCCTTATGTAACTTAGCCAGTCGTGTCGCATTGATATGACCAAGTCTACAATGCCACAAGTAGGATTCGTTCATATCTGAACTTTTCCTCTTGTGTGTGTTTTGTATATTCAGGACTGTATTCTGATTTAGAATGAATATGCCATTATGTAACGAGCCTGATGCAATCAACTTTTGATCTAGGAATATGTTCATAACATTATCCTGTACTACAAAATTATATCCCTCTTTACTCAATAAAGAAACTGATATAATGTTGCACATCATGTTCGGTATATAATAGCACTCATTTAGAATCAGTGTATTACGACTTGGTAATACAAGGTGATATTCGCCAACTGCTTTGGCTACAATACTTGCACCGTTCCCTACTTGAACGGAATGATCACCTTTTCCCAGTTCTCTACCTTTACGTAGCCCATGTAACTGTTTACATATGTGGGATCCTGATCCGGTATCTAATACCCAGGACGTAGGGTGAACTGAGAAACAGTTCTCAATAACAAACACACCTGAAGAAGATGCATCAACATGCATGTTCTTTTGGGCGGCGTGAGAATCCAGATATTCTCCTGTTTCCTGTTCAGTCTTATAACTCTTATAAAAAAGAACGGGTCTGACGTTCCCTTGCTCAGTACAATAATCAGGTTCAGTCAATACATCCATATTATTATCTTGATTATGGCCTGAAATGGTCGCTACCTGGAGAGAGAGAGAAGAAAACACTTTAGCGTATGCTCTTGCAAGATTAGATTGGTTATTATCTTATCTAATCAGGATGTCTCCCACTGTTTTTATCAAATCTACCTTAAAACCCTAAAAGGTAAGATTAGCCGGGATTAATTACACCTTACAACTTCGTCAATCTTTCAGCCAGATCAGTGTCGGCACTTTGAGGGAGGTTCCCCGTGCTTTCGCACGGACCTAATTAAAGTAAACCTCGTTTTCCCAGAGGCGTAACCTCGTTAACACTTTTCTAGACACCTACTTGATCGACTAATTGTCCTGTGTAAAACTCTCCCAGGAGTAACTCTTACTCGCAGTGGGTATCAGGATCCAACTATCTCATAGGAGGTATGCAATCTCATTGCAAATTTCAACACTTGAAATTCCCGATAATATTTTGCCCCTAGCGATCTATGACCTTAACTAAGTCAACAAACCATAAATCGCAAGTCAAGTTCAACCCGTACATTTCCTGATTGAATTAAACCCACCCGCACGACCCTTAACTAAGTCAACAAAGCCGTACGAATACCCTAATCCAATCACATCTCATGTTTTAACAGATAAACATTACTTAGCTACCGTACACTATGCCTTAACTAAGTCAACAAACATAGCACGAATACTAAATAATATCTATCTGAAATGACGGAGGGCTACGCAGGTTTTTCAAAAAACCCTGAGCGTAATGAACTTGATATCGTCGTAGAATCATATAGTTTTTGAAAAGGAGTGTTTTGAGGCTTTTCTTAGTTTTGCTAAAGGGGTCACTCCCGGTGAAGGGATCGTCGGCCCTTTCCTCATCGAATAAGGTGCAGGATATATCATATATACCGCTGTGCAAAGCAAAACACTTAAAGCAATCAAAAAACAAACCGCGTTTTGTAGCATCTGCCAGTTTCGCTAAAGGAGTCACTCCCGGTGAAGGGATCTCGGTCCTTTCCTCATCGAATAAGGTGCAGGATATATCGTATATATCACTGTGCAAAGCAAAACTGTAGCTACCCTTTTTATTAAGTTTTGATTCTACAACATCTTTAGGTTTCTTTTCTTTTATTAATCTCATTAATAAAAATCCCATCAGCTTATGCTTCCTAAGCATCACAGAAGAAACGAAAGCAGTAATATTTATATATCAGCATATATATATAGTATAAGCATTCGTCTCAGGCAGTAATATGATCTCATCACAGAACAATACAGCAGAAGAACATATATGAAATATTGGATATACGAGGACGTCCGTGTTTTTAATACGAGCCTGTATAAAACACGGATTCCACGGTCGCGACGAATAGCCAAACCCACATCCCAAGACCCCTACGAGAGCGGCAAGTAACACTGCCAATTCTAAGGTTAGGAGACCCGGTCTCGACTCCTCGAGATGGCCTCCCACTGGACCCTAGAACCCGGTTACTTGTGCTCCCCTCCTTGGGTCTACCTAATGCGGAAAAGTAAATAATATACACTGGTGACAGCAACCGCATCCTGGAAGTGACCCAAATAAAAGAATATTACATTACAAATGAATTTTACATGAATGAAAATAAAAACCCTCATCTCACATAAAACCCCCGGCTATTCTGATCGCGACGATCCAATATAACATATCACAGCAACACATAATATCTCATATCATCAACGTAAGTAAATATGCGCATCCCAATTGTCGTTGACATATAGCAACGAAACCGGCGATATCACATATTACACTTACGGTCACAGAAAAGAAAGTGTAAAACTACAATATTTGGAATCCACAATCACTTTAGACATCATAAATTCGAAATATCACATACTCCGCATTTCATGCCTAACTCTATGAATTCCACATATTGTATCACATTCCAGATAAATAGACAGAATTAAACTTTCCGAACAGATAATCAAATACCCAAAATTTCCCAAAGTGCTCAACTCTTGAGCGGAGTTCAAATAATCCCAGAATATGTCACAGTACCAGTGATCCAGCCGTAGAAGGGTCAAGCCAACGCCTCACATGTGGCACGCCGTACTGCCCCAAACCCGAAGGTTCAAAAGGCAGTTCAAGACGGTCACATAATCGAGTTAAGTTTTGTTGTCTTCTAGAGGGTCCACCAGTTAACTTGTACAATTTTCCGAAAGATTTAAACCCGAATAAATTTCAACACTTGAAAGTTTGCCGTACCGGGAAACAGTAAGTTAATGATGTCCGTTCAACTAGTTTAACAATTTCTAAATATCCGGAAAGAAATACGAACTTAAATATTCCGATCGAGTCTACTATTACAAAACAAACCCCAGAATTTTAAACACCTGGAACAGAATAAAAATATCCAGAATGGTCAGCAAGTACCTACGGGAATTACCATCAAAGACACGTGTCAAGATCTCATCAACCCGCCGCGGAACCGCCGCGCAAGACATGCTTGCGCCGCGGTTCCGCCGCCGTTTGATCGATTTGGGGGATCGTATTTTAGGGTAATTCTTATAATTGCCTGCTGATTTTTTTTACATATTTTTAATTCAGAAAAATCCCAAATTTTAAAAAATTTCCAGAGAGTGGGTTTTTTTCGTCGTTTCGCGTTCGATCGGAGTTTTAACTTCGTAAACACATCGCCTAATGCTCTAGCTAGGCTCTGATACCACTGTAGGGTTCCTAGGCACTCTTGTGAAGGTTCGTAAGGCATCAAACATGCCCGGATTAAATTTTAGACGTGCCGAACAACCCAAAACCGGGATCTTTGCTAGATTATTAGGGTTTAACATGCAATAAGATAAATTTTATCTAAGTGTGAGGGATTACAACCTTTGTAGTCCCCTCCTTCACTTCACAAGCTCCGAGTAGAAGTCCCTTTGCCGCAATCCACGATCTCCCGGACTCATGAGAGGCTCCACGACTCGAACGATCCATTCTAGCTCGTCGTATTCCAAATCTCCGATGATCTACCTCGAGGTTGCTTCGACTCAAGCTTTCTCACTCTTAAAGAAGAGAACACACTAATCTCAAGGGCTAGATGAGATGAGGATGAGAGAGTAGTGATTTAGCTTTCTTTTTATATCATTTTCTCATAATCTTTCATCACATAAGAATTTTCAAGAGAGCTTCTTCTTTCAAGAGAGAAGAAGAAGATGATCATGGAAAAAGAATAATGATAATTCATTTTCTTTTGTGATGAATAGAAATATAAACATATGATTGAATTATTAACCATGGTCAAGGATGAATGGATGAGAATGTGTAGAGAAACAACTAGGGTTAGGGTTTGGTTAAGTTAAAAAATGTGTCATCCAAAATATCTTTACAAATGACAAAAGAAAATTGCTTCTAGAAGGAACTTGAAGCAACTAAACCCAATCAAACCCTAACCTCAATTAATCATCCTTAAACATGTTTAACAATTAATCATATCATGTCACAATAATATATATCACATATATATTATATATTTGCAACAAAAGAAAATAATACAATTAACATATATCGCATATATATCAATGTATCATCCACTGAGAAAATAAAATAATAAAGTAAGCAAATATTAGTTAATATAATAATATATCATATATATTATTATATATTAAATCATCGAATCAACACTTGATCCGACGATCCGGCTATATCGAATATAACCGACTAATATATCATGTACCGATTCATCGAATCAACACTTGATCCGATGACCCGGTTCATATCCATATATCGCGAGAATCTAATACGGTATCCCATATCGCATTGTTCTCGCTCCTGCGCATATCACATATGTGCCACTACTCTGTTTCGCCTGAGCCAAGAAACCTCTGTGTAGGACTCTAAAGAATCGTCAATACGCCGGTAGTAGGTGATGATCATATCAAACACCCACAAGCTGCAAGCGGTCAGCTAAACGTAACAGCCACCCAGGTATTGAGCGATCAGAAGATCAACAAGCTAGCCTGTGCGTTCTCCTGTGAATCCGATCAGTAACACTCCCGTACAGTCCGGTCTGTTCGTCTGATATGTCGCATATCAAGTCTAGGGGCAGTATACGTCAGACCCCAGTAACCGATAAGTCGTGTCGATGTATGGCTCATAACGGGTCGAGAAACTACTAGTAACACTTACCAGTAAATCTCTATATCAGCCCTGGCCAGGGACTTCCAGTTATAGCCAATCGAACACAGCACAACATCAACTCCCTATACCGGGAGAGACGAATCCCCTCCTATCGCTCATTGCCTCCATGTGATTCGGGACTGTACCCAAAAGCCACCGTTTTGCACGCCCTCTTGGACGTGGTAAGGTGGAAATCAAAGCACAGTGGGAATCACACAAGACTCTATGACGATCTCGGGTCTTCAGACTACCCTGTACCTGTGTCACCGGAGAACTGCCATCTGACGTGTGGTATATCACCATCTGGGAGTTCTCGGCGAGTCCGTCCAGTGTACCCAGTCTCCACTGAGCACCCGTACACCATCTATGATGTCTAACACCGATGGATATGGGATCATCCATCGCCCATCATATGGGTCAAGATGCGTATACGCTAGTCTACTCTGGTGTATCGATGCCCTGTCTCGATATACCCTCGACTAGGAACAGTTATAGGATGTACTCATCGACTACCGCGGCCCCACTAGTATGATCTCATCATAGTCCTAGTAGTCGAGTACAGATCCTAAGGGCTTTATCAACATGTGAGAGTAAAACAGTAAACCAATACAAGTCAACATGTTAAGATAAAGTGAAACCAAATAGCATACTATTATGACGAGCAAGAAAGTCTTCTCTATATATAACCAAGCATCCATTATAATATACATCAAATGTACAACAATGGCCTCTAGGGCATATACATAACTAACAATACACAGAGAGGTCGTGGGCGTGGAGGAGTTGCTCAGAGAGGACGGGATGACCGAGGCAGAGGGCAGTCAGTCGCAGGTGGTGGACAGGCGCAGGTTTTTGCTTTGACTCATCAGGACGCGCAGGCGTCTAATGCGGTGGTTTCAGGTATCCTTCCTGTATGTACAGTTGATGCACACGTATTGTCCGATCCCGGATCCACGCACTCGTACGTATCCACACACTTCGTGCCGAGTTTGGGTAGAGAGCCCGGTTTGCTTGATCATCCGCTTGTTGTGACCACTCCTGTGGGAGAGTCGTTTGTTGCTAGGCACGTGTTCCGATCCTGTACCGTCTGTATTGGCGAGAGGGAGTTGCCTGTCGACTTGATCCTTCTTGAGATATTGGACTTCGACGTTCTTTCGGGCATGGATTGGTTAGCCACGTGCTATGCTTCTATGGACTGCCGTGAGAAGACAGTTAGATTCTGCTTTCCCGGCGAGTCGGTTTTTGTTGTGTTGGGGGACCGTGGTGCCGCCCCTCACAGTGTGATTTCGTCTTTTCGTGCTGGAAAGCTTTTGAGGAAGGGATGTCAGGGATTCCTCGCTTATGTTTGCGATGCTAGTGCTACACAGGTTCCATTGGACCAGGTTCCGGTTGTTAGCGAGTTCCCTGATGTGTTCCCTGACGAGCTTCCTGGGCTACCGCCCGAGCGCGACATTTCTTTCTGTATTGATTTGGTTCCGGGCACGGGGCCTATTTCCATACCACCTTATTGGATGGCCCCGGCGGAACATCGAGAGTTGAAGGGTCAGTTGCAAGATTTGCTGGATAAGGGACTTATTCGACCCAGTGTTTCTCCTTGGGGTGCTCCAGTCCTGTTCGTCAAGAAGAAGGACAGCAGTTTGCGTCTGTGTATTGACTACCGCCAGCTGAACATGGTGACAGTGCGGAACAGGTATCCTTTGCCGTGCATCGACGATTTGTTCGACCAGCTTCAGGGGGAAGGGTACTTTTCGAGGATCGATTTACGATCGGGCTATCATCAGCTGCGGGTTCGACAGGAAGACATTCCCAGGACAGCTTTCCGCACGCGCTACGGCCATTATGAGTTTTTGGTGATGTCGTTCGGACTCACCAATGCGCCAGCAGCGTTCATGGACTTGATGAACCGTATTTTCCGGCCATATTTGGATCTGTTCATCATAGTCTTCATTGACGATATCTTGGTGTATTCCCGGAGTAGTGAGGAGCATGAGCAGCACCTGCGGATTACCCTGCAGACTTTGAGGGAGCACCAGCTTTATGCGAAATTCTCCAAGTGTGCTTTCTGGCTGGACAACGTAGACTTCTTGGGGCATGTGATTTCACGAGACGGTATATGTGTAGACCCGAGGAAGATCGAGGCCGTTCAGCGTTGGCCCGGACCCACATCGGTTATGGAGATTCGCAGCTTTTTGGGGTTGGCCGGTTACTACAGGCGATTTGTGCAGGACTTCTCTAGTATTGCTATCCCTTTGACCGGGTTGACCCGGAAGGGTGTCCCTTTCGATTGGACAGAGGAGTGCGAGCGCCGTTTTCAGCAGTTACGGACTCGGCTGACGACGGCACCGGTATTATCATTACCTTCAGGCTCAGGCGGGTTTGTAGTCTATTGTGATGCCTCTCGAGTGGGACTAGGGTGCGTGTTGATGCAGCATGACAGGGTGATCGCGTATGCTTCGCGACAATTGAAGAAACATGAACAGAACTACCCCATTTATGATTTGGAGATGGCTGCAGTGGTCTTTGCACTTAAGATCTGGCGACATTACCTATACGGCGAGTCGTGCCAGATATTCACTGATCACAAGAGTTTAAAGTATATATTTCAGCAGCGAGACCTGAACCTTAGGCAGCGCCGATGGATGGAGTTAGTGAAGGATTACGACTGCGAGATCTTGTATCACCCGGGCAGGGCAAATGTGGTGGCGGATGCTTTGAGCAGGAGGCCCGGGAGTAGTCTATCTTGTTTGAGCGCAGTACAGGGGCAGTCGTCGGCAGATTGGCAGATATTATGCGACAGCCGGATACAGTTCGAGTTCACGCCGATTGGAGGACAGATCGCGCATGTTCGTGCACGCCCATAGTTACTTGACCGCATACATGAGGCACAGCGCAGTGATGACCGATGTTCGGAGATCATGGCACAGATTGGACAGGGCAGATTTTCCGAGTTCGTGATCGATGATCAGGGGGTACTACGATTTGGAGTTAGACTGTGCGTATCGGATGCTGAGGGACTGCGGCGTGAGATTCTTGAGGAGGCACATCGATCGGTGTACAACGTCCATCCCGGTTCCACCAAGATGTATCATGATATGAGAGATGTTTATTGGTGGGACAGAATGAAGAGGGACATCGCAGATTTCGTGTCGAGATGCCTAACTTGCCAGCAAGTCAAGGCTGAGTACCAGAGGCCCGCGGGAGAGCTACAACCGTTACCTATTCCGGAGTGGAAATGGGAGCAGATTTCGATGGATTTCGTTGTGGGTCTACTTAGGAGTAGTCGAGGGTATGACTCCATCTGGGTGATCGTGGATCGTTTGACGAAGGCGGCTCACTTCCTACCAGTGAAGACGACTTTCGGATTTACTCAGTATGCCCAGATCTACATCGACGAGATAGTACGACTGCACGGAGTCCCGACATGTATCGTGTCCGACAGAGGCACCCAGTTTACCAGCCGATTATGGCAGAAGCTTCAGGAGGCTTTGGGCACTCGCTTGAGTTTCAGCACAGCATTTCATCCGCAGACCGACGGACAGTCAGAGCGGACTATTCAGACTCTCGAGGACATGCTCAGAGCGTGTGTATTAGATTTCGGAGGTAGCTGGGATCATCACTTACCCTTAGTAGAGTTCTCCTACAATAACAGCTACCAGGAGACCATTCAGATGGCACCGTTTGAGGCTCTCTATGGGAGGAGATGCAGATCGCCCGTCTGTTGGACAAAGCTCAGTGAGGGCAGTATCTTAGGGCCACAGATTGTTGAGGAGACGACCGCGAAGATCCAGTTGATTCGCGATAGGATGAGAGCAGCGCAGAGTAGGCAGAGATCTTATGCGGACTGTCGGCGGCGCAGGCTTGAGTTTTCTGTTGGTGATCATGTTTTCTTGAGGGTCTCCCCTATGAAAGGTGTGATGAGGTTTGGGAAGAAGGGGAAGCTCAGTCCCAGATATGTGGGCCCCTTCGAGATCCTCGAGCGTGTTGGTGCAGTAGCATACCGATTATCCCTTCCGCCCAGTTTTCCAGATGTCCACCCCGTATTTCACGTTTCGATGCTCCGTAGATATCTTCACGATCCTTCGCATGCGATTCAGCACCCGACGATCCAGCTTGAGCGCGACCTTTCCTATGCAGAGTAGCCGGTGATGATCTTGGATCGACAAGTGAAGAAATTGAGATCGAAGGACATCCCATCAGTTAAGGTACTTTGGCATGGTCAGAACCGTGAGGAGGTCACTTGGGAGACCGAAAGCGAGATGATGAAGGCGTATCCCCATCTTTTCAGAGGTACGTGTAGTTAGATTTTGAAATTCGGGGACGAATTTCTTTAAGGGGGAGAGATTGTAACACCTTAGGATGTGTTTAGTGACTAATTATATTCAAATAATGGGTTTTTAATAAGAAGTTTACCAAATTGGGTTTTAAATATTTTTCCTAATTTAATAAATATTTTTCTAAAATTTTCCTAGGCTTGCACACGCATGTGCATGTAAACTAGGGTTTTTAAAAGAGTTAATACTAGGATTAGCAACCATGGTGGGTCTAATCATGGGGATTAAGTCTTTTGGGTTTTAATCGGGTTTAATTAGTTAATTAATAGTTGCTTTAATTTGAATTCATTTGGGGGTTGACTTGGTGAGAGAGAGAGAGAGTGTGCATCATGGCTTAAGCCATGCTTGCAATTAATGAGGATAGAGAGAGGAGGGGTTGACATTGGGGTGATGATTTTCCTCTCCTTTTGTTTTGTTCTTTCTCACAACCTCACTCACACACACACACACACACTTACCTCACAACAGTAGCAGCAACAACCATCTCATCTCAGCAGCAGAAGCAAGCCGCACAGCAGCAGCAAGCCACAGCAGCAGCAGGCAGCAGTAGGCAGCACCAGCAACAGTGAGGGCAATAGCAGCCACAACTCCAGCTGCAGCCCCTTCCCTTCACTTCTTCTTCATCCTCCAGCTCCCTAGGGTCGAGTGTGGGGTATATTTCCTAAACTTACTCCCTAGTTTACTTGTTTAGTGTAGTTTTGCTTCGGTTAGTGGTTTTTGATGCGATTTAGTGCGATATGAGGTGTTTAGCGGGAACCTTGAGCAAGTGATGTGTGATTTGGTTTCTGTAGGTTGATAGAGTGTTGTTAAGGCCATTTCAACCCAGCTTAGCCCCCAATTGCACTAAATTACCACCAGATACCTATTTGATGCAATTCGTCGTTTTTAAGCAAAATTTGAGTTTCTGGAAACTGCTATCGACCCGATGAGTTCAGAATAATTTTGAGATGACTGCAGTGTAGTGGCTAGGTACTGATACCCCAGGTAGAACCCGACCCCCTTTCTTCATGTTAAGGCCGCCGAAATATCGTTTCTGGCCGCAATTGCGGCCAGATGGGTAGGGTTTGGGTTGGGGTTTGGTCCTATGGGTGTCTTCTGTTGTGTGTAGTGTTATGGTATATATATATTTGTAAGTTAAGTTCTGTATAAAAATCTGGAACTATATACCTATTTCTCGTATTTTAAACCTCCGCGACACGCGTGATATGCGTGTGGGTTTGGGGTTTCTGCGTAACGCGATGCGTCAGGGTAGTTTCAGGCGCGAGATCACACGTTTTAGCGTATCGCGCACACGCACGATTGGTTTACGACACGGGTTTCTAATTGTATCGTAATATCACGTTTTGTGAAATTGAGCTTATGTGTGATATATGTTATGTGAATCTAGGTTCGCAGGCGAGTGAGACGGACGCTGCGAAGAAGGGCAAGCAAGTCGTCGGCTACACTTAGTGCGAGACTTCGGTGAGTAGATTTAACATCTACGGGGATATCGCCCGCATGGCGTTATGCGTCAGGGCTGATAGGACCTTATTATTATATGTTGCATTTACCTCATGGACTGTTATTGCATATTGCATTCTCTGCTGTATGTATGCTTAGAATTGATAGAACACCGCACTATTACTAACGGTTCATGTTGCACGAGCACTAATCTGCATGCTACACACACACCGTTAGTAATTGCCATGACACACTCACTGTAGAACTGCCATTATTATATTGCTGTAGTTCATTTCTTATATGATTCGATATGACTTTCATGGAAATTGGGAGCCGCAGGATATCTTTAAAAACGAAAACTAATTTTAAAAGCGGTTTTCCCTTATACCTATATCATGGATTGATGTACGTAGCACATCGCATTGGATTTACTTCTTGGTGTTGGATTTTCATGTGATTTCTGGTTTTGAGGACCGTGGGATTTTTAAGAAAAGATGCACCATTTGAAAACCCAGTTCCTCATGATATGATATTTTGGTACGTCCACCACGCGTTTTCTCGGTGCTGAGACGTGTGCTTGAAACCCGATTCGAGGAGATGGATGATCCGTTTGCGGGTTCGTGATGGACCCGGTATGGTTCCCCGGGGCGAGAAATGTTTTTCGTGGAGTAGACGATGAGCCTGGCAGGGTGGCGAGTACCTACCGGTGATTGGTTGGACCTGGCGGTTATCCGGAGGATACCGACCAGAGTCGAGAGATGGATGCGGGATGATCCGTATTGCCAGGGCCGAGGGCCGATACCGCAGACGGAGCCTGTGGGCTGATCCGGACTGACGGAGCCCGATATATGAGGATTTGCGTGTCGATGCTGGACACGAGTATTTTATGATGTTTTGGGTGCCGATGTTGGGCACTCGTGATTTCTCAGAGATTTACAGGATTTGAGGGCCGATGGGTCTGCCGGCGCCTGAGTTATTGGGATTTGGGTGCAGTTGTGGGCACCGATTGTTTTCCACGTTGATATTCCGTGTAAATGTTGTTTATCCTATGCTCAGCATTGATTACCATATATCTCATCCTGTAGTTATTTTACCTGACAGAGCATCTGCATGATTATTGCACATACTGCTTATCACGCATTGATATCATCTGCTGGCATTTGTTAGAGTAGCGCAGTACGTGCATGCTCGCGATTACCTTTATATGTTATCTCTATTCACGAGTTGGCAACTCACCCCCGTTGTGCCACAGTATTTACAGGTTGCCCTCAGCATAGTCGCGGCAGGCTGTCTTTTGCATCTTTTGGCTACAGATACCACCATAGTTGCGGCGAGAGCTGTTTTGGATTTAGGTGGGTTGTGGTATCTGACTACTGTTATTGTATCCCTTTTGTATCTAGTACTCTCCATCTACCATTTATGTACTGGACTTAGATATTGTGTGAGGACGATGATATATATTTTGTATTCTGGTGTCGAGCTCGTGGGAGCCGACTGTTTTTATATGCAGTTATTTTCTGAGATGTTTACTTATTGATCATTCTTCGCTACGGCGTCGTATATTACTATTGTGATGTTGGTTTCCGCCGTTGGGCGTGATCGCTCCCGTTTGGGAATGTTTTGTTTCATTATATCTCATTTTTACTCGTATCCTCTTTTATACCCGGTCTCGGGGCTACTTTTACAAAGGAAATGCTGCCAAAATTATTTAAACGATTAAGTAACTTTTAAAGAACTTATTGAATTATTTAAGGTTTTCTAAATGTTTTAACTAAATGTTTTCAACACTCACTATTTTTAAATGGTTTTGATTTCTAGGTTCGGCTTACTTAGTCGCGTTACGCCTGTAAACGTAGCGTGGTTAAGTGCCGGTCACGAGTCAAAATACTCGGGTCGTGACACAATAATTCATTATTCATCACAAAAGCTTTCTTCTTCTTCTTCCTACTTGAAAAAGCTTTCTTGCTTTTTGACTTGTGATGATTTAAAGTGAGAAATTGAAAACAAAAGAGAGCAAAATTCCTACTTCATCATCCTCATCTATTCTATCCATTTAGATTAGGGTGTTCACTTTACTAATACTTGATTAGAGAAGTGAGAGCTTGAGTTTGAGATTCTTCAAGGTAGATCATCTTCGAAAAGGAAGACTTCTAGCAAGCATGGGTCGTTCGACTTGTGGAGCCTCTTTAGAGTCTGGAAGTTCATGGATCGCGGCGAAGGGACTACTACTCGGAGCTTATGAAGCAAAGGAACGGACTACAAAGGTTGTAATCCCTCTCTTAGATGTAAAGTTGTTTACATGCATGTTAACCCTAATTCTCTAGTTATCATCTTGGTTAGGGTTTGTTTAGCACCCTAAATATTTTAAAGTAGCATGATTGATGCTTTCCAAAACCTTCACATGGTGCTATGCTAACCCTACAGTGGTATCAGAGCCAAGCCAGAGCATTAGGCGTTGTCTAGATGAAGTTAGAATTCCGATCGAACCCCGAAACACCGAGAATTGACCCCTTACTGGAAAATTTTTCAAAAGTTGAAATTTTACATCAAAAAAATACTCAAAAAATCATGCAGGGATTTTTATGGACCCACCTGAAGAAAGAGTCCCTAACTCGCTACAGTGACCGCGTAACCGCGGCCAAAACCTGGTTTTGGCGGCGGTTCCGCGGCGCCACTGTGCAGGCCTGGGACGGGCACTTCAGTGACGGTCCATAGGTGCTGGGGCATGCTACTGGGAATTTTTATTTTATGTTCGAGTGTTGAGCTCACTGGTGTATTTTGGGAATTCGTTGTGTCTGTCGAATTATCTAACTTCGCCTAGTTATCTCTGATGTTTATGTATTGCTGTGATATGTTATATTGGATCGTTGTGTATTGAATAGGCGGGGGTTTTATGTGAGATGAGAGTTTTCTTTTTCATTCATGTGAAATTCATTTGTATGTAATATTCTTTTATTGGGGCACTTCCGGGTTGAGGATGATGTCACCATTGTATATTATTTACTTTTCCGCATTAGGATAGACCCAAGTCGGAGAGCACAAGTAACCGGGTTCTAGGGTCCAGTGGGAGGCCATCTCGAGGAGTCGAGACCGGGTCTCCTAACCCTAGAATTGGTAGGGTTCCTTGCCGCTCTTGTAGGGGTCTAGGGATGTGGGTTTGGCTATTCATCGCGATTGTGGAATCCGTGTTTTATATAGGGTCAAAATAAAACACGGATGTCCTAGTATAACCAATATTTCATATGTTGACTTCTGCTGCTATGTTCAGTGATGAGATCATATTACTGCCTGAGACGAATGCTTATACTGTATGTTGATATATATATATTGGTACTTTCGTTTCTTTTGTGATGCTTAGGAAGCTTAAATGATGGGTTTTATTAATGAGATTAATAAAACAAAAGAAACCTAAAAGATGTTGTAGAATCAAATTTTCAAAAAAGGTAGCTATAGTTTTTGCTTTGCTTAGCCGTATTCCTTGAAGAATATCCAGCACCTTATTCGATAAGGAAAGTGCCGAGATCCCTTCACCGGGAGTGGCCTCTTTAGCAAAACTGGCAGATGCTATAAACTCACGGTTTAGTTTTTGATTGCTTCTATAGTTTTTGCTTTGCACAGTGGTATTTATGAAATATCCCGCACCTTATTGATGAGGAAAGAGCCGAGATCCCTTCACCGGGAGTGACCTCTTTAGCGAAACTAGAAAAGCCTAAAAAACACTCCTTTTCAAAATCACTTGTTTCTACAACGATATAAAGTTCATTACGCTCATGGTTTTCAGAAAAACCTGCGTAGCCCTCCGTCATTTCAGATAAAGACTATTTAGTATTCATGCTGCGTTTGTTGGCCTTTGTCAAGGCATAGTGTGCGGTAGCTGACTAGTACTTATCTGTTTATGCATGTGATGCGATTAGATTAGAGTAGTCGTACGACCTTGTTGGCCTTTGTCAAGGGTCATGCGGGTGGGTTTATTTCAATCAAGAAATGACGGGTTGAACTTAACTAGCTTCTTATGGTTTGTTGGCCTTTGTCATGGCCATAGGGGGTTAGGGGTAAAAGATATTATCGGGAATTTCAAGTGTTTAAATTTGCAATGAGATTGCATACCTTCTATGAGATAGTTGGATCCCGATACCCACTGCGAGTAAGAGTTACTCCTGGGAGAGTTTTACACATGACAATTAGCCGATCAAGTAGGTGTCTAGAAAGGTGTTAACGGGGTTATGCCTCTGGGAAAACGAGGTTTATTTTAATTAGGTCCGTGCGAAAGCACGTGGAACCTTCCTCAAAGTACCAACACTGATCTGGCTGAAAGATTGACGAAATTGCAGGGTGTAATTAATCCTGGCTAATCTTACCTTTTAGGGTTTGAAGGAAGATTTGATTAAAACAGTGGGAGACATCCTGATTAGATAAGATAATAACCAATTTAATCTTGCAAGAGAGCACGCTAAAGTGTTTTCTTCTCTCTCTCTCTCTCTCTCCAGGTAGCGACCATGTCAGACCTTAATCAAGATAATAATATAGATGTATTGACCGAACCCGCTTGTTATAAAGAGCAGGGGAACGTTGGTTCCATTCTTTCTTATAATTGTTATAAGACTGAACAGAAAATAGGGGAATACCAGAATTCACACGCCGCCCAAACGAAGAATAAACATGTTGATGTATCTTCTTCGGATGTGTTAGTTACCGAGAACCGTTTCTCTGTTCACTCTACGTCCTGAGCGTTAGATACCGGACCAGGATCCCACGTATGCAATATATTGCATAGGCTAATGAAAGGTAGAGAACTGGGAATGGGTGATCATTCCGTAAGAGTAGGGAATGGTGCAGCCAAAGCAGTTGGCGAATATCATCTTGTATTACCAAGTGGTAATACATTGATTCTGAACGAATGCTATTATATACCGAACATGATATGCAACATTATATCAGTTTCTTTATTAAGTAAAGAAGGATATAATTTTGTAATACAGGATAATATTATGAACATCTTCCTAAATCAAAAGTTGATTGGATCAGGCTCGTTACATAATGGCATATATGTTTTAAATCAAAACACAGTTCTTAATATACAGAACACACACAAGAGGAAGAGTTCAGAAATGAACGAATCCTTCTTGTGGCATTGTAGACTGGGTCATATAAATGCGCACGGCTAGCTAAATTACATAAGGATGAATATTTGAATCAGTTTGAATTTTCATCTTATGACACTTGCCAGTCATGTCTCAAAGGCAAGATGACCAATACTCCGTTTAGTGAACACAGAGAAAGAGTTACAGAACTCTTGGCACTGATACATAGTGATGTATGTGGTCCTATGTCTATACATGTCAGGAACGGTTCTTCTTACTTCATTACATTCACTGATGATCTTTCAAGATACGGACATGTGTTCCTGATGAAACACAAGTCTGAAGCTTTTGAGAAATTCAGGGAATATAAGCACGAAGTAGAGAACCAAACGGGCAAAAGTATTAAGATCCTTCGATCTGATCGAGGAGGAGAATACATGAGCAATGTGTTCATGGATTATCTAAAAGAGAATGAGATTCTCTCTCAGCTTACTCCTCCCTATACACCACAGCACAACGGTGTATCAGAGCGGAGGAATCGCACCCTATTAGATATGGTGCGCTCTATGATGAGTACCACTGAGTTACCTATTTCCTTTTGGGGTCTTGCGCTTGAGACAGCAACATACCTATTGAATCAAGTTCCATCTAAATATGTACCTACCACACCATATGAGATATGGAGTGGGAAGAGACCATGTCTTAAATGTGTTAAGATATGGGGTTGTCCGGCCTATGTTAAAACACAAAATCCGGACAAACTCGAGGCACGGTCAGTTCTTTGTAAGTTTGTGGGATATTGTAAACATTCACATGGATATCTTTTCTACCACGGCGAGGAACAAAAGGTGATTGTTTCTCGACATGCCACCTTTGTAGAAAAGGAATTTCTTATAAATGAAATTAGTGGTGAAGCGGTAGAGCTGGAAGAAGTTCCAGCACCACAAACTACAACTGAAGATTTAATGGAACAAGATGATTCAGTAGTTCCCAACGAACCCCATCCTCTCCGCCGATCTAGTAGGGTTCCTCATCCACCTGAGAGTACTACGATTTTCTCATCGATGGTGGAAGCGAGGATTGCATCATGGAAGATGATGACCCGACTAGTTTCGAGCAGGCCATCACGAGTGGTGACTCTATGAAATGGCTGGATTGAAGGGTTCCTAGGCACGCTCAAGGGGTCTCACAAGGCATCAACCATGCCAATTTCAAATTTTACGGTGCCGAGAAACCCTAGACTAGATCGTTAACTAGAATTTTAGGCGAAAAGAGAAGCTAGTTAACAACTTAACTAAAGGGTAAACGAAAATACAACCTTTGTGGATCCGGTACTCCACCTCCATAGCTGCATTATGATGTGCCTTCTCTGCGATCATCAGATCCCAGGCTCTAGCGTCGGCTTCATCGGAGAAATGGGCGGGCTAGGTCATCGACTTCGATGCCGAAGATGATCTACGTCGAGGCAACACAAGATCAAGCTCCAACTTCACCAAGTCAAGAAACTTGTGAAGAAAACACCCTATACTACTTGGCAAGTGGTAGAGGATGAAGAAATAGGAAGTGGGTTCACTTTAGAATTGGATTTCTCACTCATTTCATCAAGTCACCATTGATGGTTGCAAGCTTTCTTCTTCTTGTTGAAGATGAAGAAGAAGAAGAAAGAATATAATAAGTATATCTAAAAAGGAAAATAATATGAATACTTATCATATACCAACCATGGTTAGGTGTAGAGAATAGACTATGGTTAAGTGGAATGGTTAGGGTTAAGCATGAGACAAAATGGTCACTTAGTCAAAGCTTCATGAAGCTTTGACAACAAACAAAGAAAGCCACCATTTTCTCTTTATCATTTTCTTTTGCCAAAATAAACAAAATGAATAAGTAAATAATAAAATGAAAACCTTAACCATTACACAACCATGGTTTATTCTTTACACAAACCCAAGTGAGCATGTATCATCAAACATGATACAAACAAGTGCACAAAAATATATCACATATACAATGTGCATTTCAAGTTAGAAAATCCATTTACAGTGAACCAATACTAGTTAATGCAAAGTAATATATCAAATATATAATTATAAATTAAATCATTAAATCAACACTTGATTCAATGATCCGGTCATGTCGCATATAACCGACTAGTATCCAATGTATCGACTTATCGAATCAATCCTTGATTCGATAACTAGGTTATATCGCATACAACCAATCGATACATTCATCGCGAGAATAGAATACGGTATCACATACACGCATTATTTTCGGTCCCGCACATATCTCATATGCGCTCCTATTTCGTTTCGCTTGAGTCAGGAAACCTCTGTGTAGGACTCTAAAGACTCGTCAATACGCCGGCAGTAGGTGATGATCATATCAAACACCTACAAGCCGCAAGCGGTCAGCTAAACGTAACGGCCACCCGGGTATTGAGCGATCAGAAGATCGACGAGCAAGCACGCTCATACTCCTGTGAATCCAACCAGTAACACTTACCGTACAGTCCGGTCTCGTCGTCTGATATGTCGCATATCTCGCCTAGGGGTGGTAAACGTCAGACCCCAGTAGCTCGATAAGTCGTGTCGATATGAGGTCTATAACATTTCGAGAAACTACTTGTAACACTTAACAGTAAATCTCAGCAACCCTAGCCAGGGATTTCCGGTTATAGCCAATCGAACACAGCGCAACATCAACTCCCTATACCGGGAGAGACGAATCCCCTCCTATCGCTCATTGCCTCCATGTGATTCGGGACTGTACCCAAAAACCACTGTTTTGCACGCCCTCTTGGACGTGGTAAGGTGGAAATCAAAGCACGGTGGGAATCACACAAGACTCTATGACGATCTCGGGTCTACAGACTAACCTGTACCAGTGTCACCAGAGAACTGCCATCTGACGTAAGGTATAATACCATCTGGGAGTTCTCGGCGAGTCCGTCCAGTGCACCCAGTCTCCACTGAGCACTCGTATATCATCTCTGATGTCAAACACCAATGGATATGGGATCATCCATCGCCCATCTGTATGGGTCGCGAAGGTACACGCTAGTCTACTCTGGTATATCGATGCCCCGTCTCGATACACCCACGACTAGGGACCTTGAAGGATGTACTTATGGACTACCATGTCCCCACTAGTATGATCCGCATCATAGTCCAGGTAGTCAAGTACACATCCTAAGGGCTTTACCAACATGTAACAGAGAGACATCCAGTATACACGTTAAGATAAAGAGCAACCAGATAGCATACTATCATGTCGAGCAAGAAAGTCCTCCCTATATATGTCCCAGCATCCACTACAATATACATCCTATGTACCGTAATGGCCTCTAGGGAATACATATAACTAACAATCTCCCACTTGCACTAGGGCCATCTGTAGCAGTGGTTGTAGTATCTCATACTCAACCATCCCATAAAAGTCTCTCTCTTGGAATAGGCCTTCGTGAGTGGATTCGCCGTGTTATTCTCTGAGTCTGCTCTCCTCACCTAGATTACCTTGGAGATCAACCATCTCCATGATCAGGTGATACTGCCTTAGAATATGTCTGGATCACTGATGGGACGAACGTTCCTTGGCATAAGCCACGACTCCATTGTCACACAATGGGAGGAACGAAGTTCATCTCATGAACAAATATACACCCAGACTTCCTCTTTGGTAGCATCTTAAGTAGCGATGTATCCATCCTTTATCGTCTAGTATGCCACGGTATCTAGCTTGGAACTCTTCCAACATACCGTCCCTTTACTAAGGGTAAAGACAATGCCTGTGAATGACATTCAGTCGTCTTTATCACCCTGGAACCCTTCCAGTGATTCTCCCCTGGATCGATTGATACCATCTCACTACATGTAGTGAGTATCCTAACATCCAATTACATCTATCTCATAGATGAAAACTCAGGATTAAGGAGGTATCACTTTGATCTTATATGGAGAATCCATGTGATAAGCGGAGATCGACCGAGCGTAGCATAGGAAACTCCTTCCCTATCAAGAGTATGTCATCCACGTACTCTACGAGGATCACTACCATACTCCCTACTACCTTTTTGTATATACGAGGTTCATCTACCATTTTGATGATGTCAAACTCTTTGACTAACACATCAAAACAGACGTTCCAACTCCGCGATGCCTGCTTTATCATATAAAACATCTTACACACGTTTCCGCTGCTCCGACTATCTACGAGGCCCTCTGGCTGTGTACTTATAGACGCCCTCTTCTAAAACATCATTTAAAAAAGCAGTCATGGCACCCAACCGCCAGATATCGTAGTCATGGTATGTAGCCGTGGCAAGTAGGATCTGGATGGACTTAAGCATATACCCTAGAAAAGGTTTCATCATTATCCACGCCTGGTTGATGATGAAAACCTTTAACAAGTCTAGCTTTGAAAGTCTCAACTTTGTTAGTTATGTATATGCCCTAGAGGCCATTGTTGTACATTTGATATATATTATAATGGATGCTTGGTTATATATAGAGATGACTTTCTTGCTCGTCATGATAGTATGCTATTTGGTTTCACTTTATCTTAACATGTTGACTTGTATTGGTTTACTGTTTTACTCTCACATGTTGATAAAGCCCTTAGGATCTGTACTCGACTACTGGGACTATGATGAGATCATACTAGTGGGGCCGCGGTAGTCGATGAGTACATCCTATAACTGTTCCTAGTCGAGGGTATATCGAGATAGGGCATCGATACACCAGAGTAGACTAGCGTATACGCATCTTGACCCATATGATGGGTGATGGATGATCCCATATCCATCGGTGTTTGACATCAGAGATGGTGTACGGGTGCTCAGTGGAGACTGGGTACACTGGACGGACTCGTCGAGAACTCCCAGATGGTGATATACCACACGCCAGATGGCAGTTCTCCGGTGACACAGGTACAGGGTAGTCTGAAGACCCGAGATCGTCATAGAGTCTTGTGTGATTCCCACTGTGCTTTGATTTCCACCTTACCACGTCCAAGAGGGCGTGCAAAATGGTGGCTTTTGGGTACAGTCCCGAATCACATGGAGGCAATGAGCGATAGGAGGGGATTCGTCTCTCCCGGTATAGGGAGTTGATGTTGTGCTGTGTTCGATTGGCTATAACTGGAAGTCCCTGGCCATGGCTGATATAGAGATTTACTGGTAAGTGTTACTAGTAGTTTCTCGACCCGTTATGAGCCACACATCGACACGACTTATCGGTTACTGGGGTCTGACGTATACCACCCCTAGACTTGATATGCGACATATCAGACGAACAGACCGGACTGTACGGGAGTGTTACTGGTTGGATTCACAGGAGAACTCACAGGCTAGCTTGTTGATCTTCTGATCGCTCAATACCTGGGTGGCTGTTACGTTTAGCTGACCGCTTGCAGCTTGTGGGTGTTTGATATGATCATCACCTGCTACCGGCGTATTGACGATTCTTTAGAGTCCTACACAGAGGTTTCTTGGCTCAGGCGAAACAGAGTAGTGGCACATATGTGATATGCGCAGGAACGAGAATAATGCGATATGGGATACCGTATTATATTCTCAGGATATTTAGATATGAACCGGGTCATCGGATCAAGTGTTGATTCGATGAATCGGTACATAATATATTAGTCGGTAATATTCGATATAGCCGGATCGTCGGATCAAGTGTTGATTCGATGATTTAATATATAATAATATATATGATATATTATTATATTAACTAATATTGGCTTGCTTTATTATTTCATTTTCTCAGTGGATGATACATTTATATATATGCGATATATGTTAATTGTATTATTTTCTTTTGTTGCAAATATATAATATATATGTGATATATATTATTGTGACATGATATGATTAATTGTTAAACATGTTTAAGGATGATTAATTGAGGTTAGGGTTTGATTAGGGTTAGTAGCTTCAAGTTCCTTCTAGAAGCTTTTTCTTTTGTCATTCTTAAGACCTTTATGGATGACACATTCATTTAACTTAACCAAACCCTAACCCTAGTTGTTTCTCTACACATTCTCATCCATTCATCCTTGACCATGGTTATATATCAATCATATGATTTATATTTCTATTCATTACAAAAGGAAAAGATTAATCATTATCTTTTTGATTATCCATTATCTTCTTCTTCTCTCTTGAAGAAGCTCTCTTGAAAATCCTTAAGTGATGATAAAATATGAGAAAATGATATAAAAAGAAAGCAAAATCACTACTCTCTCATCCTCATCTCATCTAGCCCTTGGGATTAGGGTGTTCTTCTCTTTTGAGTGAGAAAGCTTGAGTCGAAGCAACTTCAAGGTAGATCATCGGAGATTTGGATTACGACAAGCTAGAATGGATCGTTCGAGTCGTGGAGCCTCTCATAAGACCGGGAGATCGTGGATCGCGGCAAAGGGACTTCTACTCGGAGCTTGTGAAGTGAAGGAGCGGACTACAAAGGTTGTAATCCCTCACACTTAGATAAAAGTTATCTTATTGCATATTAAACCCTAATAATCTAGCAAAGATCCCGGCTTTGGGTTGTTCGGCACGTCTAAAATTTAATCCGGGCATGTTTGATGCCTTAAGAACCTTCACAAGAGTGCCTAGGAACCCTACAAACTTTTCCATCTACACCAAGTATTTTTCTCAAGATTTACTTGCTCCTGATGGGAATTTAACCCTTCAGATATAGCAACCAAAGTCTATACTTTGTTGGTGTACAAGGATTCCATCTCAGATCACTAAGCATCCAGCCATTCTTACAGAGTCCCACTCCTGATGGCCTGCTCGAAACTAGTTGGGTTATCATTTCATGATGCAATCCTCGCTCCCACTGTCATATAGAAACCGAAGTAACTCTCAGGTGGGTGAGGAACCCTACTAGATCGGCGGAGAGGCTGAGATTCGTTGGAATCTACTGAATCCTTTAGTTCTGTCAAAACATCAGCTGTAGTTTGTATAGATGGAACATTTCCAGTTCTACATAACAGACCTTACCTCGAGCTTGTCCGGATTATGCTTTTAGACATAGGCCGGACAACCCCAAATCTTAACTAACTTAAGATATGGGCTCTTCCCTTTCCATATCTCATACGGAGTGGTAGGCAACTGATTTGATTTGAACCCTATTCAATAGTTATGCAGCTTCTCAAGTGCATAACTCCTAAAAGGAAAAAGGTAACTCAGTAGTACTCATCATAGAGCACACCTTATCATATAGGGTGTGATTGCTCCACCCCGATATACCATCGTGCTATGGTGTATACGGAGGAGTAATTCTGAGAGAGAATCTCATTCTCCTTTAGAATAGTCCAGGATTTCCGTGCTCAAGTATTCTCCTCCTCAATCACAACAAAGGACATAATACTTATACCCGTATTTTGGTTCTCTACTTCTAACTTATATTCTGTGAATATCTCAAAAGGTTCGGACTTGTGTTTCAACAGGAACATATGTCTGAATCTTGAGAGATTATCAGAGAATGTAACGAAGTACAAAGAACCGGTCCTGGCATATGTAGACATGGAACCTTCATACATCAACATGTATCATCCCAAGAGTTTACTAACTCTTTCTTTGTTTCCAATAAACAGAGCTATGGTCATCTTATCTTTGTGACATGACTGGCAAGTTTCACAAGATGTAAATTCAAACTGATTTAAATATGCATCTAAAATGTAACTTCAGCCTGTCGGGTCGCATTGATATGACCTAGTCTATAATACCTCAAGAAGGATCCGTTCATTTCTGAACTCTTCCTCTTGTGTGTGTTCCATATACTAAGAACTGTAGTTTGATTTAGAACATCAATGCTTTTAGATAACGTGCCTGAACCGATCAACTTTTGATATAGGAAATGTTCAAAACATTATCCATCAATACAAAATTTTATCATTTCTTTACTAATAAAGAGACTGATATGATTTTGTATATCAGGTTCGGTATCTAATAACATTTGTTCAGAATCAATGTACTGATCATACAGGGTGATAGTGACCAACAGACTTGGCTGCAACACTTGCCCCGTTTTCTGTCTCATGAAACTTATCACCCGTTCTCAGTTCTCTACCTTTCTGTAGCCCTATTATTCCAGAGTTTAAAGTGATATGCGGAGAAGTTGGGAGTCAACAGAGACGATCGAATGTCAGAAACCTATTATTCCAAGTTTAAAGTAGTCGGAAAGACATGCAGGCAATTCTATGGTCCCTCTAGAAGAATGCAACCCTAACTCGACTTAATGACCGTGTGAAAGCCTTTGAACCTTCGGGTTTGCGGCAGTTCTACGGCGCCATTAGTGAGGCTTGGGTTTTCCCTTCTACGGCTGGACCACCGATGCTGTGGTATGTACTCGATACTATTAAACTGTGCCCAAGAGGTTGAGCTCTTGAGGGATTATGAGGTTTTGACGACTCGATCGGGTGGCTCGACTTAACTCGGATGCTAGGTGGTGAGATGCATTTCTTGGGAGACTCCCGATACGAGGATAGCCGTTGGAGCTCAGTCCATGTAGCCATGATGAGACGAGTCCGAAGCAGTCGACATTAGAGAAAGTGGAGTAAGAGGTTCGTACCAGATCTAGATGAGATAACGTTCCACTCCGCCGACATCAGAGATGCGATGCGCATGCCGAGGCATGGTACATGGATTTACCTTCCAGAATGAGTTGCGATGAGTATGCAGTCGTTCCAGAGCAAGATGCAGATATAGGAAAGGACGATGACTTCCGGACAGTTGGCAGAGACGAGATATGGAAGCGACCGTGAGCAGGATTCCTTCCAGGACACTGCTGCAATGACACTTGCACCCAGGATCAGATGTGTCACGTACATTCAGAGAGCCAGACGCCGACGCCAGTGATATGCTGTCTTACGAGTGGTCGCGATGATTGACCGGGAGATTTCAAGAGACGTGCCAGAACGGGATCATCCCCGTTAGCACACCTGACAAGGCCGATGAGCCTATGGACCAAGAGATTAGTAATTCCCAATGAAGACCTTGACCCAGGAGTGGTCATTGTTACGTACACCAGCAGGCCAGAGTTCATGATCATCGACGAGACATCCCACTAGTGACCGCGACAGTTGGCCCGAGATTCTTAGAGGATGCGCTTGAGCGGTACTATGCCGCCATTATTGATTTCGATGTTTTGGGTGATTTATTCGAATGATCTGATTTTGATGATTGAGGATTTACGATCCTTGCATAGTGTTGCACTTGATATCGTTTTCGTGCTTGGGTTTCACATGTTTGTGATTTTACGGTTTTAGACATTTGAGTTGATTTTGTGCGTATGCACGCACACGATTTGGTTCCTGCACTCTGTATAGTTTATATATGCTTGCAGTGCAGTGATACGCCTTTTGTGCACTTAGATGCATTGGACTTTGATTTCGATGGTGATGTTCGATATTTGTTTTGTGCACCTTGTGCACCTGATTTGATTTTGCGCATGTTCGGCACTTGATATTGGATTTCATGATTTCGTGCACGATGGATGCACCTGATTGGATTTTCGCGCATGTTGGGCGCATGTTTTGAAGTGTGATTTTGGTGCACACCAGATTCACTAAATCGAGATTTTTCGTGCATGTCAGATGCACCTGATTTTGCTGTTAGGCACACATGTTGCCTACGACAGATGTTTCGTGTACACCCAATGCACTTAGATGTTGTTTCGGTACATATGTATGACACATATTTGGATTTTGATTTCCGTTCGCACAAGACGCGCGTAGTATTCATACGCGTATTTTGGGATTGATTTTTCTTATAGAGCAGTACGTTCTTATAATATTGCTATGTGTTTTCGTACTGAGCAGGTCTAGTGAGAGGACAGTACCTGAATATATTTTACATGTATAGTTTCGAGTTATATCATATTGGTTTTGCTTTGGATTTGGTATTGATGTCTTCCCCATGACTCCAATGATTGCGGGATGCTTGACGGAGTTCTGATTTGATTTATATGCTCATTTTTCATGCGCATGCGTTGCGCTACGATTTGTTTTATGTATTTATGATTTCGGAGCCCCGGCGATTTGATGGTTTTGGCTGAAATATTTTAGTATTTGGGGGAAGTTTTAATTTAAATTCAGGGACCGAATTTCTTTAAGGGGGGAAGATTGTAACGTTTTGAAAATCGTTTCGGTGAAATTTCGAAAAAACGGTAAAATAAGGGGGGTTTTCTGTAAAAAGTCAAAATGCAAATATCTTTATTTTAAAATTAAATATACATATTCTAGCTATATAATTACTAGTATTTGGTGTTTATTGAGCCACTGATGAAATTTCAAATTTTCTGAAAAAAATATTATTTTAATATTATTTTAAGCCGTCACTAATACATTTAATTAGGGAAAATTACAAATTGGAATGAGTTGAAACAAATTTTGTGCATCATAAAACATTAAATAAAATTTTATCATGTGGTTTTTGAAATGAAATCGTTTCCCAAAACGATTTAGAAAATATCGAAGAAAAATGCTTAATTAGTAAAATTAGTGTAAATAGAAATTGGGGTATAATATTTATCATTTTCTTTCTTCACCCAAACTCACCCACACCCTCTCACCCCCCTCCCTATGTGCTGGCCGAGCCTTGCTTCCCCATCCCCAAAATTTGTCCCCACTTCTAAGCCTAAAGAAAAGAAAAGAAAAGAAAATGAATACAATAAAGAAATGAGAATGGGTTGACTTGTGATATGGGCCTTTGACTTAACCAATCACTTTCCCCACCTCACTCTCTCTCCTCCCCCTCCCTAATTTGGCCGAGCCTCCCTCTTGCAACAGCCCCATTTTTTGCTTCTTCAATTCTTGAGCTAAAAACCTCACAAATTCATCAAAACACCCACAAAAATCAAAATCTAATCCCTACCCATTTCTTATTGGCTATTCTAGTATGGATCTAGGGAACAAGATTTCTGTTTGGGAGGCCATGGGTGCTTGTGGATCTTCAAATGTGTTTGGGTATAATTCTAAACATTTTGCTTAATTTGTTACTTAATTTCTTAAAGCTAAATTACTTAAGTGTTAATTAGGCTTTAGTTGCAAGTTTTGAAATTCAAGATAAGAATTTGAATGCAAGTTAGGGTTTTGTGAAATTGGTGTATGGTTGTGTGATATATTTAGGCTCTTATGTTGTGTTAATACAAGATTAGTAGCTAGTTGCTAATGGTTAGTTTAAAAATTGTGTTAATCCTGCCAATTTGCTAACTAGGTTTTTGAAATTGGTTAAATAATTGGGATTAAAAATGTGATTAGGTTTTTCATGACTTCTTTAACATTATAAAGTGTAGTTTAACACTTTAGTTCATGGAAATCCAACCTAAATTGTTGTATGTGCATTTTTGCTATAAAATTGTTGAAATTGGTTAAAATTGCAAACTAGGTTTTTGAAATTGAATTAAATTGTGGGTTTAAATTTTACGTAGTGGTTTCTTTGGCATAATTAAGATATAAAGTTATCATCTTGGTCACTGGAATTATCAAAACATCATGTTTTGTACAAAAACGGTAATTTGTGCTTGCTATATTTTCGGAAAAATGACTTTTTAAATGAAATTGGGGTTTTTGGAAATTGTAAGCTATTTTATATTATAATTAGTGCTTGTAATTGTACAAATGAGTGTGTTGGGAGTTTTCTCGATTGTTTGGCGTTTGTACGCCGACGTCGGGGGTTTTTGGGTTCATTTGTGAAAGCAACCATAGGTTTTGACTTATGTGGGATTTGTGTGTCGTTTTGGTCATGAGTCGGATTTTAAAGCGATACGATGCGTTGTGATATGTACGTACCCCCATGTGGACTTCGAGACGACAAACAAGCGCGTGGCGACATCGGCACCGGCGAGCGAGGACCATGTGAGTAGATTTATATCTACGGAGAGAAGTCGGGTGGATGGCGTATAGCACCCCCGCAGTCCGTGGTGGTGTATACGGATGCGTATACACACCAACAATTATTATATGTTATTTGGGATTAATAACGATATTTAGGATGGATATTGGTGTGTTGGATTATTTTAGTGTTGCGAACCCTAGGGTAGTGTTGCACTACACATACACACCTATATACTTGCATACATTCCTATTTTTATGTGTCCATGGGTTACCATTGGGTTAGTTGCGAAACCCTAGAGTGGTTGTTACGCACACACAGACTTGCATACATTACTTTCTTGTGCGCAGATTGGGATGTGTATATATGTATATATGCGTGGGTATGGGACTATGCATATGTACATTCATATACGCATGCATGGATAATGAGGATAGTACTTGGGATTTAAGATGAGTCGATGAGATTTGATTTGAGGCCGTGATATCGGTGATATTGCAGGGTTCGTATTTGAGATACGACATGACGTTGTAGCGGGTCCTTGACATAGTGTTTCACACACGTGGATGCATACTTAGGCGGTATCAGTATTGCACTAGACGTAGATCAGTACCCCGATCATGATATTTGATAAATAGGATACCAGGTGAATAGTATGATGAATGTGATATTAACCCGTACCCAGATTTGGGGATTCCGTACGACGGATTTACGTACGAGCTATCTTTTGATGATTGATCCGCACTCTTGACTTGGGATGTCTGATTATACATATGGTATCGGATATGATATTATTGAGGCGGGATCACCGACTTATATATATACAGGTATGTATATGTATCGACTCAGATGTTAGGCGGTTTCCTTACCTGTAGCCCAGCTGGTCAGCTTAACCCTTTAGTTTAGTTTAGTTGTTAGATTAGATTCGATTCTTACCTATTTCAAAACTAACAAATCGTGGGTATTTTAAAAGACAGCCCAAGGGATCCTACGGATATTTCAAAAGACGTATCTTTTCATAAAAACACCGTAGCCCCTATTTTCAAAACCCCATGATTCGTGTAATTTCAAAAGGCACCATTTGTAGGACTTATATTAGTTTAATGCAGATTAGTTATAGTTGCGTCTAGTATTCAGCTCCCGCTCAGTATTGTTGTTCGCTCCGCATCACATGCTTATATTATGCTTCATATTCTACTGTTGCTATCTTGTGGTTAGGACGCCAACACCATTACCGATGATGCGTATGTTCTACGTACACTTACTTGCTGGCTCACACACATCTTCATCGGTAATTGCCATGTCACGTACACCTTAGAAATATTATTGCTTGACATAGCCTGTTAGCTAATAGTTTAGACATGATATTAGTGTACTTGCCTTATATGTTAGTTTAGACATTGTAGTTATTACCTGCTACTTCATGCATACTGATATTCATTGTTATGTCGCATTCATGGATTCTCATGCATATATTCACTTTTTACGTTCTATTGAGGTTTTGGATTCGGATTCCATGAGATTTTCTCGATTTGGGGAAAACCGCAAAACATATACAAACTTCTTCTTTCTTTTTTTAAATAAAAAGTGCGGTTTTCTTCCCATGATGTATGAGTCGTCCACCATGAGTTTGCTGATGGATTTCGAGACCCGATTCGAGGAGACGGATGAACCGTTTCGGGTACATGGTGGACCCGGTAAGGTACCCCGGGGCAAGAAGCGCGTGATGATGACGATGTGAGCCTGGCAGGGGAGCACTACCTACCGGTGATTTTACCCGACACGTCGGATACCCGGAGGATACCGTCGTGGTCTTGAGATGGATGGTAGGGGACGGTCTGGACTGACGGCGCCTTAGATATTGTGATTGAGACATTGAGATTTCGAGATATTGTGGTACAGAGACTGTGATACAGAGATATCGAGATATTGGGATTACGTTTTGTGCCGATGCTAGGCACTGTTTTATACTGATTTCATTATGATACCTCATTTTAAAAATACAAAGGGAATCTCACTAAATTATGAAAACAGTTTTTCACTTACATGTATTCTGTTTTCATGCATTCATACCTCATTCATATGATATTTTGCTACCTGAGGCACTGACACGGGCACATGAGATTACACTCGGGTTAGATGTTTACCCTAGCCTTGTTTTAGGTTGCATGTTATATATATAATTGAGGATATATTATGATCATTGACCTAGGTTGCGTTATTTATGCGATTTCTTTCCGTAGATGTTTTTTCTATTCACGAGTTGGCAACTCACCCCCGTTATGTCCCAGTTTCTTGCAGGTTTGCCGTACAGGTTTCATTACGGCTTTGCGGGCATAGCTTCCTTCGGGTGATTTGCTAGTAGGTAGGTTTACTTGTATCGTACCCCCATTATATAACTTGTATATTATTATTCTGTTGTATCTAGAACTTCCATCAACCAAACAAGTGTTATTTTTGAGATAGAGACCAGTGATGTTATTCTTTCGACCTTAGAGTCGCGCGTTATATTTCTGCCGATTTCTTATGGTTTTCAGTTTCCTTTTGAGTTTTGATCCTCGCCGTTGGCGTTGTATATTATATTGCTTGTGTGGTTGTGATCGTCGATTGACGAAGAGCTAACTCCCGCTTGGGGATGCATTTTTATTGATTTCGTATACTATTCATGTTGTATCCCGTTTGGGGGCCAGTATTTACAAAGGAGACTCTGCCAAAATTTTTAGGAAATTTTTGACGTTTTTAGAAACCCGCATAATTCGGCTTATGCTTTTAAAACTACTTATTTAAATTGGTTTTCCTTCACTCTACTACTTTTCTTGGTTTGCATTTCTGGGTTTTCGGCTTACTTGGATTACGTACGCCTCGAGACGTTTCGTAATTTAAGTGCCGGTCATGTTCTGTACTTTCGTGACGTGACAAAGTTGGTATCAGAGCGTTAGGTTTTACCTTCGGAGCGTAGGATGACCCTTGGTTGATGGAATATGTGACTAAAGTAGAGTGACGTACCGTAGGTATGTTCCGCGGGATATTTACGATATGCTACTCCACTTAAGAAGCCTTAGGATGTATATTTCTTTGCTCAGTATTATATTCATTCCGATCTAGCCTCATCAGTACCAGTTATGGTTTTGCTGCCACGATTACGGGCAGGGAGAGCTATAGCTAGAGTTGCGGTCAGCACGAGCTCGTCATGAACGAGGACTGACCAGGGCAAAATTCCGGTGACACACGATTGCGGAGATGTGTCTTTTTACTGTGTTTCCGCGCCACGAGCGTTTGGCGGATCACCTTTATGAGGTTACTCAGTTGTACGGATCGACACTAGAGGATTGAGCCAATGATAGAGGCCAGCCAGATTTTGATGACCGTTGGTGTATTGCTTACTCATGATGATTGAGGCACTGTTCAGCGTGCAGACGAGTGAGCCAGTTGTTGCTGCGAGCGACGAGATATCGCCCTATATGTTGGAGTTATGTAGTACAAGTTGTACTAAGAAATGATAGAAGGTCGCTAGTCACCCGAGGATGAATGACTAGGACATGTGGTTCGTTCGCCTACCCGATGAGAGGTCATCAGATAGATTGATTCCAGCTAGAGACGACTTCACGCGGAGACGTTGGGAGTCGACAGAGACGATCGAATGTCAGAAACCTATTATTCCAAGTTTAAAGTAGTCGGAAAGACATGCAGGCAATTCTATGGTCCCTCTAGAAGAATGAAACCCTAACTCGACTTAATGACCGTGTGAAAGCCTTTGAACCTTCGGGTTTGCGGCAGTTCTACGGCGCCATTAGTGAGGCTTGGGTTTGCCCTTCTACGGCTGGACCACCGATGCTGTGGTATGTACTCGATACTATTAAACTGTGCCCAAGAGGTTGAGCTCTTGGGGGATTATGAGGTTTTGACGACTCGATCGGATGGCTCGACTTAATTCGGATGCTAGGTGGTGAGATGCATTTCTTGGGAGACTCCCGATACGAGGATAGCCGTTGGAGCTCAGTCCATGTAGCCACGATGAGACGAGTCCGAAGCAGTCGACATTAGAGAAAGTTGAGTAAGAGGTTCGTACCAGATCTAGATGAGATGACGTTCCACTCCGCCGACATCAGAGATGCGATGCGCATGCTGAGGCATGATACTTGGATTTACCTTCCAAAAGGAGTTGCGATGAGTATGCAGTCGTTCCAGAGCAAGATGCAGATATAGGAAAGGACGATGACTTCCGGACAGTTGGCAGAGACGAGATATGGAAGAGACCGTGAGCAGGATTCCTTCCAGGACACTGCTGCAATGACACTTGCACCTAGGATCAGATGTGTCACGTACATTCAGAGAGCCAGAGGCCGACGCCAGTGATATGCTGTCTTACGAGTGGTCGCGATGATTGACCGGGAGATGACAAGAGACGTGCCAGAACAGGATCATCCCCGTTAGCACACCTGACAAGGCCGATGAGCCGATGGACCGAGAGATTGGTAATTCCCAGTGAAGACCTTGACCTAGGAGTGGTCATTGTTACGCACACCAGCAGGCCAGAGTTCATGATCATCGACGAGACGTCCCACTAGTGACCGCGACAGTTGGCCCGAGATTCTTAGAGGATGCGCTTGAGCGGTACTATGCCGCCATTATTGATTTTGAAGTTTTGGGTGATTTATTCGAATGATTTGATTTTGATGATTGATAATTTACGATCCTTGCATAGTGTTGCACTTGATATCGTTTTCGTGCTTGGGTTTCACATGTTTGTGATTTTACGGTTTTAGACATTTGAGTTGATTTTGTGCGTATGCACACACACGATTTGGTTCCTGCACTCTGTATAGTTTATATATGCTTGCAGTGCAGTGATACGCCTTTTGTGCACTTAGATGCATTGGACTTTGATTTCGATGGTGATGTTCGATATTGGTTTTGTGCACCTTGTGCACCTGATTTGATTTTGTGCATGTTCGGCACTTGATATTGGATTTCATGATTTCGTGCACGATGGATGCACCTGATTGGATTTTCGCGCATGTTGGGCGCATGTTTTGAAGTGTGATTTTGGTGCACACCAGATGCACTAAATAGAGATTTTTCGTGCATGTCAGATGCACCTGATTTTGCTGTCAGGCACACATGTTGCCTACGACAGATGTTTCGTGCACACCCGATGCACTTAGATGTTGTTTCTGTGCATATGTGTGACACATATTTGGATTTTGATTTCCGTGCGCACAAGACGCGCGTAGTATTCATACGTGCATTTTGGGATTGATTTTTCTTATAGAGCAGTACGTTTTTATGATATTGCTATGTGTTTTCGTACTGAGTAGGTCTAGTCAGAGAACAGTACCTGAATATATTTTACATGTATAGTTTCGAGTTATATCATATTGGTTTTTCTTTGGATTTGGTATTGATGTCTTCCCCATGACTCCAATGATTGCGGGATGCTTGACGGAGTTCTCATTTGAGTTATATGCTCATTTTTCATGCGCATGCGTTGCGCTACGATTTGTTTTATGTATTTATGATTTCGGAGCCCCGGCGATTTGATGGTTTTGGCTGAAATATTTTAGTATTTGGGGGAAGTTTTAATTTAAATTCGGGGACCGAATTTCTTTAAGGGGGGAAGATTGTAACGTTTTGAAAATCGTTTCGGTGAAATTTCGAAAAAACGGTAAAATAAGGGGGGTTTTCTGTAAAAAGTTAAAATGCAAATATCTTTATTATAAAATTAAATATACATATTCTAGCTATGTAATTACTAGTATTTGGTGTTTATTGAGCCACTGGTGAAATTTCAAATTTTCTGAAAAAAATATTATTTTAATATTATTTTAAGCCGTCACTAATACATTTAATTAGGGAAAATTACAAGTTGGAATGAGTTGAAATGAATTTTGTGCATCATAAAACATTAAATAAAATTTTATCATGTGGTTTTTGAAATGAAATCGTTTGCTAAAATGGTTTAGAAAATATCGAAGAAAAAGGCTTAATTAATGAAATTAGTGTAAATAGAAATTGGGGTATAATATTTATCATTTTCTTTCTTCACCCAAACTCACCCACACCCTCTCACCCCCTCCCTATTGTAAGTCTACTGTAGCGCCCCGGCAGTCTACAGACGCCAAATGCGGAACAAAAACTTTTTAACTGGCGCTATCGTATACTTTAACCCGGATCTGCCATTATTGCTAAACTAACAAACTGTAAAGAGTGTAGAAAGGTTATACCGAACGATCCGAGTCCTTCGTTCTTCAACCATCATCCCACGCTCCGTTGCGGCTGCTCCGATCTCGTCGATCTCCGATATCCTCGTCGAGGTGGCACCACATCGACGATTCTTTAAACGGGCTCCCGCCTCTGACTTGAGGCAACTCGATAGTCAAGTTTGCTAAAAGAGACGACCAAGAATGATGTAGAGAATGAGTAGATGACTTTGTCTCACTTCGTCCAAATCCGTGGACGATCGGTTAATGAAGTTGCCGAGGGAATCGGGTGATGGAATGAAATGAGGCAATGAAATTTCCATGCACCCTTAACACTATCATAATCTTTTCTACAAAAAAAACATCAAGTGAGAGAGTGTGAGAGGGGGCCGGCCATATATAGATGGGGAGGTGAGTGTAGGAGGAGGGATAGAGTGACCACAAGAAAGCTATCATGTATGAATACAATAAATGCAAAACCATGAGTCATTAGAAACAATGAACCTTAAAACCCTTAGTCATCATTGCATTAATGACACCATTAATGCACTAATGACTCACCATGTCAAGTCACCATCCTAGTCATCATCTAGAAGCTTCCACAATCATCTCAAGAAAAGATAAACCCGTCTTTAACCAAATGTTAAAAGACGGTTGATAGAAAACTGGAAACTGGCAACTTCCAAAAGTGATCCTGAAACGAATTTCAGGACAACCCCGAAACTGTATAAATATACCCGCATTTGTATTACGACCGAATACAAATGCAACTGAGACAAAGATATTATACTTACTCAATATAATACTCGGATCCGGCTTAAACCAAAGCCGACCAGTATCATCTGCCCGAAAATAACACGTGCGTAAACGCACGTGCATTTTCCGAACCTTGCCATAAAACCATACGGCCTCTACAACGTTTCGCCTGAACTTGGGAAACTGTCTGTGGGGGACTCTAATGACTCGTCAGTACCCTGGCAGTGGGTTTAAGCACAAACCGTCAGCGGCACTAGCAATGCGTAACGGCTGCCCATGGACTGACCTCAAGGGATGCCGATGAGCGAACTCATCCGGAAAACCCTACTGAGCCTAACAGTGACAATGTATATACAGTCCGGTCCGTTCGTCTATGAGTATCGCATATCTGCCTAGGGGGCTAGTAACGTCAGACCCCCAATAGCAGTATAAGTCGTGTCGAAGTGAAGCCCAATAACACCCTGAGATACTACTGGAGTACCTACCAGTAAATCTCCTGCCACGGCCGTGGGCTTTGTGTAATGGCTCTCCTAGACACATCACGATCTCGCCCCCAATACCGGGAGAGACGAATCCCCTGCCGATCCGCTCACGTGCCTCCATATGGCTCGGGACTGTACCCAAAAGCTACCTGTTTGCACGACTCCTTTGAGCCGTGGTAGGGTAGAAATCAAAGCACAGTGGGAACTCACACGAGACAAATGACGACCTCAGGTCGATGAACTAACCTGTACACATGTCACCAGGGAACTGCTATCTGACGATAGATATAGTACTAACTAGCAGATTCCCGGCGAGTCCTGTCCGGTGTACTCATAACCCAATGAGCACTTGTATGCATCTTAGGTGATCCAACTGACACCAGTGGCTTGTGAGACCGGCCACCGCCCCTCGTCGGGGTCTCGACTGTAAACACTAGTCTACTCCGGAGTATCGATGCCCTGTCTCGAAACTCCCATGACTAGGGACCACAATTAAGGATATGCGTATAAACCACCCAACTCTCACGTATATGATCGCCATCATACTGTTGGTAGTAAAGCAAGATCCTAAGGGCTCTTTCAAAGTGTAACATGTAATCAGTCACCTGAACATGTACACGACTGATAAAGGCAAACCAGATAGCATACTATCATCTCGAGTAAGACTGTCATACCGGTATAGGTCCTCCGCAATCATTGCAATCACTGCAATCACGTACCTGCGATCCAATAATTGACTATGAGGGCACTATCTCCAACAATCTCCCACTAGCACTCAAGGCTAATTATTGCGATGTCGGCTACTCACAGCCCGTGTGAAAACGAACATCCAACTCCTCTACTAATCAGTTTCACAAAGCCCGTTTGTAAAACTAATGTGTTCGAGAAATAGCCTCAGTGAGTGGATCCGCCTAGAAGTTTCTTTCTATATCTCTCTAAATCTCAAGTTCGCGGAGAAAGCCATCTCCCGAATTGAGTAATACCTGTCTTAGAATATGTCTGGATATCTGATGGGACCTAGTTCATAAATGAACTCCAAATCCAAACTTCTTAGACTGTATCGATCACTGAACCTAATCAGTATCCGGCACCATGCCACCCACAGTATCCTCTTGAACCACCTGTCCATAATACTGTCCCTCTTCGTCAGAGGGAAAACTATAACTCTGACAATCACTCTGTCATCCATGTCACCTTTGAAGCTTGGAATGATAATCTTCTCCCGAAGGAGGCTGCCGTCATCAAATCCGTAGAACATGCACTTATGTTCAAAAACTGCTTCCTTATGTTTCTCCAGGATTGGATTAATATAAACTCATCGCATCTAGTGCAAAAACAACATCTGGTGTGGTACTTGACATCTCACGATTGACTCAACTGCCTAAGCAAGTGATATGTCAATCATGCACATCCCTCTCCCCTTTAGTCTATACGACACCTTTAGAGAGGGTGACTCCATCACCTGCAGGTACACCACCATGCGAGGAGTCATCTATTCTAAAAACCATTAGAATACTGTCAAAGTACCTACATTGGGAAACTACCCAAATCCAGATCTAAAACCATAGATCTAGAAACCAGAATGTCAAATATTATATCCATATCCTGTCTGGAGAAACAACTGTGTGACGACCAAAGTACAACCGATCGTAGTATAGAAATTTTACTTCCTACTCTGAGTATGTCATCAAATACCATGACATCACACCCTACTACCTTCTTAACAGATCCATCCCCTATCCTGATTGAAGTCAAACCCATGACTGTCACATCAAAATTAGATGATCTATCTCCGCTATAACTGCTCTAGTCTATAAATAGACATAAGCTACTTTCCCACCATGCTTCCGTTGCTCCCACTGACTACGACAACCCTCCTACCGGGTCTCATAACCTGGAACAACAGTAGTGTCAAGTCTGGGTAGATAAGAACCTCCCTGTCACCGTCCATGAGGCTACCGGAGTACCTCTCGGGTGTCTGAGGTTACCCACCATATCTGCGGAGTGGCTATTGGAATGTCAAACCAGATTGAATATATAGGTCCTATTAAATTTTCCGTAATCGTTCGCGGTTCTGGAATCATTTCCAGTTCTACCAGACTCCCACTATTGTTTTATGAAAAAGATCCATTTTACTAAAACTGTGGCGAGTCAAGAACAATATCACTATTGATCTTCCAAATGGTAGAATATCAACCCTCGTCATAGCCAGAGTCAACCCACAAACAGCCATTACAGAAACGTGCCCTGAGTTATCCAGAGTCTGGTTTTAAGCATAAGCTGGACAACTCCCCGTACCTCAATATCTTTTAAGGTACGAACTATTCTATATCCAATATAGAAACTTTGGCACTATTTTAATTGGAACCATATTCAAACCATGCAGCTGTCTCCAGTGCATATCAACTTAATGGAAAGAGGCTAATCAGCATTACTCAACTTAGGAATCCATCCAATTATGAGTAACCTGAAAGAGAAACACGTTTCTCAAAACCATCACTATCATCTGAATACCATTCACAAGAATCTACATCTTCGATCTCTTTGAAGAATCACGATACTTGTGATACCTTGTTCTCTACTTTATTCTTATACCCACAACTTCTCAAAACTTAGACCATGTATTTCTACGAAACACTTGTCTAAATACTAGAGAAGTTATAAGTAAACAGAACATAGTACGAGGACCTACCCCTTTGTCCTGATGGACACTGGACAACATACAATACTCTCTATAAGTCCGCTGAGTTGAACAACTCATAACCTGTGCGTTGTAGGTGGAAAACTGTACCCTGGCGATTTCCTCAAATATCACCAATTACTATGAATTCCGATATAATGAGGATAATCACCTAATTCTCAATAACTTACTCCCACTCATCATCTGTAAAACCATACAAGTATGAGAATGAAACCTGGTAAATACATACCCTTGGAGTAAGTGTCTAATCGGGAAAACAGTTTTTCTTTTAACAATGCACTGAAACATGAAAATGTTTCGTAGGGGTATCCTGGTATTCATAGCAATGCCTCTTCCATAATCCAATTCATGACTTCAACCGTATATTTTATTGCAATCTCTCCAAATCCCTTTATTTGTCTTTAGTCGTTACCTTCTGTACACCATCGTTAGGCTAAATGGTTTTCTTCCTTCCCTACCGTTCGGCACCAGCCTATGGTTTGGAAGAAGACTATCCAGTAAGCATAATAGGTGTACCCTCCTAAACCAAGGAGTACTCGTATCTCGAGAGAAGGTGATGATAAAAGACAACTGAATAATACCTTATTCTTTTAAAGGTGAAATAGGAGTGGCGATGAAGTACGCGGTTTTAGTCGTGAATGATAACAGTCGCAATTTACTTTGCCCTCTTTCTAATCCCTTTATTTTGTCTTTACATATTACCTTCTGCACACCCTACTTAGGCTAATTGGTTTTCTTCATTCCCTACCTTTCGGCACCAGCCTATGGCTTGGAATAAGACTATCCAATAAGCGTAATAGGTGTACTCTCCTAAACCAAGGAGCCCTCGCAACCTGAGAGAAGGTGATAATAAAAGACAACTGAATAAACCAATTCTATTTCTCCTGAACCTGGATCCATCCTCAAAGAAGTCCCTTCGAGTTCGTATATAACCATACGATGGATCTATCCAATGGAAGTGGATATCCGTAGTAATACGGGTGTTCTGAGAAATTCAAAGGGTAAAAGAAGGAGTGGCAATGACTTATGCAACTCAGACAATCCAAAAGCCAGTATTTTAAGAAGGTTCGGTCAACTTGGTCACTGAGTCATAGTCTAGGGTCGGTCAAAGGTCGCTGCCAAAGAGAGAGAGAGAAAAGAAACACTCTGCGTGCACTCTATCCTAGATCAGAATGGTCATCACTTTATCTAATCCGGAAACCTCCCACTGTCCTGTCAAATTCTCCTCCAAACCTAAAGAAGAATCAATCGGAATCACCCGAAGAGTAAACCAACTCATCAGTGGGAATCGGAATCCAACTCTCATCGCATGATAACGTGACGGAATCCACTCGCGTTATCACACTCCAGAAGGTATGCGCATGCCTGGCAAGTTTCAGTTTCTTTAGAAACTCACGATATGATTTTTGCCCCATGTTCTTATGACCTTGGCGAAAGTCAACAAATCATAAGTCACATGTCAAGTTCTGCCCGTCATTATCTTGTTAATTTGAACCCACCCGTACATACCCTTGACGAAAGCCAACAAGGTAATACGACTGTCCCAAACCAACACATCTATCTATGCAACAAATGAATACCCCAGCAACTACCAAACACTATGCCTTGACGAAAGCCAACAAACATAGCTTGAATATTACTGACCATCCATAAGAAACGACGGAGGGCTACGACTGGTTTTTGGCGAAAAACCTTTAACGTAATGAACTTGATCTCGTTGAAGGAACCTGATAGCTTTTTAAAATATAGTGGCGAAAACCTTTTGCTAAAGAGGTCACTCCCGGTAAAGGGATCTCGGCTCTTTCCTCGTGGAATGAGGTGCAGGATATTCCACTGAATACCGCTATGCAAAGCAACTTGTAATCGACTATAGTGAAGTTATTACGCTGACGCAAACTTCTGCCCAAGGGGTCAGTCCCGGTGAAGGGATATCGGCCCTTGCCCCGTCGAATGAGGTGCAGGATATTCCACTGAATACCGCTATGCATAACAAAAGAAAACGTCTTTGTAATAACACTTTTTAAATTTGTTCCAACAACATCCAAACAGGTTTGTTTTACTTTGCATTGATCATAATCAACGCAGTCCCATCATTTAATCACACCAGAAAAAAACGAAAATAAAATGTACGTATATGCCATCCGCATTTGTCACTGGGTCCCGTCATCACCCGTTAGGTTACTTAACTAACGACAGAGCGGGGACTGGACTAGCGCGGGTGTAAAACATATACAACATCTAATAGTGTATAAACCAATATACAATAATCGCTCCAGGCGTGATAGTATGCAACATTACAGAAAAGTAATAAGCATCACAGAACAATACAGATAATCTGGGATCCCCAAGTTTCACAGAGCCGCTGCTGAAACTCGACGTTCCCCTGTCGTGTGGATAGCCTGTGCAATGTAACCTAGACCCCTACGGGTGCGGCAAGTTACCCGCCAAAACCTGAAGCGAGGCAGCCCCCTACAGCATAGTGAATGGACCACCCAGCACTCCACGGAATCCGGTAATCTTGGGCACCCCTCCTTGGGTCAACCTGTACCCCCTACGAGTGCGGAGAATAGTCTGCCAATTCTAGAGTGGGACCCCTCTGCCTCTCAAAGCCATGAGATGCGGACCCGTTGCCTTCCCGAACCCGGCTATCCGTGCACTCCGTCGCGGGGCAAAACCTAGTACAGTAATGAAAAATAGTACAATAGGTACATCGACCGCAACCTGGTCGTGCCCCAAAAGAATATTATACAACAGGCAGTGACGGCTGTCCACAAGTTGGACGCTCGCCCCGCAATATCAAATGTACAAATAAACTCAAACCGTACTACCATTGCACACTGCTATCCACCACGACAAATCCGCAACATCACAGCTCAACACAGAACATCAACGCGAATGTCACGTTCGCAAACCCGTCTAAAAGAACTATAGCAATCAGACGCGGTTTACCGATCAAATGATATTCCCGGTCGTAGATATAATGTAAGCACTGTAAACTAACGTGTTTAAATTTCGATCGACCAAATATCAAAAAATGGGCCCCACGACTTACTGGTGAACAGTAACAAAATCTGGGCCAAAACGATATTTACCAAAAACCACAAAATCTAACAGAGAACCCACTGTACAAATTTGGGAGCATGAGCTCACCAAGTGGCCGCGGATGCGCGGCCAAACCATGGGTTTGGCCGCATTTCCGCGGCAGTTTGGTGGAGTCATGTCCCCAAATTTTGTCGTGGTTCTTAGAAAAGTCTGCACATATTTTTAAGACATGCAGAAAAATTTTAGGAGACCATTTAAAATCGACAGAAACTGTCAGGCTAGAAATTGCAGTTTTTAGCATTCCGGTTCGATCGATGTTTTAAACGCGTTAGCACAAGTTAGTATAGCAAAATGGTTAGTCTTTGATACCACTGTAAGTCTACGGTAGCGCCCCGGCAGTCTACAGACGCCAAATGCGGAACAAAAACTTTTTAACTGGCGCTATCGTATACTTTAACCCGGATCTGCCATTATTGCTAAACTAACAAACTGTAAAGAGTGTAGAAAGGTTATACCGAACGATCCGAGTCCTTCGTTCTTCAACCATCATCCCACGCTCCGTTGCGGCTGCTCCGATCTCGTCGATCTCCGATATCCTCGTCGAGGTGGCACCACATCGACGATTCTTTAAACGGGCTCCCGCCTCTGACTTGAGGCAACTCGATCGTAAAGTTTGCTAAAAGAGACGACCAAGAATGATGTAGAGAATGAGTAGATGACTTTGTCTCACTTCGTCCAAATCCGTGGACGATCGGTTAATGAAGTTGCCGAGGGAATCGGGTGATGGAATGAAATGAGGCAATGAAATTTCCATGCACCCTTAACACTATCATAATCTTTTCTACAAAAAAAAAATCAAGTGAGAGAGTGTGAGAGGGGGCCGGCCATATATAGATGGGGGGGTGAGTGTAGGAGGAGGGAGAGAGTGACCACAAGAAAGCTATCATGTATGAATACAATAAATGCAAAACCATGAGTCATTAGAAACAATGAACCTTAAAACCCTTAGTCATCATTGCATTAATGACACCATTAATGCACTAATGACTCACCATGTCAAGTCACCATCCTAGTCATCATCTAGAAGCTTCCACAATCATCTCAAGAAAAGATAAACCCGTCTTTAACCAAATGTTAAAAGACGGCTGATAGAAAACTGGAAACTGGCAACTTCCAAAAGTGATCCTGAAACGAATTTCAGGACAACCCGAAACTGTATAAATATACCCGCATTTGTATTACGACCGAATACAAATGCAACTGAGACAAAGATATTATACCTACTCAATATAATACTCGGATCCGGCTTAAACTAAAGCCGACCAGTATCATCTGTCCGAAAAATAACACGTGCGTAAACGCACGTGCATTTTCCGAACCCTGCCATAAAACCATACGGCCTCTACAACGTTTCGCCCGAACTTGGGAAACTGTCTGTGGGGGACTCTAATGACTCGTCAGTACCCTGGCAGTGGGTTTAACCACAAACCGTCAACGGCACTAGAAATGCGTAACGGCTGCCCATGGACTGACCTCAAGGGATGCCGATGAGCGAACTCATCCGGAAAACCCTACTGAGCCTAACAGTGACAATGTATATACAGTCCGGTACGTTCGTCTATGAGTATCGCATATCTGCCTAGGGGGCTAGTAACGTCAGACCCCCAATAGCAGTATAAGTCGTGTCGGAGTGAAGCCCAATAACACCCTGAGATACTACTGGAGTACCTACCAGTAAATCTCCTTCCATGGCCGTGGGCTTTGTGTAATGGCTCTCCTAGACACAGCACGATCTCGCCCCCAATACCGGGAGAGACGAATCCCCTGCCGATCCGCTCACGTGCCTCCATATGGCTCGGGACTGTACCCAAAAGCTACCTGTTTGCACGACTCCTTTGAGCCGTGGTAGGGTAGAAATCAAAGCACAGTGGGAACTCACACGAGACAAATGACGACCTCAGGTCGATGAACTAACCTGTACACATGTCACCAGGGAACTGCTATCTGACGATAAATATAGTACTAACTAGCAGATTCCCGGCGAGTCCTGTCCGGTGTACTCATAAACCAATGAGCACCTGTATACATCTTAGGTGATCCAACCGACACCAGTGGCTTGTGAGACCGGCCACCGCCCTTCGTCGGGGTCTCGACTGTATACACTAGTCTACTCCGGAGTATCGATGCCCTGTCTCGAAACTCCCACGACTAGGGACCACAATTAAGGATATGCGTATAAACCACCCAACTCTCACGTATATGATCGCCATCATACTGTTGGTGGTAAAGCAAGATCCTAAGGGCTCTATCAAAGTGTAACATGTAATCAGTCACCTGAACATGTACACGACTGATAAAGGCAAACCAGATAGCATACTATCATCTCGAGTAAGACTGTCATACCGGTATAGGTCCTCCGCAATCATTGCAATCACGTACCTGCGATCCAATAATTGACTATGAGGGCACTATCTCCAACACCTATGTGCTGGCCGAGCCTTGCTTTCCCATCCCCAAAATTTGTCCCTACTTCTAAGGCTAAAGAAAAGAAAAGAAAAGAAAATGAATACAATAAAGAAATGAGAATGGGTTGACTTGTCATATGGGCCTTTGACTTACCAATCACTTTCCCCACCTCACTCTCTCTCCTCCCCCTCCCAAATTTGGCCGAGCCTCCCTCTTGCAACAGCCCCATTTTTTGCTTCTTCAATTCTTGAGCTAAAAACCTCACAAATTCATCAAAAACCCCATAAAAATCAAAATCTAATCCCTACCCATTCTTATTGGCTATTCTAGTATGGATCTAGGGAACAAGATTTCTATTTGGGAGGCCATGGGTGCTTGGGGATCTTCAAATGTGTTTGGGTATAATTCTAAATATTTTGCTTAATTTGTTACTTAATTTCTTAAAGCTAAATTACTTAAGTGTTAATTAGGCTTTAGTTGCAAGTTTTGAAATTCAAGATAAGAATTTGAATGCAAGTTAGGATTTTGTGAAATTGGTGTATGGTTGTGTGATATATTTAGGCTCTTATGTTGTGTTAATACAAGATTAGTAGCTAGTTGCTAATGGTTAGTTTAAAAATTGTGTTAATCACGCCAATTTGCTAACTAGGTTTTTGAAATTGGTTAAATAATTGGGATTAAAAATGTGATTAGGTTTTTCATGACTTCTTTAACATTATAAAGTGTAGTTTAACAGTTTAGTTCATGAAAATCCAACCTAAATTGTTGTATGTGCATTTTTGCTATAAAATGGTTGAAATTGGTTAAAATTGCAAACTAGGTTTTTGAAATTGAATTAAATTGTGGGTTTAAATTTTACGTAGTGGTTTCTATGGCCTAATTAAGATATTAAGTTATCATCTTGGTCACTAGAATTATTAAAACATCATGTTTTGTACAAAAACGGTAATTTGTGCTTGCTATATTTTCGGAAAAATGACTTTTTAAGTGAAATTAGGGTTTTTGGAAATTGTAAGCTATTTTATATTATAATTAGTGCTTGTAATTGTACAAATGAGTGTGTTGGGAGTTTTCTCGATTGTTTGGCGTTTGTACGCCGACGTCGAGGGTTTTTGGGTTCATTTGTGAAAGCAACCATAGGTTTTGACTTATGTGGGATTCGTGTGTCGTTTTGGTCATGAGTCAGATTTTAATGCGATACGATGCGTTGTGATATGTAGGTACCCCCATGTGGACTTCGAGACGACAAGCAAGCACGTGGCGACGTCGGCACCGGCGAGCGAGGACCTGTTGAGTAGATTTATATCCACGGGGAGAAGTCGGGTGGATGGCGTATAGCACCCCCGCAGTCCGTGGTGGTGTATACGGATACGTATACACACCAACAATTATTATATGTTATTTGGGATTAATAACGATGTTTAGGATGGATATTGGTGTGTTGGATTATTTTAGTGTTGCGAACCCTAGGGTAGTGTTGCACTACACATACACACCTATATACTTGCATACATTCCTATTTTTATGTGTTCATGGGTTACCTTTGGGTTAGTTGCGAAACCCTAGAGTGGTTGTTATACCCACATACGCACACACAGACTTGCATACTTTACTTTCTTGTGCGCAGATTGGGATGTGTATATATGTATATATGCGTGGGTATGGGACTATGCATATGTACATTCATATACGCATGCATGGATAATGAGGATAGTACTTGGGATTTAAGATGAGTCGATGAGATTTGATTTGAGGCCGTGAGATCGGTGATATAGCAGGGTTCGTATTTGAGATACGACATGACGTTGTAGCGGGTCCTTGACATAGTGTTTCATACACGTGCATGCATACTTAGGCGGTATCAGTATTGTAATAGACGTAGATCAGTACCCCGATCATGATATTTGATAAATAGGATACCAGGTGAATAGTATGATGAATGTGATATTAACCCGTACCCAGATTTGGGGATGCCGTACGACGGATTTACGTACGAGCTATATTTTGATGATTGATCCGCACTCTTGACTTGGGATGTCTGATTAGAGATATGGTATCGGATAGGATATTATTGAGGCGGGATCACCGACTTATATATATATAGGTATGTATATGTATCAACTCAGATGTTAGGCGGTTTCCTTACCTGTAGCCCAGCTGGTCAGCTTAACCCTTTAGTTTAGTTTAGTTGTTAAATTAGATTCGATTCTTACCTATTTCAAAACTAACGAATCGTGGGTATTTTAAAAGACAGCCCAAGGGATCCTACGGATATTTCAAAAGACGTATCTTTTCATAAAAACACCGTAGCCCCTATTTTCAAAACCCCATGATTCGTGTTATTTCAAAAGGCACCATTTGTAGGACTTATATTAGGTTAATGCAGATTAGTTATAGTTGCGTCTAGTATTCAGCTCCCGCTCAGTATTGTTTTTCGCTCCGCATCACATGCTTATATTATGCTTCATATTCTACTGTTGCTATCTTGTGGTTAGGACACCAGCACCATTACCGATGATGCGTATGTTCTACGTACACTTACTTGCCGGCTCACACACATCTTCATCGGTAATTGCCATGTCACGTACACCTTAGAAATATTATTGCTTGACATAACCTGTTAGCTAATAGTTTAGACATGATATTAGTGTACTTGCCTTATATGTTAGTTTAGACATTATAGTTATTACCTGCTACTTCATGCATACTGATATTCATTGTTATGCCGCATTCATGGATTCTCGTGCATATATTCACTTTTTACGTGCTATTGAGGTTTTGGATTCGGATTCCATGAGATTTTCTGGATTTAGGGAAAACCGCAAAACATATACGAACTTCTTCTTTCTTTTTTAAAATAAAAAGTGCGGTTTTTTTCCCATGATGTATGAGTCGTCCACCATGAGTTTGCTGATGGATTTCGAGACCCGATTCGAGGAGACAGATGAACCGTTTCGGGTACATGGTGGACCCGTTAAGGTACCCTGGGGCAAGAAGCGCGTGATGATGACGATGTGAGCCTGGCAGGGGAGCACTACCTACCGGTGATTTTACCCGACGCGTCGGATATCCGGAGGATACCGTCGTGGTCTTGAGATGGATGGTAGAGGACGGTCTGGACTGTCGGTGCCCTAGATATTGTGATTGAGACATTGAGATTTCGAGATATTGAGGTACAGTGACTGTGATACAGAGATATCGAGATATTGGGATTACGTTTTGTGCCGATGCTAGGCACTGTTTTATGCTGATTTCATTATGATACCTCATTTTAAAAATACAAAGGGAATCTCACTAAATTATGAAAACAGTTCTTCACTTACATGTATTCTGTTTTCATGCATTCATACCTCATTCATATGATATTTTGCTACCTGAGGCACTGACACGGGCACATGAGATTACACTCGGGTTAGATGTTTACCCTAGCCTTGTTTTAGATTGCGTGTTATATATATAATTGATGATATATTATGATCATAGACCTAGGTTGCGTTATTTATGCGATTTCTTTCCGTAGATGTTTTTTCTATTCACGAGTTGGCAACTCACCCCCGTTGTGCCCCAGTTTCTTGCGGGTTTGCCGTACAGGTTTCATTACGGCTTTGCGGGCATAGTTTCCTTCGGGTGATTTGCTAGTAGGTGGGTTTACTTGTATCGTACCCCCATTATATAACTTGTATATTATTATTCTGTTGTATCTAGAAGTTCCATCAACCAAACAAGTGTTATTTTTGAGATAGAGACCAGTGATGTTATTCTTTCGACCTTAGAGTCGCGCGTTATATTTCTACAGATTTCTTATGGTTTTGAGTTTCCTTTTGAGTTTTGATCCTCGCCGTTGGCGTTGTATATTATATTGCTTGTGTGGTTGTGACCGTCGATTGACGAAGAGCTAGCTCCCGCTTGGGGATGCATTTTTATTGATTTCTTATACTATTCATGTTGTATCCCGTTTGGGGGCCAGTATTTACAAAGGAGACTCTGCCGAAATTTTCAGGAAATTTTTGATGTTTTTAGAAACCCACATAATTCGGCTTATGCTTTTAAAACTACTTATTTAAATTGGTTTTTCTTCACTCAACTACTTTTCTTGGTTTGCATTTCTGGGTTTTCGGCTTACTTGGATTACGTACGCCTCGAGACGTTTCGTAGTTTAAGTGCCGGTCATGTTCTTTACTTTCGGGACGTGACAAGCATATATGCGATATGTGAGTGACCGAGAATAATACGATATGAGATACCGTATTCTATTCTCGCGATATGTGATATCGGCCGGGTATATGTGATATAACCGGGTCATCGGATCAAGTGTTGATTCGATGAATTAGTACTTGTTATATTAGTCGGTTATATGTACTATAGCCGGATTGTCGGATCAAGTGTTGATTCGATAATTTAATGTATAATTATATATGTGATATATTACATTTCGTTAGCTAATATAAGCTCTCTTTATTGATTCATTATCTCACGGATAATACATTAATGTATATGCGATATATGTTAATTGTATTATTTTATTTTGTTATAAAATATATTGTATATGTGATATATAATATTGTAACAAGTTAGGGTTACAAATGGAACATGGTTGTAAAGTTTAAGCAAAGTTAGGGTTTGGATTTGGGTTAGCTTTTTCGAGAAGCTTCATGAAGTTTTCTTTTTTGTTTTCTAGCTTGATATTTTGTGAAGATATTTTGTTAACCCAACCCAAACCCTTAACTCTAGTTTATTCTCTACATGAGTTAAGGCCTTCATTTATTAACTCATGATTGTCATTTGTAACCATAAAAATAATTCATTATTCATCACAAAATCTTTCTTCTTCTTCTTCTTCCTCTTTGAAAAAGCTTTCTAGCTTTTTGACTTGTGATGATTTAAAGTGAGAAATTGAAAACAAAAGAGAGCAAAATTCCAACTTCATTATCCTCATCTATTCTAGCCACTTAGATTACGGTGTTCACTTCACTAATACTTGATTAGAGAAGTGAGAGCTTGAGTTTGAGATTCTTCAAGGTAGATCATCTTCGAAAAGGAAGATTTCTAGCAAGCATGGATCATTCGACTTGTGGAGCCTCTCTAGAGTCCAGAAGTTTATGGATCGCGGCGAAGGAACTACTACTTGGAGCTTATGAAGCGAAGGAATGGACTACAAAGGTAGTAATCCCTCTCTCTTAGATGTAAAGTTGTTTGCATGCATGTTAACCCTAATTCTCTAGTTAAGATCTTGGTTAGGGTTTGTTTAGCACCACAAAAATTTTAAAGCAGCATGATTGATGCTTGCCAAAACCTTCAGAAGGTGCTATGCTATCCCTATATCCCTACCCCAACAAACCAAGGATCAAAGCCCTCGCCAAGAGGCACCGGACCGCTACCCTACTCGGCCATCCTTAGTAGGCCACTCACGGCCCCTCCCACGTTAAGGATCAATGCCGTCACCAAGAGGCACCGAGCAGCTACCCTACTCGGCCATCCTTACTAGTGTTAGTTGTATGTATGCCCTAGAGGCCAGTGTTGTACAGATGATGTATATTATATTGGATGCTTGGACATATATAGAGATGACTTTCTTGCTCGATATGATAGTATGCTATCCGGTTACTCTTTATCTTAACATGTACACTAGTCTCTTTATACTGTCTTATAGTTACATGTTGGTAAAGCCCTTAGGATGTGTACTTGACTACCTGGACTATGATGCAGATCATACTAGTGGGGACATGGTAGTCCATAAGTACATCCTTCAAGGTCCCTAGTCGTGGGTGTATCGAGACGGGGCATCGATATACCAGAGTAGACTAGCGTATACGCTTCTCGACCCATGTGATGGGCGATGGATGATCCCATATCCATTGGTGTTTGACATCAGAGATGGTATACGGGTGCTCAGTGGAGACTGGGTACACTGGACGGACTCGCCGAGAACTCCCAGATGGTATTATACCTCACGTCAGATGGCAGTTCTCAGGTGACACTTGTACAGGTTAGTCTGTAGACCCGAGATCGTCATAGAGTCTTGTGTGATTCCCACTGTGCTTTGATCTCCACCTTACCACGTCCATGAGGGCGTGCAAAACGGTGGTCTTTGGGTACAGTCCCGAGTCACATGGAGGCAATGAGCGATAGGAGGGGTTTCGTCTCTCTCGGTATTGGGAGTTGATGTTGCGCTGTGCTCGATTGGCCGTAGTAGGGAAGTCCCTGGCCAGGGCTGATCAGAGATTTGCTGGTAAGTGTTACCAGTAGTTTCTCGACCCGTTACGAGCCTCACATCGGCATGACTTATCGGTTATTGGGGTCTGACGTATACCACCCCTAGACTTGATATGCGACGTATCAGACGAACAGACCGGACTGTACGGTAAGTGTTACTGGTCGGATTCGCAGGAGTGTGAGCGGGCTAGCTCGTCGATCTTCTGATCGCTCAATACCCGGGTGGCCGTTACGTTTAGCAGACCGCTTGCGGCTTGTGGATGCTTGATATGATCATCATCTGCTACCGGCGTATTGACGAGTCTTTAGAGTCCTACACAGAGGTTTCCTGGTTCAAGCGAAACGAAATAGGAGCGCATATGAGATATGTGCGGGACCGAGAATGATGCGTGTATGTGATACCGTATTTAATTCTCGCGATTAATGCTTCGAATGGTTGTATGCGATATAACCTAGTTATCGAATCGAAGATCGATTCGATAAGCCGATACATTGAATACTAGTCGGCCGTGTGTGACATGACCGGATCATTGAATCAAGTGTTGATTTAATGATTTAATGTATAATTATATATTTGATATATTACTTTGCATTGACTAGTATTGGTTCACTTTAAACGGATTTTTCTCACTTGGATTGCACATTGTATATGTGATATGCTTTTGTGCACATGAATGTATCATGTTTGATGATGCATGTTGACTTGTCTTTGTGTAAAAGAATTGAACCATGGTTATGAGAGTGGTTAGGGTTTATGTTTCATTCACTTATTATTTAATCCATTCATTATTTATTAAATGGTTTTATGAAAATAAAATGGTTTCATTTATCATGAAGAATGGTGAAGCTTCATGAAGCATTTTCTAATGATGCTATTTTGTCTTCTTACTTAAACCTAACCACTCCCACTAACCATGGTCAATTCTCTACACTTGACCATGGTTAGGATATGATAAATATCATTTTCATTTCTATTTTGATTAAGACTTTTATCATATTCTATCATCTTCTTCATCTTCTTCTTCAAAAGAAAAGCTTGCTACTTTAATGGCAACTTGAGATCTAGTGAGAGAAATCCAAATCTAAAGTGAACCCACCTCCTATTTCTTCACCCTCTACCTCTAGCCAAGTTGTAGAGTGTGTTTTATTCACAAGTTTTATCACTTTGTGAAGTCGGAGCTTGAACTTGCGATGCCTCGACGTAGATCGTCTTTGACACGAAGCCGGCGACCTAGCTCACCCGATTCTCCGATGAAGCCGACGCTAGAGCCCGGAGTTCGACATGGACAGCGAGGAGACTTCGTTGCGGAGCCGTGGAGGTGGATATCCGGATCTACAAAGGTTGTTATTTCCATATCCAAGTAGTTAAGTGTTAACTAGTTTACTTTTCGCCTAGAATTCTAGCGACGATCCGTAGTCTAGGGCTTCTCGGCACCAAATTTTTTATATTGGCATGTTCGATGCCTTGTGAGACCACTATAGGGTGCCTAGGAACCTTTCACTGGTATCATAGCCTAGCTAGAGCCTTAGGCGAAGTCTAGACGCGATTTGAAGCCCGAACGAACCCGAAACCCTAAACTTATCTTGCTCTCTGGACTTTTTCGAAAAAGTGGGATTTTTCCAGATTAAAAATGTCTAAAAAATTCAGCAGGAATATCTAAGAATTATGGTGAAACACGGTATCATGATACATCTTTACAGGCGCGGAAACGCGGTAGAAGCATGGCTTCTGCCGCTGTTCCGCGGCCAACTGTTCAAATTGAGCAATACTGTTTGCACAGTAATTCTTGTTTTATGGTGCTGGATTTTCTGGGAATTTTTAATATTTATTCAAGAGTTGAATTTTCTGGGATTGTTTTAGAGCTTCGGTGTTTCGATCGGGGTATCAAATTTCGTCTTTGTGTTTTTCCGGATAATTTATAGAATATGTTAAGTAGTTCGACCGGATATAAATACCCAACTTTTCCCCTGTCGGGAAATTTCCAAGTGTTGGATTTTTCCGTAGTTTAACGACGTTCTAAGTAGTGCAAGTAATGCGATGGACCCTCTAGAAGACAACAAACCTTAACTCGATTATGTGACCGTCTTGAACTGCCCTTTGAACCTTCGGGTTTGGGGCAGTACGGCGTGCCACATGTGAGGCGTTGGCTTGACCCTTCTACGGCTGGACCGTCGGTACTGAGGCACGAACTGAATGTTATTAGACTTATTTCATGTGTTGGACTGTATCGGGAAAAATTGGGTATTCGACTGTTCGATTGGAAAGTTTAACATTATCTGTTTATCTGGAATGTGATACAATAATTGGAATTCACAAACAGTTATGAGATAACTGGATGAATGTTATAAATTTAGCAGTTTAGTCCCATATGATATTGAAAAGAGTTTTCGATAATGAGACTAAAATGCGGGATTTATATTTGTTAGGCATGTGATGTCTAAAGAAGTTGCGGATTCCAATTGTTGTAGTTTTACACTTTCTTTTCTGTGACCGTAAGTGTAATATGTGATATCGTCGGTTTCGTTGCTATATGTCAACGACAATTGGGATGCGCATATTTACTTACGTTGATGACATGTGATGTTATGTGTTGCTGGATATGTTATATTGGATCGTCGTATAAGAATAGCCGGGGGTTTTTATGTGAGATGAGTGTTTTTCATTTTCATTCATGTAAAAACTTGTATGTAATATTCTTTTATTTAGGGCACTTCCAGGTAGCGGAAGTTGTCACCCTTTGTATATTATTTACTTTTCCGCATTAGGATAGACCCAAGGAGGGGAGCACAAGTAACCGGGTTCTGGGGTCCAGTGGGAGACCAACTCGAGAAGTCGAGTCCGGGTCTCCTAACCCTAGAATTGGCAGGGTTGCTTGCCGCTCTCGTAGGGGTCTAGGGGTGTGGGATTGGCTATTCATCACGACCGTGGAATCCGTGTTTTATACTGGCTCGTATTGAAAACACGGACGTCCTAGTATATCCAATATTTCATATGTTTATTCTGCTGCGATATCTGTGATGTGATTCTGTGATGGATATAGTATATAGTATATATGATATATTATATAGACGTTACTTATGTTTTACACCCGCGCTAGCCCTGCCCTGCTCTGTCGTTAGTTACCTAACCTAACGGTGCACGAGGGGACATCGAGGCGAATGCGGATGGCATAAGTGTACGTCATATCTATCTGTGATGTTTAGGTATTTAAATGATGGGACTTCATTAATGTGATTAATGAAAGATAAGAAACCTAAGATGTTGTGGAATCAAATTTTAAATAAAACAGGTAGCTACAGTTCTTGCTTTGCATAGCGGTATATATGATATACCCCGCACCTTATTCGATGAGGAAAGGACCGAGATCCCTTCACCGGGAGTGACTCCTTTAGCAATAACTGACAGATGCTACACACCCGGTTTGCTTTTGACTGCTTTTGCATTTTTTGCTTTGCACAGCGGTATATATGATATACCCCGCACCTCATTCGACGAGGAAAGGACCGAGATCCTTTCGCCGGGAGTGACTCCTTTAGCAAAACTAGAAAAGCCTTAAAATCACTCCATTTCAAAACTTCATTTGATTCTACAACGATATCAAGTTCATTACGCTCATGGTTTTATGAAAACCTGCGTAGCCCTCCGTCATTTCAGATAAGTACTAGTTAGTATTCGTGCTACGTTTGTTGACTATGTTAAGGCGTAATGTGCGGTAGCTAACCAGTATTTATCTGCTTATGCATATGATGCAGATTGGATTAGGGTAGTCGTGCGACTTTGTTGACTATGTTAAGGGTCGTGTGGGTGGGTTTAATTCAATCAGGAAATGACGGGTTGAACTTGACTAGCACTTGTGATTTGTTGACTATGTTAAGGTCACATAGATGCTAGGGGCAAAATACTATCGGGAATTTCAAGTGTTGAAATTTGCAATGAGATTGCATACCTTCTATGAGATAGTTGGATCCCGATACCCACTGCGAGTAAGAGTTACTCCTGGGAGAGTTTTACACATTGCAATTAGCCGATCAAGTAGGTGTCTAGAAAGGTGTCAACGGGGTTACGCCTCTGGGAAAACGAGGTTTACATTAATTAGGTTCGTGCTAAAGCACGGGGGACCTCCTTCAAAGTACCGACACTGGCCTGGCTGAAAGATTGGCGAACTTGTAGTGTGTAATTAATCCCGGCTAGTCTTTCCTTTTAGGGTTTGGAGGAAGATTTGATAAAAAGCAGTGGGAGCCATCCTGATTAGATAAGATAATAACCAATCTGATCTTGCACGAGCATACGCTAAAGTGTTTTCTTCTCTCTCTCTCCAGGTAGTGACCAGTTCATGCCTTAATCAAGATAATAATATGGATGTATTAACCGAACCCGCATGTTATACTGTGCTGGGGAACGTTGGTTCCGTTCTTTCTTATAAGAGTTATAGGAATGAACAGGATATAGGGGAATACCAGGATTCCCATGCCACCCGAATGAAGAAAGTACATGTTGATGCATTTTCTTCGGGTGTGTTCGTTACTGAGAACTGTTTCTCCATTTGCTCTACGTCCTGGGTATTAGATACCGGGTCAGGATCCCATATATGTAATCAGTTACATGGGCTCAGTAAAGGTAGAGAACTTGGAGAAGGTGATAAAGACATTAGAGTTGGAAATGGTGCAATTGTTGCAGCTAAGACTGTCGGGGAATATCACCTTGTATTACCAACTGGTAATACATTGGTTCTGAACGAATGCTATTACATGCCGAACCTGATATGCAACATTATATCGATTTCTTTATTAAGTAAAGAGGGATATAATTTTGTATTACAGGATAATGTTATGAACATTTTCCGTAACCAAAAGTTGGTTGGATCAGGCACGTTATGCAATGGCATTTATGTTCTAAATCAATCAACAGTTCTGAGCATAACAAACACACACAAGAGGAAGAGTTCTGAACTCAATGAATCCTTCTTGTGGCATTGTAGACTGGGTCACATCAATGTGACACGACTGGCTAAGTTGCATAAGGATGGATATTTGAAACCTTTCGAATTTTCATCTTATGACACTTGCCAGTCATGTCTCAAAGGCAAGATGACCAAAACTCCGTTTACGGGACACGGAGAAAGAGTTACCGAACTCTTAGGACTGATACATAGTGATGTATGCGGTCCTATGTCTACACATGCCAGGGATGGTTCTTCGTACTTCATTACATTCACTGACGATCTCTCTAGATTCGGATATGTGTTCTTGATGAAACACAAATCAGAAGCTTTTGAGAAATTTAGGGAATATAAACAAGAAGTTGAGAACCAAACCGGAAAAAGTATTAAAATCCTACGATCTAATCGAGGAGGAGAATACTTAAGCAATGATTTCCTGGACTTCCTAAAAGAGAATGGGATTCTCTCTCAGCTGACTCCTCCATATACACCACAGCACAACGGTGTATCTGAACGAAGGAATCGCACCCTATTAGATATGGTGCGCTCTATGATGAGCACAGCTGAGTTACCTATTTCCTTCTGGGGTTATGCGCTGGAAACAGCAACATACCTATTGAATCAAGTTCCATCTAAATCTGTACCTACCACACCATATGAGATATGGAGTGGGAAGAGACCATATTTTAAACGAGTTAAGATATGGGGTTGTCCGGCCTATGTCAAAAGGCAAAATCCGGACAAGCTCGAGGCACGGTCAGTTCTTTGCAAGTTTGTGGGATATCCTAAGAATTCTCAAGGATATTTTTTCTACCATGCTGAAGAACAAAAAGTGTTTGTTTCTCAGTATGCCACCTTTTTAGAAAAGGAATTCCTTGAAAAAGAAATTAGTGGCAAAGTGGTAGAGCTGGAAGAAATTCCAGATACACAAACTATAACTGAAGATTTAGTGGAACCAGAAGATTCGATAGTACCAGACGAACCCCAGCCTCTCCGCCGATCTAGTAGGGTTTCTCGTCCACCTGAGAGATACTACGGTTTTCTCATTGATGGTGGAAGCGAGGATTGCATCATGGAGGATGATGACCCAACTAGCTTCGAGCAGGCCATCACGAGTGGGGACTCAGTGAAATGGCTGGATGCTATGCGGTCCGAGATGGAATCCATGTACACCAACAAAGTATGGACTTTGGACGTTGCTCTTGAAGGGGTAAAACCCATTGGGAGCAAGTGGATCTTCAAGAAGAAACTTGGTGTAGATGGGAAAGTGGAGACTTTCAAAGCTAGACTTGTAGCAAAGGGTTTTCGTCAAAGACCAGGTGTGGACTATGACGAGACCTTTTCTCCAGTGGCTATGCTTAAATCCATCCGGATCATGCTTGCCATCGCTGCATATCATGATTACGAAATCTGGCAAATGGATGTTATGACCGCCTTTCTAAACGGTGATTTAGAAGAGTGCGTGTACATGACTCAGCCAGAGGGCTTCGTAGACGGTGGGAGCAGCGGGAAGGTGTGCAAGCTGCTTAAATCCATTTATGGATTAAAGCAAGCATCGCGGAGTTGGAACATCTGCTTTGACGTCGTTATCAAAGAGTTTGATTTCGTCAAAAATCCAGATGAACCTTGTATCTACAAGAAGGTGGCAGAGAGTAAGGTTGTCTTCCTCGTATTGTACGTGGACGACATACTCTTGATAGGAAATGATATTCCTATGCTGCAATCGGTCAAGCTCTTCTTATCACAAAGATTCTCAATGAAAGATCTAGATGATGCCTCCTGCATATTGGGAATTAGGATCTATAGAGATAGATCCAAACGGATTTTGGGATTGTCCCAATCCAGGTACATTGACACCATACTAAAGAGGTTTAGTATGGAAGAGTCCAAGCGTGGGAACTTGCCCACGATCTCTGGAGTCACTCTCTCCAAAGAGATGTCTCCCAAGACTGATTTGGAGAGAGCTCGCATGCAAGGGATACCCTATGCCTCGGCAGTAGGCTCTATCATGTATGCGATGCTATGTACCAGACCCGATGTTGCATACTCACTAAGTATAGTGAGCAGGTATCAAGCTGATCCTGGAGAGAGTCACTGGACAGCTGTGAAGAGCATTCTCAAGTGCTTGCGAAGGACTAGAGATATGTTCTTGGTGTATGGTAACGGAGAGCTCCAAGTGGAGTCCTTTACCGATTCGAGCTTCCAGAGTGATAAGGACGACTCTAAGTCGCAGTCGGGATTTGTCTTTACCCTTTACGGAGGGGCGGTTAGCTGGAAGAGTTCCAAGCAGGAAACCGTGGCAGACTCGACGATGGAGGCTGAATACATCGCTGCCAACGATGCTGCCAAAGAGGCTGTCTGGATCAAGAAGTTCATTACTGAACTTGGTGTGGTTCCAACCATTGAGCATCCAATACCTTTGTATTGCGATAACAATGGAGCGGTGGCTTTGGCCAAGGAACCCAGGTCCCATCAGCGGTCCAGGCATATTCTGAGGCGGTATCACCTGATCCGGGAGATAGTTGATCGCCGGGAGATCGAGGTCAGGAGAGTTGACACGAAGAACAACACGGCGGATCCACTCACGAAGGCCATTCCCCAGACACAGTTTGAGAGACTCTTCGGGATGCTCGGTATGCGATACTACAGCAGCTGGCCCTAGTGCAAGTGGGAGATTGTTAGTTGTATGTATGCCCTAGAGGCCAGTATTGTACAGATGATGTATATTATATTGGATGCTTGGACATATATAGAGATGACTTTCTTGCTCGATATGATAGTATGCTATCCGGTTACTCTTTATCTTAACATGTACACTAGTCTCTTTATACTGTCTTATAGTTACATGTTGGTAAAGCCCTTAGGATGTGTACTTGACTACCTGGACTATGATGCAGATCATACTAGTGGGGACATGGTAGTCCATAAGTACATCCTTCAAGGTCCCTAGTCGTGGGTGTATCGAGACGGGGCATCGATATACCAGAGTAGACTAGCGTATACGCTTCTCGACCCATGTGATGGGCGATGGATGATCCCATATCCATTGGTGTTTGACATCAGAGATGGTATACGGGTGCTCAGTGGAGACTGGGTACACTGGACGGACTCGCCGAGAACTCCCAGATGGTATTATACCTCACGTCAGATGGCAGTTCTCAGGTGACACTTGTACAGGTTAGTCTGTAGACCCGAGATCGTCATAGAGTCTTGTGTGATTCCCACTGTGCTTTGATCTCCACCTTACCACGTCCATGAGGGCGTGCAAAACGGTGGTCTTTGGGTACAGTCCCGAGTCACATGGAGGCAATGAGCGATAGGAGGGGTTTCGTCTCTCTCGGTATTGGGAGTTGATGTTGCGCTGTGCTCGATTGGCCGTAGCAGGGAAGTCCCTGGCCAGGGCTGATCAGAGATTTGCTGGTAAGTGTTACCAGTAGTTTCTTGACCCGTTACGAGCCTCACATCGGCACGACTTATCGGTTATTGGGGTCTGACGTATACCACCCCTAGACTTGATATGCGACGTATCAGACGAACAGACCGGACTGTACGGTAAGTGTTACTGGTCGGATTCGCAGGAGTGTGAGCGGGCTAGCTTGTCGATCTTCTGATCGCTCAATACCCGGGTGGCCGTTACGTTTACCAGACCGCTTGCGGCTTGTGGATGATTGATATGATCATCATCTACTACCGGCGTATTGACGAGTCTTTAGAGTCCTACACAGAGGTTTCCTGGTTCAAGCGAAACGAAATAGGAGCGCATATGAGATATGTGCGGGACCGAGAATGATGCGTGTATGTGATACCGTATTTAATTCTCGCGATTAATGTTTCGAATGGTTGTATGCGATATAACCTAGTTATCGAATCGAAGATCGATTCGATAAGCCGATACATTGAATACTAGTCGGTCGTGTGTGACATGACCGGGTCATTGAATCAAGTGTTGATTTAATGATTTAATGTATAATTATATATTTGATATATTACTTTGCATTGACTAGTATTGGTTCACTTTAAACGGATTTTTCTCACTTGGATTGCACATTGTATATGTGATATGCTTTTGTGCACATGAATGTATCATGTTTGATGATGCATGTTGACTTGTCTTTGTGTAAAAGAATTGAACCATGGTTATGAGAGTGGTTAGGGTTTATGTTTCATTCACTTATTATTTAATCCATTCATTATTTATTAAATGGTTTTATGAAAATAAAATGGTTTCATTTATCATGAAGAATGGTGAAGCTTCATGAAGCATTTTCTAATGATGCTATTTTGTCTTCTTACTTAAACCTAACCACTCCCATTAACCATGGTCAATTCTCTACACTTGACCATGGTTAGGATATGATAAATATCATTTTCATTTCTATTTTGATTAAGACTTTTATCATATTATATCATCTTCTTCATCTTCTTCTTCAAAAGAAAAGCTTGCTACTTTAATGGCAACTTGAGATCTAGTGAGAGAAATCCAAATCTAAAGTGAACCCACCTCCTATTTCTTCACCCTCTATCTCTAGCCAAGTTGTAGAGTGTGTTTTATTCACAAGTTTTATCACTTTGTGAAGTCGGAGCTTGAACTTGTGATGCCTCGACGTAGATCGTCTTTGACACGAAGCCGGCGACCTAGCTCACCCGATTCTCCGATGAAGCCGACGCTAGAGCCCGGAGTTCGACATGGACAGCGAGGAGACTTCGTTGTGGAGCCGTGGAGGTGGATATCCGGATCTACAAAGGTTGTTATTTCCATATCCAAGTAGTTAAGTGTTAACTAGTTTACTTTTCGCCTAAAATTCTAGCGACGATCCGTAGTCTAGGGCTTCTCGGCACCAAATTTTTTAAATTGGCATGTTCGATGCCTTGTGAGACCACTATAGGGTGCCTAGGAACCTTTCAACTAGGCCACTAACGGCCCGTCCTTAAGGATCAAAGCCCTCGAAAGAGGCAACCGGGCCCGCCCTTACTCGGTTATCCATTGCTGGTAGCTCCCTACCCCAACAAACCAAGGATCAAAGCCCTTACCAAGAGGCACTGGGCAGCTTCCCTGCTTGACCATCCTTAGTAGGCCACTCACGGCCCCTCCCGCGCTAAAGATCAAAGCTCTCGCCAAGAGGCACAGAGCAGCTACCCTACTCGGCCATCCTTAGTAGGCCACTAACGGCCCTCAGCGCTAAGGATCAAAGCTATCACAAGAGGCAATCGGGCCAGCCTTTGCTCGGTTATCCCTGGCTAGTAGCCCCCTACCCCAACAAACCAGGGATCAAAGCCCTCGCCAAGAGGCACCGGGCAGCTACTCTGCTCGGCCATCCTTAGTAGGACACTCACGGCCCCTCCTGCGCTAAGGATCAAAGCCCTTACCAAGAGGCACCGAGCAGCTACCCTACTCGGCAATCTTTAGTAGGCTATTAACGGCCCCTCCGCGCTAAGAATAAAAGCCCTCGCAAAAGCAACCGGGCCCGCCCTTGTTCGGTTATCCCTGGCTGGTAGCTCACTACCCCAACAAACTAGGGATCAAAGCCCCCGCCAAGAGGCACCGAGCAGCTACCCCGCTCGGCACCATCCTTAGTTGGCTAGTTACGACCCTTCCAATAACTAAGGTTCAATGCCCTCGCCAAGAGGCACCGAGCGGCTACCCTTCTCGGCGCCATCCTTAGTAGGCCACTCATGGCCCCTCAAACAACTATGGAACAGGAATTCAACAAGAGGCATCCGGTCTATCAACGTCTTAGCGATCTCCACTTCGACTTTGGGGCCATGGAGATACCGTCTTCCCGTCGGTCCTCACAAAATCGGCAAGTGATCAGATTCAAGTCAACGAGTAATCGCTAGACTAGGAACATGCCGAACAGAAAAGCAGTACTGTGTGGATACAAGTGTCTACAAACAAAAGGAAGTACAAGCACAAACACTACCGCGAAAACAAAAAAATCTTTATTCAAAAAGTCAAAGCTTTTACAAGGGTATTGTGGGCTCCCCAGCCTTACAAAAATGCCCGAAGGCCTACAAAATACCCGAGGCAACTAAAATAAGAAAAAACCATGAAGACAATAGGCTTCAGGCCTCACGGCCGGGCGCAACCTCAGGAAGCCCAGCACCCACCATAGGAGCCTCGGCGTCTCCTTCATCGGGTATCTCCCCGGGGCCATCCTCCTGCTCGTCATCCCCTCGGGGATATCCGGCTCGGAGCTCTTCGTCAGCGAACTCCAGCATCCGAGCTTTGACTGCGTTGAGGGCTTCGTGCCAGATGGTGGTGGTGGCCGAGGCTAGGACGGTGTATAACTGTTCTGACTTCTGAAAGTTCTCCACCACTTTTGCCGCTTTGAGGTCGGCTCGCTTCGCCGCCTCTTCCGCAACCTCCAACTCCTTCCGGAGGGTGCTCACGGACTTCCTCATGGTGCCGACGAGTACCCTGGAGTCCCGAAGCTCAGCCTCGGCAGCCTGGGCGGCCTTACGAAACCTAGCAACCTCCTTCTTCGAGGACACTACCACCTGCTTCGCGGCCGCCGCCTCCTGTCTCGCGTCCACCTCCTCCTGCTTCCCGGCGGCCACCTTGCCCTCAAGGGCAGCGACCCTCGCCCTCGCCGCGTCCAGCTCCCGCTTCGAGCTCTCCCCCAGTGGGGAGAGCTCGCCCGCAGCTTGCATCGCCGGGGCTATCTCCTCCTCCTCCATCTAGGCGACGATAGCGACGTGCTGGAGGACCTGAAGAAATTGAAGGGGGTCAGAAAGAAAAAGGCGCACCTAATCTCGTAAATGATGAGACGATGTATGAACACTCACCTTCATGACCTCTTAGGCGTTGGACGCCATTTGTGCCTTCAGCGTTCCCCCAGGGACCCGGCCCCCGGCCGACCTCTCCATCTCGTGCAGCAAGCTGTCAGCGACGGAGAGCCCCAAGGGCACCTCAATGCGGAGCTCCCTCTCGTCCACTAAGATTTGAGAGGCCGGGGTCCACGGAACTATTCAGGGGAACCACTTGAGAGACGATGGCGGAGAGCTCCTCTCCACTTCCGAAGCCTGGACGTTCTTTCCCCGGGCCCTTTTTCTGCACGGCGCCTGGCCTAGCCCCGTGGCGCGATCCACACTCGAGCGCCGGGGCGGGACGACCGCTGGGGGAGCCGGGACCGGCGTCTGACGAGAAGAGCTGGCCCCTCCAGCCTTCGACCCTTTCTTCGTCTTGCGCATGGCTGCTCGGAGGAGGTCCACGTCCATGGTTTCTGCACAAGACAAGATATAATGGAATCAGTTACACAAACAGAAACAGAAACAAACACAAGCCTAACTTACCGACGAACTGGGTGGGGCTGAGCCCGGCCCAACTAAGGGCCCACTTAGAAAGGAGCACGTCGGCCTGGGGAATAGGCTCCCACCCCGCCACCCTCACCGTGTCGAGGTCATTGGACGGATCTCCCTGCCAGCACCTATCCATAGACCACTAGATAGGTATGGGCCAGTCCTCACCCTCTGGCTGCCAGACGAAGAAAAACTTCATCTTCCAATCATGGATGGAAGAAGGCAAGACGACAACTCCTGACCCGGCTACACTTCCCCGTTGCTTCGTAAAGGAGAGGTAAACCCACCTCAGGTCGCCCGCGCGAGTTCCGAGGTGGCTTTTTTAAACGAGAGAGGAGGAAAGGATGGACAGACTAAAGGGAATCATCTGCAGCTTCAGCCGGACCAAGAACCCAAGGAGAATCCTCTACGAGTTCGGCACTAGCTGGCCCGGGGCTAACCCAAAGTAATTTAACGCAGCTACAACCTCGAGAGAGAAAGGCAGGCGCATTCCGGCCCAAAGGGCTTCTAGGTACAAGGTGATCTCTCCACCCCTCACCTGATCTGCCCTCTCTCCTTCTTCTGCCAATCATAACGTGTATCAAGAAAGAATATGGAAACGAGCCCGAGCGGTGACAAGCTCGTCCTCGTATCTCACTGAAGATGACACACCAGGAGCGTATGCCGCCACCGCTACAGGAACCACCCCAGACGCGCGTCCCCGGGAAGAGGATCTGACCCTAACTTCCCGGAGAGGCTCCAACCCAGGGGAAGAATGCCTAGAATCTACCCATATGACATCTACAGACTCCTCAAAACAAGACATTTAACCTGATGGGGAGAAGTCCTCGAGAAGAGAAAAACGCAAGATCCGACCTAAAAGGAGATCGCCGAGCAAACAAGACTCAGAACGACAAAAATGTGAAGAGAGAGAGAGAGAGAGATCTTGAATCAGGCCTCCTCCCTATTTATGCTACCGGCGTCCTCATCCAGCGGCGACGGTCGACTCCCGCCAAAATGATTCAGAGCTCTCGACGGCCACGATCGCCCCACCTATCGCAAGCACATTGGCGGCGGCCCATCAGATGCCAGAAGCCTGCGGCACGTCACATCAGCAAACCGGCACCCGACACGTGGTCTGTTGCTTCAGCAAAAGTGCACACGATCCGGCGCACCCTTTTTAATGCAATGGATCTCACCCTGATTCGCTGGCCTCATCTATAAAAGGCAACCAATTGCCCAGAGACACGCCCGACGATATCTTCGGAAAGGAGCTCACCTCGGGTGATCTGGCGAACCATTCTCGACCCTACCCGTCAGCTGGTCGGGATGAGAGTGGGGGGTTAATGATGATGCTCGATATCATTGATCTCCCAGATCAGGTCACGTGGCAGATGAAGTGTCCCAGGGCTTACAAGAAAGGACCACAGTGGCCGACTAGACCACTCCTATGCCCGTCCTACGAGCAAACGCTGGATCACCTCCGAACCCCCATCATAATTGGCCTCCTCGGCCCTACAGCTCGTCTCCGAGCTATCACAGGACTGAGCCTCCTCGGCCCTCCCAGCACGTCTCCGGGCTCGAGAAGAACCAAGATACCTCGGCTCTCGTACTCCTCCGCTAGCTCTCCCGCCGAGGTCATCTTCCTCGGTCTCATCGACCAACCAACCGCACCGCCTGCAGGCGTAACCGCCATCCCGTGAATCTCGCCATGAATGAGATCTCCGCCGGCCACATCCCACGTTCCACATCCCACTTTCCACACTACCACGATCCCCCATTAACGAGCTTGTCTTGCCATTAATGAGAGGTCCCGCTCATCACGCGGGCGTGACGTTGTGAGCATAACGGCCGGCGTGATTTTCGCGCCTGCCTCGCTTGCTGCCACCGCTATATAAACCCCTCCTTCAGACGGTCCAGGTAAGCCATTTTTACTCTACTAGGCCGTTACTATACTCCGATCTCTAGTCTAACTTGACCGTCGGAGGGTCCTCGGTGGTACAACCACCTCGGAACTTCGTTGCAGGTAGCTTGGCAACCATAACCTCAAACCTATTGAGATCCACACGCTTCAGGAGAGACAGCCTCCAGATCCAATCTCAGCCACCCATCACCGCCATTAGCATATCAACGGAAGGTAACATCTTGGCGCGATCCAGGTCGCATCACTCACTACATGAAAAACATCAGCTACCTCAAGAAAATGATTAGCTATCACCACTTCCTCAATTCCACAGAGAGCCCATTTTTCTCAAAGCCCAAAATTCTATGCTCACTTCTTCACCTCAATGGCATTTAGTCTCTGGAATATTGCTTCAGTGGTATTGTTTGTTTAGCCCAGTTTTGATATGGATTTATCTAGTTTTTTGGGGCTATTCGGGGCTATTTCGAAGTCGATATCTCTAACATTGTTTAAAATTTTACAGTACTTATATTACTATCTGCGACCGTGAATTTGTAACACCTCAGGTCGTGTTTAGGGGTTAATTATATTTTAATAGATAGTTTTTGGTAAAAGTTTACCAAATTAAGTTTCTGATAATTTACTCTAATTAATAAATATTTTATTAGGATTTATCTAGGCACACACACACACTTGTGCATGTTAACTAGGGTTAGATTTAGGGTTAAAACCATGTTTAGCTAGCATGAAGGGTTAACCAATTTGTATTAAGTGTTTTGGGTTTTAATTGGGTTTTAATTATTTGTGTGTTTCATTATTTTGAAATTCTTTTTTTTGTTTTGTTGACTTGGTGCATGAGAGAGGGGGATATGGGCTTGGCTTGAGCCATGCTCATTAAATGAAGAGAGAGGGAAAGAGAGAGGGGGGTCTTTGACTTGGACTCTCATTCTCTCCTCATTCTCTCATTCTCCCAATTCCCTCACACACACACACTCACTGCAGAGAGAGAGAGAGAGAGAGAAGCAGCAGCTGCAGAAGCAGCAAGCAGCAGCAGCAGCAGCAGCAAGCAGCAGCAGCAGCAGCAACAAGCAGTGGCAGCAGCAGCAACACCAACAGCAGCCCCCAGCAGCTGCAGCAACACTCCCCAGCTTCTCCACCTCCTTTCTCCTTGCATCTAGGGTCTTGTAAGGTATAGAATCCGAGCCCAACCTCATGTTTGATTAGCGTATGCGTAGTTTAGCTTCGGTTTGTGTAAAAAGTGAGTTTTGTGCGTGGAATGGTGATTTGGGTGAACTTATGGTGTAGTGCTGTTAATATTGGATAACCTAGCCTAATTAGGTGTTATTAAGGCCATGTAAACCTAGTTAGACCCCAGATTTCACCAAAATACCATAAAGTTTCAAATTGTGCAAATTAGTGTTTTTGAGCAAAATTGTTGGATTTATGTGATCTGCTGTAGGCCCGGGTAGTTCAGGTTGAAATTGAGGAAACTGGAGCTTGTTTATAGGGTATAGACCACACCACCAAAGCCCGAGACCCCCACCCCAATCCGAGGCCGCCAATTTTCTCATTCTGGCCGCAAATTGCGGCCAGACAGGGGGAGTTTTGAATGTTGTTTGGTTGGGTAGGAGTCTGTGATGATTTCTAGGCCAGTGGTATGTATAGTTTTGTAATTTGTTAGCCTGGGTAGAATCTGGAATGTTATATCGTATTTCTAGTGCGTTTGGTTCGCGCGATACGCGCGATACGCGTGAGGGTTTCGTGACGCAGCGTATCGCGGCGTATCGGGGTTAGTTTTAGACGCGTGCACACGTTTAGCGTATCGTACGCACGCGCGTTTAGTTCGCGACGCGAGCGTACCGTTTGACGTCGATATCGCATTTTGCGAGATAGTTGCTTATATATGGATTCTTATGTAATTCCAGGTTCGCAGGCGGGTACGTCGGACGAAGCTAAGAAAGGGAAGCAGGTGGTCGGCTACGAGTAGCGCACGACCAGGTGAGTAGATTTAACATCTACGGGGAAATCGCCCGTATGGAGTTAAGCGTCAGGGCGAGTCAGGATATTAGATTGTAGATGTTCATATGAACTGTAGTAGCATACCATATTGTTGCATATAGAAATGATAGCCTAGGACACTGCACTGTCACTAACGGTTCAAGTCGCACGAGCACGTTTGATATGCTACACCCACACCGTTAGTGATTGCCATGACACTCACCCTATAGGATTGCTATAAATCATATATCATACTGATTCTACCCTATTGATGTTGTCATGATTTGCCACATAACACCGTATATTCATACCAGTGCACACATATATTGATATCTTCATACCTGCGCATATGCATACTGTATATTCATACCAGTGCACACATATCTTGATATCTTCATACCTGCGCACATGCACACTGTATATTCATACCAGTGCACACATATATTGATATCTTCATACCTGCGCACATGCACACTGTATATTCATACCAGTGCACACATATATTGATATCTTCATACCTGCGCACATGCACACTGTATATTCATACCAGTGCACACATATATTGATATCTTCATACCTGCGCACATACATACTGTATATTCATACCAGTGCACACATATATTGATATCTTCATACCTGCGCACATACATACTGTATATTCATACCAGTGCACACATATATTGATATCTTCATACCTGCACACATGCACACTGTATATTCAGACCAGTGCACACATATATTGATATCTTCATACCTGCGCGCATGCACACTGTATATTCATACCAGTGCACACATATATTGATATCTTCATACCTGCGCACATGCACACTGTATATTCATACCAGTGCACCCATATATTGACATCTTCATACCTGCGTACATGCACACTGTATATTCATACTAGTGCACACATATACTGATATCTTCATACTTGCTTAGATTATACATTGAGATATGTTGTTTTCATGTAAATTTCTGGATTTGGGAAACCGTGGATATTTCAAAGAGTATAGTTAATCATTTAAAAACCCGGTTTTCCTTGATATGATATTTTAGTGCGTCCACCATGAGTTTTCTCGGTTCTAGAGAGCTTGTGTGAGTATACCCGATTCGAGGAGAGGTAGGCACCGATTACGGGTACATGGTGGACCCGGTACGGTACCCCGGGGCGAGAAGACTCGTATTGGTTAGACGGTGAGCCCGGCGGAGGGACTACTACCTACCGGTGATTGGTTGGACCTGGCGGTTATCCGGAGGACACCGACCAGAGTCTATGGAGGGATACGGGACGACTCGTACTGCCGGAGCCGAGGGCCAATACCGCAGACAGAGCCCGTGGGCATATCCGGACTGACGGATGCCCCATACAGGAGGATTTGCGTGTCGATGCTTGGCACGAGTATTCTTGATATTTTGGATGCCGATGTTGGGCACTCACGGTTATGAGATTTACAGGATTGGAGGACTGAGGAGGATGACGACGCCTGAGTAGTATTGGGATTTGGGTACATAGATGGGTATCGATTATACCTTCCACGATGACATTCCGTGTAGATGTTATATTTCCCACGCTCAGTATGTAGTTATTGATTTCTCATCCTGTATCTGTTATACCTGATATAGTATGCATTGCTATACCTGATCATTGCATACCCTGTTCATTCTATATAGGGTTGTTAGATTGCATTGCTATACCTGATCATTGCATACCCTGTTCATTCTATATAGGGTTGTTAGATTGCATTGCTATACCTGATCATTGCATACCCTGTTCATTCTATATAGGGTAGTTAGATTGCATTGCTATACCTGATCATTGCATACCCTGTTCATTCTATATAGGGTTGTTAGATTGCATTGCTATACCTGATCATTGCATACCCTGTTCATTCTATATAGGGTTGTTAGATTGCATTGCTATACCTGATCATTGCATACCCTGTTCATTCTATATAGGGTTGTTGGATTGCATTGCTATACCTGATCATTGCATACCCTGTTCATTCTATATAGGGTTGTTAGATCGCATTTCTAGACATGATCATCACATTTCTTGCTCATTACATGGAGATGTTATTAGGTCGCACTTGTCGCATGCTTGAGCACCCAGTTCATCATATAGATGTTATTCGTTGATATAGGTTAGAGTATGGTAGCACGTGCATACTCGCGATTACCTTTATATGTTATCTCCTATTCACGAGTTGGCAACTCACCCCCGTTGTGCCACAGTGTTTGCAGGTTGCCCTTCGGAGTAGCCGCGGCAGGCTGCGTTCTTACATCTTTTGACACAGATACCCCTACAGTTGGTGTACTAGCTCTTTTGCTGATAGGTGGGTTTTGTACGGTATCTGGTTATCTTTCAGCTATGTACATTGTTGTATCTAGTACTCTCCATCTACCACTTATGTATTGACTTAGAGACCAGTTGTGAGGACGATGTATATTATTTTGGATTCTGGCGTCGAGCTCGTTGTGAGCCGACATTACTTATGCTGTTGATTCTATCTGTGACGTTTCCCACTTGTTGCTCATTTCCTTCGCTACGGCGACATATATTGTCATCTTGGTAATTTGTTCTATTAAATGCTTACAACACTCTATATTTTTACTGGTTTGATTTCTGGGTTTTCGGCTTACTTAGTCGCGTTACGCCTGTAGACGTTACGTGGTTAAGTGCCGGTCACGGGCCAAACTCTGGGTCGTGACAAAGTTGGTATCAGAGCATAGGTTTTACCTTCGGAGTGTAGGATGCCCCTGGTATGATGGAGTAGGTAGCTGCAGCAGAGTGGCGTAGCGTGCGTATTTTCCGCGGCATACTCACGACACGGTACTCCGCCTAAGCGACCTTAGGACTTATCGATTAAATCTCCTTCATGATAGTATACTTCCTTGTGATTCGATTTTCGTATCCTCATCGAATCCTACCTTCTTTCCAGCCATTATGCCGCCAAGGACTACGAGGGTGCAGAGAGAGGCCGGGAGAGCCGAGGTTCGAGTTGATTTATCTGAGACGAGGACTGATCGAGTAGTACCCATGTTGTACCAGGACAGGTTGTTTCTCCTACGATAGATCAGATCGCTAGACTAGTGGCAGAGATGCAGAGCTTGCGCCGGACGATGAGCTCATTGGTAGAGGTCGTTCGAGCGCAGCGACAGATGGTTACCACCCCAGTTACCCAGTTGTTCCTTGCGATCATCATGCAGTATTCCGTCCCATATACAGCACCGGTGGAGGCAGCCCCCATTTACGAGACACGTCTTCCAGAGACCGTGAGAGTTCCGGAACAGTTGCGGAATAGTACTGGTGTACCAGCCCAGAGCAGCGGCTTAGGATGAGGACAGTCGTTGGGCTTCCATCCCCAGGCAGGACAGCATTCAGTGCGTAGGTGTTTACGATGCGGGAGCCTTCAACACCACATCCGGCAGTGTTCCTTCACAGCACGTCAGGGTCTTATTTTGAGACGTCGTGGATACGGAGGGTTTGCACAGAGGGGTCAGGCTAGTAGAGGAGGAGTTCGATCAGTCGTAGATGAAGGACAGGCCCAAGTTTTCGCTTCGACTCATCCGGATGTTCCGGCACCCAATGCTGTGGTTTCAAGTACTCTTTCAGTATGTTCTTTTGTTGCACTCGTATGTTGCCCACTTCGTGCTGAGTTTAGGGCGAGAGTCGTGCTGGGTAGATTAGCCGTTTGTTGTGTTACCTCCGTCAGCAACCCTTTGTTGTGCGACACGTACGTCGGTCTTATACCCATCGGATAGGAGATAGAGATGTTGGATTTGGCGATCTCCTGGGCACAGACTGGTTAGCTACGTGTTAGGCGTTGTGGGCTATCGTTAGGAAACAGTTAGGTTTTGTTGTTCCAGGCAAGTCAACTCTTGTTGTGCAGGTGGATAGTGGTGCCGCCTCTTACAGCTTGAATTCAGCCCTGTTCGCTAGTCGGCTCCGAGGAGATGTCGTGGATTCTTAGCGTTTTTCATGATGCTGTAGCCACAGTTGGTTTGTTGGACCAGTTTTCTTTCGTGTGAGAATTTTCTGACATCATTCCAGGATGAGCCGGCGAAGTCTAAGGAGCTAAGGATTTGCTGCGGAGTTGTTGTTGAGGGAGTTTATGCATTCGAGTGTTTCGCATTTAGGAAGCTCCTATTTCTGTCGTCCAGAAGGAAAACGACAGCGTGAAGATGTGTTGATTGATCGTCTTTGAATCAGCTTACGGTGCGGATAAGTATCATGTACCTCGCATTGACGATCTCTTCGATCAGCACCAGAGTGCGAGACTTTGTCTAAGTGGGTTAAGGATCTGGTCATCATTGTTGCGGGTCCGGAGTGATGATATTTCAAAGACTGCCTTGTGCGTGCTACGGGCTTTGTGTGTTTTGGGTGCGTCCCTGGACTCACCAATGCTCTAGCAGCATTCGTAGGTGATGAACCGGTTTTCTTCGGGCCGTTCCTCAACTAGTTATTGTTGTGCTATTTACTGTTGCGCCACGGCAGCGCCCCGGCCGTCTATCCGAGGCCAAAATGCGGAATCAAAATTTTTCCTTACTTGGAAACCGGCGCTACCGCGGACAAAGAAAACCCGGATCGATAACCATTAACTTATACTAGCTAACAAGAGATGGGAAGAGAAGTATACCGAGTCCTCCGGTCTTCTCGTCATCGTCCCGATCTCCCGCGGAAAGTCTTGTCTTCACATCGTCGCCTCCTCGCCGGAAGGGCACCACATCGCCTGCGTCTTTTACGGGCTCCCGCCTCAATACCAAGGCAACTCGGGCATGAAGCCGGCAACTCGACATGCTCAAGATATGCTGTAGAATGTGTAGTAGATCATGCTAGTCTCATTTGGGGTTTGTAGTTGCCTTGATGGAGGAATGGGGTTAGGAAAAATGGTGCTTTCATTTTTCCAAAACAAGAAGAAGAAGGAGATGAAGAATTCCTCACAAAACAAAGATGAACTCTCTCATTCTTTTCTTTCTCTCAAGTGTTCTTTCTTTCATCTAGTGAGAATGATAATATGGTGGAGGAATGAGAATACCAACCATAAGAAGGGAGGTGAGTGTAGGATAAAGAGAATGGTGACTATATCCTAAACATCATCATCATAAACTCACATCAACATTCATCTCATATCTAATCATAATAAAGCAAGAAAAGATGAAGGAAAAGAATGGCATCTAAAGATGCTATCATGATAAATACATTTGCAAGAAAATCCTCCACAAAGTGTAATTTGCAAAACTGCAAATTACCCCCTCCATCGGAAAATCCGGCCGGGAAAGAACAAAGGGAAACCGTCCGGAACGGAATGCAAACTGGCAACTCCAGAAAACTGGTCCCGTAATAAATTACAGGAAAACCCCGATACAGTGCATACACACCCGCATCTGTATTCCGTCCGGATACAAATGCAAAGAGACAAAATCTACACTGTACTAAACTAGGACCGGCTTAAGCCAAAGCCGGCTAGTAAAATCCGTCCGATCCTGATCCGTGCAATACCACACGTATCTGATCGGACCCTGCCATATCTGCATACGGCCTCTACAGCGTTTCGCCCGAAAGCTTGAGTAACTGTAAGTGTGGTGGACTCTAAAGACTCGTCAATACTATGGCTGTGGATTTAACCACTAGCACGTCAGAGATATTAGCCAATACGTGACGGGCCACCAGCTATTGACCAAAAGGGACGTCGATGAGCGAACCCATCCTGACACCCTACTGAGCCTGTCAGTGACAATATCCGTACAGTCCGGTCCGTTCGTCTATGAGCATCGCATGTCGGGCCTAGGGGGTTGGTAAAAGTCATACCCCCAAAAGCGGTACAAGTCGTGTCGGAGTGTAGCCCAGAACGCCCTGAGATACTACTGGAATACCTACCAGCAAATCTCCTGCCTCGGCCGAGGGCTTTGCGTAATGGCTCTCCTAGACACAGCGTGACCTCACCCCCAATACCGGGAGAGACGAACCCCTGCAGATCCGCTCACTGCCTCCATGTGGCTCGGGACTGTACCCAACTAAAACCTGTTTGCACGACTCCTTTGAGCCGTGGTAGGGTAATAATCAAAGCACAGTGGGAACTCACACGAGACAAATGACGATCTCAGGTCGATGAACTAACCTGTACACATGTCACCAGGGAACTGCCATCTGACGTCTGGTATAAGACCAACTAGCAGGTTCCCGGCGAGTCCTGTCCGGTGTACTCATAACCCAATGAGCACCTGTATACATCTTAGGTGAACCAACTGACACCAGTGGCTTGTGAGACCGGCCACCGCCCCTCGTCGAGGTCTCGACTGTATACACTAGTCTACTAATGGAGTATCGATGCCCTATCTCGAAACTCCTACGACTAGGGACCTTTTAAGGATGTGCTTATAGACTACCAGCTCCCACGTATATGATCGCCATCATACTGCTGGTAGTCAAGCAAGAATCCTAGGGGCTCTATTAACGTGTAATAGCGACATGCCAGGTCACCTAAAGCAGTACACGATGATAAAGATAAACCAGATAGCATACTATCATCTCGAGTAAGACTGTCCTACCGGGATAGGTCCTCCCTCAATCATTGCAATCACGTGCCTGTGATCCAATAATTGACTCTGAGGGCACTATCTCCAACAATCTCCCACTTGCACTCAAGGCTAATTATTGCGATGCCGCATACTCACAGCCCGTGTGATACCGAACACCCAACTCCTCTACTAGTCAGTCTCACAAAGCTCGTTTGCGAAACTATTGCGTTCGAGGAATAGCCTAAGTGAGTGGATCCGCTGTGATGTTTCTTTCTATGTCTCTCTGTATCTCAAGTTCGCGGAGAAAGCCATCTCCCGAAATGAGCAATACCTGTCTTAGACTGTCTGGATGTCTGATGGGACCTAGCTCATAAATGAACTCCAAATCCAAACTTCTTAGACTGTATCGTCAACTGAACTTAATTAGTATCCTGCGCCATGCCACCCTCGGTATTGCCTTGGACCATCTGTCCAAAATACTGCCCCTCGTCAGAAGGAAAAATATAACTCTGACAACTTCCTTGTCGTCCATGTCACCTTGGAAGCCTGGAATGATAACTGTCTCCTAGAACATCCACTTATGTTCTAAAACTGCTTCCGACTGTTTCTCCAGGATTGGATCAATGTCAACTTATTGCATCTAGTGCAAGAACAACATCTGGTGTGGTACTTGACATCTCATGATTGACTCAATTGCCTAAGCAAGTGATCTGCCGATCATGCACATCCCTCTCCCCTTTAGTCTGTAAGACACCTTTAGAGAGGGTGACTCCATTACCTGCAGGTACATTACCATGCCAGGAGTCGTCCATTCTAAATACTCTTAGAATGCTGTCTAAGTACCCAGATTGGGAAACCATCCAAATCTAGATCTAAAACCATAGATCTAGTAGCCAGAATGTCTGATATAATATCCAAGTCCTGTGTGGAGAAACCACTGTGTGACGACCAAACTATAACCGATCGTAGTATAGGAATATCACTTCCTACTACCTTCTCAACAGATCCATCCCCTATTCTGATGACGTCAAACCTATGACTGTCACATCAGAAATAGATGATCTATCCCCGCTACATCTGCTTTAGTCTATAGACATAAGCCTGATGTCCACCAATGCTTCCGCTGCTCCCACTGACTACGACAACCCTCTGGCAGAGTCATATAGACATGCACTTCTAAAGCTAGTTTAGAACGACGCTATACTCATCCTCCTGCCGGGTCTCGCAGCCTGGAACAACAACAATGGCAAGTGTGGGTAAACAAGAACTTCCTTGTCACCGTCCTTGAGGCTACCGAAGTACCTCTCGGGTGCCTGAAGTTACCCACCGTATCTGCGGAGTGGCCAATGGAATGTCAAAACAGATTGAATCTTTAGGTTCCTTATCAAATCTTCAGTAATCGTTTGCGGTTCTGGAATCACTTCCAGTTCTACCATACTCCCACTACTGTTTTTGAAAAAATCCATTTTTAATAAAACTGTGGCGAGTCTAGAACAATATTTCTATTGATCTGCCAGATGGTAGAAAGTCAACCCTCGTCATAGCCTGGGTCAACCCACAAATAGCCATTACAGAAACGTGCCTTGAGTTGTCCAGAGTCTGGTTTTAAGCATAAGCCGGACAACTCCCCGTACCTTAACATCGTTAAGATATGAACTGTTCTATATCCAATATAGAACCAGAGGCACTGATTTAATTGAACCAGATTCAAATCATGCAGCTATCTCCAGTGCATGTCAACTAAATGGAAGGAGGCCGATCAGCGTTACTCAACTTAGGAATGCTTCCAATTATGAGTAACCTGAAAGAGAAGCAATTTCTCTTTATCATTACTATCAACTGAATACCATATACAAGTATCTACAACTTCGATCACCTTGAAGAATCCCGATACTTGCAATACCTGGTCCTCTACTCTATTCAAATACCTATAACTATTCAAAACTTAGACCCTGTGTTCCTACGAAACACATGTCTAAGAACTAGAGAAGTTAAAAGTAAACAGAATATAGTAAGATGACCAACCCCTCTGTCCTAATGGACACTGGACAACATACAATACTCTGTATAAGTCCGCTGAGTCTAACAACTCTTTCACTGTGCGTCGTAGGTTGAAAACTGTACTTATGGTTAAGAAGAATTACACCGCTGTTTGATGCTCCTTACCTAACCATCCACTGATATAGGTAAATGTCATCGACATAAAATCAAAAGGTATATCTCACTCTATGAAAATAGACGTACAGATATATCAATTTGAAATTGGTGCACAACAGCGGATATTCAAAACCAAATATTTGCCGACCGGCAAACAACCCAGATGATCTCCTCAAGTATCACCGATTACAACGAATCCCGATATAATGAGGATGGTCACCTAATTCCCAATAACTTACTCCCACTCATCATCTGTAAAACCATACAGATGTGAGAATCCAACCTGGTAAATACATACCCTGGAGCAAGTGTCTAATCGGGAAATCAGTTTTCTTTTAACAGTACACAGTTGAACTGAAACATTGGAATGTTTCGATGGGGTATCCTGGTATTCCTAGTAATGCCTCTACCATTATCCAGATTCACAACTATAACCGTATAATTCTTTGCCTCCTCTCCAAATCCCTTCATATGTCTTTAGTCATTACCTTCTGTACACCCCTTTAGGCCAAATGGTTTTCTTCCTTCCCTACCGTTCGGCACCAGCCTATGGTTTGGAAGAAGACTATCCAAAAGGCATAAAGGGTGTACTGTCCTAATCCTAGGAGCACTCGCAACGCGAGAGAAGGTGAAGATAAAAGACACCTGAATGTACTTTATTCCTATTTCTCCTGAACCAGAATCCATCCCCGAACTGGAACTAGTTCCTTTCGAGTTCGTATATAACCATACGATGGAGTATCCAATAAACTGTGGATCTTCGTAGTGACACGGAGTGTCCTGGAGAAATACAAAGGTGATTTAGGGTTGGCGAAGGAATACTTGGTTTGGTCGTGAATATCTGTCGCAATTTACTTTGCCCTCTTACTTATCCCTTGCTTTGTCTGAACTTAATACCTTCTGTACACCATTTAGGCTAACTGGTTTTCTTCATTCCCTACCGGTCGGCACCAGCCTATGGTTTGGCAGAAGACTATCCAATTTGCGTAATAGGTGTACTACTCCTAAACCAAAGAGTACTCGCAACCTGAGAGAAGGTGAAAAGAAAAGACAACTGAATAATCCTATTCGTTTTCTCCAGAACCAGAAACCATCCTCGAAGTCCTTCGAGTTCATATATAACCATACGATGGTTTTGTCCAATGGAAGTGGACGTTCGTAGTAATACGGGGTGTCCTGGAGAAAAGGGTAAAAGTAGGAGTGGCAAAGAGGTCTGCAACTCTGACAATCCAAAAGCCGGTGTTAAGAAGGTTCGGTCAACTTGGTCACTGAGTCATAGTCTTAGGGTCGGGTCAATGGTCGCTGCCAGAGAGAGAGAAAAGAAACACTCAGCGTGCACTCTAACCTAGATCAGAATGGTTATCACTTTATCTAATCTGGAAACCTCCCACTGTACCTCAAATTCTCCTCCAAAACTGAAAGAAGAATTAGTCGGGGTCACCCGAGGAGTAAACTAACTCATCAGTGGGAATCGGGATCCAACTATCATCGCATGATAACTTGACGGAATCCACTTAAGTCACCACACTCCAGAAGATATGCGCATGCCTGGCAAGTTTCAGTTCTTTTGAAACTCCCGATGTGATTTTTACCCCAAGTGGTTTATGACCTTGACTAGGTCAACAAACCATAAACCGCCAGTCAAGTTCAACCCGTCATTATTCTGGATTGCATTAAACCCACCCGTACGTGCCCTTGACTAGGTCAACAAGGCCGCACGACTGTCTTAACCAATCCCACTTATGCAACAAACAAGTACCACTCAGCTACCGAACACTACGTCTTGACTAGGTCAACAAACGCAGCACGAATACTAAATAATACCTGTAGGAAATGACGGAGGGCTACGGCTGGTTTTTGGCGAAAAACCTTTAACGTAATGAACTTGATATCGTTGAAGGAACTGCATAGCCTTTTATAAAAATATAGTGACGAAAACCTTCGCTAAAGAGGTCACTCCCGGTGAAGGGATCTCGGCTCTTTCCCCGTAGAATGAGGTGCAGGATATTCCAACTGAATATCACGATGCAAAGCAAAAGTAATCGGCTATAGTGAAGTTAATGCCCTGACGCAAACTTTTGTCCAAGGGGTCACTCCCGGTGAAGGGATCTCGGCCCTTGCCTCGTCGACTGAGGAGCAGGATATTCCAAATGAATACCACGATGCAAAACAAAAGTGAACGTTCTTGCAATAACAGCTTTTTGAAAAAGTGTTCCAACAACATCAGAATAGGTTTGTTTATCTTGCATTGATCCGACTCAACGCAGTCCCATCAATTGATCACACCACAAAGAACGAAAATATACTGATGTACGTATATGCCATCCGCATTCGCCACTGGGTCCCGTCATCACCCGTTAGGTTACTTAACTAACGACAGAGCGGGGACTGGACTAGCGCGGATGCAAAACATATACAACATCTACTAATATATATACCAATATATTATATTCGCTCAAGGCGTGATAAGAATGCAACATCACATAAATGTACAGCATCACAGAACAATACAGATATCTGGGATCCCCGGGTTTCACAGAGCCGCTGCTGAAACCCGACGTTCCCCTGGTCGTGTGGATAGCCTGTGCAATGAAAACCTAGACCCCTACGGGCGCGGCAAGTCACCCGCCAAAACCTGAAGCGAGGCAGCCCCCTTCAGCACCGTGAATGGACCACCCAGCACTTCACGGAATCCGGTAACTTGGGCACCCCTCCTGGGTCAACCTGTACCCCCTACGAGTGCGGCGAATAGCCCGCCAATCCTGGAGTGAAGCCCCCTCCTCCTCAATGCCATGAGATGCGGGCCCGTTGCTCTCTAGAACCCGGCTATCCGTGCACCCCTCCGCGGGGTAATACAAAAAGTAAAATATACATACACCGGGTACATCGACCACAACCAGGCCGTGCCCCAAAAGAATAATACAAACAGGCAGTGACGGCAGTCCACATGTCGGACGCTCGCCCCGCAATATCTAATGTACATAATACAACAAAACTGTACTAGCATTGCATCCAGGCTATCCCCTACGACCGATCCGCAACAACACAGCATAAACATAGAACATCAACGTGAAAGTCACGTTCGCAAATCCGTCTAACCCGGCTATAGCAGTTAGACGGGATTTACCGATCAAGTGACATTCACGGTCGCAGATATAATGTAAATACTGTGAAATAATGTGTTTAAAAATATCCGATCGATCAAACAATTAACATGTGGGCCCCCAAGTAATACTGTAGCAGTCACAGAAGATCTGGGCCCAAATTTAATATCCCCAAACCCCCAAAACCAGCCCACAAGCCCACTGTAAACTTTTGACACAGTGAAGACATTAGAGTGCAGCGGAACCGCGGCCCAAGGGGGGTTTTGGCCGCGGTTCCGCGCTTCAATGTACGACTGACTGAGTCGAATTTTTACAGAGGTCTTAGAATGTCCAGTACAATAGTTTTATATAACCTGAAAAAATTTTAGACACCAAAAATTTTCAACAGAAAACTGATGTGAGCAAAATGAGGTTTTTTGGAATTTCGGTCGATCGGATAAGCAAAACACATTAGAACAAGCTAGGTAAGGTTAATGGCGTGGCTCTGATACCATGTTGCGCCACGGCAGCGCCCCGGCCGTCTATCCGAGGCCAAAATGCGGAATCAAAAATTTTCCTTACTTAGAAACCGGCGCTACCGCGGACAAAGAAAACCCGGATCGATAACCATTAACTTATACTAGCTAATAAGAGATGGGAAGAGAAGTATACCGAGTGATCCGAGTCCTCCGGTCTTCTCGTCATCGTCTCGATCTCCCGCGGAAAGTCTTGTCTCCACATCGTCGCCTCCTCGCCGGAAGGGCACCACATCGCCTGCGTCTTTTACGGGCTCCCGCCTCAATACCGAGACAACTCGGGCATGAAGCCGGCAACTCGACATGCTCAAGATATGCTGTAGAATGTGTAGTAGATCATGCTAGTCTCATTTGGGGTTTGTAGTTGCCTTGATGGAGGAATGGGGTTAGGAAAAATGGTGCTTTCATTTTTCCAAAACAAGAAGAAGAAGGAGATGAAGAATTCCTCACAAAACAAAGATGAACTCTCTCATTCTTTTCTTTCTCTCAAGTGTTCTTTCTTTCATCTAGTGAGAATGATAATATGGTGGAGGAATGAGAATACCAACCATAAGAAGGGAGGTGAGTGTAGGATAAAGAGAATGGTGACTATATCCTAAACATCATCATCATAAACTCACATCAACATTCATCTCATATCTAATCATAATAAAGCATGAAAAGATGAAGGAAAAGAATGGCATCTAAAGATGCTATCATGATAAATACATTTGCAAGAAAATCCTCCAAAAAGTGTAATTTGCAAAACTGCAAATTACCCCCTCCTTCGGAAAATCCGGCCGGGAAAGAACAAAGGAAAACCGGCCGGAACGGAATGCAAACTGGCAACTCCAGAAAACTGGTCCCGTAATAAATTACGGGAAAACCCCGATACTGTGCATATACACCCGCATCTGTATTCCGTCCGGATACAAATGCAAAGAGACAAAATCTACACTGTACTAAACTAGGACCGGCTTAAGCCAAAGCCGGCTAGTAAAATCCGTCCGATCCTGATCCGTGCAAAACCACACGTATCTGATCGGACCCTGCCATATCTCCATACGGCCTCTACAGCGTTTCGCCCGAAAGCTTGAGTAACTGTAAGTGTGGTGGACTCTAAAGACTCGTCAATACTATGGCTGTGGATTTAACCACTAGCACATCAGAGGTATTAGCCAATACGTGACGGGCCACCAGCTATTGACCAAAAGGGACGTCGATGAGCGAACCCATCCTGACACCCTACTGAGCCTGTCAGTGACAATATCCGTACAGTCCGGTCCGTTCGTCTATGAGCATCGCATGTCGGGCCTAGGGGGTTGGTAAAAGTCATACCCCCAAAAGCGGTACAAGTCGTGTCGGAGTGTAGCCCAGAACGCCCTGAGATACTACTGGAATACCTACCAGTAAATCTCCTGCCTCGGCCGAGGGCTTTGCGTAATGGCTCTCCTAGACACAGCGCGACCTCACCCCCAATACCGGGAGAGACGAACCCCTGCAGATCCGCTCACTGCCTCCATGTGGCTCGGGACTGTACCCAACTAAAACCTGTTTGCACGACTCCTTTGAGCCGTGGTAGGGTAGTAATCAAAGCACAGTGGTAACTCACACGAGACAAATGACGATCTCAAGTCGATGAACTAACCTGTACACATGTCAGCAGGGAACTACCATCTGACGTCTGGTATAAGACCAACTAGCAGGTTCCCGGCGAGTCCTGTCCGGTGTACTCATAACCCAATGAGCACCTGTATACATCTTAGGTGAACCAACTGACACCAGTGGCTTGTGAGACCGGCCACCGCCCCTCGTCGGGGTCTCGACTGTATACACTAGTCTACTAATGGAGTATCGATGCCCTGTCTCGAAACTCCTACGACTAGGGACCTTTTAAGGATGTGCTTATAGACTACCAGCTCCCACGTATATGATCGCCATCATACTGCTGGTAGTCAAGCAAGAATCCTAGGGGCTCTATCAACGTGTAATAGCGACATGCCAGGTCACCTAAAGCAGTACACGATGATAAAGATAAACCAGATAGCATACTATCATCTCGAGTAAGACTGTCCTACCGGGATAGGTCCTCCCTCAATCATTGCAATCACGTGCCTGTGATCCAATAATTGACTCTGAGGGCACTATCTCCAACATTTACGACAACCTGGTCTTTTTAGTGTGTCGCGAGGTTAGGAGTAGCACTCGAGGATTGTTTTATGGATACTGGGAGAGTCCCAGTGGTTTGCTAGATTCTCGGAGTGTTCACTTCAAGCTTGTTCGTGTTGACTCCTAGGTCTTGTTGTTGCGGAGGCGACTTGGTATGGGTTCGAGGAAGATCGTGGCCATACAGCTTAGGCCCAAATTAGTGAGTGGGAAGGAGGTCCGCATACTTTGGCTTAGCAGGTGCTACCGCCGTCTCTTGTAGGATTGCTAGTGTAATGCCGCCCGTTGACTAAATTGACCAGATTAGAGGGTTCCTTTCTGTGGACTGAGGCTTGTGTTCGGAGTTTCAGCAGTTGAAGACTAGGATTAACAACTGCCTCGGCTCCTTCTTTGCCTTTGGTTCGGGCGACCTTATGGTTTAACTGTGATGTTTCGTGGGTAGGACTCAGAGGTGTACTGAGGTGACACCATAGAGTCATCGCTCTTGCTTCCTTACATTTGGAGGAAGTACGAGAAAGATATCCCACTCCTGATCTGGAGATGGCCGCGATGGTTCTGTGTTGGAGATCAGAGACACCACTTGTTTGAGAGTCGTGTCAGATTTTCGTGGACCGCCAGAGTTAAGGGCACATCTTCCTGTGGTGGAATTTGATTATTTTGATAATCCTCCGCAGATACACAGTTCTTGTGCGATCGTTGAGTACGGCATAAGTTTATCTCTTCGGAGGAGACAGCTTGCTCATGTCCGCGCCCGACCATTTTTGCTTAAATCGCTTTCGCGAGACACGGGCCGCCGACGTTCGTTCATCAGGGATATTGGAGCCTACCCGGCTGGGTAACGTTTTGGAATCCTTGACTCGTGGCAAGGGTGTGCTAGGCTATAGAGACACTTGTATACCTAATATTATAGGGAAGAGACGAGGAATCCTAGGGCAGGCACATCGGTCAACTCTCTGTACTCATTCAAGCCCCACCAACTGTTAACGTAACTTCTAAGGTAGTTACGGGTGGGCAGGGACAGAAAAAAGAAGTCTTGGGATTCGTTTCAAGGTGTCTGTCTTGATGTGTGTTTGTGTTGAGCAACTGAGACCGGATGGAGAGTTGCAACCTTAACCGTTCCGAAGAGAGAACGAGAGCAGATCTCCCTAAAATTCGTTATGGTGTCCACCCAGGAGTTGTCAGGATGTGACCCCATTCGGAGGTTGTCATCCGGTGGTACTCAATTTGCTCAGTTGTTACCGTTAAGCCGTGCTTGTGTAGATATTGTTGTCGACGGTTGGGGATCGTCGTTTACCATCGATAAGGGCTCTCCTTTGATAGCAGTTATCAGGAGACACTCCAATTGGTAACCTTTAGGATTAGAGGATAGGTCTTGTCGATCACCAGTCTGTTTTTCCTAACTCCGTGTTATAGGATTATTGGACCACAACTAGTTTAGAAATTTCGGAAATGACCTGGTTGTTTGGATCAGGTTGAGATTGGTCTAGTGCGGATAGAGATCAGATGCTGACCAAGAAGGTCGCAGATTCGAGTTCGCAATAGCAGATCATGTACTCCCACGGAGATTTCCGATAAATAACATGTTGAGTTTTGGGAAGCTTTCCAGGTTAGTAAGTCTTTTAGGATCCCTGAGGCGAGTTGGTTCGTTGCCTTAAGTTGGGCACTTCCACCCAGATTATTGAGCATTCACCCCGTATTTCCTATGTCGATACTTTGCAATTACCTTCATGACCTTCCTCATTGGATTCAGCGCCAAACTATTTAGTTCAAGCATGATCCTTCGTTCACCAAATAGCCAGTCGTAATGTTGGACCGGCAGGTGAGGAAGCTTCGATCGAAGGTCTTGCCACCAGTAATGGTATTTTGGTGCACCCCAAATGGTAAGGAGATCACTTGGGAGGCTGAGGGTGAGATGCGGAAGAAGTTCCCTCATCTCTCTGAAGGTATGTGTAGCTTGTATTTTAAAATTCGGGGACGAATTTTCTTTAAGGGGGGAAGATTGTAACACCTCAGGTCGTGTTTAGGGGTTAATTATATTTTAATAAATAGTTTTTGGTAAAAGTTTACCAAATTAAGTTTCTGATAATTTACTCTAATTAATGAATATTTTATTAGGATTTATCTAGGCACACACACACTTGTGCATGTTAACTAGGGTTAGATTTAGGGTTAAAACCATGTTTAGCTAGCATGAAGGGTTAACCAATTTGTATTAAGTGTTTTGGGTTTTAATTGGGTTTTAATTATTTGTGTGTTTCATTATTTTGAAATTCTTTTTTTTGTTTTGTTGACTTGGTGCATGAGAGAGGGGGGTATGGGCATGGCTTGAGCCATGCTCATTAAATGAAGAGAGAGGGAAAGAGAGGGGGGGGGTCTTTGACTTGGACTCTCATTCTCTCCTCATTCTCTCATTCTCCCAATTCCCTCACACACACACACTCACTGCAGAGAGAGAGAGAGAGAGAGAGAGAAGCAGCAGCTGCAGAAGCAGCAAGCAGCAGCTGCAACAGCAACAAGCAGTGGCAGCAGCAGCAACACCAACAGCAGCCCCCAGCAGCTGCAGCAGCACTCCCCAGCTTCTCCACCTCCTTTCTCCTTGCATATAGGGTCTTGTAAGGTATAGAATCCGAGCCCAACCTCATGTTTGATTAGCGTATGCGTAGTTTAGCTTCGGTTTGTGTAAAAAGTGAGTTTTGTGCTTGGAATGGTGATTTGGGTGAACTTATGGTGTAGTGCTGTTAATATTGGATAACCTAGCCTAATTAGGTGTTATTAAGGCCATGTAAACCTAGTTAGACCCCAGATTTCACCAAAATACCATAAAGTTTCAAATTGTGCAAATTAGTGTTTTTGAGCAAAATTGTTGGATTTCTGTGATCTGCTGTAGTCCCGGGTAGTTCAGGTTGAAATTGAGGAAACTGGAGCTTGTGTATAGGGTATAGACCCTGTTCATTCTATATAGGGTTGTTAGATTACATTGCTATACCTGATCATTGCATACCCTGTTCATTCTATATAGGCTTGTTAGATTGCATTGCTATACCTGATCATTGCATACCCTGTTCATTCTATATAGGGTTGTTAGATTGCATTGCTATACCTGATCATTGCATACCCTGTTCATTCTATATAGGGTTGTTAGATTGCATTGCTATACCTGATCATTGCATACCCTGTTCATTCTATATAGGGTTGTTAGATTGCATTGCTATACCTGATCATTGCATACCCTGTTCATTCTATATAGGGTTGTTGGATTGCACTGCTATACCTGATCATTGCATACCCTGTTCATTCTATATAGGGTTGTTAGATCGCATTGCTAGACATGATCATCACATTTCTTTCTCATTACATGGAGATGTTATTAGGTCGCACTTGTCGCATGCTTGAGCACCCAGTTCATCATATAGATGTTATTCGTTGATATAGGTTAGAGTATGGTAGCACGTGCATACTCGCGATTACCTTTATATGTTATCTCCTATTCACGAGTTGGCAACTCACCCCCGTTGTGCCACAGTGTTTGCAGGTTGCCCTTCGGAGTAGTCGCGGCAGGCTGCGTTCTTACATCTTTTGACACAGATACCCCTACAGTTGGTGTACTAGCTCTTTTGCTGATAGGTGGGTTTTGTACGGTATCTGGTTATCTTTCAGCTATGTACATTGTTGTATCTAGTACTCTCCATCTACCACTTATGTATTGACTTAGAGACCAGTTGTGAGGACGATGTATATTATTTTGGATTCTGGCGTCGAGCTCGTTGTGAGCCGACATTACTTATGCTGTTGATTCTATCTGTGACGTTTCCCACTTGTTGCTCATTTCCTTCGCTACGGCGACATATATTGTCATCTTGGTAATTTGTTCTATTAAATGCTTACAACACTCTATACTTTTACTGGTTTGATTTCTGGGTTTTCGGCTTACTTAGTCGCGTTACGCCTGTAGACGTTACGTGGTTAAGTGCCGGTCACGGGCCAAACTCTGGGTCGTGACAGAATTCATTCGAGAGGTAAATCTTGTCTGATTGCTATATCTCTTTTAGACGGGTTTGCGAATGTGACATTCACGTTGATGTTCTGTGTTGTGCTGTGATGTTGCGGATTTGTCATGGTGGATAGCTTGGATGCAATGTTAGTACAGTTTAGTTTTATTTGTACATTTGATATCACGGAACGAGCATCCGACATGTGGACTGTCGTCACTGCGTATTTGTATATTATTCTTTTAGGGCACGACCGGGTTGAGGTCGATGCACCCATTGTACGTATTTTATTTTTTGTACTAGGATTACCCCATGGTGGAGTGCACGGATAGCCGGGTTCTAGAGGGCAACGGGCCCGCATCTCATAGCTTTGAGACGAAGGGGGCTTCAATCTAGAATTATCAGGCTATTCGCCGCACTTGTAGGGGGCACAGATTAACCCAAGGTAGGGTGCTCAAGTTACCGGATTCCGTGAAGTGCTGGATGGTCCATTCTCTTTGCTGAAGGGGGTTGCCTCACTTCTGGTCTTGGCGGGTAATTTGCCGCGCTCGTAAGGGTCTAGGTTTTCATTGCACAGGCTATCCACACGACCAGGGGAATGTCACGTTTCACTTGTGGCTCAAAGGAATCCCGGGGCTCCCAGATTATCTGTATTATTGTAACGTTTTAAAAATAATTAAATAAATAATTAAATGAATAAAATTGTTTAAGTGAAATTTTTGATTTTTGGTAAAGTAAAATGTATTTTTCGTAAAACTAAACCGTGATTGTTTTTCATTATAATTTCAAAAATACCAATTTTAATTATGTAATTACTAGTAAATAGTGTTCATTTAGCCACTTATAAATTTTTAGTTTAATTAAATATTTTTCCTAAATTAATTATTTTAAATATTAACATAAGCTTTATTTTTACACTAAATTAGTGTAAATTACAAATTTGAATGGTTTTAATTTGTAAAAATGAACCATGGAATATTATAATTTAGTGTGTATCATACAAAATTCATTTGCAAATTTTTCCAATTTTCTAGAGTTTTCTTGAGTTGATATAGTAAAGAAATAAAAGAAAATAAATAAATTCATGAAAAGACAATATGAAGTGATATTTTGGGGGAAAGTTCTACACAACTCCTCACTCATTTCTTTCTCTCCCTCACATCCCTCTCATGGCCGGCCATCACCCCATGGCAACCCCCCCATTTCCACTTCATTTTTGTATAAAAATCCATCACCCGAAAGTTCGGAACGTGACCATTATTCAGTGATGCTTATTACTTTTTTGTGATGTTGCATTTATCACGCCTGGAGCGATTATTATATATTATTATATATACTACTAGATGTTTTACACCCACGCTAGTCCAGTCCCCGCTCTGTCGTTAGTTAAGTAACCTAACGGGTGATGACGGGACCCAGTGGCGAATACGGATGGCATATACGTACATCATATTTTCGTTCTTTTGTGGTGTGATTAATTGATGGGACTGCGTTGATTCAGATCAATGCAAGGAAAATAGAGCTATTCGATGTTGTTGGAACAATTTTAAAAAAATTGTTATTACAAGGACGTTCTCTTTTTTTTTGCACAGTGGTATTCGGTTATGAATATACAACACCTCATTCGACGAGGCAAGGAACGAGATCCCTTCATCGGGAGTGACCCCTTGGACAGAGGTTTGCGTCAGGGTAAAGACTTCACTATAGTCGATTAATTTTTGCTTTGCATCGCGGTATTCAGTTGGAATATCCTGCACCTCATTGCACGTAGAATGAGCTGAGATCCTTTTACCAGGAGTGACCTCTATAGCAAAGGTTTTCGCCACTCTATATTTGTAAAAATCTATCTGGTTCCTTCAACGATATCAAGTTCATTACGCTAAAGGTTTTTTGCTAAAATCCATTCGTAGCCCGCCGTCATTTCAGACGGGTAGCACTTAGTATTCATGCTATGTATGTTGGCCTTCGTCAAGGCATAGTGTATGGTAGGTATTTGTTACTTTTCTGTTGCATAGATAGATGCGTTGGTTTGGGACAGTCGTACTACTATTTTGGCCTTCGTCAAAGGTATGTATGGGTGGGTTCAAATTAACCTGGATAATGATGGGTAGAACTTGACATGTGACTTATGATATGTTGGCCTTCGTCAAGGTCATAAGAGCATGGGGTAAAAATCACATCGGGAGTTTCTAAACAAACTGAAACTTGCCAGGCATGCGCATACCTTCTGGAGTGTGATAACATGAGTGGATTCCATCACATTATCATGAGATGATAGTTGTGTTAGTGTTTATGCCCTAGAAGGCCATTACTGTATCATACTAGCTTGTATATTACTTAATGGAAGCTTGGGATATTCACATGTATATAACAGTCTTGCTAAACATGGTAGTATGCTACTTGGTTTTTCTATCTTAATATATGAGTGTACGTATTGATAGAGCTCTTAGGATCTTGCTTGTCTACCAGCGTTGTGATGGCAGTCACACTAGTGGGGGCTAGGTAGTCTACAAGCACATCCTTATTCAGGTCCCTGGTCATTGGATTATCGAGACAGAGCATCGATACTCCGGAGTAGACTGGTGTGTACGCTTCTCATCCCAGTTGGGGAGATGGTCTGTCCCACAGCCGTCAGTACGTCGTACTGGAGATAGTATACAGGTGCTCGTTAGGTTACGGGTACACCGGACAGGACTCATAGGGAACTGTTGGTTGGTTTGATACCAGTCGTCAGTGAACAGTTCCCAGGTGACATGAGTACAGCATAGTCCGCAGACTTGACACTGCTACTTCGCCTCGAGTGTGTCCCACTGTTCTTAGATTGCTACCCTACCACGGCTCAAAGGAGTCGTGCAAACAGGTAGCAGTTGGGTGCAGTCCCGAGCACTTGGAGGCAGTGGCGGTTAGACAGGATTCGTCCCTCCCGGTATTGGGAGTAGATATCGTGCTGTGTCAGAGAGCCATTACGCAAAGTCCCTGGCCAGGGCAAGCGAAATTTGCTGGTAGGTTCCAGTAGTTTCTCAGGGTGTAATGGGTTTCCCTCCGACACGACTTATACCGCTATTGGGGGACTGACGCTTGCCGCCCCCCTAGGCCCGATATGCGATAGTCTTGGACGAACGGACCGGACTGTATGGAGATTGTCACATCAGACTCAGTAGGAGTTCGGATGGGTTTTCTCATCGGCCTTCTTATCGACAACTACCTGGGGACCGTTACGTACAGCTAGTGACGCTTGCGGTCTGTGGTTAAACCCACTGCCAGCGTAGTAGTCGAGTCTCTAGAGTCCCACACAGAGAGTTTCCTACTCCAGGCGAAACGATATAGAGGTTGCATGGTTTTGCGACAAAGGGTTCGGACGCATACGTGCGTTTACGCGCGTACGACTTTCGGACAGTGTTTACCAGTCGGCTTTGGTTTAAGCCAGTTACTGGTATCCGGTTATTGGATTTTTTCAGTCTAAAGTTTTTCCGTATTTTTGCGGATTGGAGGGGAGTTCTCGTAATTGTACGAGAAGCTTCTAGAAGATGTGACTAAGGAGGTTAAGGTGACATAAGCTTTGGATAAGATTAGTGAGTCATGAGGGTGATTCATCATGATCATTAATGCACCATAAATGCTTAATGACTCATGTTAATGAATCACTTCTTTTCATTTATGAAGCATGCTTATTCATTTCTATTATTCATTATTCTTTAATAAGAATGCTTCATAATATATTATGATACACTCTCTCTCATCTCATTATCTTATCTCACATTCTCTCTCCTCAAGCTCTCATCTTCAAGAGACTAATCCTTAATCCTCATGTGTTGAGATCAAAGGTTTAGTTAGACTTAAACATCCATTACCTTCACTCTATATCATCCTTTCTTCTTTGATTGGCAATCAAAGTAGATTAGTTACCTCAAGTTAGAGGTGTAGCTTGGTGTTTTGCTCTCGGGTGGATCGTCTACTACCTAGAGAAGGTCGAGGAGAACAAAGGAGGACACAAAGACGAAGGACTAGTTTCGATAGGTATAATCCCTAAGCATAGTAGTTTAGAATAACTATATGTTTGGTTAGTTATCGTTTAGCTTCGATTTAAGCGGTTAGTCGATGTTCGTTCTTTAAACATGATCGTTTTAGAAAATTCCGCCTCCCCACAAGTACTGGGGTGTACTACATCGACTTACAGTGGTATCAGAGCCTCGCTAAACAATAAATAACTTAATTGCAAATTTGTACGAATTTCGAACGGAAAAACGAAGCCGAAAAACCCTAATTCTGTCAAGTTACTGTCGAAGTTAAAATGAAGTCCAAAAATTTTTCTGGTGTGTTCAGAGAGCTTGACATGACACCTGTAGAACACCCAAGAAAAACAGTCGCCTGAATCGTCTAACTCGTCGCGGAACCGCGGCCTCATCCTACTGAGTCGCCGCGCTTCCGCCGCCGAGTTGGCGAGTCAGGAGCCGATTTTTCTTCTGTTGCTTCTGTGTAATATTTGGGGTTTTCTGGAATATTTAATATTTGCTCAGGTTACTTTTTAACAGAGCAGATTTTGGAGCAATATTGATGTTGTTTAATCGATCGAAATTGTACAGTATTTGCATATTGGATTATATCTGTGATTGTTTAATGTGTTCGTAAACCTCCCATAACTGCTAGTATGTCGGTTGGCAGGGGGTTGCACATTTCTGAATTGGTTATATCTGTTTGTGCATATAAACTGTATTGGACTGTTGTGGTGTATAGCCGGGGTTAGCAATGGGTTATTGTTTAATTCATTTGTTGTAAATGTAATTTGTTGTAATATTATTTTTGCGGGGCACTTCCAGGTTGCGGTCGTAGCCACCGTTGTATTATTTCATTTTACTGTTTTTTGCTCCTAAGACTGACCCAAGGTGGGGTACACAGACTGCCGGGTGGGTAGTTTGCCGTACCCGTAGGGGTCGAGGGTGGGGTAACGGCTATTCATCACAACTATGTAATCTGTCTTTTCTTGCAGGCTCAAAAGAAATACAGATTGCTTGCAAATCCAATATTGTTTATCTGTGTTCTGGAATGTATATCATTGCGTCAGACGAATGTAAAATATCTATATTTATGATAGCTATTTAGACGTCACTTATGTTTTACACCCGCGCTAGCCCTGCCCCCGCTCTGTCGTTAGTTAAGTAACCTAACGGGTGATGACGGGACCCCGTGGCGAATGCGGATGGCATAAGAGAACGTTGTATTTTCGTTGTTTTCTGCAATGATAGGTTAATGATGGGACGCATTATCTATAATGCAAAGAAAATAAACCAAAGTTTTAATCGTTGGAACAATTTAAAAGAAACCACTCGGTTATTTTTAAAAACGGATATTTTTAAATGCGGAGATTTAACCACTCCTTTTAAAAGCTATCAGGTTCCTTCAGTTATATCAAGTTCACTACGTTCACGGTTTCGCCAAAACCAGTCGTAGCCCTCCGTCATTTCATTTGGGTATTCAGTAGTATTCAAGCTATGCAGTTTTGGCCAACGTCATGGCATAGTGTTTGGTAGCTGCTGGGTATTCATTTGTTGCATAGATAGATGAGTTGATTTGGGACAGTCGTATTATCATTTTGCCAACGTCAGGGATATATACGGATGGGTTCAAATTAACAAGATAATGATGGGTAGAACTTGACATGTGACTTATGACATTTTGACCAACGCCAAGGTCATAAGAGCATGGGGCAAAAATCCATATCGGGAATTTCTAAAGAAACTGAAATTTGCAAAGAGATGCATACCATTTTGAGTTTGATGAATGTTGGTATCATTCCTACAACATTATCAGACGATGATATTTGGATCCCGATCCTACTGTGAGTATATGATACTTATCAGGATATTCGTCACTTAACGATCAATGCTATAAACCTAGTAGGTGTCCAGAAAAGTGTCAGCGGGGTTACGCCCCCAGAGAAAAGAGGTTATTTAATTAAGGAACTTTGCGAAAGCGTTGGAAAACCTCTCTCGAAGTACCGACACCAGCCTGGCTGAACGGTTAAGCAAGTATTGTACGGTGAGAATAGTCTTGACTAATTCTTCTTTTATGGTTTGAGGAAGGATTCGAGAAACAGTGGGAGCCATCCAGTTTAGATAAACTAAAAACCACTCTAAACTTGCAAGAGCATCATGCTAAAGAGTTTTCTTCTCTCTCTCCTATTTGCAGCGACCCTGAAAATGACTGGACTTAAGTTACTTTTAGAGAAAAATATACTGACAGGGCCAAACTATAAAGATTGGCTGCGGAATGTCAAAATGGCTTTGACCTATGACAAACTGGGGTACGTCCTCACCGCTACGGCACCTGCTGTCCCTGGTCCCAAATCCAGCAATGCGGATAAGGAAATCCGCAAAACCTGGGATTTAGATTACGCGAGAGCCAAGTGCATCGTGCTTGCCTCGATGAACAATGAACATCAGAGGAGGCACGAGGATATGTCCCTAGATGGCATATTTCTCCATACAAAGGAACTTTATGGAGAGCAATCTCGTATAGCAAGATACGAGACCTCTAAGAACTTGTTTCGAGCGAGGTTGGCTGCCGGGTCATCGGTAGGTGAACATGTCCTACAGATGATCAGCTATATTGAAGAGCTCGCAGACCTTGGGACGACTTTGGATAATGAGCTCTATACAGACCTTATTCTCCAGTCCCTTCCTCACACCTACGCCCAGTTTATCCTGAACTTCAACCTTCAAAGAAAAGAAGTTGAACTTCCGGAACTCCTGAACATGTTAAGGAGTGCAGAGGGCACCTTGAAGACATTAAGGGAAACACCCGCTATGTTTGTTGGCGGTTCGTCTTCTTCCGGGTCCAAGGCTAGGGCCAAAGGAAGGAAGAAGAAGGCCGCACCCAGACCTAGAGGCGGTGTTAGTAAGGTGGGAGGGAAGGGAAAGAAAAAGAAAGCAGTACCGATAGTTGGCCAGGATGAGTGCTTCCATTGTCACAGGAAAGGGCACTGGAAGAAGGATTGCAAGGCGTGGAACGCCAAGAACCAGGAACCGAAGCAAGCTGTGGCTTCGACTTCAGGTGTGTTTGTAATTGAGAATTGTCTGTCGATCAACTCTACTTCCTGGGTATTGGATACCGGATCAGGATCTCATATTTGCAATTCATTGCAGGCACTGAGAAACCGTAGAGTGCTGAAGGAAGGTGATATGATCCTCAGGGTTGCTAATGGAGCTAGCGTGGGAGCTGCGTCCGTCGGGAATTATCACCTAGGATTGACGAGTGGACACATTTTGGTTTTACATAACTGTTATTTTGTACCCAGCTTAACGTGTAATATCATATCAGTTTCCTTGTTATCAAATAAAGGTTATGATTTCACGTTTGTAAGAGATGTTGTCAACATCCACCTTAATCATGATTTGATTGGGTCCGGTACATTAAATAACGGCATATATGTTTTAAACCAACTCCAAATTTTCAATGTCCAGAACACACTAAAAAGAAAGTCTCCAGATTTAAATAAAGCTTTCTTATGGCATTGTAGACTGGGTCACATCAATGAGAGAAGGTTGACTAAGTTGCATAGAGAAGGATATTTGGACTCGTTCGAATATCAATCTTATGACACTTGTCAATCTTGTCTCAAAGGAAAGATGACAAAGACTCCATTCACTGGACAAGGAGTAAGAGCGAGCGAGCTCTTAGGACTCATACACAGCGATGTATGTGGTCCAATGTCTACACATGCGAGAGGTGGTTATTCCTACTTCATTACTTTTACAGATGATTTCTCTAGGTATGGATATGCTTTCTTAATGAAGCATAAATCAGAGGCCTTTGAGAAATTCCTGGAATTCAAGAGTGAAGCGGAAAACCAAACAGGCAAAAGTATTAAGACACTAAGATCTGATCGAGGTGGAGAATACTTAAGTGCCGAGTTCCTAGGTTACCTAAAAGAGAAAGGAATTCTCTCTCAGCTTACTCCTCCATACACTCCACAGCACAACAGTGTATCGGAGAGACGGAATCGAACCCTATTGGATATGGTACGATCCATGATGAGTAATGCTGAGTTACCGCGATCTTTCTGGGGATATGCGCTAGAATCAGCGGCATATATTTTGAACAGAGTTCCAACCAAAACTGTGCCTACCACACCATATCAGATATGGAGTGGGAAGAAACCCTATCTTCAGTATATAAGGATTTGGGGATGTCCAGCTTTTGTCAAAAAGCAGTTTGTGGACAAGCTCGAGGCACGATCAGTAAAATGTATGCTTGTAGGATATCCAAAGAACTCCAAGGGATATTGTTTCTATTACGCAGAGGAACAAAAGGTTTTTGTTTCTCGTAATGCCCATTTTCTAGAACAACAAGTTTTAGAAAAGGATACTAATGGGAGCGAAATAGAACTGGAAGAAATTCCAGAACCACAAGCTGCTACTGAAAGTTTGGTAGAACCAGAAGTTCAAGAAGAACAGAACATTTCCGCACCCCTCCGCAGGAGTAGTAGGCCGTCTCATCCGCCTGAGAGATACTACGGTTTTCTCATTGACGGGGATAGAGAGGATTGCATCATAGATGATGATGAACCTACTGACTTCCAGCAGGCCATCCAGAGCGGCGACTCGGTACGATGGCTAGATGCAATGCGAACCGAAATGGAGTCCATGTACACCAACAAAGTATGGACTTTGGACTTTGCTCCAGATGGGGTAAAACCCATAGGATGCAAATGGATCTTCAAGAAAAAGATTGGTGTAGATGGACAGGTGGAAACCTATAAGGCTAGACTTGTTGCAAAGGGTTTTCGTCAAAGACCTGGTTTGGACTATGACGAAACTTTTTCTCCAGTGGCTATGCTCAAATCCATTCGGGTCCTTCTTGCTATTGCTGCCTTCCATGATTATGAAATCTGGCAGATGGACGTAAAGACGGCTTTTCTGAATGGAAATTTAGAAGAGAGCGTCTATATGGATCAGCCAGAGGGTTTCAATCAGAGTGGGAGCAGCGGGAAAGTATGCAAGCTGCTTAAGTCCATTTATGGACTAAAGCAGGCATCGCGGAGTTGGAACAGCTGTTTTGATGAGACAGTCAAAGAATATGACTTTATCAAAAATCCAGATGAACCGTGCATATATAGTAAAGTTGTGGCCAGAAGTGTCGTATTCCTCGTCTTATACGTGGATGACATTCTATTGATAGGAAATGACATTCCTATGCTACAATCTGTCAAAGGATTCTTGTCACACAGGTTCTCCATGAAAGACCTGGGTGATGCCTCTTACATTCTGGGGATCCGGATCTATCGTGATAGATCCAAGAGGATGTTGGGACTTTCACAGTCCAGGTATATCGACACTGTACAGAAAAGATTCAGTATGGAAGATTCTAAGCGCGGTAATCTACCGGCTTGTCACGGAATCACCCTCTCCAAAGAGATGTCTCCCAAGACAGATTTGGAAAGGGAATGCATGTCTATTATACCCTACGCTTCTGCGGTAGGCTCTATAATGTATGCGATGTTGTGTACCAGACCAGATGTAGCTTACGCACTGAGCGTGGTAAGCCGGTATCAGTCAGACCCAGGGGAGATAAACTGGAAAGCAGTTAAGAACATTCTCAAGTACCTGAGGAGGACTAAGGAGATGTTCTTGGTTTACGGCGGAAAAGACCTCAGGTTGGAGGCCTTTGCTGATTCCGGCTTCCAGAGTGATAAGGACGATTCCAAGTCCATGTCGGGTTATGTCTTTACCCTCAATGGAGGGGCGGTGTGCTGGAAGAGCTCCAAGCAGGACACCGTTGCTGACTCGATGATGGAAGCGGAGTATATAGCTGCTTGCGATGCCGCAAAAGAAGCAGTCTGGATGAAGAAGTTCCTAACAGAACTTCAGGTTGTTCCTACCATAGTTGATCCAATACCTCTGTATTGCGACAACAACGGAGCTATAGCTTTAGCGAAGGAACCAAGATCCCATCAGAAGTCCAGACACATCTTGAGGCGGTATCACCTGATCAGGGAGATCATTGATCGTCAGGAGATCGAGGTTCGGAGAGTTGCTTCAGAAGAGAACATTGCTGATCCATTCACGAAGGCCCTTCCTCAGATTCAGTTCGAGAGGCTACTCGAGATCATTGGTCTATGATATGCCAGTACATGGCCCTAGTGCAAGTGGGAGATTGTTAGTGTTTATGCCCTAGAAGGTCATTACTGTATCATACTAGCTTGTATATTACTTAATGGAAGCTTGGGATATTCACATGTATATAACAGTCTTGCTAAACATGGTAGTATGCTACTTGGTTTTTCTATCTTAATATGTGAGTGTACGTATTGATAGAGCTCTTAGGATCTTGCTTGTCTACCAGCGTTGTGATGGCAGTCACACTAGTGGGGGCTGGGTAGTCTACAAGCACATCCTTATTCAGGTCCCTGGTCGTTGGATTATCGAGACAGAGCATCGATACTCCGGAGTAGACTGGTGTGTACGCTTCTCATCCCAGTTGGGGAGATGGTCTGTCCCACAGCCGTCAGTACGTCGTACTGGAGATAGTATACAGGTGCTCGTTAGGTTACGGGTACACCGGACAGGACTCACAGGGAACTGTTGGTTGGTTTGATACCAGTCGTCAGTGAACAGTTCCCAGGTGACATGAGTACAGCATAGTCCGCAGACTTGACACTGCTACTTCGGCTCGAGTGTGTCCCACTGTTCTTAGATTGCTACCCTACCACGGCTCAAAGGAGTCGTGCAAACAGGTAGCAGTTGGGTGCAGTCCCGAGCACTTGGAGGCAGTGGCGGTTAGACAGGATTCGTCCCTCCCGGTATTGGGAGTAGATATCGTGCTGTGTCAGAGAGCCATTACGCAAAGTCCCTGGCCAGGGCAAGCGAGATATGCTGGTAGGTTCCAGTAGTTTCTCAAGGTGTAATGGGCTTCCCTCCGACACGACTTATACCGCTATTAGGGGACTGACGCTTGCCGCCCCCCTAGGCCCGATATGCGATAGTCTTGGCCGAACGGACCGGACTGTATGGAGATTGTCACATCAGAGTCAGTAGGAGTTCGGATGGGTTTTCTCATCGGCCTTCTTATCGACAACAACCTGGGGACCATTACGTACAGCTAGTGCCGCTTGCGGTCTATGGTTAAACCCACTGCCAGCGTAGTAGTCGAGTCTCTAGAGTCCCACACAGAGAGTTTCCTACTCCAGGCGAAACGATATAGAGGTTGCATGGTTTTGCGACAAAGGGTTCGGACGCATACGTGCGTTTACGCGCGTACGACTTTCGGACAGTGTTTACCAGTCGGCTTTGGTTTAAGCCAGTTACTGGTATCCGGTTATTGGATTTTTTCAGTCTAAAGTTTTTCCGTATTTTTGCGGATTGGAGGGGCGTTCTCGTAATTGTACGAGAAGCTTCTAGAAGATGTGACTAAGGAGGTTAAGGTGACATAAGCTTTGGATAAGATTAGTGAGTCATGAGGGTGATTCATCATGATCATTAATGCACCATAAATGCTTAATGACTCATGTTAATGAATCACCTCTTTTCATTTATGAAGCATGCTTATTCATTTCTATTATTCATTATTCTTTAATAAGAATGCTTCATAATATATTATGATACACTCTCTCTCATCTCATTATCTTATCTCACATTCTCTCTCCTCAAGCTCTCATCTTCAAGAGACTAATCCTTAATCCTCATGTGTTGAGATCAAAGGTTTAGTTAGACTTAAACATCCATTAGCTTCACTCTATATCATCCTTTCTTCTTTGATTGGCAATCAAAGTAGATTAGTTACCTCAAGTTAGAGGTGTAGCTTGGTGTTTTGCTCTCGGGTGGATCGTCTACTACCTAGAGAAGGTCGAGGAGAACAAAGGAGGACACAAAGACGAAGGACTAGTTTCGATAGGTATAATCCCTAAGCATAGTAGTTTAGAATAACTATATGTTTGGTTAGTTATCGTTTAGCTTCGATTTAAGCGGTTAGTCGATGTTCGTTCTTTAAACATGATCGTTTTAGAAAATTCCGCCTCCCCACAAGTACTGGGGTGTACTACATCGACTTACAAGTTGGATCCCGATTCCCACTGATGAGTTGGATTACTCTTCGGTGATCTCAACTAATTCTTCTTTCTGGTTTGGAGGAGAATTTGTGGATACAGTGGGAGACATTCTGATTAGATAAAGTGATTAACCATTCTGATCTAGGTTAGAGTGTACGCATAGTGTTTCTTTTCTCTCTCTCTATGATTGCGACCATGGCCCGACCCTGGACTATAACTCAGTGACCAAGTTAACTGAACTTTCTTAAAACACTGGCTTTTGGATTGTCAGAGTTGCATACTTCGTTGCCACTCCTACTTTTACCCTTTGCTTTTCTCCAGAACACCCCGTATTACTACGAACATCCACTTTCATTGGATAAATCCATCGTATAATTACATACGAACTCGAAAGAACTTTTTCGAGGATGGATTCTGGTTCTGGAGAGAATGAATAGAACTATTCAGTTGTCTTTTCTTTTTATCTTCTCTGAGTTTGTGAGGGCTCCAAGGATTAGGAGAGGGTACACCTATTGTGCTTATTGGATAGTCTTCTTCCAAACCATAGGCAGGTGCCGAAAGGTAGGAAATGAAGAAAACTAATTAAGCCTAAGTGTGGTGTACAGAAGGTATTAAGAAAAACAAATAAAGGGATTAGAAAGAGGGCAAAGTAAAATGCGACTACTATCATTCACGACCAAACCGTGTATATACGGTTACAGACGTGAATCTGGATAATGGAAGTGGCATTACTAGGAATACCCGGATACCCCTTCGAAACATATTCATGTTTCAGTTTCACTGTTTATTGTTAATAGAAAAATGATTTCCCAATTAGCCCTTGCTCCAAGCTATGTATTTACCAGGTTTTATTCTCACATCTGTATGGTATTACATATGATGAGTAGGAGTAATTTATTGGGAATTAGGTGATCATCCTCATTATATCGGAATTTGTTGTAATTGGTGATATTTGAAGAAATCGCCTGAGTTTTTGCCGGACGACAAATATTTGGTTTTGAATATCTGTTGTTATGCACCAATTTCAAATTGATATATCTATATGTTTATTTTATAAAGTGAGATATAACTTTTTGAAATTATGTCTATGACATTTACCTATATCAGTTGATGGTTAGGTAAGGAGCATTCAAAAACGGTGTATTTCTTCATAACCATAGTACAGTTTTCAACCTACGATGCACAGGGTTTGAGTTATTAAACTTAGGGGACTTATACAAAGTATTGTATGTTGTCCAGTGTCCATTAAGACAAAGGTGTTGGTCCTCGTACAATATTGTGTTTACTTATCACTTCTCAAGATTTAGACAAGTGTTTCGTAGAAATACAAGGTCCGAGTTTTGAGAAGTTGTAGGTACAAGAATAAAGTAGAGAACCACGTGATGCAAGTATCGGGATTCTTCAAGGTGATCAAAGAAGTAGATACTTGTGTTTGGTATTCAGTTGATAGTAATGGTTTTGAGAACTTGATTCTCATTCATGTTACTCATTTCTAGATGTACTCCTAAGTTGAGTAATGTTGATCGGCCTCTCTCCATTTTGTTGAAATGCACTGGAGACAGCTGCATGATTTGAATCTGGTTCCAATTAAATCAGTGGCTCTGTTTCTATATGGTATATAGAATAGATCATATCTTAACGATGCTAAGGTATATGGAGTTGTCCGGCTTATGCTTAAAACCAGACTCTAGATAACTCAAGGCATGTTTCTGTAATGGCAGTCTGTGGGTTAACCCGGGTTTTGATGAGGGTTAATTTTCAACCATCTGGAATATCTATAGTGATATTGTTCTTGACTCGCCACAGTTTTAGTAAAATAGACTTTTTTCAGAAAACAGTAGTGGGGGTATGGTAGAACTGAAAGAGATTCCAGAACCGCAAACGATTACTGAAAATTTAATATGACCAAAAGATTAAATCAGGTTTGATATTCCATTAGCCACTCCGCAGATATGGTGGGTAACCTCAGGCGCCCGAGAGGTACTTCGGTATTCTCAAAGACGGTGACATGGAGGTTCTTGTTTACCCAGACTTGACACTACTATTGTTCAAGGCTATGATACCTGGCAGGAAGATGAGTATAGCGTCGCTCTAAACTAGGTTTAGAAGTGCACGTGTATTTGATTCAGCCAGAGAGTTGTTGTAGTCAGTGGGAGCAGCGGAAGCATAGCGCACAAGTAGTTATGTCTATTTATAGACTAAAACAGATATAGCGGAGATAAATCATCTATATTTGATGTGACAGTCATGGGCTTTGACTTCATCAAAATAGGAGATGGATCTATTAAGAAGGTAGTAGGGTGGTATGTCTTGGTATTTAAATGACATACACTTTGTAGGAAGTGAAGTTTCTATACTACGATTGGTTATATTGTGGTTGTCACACAGTGGTTTCTCCATATAGGATTTGGATATTATATCAGGCATTCTGGTTACTAGATCTATGGTTTTAGATCTGGATTTGGGTAGTGTCCCAATCTGGGTACTTAGACAGTATTCTAAAGGTGTTTTAGAATGGACGACTCCTGGCATGGTGGTGTACCTGCAGGTGATGGAGTCACCCTCTCTGAAGGTGTCTTACAGACAAAATGGGAGAGGGATGTGCATAATTGGCATATCACTTGCTTAGGTAATTGAGTCAATCATGAGATGTCAAGTACCACACCAGATGTTGTTTTTGCATTAAATGCAATAAGTTGATATTAATCCAATCCTGGAGAAACGTTCGGAAGCAGTTTTAGAATATAAGTGGATGTTCTAGGGATTTGATAACGGCAGCCACCTTCGGGATACGGTTATCATTCAAGGCTTCCAAGGTGACCTGGATGACAGAATGACTGTCAGAGTTATAGTTTTCCCTCGGATGAGGGGCGGTATTTTGGACAGGTGGTCCAAGCGGATACTGAGGGAGGCATCGCGCAGTATACTGATTAAATTCATTTGACGATACAGTCTATGAAGTTTACTGGATTTGGAGTTCATTTGTGAACAGGGTCCTATCAGATATTCAGGCATATTCTAAGACAGGTATTGCTCATTTCAGGAGATGGCTTTCTCCACGAACTTGAGATTAAGAGAGACATAGAAAGAAACATCAGAGCAGATCCACTCACTGAGGCTATTTATCGAAAGCAATAGTTTCACAGACCAGCTTTGTGAAACTGATTAGTAGAGGAGTTGGGAGTTCGGTATCACACGGGCTGTGAGTATGCAACACCGCAATAATTAGCCTTAAGTGCAAGTGGGAGATTGTTGGCTATAGTGCCCTCAAGTCAATTATTGGATCACAGGCACGTGATTGCAATGATTGAGGGAGGACCTATACCGGTAGAACAGTCATACTCGAGATGATAGTACGTTATCTGGTTTATCTCTATCATCGTGTACATACTTCAGGTGACATTACAGATCACTATTACACGTTGATAGAGCCCATAGGATTCTTGCTTGACTACCAGCAGTATGATGGCGATCATATACATCAGTGGGAACTTCAGAGTCCCACACAGAGGGTTTTCCAGATTCAGGCAAAACGTTGTAGAGGCCGTATGATTTTATGGCAGGGTTCGATCATATACGTGCACTTGTGCACGGATCATGATCGGACGGATCATACTAGTGGGCTTTGGTTTAAGCTGGATCCTAGTATTAGATTTTTGGAATATTTTCGTCTCGTTGTATTCGTATTCAGTCGGAATACGGATGCAGGTATATATATACGGATGAGAGGTAATCTTTTAATTCGTTACGAGATTACTTTTGAAGTTGTCATTTTCTTATCTTCCATTTAAACATTTGGTTTAATGTTTAATTATTGGAATTATGAGCATTGGTTTTGGCCAAAATTCTTATATCTTATTTCTTTCACAGTAGGCAAATTTGTTGGGTTTCTTTTGGTGTGCATGGGTTAATACTTGTGCATGCATTTGTGCGCTTTTAGTGACGTGGCATGGGGCATTATTGGGCATGACTTATTTTGTGCTGGACATTTCTTGTTGTGAGCTTTTAATGAGGTGGCATGGGTCAATTTCGTAGGCATGGGCTTTGGCAGGGGATGGGTTGCATTTATTGTTTTTGTTTGAGTAAGGTTTTTTTTGTGAGGGTGTGATTATCTCATGTGTTGCAATTTCCTACACTCACCACTGCACATTCACCAAAATAAATCCCAAGAGAACCCCATTTGTGATTCTGGCCGAGCCCAATTTTTGGGAGGCAAGCTCATTTTCTTCCTTGCAAAAATCCTATGCTCACATTTTTCTTCCCTTGGCAACTTCATTTATCTCCACCCAAATCATTGGGTGCTTTGAGACAAAATGTTCACACACTATCTCTACTTCACCTTGGGTATCTAGGCTGGCAAACTGGATGCCCGAGTTGCTTCGCTTTGAAGCGAGAGCCCGTATAAAGAACCCTCGACGTGGATTTTCTTCGGAAAGGGAGACCGGAGATCAAACTTATCTTGGAGCAGACGTGAGGAGCTTGGGAAGAGGTTAAAGACCGAAAGACACAGATCGATCGGTATAGCCATTCTAATATCTTTGTAGTTAGCTAGTATAGGGTTAATGGAACGATTCGGGTTTTAGGGTTACGTTAGCGCCAGTTTAGAAAAGTTTTTTTAATTCCTCTTTTGTCCTCGGATTTACGGCCAGGGCGCTTCCATAGCTTTACAAAGACATCACCGGTAGGTAGCCTGTCCCTGCCAGGCTCATCATCTACAACTCGACCTTCATACCCCGGGGTACCATACCGGGCCCACCATGTACCCGAAATGGTTCATCCTACTCCTCGAATCAGGTCTCGAAAACAAACAGAAATCAGGAAAACTAATGATGGACGACACATGCATCTTATCACTAGAAAACTGCAACTTGCATTTTTAAAAAATGATCACAGGTTTGTAAAATTCTTGCGGTTTTCCCAAAAATCCAGAAATCACATAAATACTGAAATTCTCGAGAAGAATCAAAATATGTAAACATGCAGGTGATGATGGATGTCTATGATACGATAGCATATACCATGCAATATATGACCAGAAACCATGTATGAATTATGATGCAATGGGGTATGTATATGTGACTAGCTATCCTACGTATCAATGTTGATGAATGAATTTACAATTATCAGTTTACATATCATATATGACGCAAATGGTTTACATACTACTTTAAGCAAGTTCTATAGTGTTCGTGGCATAGCAATTACCAAAGGTGTGTTTGTTTTCATGAGTAGTGCACGTGCGGCATGAACCAATGGTAATGGTGCAGGTATCCTATGAGATAACATCACATATGTACATATATATAAGGTGATGTGATGCAATGATATGAATAACTAGGACACTACGCTTATAAATGCAAGTACTACTAGTAATCCTAATCTATCGGGCGCCTCGCGCCATCCAGACGATCCCTCCATAGATGTGTACATCTACTCACCGGGACGACTCGGCTAATATGATCCGATCTCAGCCTTGCCTTTTCCGCGCCACGTCCGACGCCTCTGCACCCGATCCTAGAATCGCACATAAGTAAATAAGAGGATGGATATATGGAAATGGTTGCGGACACAATGATACAAGTCAACCAACGCGCACTACCAGACGCGCACGCACTTGGTGCACAAAACGCGCTCGCGACAATGCCACAACCACAACTAGGGGTCGCTATGCGTACCAATCCCCTAACATAGAACCCAATCATACCCGTAGCGTACTCACAACCCTCTAAATTGAAGGGTTTGTTTAGCACCCTATGAAGAGTTTTGAAGCATCACATGTCCAAAAGTTTAAGTTTTTATTGTGCTAAACAAACACGCAAAGGGATCGATCCTAGAAAATTAAGGTTACAAAACATTAAGCTAATAAAAGTTAGGGTTTAGAGACTACAACCTTTGTAGCTCCCTTTTTGCTTGACTCCTTAGACTCTTAGGTGTTGGAAGAAGGTCCGCTTGTACTCCTCTCACGTCCACGACGATCCACCCGGAGTTTCCCGCCCAAGCTTGCAACTTTGAAAAACAAAGAGAACACTCTAATCAAGTTAGCTAAACTTGAGTAGAATGATGTTGTGGCTAATGATCTCACTTCAAAATCCTATTTTTATGAGTATTTTGCTCTCTTGAAAGAAGTAGAGAGCAAAGCATCAAGGTTGATGAAGATGGTGGTCTTTTTGTGAAGAAGAGAATAATGGAACCCTTGAAAGAGAAAAAGAAAAATGAGCATATATATTTTCTCTTTCTCATATCCAACCATGGTTAACCCTAAAGATATTATTGGATTAAAGTTAAAAGCACAAAAAGAAAATAAACCATGGGTTAAAAGGTAGGTGAGCATGGTAAGGTTAGGAAGAGTGTAGAAACCTTTTATGATTTAACCCATTTTCATTTCCTTTTGCTTTAATTTAAAAACCAATAATAATCCATAACATTAACCATGGTGTGATTCTTATATTGCCACCATTCTTATTGCATAAGCAACCATGATAAAGTGATGTATGTATGCATGTGTGCATGCACATCCATATGTGCATGAACAAGAATGAATGCATACATGCATGCATACATCCAAAATAAACAAGATAGGATTTGTAGTGAGAAGCTAATGATAAATCAACACTTGATTCACTAATCCGGTCATATCACATACGACCCGACCATTAGCAAGCCGCCCAATTAATATACGGTATCCTATACACGTATTTTAATCGGGTCCAAGCGCATATCGCATACGCGCACCACAACGTTTCGCCTGGACTAGGTAACTCCTATGTGGGACTCTAAGACTCGTCAATACGCCGGCAGTAGGTGATGATCATATCAAGCACCCCCAAGCCGCAAGCGGTCAGCTAAACGTAACGGCCACCCGGGTATTGAGCGATCAGAAGACAACAAGCGAACCTGCTACAACTCCCGTCGAGCCAACTGGCAACACTACCGTACAGTCCGGTCTTTTCGTCAGATATGCTGCATATCGAGCCTAGGGATGGTCACGTCAACCCCAATAGCTCAATAACTCGTGCCGGTGAATGGTCTATAGCAGATCGAGAAACTACTGATAACACTTATCAGCAAATCTCAGCAGCCCTGGCCAGGGACTTACTGATATAACCAGTCGGGCACAGTACAGCATCAACTACCAATATCGAGAGCGACGAAACCCCTCCTATCGCTCATTGCCTTCGTGTGTCTCGGGACTGTACCCAACGGCCACCTGCTTGCACGACTCAGTAGAGCCGTGGTAGGGTGGTAATCAAAGTACAGTGGGAGAACACACAAGGCTCTATGACGATCTCGGGTCTACAGACTAACCTGTACCAGTGTCACCGGAGAACTGCTATCCGACGATAGATATAATTCCATATAGGAGTTCTCGGTGAGTCCGTCCAGTGTACCCAGTCACCACTGAGCACCCGTATATGATCTTGATGTCAAACATCGATGAATGTGGGAACATTCATCGCCCATCGTATGGGTCTAGTATCATATACGCTAGTCTACTCTGGTATATCAATGCCCCATCTCGATATACCTACGACTAGGGACGTTCCAGGATATGCTTATAGACTACAGATGTCCCACTAGTATGATCTACATCATAATCAGAGTAGTCAAGCCGATATCCTCAGGGCTTTATCAGCATGTATGAATGAATAAAAGCATGATCAAATCAACATGTCAGATAAAGAAAAACCAGATAGCATACTATCATGTCGAGCAAGAATGCAAACTGAATATATATACATGTATAGATACATCCACTATCACATAATGGCCTCTAGGGCATACATATATCCAACAATCTCCCACTTGCACTAAGGCCAGTTATTGGCGTATCTCATACCCAACATCTCAAAAAGTCGCTCATGCTGTGGCTGAGGGAGGGCCTTGGTGAGTGGATCCGCGGCGTTGTTCTTTGTGTCTACTCTCTTAATCTCGATCTCGCGGCGATCTACAATCTCCCGGATCAAATGAAAGCGCCTCAGGATATGTCTGGACCGCTGATGGGATCTGGGCTCCTTGGCTAACGCCATCACCCCATTATTGTCACAATACAAAGGTATTGGATCAATAATGTTTGGAACTACTCCTAGCTCCGAGACGAACTTCTTCATCCAGACGGCTTCCTTGGCGGCATCATTTGCAGCAATGCACTCAGCTTCCATCGTAGAGTCTGCAACGGTATCTTGTTTGGAACTCTTCCAACTTACCGCCCCTCCATTGAGGGTAAATACAAACCCTGAGATAGATTTGTTGTCATCCTTATCGCTCTGGAAGCTCGAATTGGTAAAGGCCTCCATTTGGAGATCTGTATTACCATACACCAAGAACAATTCTTTAGTCCTTCGTAAGTACTTAAGAATGTTCTTCACAGCTGTCCAGTGGTTCTCCCCTGGGTTGGATTGATACCTGCTTACAACACTAAGTGCATAAGCTACATCTGGGCGTGTACATAACATCGCATACATTATAGATCCTACTGCCGAAGCATAAGGTATAATGCTCATGCGAGCTCTCTCTTCATCGGTCTTTGGACAAGAATCCTTGGAGAGAGTGACTCCATGGCAAGCGGGTAAGGCACCCCGCTTGGAGTCTTCCATACTAAACCTCTTTAGGATGGTATTGATGTACCTGGTTTGGGACAGTCCCAATAATTTTTTGGATCTATCCCTATAGATCCTTATGCCCAGGATGTATGTGGCATCACCCAGGTCCTTCATGGAGAACCTTAGTGATAAGAATGATTTGACCGACTGTAGCATAGGAATATCATTTCCTATCAGAAGAATATCATCCACGTACAATACGAGGAATGTGACAGCTCTTCCTACAGCCTTCTTATAAACACAAGGTTCATCTGGATTTTTGATGAAATCAAACTCTTTGATAACATCATCGAAACAGATGTTCCAACTCCGAGATGCCTGCTTTAACCCATATATGGATTTAAGCAATCTACATGCTTTCTCGCTGCTCCCACTGTCAATGAAGCCCTCTGGCTGATCCATATAAACGCATTCTTCTAAATCTCCATTTAGAAATGCTGTTTTAACGTCCATCTGCCAGATTTCATAGTCATAGTGAGCAGCTATAGCAAGTAGGATCCGAATGGATTTAAGCATGGCTACGGGCGAAAAAGTTTCGTCATAGTCCAAACCTGGTCTTTGACGAAAACCTTTCGCCACAAGTCTTGCCTTATAGGTCTCTACCTGCCCATCCACACCAATCTTTCTTTTAAAGATCCATTTGCACCCTACAGGTTTTACCCCAGGGGGTACAACGTCCAAAGTCCATACTTTGTTGGTGTACATAGACTCCATTTCGGATCTCATGGCATCCAGCCACTTCACAGAGTCACCACTCGTGATAGCTTGCTGAAAAATGGTAGGATCATCATCATTCATGATGCAATCTTCTCCGTTACCATCAATGAGGAAACCGTAGTACCTCTCCGGTGGGCGAGAAGTCCTACCAGATCTACGGAGTGGCCGAGGTTCTTCAGTTTCTGTTGCAACAGCCGGTTCAACCAAATCGTCATTTGTAGTTTGTGTCTCCAGAACCTCTTCTAGATCTACTACCTTGCCATCATCTTTATCTGTGAAAAACACTTTTTCCAAGAATGTGGCATACTGAGAAACAAACACCTTTTGTTCCTCTTTGTGGTAGAACAGATATCCATAAGAATTCTTTAGATATCCCACAAAGTTACACATGACTGACCGTGTCTCGAGTTTGTCCGGATTCTGCTTTTTAACATAGGCCGGGCAACCCCAAATCTTAATTCTTTTAAGAGATGGTCTCTTCCCATTCCATATCTCATATGGCGTGGTAGACACGGCTTTGGTTGGAACCCTGTTTAGTAGAAAAGCTGCAGTCTCCAATGCATGTCCCCAAAACGAGACTGGTAACTCAGCGTCACTCATCATGGATCGGACCATATCTAATAGGGTCCTATTCCGTCGTTCTGACACACCGTTGTGCTGTGGTGTGTAAGGAGGAGTGAGCTGAGAGAGAATCACATTCTCTTTTAGGAAGTTTGCAAATTCTGTACTGAGATACTCTCCACCTCGATCTGATCAAAGCATCTTAAAATTTAAGCCGGTTTGTTTTTCTACTTCTTATTTATATTCAATGAATTTCTCGAAAGCGTCGGACTTGTGCTTTAATAAAAATACATGACCGAATCTTGAGAAATCGTCAGTGAATGTAATGAAGTATGAAAAAACCGCCTCTAGCCTGTGTAGACATAGGCCCACATACATCACTGTGTATGAGGCCCAGGAGCTGAGTAGCTCTTTCTCCGTGTCCGGTAAACGGAGTTTTGGTCATTTTACCCTTGATACAAGACTGGCAAGTCGCATAAGATTTATATTCAAAAGAGTTTAAATATCCATCTTTGTGTAACCTGTTTAGTCTTGTTTCGTTAATATGACCAAGTCTACAATGCCAAAAAAAGCTTCATTTAATTCTGAAAGTTTTCTTTTATTAGTGTGTTGTATATTGAAAACTGTGTGTTGATTTAGGACATATATTCCGTTATTAAGTGTACCATACCCAACCAACATTTGATTTAGGTGAATGTTCATAACATTGTTCTGCAATACAAAATTATACCCTTCATTGTCCAACAAAGAAACGGATATTATATTACATAGCATACTTGGTACAAAATAACATGGATTCAAAATCAAAATACATCCAGATGGCAACCCCAAGTGATACTCTCCCACTGCGACTGTATGTACATTGGAACCATTTCCAACGCGGAGAGTATGGTCACCTGTCCTCAAAACCTTGCTATTTCTCAACCCCTGCATAGAATTGCAAATGTGAGAACCAGAACCGGTATCCAATACCCAGGAAGCAGAGTTTATAGAAAAACAGTTTTCAGTCACAAACGCACCTGAAGCAGAATCATCACCATGCTTCTTCTTGAGACTTAGGTACTCCGTGCAATTGCGCTTCCAATGTCCTGTCTTGTGGCAATGAAAACACTCGCCTTTCCCCGGGTCTCCAGCTGTGGACTTTCCCTTTCCCTTCACCTTTTTGACTCCGCCCTTAGGATTAGTGGGTTTCTTCTTTTTCTTTCCCTTGCCCTTAGCTTTCGGGCGAGAAGAAGAAGACTGTCCAATAGTCATAACGGGAGTCTTTGCTGACTTCATAGTGCTCTCTGCACTCCTTAACATATTAAGGAGTTCAGGGAGTTCCTTCTCCATGCCATGCATGTTAAAGTTCACTATGAACTGAGCAAAGGTGGAGGGGAGGGACTGCAGAATAATATCTATATATTGTTCATTGTCCATTGTCCATTGTCCATCCGAGGCTCTCAAGCTCTTCTATAAGAGCTATCATCTTCAAAACATGGTCTGCTACTGGTGTGCCAGGGGCCATCCGCATCTGAAACAGTTTCTTTGATGCTTCGTATTGTAATACGCGGGACTGCTCCCCATACAACTCCTTTGTATGGAGCAATATCCCGTGAATGTCCATGTCCTCGTGCTGCTTTTGATGTGTGTTGTCCATCGATGCAAGCGCGAGGCATTTTGTCGTGGCACAGTCAGCGTCCCATGTCTTGCGGACTTCAATGTCCGCAACTGAGGACTTTGGGCCTGGGACGGGCGGGGCTGAAGCCGTGATGACATATGATACTTTATCATAAGTCAAGACGATCTTTAGATTCCTCAGCCAGTCTTTATAGTTGGTCCCATTCAGTTTGTTCTTATCTAGTAGAAGCTTAAGTCCAGTCATTGGTATCTGCCATTAAGAGAGAGAAAAGAATACACTCAGCGAAAGCTCTTGCATAGATTAGATTGGTTTATTATCTTGTCTAATCGATGTTTCCCACTGCTTTTTATCAAGTTTTTCTTTCAAACCTTAAAAACAAAAAACTAGCCAGGATTAATTACAGTCTACAACTTCGCTAACCGTTCAGCCAGGCCAGTGTCGGTACTTTGAGTGAAGTTCCCCGTGCTTTCGCACGGACCTAATTAGAGTAAACCTCGTTTTCCCAGAGGCGGAGCCCCGTTAACACCTTTCTAGACACCTAGTGAGTTAGCTAATTGTAAACTGTAAAACTCTCCTAGGAGCAACTATTGCCCACAGTGGGATCGGGATCCAACCATCACATGGAAGGTATGCAATCTCATTGCAAATTTCAACACTTGAAATTCCCGATGTAATTTTTACCCCTAGTACTTATGACCTTAACTATGGTCAACAAATCATAAGTACCAGTCAAGTTCTACCCGTTATTTCTTGATTAATTAGAACCACCCATATGACCCTTAACTATGGTCAACAAAGTTGCATGAATGTCCTAATTAATCTGCATCATATGCAGTGTAGGAAGACATCACTTAGCTACCGTACACTACGCCTTAACTAAAGTCAACAAACGTAGCACGAATACTAAGTACTCTACTTCCTAAAATGACGGAGGGTTGCGAATGATTTTTAAGAAAATCTTTAACGCCTTGAACTTGATATCGTTGTAGAATCAAACAGTTTTCAAAAAGGAGTGGCTTAAGCTCCGCAGTTTTGAAATGTAGCTTTTTCATAAATAGCCGAGTAGTTTTTAAATCCGATTCTACAACATCTTTTTAGGTTTATTTTCTTTACATTAATCACATTAATGTAATCCCATCATTTAAGTCCTTAAGCCAATCACAGAAAAGAAACGAAAATAACACGTACGCTTATGCCATCCGCATTCGCCGCAATGTTCCGTTATGCACCGTTAGGTTACTTAACTAACGGCATACCGGGACGGGACTAGCGCGGGTGTAAAACATAATCAGCGTCTACTATATATCATATATATAATATGTCATTCGTCTCAGATATCACAGAACACAGGCTGCAGAAACATAGATATAACGTGGGATATCCTAGGACGTCCGTATTTAGTATTTAGCCAGAATAGAAAATACGGATTCCACAGTCGCGATGAATAGCCAAGCCCACACCCTGGACCCCTACGAGAGCGGCAAGTGACCCTACCAATCCTGGAGTTTAGGAGACCCGGTCTCGACTCCTCGAGATGGCCTCCCACTGAACCCCAGAACCCGGTCACCAGTGCTCCCCTCCTTGGGTCCATCCTAATGCGGAAAAGTAAATAATATACAACACTGGTGACACAACCGCAACCTGGAAGTGCCCCAAATAAAAGAATATTACATTTGAATTTACATGAATGAAAATATAAAACTCTCATCTCACAAAAACCCCCTGGCTATTCGATCGCGACAATCATGTACATCATATCTCAGCAACACATAATATCACATATCATCAACGTAAGTAAGCATGCGTACCCCGATTGTCGTTGATGTATAGCAACGAAATCGGCGATATCGTACATACTACACTTACAGTCACAAAAAAGAAAGTGTAAAACTACAATATTTGGAATCCAGATTCTCTTTAGACATCATAAATGCGAAATATCATATATTTCGTATTTCATGCCTAAACTATATGAATTCCACATATTGTATCACATTCCAGACAAACAGACAGTATTAAAGTTTTCGAACGAACGATCAAGCACCCAAGATTCACTAAAGCTCAACACTTGAGCAGGGTTCAAAAATCCGGAGTGTGACACAGTAGTAGCGGTCCAGCCGTAGAAGGGTCAAGCCAACGCCTCACATGTGGCATGCCGTACTGCCCCAAACCCTAAAGTTCAAAGGGCAGTTCGAGACGGTCACATAATCGAGTTAAGGTTTGTTGTCTTCTAGAGGGACCACCGCAAAAAGACTTGCACGTATCTCCAAAGTATTTAAACATCATGAATAGTGAGTAAATGATACTCATTCAAACACTTCAATACTTTCTAATTTACCCGGAAAAGCTACGAAATAAAAATCCCGATCGAAATGACGAGTCCAAACCAATCTCCAGAATTTTTCAACAGCAGATTCAGATTAAACATACTCAAAATATACTATAGCAGGCAAGGAAAAATACTGTGCAAAATGGAGTAAAAGATCCCCTTTTATGGCCGCGGATACGCGGCCTAAGCCTGCTTAGGCCGCGGTTCCGCGGTCAAATGTACTGTTCACTGTCTCGAATTTTCCAGTTTGTCTTATATTTACCTGCTCTATTTTTTGAGAATTTTTAATTCTGAAAAAAGTCAGTTTTTAGAAAATTTCCAGAGTGCACCCAAAAAAGTCGTATTTTTGTCCGATCGGGGTTTTCACTTCGTAAAAACGTCGCCCAATGTTCTAGGTCGGCTCTGATACCAATGAAGGTCAGGCAGCCACCCCATCCAATGGGGTCGCCGTGGCACCAACGGGTCCCTCAGCCGCTACTTTTTACGCATGCCCCCTCGCGAGGACTACAACCCGCCGGAACACCTTCCGGTCTCGGGACACCCTGGGGGTAAGAGCCTATGCTTCGCCACACTGTCACACAGTGAGAACCCCCCATAGGTCGACATCCAATGCCTAGTAGCTCTGATACCAATGAAGGGTTTGTTTAGCACCCTATGAAGAGTTTTGAAGCATCACATGTCCAAAAGTTTAAGTTTTTATTGTGCTAAACAAACACGCAAAGGGATCGATCCTAGAAAATTAAGGTTACAAAACTTTAAGCTAATAAAAGTTAGGGTTTAGAGACTACAACCTTTGTAGCTCCCTTTTTGCTTGACTCCTTAGACTCTTAGGTGTTGGAAGAAGGTCCGCTTGTACTCCTCTCACGTCCACGACGATCCACCCGGAGTTTCCCGCCCAAGCTTGCAACTTTGAAAAACAAAGAGAACACTCTAATCAAGTTAGCTAAACTTGAGTAGAATGATGTTGTGGCTAATGATCTCACTTCAAAATCCTATTTTTATGAGTATTTTGCTCTCTTGAAAGAAGTAGAGAGCAAAGCATCAAGGTTGATGAAGATGGTGGTCTTTTTGTGAAGAAGAGAATAATGGAACCCTTGAAAGAGAAAAAGAAAAATGAGCATATATATTTTCTCTTTCTCATATCCAACCATGGTTAACCCTAAAGATATTATTGGATTAAAGTTAAAAGCACAAAAAGAAAATAAACCATGGGTTAAAAGGTAGGTGAGCATGGTAAGGTTAGGAAGAGTGTAGAAACCTTTTATGATTTAACCCATTTTCATTTCCTTTTGCTTTAATTTAAAAACCAATAATAATCCATAACATTAACCATGGTGTGATTCTTATATTGCCACCATTCTCATTGTATAAGCAACCATGATAAAGTGATGTATGTATGCATGTGTGCATGCACATCCATATGTGCATGAACAAGAATGAATGCATACATGCATGCATACATCCAAAATAAACAAGATAGGATTTGTAGTGAGAAGCTAATGATAAATCAACACTTGATTCACTAATCCAGTCAAATCACATACGACCCGACCATTAGCAAGCCGCCCAATTAATATACGTTATCCTATACACGTATTTTAATCGGGTCCAAGCGCATATCGCATACGCACACCACAACGTTTCGCCTGGACTAGGTAACTCCTATGCTGGACTCTAAGACTCGTCAATACGCCGGCAGTGGGTGATGATCATATCAAGCACCCCCAAGCCGCAAGCGGTCAGCTAAACGTAAGGGCCACCCGGGTATTGAGCGATCAGAAGACAACAAGCGAACCTGCTACAACTCCCGTCGAGCCAACTGGCAACACTACCGTACAGTCCGGTCTCTTCGTCAGATATGCTGCATATCGAGCCTAGGGATGGTCACGTCGACCCCAATAACTCAATAAGTCGTGCCGGTGAATGGTCTATAGCAGATCGAGAAACTACTGATAACACTTATCAGCAAATCTCAGCAGCCCTGGCCAGGGACTTACTGATATAACCAGTCGGGCACAGTACAGCATCAACTCCCAATATCGGGAGAGACGAAACCCCTCCTATCTCTCATTGCCTTCGTGTGTCTCGGGACTGTACCCAACGGCCACCTGCTTGCACGACTCAGTAGAGCCGTGGTAGGGTGGTAATCAAAGTACAGTGGGGGAACACACAAGGCTCTATGACGATCTCGGGTCTACAGACTAACCTGTACCAGTGTCACCGGAGAACTGCTATCCGACGATAGATATAATTCCATATAGGAGTTCTCGGTGAGTCCGTCCAGTGTACCCAGTCACCACTGAGCACCCGTATATGATCTTGATGTCAAACATCGATGAATGTGGGAACATTCATCGCCCATCGTATGGGTCTAGTATCATATACGCTAGTCTACTATGGTATATCAATGCCCCGTCTCGATATACCTACGACTAGGGACGTTCCAGGATATGCTTATAGACTACAGATGTCCCACTAGTATGATCTACATCATAATCAGAGTAGTCAAGCCGATATCCTTAGGGCTTTATCAGCATGTTGTTGCGCCACGGCAGTGCCCCGGCCGTCTATCCAAGGCCAAAATGCGGAATCAAAATTTTTCCTTACTCGGAAACTGGCGCTACCGCGGACAATGAAAACCCGGATCGATAACCATTAACCGATACTAGCTATCAAGAGAAAGGGTGAGAGATATACCGAGTGATCCGAGTCCTCCGGTCTTCTCGTCATCGTCCCGATCTCCCGCGGAAAGTCTTGTCTCCACATCGTCGCCTCCTCGCCGGAAGGGCACCACATCGCCTGCGTCTTTAACGGGCTCCCACCTCAATACCGAGGCAACTCGGGCGTGAAGTTGGCAGGCCGACGCGTCCAAGATTTGCTGTAGAATGTGTAGGGTTGAAGCTATGTCTCATTTGGGGTTTGTTGCCTTGAAGATGATGGAGGAATCAAGATAAGAAAAATGGTGCTTGCATTTTTCTTAACGTGAAAAGAGATCAAAAACCACACTCTCAAAAATGAAGCTCTCATCTTCTTTTCTCTCAAATGTCTTCAACCATCTCCAAAATGAGAATGGTGGAGGAAGAAATACAAACTCATGAAGGGAGGTGGGTGTAGGATAAAGCAAGAGGTGACCACATCCAAAAACCATGATCACAAAGTCATATCATCTTTCATCTCATTTCTAATCTTAATAAAGCAAGAAATGATGAAGGAAAAGAATGGTATCTAAAGATGCTATCATAATTAATACATATGCAAGAAACCCCCTCCTCAAATGTAATTTGCAAAACTGCAAATTACCCCCTCCATCAGAAAAGTCCGGCCGGGAAAGAACAAAGGAAAACCGGCCGGAACGGAATGCAAACTGGCAACTCCAGAAAACTGGTCCCGTAATAAATTACAGGAAAACCCCGATACTGTACATACACACCTGCATCTGTATTCCGTCCGGATACAAATGCAATGAGACAAAATCTATACTGTACTAAACTAGGACCGGCTTAAGCCAAAGCCGGCTAGTAATATCCGTTCGATCCTGATCCGTGCAATACCGCACGTATCAGATCGAACCCTGCCATATAACTATACGGCCACTAGTACAAAACTGTCTGATCCTGATCCGTGCAATACCGCACGTATCTGATCGGACCCTGCCATATCTCCATACGGCCTCTACAGCGTTTCGCCCGAAAGCTTGAGTAATTGTAAGTGTGGTGGACTCTAAAGACTCGTCAATACTATGGCTGTGGATTTAACCACTAGCACGTCAGAGGTATAAGCCAATACGTGACGGGCCACCAGCTATTGACCAAAAGGGACGTCGATGAGAGAACTCATCCTGACACCCTACTGAGCCTGTCAGTGACAATATCCATACAGTCCGGTCCGTTCGTCTATGAGCATCGCATGTCGGGCCTAGGGGGTTGGTAAAAGTCAGACCCCCAAAAGCGGTACAAGTCGTGTCGGGGTGTAGCCCAGAACGCCCTGAGATACTACTGGAATACCTACCAGTAAATCTCCTGTCTCGGCCGAGGGCTTTGCGTAATGGCTCTCCTAGACACAGCGCGACCTCACCCCCAATACCGGGAGAGACGAACCCCTGAAGATCCGTTCACTGCCTCCATGTGGCTCGGGACTGTACCCAACTAAAACCTGTTTGCACGACTCCTTTGAGCCGTGGTAGGGTAGTAATCAAAGCACAGTGGGAACTCACATGAGACAAATGACGATCTCAGATCGATGAACTAACATGTACACATGTCACTAGGGAACTGCTATCTGACGTCTGGTATAAGACCAACTAGCAGGTTCCCGGCGAGTCCTGTCCGGTGTACTCATAACCCAATGAGCACCTGTATACATCTTAGGTGAACCAACTGACACCAGTGGCTTGTGAGACCGGCCACCGCCCCTCGTCGGGGTCTCGACTGTATACACCAGTCTACTAATGGAATATCGATGCCCTGTCTCGAAACTCCTACGACTAGGGACCTTTTAAGGATGTGCTTATAGACTACCAGCTCCCACGTATATGATCGCCATCATACAGCTGGTAGTCAAGCAAGAATCCTAGGGGCTCTATCAACGTGTAATAGCGACATGTCAGGTCACCTAAAGCAGTACACGATGATAAAGATAAACCAGATAGCATACTATCATCTCGAGTAAGACTGTCCTACCGGGATAGGTCCTCCCTCAATCATTGCAATCACGTGCCTGTGATCCAATAATTGACTCTGAGGGCACTATCTCCAACAATCTCCCACTTGCACTCAAGGCTAATTATTGCGATGCCGCATACTCACAGCCCGTGTGATACCGAACACCCAACTCCTCTACTAGTCAGTCTCACAAAACCCGTTTGCGAAACTATTGCGTTCGAGGAATAGCCTCAGTAAGTGGATCCGCAGGATGTTTCTTTCTATGTCTCTCTATATCTCAAGTTCGTGGAGAAAGCCATCTCCCGAAAAGAGCAATACCTGTCTTAGAATGTGTCTGGATGTCTGATGGGACCTAGCTCATAAATGAAATCCAAATCCAAACTTCTTAGACTGTATCGATAACTAAACTTAATCAGTACCCAGCGCCATGCCTCCCTCAGTATCGCCTTGGACCACCTGTCCAAAATACTGCCCCTCGTCAGAAGGAGAAACTATAACTCTGACAGCCACTCTGCCATCCATGTCACCTTGGAAGCCTGGAGTGATAACCGTCTCCTAAAAGAGGCTGTCGTTATCACATCCCTAGAACACGCACTTATGTCCTAAAACTGCTTCCGATTGTTCCTCCAGGATTGGATTAATATCAACTTATTACATCTACTGCAAGAACAACATCTGGTGTGGTACTTGACATCTCATGATTGACTCAATTGCCTAAGCAAGTGATCTTTCAATCATGCGTATCCCTCTCCTCTTTAGTCTGTAGGACATCTTTAGAGAGGGTGACTCCATTACCTGCAGGTGTACTACCATGCCAGGAGTCGTCCATTCTAAATACTCATAGAATGCAGCCAAGGTACCCAGATTAGGAAACCACCCAAATCTAGATCTAAAACCATAGATCTAGTAACCAGAATGTCTGATATAATGTCCAAGTCCTTTGTGGAGAAACCACTGTGTGACGACCAAAGTATAACCGATCGTAGTATAGGAGTTTCCTTTCCTACTCTGTGTATGTCATCCAAAACCAGGACATCACACCCTACTACCTTCTTAACAGATCCATCCCCTATTCTGATGACGTCAAACCTATGACTGTCACATCAGAAATAGATGATCTATCTCCGCTATATCTACTTTAGTCTATAAATAGACATAAGCCTGATGTCCACCAATGTTTCCGCTGCTCCCACTGACTACGACAACCCTCTGGCAGAGTCATATAGACGTGCACTTCCAAAGCTAGTTTAGAACGACGCTATACCCATCCTCCTGCCGGGTCTCGCAGCCTGGAACAATAACAATGGCAAGTGTGGGTAAACAAGAACTTCCCTGTCACCGTCCTTGAGGCTACCGGAGTACCTCTCGGGTGCCTGAAGTTACCCACCTTATCTGCGGAGTGGCTAATGGAATGTCAAGCCAGATTGAATCTTCAGGTTCCTATCAAATTTTCAGTAATCGTTTGCGGTTCTGGAATCACTTCCAGTTCTACCATACTCCCACTACTGTTTTCTGAAAAAATCCATTTTTATTAAAACTGTGGCGAGTCAAGAACAATATCACTATTGATCTTCTAGATGGTAGAAAGTCAACCCTCGTCATAGCCTGGGTCAACCCACAAACAGCCATTACAGAAACGTGCCTTGAGTTGTCCAGTGTCTGGTTTTAAGCATAAGCCGGACAACTCCCCGTACCTTAACAATGTCAAGATATGAACTGTTCTATATCCAATATAGAAACAGAGGCACTGATTTAATTGAACCAGATTCAAATCATGCAGCTGTCTCCAGTGCATGTCAACTAAATGGAAGGAGGCCGATCAGCGTTACTCAACTTAGGAATGTTTCTAATTATGAGTAACCTGAAAGAGAAGCTAGTTCTCTTAATCATTACTATCAACTGAACACCATACACAAGTATCTACATCTTCGATCACTTTGAAGAATCCCGATACTTGCTACACCTGGTTCTCTACTCTATTCAAATACCTATAACTCCTCAAAACTTAGACCCTGTGTTCCTACGAAACACATGTCTAAGAACTAGAGAAGTTAAAAGTAAACAGAATATAGTATGAGGACCAACCCCTCTGTCCTAATGGACACTGGACAACATACAATACTCTGTATAAGTCCGCTGAGTCTAACAACTCTTTCATTGTGCGTTGTAGGTTGAAAACTGTACTTATGGTTAAGAAGAATTACACCGTTGTTTGATGCTCCTTACCTAACCATCCAATGATATAGGTAAATGTCATCGACATAATATCAAAAGGTATATCTCACTCTATGAAAATAGACGTACAGATATATCGATTTGAAATTTGTGCACAACAGCGGATATTCAAAACCAAATATTTGCCGACCGGCAAACAGCCCAGATGATCTCCTCAAATATCACCGATTACAACGAATCCCGATATAATGAGGATGATTACCCTATTCCCAATAACTTACTCCCACTCATCATCTGTAAAACCATACAGATGTGAGAATCAAACCTGGTAAATACATACCCTGGAGCAAGTGTCCAATCGGGAAATCAGTTTTCTTTTAACATTACACAGTGAAACTGAAACATTGAAATGTTTCGATGGGGTATTCCGGTATTCTTAGTAATGCCTCTTCCATTATCCAGATTCACAACTGTAACCGTATATCTCTTTGCCATCTGTCCAAATCCCTTTATATGTCTTTAGTCATTACCGTCTGCACACCCCTTTAGGCCAAATGGTTTTCTTCCTTCCCTACCGTTCGGCACCAGCCTATGGTTTGGAAGAAGACTATCCAATAAGCATAAAAGGTGCACTGTCCTAATCCTAGGAGCACTCGCAAAGCGAGAGAAGGTGAAGATAAAAGACAACCGAATAAACCTTATTCCAATTTCTCCTGAACCAGAATCCATCCCCGAACTGGAACAAGTTCCTTTCGAGTTCGTATATAACCATACGATGGAGTATCCAAATAAACTGTGGATCTTCGTAGTGATACGGAGTGTCCTGGAGAAATACAAAGGTGATTTAGGATTGGCGAATGTAACATCTTCAAAAATATAAAATATTAATTTTGGGAATTTTTATAATTTAATATTATTTTATTGATTATTTTAATATTAAATGCAAATAAATAGGAAAAATGTTAGAAAAATTATGAAAAATTATGGAAAATTCTAAAATAGGGTAAATTAGTGAATTATGACATTTTTAAGTTTTTGTGATTAGTTTGACACTAGTTTAGTGCTAATCGCGATTAAAATCGCTAATTGGGTTTTTTGGCAATTTTGTGCAAAACTTGCACATATCACTTTTTCTACACTTGTGCTTTTTCTAGCCATGGTTTTCATTTGGATTTACTATTGGTGTGAGAAGGATTTGAATTAGAGAAAGAGGAAAAGAAAAGAGAAAAGAAAGTGTAATGATGAGGGTAGGTGAGAGAGAGGGTTGAACCATTGACCAAACCCTTAGCCATTTTCATCATTTCTCTCCCTCTCCCTTTGCTTTGCTGCTGCTGCCTCTTCCTCCCCCTTCCTCCACCTTCAACTCCCCACTTCATCTCATAAAACACCCCAAAACCCCAATCTCCTTTCATTAAAAATGTGCAAAATCCCTAGATCTACACATGGAGCTAAAGAAGCATGGATTTGGCCACTTGAGGGCAACTCAAGAAAATTCTTGAGTTGCTAATGAAGGTAATTTTTGAACCATTTGCTCAATCATAGCCTTTCCTATAACCCCATGTCAAGATTTTATCGATATTGTGTGATATTATGGATTTGAGAGAAACCTAGTTAGGGTTTGAGTGAATTGGTGTTGCATTATGAAATTGAGCTCAGTTAAGATTATACCAACACCCTAGTGTTTGAATTGAGACCCTAACCTGATGCTAGAACCAGAATACGGATTTTAGAAACCGATATCGGGGAAATTGTGTAATCTGTGAAGGTTAATTGGAATCTGCTATCACCCGAGATGCCCTAAAATAAAATTGAGTGGAAAGTGACATGTGCAGGCACCCAGGAAGCCAACCCCAAAACCCTAGCTCCCCATTCCACTTTCCGGCCGCCAAAACCTGCATTCTGGCCGCAAATTGCGGCCAGACCAGGGAGGAGTTGCCTCGTTTTGCGTGCCTGGCCCCATTTCCTCAATTCTTGGCCCTGGGTACTTCTAGTTTTGACAGATTCTATCTAGGGTGAAATCTGGGACATATATCCTATGTTGTCGTTTTGGATTCGTGTTTCCGTATTCCGTATTTTTGGATTGGAAATGGTGGAATGTGTTTTGCCTCGACTATTGTCGTTTATACGACGATATAGAGGATTATGGATGGTTTTGAAGGCGTGCCATAGGTTCTCACCTATAGGCCCCTTATCGTATCGTTTTGGAGTTTATGCGCCGTTTTAGATTGGATTTGGTTTTAATGCGCATATACGATATTTTGATGTGTAGGTACCCATGAAGACTTCGGACGACAAGCAAATGCATGGTGATGTCCGCAAATGATGATGCAAGGTGAGTAGATTATATCTACGGGGGAAATTCGGGTGGATGGCGTATAGCACCCCCGCAGTCCGTAGATAGCTTATTATATGGTATTGTGATATTAGGTGTATTTTGGATATGTAGGGTTAGAAGTGACTAGTGTAGTTCATAGTCGCGAACCCTAGGATAGAATTACCCTATACATATACCCTTGCTTTTCACATGTACTTACACTGTGATTGATGATATGTGACGACTTTGGAGATGAGTCGATATTGTGGGCTTGGTGCCCTAGGATCGGTGATTTGATACGATTCATATGTGGGGTATGACTTGTGATTCTTGCGGGCTTGGGATGTGTGTTTACCCCCGCATGCATACTTTACCGATGTTACCGTTTGTACTAGACATAGAGTAGTACTCCAGACTATATGATCTGATGATGGTGATATTTGTTATGTGATGAGACAGTGAGATGTTGACCCCTACCCAGCTTTTGGGAATGCCGTACGATGATTTACCGTACGAGCTGATAGTGATGATAGATCCGCACTCATAGCTAGAGGATATCTTACGATATGACATCGAGGCGGGATCACCGACTATATATCTACATATATACTTAGACTCAGTTTTAGGTGGTTTCCACACCTACCCCTCCTGATTGACAGGATACTTAGATGTAGTTGCATAGTAGATACTTCACTGTGCTGTTGATTACTAGATTTCCGCATATTCATACTATTCGCATTGCTGGCATATGTTCATTACCATGTTATTATCATGTTGTTAGGACACCAGCACCATTATCGATGATGCGTATGTTTCACGTACACTATTTGCCGGCTCACACACTTCATCATCGATAATTGCCATGTCACTACACAGTAGTACTATTACACTCGTGATATGATGCTTCCTTTGACATATGCGCATTCCTATTCCATGTTGCATGATTTCCGATATGATTACTCTCTTTACATGTCGCATATATCATGGATTGATTGCATAGTACATCGCATTGGATTTACTGCTGGATGTTGGATTTTCATGTGATTTCTGGTTTTTGAGGACCGTGGGGTTATTTAAGAAAAGAGGCACTTTATGAAAACCCGGTACCTCGTGGTATGATATTTCGGTGCGTCCACCACGCGTTTTCTCGGTGCTGAGACGTGTGCTTGAAACCCGATTCGAGGAGGTGATGTACCGTTTGCGGGTTCGTGGTGGGCCCAGTATGGTTCCCCTCGGCGAGATGATCGATGGGTTATGCCGATTGAGCCTGGAGGCGGGCGAGTACCTACCGGTGATTTTACCTGAGCTCGGCGGATATCCGGGGGATACCGCCTGGAGCCGAGAGATGGGCATACTGCCGGGGCCGACGGGCCGATATCCGCAGACGGAGCCCAGAGATGGACATGGGTTGACTCATACTGCCGGGGCCGAGGGCCGATATCCGCAGACGGAGCCCCATACGGATGAGGATTTATGTGTCGGTGTTTGGCACGGGTTTCATGATGAGTTTTCCATGATTTTGGTTATATCCTCACATTGCATACATGATGCTTGCTGTCAGTGGGTGACAGGTGGACGGGTTCCACATATATACAGACTTGATTCATATACAGACTGGATTTACACTTATCTTACACCAATATTAGTGGTATGGGACGCTAATATATGTGTATTGATATTATTGATATTTCTTCATTGATACTTCATGCAGACATACCTTACACTGATGACATGTTGTTACCTGAGTACCTGGCACTATATACATGTTTAGGTGTTACCTTGCCACCTTATTACACTCAGATGTACTCTTGTGGATATTTTACTGATCGTTGACTTAGGATTATGTCTTGCATTCGATTTATCCTTGTAGATGTTTCTATTCACGAGTTGGCAACTCACCCCCGTTGTGCCACAGCTCTTGTAGGTTATGCCGTACAGGTTCTATTGCGGCATTTCTGGCACACTACCTTCTTGCGGGTGATTTGCTTTTGGTAGGTGGATTCTTTTGCCTCAAGAATTCCCATTTTGTACTTATTTATTTATTGTATCTAGAAATGTCTATCAACCAAAACTTGTATATTCTTTCAGACCTAGATATCAGTGTTGTATATTTCGACCTTAGAGTCGCGTTTTGTAGTATTACGATTTCTTGTTGCTTTTGAGCTTTCTTTGGATTTGATCCTCGCCACTTGGCGTTGTATATTATTATATCATTGCGTGGTTGTGACCGTCGATTGACGAAGAGCTAGCTCCCGCTTGGGGATGCCTTTATCATGTTATATCTTGTTATTATCGTTTTACCCCATTCGGGGCCAGTTTTACAAAGGAAACTCTGCCGAAATTTCTAGAAAAGACTGTACCGTTTTCAAAATGCACATTCGGCTTAGTTATTTAAAAACCTTGATTTCAAACCTGTATTTCTTCACTTCTTTAAACCAGTTCTTTACTTTTTTCTTCAAAATGGTTTTAGATTTCTGGGCTTTTGGCTTACTTGGATCAGATGGAGTCCTATAGGCTTCATATGGTTCAAGGGCCAGTCACGTGCTCTTTCGGGTCGTGACAAAGTTGGTATCAGAGCGCTAGGTTGACCTTGGTTCGAGTCTAAGTTGACTATATGGAGCCTAGGGAGTTGTTTTTATACGGAACTTAGGCTTGACCTTACGGAACTTAGACTTGGTTGAGGGGGTGTAAACCCGACCTTTCGTCGTTTTAGGATGACCCTTGGTTGATGGATTAGGTGACTAAAGTAGAGTGACGTACCGTTGGTATGTTCCGCGGCATACTTACGACACGCCACTCCGCTTAAGGAACCTTAGGATGGACATTTGTTTAGAGATCAGTGATTCTCTTCCTAATCAGGATTATACATCCATTTGAGATCCCCGATTCTATTAGTTTCATGATCATACCTTCATTGATGCTGTTCCTTCCTATGATCATGTATCCCCTTTGGATCTGTTGTTTCCTTTCTTGCCTTTGATGTGCTCTCTTTTGATACTCGATTGAGATCCCTGTCACCATGTTTGAGCGCAGTTTGGGCTGCTGCTAGGGTTACGGCCGGTGTGAGCTCGTTTGGTACGAGGGCCGACCTTTGTGTTTTCTGGTGACATGGGAACGTCTCGAGTTAGTGTTGGTGTTTGTGACCTCTAGTGGAGGCGAGTGCTTGGTCTTGCACCGGATGATCGTGCCTTTGTTAGAGCTGCCAGTTGAGAGAGGACTGTTGATGTACAGCATACCTCAGGGATTATGATGTCGGCTACCGTGCAGACGGATGGACCAGCTGTTGCTGAGATTGAAAGGATGTCGCTTTCGGAGCTTACGAGCTGAGATTGCCGGATCTTTCAGGCAGATATGCGACAGATGATAGCTAGTCTACCCGATTTGAGAGACGAAGGTGATTCGTCCGATTTTGCGCCAGAGCGGGCCCAGTTGAGTTGAAGATTTCCAGTGTGGAGAGTCTTACTCAGACCTAGAGCAGGCTGATTCAGAAATGACCGCTTATGTATTGCCTTTCCTGGAGGATTGAGGCATTGTTCGACGTACAGGTGTATGAGCCAGTTGTTGCTGCAAATGATGAAATATCGCCCAGACGATTGGAGCTACTGCAGCATGAGCATGTACTTAGAGAGATGATAGCGAGTCACTAGTCACCGAGGATGAATGACTAGGACGTGTGGTGAGTTCGCTTACCCCGATGCGTGGATATCAGATTGATTGTTTCCAGCTAGAGACGACTTCACGCAGGTTCGTTGAGAGTCGATTGAGACGATCGAATGTCAGGAGCCATTTTCCAAGTTTAAAGTATACGGAAAGACATGCAGGTGATTCTATGGACCCTCTAGAAGAATGAAACCCTAACTCGACTTAATGACCGTGTGACAGCCTTTGAACCTTAGGGTTTACGGCGGTTCCGCGGCGCCATTAGTGAGGCTTGGGTTTGCCCTTCTACGGCTGGACCACCGACGCTGTGGCATGTACTCGATACTATTAAACTGTACCCGAGATGTGAGCTCTTGGGGGATTATGAGGATCTGACGAGTCGATCGGATGGTTCGACATCTTTCGGACAATGTGATGGGACACTGCTTGGGAGACTCCAGATGCGAGGATAGCCGTCGGAGCGCAGTTTGTGTAGCCATGATGAGACGAGTCCGAATCAGTCGACATTTGAGCAGAGTGAAGAAAAGAGTTCGTACGAGGTTTCGACGAGATGATGTTCCACTCCACTGATATTAGAGATGTGATACGCACCCAGAGGCGTGGTATATGGATATATCTTCCAGAAAGAAGCGCGATAAGTATGCAGCCGTTCCGGAATAAGCGTGAGCTTCAGCATTGGATGATGACTTCCGGGCACTTCGGCAGGATTGAGATTTGAGAAAGGAATCTCGGCAGGACCTTTCTGGAGTACGATACGAGAAGACTTAGACCCAGAGTGGTCATTTTGTGCACACCCAGCAGGGCAGAGTTCAGCATTGTCGACGAGGTAGTTGACCAAGTTCGGATAGAGGAACTTAACCAGATGCGTTGCGAATTGATCAAGGATGGACGAGTGATGAGTATTCCTCCGATGGTTGAGACGTGTTCCCGAGGACCAGTTTGGCCTGACATCTGCTACAGAGTGATGAAGCTACAGAGTACGAGATTTCGAGTCCGTGTGAGAGACTTCAGATTGACCGTGGCCGAGACAGTGCAGTGCATAGTAGCTTGGCGTGACGTCATAGCGGACGACGATAGAGACAGTTGGAACAAGAGGTTCGTGTGAGACCCTGACGAGATGTCATTGCTTCCCGTCGAGACTAGAGACCTGAGATGCTTACAGAGACGTTGCGATGTGACCAATTTCTGGAGAAATATTGTGCTGAGGACACAGATGCCCTTTGAGCGAGAAGAGGTTAGGCAGGAGAGCTAGCCTCTGTACAGATCGGCATAGGCATGATTGGAAGAGATCTTGAGCAGGATTCCTTCCAGGACATAGCTGCCATGATGTTGCACCCAGGATCGGATGTGTGACGTGCTTTCAGAGAGCCAGGGGCCGACGCCAGTGATATGCTGCCTTACGAGTGGTCGTGAGGTTTGACCGAGAGGTGACCAGAGAAGTGCCAGAACGGAATCGTCCCCGTTAGCACACCTGACAGGGCCGATGAGCCGATTGACCGCGTGATAGGTAATCCGCAGAGAAGATAAGGATCCAGAGAGTCAGAAGACGCTAGACCGTGAGCAAGAGGCAGGTAGATATCCTGCGCTACTAGCTGTGGATTGCACCGACTCCTTCTCGACCTCGAAGGAGGAACTACCGAAGACGGTATTTGTGATTTGTGATTTTGTGATTCGATTATCACGTATCCGTCATTTTGGATTTCGGTATTTTGGGTGTTCTGTTTGCATGATTTAGTTTTGGTGACTGAGTTTCATGATATTGGTTTCATGCACCCACTGGATATTTATATATTTCGCGCAGAGTTTTCATGCATTTTAGTGTTATGCTTTGATTCGTGCACGCTGATGCACACGATTGTGAGATTTTCCTTTGAGGTACACCTGATTTTGGTTTGAGACGCATTTTATCGTTGATTTTGACCCGGATTTTGATGGTTGGTTTTGCACTCCGTGCTGGTGATGTGCTTTACACCTATTCGATGTTTGTTATTGGATTTCGTGATTCCGTGCATGTTGAGTGCGCAGGGTTTAGATTTTCATTCGTGCACGATGGATGCACAGATTTGGATTTTTGCGCGTGTTGGGCGCATGTTTTTTTGATACAATTTTGGTGCGCACCCGATGCACTAAATCGAGATTTCTTCGTGCATGTTAGATGCACCGGACCTTGGCTGTCAGGCACATACGTTGCCCATGACAGAGGTTTCGTGCACACCCGTTGCACCTAGATGTTGTTTTGTATACCTGTTTAGCACATATATGGATTTTTGATTTCAGTGCGCACCAGACGCACAGGATGGTGTTATGTTTAGATTGGATGTCTACATGTGTAGTTCCGATCCCTATCATATCGGTTTTGTATTGGATTTGACACTGTGTTTTTACATTGACTCCGATGATTGCGGGATGCTTGACGGAGTTTTGTTTTCGAGTTATCTGCTCATTTTTCATGCGCATGCATTGCGCTGTGATGTTTTATGTGTTGATATTTTCGGAGCCCCGACAAATGGATTATTACTGAAATTGTTTTAGTAGTGGGGGTTTAAATTTAAATTCGGGGACCGAATTTCTTTAAGGGGGGTAGATTGTAACATCTTCAAAAATATAAAATATTAATTTTGGGAATTTTTATAATTTAATATTATTTTATTGATTATTTTAATATTAAATGCAAATAAATAGGAAAAATGTTAGAAAAATTATGAAAAATTATGGAAAATTCTAAAATAGGGTAAATTAGTGAATTATGACATTTTTAAGTTTTTGTGATTAGTTTGACACTAGTTTAGTGCTAATCGCGATTAAAATCGCTAATTGGGTTTTTTGGCAATTTTGTGCAAAACTTGCACATATCACTTTTTCTACACTTGTGCTTTTTCTAGCCATGGTTTTCATTTGGATTTACTATTGGTGTGAGAAGGATTTGAATTAGAGAAAGAGGAAAAGAAAAGAGAAAAGAAAGTGTAATGATGAGGGTAGGTGAGAGAGAGGGTTGAACCATTGACCAAACCCTTAGCCATTTTCATCATTTCTCTCCCTCTCCCTTTGCTTTGCTGCTGCTGCCTCTTCCTCCCCCTTCCTCCACCTTCAACTCCCCACTTCATCTCATAAAACACCCCAAAACCCCAATCTCCTTTCATTAAAAATGTGCAAAATCCCTAGATCTACACATGGAGCTAAAGAAGCATGGATTTGGCCACTGGAGGGCAACTCAAGAAAATTCTTGAGTTGCTAATGAAGGTAATTTTTGAACCATTTGCTCAATCATAGCCTTTCCTATAACCCCATGTCAAGATTTTATCGATATTGTGTGATATTATGGATTTGAGAGAAACCTAGTCAGGGTTTGAGTGAATTGGTGTTGCATTATGAAATTGAGCTCAGTTAAGATTATACCAACACCCTAGTGTTTGAATTGAGACCCTAACCTGATGCTAGAACCAGAATACGGATTTTAGAAACCGATATCGGGGAAATTGTGTAATCTGTGAAGGTTAATTGGAATCTGCTATCACCCGAGATGCCCTAAAATAAAATTGAGTGGAAAGTGACTTGTGCAGGCACCCAGGAAGCCAACCCCAAAACCCTAGCTCCCCATTCCACTTTCCGGCCGCCAAAACCTGCATTCTGGCCGCAAATTGCGGCCAGACCAGGGAGGAGTTGCCTCGTTTTGCGTGCCTGGCCCCATTTCCTCAATTCTTGGCCCTGGGTACTTCTAGTTTTGACAGATTCTATCTAGGGTGAAATCTGGGACATATATCCTATGTTGTCGTTTTGGATTCGTGTTTCCGTATTCCGTATTTTTGGATTGGAAATGGTGGAATGTGTTTTGCCTCGACTATTGTCGTTTATACGACGATATAGAGGATTATGGATGGTTTTGAAGGCGTGCCATAGGTTCTCACCTATAGGCCCCTTATCGTATCGTTTTGGAGTTTATGCGCCGTTTTAGATTGGATTTGGTTTTAATGCGCATATACGATATTTTGATGTGTAGGTACCCATGAAGACTTCGGACGACAAGCAAATGCATGGTGATGTCCGCAAATGATGATGCAATGTGAGTAGATTATATCTATGGGGGAAAGTCGGGTGGATGGCGTATAGCACCCCCGCAGTCCGTAGATAGCTTATTATATGGTATTGTGATATTAGGTGTATTTTGGATATGTAGGGTTAGAAGTGACTAGTGTAGTTCATAGTCGCGAACCCTAGGATAGAATTACCCTATACATATACCCTTGCTTTTCACATGTACTTACACTGTGATTGATGATATGTGACGACTTTGGAGATGAGTCGATATTGTGGGCTTGGTGCCCTGGGATCGGTGATTTGATACGATTCATATGTGGGGTATGACTTGTGATTCTTGCGGGCTTGGGATGTGTGTTTACCCCCGCATGCATACTTTACCGATGTTACCGTTTGTACTAGACATAGAGTAGTACTCCAGACTATATGATCTGATGATGGTGATATTTGTTATGTGATGAGACAGTGAGATGTTGACCCCTACCCAGCTTTTGGGAATGCCGTACGATGATTTACCGTACGAGCTGATAGTGATGATAGATCCGCACTCATAGCTAGAGGATATCTTACGATATGACATCGAGGCGGGATCACCGACTATATATCTACATATATACTTAGACTCAGTTTTAGGTGGTTTCCACACCTACCCCTCCTGATTGACAGGATACTTAGATGTAGTTGCATAGTAGATACTTCACTGTGCTGTTGATTACTAGATTTCCGCATATTCATACTATTCGCATTGCTGGCATATGTTCATTACCATGTTATTATCATGCTGTTAGGACACCAGCACCATTATCGATGATGCGTATGTTTCACGTACACTATTTGTCGGCTCACACACTTCATCATCGATAATTGCCATATCACTACACAGTAGTACTATTACACTCGTGATATGATGCTTCCTTTGACATATGCGCATTCCTATTCCATGTTGCATGATTTCTGATATGATTACTCTCTTTACATGTCGCATATATCATGGATTGATTGCATAGTACATCGCATTGGATTTACTGCTGGATGTTGGATTTTCATGTGATTTCTGGTTTTTGAGGACCGTGGGGTTATTTAAGAAAAGAGGCACTTTATGAAAACCCGGTACCTCGTGGTATGATATTTCGGTGCGTCCACCACGCGTTTTCTCGGTGCTGAGACGTGTGCTTGAAACCCGATTCGAGGAGGTGATGTACCGTTTGCGGGTTCGTGGTGGGCCCGGTATGGTTCCCCTCGGCGAGATGATCGATGGGTTATACCGATTGAGCCTGGAGGCGGGCGAGTACCTATCGGTGATTTTACCTGAGCTCGGCGGATATCCGGGGGATACCGCCTGGAGCCGAGAGATGGGCATACTGCCGGGGCCGACGGGCCGATATCCGCAGACGGAGCCCAGAGATGGACATGGGTTGACTCATACTGCCGGGGCCGAGGGCCGATATCCGCAGACGGAGCCCCATACGGATGAGGATTTACGTGTCGGTGTTTGGCACGGGTTTCATGATGAGTTTTCCATGATTTTGGTTATATCCTCACATTGCATACATGATGCTTGCTGTCAGTGGGTGACAGGTGGACGGGTTCCACATATATACAGACTTGATTCATATACAGACTGGATTTACACTTATCTTACACCAATATTAGTGGTATGGGACGCTAATATATGTGTATTGATATTATTGATATTTCTTCATTGATACTTCATGCAGACATACCTTACACTGATGACATGTTGTTACCTGAGTACCTGGCACTATATACATGTTTAGGTGTTACCTTGCCACCTTATTACACTCAGATGTACTCTTGTGGATATTTTACTGATCGTTGACTTAGGATTATGTCTTGCATTCGATTTATCCTTGTAGATGTTTCTATTCATGAGTTGGCAACTCACCCCCGTTGTGCCACAGCTCCTGCAGGTTATGCCGTACAGGTTCTATTGCGGCATTTCTGGCACACTACCTTCTTGCGGGTGATTTGCTTTTGGTAGGTGGATTCTTTTGCCTCAAGAATCCCTATTTTGTACTTATTTATTTATTGTATCTAGAAATGTCCATCAACCAAAACTTGTATATTCTTTCAGACCTAGATATCAGTGTTGTATATTTCGACCTTAGAGTCGCGTTTTGTAGTATTACGGTTTCTTGTTGCTTTTGAGCTTTCTTTGGATTTGATCCTCGCCACTTGGCGTGTATATTATTATATCATTGCGTGGTTGTGACCATCGATTGACGAAGAGCTAGCTCCCGCTTGGGAATGCCTTTATCATGTTATATCTTGTTATTATCGTTTTACCCCATTCGGGGCCAGTTTTACAAAGGAAACTCTGCCGAAATTTCTAGAAAAGACTGTACCGTTTTCAAAATGCACATTCGGCTTAGTTATTTAAAAACCTTGATTTCAAACCTGTATTTCTTCACTTCTTTAAACCAGTTCTTTACTTTTTTCTTCAAAATGGTTTTAGATTTCTGGGCTTTTGGCTTACTTGGATCAGATGGAGTCCTATAGGCTTCATATGGTTCAAGGGCCAGTCACGTGCTCTTTCGGGTCATGACAGCGAAGAAATACTTGGTTTAGTCGTGAATAGCAGTCGCAATTTACTTTGCCATCTTACTAATCCCTTGCTTTGTCTTAACTTAATACCTTCTGTACACCATCGTTATGCTAATTGGTTTTCTTCATTCCCCACCGTTCGGCACCAGCCTAAGGTTTGGAAGAAGACTATCCAATTTGCGTAATAGGTGTACTATCTCCTAAACCAAGGAGTACTCGCAATGACAGAAGGTGAAAAGAAAAGACAACTGAATAATCCTATTCGTTTTCTCCAGAACCAGAAACCATCCTCGAAGTTCTTCGAGTTCGTATATAACCATACGATGGTTTTGTCCAATGGAAGTGGACGTTCGTAGTAATACGGGGTGTCCTGGAGAAAAGAGTAAAAGTAGGAGTGGCAATGAGGTCTGCAACTCTGACAATCCAAAAGCCTGTGTTAAAAAGGTTCGGTCAACTTGGTCACTGAGTCATAGTTTAGGGTCAGGTCAATGGTCGCTGCCAAAGAGAGAGAAAAGAAACACTCAGCGTGCACTCTAACCTAGATCAGAATGGTTACCAATTTATCTAATCAGGAAACCTCCCACTGTACCTCAAATTCTCCTCCAAACCTGAAAGAAGAATTAGTCGGGGTCACCCGAGGAGTAAAATAACTCATCAGTGGGAATCGGGATCCAACTATCATCGCATGATAACTTGACGGAATCCACTCAAGTCACCACACTCCAGAAGGTATGCGCATGCCTGGCAAGTTTCAGTTCTTTTGAAACTCCCGATGTGATTTTTACCCCTAGGACCCAAGTGACCTTGACTGAGCCAACATATCAAAGGATCCTAGTCAAGTTCAACCCGTCATTATCTTGATTGCATTAGACCCACCCGCACGAATCCTTGACTGAGCTAAAATGACCGCACGACTGTCCTAACCAATCTCATATCCATGCAACAGAGAGCACCACATAGCTACCGAACACTACGCCTCGGCTAAGCACGACATACGCAGCACGAATACTAAGTAATACAAATCTGAAATGACGGAGGGCTACGAATGGTTTTTGGCGAAAAACCTTTAACGTAATGAACTTGATATCGTTGAAGGAACCGGATAACTTTTTATAAAAATATAGTGACGAAAACCTTTGCTAAAGAGGTCACTCCCGGTGAAGGGATCTCGGCTCTTTCCCCGTAGAATGAGGTGCAGGATATTCCAACTGAATACCACGATGCAAAGCAAAAGTAATCGGCTATAGTGAAGTTATTGCCCTGACGCAAACTTTTGTCCAAGGGGTCACTCCCGGTGAAGGGATCTCAGCCCTTGCCTCGTCGACTGAGGAGCAGGATATTCCAAATGAATACCACGATGCAAAACAAAAGTGAACGTCCTTGCAATAACAGCTTTTTGAAAAATGTTCCAACAACATCAGAATAGGTTTGTTTATCTTGTATTGATCCGAATCAACGCAGTCCCATCATATGATCACACCAATAAAGAACGAAAATAATGATGTACGTATATGCCATCCGCATTCGCCACTGGGTCCCGTCATCACCCGTTAGGTTACTTAACTAACGACAGAGCGGGGACTGGACTAGCGCGGATGCAAAACATATACAACATCTACTAATATATATACCGATATATTATATTCGCTCAAGGCGTGATAAAATGCAACATCACAGAAATGTACAGCATCACAGAACAATACAGATATCCGGAATCCCCGGGTTTCATAGAGCCGCTACTGAAACCCGACGTTCCCCTGGTCGTGTGGATAGCCTGTGCAATGAAATCCTAGACCCCTACGGGCGCGGCAAGTCACCCGCCAAGACCTGAAGCGAGGCAGTCCCCTCCAGCACCGTGAATGGACCACCCAGCACTTCACGGAATCCGGTAACTTGGGCACCCCTCCTGGGTCAACCTGTACCCCCTACGAGTGCGGCGAATAGCCCGCCAATCCTAGAGTGAAGCCCCCTCCTTCTCAATGCCAAGAGATGCGGGCCCGTTGCCCTCTAGAACCCGGCTATCCGTGCACCCCTCCGCGGGGTAATCCTAGTACAGAAAGTAAAATATACATACACCGGGTACATCGACCGCAACCAGGTCGTGCCCCAAAAGAATAATACAAACAGGCAGTGACGGCAGTCCACATGTCGGACGCTCGCCCCGCAATATCAAATGTACATATAAAACAAAACTGTACTAACATTGCATCCAGGCTATCCCCCACGACCGATCCGCAACATCACAGCATAAACACAGAACCTCAACGTGAAAATCACGTTCGCAAATCCGTCTAACCGGGCTATAGCAGTTAGACAGGATTTACCGATCAAGTGATATTCACGATCGCAGATATAATGTAAATACTGTGAAATAATGTGTTTAAAATATCCGATCGATCAAATAATTAACAAGTGGGCCCCCAAGCAATACTGTAGCACTCACAGAAATTCTGGGCCCAATATTAATATTCCAAAAGCCCTATTTTCAGCCTAGAAAGCGACTGAAGAAAAACGACCAAGTGACCTGACCATAGTGTGGCGGAACCGCGGCCCAAATGGGGTTTTGGCCGCGGTTCCGCGCTCCAACTAAGGAATCACTCTGTCGAATTTCTACAGTAGCCTTATATTTTCCAGTACATCATTTTTCTGCAACCTGAAAAACAATTTTGAGCAAGAAAAAAAACAACAGAAAACTGATGTAAAGAAAACCCGTATTTTTGGAATTTTGGTCGATCGGGAATGCAAAACACATTAGAACAAGCTAGACAAGGTTAATGGCGTGGCTCTGATACCATGTTGCGCCACGGCAGCGCCCCGGCCGTCTATCCGAGGCCAAAATGCGGAATCAAAATTTTTCCTTACTCGGAAACTGGCGCTACCGCGGACAATGAAAACCCGGATCGATAACCATTAACCGATACTAGCTATCAAGAGAAAGGGTGAGAGATAAACCGAGTGATCCGAGTCCTCCGGTCTTCTCGTCATCGTCCCGATTTCCCGCGGAAAGTCTTGTCTCCACATCGTCGCCTCCTCGCCGGAAGGGCACCACATCGCCTGCGTCTTTTACGGGCTCCCACCTCAATACCGAGGCAACTCGGGCGCGAAGTTGGCAGGCCGACGCGTCCAAGATTTGCTGTAGAATGTGTAGGGTTGAAGCTATGTCTCATTTGGGGTTTGTTGCCTTTGAAGATGATGGAGGAATCAAGATAAGAAAAATGGTGCTTGCATTTTTCTTGACATGAAAAAAGATCAAAAACTACACTCTCAAAAATGAAGCTCTCATCTTCTTTTCTCTCAAATGTCTTCAACCATCTCCAAAATGAGAATGGTGGAGGAAGAAATACAAACTCATGAAGGGAAGTGAGTGTAGGATAAAGCAAGACGTGACCACATCCAAAAACCATGATCACAAAGTCATATCATCTTTCATCTCATTTCTAATCTTAATAAAGCAAGAAATGATGAAGGAAAAGAATGGTATCTAAAGATGCTATCATAATTAATACATATGCAAGAAACCCCTTCCTCAAATGTAATTTGCAAAACTGCAAATTACCCCCTCCATCAGAAAAGTCCGGCCGGGAAAGAACAAAGGAAAACCGGCCGGAACGGAATGCAAACTGGAAACTCCAGAAAACTGGTCCCGTAATAAATTACAGGAAAACCCCGATACTGTGCATACACACCTGCATCTGTATTCCGTCCGGATACAAATACAATGAGACAAAATCTACACTGTACTAAACTAGGACCGGCTTAAGCCAAAGCCGGCTAGTAATATCCGTTCGATCCTGATCCGTGCAATACCGCACGTATCAGATCGAACCCTGCCATATAACTATACGGCCACTAGTACAAAACTGTCCGATCCTGATCCGTGCAATACCGCACGTATCTGATCGGACCCTTCCATATCTCCATACGGCCTCTACAGCGTTTCGCCCGAAAGCTTGAGTAACTGTAAGTGTGGTGGACTCTAAAGACTCGTCAATACTATGGCTATGGATTTAACCACTAGCACGTCAGAGGTATAAGCCAATACGTGACGGGCCACCAGCTATTGACCAAAAGGGACGTCGATGAGAGAACTCATCCTGACACCCTACTGAGCCTGTCAGTGACAATATCCGTACAGTCCGGTCCGTTCGTCTATGAGCATCGCATGTCGGGCCTAGGGGGTTGGTAAAAGTCAGACCCCCAAAAGCGGTACAAGTCGTGTCGGAGTGTAGCCCAGAACGCCCTGAGATACTACTGGAATACCTACCAGTAAATCTCCTGCCTCGGCCGAGGGCTTTGCGTAATGGCTCTCCTAGACACAGCGCGACCTCACCCCCAATACCGAGAGAGACGAACCCCTGAAGATCCGCTCACTGCCTCCATGTGGCTCGGGACTGTACCCAGCTAAAACCTGTTTGCACGACTCCTTTGAGCCGTGGTAGGGTAGTAATCAAAGCACAGTGGGAACTCACATGAGACAAATGACGATCTCAGGTCGATGAACTAATCTGTACACATGTCACCAGGGAACTGCTATCTGACGTCTGGTATAAGACCAACTAGCAGGTTCCCGGCGAGTCCTGTCCGGTGTACTCATAACCCAATGAGCACCTGTATGCATCTTAGGTGAACCAACTGACACCAGTGGCTTGTGAGACCGGCCACCGCCCCTCGTCGGGGTCTCGACTGTATACACTAGTCTACTAATAGAGTATCGATGCCCTGTCTCGAAACTCCTACGACTAGGGACCTTTTAAGGATGTGCTTATAGACTACCAGCTCCCACGTATATGATCGCCATCATACTGCTGGTAGTCAAGCAAGAATCCTAGGGGCTTATCAACGTGTAATAGCGACATGTCAGGTCACCTAAAGCAGTACACGATGATAAAGATAAACCAGATAGCATACTATCATCTCGAGTAAGACTGTCCTACCGGGATAGGTCCTCCCTCAATCATTGCAATCACGTGCCTGTGATCCAATAATTGACTCTGAGGGCACTATCTTCAACACATGTATGAATGAATAAAAGCATGATCAAATCAACATGTCAGATAAAGAAGAATCAGATAGCATACTATCATGTCGAGCAAGAATGCAAACTGAATATATATACATGTATAGATACATCCACTATCACATAATGGCCTCTAGGGCATACATATATCCAACATAAATATCATAGGAAATAGGTAGTAAATCATCAAAACCTCAAAGTTAATTAAAATCTATTTATTCCAAAAACCTAGTAAGTATCACCTAACCATTTTAGTTCAAAGCTTGATGTTTTAACAAATCTGGTGGCCACAATGTTAATTTTATATCTTAATTAGGCTACACAATTGTTAACTAGATTTTAACCTCACTTATTTTACATTAATCATAAAATTAGTTTGCAAAATTATATAATTATGACAATAGTAACAATTTGCAATTTAACAACAAGACTAGATTTTGCAAGTTTTAAGATGATGGAATATACTTAGTTAACTTGATTTATTGATGAAAATCCTAACATAACTCAAACCCTTATCTTTAGAATTCAAATTTTCAATTAAAACCAAATTAACTCTTAATTTAAAATGAAATTATAACAAGTATGAAACAAGTAACCATTTGAGTAAGGTTATACCTCAACAATTTTAAAGATCTAACATGCAAACTTTGCCTCCCAAAATGCTCTCTTGCTTCAAGATCCAAGCGAGTTTGGGCCAAGGAATAATGGGTGAAGGTTTATCTATGAATTGGTGGGAATTTGTTTGGATTTTTGATGCATTTCTTGAGGATTTTTGAAGTGAAATGAGGTGGGGAAATGGGGGAGCTGCAGCAGTGAGAGCTTGGCCAAGGTGAGGGGGAGAAAGAGAGAGTGAGGTGTGTAGAAAATTCCAAGTCAAGAAACCCCCCCCATCATATCATATATTAATTCCTTTTCTTAATTATTTTATTTTATTTTATTTTCTACCCAAACCTAGATTTTTCTAGAACCATTGAAACAAATAAAGAAAAACAAGAATATATTACAAACTAGCTATTAGTTGTCATGGTTCACTAATGTACACTTAGCCCATTTTAATTTGTAATTATCACTAATTAAATGTATAATTCAAAGCTTAAAATAATATTTAAAATAATTAATTAAGAAAGATATTTAATTAAACTTGCAATTTATAATTGACCAATTAAATACCAAATACTAGAAATTACATAGCTAAAATAGGTATAATAAAGTCTATGTTGAAAATAATTATTGTTAAGTTTTACGGAAAACACAAGTTATATTACCGATTATCGGAAAATTCGCCTAAACGATGTTTAGCTGGCATATTGACGAGTCTTTAGAGTCCCACATAGAAGTTTCCTGGTTCATGCTGTAGGGATTCTTTAGCACCATGCCTAGGTTTAATGTTGCATCACACATGCTATAACAAAAATTTAAGGGGTTGCTAAACAATCCAATAATGAATCGAACTAGAAAAAAAGAGAAACAAACTATAGTATCACATACTATAAAGTGTCTAACACTAAGTGAGGAGAAAATACAACCTTTGTAGACCTCCTCCTAGACTCCTTGGATTGATTGAGGTTTGAACTGATTGGGTTGTGTCCTTCCAAGTCCATGATGATCCACCACGAAGTCCCTTTGCACCAAGCTCCAAGCTTCACTTGATCAAGGATGAAGATGAAGCAAACACTCCACACTAGTGGGCTAGACTAAAATAGAATGGTGATGTGGGTTTGGATCTCAGTTAACAACCTTTTCTTTTTAATTCTTTCTCTTTCTTTTAGAACCCTAGAGAGCTTTGAGGAGAGAGAGGAAGAACGAGATGGCTCAAACTAAACTCAAGAGAATAATATGATAACTCTTACTAAATTCAAGAGAGTAAGTGAAGTCATCCATGCAAAACTATGGTTACAAAATATCTAGATATTTTGTAACTTGAGGTTAAGCAAAGCCATGGGCTAAAAAACCATTGACTATTGTCAACTCAAGAGAGTTGAAAAGTCAACCATGTTCATGTTGCCATTTTGCTTTTCTCAAATAAACAAAATATCTAAATATGTTACCATGTGAGTCTTGCATTGCCACCACCAATGTATCATCAACCATGACACATGTATGCTTGCATGTGTGCATCCATATCAACATATACATACACTCATGCATGCATCATAAAGAAATAGGTTTTAATAAATGAGCTAATGGACTTAATATTAAATAAACACTTGATTTAATAACCCGGTCATATCTCATACGACCCGTCGAATAGTAAACGCCCGATTAAAATACGGTATCCAATACACGCATTTAATCGAGCTACCGCGCATATCACATATGCACCCCACACATTTTCGCCTGAGCTAGGAGACCCCTTTGTGGGACTCTAAGACTCGTCAATACGCTAGCTGTAGGCAGTGATCATATCACATGCCCACAAACCGTCAGTGGCTCAAGCTGTACGTAACGTCTCCCAGGTATTGAGCGATCAGAAGAAACACAAGCAAACCTGCTAAAACTCCCGTCGAGCCAACTAATAACACTTACCGTACAGTCCGGTCTCTTCGTCAAATATGGCTCATAACAGATGGCTCATAATAGATCGAGAAACTACTGGTAACATTTATCAGTAAATCTCAGCAGCCCTGGCCAGGGACTTCCTGTTACAGCCAATCGTACATGGTGCAACATCAACCCCCAATACCGGGAGAGACGAAACCCCTCCTATCGCTCATTGCCTCCATGTGCCTTAGGACTGTACCCAAAATCCACCTGTTTGCATGACTCAGTAGAGCCGTGGTAGGGTAGAGATCAAAGTACAGTGGGAGGCACACAAGGCTCTATGACGATCTCGGGTCTACATACTAACATGTACTAGTGTCACCTGAGAACTGCTATCCGACGATAGATATAATACCACATAGGAGTTCTCGGCGAGTCCGTTCAGTGTACCCAGTCCCACTAGGCACCCGTATACGGTATTTGGTGTCACCACACCAATGGATATGGGATCATCTATCGCCCATCATATGGGACAAGCAACGTATACGCTAGTCTACACTGGTAATATCGATGTCCAGTCTCGATACACCCACGACTAGGAACATTTCAAGAATATGCTCATACATTACACATGTCCTACTAGTGATCTGCATCATAATCTCAGTAGTCCTGCATATCCTAAGGGCTATATCAACATGTACCAAATGAATGAAAGCATGATCAAATGAACATGTCAAGACAAAAGGTGAAACCAGATAGCATACTATCATGTCGAGCAAGAATCTCCCCTACATACACACACACACATACTGGTACATACACTATTATATAATGGCCTCTAGGGCATACATATATCCAACAATCTCCCACTTGCACTAAGGCCAATTATTGGCGTATCTCATACCCAACATCTCAAAAAGTCGCTCATGTTGTGGCAGAAGGAGGGCCTTGGTGAGTGGATCCGCGATGTTATCTTTTGTATCTACTCCCTGAATCTCGATCTCGTGGTGATCAACTATCTCCCGGATCTGATGATATCGCCTGAGGATGTGTCTGGATCGCTGATGGGACCTGGGCTCTTTGGCTAATGCCATAGCCCCATTATTATCACAATACAATGGTATTGGATCAATAATGGTCGGAACTACTCCTAGCTCCGAAATGAGCTTCCTCATCCAGACAGCTTCCTTGGCAGCATCATTTGCAGCAATATACTCAGCTTCCATCGTGGAGTCTGCAACGGTATCCTGTTTGGAAATCTTCCAACACGCCGCCCCTCTATTGAAGTTAAAGACAAACCATGAGATAGATTTATTGTCATCCTTATCACTCTGGAAGCTCGAATCGGTAAATGCCTCCATTTGGAGATCTCTGTTACCATACACCAAGAACATTTCTTTAGTCCTTCGCAAGTACTTAAGAATGTTCTTCACAGCAGTCCAGTGATTCTCCCCTGGGTTGGATTGATACCTGCTTACTACACCCAGTGCATAAGCTACATCAGGGCGTGTACATAACATCGCATACATTATAAATCTTATAGCAGAAGCGTAGGGTATAATGCTCATGCGAGCTCTCTTCATCAGTCTTTGGTCAAAAGTCCTTGGAGAGAGTGATTCCATGACTAGCGGGTAAGGAACCCTGGTTGGAGTCTTCCATACTAAACCTCTTTAGGATGGTGTTGATGTACCGGGTTTGGGAGAATCCCAATAACCGTTTAGATCTATCCCTATAGATCTTCAAGCTCAATATGTACGAAGCATCACCCAGGTCCTTCATGGAGAACCATTGTGATATGAACAGTTTGACCGATTATAGCATAGGAACGTCGTTTCCTATCAGAAGAATGTCATCCACGTACAATACGAGGAATGTGACAGTACTTCCTACAATATTCTTATAAACACAAGGTTCATCTGGATTTTTGACAAAATCAAACTCTTTGATAACATCATCAAAACAGATGTTCCAACTCTGTGATGCCTGCTTTAATCCATAAATGGATTTAAGCAACCTACATGCTTTCCCGCTGCTCCTACTATCAATGAAGCCCTCTAGCTGATCCATATAAACGCATTCTTCTAAATCACCTTTTAGAAAAGCCGTTTTAACGTCCATCTGCCAGATTTCATAGTCGTGCTGAGCAGCAATAGCAAGTAGGATCTGAATGGATTTAAGCATGGCCACAGGAGAAAAGGTTTCGTCATAGTCCAGTCCCGGTCTTTGTCGAAATCCTCTCGCCACAAGCCTTGCCTAATAGGTCTCCACCTACCCATCTACACCGATCTTTCTCTTAAAGATCCATTTGCACCCTACGGGTTTTACCCATAGGGTACAACTTCCAAAGTCCATGCTTTGTTGGTGTATATAGACTCCATTTCGGATCTCATGGCATCCAGCCACTTCACAGAGTCACCACTCGTTATAGCTTGCTGAAAACTGGTAGGATCATCATCATCCATGATGCAATCTTCTCTATCACCGTCAACGAGAAAACTGTTGTATCTCTCCGGTGGGCGAGAAGTCCTACCTGATCTACAGAGTGGTTGAGCTTCATTAGGTTCTGTTGCAACTTCAGGTTCAACCAAGTTGTCATTTGTTACTTAAGTCTCTAGAACTTCTTCTAGATCTACTACATTGCCATCAGCATCGTTTGGAAAAATCTCATTTTTCAAAACGTGTCATACTGAGAAACAAACACCTTTTGTTCCTCCTTGTGGTAGAAAAGATACCCAAACGAATGTTTCGAATACCCCACAAATATATACTTGACCGATCGTGTCTCGAGTTTTTATGGATTCTGCTTTTTAACAAAAGCCGGAGAACCCCAAATCTTAACTCGTTTAAGAGATGGTCTCTTCCCATACCATATCTCATATGGAGTGGTAGGCACGGTCTTGGTTGGAACTTTGTTCAATAAAAAAGCTGCAGTCTCCAATGCATGCCCCCAAAAGGAGAGGGGTAACTCAGCATGACTCATCATGGATCATACCATATCTAATAGGGTTCGATTTCGTCGCTCTGACACACCGTTGTGCTATGGTGTGTAAGGGGGAGTGAGCTGAGAGAGAATCCCATTCTCTTTTAGGAAGTTTGAAAAATCAGTACTAAGATACTCTCCACCTCGATCTGATCGAAGTATCTTAATGCTCATCCCAGTTTTTTTTTCTACTTCAAGTTTGTACTCCTTGAATTTCTTAAAAGCTTCAGAATTATGCTTTAACAAAAACACATTACCGAATCATGATAAATCATCAGTAAAAGTTATGAAGTAAAAAAAATTGCCTCTTTCATGTGTAGACATTGGACTACATAAACCACTATGTATGAGGCCCAAGAGCTCAGTAGCTCTTTCTCCGTATCCAGTAAACAGAGTTTTGGTCATTATCTCTATGATACAAGACTGACTAGTCGCATAAGATTTATACTCAAAAGAATTTAATTATCCATCTTTATGAAGCTTGTTTAGTCATGTTTCATTAATATGACCAAGTCTACAATGCCAAATAAAAGCTTCATTTATATCTGAAAATTTTCTTTTATTTGTGTGTTGTATGTTGAAAACCGTGTGTTGATTCAGGACGTATATCTCGTTATTAAATGTACCATAACCAATCAACTCTTGATTCAGTTTAATGTTCATAACATTGTGCAACAATATAAAATGATATCCTTCATTGTCTAACAAAGAAACGGATACAATATTACAAAGCATGCTTGGTACAAAATAACATGGGTTCAAAACCAATATACAACCCGATGACAACCCTAGGTGATACTCTCCTACTGAAACTGCATTTACAATGGAACCATTTCCAACCCGGAGAGTATGATCACCTGCCTTCAAAACTGTGCTATTTCTCAGTCCCTGCACAGAATTGCAGATATGAGAACCCGAACCGGTATCCAATACCCAGGAAGCAGAGTTTATAGAAAAACAGTTTTCTGTTACGAACACACCTGAAGCTAAAGTATCACCATGCTTCTTTTTGTTGATGCCAAGGTACTCAGTACGGTTCTGCTTCCAGTGTCCCGTCTTCTTGCAGAAGAAACATTCTCCTTTTCCTGACTCCGCAGCTTTGGATTTGTCTTTCCCCTTTGCCTTTTTTATTCCACCTCTCGGCTTGGTAGATTTCTTCTTGTTCTTTCCCTTGGCCTTGGATTTTGGGACGGAAGAAGAAGATTGTCCAACAAGCAGGGAGGGAGATTTCGCCTTAAGCATGCTCTCCGCATTTCTCAACATATTGAGAAGTTCGGGTAGTGATTTCTCTATGCTATGCATGTTGAAGTTCACTTCAAAAGTAGCAAAAGTAGAGGGGAGAGACTGTAGAACAATATCCCTATATTGCTCGTTGTCCATTGTCCATCTGAGGCCCTCAAGTTCTTCAATAGGAGCTATCATCTTCAAAACGTGGTTACCTACTGATGTGCCAGGAGCCATCCGCATCTGAAACAGCTTTCAAGATGCTTTATATCGAAGAATACGAGATTGCTCCCTATACAACTCTTTTGTATGGAGAAAGATGGATTGAACATCCATCTCCTCGTGCTACTTTTGGTGTGTATTTTCCATCGATGCAAGCGCGAGGCATTTGGCGGTGGCACAGTCAATATCCCATATTTTGCGGATTTCCCTATCCGCAACAGAAGATTCAGGGCCTGGTTTCGGCGGGGCTGAGGCAGTGAGGACATATAATACTTTGTCATATGTGAGAGCAATGTTAATGATCCTCAACCAGTATTTATAGTTCGATCCGGTAAGCTTATTTTTCTCTAACAGTAGCTTAAGTGCAATCATGGTTATCTACAACTTCGCTAACCATTCAACTAGGCCAGTGTCGGCACTTCTGAAGGAGGTTTCCCGTGCTTTCACACAGACCTAATTAAAATAAACCTCATTTTCCCAGAGGCGTAGCCCCGTTGACACCTTTCTAGACACCTAATAAGTTAGCAAATTGTAAAGTGCAAAACTCTCCCGGGAGCAACTATTGCTCACAGTGGGATCGGGATCCTAATATCATATAAAAGGTATGCAATCTCATTGCAAATTTCAACACTTGAAACTCCCGATATGGTTTTTACCCTTAGTAACTTATGACCTTAACTATAGTCAACATATCATAAGTACTAGTCAAGTTCTTCCCGTCATTTCGTGATTAACTAGACCCACCCATATGACCCTTAACTATAGTCAACATAATCATATGAATGTTCTAACTAATCGCATCATATGCGGTGTAGGAAGACATCACTTAGCTACCATACATTGCTCCTTAACTATAGTCAAAATACACAGCACGAATACTAAGTACTCTACTTCCTAAAATGACGGTGCAAATAGTTTTTAAGAAAACCTTTAACGCTTCGAACTTGATATCGTTGTAGAATCCAATGGTTTAAAAAGGAGTGGCTTAAGCTCCGTCTTTTGAAATTTTGATTTTTTATAAAATGCCGAGTAGGTTTCAAATTTGATTCTTCAACATCTTTTTAGGTTTCTTTTTGTTTACATTAATCTTATTAATGTAGTCCCATCATTTAAGTTCTTAAGCTATTACAGAAAAGAAACGAAAATAGAACGTATGCTTATGCCATCCGCATTCGCCACAATGTCCCGTTATGTACCGTTAGGTTACTTAACTAACGGCATAGCGGTGCGGGACAAGCGCGGATGCAAAACATAAGCAACGTTTAGTATATATCATATATATAATACATCATTCGTCTCAATATATAAAGTGATCACATTACAGAATATCCACAGCAGAAGCACATATAAGAAAATACAGGATATAGTAGGAAATCCGTATTTTGTATTTAGCCAACAATAGAAAATACGGATTCCACGGTAGCGATGAATAGCCAAGACCACACCTCTAGACCCCTACAAGAACGGCAAGTGACCCTACCAATTCTAGAGTTTAGGAGACCCGGTCTCGACTCCTCGAGATGGCCTCCCACTGAACCCTAGAACCCGGTCACTTTTGCTCCCCTCCTTGGGTCTATCCTAATGTGGAAAAGTAAATAATATACAACAATGGTGACATCATCCTCAACCCGAAAGTGCCACAATAAAAGAATATTACATACAATTAATTTTATATGAATGAAAAGAAGAATTCTCATCTCACATAAAACCCCCGGCTATTTATTCGTGACGATCATGTATATCATATCTCAGCAACACATAATATCACATATCATCAACGTAAGTAAGTATGCGTACCCCAATTGTCGTTGATGTATAGCAACGAAACCAGCGATACATCACATAGTACACTTTCGGTCGCAGAAAAGAAAGTGAAAAACTACAACAATTGGAATCGACACTGCCTTCTGACATCATAAACCCGGAATATCACATATTCAGGATTTCATGCCTAACAATGCAAATCTTATATTTAGGTCTCAACAATGAAATCACCTTTTCAAAAGAAGTCGGATAATTCAACAAGATTTCCGATTCTACCGAGACCAAAATATTAGACTTACATGCAACTAATTACTTTTCACAAAACTAATTAGTGTAGATTCCAATTATTGTATCACATTCGGAAATATCAAGACAATGTTAAACGTTTCGATCGAGTCAACAATCACCCACAAATTACCCCTAAAGCTCAACACTTGAGCAAAGCTAAAATATCCAAAAACGTGCCACGGTGTCTATGGACAAGCCGTAGAAGGGTCAATCCTTGCCTCACCTATGGCGCTAAAGGACTACGAAAAACCCTAAGTTTTAGCCGCGGTTCCATGGTCATAGAATCGAGTTAGGGTTTTATTCCTCTAGAGGGTCCATAGGGTTACTTGCATGAACATTCAAATATATTTAACATAGGAAAATTCCAACACTTGGAAATTTTCAGCGAGAGTGATGGGGGGTGATTGATGTTCGCTCGAACTGTTAAACATCGTCCAAGTTACCAATACGATGTTAAAATTACGACAAGGAAATACTCCGAATAAGCCCATAAGAAAAATTAGCATCACCTGAAATTTCGTCTTAAACAAACAATACCTGAAACCCCAAAACCTAGACACCAGAGCATTTGAAAAATTCGAAGCGATTCGGGGTTAAAGGGGCCGGCCTCGCCGCGTTTTAGGGGGTGGTGCTCGGTCAAATTCCGAGGCAATTGCCTCAAATTTGTTCTATGTTCTCAGTGTATTACCAGAAAGCTTCTGCAGTTGTTTAAAAAAAAATTTCGAGCACATCTAAAAATAGACAGAGAAGCTAAATTTCAGGGTTGCAGTTTTGTTAATTCGAAGTTGTTTCGGTTTCGTAATTAATCTAACATCGTCTACGTTTCTAGCCTGGCTCTGATATCATTGTAGGGATTTTTTAGCACCATGCCTAGGTTTAAGGTTGCATCACACATGCTATAACAAAAATTTAAGGGGGTGCTAAACAATCCAACCATGAATCGAACTAGAAAAATAGAGCAACAAACTATAGTATCACATAGTATAGCACCTTGTGAACATTTTGGCAAGCATCAATCATGATACTTTAAAATTTTTGGGGTGCTAAACAAACCCTAACCAAGATCTTAACAAGAGACTGAGGGTTAACATAGCAAGTAAACAACTTTACTTCTAAGAGTTTGGGATTACAGCCTTTGTAGTCCGTTCCTTCGCTTCATAAGCTCCATGTTGAGGTCCCTTCGCCGCAATCATCATGTACCCGGACTCTAGAGAGGGTTCCATGAAGAGAAAGATGCAAGCTTGCTTCTAATCTTCAACAACTAAGATGATCTACCTTCAAGAAACTCAAACCCAAGCTCATGCTTCACTAATCAAGTATTAGCAAAGCAAACACCCTAATCTATGTGGCAAGATTAGATGAGGATGATGAAGTAGGAATTTAGCACTCTTTTATTTTCAATTTCTCACTCATTATCATCACTTATCAAAAACCTAGTGAGGGTTTTCATCAGAGAAGAAAGAAGAAGAAAATGAAGCATTTCTTTTGTGATGAATAATGAAAATCATTGTTGTGGTTACAAATCAACCATGGGTTAAGAATGAAGGCTTAACCCTTTTAGAGAATTAACTAGGGTAGAGGGTTTGGGTTGGGTTAAGAAATATCTACACAAAATATCAAAGGTCAAAGTCAAAGCTTCAAGAAGCTTCATGAAAGCTTAACCCCAATCCAAACCCTAACCATGTTTAAACTCCACATAAATGTTGCATTTGTAACCCTAACATGTTACAATATTATATATCACATATATAATATATAATGTAACAAAATAAAATAATACAATTAACATATATCGCATATACATCAATGTATTATCCATGTGAGAAAAAGAATCTTTAAGTGAGCTTATATTAGTTAATGTAATATAATATATCAAATATATAATTATATAATAAATTATCGAATCAACACTTGATCCGATAATCCGGCTATTTCACAAATAACCGACTAATATAATCTGTATCAGCTCATCGAATCAACACTTGATCCGATGACCCGGCTATATCACATATACCCGGCCGATATCACATATCGCGAGAATCTAATACGTATCATATACACGTATTATTCTTGGTCCCGCACATATCACATATGTGCTCCTACTTCGTTTTGCCTGAGCCAGGAAACCTTTGTGTGGTACTCTAAAGAATCGTTAATACGCCGGCAGTAGGTGATGATCATATCAAACATCCACAAGCTGCAAGCGGTCAGCTAAATGTAACAACCACCCAGGTATTGAGCAATCAGAAGATCAACAAGAAAGCCTGTACATTCTCCCATGAATCCAATCAGTAACACTCCTGTACAGTCCGGTCTCATCGCTAATATGTTGCATATCCAGTCTAGGGGTGGTAAACGTCAGACCACAGTAACCGATAAGTCGTGTCGATATGAGGTCCATAATAGTTCGAGAAACTACTGATAACTCTTACCAGTAAATCTCAGCAAACCTGGCCAGGGATTTCCAGTTATAGCCAATCGAACACAGCGCAACATCAACTCCCTTTACCGGGAGAGACGAAACCCCTCCTATCGCTCATTGCCTCCATGTGATTCGGGACTGTACCCAAAAGCCACCGTTTTGCACGCCTTCTTGGACGTGGTATGATGGAAATGAAAGCACAGTGGGAATCACACAAGACTCTATGATGATCTCGGGTCTACAGACTAACCTGTACCAGTGTCACCAGAGAACTGCTATCTAACGTAAGGTATAATACCATCTGGGAGTTCTCGGCGAGTCCGTCCAATTTACCCAGTCTCCAATGAGCACCCGTATACTATCTCTGATGTCAAACATCAGTGGATATGGGATCATCCATCGCCCATCTACATGGGTCAAGAAGCATACGCTAGTCTACTCTGGTATATCGATGCTCTGTCTCGATACACCTACGACTAGGAACATTTGAAGGATGTACTTAGCGACTACACTGTCCCCACTAGTATGATCTGCATCATAGTCGTGGTAGTCAAGTACTCATCCTAAAGGCTTTATCAACATGTAACGTAGAGACTATCAGAGTACATGTTAAGATAAAGAGCAACCAGATAGCATGCTATCATGTTGAGCAAGAAAGTCCTCCATATATATGTCCAAGCATCCACTATAATATACATCGCATGTATAGTAATGGCCTCTAGGGCATACATATCACTAACAATCTCCCACTTGCACTAGGGCCATATGTTGTAGTATCTCATACTCAACAATCAGTTGTGGTTGAAATATCTCATACTCAACCATCCTATACAAGTCTCTACTCGGAAATAAGCCTTTATGAGTGGATCCGCGCTGTTGTCCTCTGTGTCTACTCTCCTAACCTCGATCTTCCTGGAGATCAACCATCTCCATGATCAGGTGATACTGCCTAAGAATATGTCTGGATCTCTGATGGGACGGGGGTTCCTAGGCATAAGCCACAACACCATTGTCACACAATGGTAGGAACAAAATTCATCTCATGAACTTATATATATCCAGACTGCCTCTTTGGTAGCATCCTTGGTAACGATGTATCTAGCCTTTAATCATCTAGTATGTCACGGTAGCTAGCTTGGAACTCTTCCAACATACCGTCCCTCCACTGAGGATAAAGACAATGCCTGTGACTGACATTCAGTCATCTTTATCACCCTGGAACCTTTCTAGTGATTCTCCCCAGGATCGATTGATACCATCTCACTACAACTAGTGAGTATCCTAACATCCAATTAGATCTATCTCATAGATCCATAACTCAGGATTTAGGAGGTATCACCTTGATCCTATATGGATAATCCTTGTGAAAAGAGGAGATTGACCGAGAGTAGCATAGGAAACTCCTTCCCTATCATAAGTATGTTATCCACGTACTATACGAGGATCACCACCATACTCCCTACTACCTTTTTGTATATACTAGGTCCATCTACCATTTTGATGAAGTCAAACTCTTTGAATACCACATCAAAACAGACGTTCCAACTCCGCGATGCCTGCTTTATCCCATAAAGCAACTTGCATACGTTTCTGCTGCTCCCACTGTCTATGAAGCCCTTTGGCTGTGTACTTACAGATGCTCTCTTCTAAATCAGTATTTAGAAAAGCAGTCATGATACCCAACCGCCAGATATCGTAGTTATGGTATGTAGCAATGGTAAGTAGGATCTGGATGGATTTAAGCATAGCTTTGAAAGTCTTAACTTTTCCATGTACACCATGTAATCTTCACAAGATATACTTGCTTCAGATGGGGATTTAACCCTTTAGATAAAGCAACCAAAGTCCATACTTTGTTTATGTATATGGATTCTATCTCAGATCACTTAGCATCCAGCCATTCTTAAAGAGTCCCACTCTTGATGGCCTAGTCGAAACCAGTTGGGTCATCATCTCATGATGCAATCCTTGCTCTCACTGTCATAGAGAAACCGAAGTATCTCTCAGGTGGATAAGGAACCCTACTAGATCGGCGGAGAGGCTGAGGTTCGTTAGAAACTATTGAATCCTTAGAGTTTACCAAATCATCAGCTGCAGTTTGTAAAGATGGAACCAATTCCAGTTCTACCTCATGACCAATAATTTCTTCACAAGAAATTCCCTTTCCAAAAGGTGGCATGCTGAGAAACAAAAACACCTTTTGCTCCTCAGTTTGGTAGAAGATATTCCCTTGCGAATGCTTGGGATATCCAACAAACTTCCACAGAACTGACCTTCCCTCGAGTTTGTCCGGATTTTGCTTTGGACAACCCCAAATCTTAACATATTTAAGAAATGGGCTCTTTCTATACCATATCATATATGGAGTGGTAGGCACCTGATTTGGTTGGAACCCTATTCAATAGGTATGCAGCTTTACAAGTGCATAACCCCTAAAAGGAAATAGGTAACTCATTAGTACTTATCATAAAGCACACCTTATCACATATGGTGCGATTGCTCCGCCCCGATATACCAACGTATTGTGGTGTATACGGAGGAGTAATGTTGAGAGAGAATCTCATTCTCCTTTAGAATAGTCCAGGAATCCTGTGCTCAAGTATTCTCCTCCCTGATCACATCAAAGGACATAATACTTATACCCGTTTTGGTTCTCTACTTCTGAAGTACAAAGAACCAGTCCTGGCATGTGTAGACAGGGGACCTCATACATCATCATGTATCAATCCCAAGAGTTCACTAACTCTTTCTTTATTTCCAATAAACAGAGCTATGGTCATCTTATCTTTGTGATATGACTGGAAAGTTTCACAAGATGTAAATTCAAACTTATTTAAATATGCATCTCGATGTAACTTAGCTAGTCGGGTCACATTGATATGACCTAGTCTGCAAAACCTCAAGAAGGATTCGTTCATTTCTGAACTCTTCTTCTTGTGTGTGTTCTTTACATTAAGAACTGTAGTTTGATTTAGAACGTCTATGTTTTTAGATAACGTGCCTGAAATGATCAACTCTTGATATAGGAAATGTTCAAAACATTATCCAACAATAAAAAATTATATCCTTCTTTATTAAATAAAGATACTGATATGATGCTGTATATCAGGTTCGGTATCTAATAACATTCGTTCAGAATCAATGTATTTGTTTAATACAGGGTGATAACTGCCAACAGACTTGGCTGCAACACTTGCATCATTTCCAAATCTTGAAACTTATTACCCATTCTCAGTTCTCTACCTATCTGTAGCCCATATAAAAAATTACATTTGCGGGATCCTGATCCGGTATCTCATACCCAGGACGTAAAGGATACTGAGAAACAGTTCTCGGAAATGAACACACCCGAAGAAGATGCATCAGCATGTACTATCTTCGTTCGGGAGGCACGGGAATTCTGGTAATCCCCTATTTCCTGCTCAGCCTTATAACAATTATAAGTTGGAGCGGGACTAACGTTCCCTAACGCAGTATAAAAAGCGGGTTCGGTCAAACATCCATATTTTTATCTTGATTAAGGCGTGACATAGTCGCAACCAGGAGAGAGAGAGAGAAGAAAACACTCTGCGTGCGCTTTTGCAAGATTAGATTTGGTTATTAATATATCTAATCAGGATGGCTCCCACTGTTTTAGTCAAATATTCCTTCAAACCCTAAAAGGAAAGACTAGCCGCGATTAATTACACGCTACAAGTTCACCAATCTTTCAGCCAGGCTAGTTCCGGTAATTTGAGGGAGGTTTCCCATGCTTTCGCACGGACCAAATTAAAATAAACCTCGTTTTCCCAGGGGCTTAACCCCATTGACACCTTTCTAGACACCTACTTGATCGACTATTTGTAATGTGTAAAACTCTCCAGGAGTAACTCTTACTCGCAGCGGGTATCGGGATCCAACTATCTCATAGGAGGTATGCAATCTCATTGCAAATTTCAACACTTGAAATTCCCAATAATATTTTACCCCTAGCATCCTATGACCTTGACAGAGGTCAACAAACCATAGGCTGCTAGAAAAGTTTAACCCGACATTTCCTGATTGAAGTAAACCTACCCGCACGACCCTTGACAGAGGTCAACATGGTCGCACGACTATCCTAAATCAATCACATCATATGCTTATGCAGATAAGCACTAATCAGCTACCGCACACTACGTCTTGACAGTGGTCAACAAACGCAGCACGAATACTAACTATTACTTATCTTAAATGACGGAGGGCTACGACAGGTTTTTAAGAAAACCCTTTGCGTAATGAACTTGATATCGTTGTAGAATCGAGTGATTTTAAATGGAGTGTTTTTGAGGCTTTTACTAGTTTTGCTAAAGAGGTCACTCCCGGTGAAAAGATACCGGCTCTTTCCTTATCGAATAAGGTACTGGATATTCTACAAGGAATACCTCTATGCAAAGCAAAAACTATAAAAGCAATCAAAAGACAAACCGAATGTGTAGCATATGCTAGTTTCGCTAAAGAGGTCACTCCCGGTGAAGGGATCTCGGCTCTTTCCTTATCGAATAAGGTGCTGGATATTCTATAAGGAATACCTCTATGCAAAGCAAAAACCAGAGCTACCAGTTTTTAAAACAAGTTTTATATATGAATTTACATTGACTAATATTGCTCACTTGACCATTGCTTTTTCTCACTTTGCATACATGTTATATATATATTGTATTATGCTAGGTTATACATGCAACTTGTGTGTATAGGACTTATACTATAACCATGATATAATTAGGTTTTAATTATCTTTATGGATTCAAAATTGAGTGGGATTGTGTCATGCTAGAAGCTTGGAGAAGCTTATTGTGATCTTTGAATTAGTCCACTCAATTTGTTTTATTAAGAGATATTTATAAACCTAACCATTATCCTTGCCATGGTTAGGTCTCTACAATGGTTGATATATGATATTAACTTACCATGGTTGCAAATCTAACCTCATCTTTTTCTCTTGATCATTCTCATCTTCATCATCTTCTTCATCTCTTCAAGATCTAGGATTTTTAGTAGATGAAGAATCCAAGTGAGAAAATCAAATCCAAAGTGAGAAAAATTCCTACTTCATCATCCTCTACTACTTGCATTTAGTTTAGGATGTTTGCTTCACAAAATTCATCACTTTGTGAAGAGGTAGCCTGTGCTTGAGTTCTCTTGACGTAGATCATCTTCGGCCTCGAAGTCTTTAAGTATGCTTGCTCACTACGCTTCGTGAAGCCCATCTTGAGTCCGGGAGATTGATGCTTGGAGCGAAGGGACGACTACATGGAGTTTTAGAAGTGAAGGACCGGGTCTATAAAGGTTGTATTTTTGTTCACTTCACATTGTAATGTTTGATTACATGTTTAGTTACATTAGTTTTCTAGTATGATTCCTTGGATGTTTGCTTAGCACCGCCTAAAATTTTTGTTGTGGCATGCTTGATGCTAGCAAACCCTAAGCTAGGTGCTGAGGAAACCCAACAATATGTATGCCCTAGAGGCCAATATTATATGATATAGTGGATACTTGGACATATATATGGAGTACTTTCTTGCTCGACATGATAGTATGCTATCCGGTTGCCTTTATTTTAACAAGTTCACTGGTATTATTATACTATCTCTCATATACATGTTGATAGAGCCCTTAGGATGTTGGCTTGACTACCAGGACTATGATGCAGATCATACTACTGGAGCCTGGGTAGTCCATAAGCACATCCTTCAATTGTTCCTAGTCAAGCGAATATCAAGACAGGGCATTGATATTCCAGACTAGACTAGTGTGTACGTTTCTTGACCCTGTATGGGGCGATGGTTGATCCCATATCCATTGGTGTTTGACATCAAAGATCGTACACAGGTGTTGGATATATGTATGCCTTAGAGGCCATTATATGATAGTGTATGTACCGGTATGTGTGTGTGTGTGTGTGTATTCAGGAGACATTCTTCCTCGACATGATAGTATGCTATCTGGTTGAACTTTATCTTGACATGTTCATTTGATCATGCTTTCACTCATGTGGTACATGTTGATATAGCCCTTAGGATATGCTTGACTACTGAGACTATGATGTGGATCATACTTGTCACGACCCGAAAAGTACGGAACATGACTGGCAAGCAGGTGTACGTAGAACATATGCATCATCGGTAATGATGCTGGTGTCCTCACAGCAGGGTTTCATAATAATTACAGATAACATATATACAAGCATGTAATGCGATGAAACATCATGAATATACAGAAAGTGATATAGTAACAACAACACTGAAGAATAAACCTAAACAATTTACGAGTCATACAGTGTGGTATTTTAAAGTACTCACGATTCACTGCATTTGAAAACAAGTATGACTCGAGCCCAGTCAAAAGGGTAAGGAAATCCACCTAGTTCTGAGTCGATATATCTATATCTATATAATAGTCGGTAATCCCGCCTTAATAGTATCCCACGATACACCATCTAATATGACATCCTTGAGTCAAGAGTGTGGATCTATCATCAATAACTCGTACGGTAAATCCATTATACGGCATCCCAAATTAGGGTACGGGTCAATTATCACATTTATCTCATTATTCATCTGGTATCCACATCATCACATATCGTGAGCAAGGGGTACTGATCTAAGTCTAGTACACTACTAATATCATCAACAATACATGATCTGGATACTGATCTAAAGTCCCATACAATCCGATGTCATCAACATATATCATCCACATGGTATCGTCGTCCAACGATCCGCTATAGCATCATGACATATCTCGGTCGCATATTAAATATCTTACGGCATCATGCCCGATCATATCGACTCATTCCCAAGTATCATATAACATCCTCATCATCCAAGCGTATGAATACCAATATATATATGTGTGTGTGTGTGTGTGTGTGTGTGTGTGTGTGTGTGTGTGTGTCCCCAACACGCACAAGGAAGTTAATGTATGCGAGTATGTGTATGTGCGTGTATGCAAATCTTTACTCTAGGGTTTCGTGACTAAGAAATAGACTAAAGTCCTTTCTTCAATTCTCGCTAACACTAACCCCTAATCTCCTAAAACTTTTCTTGCTAAGGTTCATATCACACACTAACATGTAAACGTATATCTATATCAAATCACATCGTTTCTCACAACTTTGCGGGGGTACTATACGCCATCCACCCGACTTCCCTCGTAGATATAAATCTACTCACATTGCTCTTCGCTTGCCATTGCCGATGTCGCCACGCGCTTGCTTGTCGTCTCGAAATCCTCGTGGGGGTATCTACATATCATAACGCATCGTGTCGCATTAAAACCCAATTCAAACCAAAACGACGCGCTTAAAGCCTATAGGTTAGAACTTATGGACTACGCCTTTCAAACCACCAAACGAAACTCGATATAGACGTACAGACGTAAAGTGATCAAGATAAAACACAAATACTAAAATCTGGAATCCAAAATACGAAAAATATAACCCCGAACCAAAACAGCAACTCATGAATATTGTCCCAGATTTTACCCTAACTGAAATTAGCCAATTTTGCATATGTGTAGGGTCTAGTTCATTGGAGATAAAGATACAGAATAAACACGGATCCAAACACCACTTCTCTGGCCGCAATTTGTCGCCAGAAAGAATATATTTGCGTCCAGGGAAAGGGGGTTCGGTTCATGGTTTCAATGGTAGCTTCTAGGATGCATGCACACTCCTATGTGTTTGCTAAAAAAATTTTAGGTCACCCGGGTGTTAGCATATTTCAATATACATCACAATTTCCATAAAATCTGCCGATGTCGGGGTTTCTAAGTTTGGGTTTGGGGTTCTATTCTCTGGTTTCAGTCCATTTATCAATCCCTACAGGGGTTTTAAGGTCACTATAACACTCGATTATGCTTTTAGAATCAATTCAAACCCTAATCCTTTTCTAGGAATTTCCAAACCCTACTAAACATCGCCTAATCATTTCTAAACATGCATGGAAGCTAAAGTAAACCAAATTCTACAGTAATGGTTCAGAATTTACCTCATTTGGCACTCATGAATCCCCAAGGGCACCAAAATGCAAACTTTCTTGGTCCAAAGTGAAGCTTGTGAGCTTGTGCATGCTTTTTGTGAAATGGAGATGGACTTTTGGGTTTGTTTTGGGGTTGTTTTGAGGGTTGAAGAGATGGGGGAGGAAGAGAGCAGCCATGGGAGTTAAGGGGAGAGAGAATAAAGAAGAGAAAATGAGAGAGGAATGAGACCTAGACCAAGGTTGACCCCCTCACATCTCTCTCTCTCTCATGCCCATCCATCTTACTATTTTCAAATCTTTTCTTTTCTTTTTCTTTTCTTTTCTTCTCTCTTTTCATAATAAAACCCAAATCAAGCATGAAGAATAAAGTAAAGCCATTATAAAATGTAACAAGTATGAAAAATGACATGTGCATGTCATGTGCACAAAACACGCTTAAAGCACGATTAGCGATATTTAATCGCGATTAGCATTAAAATAGAATATAATAAATCCTAAAATTTCACAATTTGCTTAAATCCAATAAAACGCCCTCTTTTTAGTAATTTCTATAATTTTCCAAATTTTTCCTAAATTTATCGGTATTTAATTATACCGCCCTATTTAAAATATTCAATATAATATTATTTAAATATAAAAATTCCCAAAAATAATATTTTATTTTTCTGAAATGTTACAATCTTCCCCCCTTAAAGAAATTCGGTCCCTGAATTTAAATTTAAAACCCCTCAATTACTAAAACATTTCAGTAAAAGTCCAAGTCGTCGGGGCTCCGAAATCATCAATACATAAAACGCATCGTACACAATGTATGCGCATGAGTAATGAGCAGATAACTCAAAATCAAATCTCCGTCAAGCATTCCGCAATCATCAGAGTCATGGTGAAGACATCCATGTCAAAATCCAATACGAAAACTAACATTTAAGCTTCTGAAGGAAATGCATGCCAAACCTTTCATGTTGTTGTGCGATGCGCGTATCGCGGCACAGTGGCGGGCGTATATTGTAAGAAAATAACTATATATAAACTTATCCTTTATTTAATATGTACGTCCCGCCGTATTTTGAAAATAATTTAGAAGGATTTCCCTGTTTTTAAACGTTTCGTGTCATATCAGACACGTAGGTAAATACTGAGACTATAGCTCCCATTTTGGAAATCCCTTCGATAACTATCAATGCATGCAAAATATATCTAGGTACTGTCCTCTGACTAGTCCTGCTCAGTACGAAATAAAATAGCAAATATCATAAAAACGTACTGCTCCATAAGAAATCAATCCCAATATGTGCATATGAATGCTACGTGCGTCTGGTGCGCACGAAAATCAAAACCCATGAATGTACCATACATGTGCACAGGAATAAAATCTAAGTGCAACGGGTGTGCACGAAACACCTGTCATAGGCAACGGGTGTGCCGGAAAGCAATATCCGGTGATCTGATATGCATGAAGAATCTCGATTTAGTGCATCTGATGTGCACCAAAATCGCATCAAGCGCCCAAGCATGCGCAAGAATCCAAATCAAGTGTACGAAAACAAATATCCAATATCAAAATCGAAATCGACGGTATACAATAAACCTCAATCCAAATTAGGTATACCGTGGTATATAATCTCACAACCGTGTGCATCAGCGTGCACAAATCAAATCAAAACACTAAAAGTGCATGGAAACTATGCCGAAAGCACAAGTCAAATCATATGCATATCATAGGCATGAAATCAAAATCAACTTCTCGACTAATATCAAATCGAAGTCTGGTGCAACTGTGGTGCACAAAATCTCAGTCACGCAAATAAATCATCCAAAATACCGAAATTCAAGGTGACGGATACGTGATAATCGAATCACCAAATCACAAATCATAAATACCGTCGTCGATATGTCGTTCCTTTGCAGTCGAGAAGGTGTCGGCGCATCCAAAGCTAGCAGAGCAAGATATCTACTTGCCTCTTGTTCATGGTCTAGCACCTGGTGCTTTTAGACTCTTGTCTCTCACTGCGAATTGCTAGATATATAGCTCCTCGACTCAACGGCCCAATGTGGAATGACGACGGAAACAGTCCCGCTCTGGCACATCCTCTAAAGATCTCTGGCCAACTATCTTGTCGACGATGCCGAACTCTGGCCTATTGGGTGTGCGTAAAATGACCGCTCCTGGGTCCAAGTCTTCTCGTACAATATTCCAGAAAGGTTCTGTCGAAGTCCCTCCCAATCTCGTTTCTGCCGAACTGCCCGGAAGCCATCGTCTTTTACTAAATCAATTCCTTGTTCCGGAACGGCTGCATACTCATCGCGACTCCTTCTGGAAAGTATATCCATGTACAACTCCTCTGTATGCATATCATATCTCTGATGTCAGCGGAGGGGAACGTCATCTCGTCGAATCTCGTATGAACCTCTTACTCTGCTGGGTTATGCCGGCGCCCCGGCCATCAAAAGCGGCCGGTGCGGAACAAAAACGACGAATAAAAATCTAGCACCGACGGAACCCAATCCCAAGATCGAACTCATAGACATTAAAACTAGCAAACCAAACACAAAGAGATAGAACGGTTATACCTAATGAACCAAGTCCTTCGGGTCATCAACCATTTCCAAGCTCCTAATGATGCGGATCGACTTTGGTCGCCGGTCTTCCTTCATCTCCGATGATCCACCCGAGGGAAACGGCACAAGCTCCAGGTTCGCCAAACAAACCAACCGACCCTCCAAGATCGCTAGTAGTGGAGAGTGGGGGTGTAGAATAGTGTCACTAAAAATCTTTCTCTCATCCATAAGCTCAAGTGAGCAACAAGTGAAGATGAAGAAGAGGTGATGATTGCAAGGCATGAAAATGGCTAAGTATTTTGTGTGAGCATGAGAGTAAGAGAGCACTAAGTGAATCAGCAAAAATGAGCAAGCTTTTTCCCCACCAAAAATATGGCCGGCCCCTCTCTCATCCCCTCACAAAATACCTCATTTCCATTTTAGAATAATCAATTTGCACCATACCAATCACTACATGAAAAAGCCCATACTTTGACCTTAAGCCCATGCCTTGCCATGTCACCATTTCCACATCATCTAAAACAAATGATTTTCAAAAGAAAATCAATAATGAGGTAGCATCTTCTAGAAGCCATTACGCATAAATACGGAATGCTTCCCGGTATATGTATCAAAATACACATACACGTATTCGTACGAAAATACAAATAGCCAAAAAGAGAAAAATTAAACAGTGAGCAATAATACTAGAATGCATATATATTATTAAATCAAAACTTGATTTAAAAATCTGGCTTAATCCTAAGCCGCTAGTATTATCAACCGTCCGATTAAAGTCTGTGCAGTCCGTGCACATATTTAATCGGACACTTGTATGTATCAACATACGTCAACTACACCATATCGCCTAAACCGTGAAAAACCTCTGTGTGGGACTCTAAAGACTCGTCAATACACTGGCAGTGGGTTTAACCATAAGCATGTTAGTGGCACTAGCTGTACGTAACGGCTACCCAGGTATTGAGCAAAAGGAAGGCCGACGAGCAAACTCATCAGAACCCCTACTGAGCCTGTCTGTGGCAATATCCGCACAGTCCGGTCTGTTCGTCTAAGAGTATCGCATATCGAGTCTAGGGGGTGGATAAAGTCAGACCCCTAATAACGCGATAATTCATGTCGGTATGAAACCCATCACTACCCGAGAAACTATCGATCCTGGATCGGTAATTCTCACATACCCCGGCCAAGGATTTCTAGTGATGGCCACCCGTGAACTGTGTGACCTCAACCCCCAATACCGGGAAAGACGAATCCCTGACGATCCGCTCGCTGCCTCCATGTGGCTCGGGACTGTACCCAACCAAAACCTGTTTGCACGACTCCTTTGAGCCGTGGTAGGGTAGTAATCAAAGCACAGTGGGAACTCACACGAGACAAATGACGATCTCAGGTCAACAGACTAACCTATACACATGTCACCAGGGAACTGCTATCTGACAATAGGTATAATACCATCTAGCATGTTCCCGGCGAGTCCGTCCAGTGTACTCATAACCCAATGAGCACCTGTATACTATCTTAGGTGAACAACTAACACCAATGGCTTGTGAGACTTACCACCGCCCCTCGTCAGGGTCTAAATAAGTATACACTGGAGTATCGATGCCCAGTCTCGATACCCCCGCGACTAGGGACATTTAAGGATGCGCTTATAGACCCCCAGCTCCCACGTATGTGATCGCCATCACAATGCTGGTAGTCAAGCAAGAATCATATGGGCTATATCAACATATACATGATGATAAAGACAAACCATATAGCATACTATCATCTCGAGTAAGACTGTTCTATCGGTATAGGTCCTCTCTCAATCATCATAATCACCTGCCTGTGACTACGATGATTGCCTTGAGGGCACTATAACCAACATACTCCACTTTTCTCAATGTCGACTGTTTCAGACTCGTCTCTTCGTGGCTGCATGAACTGTGCTCCAACTGCTATACTCGTATCTGGAGTCTCCCCAAGCAATGCATCCCATCATATGACATCCGAATGACGTCGAACCTTTTGATCGATTTGTCAAGGTTCCATAATCCCTCAAGAGCTCAACATCTTGGGTATAGTTTAATAGTATCGAATATATGCCACAGCACCTATGGACCAACCGTAGAAGGGCAAACCCAAGCCTCACTAATGGCACTGCAGAACTGCCGCAAACCCTAAGGTTCACCGGCTTTCGATGGTCATTATGTCGAGTTAGGGTTTCATTATTCTAGAGTGTCCGTAGAATTACTTGCATTGTTTTCCGAATACTTTAAACTTGGAAAACGGGTTCCTGACATTCAATCGTCTATATCGACTCTCAACGTATCAGCGTGAAGTCGTCTCTAGCTGGAATCAATCAATCTGATGACCTCGTATCAGGGTAGGCAATGAATCACATGTCCTAGTCCTTCATCTTTGGTGACTAGCGATCATCTATCATATCTCGAAGTATAACTCGTGCGGCATTAACTTCAAACATCTTGGGCAAAATCTTTTCATTTGCCAAAGTCGCTGGCTCATTCGTCCGCACGCTGAACAGTGCCTCAATCATCAAAATAATCTGTGCTTTGACGGTCATCACAATCTGGCTGGCCTCTGGCGGTAGCCCAATCTGCTGGTGCTGATCTGCACGACCGAGAAATCTCGTAAAGGTGATCCATCAAACGCTCATGACGTGAAAACACAATAAAATGACGCCTCTATGCAATCGTATGTCCCTGGAATCATGCCCTGGTCAGTCCTCGTCCGTGACGAGCTCGTGCTGACCGCAACTCTAGCCGTAGCTCTCCACGCCCGTACAACCGTGATAACAAAACCGTAAACTGGTACCGATGAGGATAGATCATAGGAAAGAATATAAAACTGTGCAAAGAAATGTACATCCTAAGTCTTCTTAAGCGGAGTATCGTATCGTAAGTATGTCGCGGAACATACACACGGTACGTCACTTTACTTGAGTCACCTACTCCATCAACCAAGGGTCATCCTACACTCAGAAGGTAAAACCTAACGCTTTGATACCAACATTGTCACGACCCGAAAAGTTCGGAACATGACCGGCAAGCAGGTATACGTGGAACATACGCATCATCGGTAATGGTGTTGGTGTCCTGACAGCGGGGTTTTATAATAATTACAGATAACATATGTATAATCATGCAATGCGATGAAACATCATGAATATACAGAAAGTGATATAGTAACAACAACACTGAAGAATAAACCTACCCAATATATAAGTCATACAGTGTGGTATTTTAAAGTACTCACGATTCACTGCATTTGAAAACAAGTATGGCTCGAGCCCAGTCAAAAGGGTAAAGAAATCCACCTAGTTCTGAGTCGATATATCTAAATCTATATAATAGTCGGTGATCCCGCCTCAATAGTATCCCACGATACACCATCTAATATGACATTCTCGAGTCAAGAGTGTGGATCTATCATCAATAACTCGTACGATAAATCTATCATTCCCGCATCCCAAATTAGGGTACGGGTCAATTATCACATTTATCTCATTATTCATCTGGTATCCACATCATCACATATCGTGAGCAGGGTGTACTGATCTAAGTCTAGTACACTACTAATATCATCAACAATATCATGATCTGGATACTGATCTAAAGTCCCATACAATCTGATGTCATCAACACATATTATCATATAGAAGTATACATCGCCCAAGCGATCCATTATAAATATCATAACATATCTCATCTCATATCTCGATCATTTGTCAACTATCATATATATATCATCATCCACATGGTATCGTCGTCCAACGATCTGCTATAATATCATGACATATCTCGATCGCATATTAAATATCTCACGGCATCATGCCCGATCATATCGACTAATTCCAAAGTATCATATAACATCCTCATCATTCAAGCGTATGAATACCAATATATATATATATATATATATATATATATATATATGTCCCTAATACGCACAAGGAAGTCAATGTATGCGAGTATGTGTATGTGCGTGTATGCAAATCTTTACTCTTAGGTTTCGTGACTAAGAAATCGACTAAAGTCATCTCTTCAATTCTCGCTAACATTAACCCTTAATCTCCTAAAGCTTTTCTTGCTAAGGTTCATATCACACACTAACATGTAAAAGTATATTTATATTATATCACATCGTTTCTCACAACTTTGCGGGGGTGCTATACGCCATCCACCCGACTTCCCCCGTACATATAAATCCACTCACCTTGCTCTTTGCTTGCCGTTGCCGACGTCGCCACACGCTTGCTTGTCGTTTCAAAGTCCTCGTGGGGGTACCTACACATCATAACGCATCATGCCGCATTAAAACCCAATTCAAACCAAAACGACACGCTAAAAGCCTGTAGGTTAGAACCTATGGACTACGCCTTTCAAACCATCAAACAACACTCGATATAGACGTACAAAGATCAAATGATCGAGGTAAAACACAAATAGTAAAATCCAGAATCCAAAATACGAAAAATATAACCCCGAATCAAAACAGCAACTCGTGAATATTGTCCCAGATTTTACCCTAAGTGAAATTAGCCAATTTTGCATATGTGTAGGGTCTAGTTCAGTGGAGATAAAGCTACAGAACAAACACCGATCCAAACACCAATACTCTGGCCACAATTTGCGGCCAGAAAGAATATATTTGCGGCCAGGGAAAGGGGGTTGGGTTCAGGGTTTCAATGGTAGCTTCTAGGATGCATGCACACTCCTCTGTGTTTGCTAAAAAAATTTCAGGTCACCCGGGTGTTAGCAGATTTCAATATACATCACAATATCCATAAAATCTGACGATGTCGAGGTTTTTAAGTTAGGGTTTGGGGTTTTATTTCTGGTTTCGGTCCATTTAATAATCCGTACAGGGGTTTTAAGGTCACTACAACACTCAATTATGCTTTTGGAATCAATTCAAACCCTAATCCTTTTCTAGGAATTTCCAAACCCCACTAAACATCACCTAATCATTTCTAAACATGCATGGAAGCTAAATTAAACCAAATTCTACACTAATGGTTCCGAATTTATCTCATTTGGCACTCATGAATCCCCTAGGGCACCAAAATGCAAACTTTCTTGGTCCAAAGTGAAGCTTGTGAGCTTGTGCATACTTTTTGTGAAATGGAGATGGACTTTTGGGTTTGTTTTGGGGTTGTTTTGAGGGTTGAAGAGAAGGGGGAGGAAGAGGGCAGCCATGGGAGTTGAGGGGAGAGAGAATGAAGAAGAGAAAATGAGAGAGGAATGTGACCTGGACCAAGGTTGACCCCTCACATCTCTTTCTCTCTCTCTCATGCCCATACCTCTTACTATTTTCATTTCTTTTCTTTTCTTTTTCTTTTATTTTCTTCTCTCTTCTCATAATAACACCCAAATCAAGCATGAAGAATAAAGTAAAGCCATGATAAAATGTAACAAGTGTTAAAAATGACATGTGCATGTCATGTGCACAAAACACGCTTAAAGCACGATTAGCGATATTTAATCGCGATTAGCATTAAAATAGAATATAATAAATCATAAAATTTCATAATTTTCTTAAATCCAATAAAACGCCCTCTTTTTAGTAATTTCTATAAATTTCCAAATTTTTCCCAAATTTATCAATATTTAATTATACCGCCCTATTTAAAATATTCAATATAATATTATTTAATTATAAAAATTCCTAAAAATAATATTTTATTTTTTTTTGAAATGTTACAATACTAGTGGGACATGTGTAGCTTATGAGAATATCTTTAAAATGTTCCTAGTCGTGGGTGTATCGAGACTGGGCATCGATACCACCAAAGTAGACTGGCGTATATGTTACTTGTCCCATATGATGGGCAATGGATGATCCCATATCCATTGGTATGGTGACACCAAAGATCGTATATGGGTGCTCAGTGAGACTGGGTACACTGAACGGACTCGTCGAGAACTCCTATGTGGTATTATATCTATCGTCGGATAGCAGTTCTCAGGTGACACTGGTACAGGTTAGTCTGTAGACCTGAGATCGCCATAGAGTCTTGTGTGTCCTCCCACTGTACTTTGATCTCCACCCTACCACGGCTCTACTGAGTCGTGCAAACAGGTGGATTTTGGGTACAGTCCCGAGACACATGGAGGCAATGAGCGATAGGAGGGGTTTCGTCTCTCTCGGTATTGGGGGTTGATGTTGCGCTATGTACGATTGGCTATAACAGGAAGTCCCTGGCCAGGGCTGCTGAGATTTACTGATAAGTGTTATCAGTAGTTTCTCGATCTGTTATTAGCCAAATACCGGCATAACTTATTGGGTTAATGGGGTCGACGATACCACCCTTAGACTTGATATGCAGCACTATTGATGAAGAGACCGGACTGTACGGTAAGTGTTGCCAGTTGGCTCGATGGGAGTTTTAGCAGGTTTTCTTGTGTTTCTTCTGATCGCTCAAAACCTGTAAGCCGTTACGTACAGCTTGTGCTACTGACAGTTTGTGGGCATGTGATATGATCACTGCCTACTGCTAGCGTATTGACGAGTCTTAGAGTCCTGATTGGTTTCGAAAATCTGATTGTTTGGTTTGATATGAAAAGTATAATCATAATCAAATAATTTATAACCGCAATCAATAACGGTGTCGATGTAGTTCGTTGATGAGTACGGGTCGTCCACTGAGATTCATATATTTATTCGTTCTTGCTTGAGTTGAGCTGAAAGAAAACAGTAAAGAAAATTCAAGAAAATGAGATTTGAAGATTTAATTAAGTTTATCATTTCAAGAGAATCAAGGAAGAGTTTAAGATTTAGTAATCAAGAAAGTGTCCAAAATCAATTTTAGTTATCAAGAAAATTAAAGAATAAATTGTAGGATTCAATAGAAATTAGTAGCAATGATGAATACTAATAATGACTCAATCTTATCTATTGATCAATTATAGCTAGAATGATGGCGATGAATGAAGATTAGGGATCTTTTTTAAGAAACTAGGGCTTCTCCCTCACTATCCCTTGTCTTTTCATTGATCACCATTCAAATCTAGCCTTTATCAAAGAAAATCATCACTTATTTAATCCCAAATTCCAACGAAATTATCAAGAATGGTGATCTCGCTCCAAATTTAACGATTCTTTTTCCTAAATTCATAATTCTCATAAGACTTAAGATGCGTATAGGATTTCATCACCATTGAATCTAATGAATTTCTTCGAATACTTTGCAAGCGGAGATTTACTCACGCATCATGAAAATAAAAGAATCAAGAATTAGAAATTTCATAATGCGAAAATTTAAAGAAAGCAAGAATTAACAAATGATCACCTTTATCAATCAAATTCTAATTACACTTTCCTTCAATCCGAGATCACAAGAATTGCTCTCGATCGCTCTCTTGAAGAGGTAACTATTCTTTCGAATTTCGCTTTGCTCGATCACCGTGAGTCTTGGATCTATCGTGGATCACGTGCTCTTGATGATGATCGGTTTCGTATAAAGGATCTTGAATGTCGTCGCTCGATGTTGTTCTCAACGATTCTTGATTTTGGATCTTGATCTTGAATTGAATTGAATTTGGTTTTGGATTGTGTACTAGAAATCAACTACCATCAACAACCTCATTAATGTAGGATTAGGTCCCTTTTTATAGACCTTCACCAATCTTCCACTAGAAGCAAGGTCAATCTTCCCCAAGAAGATAGGAAGTTGTAGGGAAACTTCTAAAATAAGATAGTTATCAAGCTTTCTCAAGAAGCTAGGTTGTTGTAGGAAAGTTTCTAGAACAAGATTGTTACAATGGAGCGTCCTCGGCAAGATAGGAAGTTGAGATGAAGCTTCTTGAAAAGTATCGTCACCAGAGCCCCCAACTCGGCTGCGGATCCGCGGCGGATCGGCCTAACTCGACCGCGGATCCGCGGCCATTTGGTGAGCTTGTTGCCTCATTTTCTCTGTGTATTCTGGTGTTGGCCAATTGGTGTTCAGGTGATATTTAGAATTTTTTTATCTCTTCTGAATCTCTGCCAGATTTTAACTCTTTGATTTCCTGTATTTTGTCGGCGAATTTTCGATTCCAATATCTGTCCTGAAATAATTTTCTGCGCAAAAATCTTAATAAAGAATGTTAAGATATACAACATCATGCGTGAAATAATAAACACACAATTCCTTCCAAAATATTGATTATAATGTATAACACGTGTATTTGATATTTTCCAGACGAACTTGTAATACATGTTATATTTATAACAAACATCCTTAGGTGAATAGAAAAGTGAGGAAATTGTTATGTTAAAATTGCAATATTTTCGACTGAACAAATTCCGCCAAACTTGATTTTGATCGTCTCGAGCAAACTTCTTTTATTTAAGAGAAGGAGAAAATAGAAAGAAAAATAGAAACTAACTAGCACACTTTCGTAGGCAACACGATTGCACTGAGCACGTGCAACAAGCCTTTAAACCTCTCGGTGTCCCTAGTAGAAGGAGTGTTGTCTCCTGAGGGTTTTTAGCGGATTGCACCCATAAAATCCTATAATAAAAGGAAGATTGTGAAAGTTACATATAAATATTAGAATTATAAAAGAAAAAACTTGAAATCAGAGTTCCAACTACACTAGCTTTTCGGTTGTCATGAACCCTATCTTAATAGTCATGAAAAGATGTTAGAAATCACATCATCCCTCAATAAAACATCGCCTTTATTCTTCATCCCTATCTTTCTTCCAAACACCGGTCATATACCCCTATGTGTGTGTAAAAGACATCTATACACTCGGAGAATTCAATTCAAGCTATCATACTCTTGTTCATCTACCTCAGTACTTTTTAGTCGGTGAATATTTTGGATGGAATTGTTCACACATTCTTCATGCGACCGTTAATACTCTTGAGGTACTAACCGACCGATTACTAAATGTGCTCACATATTAGGCGTAATTAGCAATTTTCTCGTCTTGCAACACCTAAGCCTTAGCAATGACTCCCAAACCAGTTGATCTAAGGCACTAGGTGATGAAGCACCCTCGCTATATTTTTTTATGCTGCCTTGGTGATTAAAAACAAGTGTTCATTTTTTCTCTTCACCCTTTTATACTTTTATGCTTTATTTTTAGTTTCTTCGTACATTGTCTTTTAGACAAGAGCATTTCAAGGTATCCTCTACTATCCCGAGTTTCTAGACGTGTGTAAGTGCGTATAGTAGGGTATCAACGTTCAAATGTTTGGCTTTCAGAATAGGAAATATTTTTCGGACTTACTTTTATCCTCAGATTAGTGACTTCCTTCATCTTACTAACCCTTGGGACAACGGCTCATAACTACTTATTACTAGTTTCGTTTAAGAAAACATCTAACTTTCTTGGTTTTTTTAACTTCTTCCAATCTTTTAAATGTAATTTTTCACTTTCTAATCTTTTATTATAAAAGAAATTTTAAAAATTTTGTGCTTTTGCAAAGTGTAATGCAAAGTATGCGTAAATAAGCACGAACCTCCCAGAAACTTGTTTACAGCAGTGTCCTCACTGTTGTCGTCTTTTAAAATCTCAAAAACCTGTAGGCTTGGGAGGAAAAGTTATTAACGGGGGCAAGTATAATTGAAAGTGAAATCATCCCCCAAACTTATTTTTAGTACTCACCTACATTCTTAAGATGAGACAATATTATCGAGACATGGAGGTGAGGCAGAGGAAATTTAGTTATGATAAATCGGCTCTTGTAAAAACAGGAGCTCCTCCGTGGGGTCAGTGGAAAAATACGGTTTTAATTTATACCCATTTACTTTGAAAATTGTACCGTTTTTTCTATTCTCAACTTCAACTGCCCCGTGCGGGTAGACATACCGCACAACAAATGGTCCTTCCCAACGAGATCGTAGCTTACCCGCATGAAGATGAAGATGGGAATCATAAAGAAAGACTTGTTGTCCCGGGTTAAAAGTTTTTCTCAAAATATTCTTATCGTGAAATACCTTAGTCTGGTTCTTTACAATCACCGCATTATCGTAAGTTTCGTCGCGGAGTTCGCTTAGCTCATTTAATTGTTGCTTCCAAAAGGTGCAGGCTTGATTTAAATCAAAGTTATGTTCTTTAATGGTCCACAATGCTTTATGTTCGATCTCGACCGGAAGGTGGCAAGCTTTTCCAAACACTAGGCGATAAGGAGACATACCAAGATCAGTCTTATATGTGGTACGAAATGCCCAAAGAGCATCCGTCAATTTGGTTGACCAATCTTTCCGGTTTTTAGAAACTATTTTCTCCAAAATTTATTTGATTTGCCTATTTCAAATCTCAGCTTGCCCGCTCGTTTGGGGATGACAGGGCGTAGAAAGTTTGTGGTTGATTGCATATTTTTGAATCAAAGTCTTAAAAGACCGATTACAGAAATGAGTCCCACTGTCGCTAATGATAGCGCGAGGGTGTCCAAATCGCGAAAAGATATTTTCTTTAAGAAACTTAATGACAACCTTGTTGTCATTAGTGCGACAAGGAATTGCTTCCACCCATTTCGAGACGTAATCAACCGCTAACAAGATGTACAAATTCTCAAAAGAGTTGGGAAAAGGACCTATAAAATCAATACCCCAAACTTCGAAAATTTCAACAACCAATATCTGTTGAAGTGGCATCTCATTTCTTTTAGAAATCTGACCCATGTTTTGACATTGTGGACATGTTTTGCAAAGATCAAATACATCTTTGAATAATGTAGGCCAGTAAAAACCACATTGCAAAACCTTCTTCGCCGTCTTACATGGACCAAAGTGACCGCCACATGCCTGATCATGACAGAAAGACAAAACACTCTTGAATTCATCATTGGGGACACATCTGCGAATGATTTGGTCAGGACAATATTTAAACAAATAAGGTTCATCCCAATAAAAATGCATTACTTAGGATAGAAATCGATATTGTCTTGTTTAGACCATTCGCTAGGAATCAGTCCCGTTGCTAGATAATTCACAATATCCACGAATCAAGGTTCGCTGGATACAGTTAAGAGCTGTTCGTCTGGGAAAGAGTCATTAATTGGTAAGGTCACAGTTGGTGAAGAGATGCGTGAAAGATGGTCGGCTACTATGTTTTCACATCCTTTCTTATCTCGAATAACAAGATCAAATTCTTGTAATAATAGGATCCAACGTATTAACCTACCTTTAGCATCCTTCTTCGATAAAAGATGTTTTAAGGCGGAGTGATCAGTGTAAACCACAATCGGTGAGTTAATCAAGTAAAGCCTGAATTTTTCTAATGCAAATACAACTACCAAGAGTTCTTTCTCGGTAGTTGTATAATTAATTTGGGCATAATTCAAGGTCTTACTTGTATAATAAATCACATGTGGCATTTTATCAATGTGCTATCCTAAGACTGCACCAACAGCAAAATCCGATGCATCACACATTAGCTCAAACGGGTGGTTCCAATTAGGAGATGATAAAACAGGAGCTGTCGTGAGGGAATTTTTAAGTGATTCAAAAGCAGCCTCACAATCCGAATCAAAGTGAAATGTGGTATCCTTAGCCAAGAGAAGAGTTAAGGGTCTAGCAATTTTGCTAAAATCCTTAATGAATCTCCTATAAAATCCTGCATGACCAAAGAAAGATCGTATATCTTTGACGCATTTGGGATGAGGAAGATTATGAATGACATCTATCTTAACTCTGTCGACCTCAATGCCTTTCCGTGAAATGACATGTCCAAGCATAATACCCTCTTGGACTATGAAATGGCATATTTCCCAATTAAAAGTTAAGTTCTTATCTTTTCAACGAGTAAGAACTGCGTCAAGGTGAGATAGGAAATCATCAAAAAAAAGTCCCCGAATATCGAGAAATCATCCATGAAAATCTCCAGAAAATTCCCGACCATGTCCGAGAATATCCCCATCATACACCGCTGAAATGTAGCGGGTGCATTGCATAACCCAAAAGGCATGCGTCTATAAGCAAAAGTACCGAAAGGACAAGTAAATTTGGTTTTATATTGATCCTTTTCGGCAATAGGGACCTGGTTATAGCCAGAGTATCCGTCCATGAAACAATAATATTAATGCCCATCCAATCATTCCAACATCTGGTCAATGAAAGGTAGAGGGAAGTGGTCTTTTCTCGTTGCGGCATTGAGTTTTCTATAATCAATATATACACGCCACCCAGTTTGAGTGCGTGTCTGGATCAACTCATTAGCCTCATTAGTTATGACCGTGAAGCCGGACTTCTTAGGGACTACATGAATAGGACTTACCCATTGGCTATCAGAGATTGGGTAAATGATACCACTATCAAGGCACTTGACGATTTCTTTCTTTACCGTCTCCTTCATGACGGGATTTAACCATCTTTGTGGTCTCAAGTTGGCTTGGCTTCATCCATCAAATGTATATGATGTTCTACAATCAAGGGAATAATCCCTTTGATGTTAGCCATTGTCCAACCAAAGGCTTGCCTATTAGATCTCAAGACCATCAAAAGAGCGTTCTCTTACTCTAAGGCTAGAGAAGCGGATATGATCATAGGCAAAGACTCATTCTCACCTAAATATGCATATTTAAGGTGAGAAGGTAACAATTTGAGATCTAATGTCGGAGGAGAGACAATAGAGGGTGGGGTAAGTGAACGACATTCGGATTCTCGAAGAAATTCATAGCCTGCAAAGGATACAGACTCGAAAAGTGTGTCTGACTTTTATGATGAGTCAGAAGGTTCAAACTCAGGGGTGGACTCGTCAAAAGTGTCCTCATTATAATGTGCAAGATCAAACAATGATGTGCTAATGTCGTCGAGATCATCAAAGCAAAGTTCATCAGCCTTGCAGCTTTCGGGAGCTATCTCGTGGACAGAACAAACATCAAGAATATGAGCAGAAGGTTCAGATGGCTGACTTTCAATCTTGTAAATGTTAAGATCAATTGTCATTTTCCCAAAGGATAGGTTCATAGAACCGTTTCAACAATTAATGAAAGCATTGGAAGTGGCTAAAAAGGGTTAACCAAGAATCACCGGAATTTGGTTCCGTGGGTTTGCTATAGGCTGTGTATCTAAAACAATAAAGTCCACAGGGAATATAAATTCCCCGACTTTTATCAACACATCCTCAAGCTCACCATTAGGTTTGTTGATGGATCGGTCTGCCATCTAAAGAGTACAATGAACTAGTTTCAACTCTCCAATCCATAATTGCTCGTAGACAGAGTATAGAAGCAGGTTAACACTAACGCCAAGGTCAAGTAAAGCATGGTTAATATTTTTACCCCCAATAGAAATAGAGATTGTAGGACATCCAGGTTCCTTGCGTTTCTTTGGTAATTTTGGGGTAAAAGCTGTGCTAACATTATTCGTCATGAATACCTTTTTGGGTACTTGAGTCTTCCTCTTCCTAATGCACAAGTCCTTAAGGATTTTCGCAAAAGCTAAAACTTGTTGGATATCATCTAGGAGAGGGATATTGATATTAACATGTTTAAACATTTCCATAATCTTCTCCATATATGGACTTGGTTTGTTTCCCCTTAACCGATTCGGATAAGGAGCTTTAGCAATAAGAGCTGGGTCCGACATTGGAGAAGGTCATGTGGGTGGAACAGATCCCAGAATTGGTGTTTGGATCGTCTTTGGTTGACTAGAAGAAGTGGGCTGAGGGTTCTAGCCTAGAGGAAAATGGAGAATAGGCTCGGAAGAAGATGGTTGACTAAACGGAGTAGGATCAGAAGTGGAAGTAGAAGTGGAAGTGAAAGTCGAAGTGGAAGCCAGGGTGTCATTGATTATTTCATCATTATCAATATGTTCATCGACTTGACTATTCAGCACTCTTCCAGATCTCAACGTTGTAATGACACTCACATTGTAGTGTTGTGAATGCCCAGGATTCGGTAGGGGTTGAGATGGAAGTTTCCCTTTCTCTATAACACTCATTTCGGCATTTAATAGTGCAATTTGTGCTTCAATCGATTTAATACTCTCACCGTGGGAGGCAGAGTCTTTCTTTATATTATCGACAGAAGACTTTATCTCAGCCGAAACTTGCATGAAATTTTTCAGAAACAAATTCATGGTTTGTTCGAGTGAAGAGGAATTATCAGTACCGGTCAATTGCAAAGAATTATTATACAGTGCAGAAGTGTTGGCCGGATTTTAAAAATTTTGTGATTGAAAGGGGTGCTAATTCAATTGTAGTGGTTGCTGTTGTTGTGGAGGGACCCTTTGAAATTTATTTTGGTTTGGAACCGTATTTTGAGTTTAGTGTTGGTTCCAAGCAAAATTAGGGTGATTCCTCCAACCCTGGTTATAAGTGGAAGAATAAGGATCGTTTCGAAGTCGTTGCTGAAAAGCAGCATTAGTGTGTCCTTGACCTTGAAACGGAGGATTCAAAGGACATTCATCCGTCAAATGTAATGGATCGGAGCAGCATCCACACACGGTTTTAGGGAGTGTGACCTGATTTAGGGAGGCTAATAAAAATTTGTGTTCTATAGCTTTAAATTATTTTGCATTGCTTCCATTTCAGCTTTGACTGCTATGGAAACATCAAGTTGATGGATACCACCCCTAGATGATGGTTGATTAACACTCTCCCATTGCAAAGTTTTTTCAGCAAAATCTTCTAAAAATTTTCAAGCTTCACCATCGTCTTTAGACATAAAATTGCCTTGACACATGGATTAAAGCATCTTTTTTGTTGTTGGATTAATGCCCTCATATATGATTCGATAGAGATCCCATCTATGGATTTCATGATGAGGACATTAGACTAGCAGATTCTTGAACCGTTCAAAACACCTCAAAAATTGTTCATTAGGAAGCTGGGTAAATTGATTGATTTTGCTACGGACACGGGCGGTCTTATGATTGGGATAAAATTTCTTAAGGAATGCTATGATGAATTCATCCCAGTTTGAAATAGAGTGTGCGGCTGTGTTATATATCCATTTCTCGGCTAAGTCGCACAAAGTGAACGGGAGAAGACGTAAACGCATAGCATCCACGGAAATTTATGAAGTGCCCATCATAGCACATACGTTTTCAAATTTGGTGATGAAAACGTATGCGTCTTCAAACTCGAGACCGTGAAATTTAGGTAAAACATTGATACAATATGGTTTGATTTCAAAATTATCCCCGTTTGCTGGTGGAATGGAAAGACAAGCAGAAAGAGGACCACGTATAGGGTAGCATCTCTCTTGGAGAGAGATACGCGGTGGGTTCTGCACACCTGCGAGCGGTGGCAGAGTGGTGTTATTAAAGTTTGATTGAAATACGTCCATCGTAGTTGATTGATCGTTCTTCCGCGTACGCGTGTTTTAAAATCAAAATTAAGAATATATCGCAATCAAGACGGTGTCGCTTGGTAGCTAGCCGGTTGAGTATGGGTCGGTCCACAGGGAGATGGATTCCTTTTCTTTATGTTCTAACAAGTTAATCCGATCAAGTCGAGTTTTGTTTTACGATCTAAGAATGAGATTAAATTGATTAAAAGTCTTGCTAGGGTTAGGATTAGGTTAGTTTAGAAAATGGATTCTAGCCTCTGCTTTCAATGCCCTAATGAAGAATATAGGTGTTAGGGTAACAGTCAACAAAAGGGATTAGCACGACTAGGAAGAAACTTAGTTTCTTCCTTTTGGTCCTTATCCATCCTTTCTTAAATCTTAGCCCTAAGCTCTATTTAAATCAACCACAACCGGTCTAACTAGGGAATCACCGCTATCTTGTAGGATAGGGTGCCGTAGTGAGCCGTGTGTAGTTAATTTAAATAGAGTCCTATTATAAAAATTATATGTGCAAAGAAAGGAGAGAGTGAAATTTACTTCTCTCAAACCTTCCTAATCCTAATCCTAACAAGTGAGGAATTACTCACTCATTAGGAAAGTTATGATAAGATTCATTTTTATAATTTTAAAAGACTATCTAAGTTGCAGATAATAAAAGGCAGGTAAAAAATCAGGAATTAAATTCAGATAAAAGAATGCACGATAAAAAAATACCTTTATTGATGACATCTTGACGATTACAAAGAAATTAAAATTTAATATAGAAATTAAAAAGAGGCATCTCAAAAGAGGCACCCAAAAAAGGCACACCCCAAAAGAGGCTGTAGGCTTTCCTATTTATAGATAGGAGAAACCCTAGGGTTTACATCTGATCCATATTTTAAAATTACAAGACTACCCTAAGAAAGTCGGGTCAAAGCACCGACACCCACCGACACATGCACCGACACGTGCACTACACGGCCGTGGAACCGCGGCAGAATAGCCTGTTTGGCCGCGGATCCGCGGCCATTTGGTGGGCTCATGGGCCCGCTTCTTTAGGGTTTCTTCAAGTTGCTTTTATCTTCTGTTTTCTTCACTTGGTCTCTCAGAATCTCTTCAATTCTCTTCCAGATTTCCAACAGTGTAGAATTTGTGGACTTTTACAGTAAGCTTCGCGTTGAAGTCTTGAATCTTGTGCTGCCCTTGTGCTTTGTGCAATTGAACTGTTTATTGATCTTCATTTGTTCCTTGAACTGTTAGGCGGTATCATATGGATTCATCTATTGTTGATTGTAGTCTCACTTTTGTAACATCTTTTCATGAATTTCACTGAATTATTCTGAGAACATGTAACCTGCAACTATTTAGCAGACATGGATCAAAAGCACCTATTTATTTGTAATATGATTAAGAATGGGGAATAAAATAAAGCAAAATTCTGATATGAACAAATACCCCCAAACTTATCTTTTGCTCGTCCCGAGCAAAGCCAATTTTATTCTCGAAAAATCCTAACCTCACTTTCGCAGGGAATCGCGTTGCACTGAACTCGTACAACAAGCCGTTAAACCTCTAGGTGTCCCTAGTAGGAGGAGTGTTGTCTCCTGAAGGTTTTCAGCGGATACTACCCACAAAATCCGATCAATTTGGCATGTTGACTTTCATTCTTCAATTGGGTGTTCTAGCAAGAAATTCTATTATCTTCAACTTAGAAATTATCAACCCGTATTTTTCACTCACTTATCATTTAACTTAAGATCGTATATGTTCTGTAATTTACTTAGCATTCAGCATCTTTTGAATTTTCTTTCAAAGGTTCCATCTCAACTTAGGAATTTTTATCATCTCTACTGAAGATATAAGTCCTATTTTTCATTCCTATCTCTCATCCAAACCCCAATCATATACCCCTACGTATGTGTATGTATCACCCCTACACTTGGAAATTCAATTCAAGCTATCATACTCTTGTCCATTGTCCAAAATACTTTTAGTTGGTGAATTATAGATGAAATTGCTCACACATCCTTCATGCGTCCGTTAATACTTCTTGAGAAACTAACGACCGAATACAAAATGTGTTTGCGCATTAAGGCGTAATTCCTCGTCTTGTAATACCTAAGGTTTTAGCAGTGACTCCCAAACCAATTGGTCTAAGGCACTAGATGATAAAGCACCCTCACTATATATTTTTTATTTTACGCAGCCTTAAGTGATTACAAAACCAATGTTCATTTATTTTTATCTCTTTATTCACACTTAACTTTTATTTTATTTTTTTCTTTAATACTAAGGATTTTAGACAAGAGCATTTCAAGGTATCCTCTACTATTCTAAGTTTCAAGGTGCGTGTTTGTGCAAGTTGTAGGGTATATATTTTCAGAATTTAGACTTAAGGTTTGGAATTATTTTTCAGACTTACACTTCAATAAAAATTTCAATACTCTTTCCTTATTTTGACTTAACCCAAGAACTGAACTCAAAATTTGCCTATTTCTAAATAAATTACAAAGACGTATATTTTCTACAGTTAAACTTTAAGAAAGGTTATTTCTAGGGTTTTTAATTTACTAAGTTTAGGAACTGGTTTTTCCTAACTATTCAACCGTCATGTTGAACTTAAGTCAAATATAGCCAAAATTGAACTTTTCAATTTTTATAATTTTTTAAATTTTTTTTTTATTTTTATGGATTTTAAAATAAGTATGCAAATGCAAAAATATACACATGAATGCGAAGGAAGAAAACTTACCGAGCATACCGCAATCAATAACATTTGATTGATAATAGCTTTTGTGTGCGCGCGCTTTTAAAATCAAAGTTAAGAATACCGCAATCAATAACGGTGTCGCTTGGTAGCTAGCCGGTTGAGTACGGGTCAGTCCATAGGGAGATGGATTCCTTTTCTTTATATTCTAACTAGTTAATCCGATCAAGTCGAGTTTTGTTTTACGATCTAAGAATGAGATTAAATTGATTAAAAGTCTTTCTAGGGTTAGTTTGGAAAAGGAATTCTTCTCACTTTTATCAGTGCCCTAATTAAAAATATAGGTGTTACGGTAATAGTCAACAACGGGGATTAGCACGACCAAGAAGAAACTAAGTTTCTTCTCTTTGGTCCTTGTCCGTCCGTTCTTGGCTCTTAGCCCTAACCTCTGGTTAATTCAACCACAACCTGTCTAACTAGGAAATCACCACTATCTTGTAGGATAGGGTGCCGTAGTGAGCGGTGTATAGTTGATTTAAAGAGAGTCCTTTAAATAAAATTATTCAGGCAAAGAAAGGAGGAAGAGAGATTTCCTTCTCTCAAACATTCCTTATCCTAACCCTAACAAGTGAGAAATTACTCACTCATTAGGGATGTTACGATGAAATTCATTTTTATAATTTTCTTTTAATAACCTAATTAACTTGCAGATAAATAAAGACAGATAAAAAATTTCAGAAAAATAAAATTCGGATAAAAAGAATGCAAGATAAAAAAATACCTTTATTTATGACCTCTTGACGATTACAAGGAAATTAAAATTTAATCTAGAAAATAAAAAGAGGTATCTCAAAAGAGGCACCCAAAAGAGGCACACCTTATTTGGCTTTGATCCCTCCTATTTATAGATAGGAAAAACCCTAGGTTTACATTCTGATCTATACATGAAATTACAAAACAACCCCAAAGACCGAGTCAAAGCACCGACACCCCACCGACACGTGCATTGCACGGCCGGGGAACCGCGGAAGAATGGCCTGTTTGGCCGTGGATCCGCGGCCATTTAGTGGGCTCATGGGCCCAATTCTTTAGGGTTTCTTCAAGTTGCTTTTATCTTCTATTTTCTTAACTTGGTCTCTCAGAATCTCTTCAATTCTCTTCCATATATTCAACAGTGGACTTTTTACCGTGAGCTTCATGTTGAAGTCTTGAAATGGTGGGCAGCATCATACAGATTCTTCTATTGTTGGTCGTAGTCTCACATTTGTAGCGCCTTTTCATCAATTCTCACTGTATTGTTCTGAGAACCTGTAACCTGCAACTATTTAGCAGACATAGATCAAAAGTACCTATTTATATGTAATATGGTTAGGATTGGGCGATACAATAATGCAAAATTCTGATATGAACAAATACCCCAAAACTTATATTTTGCTCGTCCCGAGCAAAGCCAATTTTATTCTCGAAAAATCCTAACCTCACTTTCGCAGGGAATCGCGATTGCACTGGGCTCGTGCAACAAGCCGTTAAACCTATAGGTGTCCCTAGTATGAGGAGTGTTGTCTCCTGAAGGTTTTCAGCAGATACTACCCACAAAATCCGATCAATTTGGCCTGTTGACTTTCATTCTTCAATTGAGTGTTCTAGCAAGAAATTCTATTATCTTCAACTTAGAAATTATCAACCCGTATTTTTCACACTCACTTATCATTTAACTTAAGATCGTATATGTTCTGTAAATTTACTTAGCATTCAGCATCTTTTGAATTTTCTTTCAAAGGTTCAAACTCAACTTAGGAATTTTTATCATCTCTACTGAAGATATAAGTCCTATTTTTCATTCCTATCTCTCATCCAAACCCTAATCATATACCCATACGTGTGTGTATGTATCACCCCTACACTTGGAAATTCAATTCAAGCTATCATACTCTTGTCCATTGTCCAAAGTACTTTTAGTTGATGAATTTTAGATGAAATTGCTCACACATCCTTCATGCGACTGTTAATACTTCTTGAGAAACTAACGACCGATTACAAAATGTGTTTACGCATTAAGGCGTAATTTCTCGTCTTGTAATACCTAAGGCTTTAGCAGTGATTCCCAAACCAGTTTGTCAATGGCACTAGGTGATAAAGCACCCTCGCTATAAATTTTTTATTTTACGCAGCCTTAAGTGATTACAAAACCAGTGTTCATTTTTTTTTATCTCTTTATTCACACTTAACTTTTATTTTATTTTTTTCCCTAATACTAAGGATTTTAGACAAGAGCATTTCAAGGTATCCTCTACTATTCCAAGTTTTAAGGTGCGTGTTTGTGCAAGTTGTAGGGTATATATTTTCAGAATTTAGACTTAAGGTTTGGAATTACTTTTCAGACTTACACTTCAATAAAAATTTCAATACCCTTTCCTTATTTTGACTTAACCCAAGAACTGAACTCAAAATTTGCCTATTTCTAAATAAATTACAAAGACGTATATTTTCTACAGTTAAACTTTAAGAAAGGTTATTTCTAGGGTTTTTAATTTACTAAGTTTTGGAACTAGTTTTTCCTAACTATTCAACCGTCATGTTGAACTTAAGTCAAATATGGCCAAAATTGAAATTTTCAATTTTTATAATTTTTTAAATTTTTTTTTGATTTTTATGGATTTTAAAATAAGTATGCAAATGCAAAAATATACACATGAATGCGAAGGAAGAAAGCTTACCGAGCATACCCCCAAACTTAAACTTGACAGTGTTCTCACTGTCAGGCTACACCAAGAGGGTCAAAATTGTCGGCACTCCCCTGTTTATTTTTATTTTTTTTATTATTAACAAATAAAATAAAATATATATACATAAAAGGTCCCCCCAAACTTAAGTGAAACGGTGTTTCCATTGTTTAAGCGTTAAAGTTCAGAGTTAGGGGGGATAAAAACACAGTATCAAGCTATACAAGGCCTTACACAGGCCAAAGGTTAGCACCAACAATTCAAAAAAATTATCTTTATAATGGTGTGGTTGGTGAAAGAATGGAGTGTAGAGAAAAGAAAGGAGAAACACACGAGACCGTGTGGAGATAAAAGTAGTATACGGTCTTGGGTGAGGAGAAGAATGGCGGAAGGGAAAAAGAAATTGTGGTGGTTCGACTTCTTCAGGTGGAGGTTGATTAATCATAAAATCTGTGTCGTTTAGGAATGCGAGTTCGTCGGCGAAAATATCTTCGAAACTTTCATCGATGGTCCGATTGAACGTTTCAATGTCAATAAGTGTCGCGCCAGAATCCAACACACTTGATTTTTCAAAAATTATGAAGGTGGGATAGTCGTAAAGCTCATTTACCTTATTTTCAAAAGAGTCTAAATCAAGTTGTTTTTCTAGAATTATCGAACTCAAAATATCGGACTTTGATTCATTAACACTCGGTATCATTAAAGTATGATTAGAAGAAGAACCAGAGAAAGTAGAAGAAAGAAGTGGAATACGAACTTGAGGGGAGAGATGGAGTGTATAAATTAGCACAATTTGTGATGACCGATGTGTAAAAAGCGATTGTACTAATCTATCAACCCACTGAGAAATGAGGTCAAATCCCTCAAGATTCCAGAGAAAACATGGGTACGTTGAACTTGGTAAACCAGACATTGAAAATAAAAGTGTAACGGTTTCGTGCAAAGTCGGAACAAGGATGGAGGGAAATGATTGAGGAAGGGTATCGGTTAAAGATTCAGGAGGGTGTGCGTAGTCAATGGAAGGGATAGAATGAATTGGAAAATCCGACTCCTCAAGTAAAACTGCTTCATCCTCAATAATTTGCTCAATACTCTCCTCAAAATTTAGCATATCCATGCAACATTCATTAAAATAAAGACGCATATAAAGTTTGCGAAAAACATTTAATGACTCGGGATAATGAATTGGAGAGAAAAACTCATCCAAATTTGTGGGTTCATCATCCAAAATATTCCCAGCGTCAATATCCTCGATCAAGTGAAAATTAAAATTCTCAGACACCTCATCAAAAGCATGGATATAAATTAATTCAGGTTCTAGAGTGGAGGTGTAGAGGTCAAAAGGATTGGGTGTGGGTTCACTCGATAGGGAGCTTTCACAATCTGGAAAATCAAACACTACAAAGTCGCACAATTCATTAAACGTTTTATCTTCAACTGGTGAATCATTTGGGACACTTAATAGACATTCAAACCCGGAGTTGTAGGATTCAATTGGAGATGGGTAGGTTTGATTTGGAAGGGTGCACAGCTCACTCTCTCCACTCAAATTCTCAATCTGTCCTACAGCCTCATCATACATTGGAAAATTTGGAGCTAGTTGGAAGCTAGCTACCGGGTCACTAGGTTGTATAAGGGCGGCCATTGACGTATTAAAATACATCATCTGTTGTTTTGACGCTACCATAAAATCTTTCAACCACTGTTCCAGACAAGACATGGGTGGTGAAGGGGTTTCAGTAAAAGATTCAAAGTTGTTTGGATACTGGAAACTCCCAAATGGCTGTGTAGAAGCAATGTCTAGGGAAGGTGTGAAAATCGGGTAGGACCGGTAGGGATTGAATGGTTGGAAAGGAGTAGGATCAACATTTGGATAAGAAGGTGAATGGAATTGTTGATCCAAAGAATTCGCAGTGGTGAAAGGAGTGAAAGATTGGTTACGAGATTGTTCAATATTTTCAGCAATAGACATGGGTTTCGGGGTTACAACAAGACTCGAAAAAGTAGTATCGACATAAGAAGGTGGTGAAGGTTGAAATGGTTGATACAAGGTGGATTGCGGAGTCCAACTGGATGCCCTAGACGCGTCTATTCGATCTTTCAAGGAAATTTTGGGCATGGAGGGGTCGTTAGAAATTCGTCCAAAACAAGAAGCATAGGAAGTAATGTCTGGTTGAGGGTACCAAAGTTCGGCAAGAGTTTTGCGAGGTGGGGTACCCATGATGTGAGAAAGGAGAAGAAAAAGAATGTGATGATTTTTTTTTTGATTTTTTTTTTTAAAAAATATTTAAAAAATTGTTTGTTTTTGGAGTTTTGAAATTTTTGAAAGTGTTTTTTGTAGAAAGAGTTTTGCAAAAATTTGTACGGAACTACGGCACAATTTCAAACAATCACAATTTATACATGCACAATCAAGCCTAGAGCTAGGGTCTTCTAAGTCAACTAGACTGCTCCTAACTGTTCCAAAAGGCAAGTTGTGAGATATCCCTCAAATCTCCTCTTCACCGCCAATTGTGGCCAGATAAGCACAAGTAAAGAAAGGAGGGATCCGCTCACGAATCACCGTGAGACGGGCCTTTTAAAATTACATTTCCTACTTGTCTAGTCTAGGCACCACAAAGTCAGGTTTAGATAAACGACCGATTGCCCACAACCTTCCTTTGTCCTAATGAGCGCGACAGTCCTTATTGGCTGAGTCTAAATATTTTTTTAATTAACTTTTGGGTTGATGCATATGCTTTTTGTGATTTTTGGGGTCCTAGGAAGGATAATGAAATCCCCACCCAATCTAGATTGGTGTTATAGCCCCTTAAAAGTCCGTTTTAAAAATGCAAAGCAGTAAACACACAGAAAAACACTTGCAAATTTTTTTTTATTTGGCAGCGCAAAGAATCCTGCACAAAAACAATTTATTGGAGAGGGAGAAAGATTTTGCGCAAAGAACCCTGTAGGAAAAATTTTCAGTGGAGTTCAGAGGGTAGAAGAGAGGACAAAAATACTTACAGAGAATTTTGGGATGCTGACGTCACTGGTTGACCACGGTTCCGCGGTCAACTGCATATATCCGCCGCAATTCCGCGGTGGTTCTGTTAGTTTGGATCTCTAAAATTTTTCTGTTGTCTGTTGTGATTCTCCTCTATCTGTTCAGATCTTCTGTTTATTGATTTGTTCACTGGGTTTTTTCCAGATCTGAATCTGTCCCTCTTCTTTTCCTGCGCAATTCACACAATACCTCTCAAAAAGAACAAGATGAAATTTTTATTTTATTTTATTTTATTTAATTTTAAATTTTTAAATTTTTATAGATTTTAAATTTTTTATTTTTTTATTTTTATTTTTTTTAACCCGAAATTACACAAAGAAACAGACTACCGTCTCCCCGGAAACGGTGCCATTTGATTGATCGTTCTTCTGCGTACGCGCGTTTTAAAATCAAAATTAAGAATATACCGCAATCAAGACGGTGTCGCTTGGTAGCTAGCCGGTTGAGTACGGGTCGGTCCACAGGGAGATGGATTCCTTTTCTTTGTGTTCTAACAAGTTAATCCGATCAAGTCGGGTTTTTTTACGATCTAAGAATGAGATTAAATTGATTAAAAGTCTTGCTAGGGTTAGGATTAGGTTAGTTTGGAAAAGGGATTCTACCCACTGCTTTCAATGCCCTAATAAAGAATATAGGTGTTAGGGTAATAGTCAACAAACGGGATTATCACGACTAGGAAGAAACTTAGTTTCTTCCTTTTGGTCATTGTCCGTCCTTTCTTAACTCTTAGCCCTAATCTCTATTTAAATCAACCACAACCGGTCTAACTAAGGAATCACCGCTATCTTGTAGAATAGGGTGCCGTAGTGAGCGGTGTGTGCTTAATTTAAATAGAGTCCTATTATAAAAATTATATGGGCAAAGAAAGGGGAGAGGGAGATATTTACTTCTCTCAAACCTTCCTAATCCTAATCCTAACAAGTGAGGAATTACTCACTCATTAGGAAAGTTATGATAAGATTGATTTTTATAATTTTAAAAGACTATCTAAGTTGCAGATAATAAAAGATAGATAAAAATTCAGGAATTAAATTCAGATAAAAGAATGCACGATAAAAAAATACCTTTATTGATTACCTCTTGAAGATTACAAGGAAATTAAAATTTAATCTAGAAATTAAAAGGAGGCATCTCAAAAGAGGCACCCAAAAGAGGCACACCCCAAAAGAGGCTGTAGGCTTTCCTATTTATAGATAGGAGAAACCCTAGGGTTTACATCTGATCCATATTTTAAAATTACAAGACTACCCTAAGAAAGCCGGGTCAAAGCACCGACACCCACCGACACATGCACCGACACGTGCACTACACGGCCGCGGAACCGCTGCAGAATAGCCTGTTTGGCCGCGGATCCGCGGCCATTTGGTGGGCTCATGGGCCCACTTCTTTAGGGTTTCTTCAAGTTGCTTTTATCTTCTGTTTTCTTCACTTGGTCTCTCAGAATCTCTTCAATTCTCTTCCAGATTTCCAACAGTGTAGAATTTGTGGACTTTTACCGTAAGCTTCGCGTTGAAGTCTTGAATCTTGTGCTGCCCTTGTGCTTTGTGCAATTGAACTATTTGCTAATCTTCATTTGTTCCTTGAACTGTTAGGCGGCATCATATGGATTCATCTATTGTTAGTTGTAGTCTCACTTTTGTAACATCTTTTCATGAATTTCACTGAATTGTTCAGAGAACCTGTAACCTGCAACTATTTAGCAGACATGGATCAAAAGCACCTATTTTTTGTAATATGATTAAGAATGGGGAATATAATAATGCAAAATTCTGATATGAACAGTGGTCGATAAGGTGGGTGGGGAGAAAGAAGATGTAGAATTACCGACTTCGGAGTCGATAGGAGGAACGCGGACAAGACGGGCACTAGAATCCCATGTCCAGCTGGGCATGCACTAAACGGTTTAGCACAAGTGGCAGTGTTTGTGATAATTAGAGAAAAATTTAGTTTGTTTTTAGTTTGTTTTGAAAATGACGGATTTAGAAAAAAAATCACAACAAAAATGCACGATCAACCCTAGATCTACGGTCACCTAGGTCAAGTTACTAGACCGCTCCTAGACTTCCAGAAGACATATCGCCCATTCTTATGCTCGTGTGTTTATAGGTAGGTGCTTTTAATCCGTGTTTGTTACATATTTACAGATTACAGGTTTCCAGTACAAATATTGCAAATCAAGACAAAATCTCCACAGTTACACCAAATACAGAACATCTGTTGACAACAGATAAAAGCCGGGTTCCGGTCATCCATATCCGTCCAGTGCTGCGTACCGGTTCCAGAGACAAGACATATGACAGCGGTCATTCGTGTCTCGGACAAGCACGGAGCACGAGAGGGACTGCACAAGAATCAATGGGTGCGCGGAGCTCGAGGGAGATAGAAGTCAAAAGTGAAAAAGATAATGCAATCTTGGACTAAGAATCTGAAGATATTCTGAAAGATTTTGTGCAGTGTAATGTTGGCAAACACTAGGAAAAAGTGAACCAGGGGATACGACAAATTTGCATGGCCCAACTCCCTCTTATGGCCGCGGAACCGCGGCCTAAGCATGCTTAGGCCGCTGAACCGCGGCCGTATAGTGTCGGCAGAGGGTCAACTTTTAGGGGTAGTTTGGGTACTTCATTTTATGCCAGATTCTTGCTCTAGGGTTTCTGTAAGCAGCCTATAAATACTCCAGAACTGAGCTAAGCCAAGGGTCCAATTTTGTGTCCATTCTTTGTTCCTCATTTTGTTAGGATTTAGTCTTTTTCTTCTTCTTCTTCATTTTTTCTCCATGAAAATTGTAGTGAGAGCTTTTTGAGTGGAAGATCAATGAAGATGAGGGCTTTTGTATCATTCTCTTTTGTTTAACTTCCCCTTGAGATTCTTGCTTTCTCTTGATCTTTCAACCTCTTCATTGAGCTTGAAAGGTTAAGAGTTTGTTATTGATCTCAAGGGTCATATTTTCTTATGGAATTAGTGCTTCATTTCACATGCGTTCTTTACCCTTCTCTTGATCTTGCAACCTCTTGATTGAGCTTGCAAGTTTAAGGGTTGGCTATTGATCCCATGCTTGTCTTGAGTTCTATGTTCTTGTAATTACTTTCTTGTTCTTTTTATTGCTTATTTATTACTTGCTTTTTATTACCTTGCTTTACTTTCTTGCAATTTATATTCATGCACTTAATTACTTGTAATCTTTTCTTTTCTTTGTTCTTTTCTTTTGCTCTTCTTTGTTCTTTTTTGTGAATGAATGTAATTATCGTTGTTAAGAATAAATACGGTATTGTAAGTTAAGATTTTCTTTTCTCACATAGGTTAGACTGAACAAACATACACAAATTCTTTATTGACTCGTCTAAGACAAGAACGGAAATACAACCATCTCCCTGTGGATCGACCCGTGCTCAACCGGCTAGCTGCATAGCGACACCGTCTTGATTGCGGTTAACTTTAATTCTTTCAATCAAATGGCGTCGTTGCCGGGGAGACGGTAGCGTATTTTCTTTCTTGTTATTCGGGTTAATATTCTTTTTGTATATATTTAAATATATATATATATATATATATATCTTTTTTTTTGATATTTTTGTGAGCAAGTCTGCAGATTTTTGCGGATTTGCAAACGGCGATTGTGGGGAGCAAAGTGTACGTTCAAAGCTATGGTGATTACGAAGTACAGTGCCAAAGATCCGGGTAGTTTGACCCGCGCAAGCGAACTTTTCAAGCTTACCGGATTTGATTCAACGGGGGTTTCCTAACCCAAAAACTTAACGGTACGTACTTTACTAACACCTTCTTCTCAAATCCGACACATCCAATATACTATTCTTTGCAGGATTCTTTGCAAGTTCGTTAGCAAACGCTAAAAATTGACTAACCCGTATTTGTTGCAGTGCCGCGCTTAAACTAAAAAACGATTGTTTGATTCTTTATAGAATTTTTTTGAATTGCGCATTGCATACATTAATACGGACTTAAGGGCAAGCGAACCCCACAATATACGGTAAAGGATTTCATCACCTTTTCCGTGGCCCACAAATCACGAACTTGAGCATAACGTTTACCCGCACAAAATTTAAAAGAAACTAGACTTTAAGCCTTAAGGACTTCGCGCTCATTAAGAGAAGTTAACTGTGTTTAGAATCTCGCTTAACGATATATTGCTTACGGGGTGTCTAGGAAAGTGTTAATGGCGAAACCGCCAAAAGAGAAAGGGTTATTTAATTAAGGAACTTCGCGAAAGCGTTGGAAAACCTCCCCTTATCTCTGCACTTACCTGGCCTCGTGATCAGTGTATCTTGAGCTCGTTTCTCGACACAGTTTTACTTCGACAATCAAGTTCTGGAGCAGGTCTAGTTGACCTAGGTGAACCCTAGAACGATTAGGTGTGTGGTATTTTTGTGTCGTGATTGTTTTTGTCCATATTCTTTTTTTTTCTTTTGTTAATAACTAAAAAAAAAATATAAATATCACATCCTTTTTCCCCTCCTTTTCTCTGCCTTTCTTTCCTTCTCTCTTCATATCATGGGTACTCCACCTCGCAAAACTCTTGCCGAACTTTGGTACCCACAACCAGACATTACTTCTTACGGTTCTTGCTTTGGCCGAACATCGAACGACCCCTCCATGCCCAAAGTTTCACTGAAAGATCGCATAGAAGCGTATAGGACAAACACTTGCACTCCGTATTCCACTTTGTATCAACCTTTTCAACCTCCCGCACCCGCTTATGTTGATACCCCTTTTGCAAGTCGTCCTTTGTCCTTCGCTGAACGTATTGAACAATCCCGTAGCCGATCTTTCACTCCTTTCACCACTTCAAATTCTTGGGATCAACAATTTCATTCACCTTCTTATCCAACTGTTGATCCTACCCCTGTCCAACCATTCAATTCCTACCAGTCCTACCCGACTTTTGCACATTCCCTAGACATTGCTTCTGAACCGCCATTTGAGAGTTTTCAGTATCCGAACAATTTTGAATCTTTTACTGAAACCCCTTCACAACCCATGTCTAGTCTGGAACAATCTTTGGAAGACTTTAGGGTAGCATCGTACCAACAGATGATGGATTTGAATGCGTCCATGGCCGCCCTTATACAACCTAGTGACCCAGCAGCTAGTTTTCAACTAGCTCCAAATTTTCCAATGTATGAAGAGGCGGTAGGACAGGTTGAGAATTTGAGTGGAGAGAGTGAGATGTACCCCCTTCCGAATCAGGCCTACCCGTTTCAAATTGAATCCCACAACTCCTGTGTTGAAAGGCTATCAAGTGTCCCAACTGAATTATCAATTGAAGATAGAATGTTTGATGAGTTGTATGACTTTGCAGTGTTTGATTTACCCGATTGTGAAGGGACCTTGCCAAGTGAAACCACACCCAATCCTTTTGACCTCTACACCTCCATCTTAGAACCGGAATCGATTGAAATCCATGCTTTTGATGAGGTGCCTGAGAAAATTGACTTTCACTTGATTGAGGATATTGACGCTGGGAATATTTTGGATGATGAACCCGTAGATTTGGCTGAGTTTTTCTCTCCAAGTCATCATCCCGAGTCATTAAATGTTTTTCCCGAACTTCATATGCGTCTTGATATTGATGATAAATGCATGGATGAGCTAAATTTTGAGGAAAATATTGAGGATAGTTTTGAGGATGAACCAGTTTTAATTGATGAGTCGGATTTTCCCATTCATCCTGTCCCTTTCATTGACTGTGTACATCCTCCTGAACCTTTAACCGATAACCTTCCTCAACCACTTACCTCCATCATTCCCATCGTTCCGACCTGGCAAGACACCGTATCATTTTCACTTCCTGTGTCTGGTTTACCGAGTTCGGCTTACCCATGGTTTCTCACGGATCTTGAGGGATTTGACCCAATTTCTCGCCATATTGATAGATTAGTACAATCCATCTTTTCACATCGATCATTACAGATTGTACTAATTTATTCAATCCATTTCCACCATCAAGTTCGTATTCCACTTCTTTCTCCCATCCGCCATTCTTCTTATATACCGAGACCGTATCCCACTTCTCTCTCCATACGGTCTCGCGTATTCTCTATTTCTTACCTCTCTGCATTCTTTCACCAACCAGCACATTATAGAGACAAAATCTTTGAATGGTTGGTGCTCACTTTTGGCCTGTGTAAGGCCTTGTATAGCTTGATACTGTTCTTTCCCCCCTAATCCTGAACTTCAACGCTTAACAGTGGAAACACTGTTTTACTTAAGTTTGGGGGGGCTCCTTTTTTTGTATATATTTTTTGTTTTCTTTGTTGTATATAATTTGTTTTTAGGGAGCGCCGGCAATTTTGATCCTCTTGGTATAGCCTGACAGTGAGGGCACTGTCAAGTTTAAGTTTGGGGGTGTGCTCGGTAAGCTTTCTTCCTTCGCATTCATTTGTATATTTTGCATTTGCATACCTTATTAAAAACCCACAAAAATCGAAAATTTTCCAAAAATATAAAAACTTTGTCGTCAAGTTAGCTAATGGGGTAACTTAGATCTTTATTCCGAAAGATTAGTTGATATGATAGAAATAACTAAATTCTAGGCTTAGGAATTGAAAACCCTAAAAATAACCCTCATTCTGTTTAAACTTGGTAAGTATACGTCCTTACAGTTTTTTTGAGAAATAGGAAATCTTGAGTTCAGTTCTTTAGTTAAGTCAAGATGAAGGGAAAGTATTGATGCTTTACTGAAGGATAAGTCTGAAAAATAGTTTCTTTTCTCAAGTTCAAATTTAGAAAGTATATACCCTACAAACTGCACTTACACGCACCTTGAAACTTGGGATAGTAGAGGATACCTAGAAATACTCTTGCCTGAAAGCCTAGTATGAAAGAAAAAACGGTATTTAAAGCTAAATACCAAAAGAGCATATTGAAAAAAAAATATCCGGTCTTGAAAAAGAAAAAGAAAAAAGAAAAAGAAAAATAGAATAAAGTCAAGACCTGGAAACTGTTATTTACGCTTTAAAGTTCACACATTCAGTAATCGGCCGTTAGTGCCTCAAGAAGCATTAATAGTCGCATGAAAGGTGTGTGAGCAAATCCGTCCATCCTTAATGAAAAGAAGTAGTATTAGGTATTAGGGCAAGGGTATTATAGCTTGAATTGAATTCTTGAGTGTAGGGGTGCAAATATACACACACGTAGGGGTATACAATCGATGTTTGGATAAAAGATAGAAATAAAGAATAAGACTTGTGTTTTCTGTAAAGTTGATAAAAATCCCTGATTTGAGGCCGCACTTTAGAAGGAAAACTCAGGAGAACCAATATCTTTCTAAACTTTTTTGGAACGTATAGGACCTAAGGTTAAATAGATAGGAGGTGTGAAAAATAAGGGTTGGATATTTCTAACTTAGGATGATAGAGTTTCTAACGTAAATACTAAACTGTAGGAGTAGAATCAATGTTAACTTATGACACTAGCTTGACGGGATTTTGTGGGTGTAATCCGCTGAAAACCCTCAGGAGACAACACTCCTCCTACTAGGGACACCTAGAGATTTAACGGCTTGTTGCACGTGCTCAGTGCAATCGCGTTCCCTGAGAAAGTGCGGTTAGGATTTTATTTTTGTGAATAATTGGTTTTGCTCGGGACGAGCAAAAGTTAAGTTTGGGGGTATTTGTTCATAACAGAATACTGCATTTTATACCGCCCATTCTTATGCTCGTGTGTTTATAGGTAGGTGCTTTTAATCCGTGTTTGTTACATATTTACAGATTACAGGTTTCCAGTACAAATATTGCAAATCAAGACAAAATATCCACAGTTACACCAAATACAGAACATCTGTTGACAGCAGATAAAAGCCGGGTTCCGGTCATCCATATCCGTCCAGTGCTGCGTACCGGTTCCAGAGACAAGACATATGACAGCGGTCATTCGTGTCTCGGACAAGCACGGAGCACGAGAGGGGCTGCACAAGAATCAATGGGTGCGCGGAGCTCGAGGGAGATAGAAGTCAAAAGTGAAAAAGATAATGCAATCTTGGGCTAAGAATCTGAAGATATTCTGGAAGATTTTGTGCAGTGTAATGTTGGCAAACACTAGGAAAAAGTGAACCAGGGGATACGACAAATTTGCATGGCCCAACTCCCTCTTATGGCCGCGGAACCGCGGCCGTATAGTGTCGGCAGAGGGTCAACTTTCAGGGGTAGTTTGGGTACTTCATTTTATGTCAGATTCTTGCCCTAGGGTTTCTGTAAGCAGCCTATAAATACTCCAGAACTGAGCTAAGCCAAGGGTCCAATTTTGTGTCCATTCTTTGTTCCTCCATTTGTTAGGATTTAGTCTTTTTCTTCTTCTTTTTCATTTTTTCTCCATGAAAATTGTAGTGAGAGCTTTTTGAGTGGAAGATCAATGAAGATGAGGGCTTTTGTATCATTCTCTTTTGTTTAACTTCCCCTTGAGATTCTTGTTTTCTCTTGATCTTTCAACCTCTTCATTGAGCTTGAAAGGTTAAGAGTGTAGGGTTCCTAGGCACTCCCAAGAGGTCTCACAAGGCATCAACCATGCCAATTTCAAAAATACGGTGCCGAGAAACCCTAGACTAGACCGTTGGCTAGATGTTTAGGTGATATAATGAAACTAGTTAACAATTTAACTACAAGAACGGAAATACAACCTTTGTAGATCCGGTGCTCCACCTACATAGCTCCGTGATGATGTCGCCTCGCTGTCCAAAACGGATCCCGGGCTCTAGCGTCGGCTTCATCGGAGAATGGATGGGCTAGGTCATCGACTAGCATGCTGAAGATGATCTACGTCGAGGCATCACTAAATCAAGCTCCAACTTCACCAAGTCAAGAAACTTGTGAAGAAAACACACTCTACTACTTGGCAAGAGGTAGAGGATGAAGAAATAGGAAGTGGGTAGACTTTAGAATTGGATTTCTCACACTTATGCTCAAATCACCATTGATGAAGTATGCTTTCTTCTTGAAGAAGAAGAAGAAGAAGATGATAAATGTTATGATAAGAATAAATAAAATAGAAAAGAAAATCAATTCTTATCATAACTTTAACCATGGTAAAGTGTAGAGAATTAACTTGAGTTAGGTTGAATGGTTAGGGTTAGAGAAGAAGACAAGAATGGTTGCTTTGGTCAAAGTTACATGAAGCTTGAAGAAGCTTCCAAAAAAGCAACCATTTGTTTCCTTTTCTCATTCTTTTCATCCAAAAATAAATAGATAAATGAATGAATAAATAAATAAAAACCCAAACCATTTACTTAACCAAGGTTTAATTCTTTACACTTAACCAAATAAGCATGTATCATCAATTATGATACAATCAAGTGCACAAAAGTATATCGCATATACAATGCGCACATCCGAGTGAGAAAATCCATCTTAAGTGAACCGATACTAGTTAATGCAAAGTAATATATCAAATATATAATTATACATTAAATCATTAAATCAACACTTGATTTAACGATCCGGTCATATCGCATATAACCGACTAGTATCCTATGTATCGGCTTACCGAATCAATCCTTGATTCGATAACTAGGTTATATTGCATACAACCATTCGATACATTCATCCCGAGAATGAAATACGGTATCACATACACGCAATATTCTCGGTCCCGCACATATCTCATATGCGCTCCTATTTCGTTTCGCTTGAGCCAGGAAACCTCTGTGTAGGACTCTAAAGACTCGTCAATACGCCGGCAGCAGGTGATGATCATATCAAACACCCACAAGCCGCAAGCGGTCTGCTAAACGTAACGGCCACCCGGGTATTGAGCGATCAGAAGATCGACGAGCAAGCCCGCTCACACTCCAGTGAATCCAACCAGTAACACTACCGTACAGTCCGGTCTCGTCGTCTAATATGTCGCATATCTTGCCTAGGGGTGGTAAACGTCAAACCCCAATAGCTCGATAAGTCGTGTCGATATGAGGTCTATAACAATTCGAGAAACTACTGGTAACACTTACCAGTAAATCTCAGCAACCCTGGCCAGGGATTTCCTGTTATAGCCAATCGAACACAGCGCAACATCAACCCCCTATACCGGGAGAGACGAATCCCTTCCTATCGCTCATTGCCTCCATGTGACTCGGGACTGTACCCAAAAACCACCGTTTTGCACGCCCTCTTGGACGTGGAAAGATGGAAATCAAAGCACAGTGGGAACCACACAAGACTCTATGACGATCTCGGGTCAACAGACTACTCTGTACCAGTGTCACTAGAGAACTGCCATCTGACGTAAGGTATAATACCATCTGGGAGTTCTCGGCGAGTCCGTCCAGTGTACCCAGTCTCTATTGAGCACCCGTATATCTCCTCTGATGTCAAACACCAATGGATATGGGACATCCATCGCCCATCTGTATGGGTCGAGAAGGTACACGCTAGTCTACTCTGGTATATCGATGCCCCGTCTCGATACACCCATGACTAGGGACATTGAAGGATGTACTTATGGACTACGCTGTCCCCACTAGTATGATCTGCATCATAGTCCAGGTAGTCAAGTACACATCCTAAGGGCTTTACCAACATATAATAGAGAGACAATCTGAGTACACGTTAAGGTAAAGAGTAACCAGATAGCATACTATAATGTCGAGCAAGAAAGTCCTCCCTATATATGTCCCAGCATCCACTACAATATACATCCCATGTACAGTAATAGCCTCTAGGGCATACATATAACTAACAATCTCCCACTTGCACTAGGGCCATCTGTAGCAGTGGTTGTAGTATCTCATACTCAACCATCTCTTAAAAGTCTCTCTCTGGGAATAGGCCTTCGTGAGTGGATCCGCCGTGTTGTCCTCTGAGTCTACTCTCCTAACCTCGATCCGTTAGAGATCAACCATCTTCATGATCAGGTGATACTGCCTTAGAATATATCTGGATCACTGATGGGACGGGGGTTCCTGGCATAAGCCACAACTCCATTGTCACACAATGGTAGGAACTAAGTTCATCTCATGAACTATTATACATCCAAACAGCCTCTTTGGTAGCATCCTAAGTAGCGATGTATCCTGCCTTTATCGTCTAGTATGTCACGGTATCTAGCTTGGAACTCTTCCAACATACCGTCCCTTTACTGAGGGTAAAGACAATGCCTGCGACTGACATTCAGTCGTCTTTATCACCCTGGAACACTTCCAGTGATTCTCCCCAGGATCGATTGATACCATCACACTACTGCTAGTGAGTATCCTAACAACCAATTAGATCTATCTCATAGATCCGAAATCCAGGATTTAGTAGGTATCATTTTGATCCTATATGGAGAATCATTGTGGTAAGCGGAGATTGACTGAGCGTAGCATAGGAAACTCCTTCCCTATCAAGAGCATGTTATCCACGTACTCTACGAGGATCACCACCATACTCCCTACTACCTTTTTGTTTATACAAGGTTCATCTACCATTTTGATGATGTCAAACTGTTTGACTAACTCATCAAAACAGATGTTCCAACTCCGCGATACCTGCTTTATCCTATAAAGCATCTTGCACACGTTTCCGCTGCTCCCACTGTCTACGAGGCCCTCTGGCTGTGTACTTATAGACGCACTCTTCTAAAACATCATTTAGAAAAACAGTCATGACACCCAACCACCAGATATCGTAGTCATGGTATGTAGCCGTGGCAAGTAGGATCTGGATGGACTTAAGCATAGCTGCTTGAAGAGGTTTCACCACTATCCACGCCTGGTTGATGATGAAAACCTTTAACAAGTCTAGCTTTGAAAGTCTCAACATTTCCATGTACACCAAGTAATCTTCTCAAGATATACTTGCTCCTGATGGGGATTTAACCCTTCAGATATCGCAACTAAAGTCCATACTTTGTTGGTGTATAAGGATTCCATCTCAGATCGCTAAGCATCCAGCCATTCTTACAGAGTCCCACTCCTGATGGCCAGTTCGAAACTAGTTGGGTCATCATCTCATGATGTAATCCTCGCTCCCGCTATCATAGAGCAACCGAAGTATCTCTCAGGTGGGTGAAGAACCCTACTAGATCGGCGGAGAGGCTGAGGTTCGTTGGAATCTACTGAATCCTTTGGTTTTATCAAATCATCGGCTGCAAATTGTATAGCTGGAACCTTTCCAGTTGTACATTACAGACCTTGCCTCGAGCTTGTCCGGATTTTGCTTTTAGACATAGGCCAGACAACCCCAAATCTTAACTGACTTAAGAGATGGGCTCTTCCCTTTCCATATCACATATGAAGTGGTAGGCTACTGATTTGATCGGGACCCTATTCAATAGGTATGCAGCTTCTCAAGCGCATAACTCCCAAAAGGAAATAGGTAACTCAGTAGTACTCATCATAGAGCACATCTTATCATATAGGGTGTGATTGCTCCGCCCCGATATACCATCGTGCTATGGTGTATACGGAGGAGTAATGCTGAGAGAGAATCTCATTCTCCTTTAGAATAGTCCAGAAATTCTATGCACAAGTATTCTCCTCCCTGATCTCATCATAGGACATAATACTTATACCCGTATTTTGGTTCTCTACTTCTAACTTATATTCTGTGAATATCTCAAAAAATTCGGACTTGTGTTTCAACAGGAACATAGGTCTGAATCTCGAAAGATCATCAGAGAATGTAATGAAGTATAAAGAACCAGTCCTGGCATGTGTAGACAGGAGACCTTACATATATCATCATGTATCAGTCCCAAGAGTTCACTAACTCTTTCTCTGTTTCCAATAAACAGAGCTATGGTCATCTTATCTTTGGGACATGACTGGCAAGTTTCATAAGATGTAAATTCAAACTGATTTAAATATGCATCTTAATGTTACTTTAGCCAGTCGGGTCGCATTGATATGACCTAGTCTACAATGCCACAAGAAAGATCCGTTCATTTCTGAACTCTTCCTCTTGTGTGTGTTCTGTATACTAAGAACTGTAGTTTGATTTAGAACATTAATGCTTTTAGATAACGTGCCTGAACCGATCAACTTTTGATGTAGGAAATGTTCAAAACATTATCCAACAATACAAAATTTTATCGTTTCTTTACTAATAAAGAGACAGATATGATTTTGTATATCAGGTTCGGTATCTAATAACATTCGTTCAGAATCAATGTATTACAATACAGGGTGACAGTGACCAACAGACTTGGCTGCAACTCTTGCCCCGTTTTCTGCCTCATGAAACTTATCACCCGTTCTCAGTTTTTCTACCCTTTTGTAGCCCTATGTAACAGATTACATATCTGGGATCCTGATCCGGTATCATATACCCAGGATGCAGAGGATACTGAGAAACAGTTCTTTGTAACGAATACACCCGAAGGAGATGCATCATCATGCACTTTCTTCGTTTGGGCGGCACGGGAAATCTGGTATTCCTCAATTTCCTGCTCTGTCTTATAACAATTATAAGTTGGAGCGGGACCAACGTTCCCCAGCTCAGTATAACAAGCGGGTTCGGTCAATAATCCGTTTTATTATCTTGATTAAGGCGTGATATGGTCGCTACCAGGAGAGAGAGAGAAGAAAACACTCAGCGTGCGCTCTTGCAAGAATAGATTGGTTATTATTTTATCTAATCAGGATGGCTCCCACTGCTTTTTATCAAATCTTCCTTCAAACCCTAAAAGGAAAGACTAGCCGGGATTAATTACACACAACAAGTTCGCCAATCTTTCAGCCAGGACAGTGTCGGTACTTTGAGGGAGGTCCCCCGTGCTTTCGCACGAACCTAATTAATGTAAACCTCGTTTTCCCAGAGGCGTAACCCCGTTGACACCTTTCTAGACACCTACTTGATCGGCTAATTGTAATGTGTAAAACTCTCCCAGGAGTAACTCTTACTCGCAGCGGGTATCGGGATCCAACTATCTCATAGAAGGTATGCAATCTCATTGCAAATTTCAACACTTGAAATTCCCGATAATATTTTGCCCCTAGCGTGCTATGACCTTGACGAAAGCCAACAAACCATAGCCCGCTAGTCAAGTTCAACCCGTACATTTCTTGATCGAATTAAACCCACTCGCACGACCCTTGAAGAAAGCCAACAAAGCCGCACGACTACCCTAATCCAATCGCATCGTATGCTGGCAGATAAGCAGCTTATAGCTACCGTACACTGCACCTTGACGAAAGCCAACAAATGCAGCACGAATAATATATACAACTTATCTGAAATGACGGAGGGCTACGACAGGTTTTTCTGAAAACCTATTGCGTAATGAACTTGATATCGTTGTAGAATCAAATGATTTTAAAATGGAGTGTTTTTTAGGCTTTTCTAGTTTTGCTAAAGGAGTCACTCCCGGTGAAGGGATCGTCGGTCCTTTCCTCGTCGAATGAGGTGCGGGATATATCATATATATCACTGTGCAAAGCAAAAACACTTAAAAGCAATCAAAAGACAAACCGAGGGGTGTAGCATCTGCCAGTTATTGCTAAAGGAGTCACTCCCGGTGAAGGGATCTCGGTCCTTTCCTTATCGAATAAGGTGCAGGATATATCATATATACCGCTGTGCAAAGCAAGAACTGTAGCTACCTGTTTTATTTTGAAATTCGATTCTACAACATCTTAGGTTTCTTTTATTTCATTAATCATATTAATGAAGTCCCATCATTTAATGTACCTAAACATCACAGATAAATACGACGTACACTTATGCAATCTGCATTCGCCTCGATGTCCCCTCATGCACTGTTAGGTTAGGTAACTAACGGCAGAGCGGGGCAGGGCTAGCGCGGGTGTAAAACATAAGTAACGTCTATATAATATATCATATATACTATATACTGTATCTATCACAGAACATCACATGATCACATCACAGATATCGCAGCAGAAGAAACATATGAAATATTGGATATACTAGGACGTCCGTGTTTTCAATACGAGCCAGTATAAAACACGGATTCCACGGTCGTGATGAATAGCCAAACCCACGCCCCAAGACCCCTACGAGAGCGGCAAGAAACCCTACCAACTCTGGAGTTAGGAGACCCGGACTCGACTCCTCGAGTTGGTCTCCCACTGGACTCCAGAACCCGGTCACTTGTGCCCTCCTCCTTGGGTCTATCCTAGTGCAGAAAAGTAAATAATATACAAAAGGTGACTACTTCCGCAACCTGGAAGTGCCCCAATAAAAGAATATTACATACAAGTTTTTACATGAATGAAAAAGAAAAACACTCATCTCACATAAAAAACCCCGGCTATTCAAACACGACGATCCAATATAACATATCCAGCAACACATAACATCACATGTCATCAACGTAAGTAAACATGCGCATCCCAATTGTCGTTGACATATAGCAACGAAACCGACGATATCACATATTACACTTACGGTCACAGAAAAGAAAGTGTAAAACTACAACAGTTGGAATCCGCAACCACCTCAGACATCGCATGCCTGACCAAATGAATTACTTAGACATCGCATGCCTAACAATTATAAACCCCGCATTTTAGTCTCATTATCGAAAACTCTTTTCAATATCAAGTCGGGCAATTCAACAAGATTCCCGACATCCTGATCGAATGCTCGTCGCAAACTTTAGTAGGCGGCCGCACCCCCGATACCGTCGATGAAGTGCACCAAGGCGGAACACCGCTGTCGCGAGCACCCGAACGGATGCTTTCGGCGACGGGGTTCTCCTACAATCACTTGGTCGGGGCTATGGGGTGTAGCTGTCTATTAAGTTTACCCGGTGAGTATCCGCATATGCTACGTGATTGCGACGGACTTTTGATCACATCAAAATTCCGTGGCAACCGATCAAGTGAGACTAAATTGCTATGTTTATAACATTCATTCAGTTATCTCATAACTTATTGTGAATTCCAATTATTGTATCACATTCCGGATAAATAGAAAATGCTAAACTTTTCGATCGAACAATCGAACACCCAAGTTTTCCCGATACAGCTCAACACATGAAATAAGTCTAACAACATTCAGTTCGTGCCTCAGTACCAACGGTCCAGCCGTAGAAAGGTCAAGCCAACGCCTCACATGTGGCACGCCGTACTGCCCCAAACCCGAAGGTTCAAAGGGCAGTTCAAGATGGTCACATAATCGAGTTAAGGTTTGTTGTCTTCTAGAGGGTCCATCGAGTTACTTGCACTACTTAGAACGTCGTTAAACCACGGAAAAATCCAACACTTGGAAATTTCCCGACAGGGGAAAAATTGGGTATTTATATCCGGTCGAACTTTTTAACATATTCTAAAAATATCGGGAATCCACATAGACAAAATCTGATAATCCGATCGAATCATCGAATCCCCAAAACAACCCCTGAACACTCAACTGTAGAGTCACATTAAAAATAACCAGAAAATATAGGATTCAATTATATGAATTACTGTGCAGAAAACATTGGTCAAAGGGCCAGTACGGCCGTGGAACCGCCGCACCATGCATAGCTGGGGCCGCGGTTTCGCGGTGGAAAAGTCGATATAGGCCCTCGTATTTCACCGTAATTCAAATAACACCCTGCTTATTTTTCTGCATATTTTTAATTGACAAAAATCCAAAATTTTCGAAAATTTCCAGAGAGCATTTTGGGGTTAGGTTTTCGGTTCGTCCGGCTTTCAAACTCCGTCTAAACTTCGTCTAAGACTCTAGCTAGGCTCTGATACCACTGTAGGGTTCCTAGGCACTCCCAAGAGGTCTCACAAGGTATCAATCATGCCAATTTCAAAAATACGGTGCCGAGAAACCCTAGACTAGATCGTTGGCTAGATGTTTAGGCGATAAAATGAAACTAGTTAATAATTTAACTACAAGAACGGAAATACAACCTTTGTAGATCCGGTGCTCCACCTCCATAGCTCCGTGATGATGTCTCCTCGCTGTCCAAAACGGATCCCGGGCTCTAGCGTCGGCTTCATCGGAGAATGGACGGGCTAGGTCATCGACTAGCATGCCGAAGATGATCTACGTCGAGGCATCACTAAATCAAGCTCCAACTTCACCAAGTCAAGAAACTTGTGAAGAAAACACACTCTACTACTTGGCAAGAGGTAGAGGATGAAGAAATAGGAAGTGGGTAGACTTTAGAATTGGATTTCTCACACTTATGCTCAAATCACCATTGATGAAGTATGCTTTCTTCTTAAAGAAGAAGAAGAAGAAGATGATAAATGTTATGATAAGAATAAATAAATAGAAAAGAAAATCAATTCTTATCATAACTTTAACCATGGTAAAGTGTAGAGAATTAACTTGAGTTAGGTTGAATGGTTAGGGTTAGAGAAGAAGACAAGAATGGTTGCTTTGGTCAAAGTTACATGAAGCTTGAAGAAGCTTCCAAAAAAGCAACCATTTGTTTTCTTTTCTCATTCTTTTCATCCAAAAATAAATAGATAAATGAATGAATAAATAAATAAAAACCCAAACCATTTACTTAACCAAGGTTTAATTCTTTACACTTAACCAAATAAGCATGTATCATCAATTATGATGCAATCAAGTGCACAAAAGTATATCGCATATACAATGCGCACATCCGAGTGAGAAAATCCATCTTAAGTGAACCGATACTAGTTAATGCAAAGTAATATATCAAATATATAATTATACATTAAATCATTAAATCAACACTTGATTTAACGATCCGGTCATATCGCATATAACCGACTAGTATCCTATGTATCGGCTTACCGAATCAATCCTTGATTCGATAACTAGGTTATATCGCATACAACCATTCGATACATTCATCCCGAGAATGAAATACGGTATCACATACACGCAATATTCTCGGTCCCGCACATATCTCATATGCGCTCCTATTTCGTTTCGCTTGAGCCAGGAAACCTCTTTGTAGGACTCTAAAGACTCGTCAATACGCCGGCAGCAGGTGATGATCATATCAAACACCCACAAGCCGCAAGCGGTCTGCTAAACGTAACGGCCACCCGGGTATTGAGCGATCAGAAGATCGACGAGCAAGCCTGCTCACACTCCAGTGAATCCAACCAGTAACACTACCGTACAGTCCGGTCTCGTCGTCTGATATGTCGCATATCTTGCCTAGGGGTGGTAAACGTCAGACCCCAATAGCTCGATAAGTCGTGTCGATATGAGGTCTATAACAATTCGAGAAACTACTGGTAACACTTACCAGTAAATCTCAGCAACCCTGGCCAGGGATTTCCTGTTATAGCCAATCGAACACAGCGCAACATCAACCCCCTATACCGGGAGAGATGAATCCCCTCCTATCACTCATTGCCTCCATGTGACTCGGGACTGTACCCAAAAACCACCATTTTGCACGCCCTCTTGGATGTGGTAAGATGGAAATCAAAGCACAGTGGGAACCACACAAGACTCTATGACGATCTCGGGTCAACAGACTACTCTGTACCAGTGTCACCAGAGAACTGCCATCTGACGTAAGGTATAATACCATCTGGGAGTTCTCGGCGAGTCCGTCCAGTTTACCCAGTCTCTACTGAGCACCCGTATATCTCCTCTGATGTCAAACACCAATGGATATGGGATCATCCATCGCCCATCTGTATGGGTCGAGAAGGTACACGCTAGTCTACTCTGGTATATCGATGCCCCGTCTCGATACACCCACGACTAGGGACTTTGAAGGATGTACTTATGGACTACGCTGTTCCCACTAGTATGATCCGCATCATAGTCCAGGTAGTCAAGTACACATCCTAAGGGCTTTACCAACATATAATAGAGAGACAATCTGAGTACACGTTAAGGTAAAGAGTAACCAGATAGCATACTATCATGTCGAGCAAGAAAGTCCTCCCTATATATGTCCCAGCATCCACTACAATATACATCCCATGTACAGTAATGGCCTCTAGGGCATACATATAACTAACAAAGAGTTTGTTATTGATCTCAAGGGTCGTATTTTCTTATGGAATTAGTGCTTCATTTCACATGCGTTCTTTACCCTTCTCTTGATCTTGCAACCTCTTGATTGAGCTTGCAAGTTTAAGGGTTGGCTATTGATCCCATACTTGTCTTGAGTTCTATGTTCTTGTAATTACTTTCTTGTTCTTTTTATTGCTTATTTATTACTTGCTTTTTATTACCTTGCTTTACTTTCTTGCAATTTATATTCATGCACTTAATTACTTGTAATCTTTTCTTTTCTTTGTTCTTTTCTTTTGCTCTTCTTAGTTCTTTTTTGTGAATGAATGTAATTATTATTGTTAAGAAGAAATACGATATTATAAGTTAACTTTTCTTTGCTCGTTTCCTTTTCCCGTTATTTTCCATTGAACTCCGCCTGAACCATACGCAAGCGCTCCGTTAGGCACACAACCCCAACAAGGTAACGGTGATTCCTAACCGCAACCGGTTGCGTTCGGTTTGGCCGGAGGCGAAAGCAAGAGACAAGAACGGAAGGACAAGGGTGAATAAGCCGGATTCCATGAATACCGTGCTTTAATCCCCTAATCCACGTTGTTGCCGATTGCTCTAGCTTCAATCGGTCAAGACTCGGCTCAAAGGTTTTGAGTACGGATTTCTTTAGCTTACAATCTCGTATCTTTTTCTTAACAACTTTATACTTGCAAATAATACATATAGGTTAGACTGAACAAACATACACAAATTCTTTATTGACTCGTCTAAGACAAGAACGGAAATACAACCATCTCCCTGTGGATCGACCCGTGCTCAACCGGCTAGCTGCATAGCGACACCGTCTTGATTGCGGTTAACTTTAATTCTTTCAATCAAGCTTGTTGCCTTATTTTCTCTGTGTATTTTGGTGTTGGCCAATTAGTGTTCAGGTGATATCTAGAATTCGTTTATCTCTTCTGAATCTCTGCCAGATTTTAACTCTTTGATTTCCTGTATTTTGTCGGCGAATTTGCGATTCCGAGATATGTCCTGAAATAATTTTCTGCGCAAAAATCTCAATGAAGAATGTTGGGATATACAATATCATGGGTGAAATAATAAACACACAATTTCCTTCCAAAATTGTGATTATAATGTATATCTCGTGGTATTTGATACTTTCCAGACGAACTTGTAATACATGTTATATTTATAACAAACATCCTTAGATGAATAGAAAAGTGAGGAAATTGTTATGTTAAAGATTGCAATGTGGGGTGCATATGTGATATGCGCGAGAGCTCGATTAAATGCGTATATTGGATACCGTATTTTAATCGAGCGTTTACTATTTGACGGGTCATATGTGATATGACCGGATTATTAAATCAAGTGTTGATTTATTATTAAGTACATTAGCTCATTTATTAAAACATATTTCTTTATTATGCATGCATGAGTGTATGTATATGTTGATATGTATGCACACATGCAAGCATACATGTGTCATGGTTGATGATACATTGATAGTGGCAATGCAAGACTTACATGGTAACATATTTAGATATTTTGTTTATTTGAGAAAAGAAAAATGGCAATATAATCATGGTTAACTATTCAACTCTCTTGAGTTGAACCAAGTCAATGGTTTCATTTGCCCATGGTTTTGTAGCCCATGGTTTTGCTTAACCTCAAGTCATAAAATATCTAGATATTTTGTGACCATAGTTTAGCATGGTAGGACTCTCACTTACTCTCTTGAGTTTAGTTATAGTTATTTATTTTTATTCTCTTAAGTCAAGCTTGAGCTATCTCCTTCTTCCTCTCTCTCCTAAAAGCTCTCTAGGGTTTTAAAAGAAAGTGAAGAAATTAAAAAGAAAAATTTTTAAGTGAGATCCAAACCCACATCACCATTCTACTTTAGTCTAGCCCACTAGTGTGGAGTGTTTGCTTCATCTTCATCCTTGATCAAGTGAAGCTTGGAGCTTTGTGTAAAGGGACTTTGTGGTGGATCATCGTGGACTTGGAAGGACACAAGCCAACCGGTTCAACCTTCACTCGATCCAAAGAGCCAAGGAGGAGGTCTACAAAGGTTGTATTTTCTCCCTACTTAGTGTTAGACACTATATAGTATGTGATACTATAGTTTGTTACTCTATTTTTCTAGTTCGATTCATGGTTGGAATTCTTTAGCACCCCTTTAAATTTTTGTTATAACATGTGTGATGCAACCCTAAACCTAGGATGGTGCTAGAGAATCCCTTCGGTGGTATCAGAGCCAAGCTAGAAACTTAGACGATATTAGATTAATTATGAAACCGAAACAACTCCGAATTAACAATTTCTGCAACCCTGAAATTAAGCTCTCTGTCGATTTTAAAATGGGCTCGAAAAAAATTTTAAACAACTGCAGAAGCTTGTGTATTTTGCACTGAGAATACAAAACAAAATTGAGGCAATTCCCTAGGATTTCAACCGAGCACATCCCCTCAAAAACCGGTGAGGCCGGCCATTTGTGCCTAGAATCGCCTCGATTTTTTCCTGTGCTTTGGTCTGTAGATTTTGGGGTTTCAGGTGTTGTTTGTTTACGCCAAAATTTCATGTGATGCTAATTTTGCTTAGGGGCTTATTCGGAGTATTTCGTAGTCGTAATTTTAACATTATTTTGGTAACTTGGATGATGTTTAATAGTTCGAGCGAACATCAATCACCCCCCATTACCCTCGCTGGAAATTTTCCAAGTGTTGGAATTTTCCAAGTTAAAGATATATGAATGTTCATGCAAGTAACCCTATGGACCCTCTAGAGCAACAAAATCCTAAATCGATTCTATGACCATGGAACCGCGGCTAAACCTTAGGGTTTGCCGTAGTCCTATGGCGCCCATAGGTGAGGCAAGGGTTGACCCTTCTACGGTTGGTCCACAGACACTGTGGCACGTTTTTGGGTATTTTAGCTATACTCAAGTATTGAGCTTTCGGGATAATTTGTGGGTGTTTGTTGACTCGGTCGAAACGTTTAACATTGTCTTGATATTTGTGAATGTGATACAATAATTGGAATCAACACTAATTAGTTTTTTGAAAAGTAATTAGTTGTGTGTAAATCTAATATTTTGGCCTCGGTAGAATCGGGAATCTTGTTGAATTACCTGGCTTCTTTTGAAAAGGTGTTTTCATAGTTGAGACCTAAATATAAGATTTACATTGTTAGGCATGAAATCCTGAATATGTGATATTCCGGGTTTATGATGTCTAAAGGCAGTGTCGATTCCAATTGTTATAGTTTTTTACTTTCTTTTCTGCGACCGTAAGTGTAGTATGTGGTGTATCGCCGGTTTCATTGCTATACATCAACGGCAATTGGGGTACAAAGACTTACTTACGTTGATGATATGTGATATTATGTGTTGCTGAGATATGATGTACAGGATCATCGTGAATGAATGGCCGGGGGGTTTTATGTGAGATGTGAGTTTTTCTTTTCATTCATATAAATTTAATTGTATGTAATATTCTTTTATTAGGGCACTTCCGGGTTGAGGATGATGTCACCATTGTTGTGTATTATTTACTTTTCCGCATTAGGATAGACCCAAGGAGGGGAGCACAAGTGATCAGGTTCTAGAGTTCAGTGGGAGGCCATCTCGAGGCGTCGAGACCGGGTCTCCTAAACTCTAGAATCGGTAGGGTCACTTGCCGCTCTCGTAGGGGTCTAGGGGTGTGGGCTTGGCTATTCATCGCGACCATGGAATCCGTATTTTCTATTGTTGGCTAAATACAAAATACGGACCTCCTAATATATCCTGTATTTTCATATATGTTCTTCTGTTGTTGATATTCTGTGATGTGATCACTTTATATGTTGAGACGAATGGTGTATTATATATATGATATATAATAAACGTTGCTTATATTTTTCATCCGCGCTAGTCCCGTCCCGCTATGCCGTTAGTTAAGTAACCTAACGGTACATAACGGGACATTGTGGCAAATGCGGATACATAAGCGTACGTTCTATTTTCATTTCTTTTCTGTAATGGCTTAAGAACTTAAATGATGAGATTACATTACTAAGATTAATGTAAACAAAAAAAAACCTAAAAAGATATTGTAGAATTAGATTTGAAAGCTACTCGGCTTTTTTGTGAAAAAGCAAGTTTTCAAATTGCGGAGCTTAAGCCAGTCCTTTTAAAACCATTGGATTCTACAACGATATCAAGTTCAAAGCATTAAAGGTTTGCTTAAAAACTATTCGCAACCCTCCGTCATTTTAGGAAGTAGAGTACTTAGTATTCGTGTTGCCTATTTTGACTATAGTTAAGGCGCAGTGTACGGCAGCTAAGTGATGTCTTCCTATACCGCATATGATGCGATTAGTTAGAACATTCATATGATTATGTTAACTATAGTTAAGGGTCATATGGATGGGTCTAGTTAATCATGAAATGACGGGAAGAACTTGACCAGTACTTATGATATGTTGACTTTAGTTAAGGTCATGAGTACTAGGGGTAAAAACCATATCAGGAGTTTCAAGAGTTGAAATTTGCAATGAGATTGCATACCTTCTATATGATAGTAGGATCTTAATCCCACTGTTAGCAATAGTTGTTCCTGGAAGAGTTTTGCACTTTACAATTAGCTAACTCATTAGGTGTCTAGAAAGGTGTCAACGGGACTACGCCTCTGGGAAAATGAGGTTTATTTTAATTAGGTCCGTGTGAAAGCACGGGGAACCTCCCTCAGAAGTACCGGCACTGGACTGGCTGAACGGTTAGCGAAATTGTATAATGTAATTAATCCTGGCTAATTTTTTCCTTTTAAGGTTTGAAGGAAAATTTAATAAAAGCAGTGGGAGGCATCAATTAGATAAAATAAATAACCAATCTGATCTTTGCAAGAGCTTTCGCTGAGTGTATTATTTTCTCTCTCCTAATGGTAGATAACCATGACTGGACTTAAGCTACTATTAGAGAAAAATAAGTTTACCAGGCCGAATTATAAAGACTGGTTGAGGAACATTAACATTGCTCTCACATATGATAAAGTATCATATGTTCTCACTGCCTCAGCCCCGCCTAAACCAGGCCCTGAATCTTCTGTTGCGGATAGGGAGATCCGCAAAACGTGGGATATTGACTGTGCTACCGCCAAATGCCTCGCGCTTGCATCGATGGACAATACACATCAAAAGCAGCATGAAGAGATGGATGTTCAATCCATCTTTCTCCATACAAAGGAGTTGTATGGAGAGCAACCTCGTATCCTACGATACGAAGCGTCTCGAAAACTGTTTCAGATGCAGATGGATCCTGGCACATCAGTAGGTGACAACGTTTTGAAGATGATAGCTCTTATTGAAGAGCTTGAGGGCCTCAGATGGATAATGGATAATGAGCAATATACGAATATTGTTCTACAGTCTCTTCCCTCTACCTTTGCTCCTTTTGTAGTGAACTTCAACATGCACAACATGGAGAAGTCACTACTCGAACTTCTCAATATGTTGAGAAATGCATAGAGCATGCTTAAGGCGAAGTCTCCCTCTATGATTGTTGGACAATCTTCCTCTTCCGTCCCAAAAGCCATGGCCAAGGGAAAGAACAAGAAGAAATCCACCAAGACGAGAGGTGGAATCAAGAAGGCAAAGGGGAAAGACAAATCCAAAGCTGCGGAGTCGGGAAAAGGAGAATGTTTCTTTTGCAAGAAGACGGGGCACTGGAAGCGGAACTGTACTGAGTACCTTGGTCTCAAGAAAAGGAAGAATGGTGATTCTTCTGCTTGAGATTCTTCAGCCACGAGTTCCTCTTCACTCGAGGTTTCATCTTCCGATTCCTCCTCGGCTGGAGGTTCGTCTTCAGATTCATCCCATATAAGGTTTTCTTCTCCTAGTTCTTCCTCTTCGGCGGGAGCTTCCTCGTAGGAATCGTCCTCCATATAATCTGCCTCTTCCGGGTCCTCTAATGGATCCTCTTCCATAGGGTCTCCCTCTGTATTCTCCTCTTCAGTATTCTCATCTGGATCCTTCTCTACTACATTTTCCTGTGGATCCTCTTCTATCGGGTCTTCTTCGGGATCCTCCACCTCAGGTTCTTCTTCTGGGTCCCCTTCCACTGCATTTTCCTGTGGATACTCTTCTATTGGGTCTTCTTCGGGATCCTGTTCTTCAGGGTCATCTTTTGGGTTCTCCTCTTCATCTTCCAAATCATTAATCATATTGATCTCTAGAACTACGACATCGACTACCTCGTTCTCGAATTCGCAGTCGTCGAAAATGACCTGTAGGCCATCGGCCTCGTCATCTGAACTCACTAATATACAGTCGAAAGAAATGCAGGACCGAGTGTCCTCATCGAGAAGCGGTGTCGCCCCAGGGTTGGCCATGGTCTGGAAAGTAAGGGTCATGATCAGATAGTGGAACACGAAGGAAAATAACGATTAATGATGCGTAACACGAGGAAACGATAAAGTAGATAAGATTCAAAACATGAACTTGAGTGGTGATGCACAAGTAGTATATGGAAGTGAAAGCAAGGAAACAAAGTATGATTCAAGGGACCCCTAAATTGAATTATAATCTTATTCTAAACCCGGCATTCTGATACCAACAAAACCATGTCACGCCCCGCTTCCCAAAATACGGAATGAAGGGTGACAAGGCCAGCCATGCTCTAACGATCAAGGAAAAATCCTGTCGTAGTCACATTTCGGCTTCTAGAATTATATGGTAATCAGTAAAATATAATACAGGTAAAGAGAATGCAGTCACTAAAACTATCGGATATAAAGAAATCTGAGCTCAATGGAAGTAAGAAAAAGGGCAACTAACCGGGGATATCAATGGAGAAATGTAACCGGTTCACTGGTCTGGATCTTCACGGTCTTCTCGAGATCAGACGAATCCACCTCTATCACTGAGCATGCATACTCAGGTCGTCAGGACGACACAATAGCAATATTATAATAGTATTAATGAGGCAAGAAAAATAAAAGTAATAATGATGGAGATAATAAATGCAGGCAATCAATATGTCAATAACTGATGCAATGTATAATCTGTGTCCCTATCGGTCTCTAGTCACTTTTGAAATCGAGATACGGAAAGGAGCGATCATGTTTAACGAGGGTCTCGTACGTACCCGAGACTACAGCCCATGATACCCGGGACATAACCCTGTCAGCCGGACCGCTAGGTCCAACCTATTATATAAGAGTCGTTGTTCAAATGATCATCCTCTAAAATCACAGACCTCACTAAATACAATTTCCTTTCCACTTCGATTTCCCATTTTTCCCCAGGTTTTACTATTTATGAGTATGGGCTAGTTGTGTACAAGTACACACTAATAACACGGTTTTATTCACTGTTCACTGTATCGTCGCTATCACGAACCATTCACTTTTCACCGGCGTACTTGACACTCCTAAACTGATACCATTCACGCTCGAAAATTCATTGTACACTGAAACTTAATAATGTCGCACACTATCACTAGAGGTATTACAGTCGGGTAAAACTGTGAATTATGCCACTAAACAATTTATATGAAGTACAAGTCACTATGTGTCTCATGAATTTATAAATATCACATTAAATCATACATTCAGAATTAAGTAAAATGATACAAAAGAAGTAATCAGTAAACTCAGTAGGAAGTTCAACGAAATTGGTTTCAAGTCAAACAGGTTTCGGGTTTGTAAATTACAGTCGTTTCAATTTAAGTGGTCTCTGGTGGAAATTCAGTTCCTGAACTGAAAGTCTATTTCGTAACACAGTTTTCACCCTGTTGGGATCAAAATTAGGCGACACTATAGTTGAAGAATATTTAGGTTTATCAGTTAGGTTTCCAATGCACCAGACGGATCGACAATATCGCTGTGTGATCGTATTTACACATTATTTAAGGTCGGGATGTACGTTCTGTCCCTGTTTAGGACTGCAGTATGTACAGATGGTTTAAAATGTGATTAAAATAATAAACGGTGATAAAAATGAATGAAACTGCTTTCAATAGTTAGCTAAGAGATTTATCTTCGCTACGGTATAGGATTCCGCATAAAAACACTTTCATACAGAAACGTGGAAGCATTTCGATTCTAATATCGATAGCCAGAGCTGCTCTGGACTGCAGTCCATAGCCGTATTCCTTCCCTATTTTCATTATCATGACCCATTAAAATTTAATGGAAAGAATATATCACAGTAGTTTATAAAGTTAGCTTCGATATGAGTCCGGAAATGCCTCAATACATTCTATACATAATTTATTATAAATTTTACGGCTTAGCATGTACGAAAGTTTTCAGGATTTACGACAGAAATTGGGACACCATTTTACGTGAGCAAACGACATTATTTTGTAACCAAAATCTTAAAAGATATTCATTCTTACTCGGGCCATCTGTTATGTTTACTTTCCATCATTTTAAGGGGGTTTTCAAAGCATGGTTTACATCGAACACTTATAATAATATTGAATCGCAATCGAAATGATTATATAATAGCATGAAGCAAGTATGTAAAACTTGCCTGGCGACGTATCGATGATGATTCGGCAGCGACGCGGCACGGTGGTGAACTACGGATACGGAAGCGGCAACGGCGCGATCACGACTCAAGCACGGCTAGGCCCGACACAGCAAACTCGACCTCGGCTCGAACTTAGGTTCGATGGACGTGCGCTGGAGTTGCGATGGCTGCTGCGTCAACGATGACAATGGACACAATGATGGTGGAGATGACTTGGACGGCGATGACGGCGGCTGGAATAGCGGAGTTTCCGAAGATTGCAGGTGTTCGATGAAATGTCGGGGCTGTTTGGCTTGAAGCTTGGGGATTGGTAGTGGTGGTGGTTGTGCGGTGGTTTGCAAGGCTCGCTGGCGGTGATGTGCAGTGGTGTTGCCAGAGGGCATGTGGTTGCAGTTTGGTGTCGGGAGTGAAGGTGATGGTGGCGTCGGGCTGTCAGGGAAGAGGGAGGTGAGGGGAGTGGCGACGGGGAGGTGAGGGATGGTCAGCGGTAAGGTGGCGACAGCGAGGCCGGAGTTGCAGTGGTAGAGGGTAGTCGGGAGCTCGGGTGCAGAGACGACTCCGACGTGGTGAGGAGCCCGGCGAGGGGGTGCGCAGGCGAGGGTGCTCGTGGAAGGAGGTGGCCGCGGTTTTGAGGAGGCGAGGGTGTTAATGAGGTTGCTATGGTCGGCGGTGATGCATGAAGAGGAAGGAGGTGGCCACGATGGTTAACGGGTCCGCCGAAGGTCGAAGGTGGAGGTGTGGGTTGGAGTCGCGATGGGTTAGGATGGTGGTCGGTGGTGGTTGAGAGGAGAGGGAAGAGGAAGAAGGAGGTGGCAACGGGGATGCGGCGAGGTCGAGGGTCGGCGAGGTGAAGGTGGAGGTGCGCTCGGGGGAGGAAGAAGAAGAGGTGGTGGCGAGGGCGCAAGGGCTGTAGGGAGCTCGGGTGAAAGTGGCGCTCGTCGACGGAGGAGGGTTCACCAGCGCGGTTGGTGGCCGGAGTTTGAAGGCGAAGTCGGCAGCAAGGAGGCTCGGTTTGAGCGGGCAGGAGAGCGAGTGAAGGAGAAAAGAAAAGAGAGGGAGAGAACGAGATGAGGGAGAGAGAGAGAGAGAACGTGGGATTGAGAGGAGAGAGAGAGGGAGTGAAGAGGGAGTGAGAGAGAGTGAGAGTGATGAGAGAGAGAGAGAGAGAGAATGGGGGGATTTAATTAAAATAATTAATTGAAAATTATAACAAGAGAGAGAGTAAGAACGTGGGTTTAAAAGGGATTAAATGGGGATTAATTAGGGATTAATAATGGTGATTAATATAAGAATTTATGGGGATTTAGTGTAGAATAATTTGGTTTAAGTAGGGAGTTAAAGAGATGGATCAGATAGGATTTGTATATATTTATTTTGAATTTTGAAATTTGAGAAGGTGTCTGTTGGGTAAAAAGGAGTGAAGGATCATTGGGCTTGTTGGGCTTGGGCTCAAGGAAAATTTAGAAAGAAAAGAATGTGATTAAATATGGACTTGGGCTTATGGTTTTAAGCCTTAAGTTTGGTAGCAAAAGAGTTAAGGAAAATATTTATTTAAATAAGGATTTAAAATACAAAGTGAGACCGGTTATTACATCATAGCCACCTTAAAGAAAATTTCGTCCTCGAAATTAAAAGAACGAAAAAGAAAACGGTGATACAAAAGGCCACTCGAAAAGATGTGGGAACCACGAACGGATATCCTCCTCATGTTCCTAGATAGATCCTTCGGGTGAAAGACCGTCCCAAGATATTCGGACTAACGGGATGACTTTATTCTTCAACACCTTCTCTCTTCAGTCGAGTATAATAGTAGGCTGCTCCACATAAGTTAAATCGGCACCCAAGGTCAAATCTGAAAGATCGAGAACGTGACTGTCGTCTCGAACGTAGCGCCGCAATTGTGACACATGAAATGTGTCGTGCACGCCCGCTAACGATGGGGCTAAGGCAAGAAGATAAGCCACTTCTCCTACTCGCTCCAATACTTCGAATGGTCCGCTGAATATAGGACTGTGTTTCCCGCGACTTCCAAACCTGATAACACCGCAGATAGGAGAAATCTTCCGAAACAAATGATCATCGACTTCGAATTCTAGTGCTCTTCTGCTGGCATCCGCCCAACTCTTCTGTCTGTCCTGGGTCGTCTTAATACGATGTCTGATCATCTGGAACTTGTCTACTGTCAACTTGAGACGTGTACCCAGACTCTCCTGTAAGCTCTTCCAAAAGTGTGAAATTAATCTGGTGTCCTGATCTGATACTAAACTTACCGGAACTCCGTGAAGTCGCACTTCTTCTTGCATGTACTTCTCCACAAGCGACTCTGTCGACTGTCCCACCCGGAAAGGTATAAAATGTGCCGCTTTGTTAAGACAGTCGACGATAACCCAAACGGGGTTGTTTCCTCATGGACTCCACGGTAAAGCAGTCACAAAATCCATAGTGATGTGCTCCCATTTCCATTCGGGTATCGGAAGTGGTTGAAACAGTCCAGCTGTTCTCTGGTGTTCAACCTTTACTTGCCGGCATACTAAGAACTTAGATAAAAACCGTGCAATCTCTCGCTTCATCCCGCTCCAACAATAGTGTTGCCTCATATCTCGATACATCTTCGTGCCTTCCGGATGTACAGAATAAGCTGAACTGTGAGCCTCAGCTTGTACTTCTTCTATAACATCTCCCTTGGGAACGCAGAATCTATTACCGAATCTCAAAGAACCGTCTCGATGTATGAGTAAGTATGTCCTCAACCCGGCTTCCACCTGCTCTCTGAACTTCTGCAATTGAGGATCGTCAGTTTGTGCAGCCCTAATGCGATCTACAAGTGAAAACCGCACCTATAACTGCCAAACCGCCTAATTGCACTCGGTGTAACAACCTCTAGTTTGAGCTTCTGAAAATCCTCGATGATACCCCTCTGACTGGTTAACATCATGACCGCTGGCTTGCGAGTAAGAGCGCCAGGTACGACATTTACTTTCCCCGGATGGTACTGTAAGTCCAAATCGCAGTCCACCATTAGTTATAACCATCGATGTTGTCTTATATTCAATTCACTATGAGTGAACATGCATTTCAGACGCTTGTGATCCGCGTACACTTCCACCTTTCGCCTAATAAGTAATGTTACCAGATCTTCAATGCGAAAACTACTGCGGCTAACTCCAAGTCGTGTGTTGGGTAGTTTCCTCTCGTGGTTCTTCAGTTGCCGTGAGGCATAAGCAACTACCCGACCGTTTTGCATCAGAACGCGGATTAAACCTTTCCCTGAATCATGCTGTGTATCACCAAACCATCCGAATCGTATGATACTGTAAGAGTAGGTGTCGTGGTCAATTTCTGTTTCAGTATCTCAAAAGCCTGAGTACATTCCTCTGTCCATACGTAAGGAACTTCCTTCCAAGTCAGCTAAATTGGGGGTCGGGTGATTACAAGGTTCAAGGAAGAGATAAAAAAAATTACTTGTAATAAGGGAAAGAAATGTTGTAAGAAGGATCAATTTATGAATCAAGCGGGCTTAAAGGTACAATACTTCAGGAAAATTTCGATTAAACCAGAACTTTATTATTCAGAAAATCTTGACAGAGTATAGTTGGGATATAAACAAGGCCCTAAACTATACATCGTTTTTATTTGGCCCTAAGAAAGAAAATAAGCCGCATTAGTAGTGATAGTGGAAGTTCAATAAGTTGCGATAAGTTCTCGCGCTAAGATGGGGGCGTCCATCCCCATAGTGCCTTGCCTGGATATCTGCTTGAGGTTCTTCTGTCTCGAGTTCCTCTTCACTCGAGGTTTCATCTTCCGATTCCTCCTCGGCTAGAGGTCCGTCTTTAGATTCCTCCCATATAAGGTTTTCTTCTCCTAGCTCTTCCTCTTCGGCGGGAGCTTCCTTATCGAAATCCTCCTCCATATGCTCTGCCTCTTCCGGGTCCTCTTCTGGATCCTCTTCCATTGGGTCTCCCTCAGTTTTCTCCTCTTCAGGATTCTCATCTGGATCCTCCTCTACTACATTTTCCTGTGGATCCTCTTCTATCGGGTCTTCTTCGGGATCCTCTTCATCAGGGTCTTCTTCTGGGTCTCCTTCCACTGCATTTTCCTGTGGATCTTCTTCTATTGGGTCTTCTTCGGGATCCTCTTCTTCAGGGTCCTCTTCTGGGTTCTCCTCTTCATCGTCCGAATCATTAATCATATTAATCTCTGGAACTGCGACATCGACTCCCTCGTCCTGAGATTCGCTGTCATCGAAAATGACCTGTAGGCCATCGGCCTCGTCATCTGAACTCACTAATAAACAGTCGAAAGAAATGCAGGACCGAGTGTCCTCATCGAGAAGCGGTGCCTCCCCATGGTTGGCCTTGGTCTGAAAAGTAAGGGTCGTGATCAGATAGTGGAACATGAAGGAAAATAACGATTAATGATACGGAACACGAGGAAAAGATAAAGTAGATAAGATTCAAAACATGAACTTGAGTGGTGATGCACAAGTAGTATATGGAAGTGAAAGCAAGGAAACAAAGTATGATTCAAGGGACCCCTAAATTGAATTACAATCTTATTCTAAACCCGGCGCTCTGATACCAACAAAACCATGTCACGCCTCGCTTCCCAAAATACGGAATGCAAGGGTGACAAGGCCAGCCATGCTCCTACGATCAAGGAAAAATCCTGCCGTAGTCACATTTCGGCTTCTAGCATTATATGGTAATCAGTAAAATAAAATACGGGTAAAGAGAATGCAGTCACTAAAACTATCAGATATAAATAAATTTGAGCTCAATGGAAGTAAGCAAAAGGGCAACTAACCAGGGATATCAATGGAGAAATGTAACTGGTTCACTGGTCTGGATCTTCACGGTCTTCTCGAGATCAGACAAATCCACCTCTATCACTGAGCATACATACTCAGGTCGTCAGGGTGACACAATAGCAATATTATAATAGTATTAATGAGGCAAGAAAAATAAAAGTAATAATGATGGAGATAATAAATGCAGGCAATCAATATGTCAATAACTGATGCAATGTATGATCTATGTCCCTATAGGTCTCTGGTCACTTTTGAAATCGAGATACAGAAAGGAGTGATCATGTTTATCAAGGATCTCGTACGTACCCAAGACTACGGCCCATGATACCCGGGCCATAACCCTGTCAGTCGGACCGCTAGGTCCAACCTAATATATAAGAGTCATTGTTCGAATGATCTTTCTCTAAAATCACTGACCTCGGTAAATACAATTTCCTTTCCACTTCGATTTCCCCTTTTTCCCCAGGTTTCACTATTTATGAGTATGGGCTAGTTGTGTACAAGTACGCACCAATAACACGGTTTTATTCACTGTTCACTGTATTGTCACTATCACGAACCATTTACTTTTCACTGGAGTACTTGACACTCTGATTGGTTCTATTTTATGTATAGTAGTTAACCGCAATCAATAACGGTGTCGTGTGTAGCTAGACCGAGATGAGTACGGGCCGCCCTCTGGGAAACTTTGAATCTTTTAATCTTACTTTAGGCGTGTTGAGAAAGAAAAGAGGGAGAATAATGAATGGTGAAGAATGGTTGTAAGTTCTAGATCTACGTTAAACACGGATGCAAAATATAGATCTAGATTAGCTACGGATGTAGGTTTAGATTAAAAGGGGGCTTGTAGGGTTCATTGGGATTTAGTAGTTATGGATGATTAATTAAAGATTACTCTTTTTATCTTGTAATAGATTTAAAACTGGAACGACAGTGATGCATGTGGATTAGGGTTTCTGGAGGGAAAAGGGTTCCCACTCTTAACCCCTATCTCGACATGGAACTCCATTCATATCTATTCTTTACCAAAACAATTGTTAATCTAATCTCTAATCGCAGTCGAAACTAGCAATGAATTGGTAGTGCGCCCAATTATGATGTTAACTATTCTTTTGATAAAGTTTATAAACTTTATAGGACTTAAAAAGAGTTTAAGGATCTGCATCATCCATTAACCTACCATAATCCCATAAACCCTAAGAAGCGAAGAATTACTCGCGCATGTTGGGAGAAGAAGAGGTGGAGAGGGAATCATATTAAAACTACAAAGAGATAGAATAAGAAAACAACTACCTTTATTAATCAACAAAATTCATTTACACTTTTTTCCCTTAGAAAATGACTATAAAATGCTTGTTTGCTTCTCGATCTCTTCTAAAGAGGTAGATGAACCGTTGATGATCGGCCTGGATGCGTGAGCCTGTCGTGGACTTCATGATCTCTTCAGCTTGATAATTTTCCAAGAGACTCTCGTTCCTTATTTATAGTCCCAGAGCCAGAACCCTAGTTTCCTAATATGGAAACTATTTGTTAGGATCCTAACCACCAAAATCCCATATCTCAACTCCTCAAATCCGCGGTGGAACCGCGGCCAATAGGTGGGTTTGGCCGCGGTTCCGCGGCCAAGTAGGGGGATCGTCATATTGTTTTTCTGGGGCTTTATCTTGATGACACGTGGTGGTCTTTTCACATCTCTGGAAACTGAAAATCTTCTCTTCGTCACTGCCAGAATTGATTTCTTTAGTTTACTTTCTTAATTAGGCGGGTTTGTTTTGCCAACTTTGATTTCCTTAATTTCATCCTGAAAATTCTGCACAATAACTCAAAAAATAATATTAGTTTGTTTTATGGAGATATTAACTTAACCATTAAGAATTGGTCAAAAGCTTTTAATAAGGTAAGCATATTTAAATGGGCCAAATGTCACATGGATATTTATGCTTACTTTATCCTACATAATGTTAATTATAATATATAAACACATGAAAATAGTATTTTTACAGATAAATCTTCATATGTGTCATAAATTATATAAACACCTTTTATTATATAGAAATAGTAGGAAAAATGCCATATTAAATGTGCAGTTTTATCAACTGAACAAATACCCCCAAACTTATCTTTGATCGTCCCGAGCAAACTAGTTATTCAAGAAAAGGAGAAAGAAAAAAGAAAAATTCTAAGTAGCACACTTTCGTAGGCAACACGATTGCACTGAGCACATGCAACAAGCCGTTAAACCTCTAGGTGTCCCTAGTAGGAGGAGTGTTGTCTCCTGAGGGTTTTCAGCGGATTACACCCACAAAATACTATAATAAAAGAGAGATGGTGAAAATTACATATAAAGATAAAAACTATAAAAGAAAGAACTTGAAAATAAGAGTTTCCAACTATACCAGCTTTTCAGTTGCTATGAGCCCTATCTTAATGGTCATGAAAAAAGTGTTAGAAATCACATCATCCCTCAATAAAATATAGCCTTTAGCCTTCCTCCCTATCTTTCATCAAAACATTGATCATATACCTGTAACATTTCAGAAAATATAAAATATAATTTTTGGAATTTAATATTAAAATAATATATTTCCCGAAAACTGCCCGATTTGCGAAATTAGGGTTTTCGAAAAAGGGTATAAATATATACCAATAATTGTGAAATAAATGGAAATTAAAATGATTTATTCATTTAAAAATATATTTAAAGGATTTCGCGTTCTTAAAATTTATTATATGCAGTTTTGATAAAAACCCGATTAGTGCACTGCTAATCGCGGTTAAGCCAAATCCGTATTTCTACAGTTTTCATGGTTAGTGCACCATGACATGTTACATGTTATTTCATTTGTGTTGTTTTTATTAGGGTTTATGTGTTATTGGTGAGAAAAGAATGGAAAAATTTGTAATGATGACTTGGAGAGAGAGGGGGGACACAATGATGAGAATAAGCATGCTAGGAGAGAGAGTGAGAAAGTGAGAGAGAGGGAGAGAGTGCTGCCTCATTTCTCCCTCCACTATTTTCTTCTTCTTCTTCTTCCTCATCTTCCCCCCCCCATCTTATACCCTCTTGACCCACCCCAAAAACCTTACCAAAACCCTAAACCCCTTTCACAAAAGTTGATCTCCTCTTCACCCTCTACATATTGGACCAAGCAAAGTTCGATTTTGATGACTTGTGGAGCTAGGGATGTCTAGAGTAGTCTAAATGAGGTCTAACTTATTCCATTTAGTTAGTTTAAGCTTCTTTCTATTCTAGTTTTAGTTTAGAATAGGTTTGATGATGGGTTTGTGAACTTGAGAATTTCTAGAGAAGGGCTTGGGGTGATTGAGTGGAATTAGTGATGTTAGTGGCTGTCAATAAGACCCTTGAGGTGATTCTAGAACTGGGATTTAGCATAGAGATCAAAACACGGATTTAGGAATTGATCCATGTCGGTTTTGAGAGGATATAGGGTGTGCAGGGAAATCTGGAGCAACCCGGGGGATTTTTGAGAGTGGCAAACAACTTTAGGGACCAAATTAGGGTACTAGGAGACCACCCCGACCATACGGAACCCAAAAGAGCCAGGGGAGACCACCTGGACACCCCTACCCACCAAGTGGCCGGCCACTTGGTGGGTAGGGGTGTCCAGGTTGTTTCCATAGCTCAAGTGCACCCTATATAGCACCATACTATTGTTTGTGCACCTTGTTTTGGCCTCAGTCAAAATATGGAAGCACTTTGGTGTGATTTTGGCTATGTTTTCCGTATTTTGAAATGTTTAATTTTGATATTTGGATTTGTATTTGGTTGTTGGATGTTTACACATCAACAACAAGGGGTGTTTGGTTGGTTTTGTAAGTGTAGGCCATAGGTTCTGACCTATGAGCAATGCGCGTACCATTTTGGATTTCAGAACTTGATTTTAATAGCGTGGCGATATATGTTTTTATTGTAGGTACCTTCGCGTAGATTCCGAGGTGACAGAGTGTGGCGCCATCCACTTCGGAAACCGAAGACCAATGTGAGTAGATCTATATCTACGGGGGAAGTCGGGTGGATGGCGTATAGCACCCCCGCACACTTTGATGGAAACCGATTTATATATAGATTATGGTTAATGAAATCTTTAATAGAAAACTATAGATAGAGTAAAAGGGTAGTTAGAGAACCATAATTGAAACTAAAGGATTGCTAGAAGTGATATAATACGGCTAATATGTGATGACGGGATTTGAGGATGATGTTTGACGATATTACCGTTTATGGTACTATAGGACTAGATAGCCGACGTAGGTGTGTCATCCGAACCAGACTTATTTCTAAACTGAAGAATTGTATGCATCTTTTAAACAGATACCCTGAGGGACGTTACGGATTTTCAAATGATATATTTTCTTTAAAAACACCATAGCCCCTACTTTCAAAACTACGATTCACATCTTTCAAAAACTGTTTGTATAGTTCGGGTGTGTATGTTAGATTAGATACTTATGGTTATAGTAAAGGTAGAGCGTATTTGTAAGATTGACTTGATGAGGGATATAAATGCGATGAAAAGAATATATGACGCGATATGATGATTTGATGATATGTTGGTATACGGATGCGAGTCGATTGAGATGATTTATACCCTGTCGGTCCCCTGATATGAGATTATTGCGGATGTGACCTGGGACATAGATATATAGAGATATTTATATATGTTGTGAATCGTGAGTGATAGTCGTGTTAGTGTATATGCCCTAGAGGCCATTATTGTATCATACTAGTTTGTATATTACTTGATGGAAGCTAGGGATATTCACAGTTGTATAGACAATCTTGCTCAAAATGGTAGTATGCTACTTGGTTTGTTTCTACTTTAATATGTGCATGTGTTTCTTTTAGCATATCACTTATACATATTAGTAGAGCCCTTAGGATCTTTGCTTGATTACCAGCGTTGTGATGGCAGTCATACTTGTGGGGGCTGGGTAATCTATAAGCACATCCTTATACAGGTCCCTAGTCGTAGGACTATCGAGACAGGGCATCGATACTCCGGAGTAGACTAGCGTATGCGCTTCTCATCCCAGCAAGGGAGATGGTCTGTCCCACATCCATCAGTACGTCGTAGTGGAGATAGTATACGGGTGCTCGTTAGGTTATGAGTACACTGGACAGGACTCGTCGGGAACTGTTGGTTGGTATTATACTTATCGTCAGTTATCAGTTCCCAGGTGCATTGAATACAGCTTAGTCCGCTGACTTGACACTGTCACTTTGCCTCGAGTGTGTTCCCACTGTTCTTTGATTACTACCCTACCACGTCTCAAAGGAGTCGTGCAAACAGGTAGTAGTTGGGTGCAGTCCCGAAGCACTTGGAGGTAGTGACGGTTAGACAGGATTCGTCTCTCCCGGTTTTGGGGGTTGATATCGCGCTGTGTCTAGGAGAGCCATTACACATAGTCGTCCCTGGCCAGGGCAAGCGAGATATACTGGTAGGTTTCCAGTGTTATCGCAGGGTGTTCTGGGCTACACTCCGACACGACTTGTACCGCTATTGGGGGACTGACGTTTACCACCCCCTAGGCCCGCCATGCGATATTCTCAGACGAACGGACCGGACTGTACGGAGATTGTCACATTCAGGCTCAGTAAGAGTTCGGATGGGTTTACCTCATCGGCCTTCTTTTCGACATCTACCTGGGGACCGTTACGTACATCTAGTGCCGCTTGCGGTCTGTGGTTAAACCCACTGCCAGCGTAGTGTCGAGTCTTTAGAGTCCCACACAGAGAGTTTCCCTCCACTGAGCGAAAGGTGTAGAGGCCGTATGGTTTTACGGCAAGGCTACGATCACTTACGTGCACTTGTGTGCGTATGCTGTTCGGGCAGACAATACTAGTGGGCTTTGGTTTAAGCCGGATCCTAGTATTGTATGGATGGATTTGTTTTGTCTTCTGTGCATTCACATTCTACGAAATGTGGATGCGGGTGTGTATACACAGTTGTGAGGAGTGAAGAAGAAGGAGGTGCCTCATTAGGGTTTTGACAGTTGATTCGGTCAAAACCTTTATGAGGCGGGCTCATTAGGGTTTTGACAGTTGGTTCGGTTAAAAACATTATGAGCCGAGGACATTATTTACTAATCTTTTTAGTGATAATTATGTTATGGCTAATTGCTTTGACCATTTGACCACACTTGACTTTGTTGACCGTTTGACCAAAGTTGACTAGGATCTTCATGAGAGGTCTAGAGTATTCTTTGGTTTTCATTTTATTTTTGTGATGAAAATGGTCAAGTCAAGGTAGCCATCCACTTTATCATGAAAAGATTAGTAATGATGATGTTTATGCATTATTATTTCCATGGTTCATTTTCTTTGTTCATAATTTTTTTCCCATTCTCTGTCTTGATATGAGAAAGCTCCATGGTTCCTCCTTCATCTTCCTTATTGTTAGGGATTCTGCGTGTTCAAGTTTTAGTTAAATACCGCAATCAAGACGGTTTCGCTTATAACTAGCCGGTTGAGTACGGGTCGTCCGCAGGGAGATGGGAATCTTTTTCTATGTGCTTTAACGAGTTAAGTCCAATTTTTCAGATTTTGTTGTGATTAATTAAGTGGTAAATTGATATGTAAAGAGAGCTTGTTAGGGTTAGGATTAGGTTAGTTTGAGTTAGGAGTCTCCCACATCTTTCGTTGCCCCTCTTAATATCGGTGTTACGGTAATCGGCAACAACGGGGATTAGCACGACTAGGAAGGAACTTGCGAGTATAAGCTAGGCTTTCCAACGCATAAGTTCTTCCTTTTGGTGCTTATCCGTCCGTTCTTGGCTCTTAGCCATAACCTCCGGTTAATTCAACCACAACCGGTCTCACTACGGAATCACCGCTATCATGTAGGATAGGGTGCCGTGAGGAGCGGATTGTGGTTCAATTAACGGGAGTCGAATTAAGCTGTTGGGCAAGGAAAGAGTGGGAGAGATTTCCTTCTCTCAAACTTCCCTTATCCTACCCTAACAAGTTTGAACTACTCACACATCATGATACGGAAAAATAAAACAAAACAAAAGAGGAAGATAGAAAGAAGGAGATCAGAAGATAACAACTAGCTATTTGCGACCTCACCTTGACAAGGATCAAGCGTAAGCATCATGGTTGTTTTTAATGATAAAGAAAAAGAGAGAAAAAAGAAACAACAAGAAATAACAACAACTAGTTAACAAATTAAAATTACAACAATTAACAAGATAATAAGACAAGCATAATAATGAAAGAGTCTTCTTTATTCATCATTCTTCACTCACAAAGCTCACTACAAGTTTTAATGGAGAAGAGATGAGAAGAGGAAGAAGAAACACAACTAAATCTAGAAAAGAAAATACAAGATTATGGACCCCCTTCCTTCACAAAGTTCTGGGCTATTTATAGGCTGGAGAATGGAAATCTAGGGCAACCACCAGAACACAAATAAAAAGACCAAAACACCCCTGGAAAAATTTTGTCTGCCGCCGCCATACGGCCGCGGATCCGCGGCCTAAGCATGCTTAGGCCGCGTTTCCGCGGCCATATAGATGAGTTGGAGGCTCTGTCTTTTTGTGCTTCCCTGGTCTTCATTGTACTTAATTCTGGTATATGTATTTTCTCAATTTGTCTTCACGATTTTTCCAGAATTTCTGTTGAGGGAAAGGTGGACTTTTTGTCAAGATTTTCTTGAGCTCCGCGTAGATTTCTTGGAACTTGTGTTGCCATTGAGCCTTGTGCATGAAGGTGACAATCGATTTGCCATTTTGTCTCCTAAACTGGTGTGTGGCAACAGACGGATAAAGAGCGGAGATCCGTGTTTTATCTGTGGTTGGCAGGAACCCGGATTTTATCGTGTTTTCCATGAATTTCACCGTTTTAGAACCGAGAACCTGTATCCTGCAATTGACTAGCAAACACGGCTCAAGAGTATCTACCGATATGCAATGTGATAAAAATTGGGCGGTATGAAAATGCAAAAATCTGATATGAACAAATACCCCCAAACTTATCATTTGCTCGTCCCGAGCAAAGCCAATTTATTCACAAAAAATTTCCTAACCTCACTTTCGCAGGGAACGCGATTGCACTGAGCATGTGCAATAAGCCGTTAAACCTCTAGGTGTCCCTAGTAGGAGGAGTGTTGTCTCCTGAGGGTTTTCAGCGGATATTACCCACAAAATCCGGTCAAGTTGGTTTTGTAAAATAACTAAGATTCAACCCCTAAAGTTTTGTTTCAGAAAATAACAATTCTATAATCCTAAGTCTAGACTATCGAACCTTTATTTTTCACACCTCGCTTCTTATTTAACTACAGATTTTATATGTCTTTACGTGCAGTGCAAATAGTGTTGTTAAGTTCCAGAAGGATCGATTAAAGTCATCATGTCGCACAATAAAGCCCAGATAACAATTTTAAAAGGATCACATAAGTTTTATAAAGAGTTAAGCATTTTTCAAGTTTCATTTTCCAGTAAGGTTTCAACTTCAGAATTTCTATCTTCCTTAACAGGAAACTAAGTCGTATTTTTCACTCCACCTTTTTCTTGTTTTCATTTCATACACACCTCTGTGAACGTGCAATAGTCTTTATGATAGAATAAAACCTTCATATCTCCGTTAAATTTTTTTTATAAAAGCCGGTCTTTTATCAAGATTATTCTCACACAAAGAACCGTTAGGAATTTTAACTCGGAGAGAACACTTGCTTGACTTTGTTTTAATCTGGACTTTCTAGGCTTCTTAGCGAGCTTTGGGCCAATGCACCCAAACCAGTTGATTTTAGGGCATTAGGTGTAGAAACACCCCAGCGGACTTAATTACCCAAGTTACCTAGGTCCAAAAACAAAAGACAGTTTGGCGTGAAAATCAGATGATTTAATACGAACGGAGATATAACCGGCAGTTCAATTATTTTTTTGGATAAAAGACGTGTTTAGTGGGTTCGGTGTGTAATCATTCCAATCAAGTTTCAGATGGGTTATTTTTCAGACTTAGTTCCAATTACGGCATCAATAACATTCCTTCATATTCGCTTTACTTCATAAACTATTCTTGACATTACTTATTTCAGAACAAACCTATTTGATCCTCAGAAAATCATTTATCTGTTTAAAAGTTTTTAAACATAAAAGACTTGTCATCTAATTCCCAAAAACTCACGACACGTGTAGTGTGATGTAAAGACGTATATCAGCTATAGTTAACTTCAAAGGAGAGTTATCTTTCAGGTTCTCAAAATCTAAACATAAGATTTAGTTATTCCTATTTTTTCAAACAAAAACCGTCGAAATGTTGAATCAGAGTTCTTCCACAAGCTAACTTGACAGAAAAGTTTTTATATTTTTAGAAAATTTTCAGATTTTTATGGATTTTATGGATTTTAATATGCAGATGCAAAATATACATATGAATACGAAGGTAAGAAATGCGTACCGAGCGTACCCCCAAATTTAAACTGGACAGTGTCCTCACTGTCATTGCATGAAGAGATCATTTGAAGGATCAAAATTGTCGGTTAGCGATACACAATTTTTTTTGTTTTTGTTTTTTAAAGAAAAGGAAAAGAAAAAGAAAAAGAATATACACAAATATATACAAAATGGTTTATACATACCCCCAAACTTATTTGGAACAGTGTCCACTGTTCTTGGCTGGATAACCGAAGTTTGGAGGTAGGCAGAGGAAGATTAGGCAGGGTAAACCGGCTCCTATAAGAACAGGAGCTCCTCTGTTGGTTCGGCGCTAAGGTACGGTTTTAGTCAGTGTTCGTTCACTTTGAAAAATGAACCGTCCTTCGGATTTTCCAAATCCACAGCACCCTGTGGATATACATTCCGCACAAAATAAGGCCCTTTCCAGCGAGATCTGAGCTTTCCAGGATGGAAGTGAAGTCGGGTGTCGTAAAGCAGTACCTGCTGACCAGGTACGAAGGTTTTGCGCAAAAGGTGTTTATCATGAAACACCTTCGTTCGATTCTTAACGACAACCGCGTTATCGTAAGCCTCATCCCTAAGCTCGCTTAGTTCGTTCAACTGCAGCTTCCGATGGCTGCCCGCATCTTCGAAAGACAGATTCAGCTCCTTTATCGCCCAAAATGCGCGATGCTCTATTTCGACAGGTAGGTGGCAGGCTTTTCCGTACACAAGCCGATAGGGAGACATGCCAAGGTCGATCTTATACGCGGTTCGAAATGCCCAAAGGGCATCAGTGAGTTTCAGCGACCAATCCTTACGGTTCTTGGAAACCGTCTTCTCCAGTATCTGCTTGATTTGCCGATTTGAAACTTCGACCTGCCCGCAGGTTTGGGGGTGGTAGGGCGTGGATAGCTTATGATTAATGGATTATTTCCGCATCAAGGCTTCGAAAGTTTTGTTGCAGAAATGACTTCCATTGTCGCTAATGATCGCTCGGGGGTGCCCAAACCGGGAGAAAATGTTTTCTTTAAGGAACCTAACGACAACCTTGTCCGGCTGGGCACAGCCTCGACCCATTTAGAGACGTAATCAACAGCGAGAAGGATGTACAAGTTCCCAAAAGAGCTGGGAAACGGCCCCATGAAATCTATCCCCCAAACATCGAAAATCTCCACAACCAAGATCGGTTGGAGCAGCATCTCGTTCCTCCGGGATATCCGGCCCATGTGTTGGCACCGGGAGCAAGTTTTGCAATAGTCATGAGCGTCTTTGAAGAGTTGTGTCCAGTAGAAAACACATTGCTAGATCTTCTCAGCTGTCTTTCTGGGCCCAAAATGCCCGCCACACGCTTGATCGTGGCAAACTGACAGCACACTCTTGAATTCCTCGTCAGGGACACACCGACGAATAATCTGGTCGGGACAGTACTTGAACAAGTAGGGTTCGTCCCAGTAAAAGTGCTTTACTTGGGATAAGAAGCAAAGTCTGTCCTGACTTGACCATTCAGTCAGTAGTAATCATGTGGCCAAATAGTTCACAATATCTGCGAACCAGGGTTCGCAAGATACTGTCAAGAGCTGTTCATCCGGGAAAACGTCGTTGATCGGAATTGGAAGCGAAGGCGAAGAAGGAAGTCGTGAGAGATGGTCGGCAACTACGTTTTCACATCCTCGTTTGTCCTTAATGACAAGGTCAAATTCTTGAAGCAAGAGGATCCAACGTATTAACCGAGATTTTGCATCATTCTTCGCAAAAAGATGGCGCAGAGCAGAATGGTCTGTATAGACAATGACTGGAGAGCCGATGAGGTAGGGCCTGAACTTTTCTAAAGCAAATACAACAGCAAAGAATTCCTTCTCAGTTGTTGTATAATTGAGTTGGGCGTCGTTCAGGGTTCGGCTCGCATAATAGATTACGTGCGGCATCTTGTTGATGTGTTGTCCAAGGACAGCACCAATGGCAAAGTCGGATGCATCGCACATAATCTCGAATGGGTGCGTCCAGTCAGGTGAAGAAAGAACGGGAGCAGAAGTGAGTGAGCGTTTCAATGACTCGAATGCAGTGACACAGCTCGAGTTGAAGTCGAATGGCGTATCCTTGGCCAGCAACAGAGTCAAGGGCCTAGCAATCTTGCTAAAGTCCTTGATGAACCGTCTATAGAAACCGGCATGGCCAAGGAAGGCCCGGATATCTCTGACGCATCGGGGAGGAGGAAGATTGGAAATGACCTCAATCTTTGCTTTGTCAACCTCTATGCCATTTTGCGAGATGATATGTCCTAAGACAATACCTTCGCGCACCATGAAGTGGCATTTCTCCCAGTTCAAAGTGAGATTCTTGTCCTTACATCGGGTAAGGACAGCGTCAAGATGCAGCAAACACTCGTTGAAGGAATCGCCGAAGATGGAGAAGTCATCCATGAAAATCTCCAGAAATTTTTCCACCATGTCTGAGAAAATTTCCATCATACACCGCTGAAAGGTAGCGGGCGCATTGCATAATCCAAAGGGCATGCGACGATATGCAAACGTGCCGAAAGGACAAGTGAATGTGGTCTTGTCCTGGTCTTTTTCGGCGATGGGAATCTGATTATAGCCGGAGTAACCATCAAGAAAGCAGTAGTACTCGTGTCCGGCCAATCGTTCAAGCATCTGGTCAATGAAAGGTAGCGGAAAGTGGTCCTTCCGCGTTGCGGCGTTGAGTTTTCTGTAATCAATGCACACTCGCCACCCAGTTTGGGTGCGAGTAGGGATTAACTCGTTCGCCTCGTTAGTGATGACCGTGATGCCCGACTTCTTGGGGACAACATGAATGGGGCTAACCCACTGGCTATCAGAGATAGGGTAAATGATACCACTATCTAGACATTTTACGATCTCCTTCTTCACAGCCTCCTTCATGACTGGATTGAGACGTCTTTGTAGATCCCGGGCTGGTTTGGCATCATCCATCAGATGAATGTGATGCTCAACGATCAGGGGACTAATCCCCTTGATGTCCGCCATGGACTAGCCAAAAGCTTGCCTGTTGCTGTGCAAGACCGCGAGAAGGGCTTTCTCTTGCTCGGGAGCTAGAGAAGCCGAGATGATGACAGGGAAGGTCTCGTTCTCACCTAAGTAAGCGTACTTAAGGTGAGAAGGCAAAAGCTTGAGTTCGAGCGTTGGAGGTGAAACGATGGAAGGCAAGATTGGTGCAAAGGTCTCGAACTCAAAGGACTCCAGCAAAGGTTCAAAACGAGTGTAGGCAACCGAGTTGGATGGTTCAGGTAACTCATCCGGAAAGTCGAAGGATTCAAACTCGGGTTGTGCGCAGCTAAGATCGTTCGAGAACGTGAAACACTCGTAGTCGTTGTCGGGCGCAGAAACAGCAGCAGGTTCGAAGAGAAACGCACTAGTAGCGTCAAGATTATCGTGATCAAACAGAAACTCCTCGAATTCACACTCTTCTGGGATGATCTCCTGGATCGAGCAGACGTCCAGTATATGAGCATTAGGTTCGGCGGGCTGATTCCCCAACCTAAAAATGTTGAGTTCAATCGTCATGTTTCCAAAAGAGAGGTTCATCGAACCATTGCGACAATTGATCACAGCATTTGAGGTTGCAAGAAATGGGCGACCGAGTATCACCGGAATTTGATTCCGGGGGTTAGCTACAGGCTGTGTGTCTAATACAATGAAGTCAACGGGGAATATGAAGTCCCCGACTCTTATTAACACATCCTCTAGCTTACCCCTAGGATGGGTGACCGATCGGTCGGCCATTTGGAGAGTGCAGTGCGTGGGTTTCAACTCTCCGACGCCTAATTGCTCGTATACTGAATACGGAAGCAGGTTAACACTGGCACCAAGATCTAATAGTGCGCGGTTGATGTTCTTATCCCCAATGGTAATTGAAATCGTAGGACAGCCAGGGTCCTTCCGTTTTTGTGGTAAAGATTGGGTAAGAGCATCACTCACAGCACTAGCCAAGAAAACTTTCTTGGGTACCTGAGACTTCCTCTTTTTCGTGCACAAGTCCTTTAAGATTTTCGCGTAAGACGGGACTTGTTGGACAGCATCTAAAAGAGGAATGTTAATGTTAACCTGCTTGAATAACTCCAGAATCTTCTCCATTTGAGGATTTTGTTTGTTAGACCTCAACCGGTTTGGAAATGGAACATTTTGAAAATTGGTTGAGTCTAATACGGGAGGAAGAGATTGTGGAGTTGGAACGGATCCCAGAACAGGTGTTTTCGTCGAGTGAGAAGTGGGTCCGTTCAGAGCAGAAGAAGAGGAAGGAGAGCCTTGTGAAGAATGGAGAATAGGCTCAGAAGACGAGGAGGAAGAAGAAGAAGAAGAAGAAGAAGAAGCGGCCGGGGTATCATCGTTGATTCGTTTGCCAATGTTGTTTTGCAGCATCCTTCCCGATCTCAGTGTGGTCACGGCACTCACATTATGGTTCTGTTGTTCAAGAGCAACATGTGCATTATGTGGGTGACCGGGATTTGGGAGTGGATGGGATGGGAGCTTCCCCTTCTCTCGCTCGCTTAAGGCCGCGTTCAGCTGTGCAATCTGGGCCTCGATGGTCTTGATGCTTTGCCTGTGTGCGGCAGTGTGTTGCACTAAAGATTGAATGGAAGACTGGATGTTGGCGGTGGACTGAGTCGATTGTTTAACGAACGCCTCCAGACTTCGTTCGAGCGAGGAAACCTTATCGTTGTTTGACGGAACAAAGTTGTTTGGTGGAAAAGAATTGTTGGGTGCAAAGTTGTTCGTCTGATTTTGGAAAGGTTGGGGTTGGAAGGGCTGCTGATATTGATGTTGAGTTTGTTGTTGCGCTTGTTGTTGTGGTGGAGGGGCCCTTTAGAAATTATTGCCCTGGAATTGATTCTGATTCTGATTCCAGGCGAAATTGGGGTGGTTCCTCCAACCGGGATTGTAGGTGGAAGAGTATGGATCATTCCTCGGTCTATGCTGGAATGCAGCATTAACCTGATCCTGTCCTTGCGAGGGTGGATTGTAAGGACACTCTTCGGTCAAGTGGGAAGGATCGGAACAACAAGCGCAAATGGTACGAAGGGAGAGAACAGGGGCGGGGGCAGGAGCAGAAAATTTGCTCTCTATCGCTTCAAGCTTTCTCGTTATTGCAGCCATTTCAGCTTTCATCGCAATAGAGACATCAAGTTGGTGAATTCCTACCCTAGACTGACCGGTAGAAGTGGAGGTAGAAGAAGAAGAAGTCGGTCTGGTGCTCTCCCATTGTAGCGTTTGCTCCGCAAGGTCGTCAAAGAACTGCCACGCTTCCTCGTCAGATTTCGATAGGAAGTGGCCCTGACAGATGGTTTCCAACAACTGCTTCGTTGCTGGGTTCAGGCCCTCTTATAAGGTTTGGCAAAGTTGCCATTTCTCTATACTGTGGTGAGGACACTGAACAAGAATGTCTTTGTACCGGTCAAAGCACTTCCAGAAGGGTTCAGAAGGAAGCTGAGAGAATTGGTTGATTTCATTTCGAATCCTTGCGGTTTTATGATTCGGATAAAAATTTCTTTAGAAACGCTTTTACAAACTCGTCCCAACTGGTTATGGAGTGGGAAGCGGTGCTATACAGCTATTTTTCAGCAAGATCGCATAAAGTAAACGGAATGACCCGTAGACGTATAGCATCGTCCGACAGTTGGGTAGTTTTCATCATGGCACAGACGTTTTGAAATTTGTTGATGAAGATATAGGCATCTTCAGATTCAAGCCCATGAAATCGTGGAAGCATGTTGATGAAGTGGGGCTTAATTTCAAAGTTGTTCCCATTGGCCGGTGGAAGAGAAAGGCAGGTGGGAAGTGCAGAACGGGTGGGATAGAAACGATCCTGGAGCGCGATTCGCTGCGGCGCTACAACAGGCGGTGGTGGTGGGATATTGGTCTCCGTAGGAGGTGGAGCCAATCCAGGGGTAGTCAAAGAGATGTTCGGATTAAATCCTGACATCGCGGAAGAAGAGGTTGGTGAAGGTGAAGGTGAAGATGTATGAACAGAATTCCGGTCAACGTCGGAGTTGGCCGGCAAAGGAAGGGGTGAAAGAGGAGTGGACGGAGTATCGACGTCTGAGTCGATCGCGTAGTCGGTAGCGACTAACGTAACGCGGACTAGACGGGCGCTGGTGTCCCGAGTCCAAGCGGACATACACTAAACGAGTTTAGTATAGTCAAAGCGGAGAAGGTGAGGGTAAGAAAACGTCAATGGCGAAAAACGATGGGTGGTGGGTGAAAAATGGATTTGGCGACAAAGGGCAAGTTTTTATAAAATTTTTTGATTTTTTTTTCTTTTTTTTTTTAGAAAGAGATTTACAGAAATATGTACGGACTTACGGCCTAGAGTAATCACAAACAAGATATGCACAATCACACCTAGATCTAGGGTTACCTAGGTCAACTAGACCTGCTCCTAACTGTTCCAGAGGGCTAGAAAAAGGACCTCAAACCGCCTCTTCTCCGTCTAATGCGGCCAGATAAGTGCCAGGTAAGTGGGAGGTTGTCCAACGCTTTCGCGAAGTTCCTTAATTAAATAACCACTTTCCTTCGTCACACTTGCCTAGGCACCGCAAAAGTCAGATAGGATAAACGGTCGATGCCTGTAACTAGTCCTCTGTCCTATTGAGCGCGAAGTCCTTAGGGCAGAGTCTAGTATTTTTTAATTTTTAACAATGGTCAATGCATATGCTTTTTGTGATTTTTGGGGTCCTGGGAAGGGTGATGAAATCCCCACCCAATCTGAATTGGTTTCAAGCCCCTTAAGTCCGTATTAAGAAATGCAAAGCAGTAACAAATCAACTGCAAACAATTTTTATTTTTTAGCGCGGCGCAAAGAATCCTGCACAAGAACAGTTTATTGGAAGGGGGAGAAGAGTTTGCGCAAAGAAATCTGCAGAAAACACAGTTTATTGGAGTCCAGAGGAGTGGGGAGGAGAACAGAGACTTACCCAGAGATTTTTGGGGCTCTGAAGCCACCAAGTGGCCGCGGATCCGCGGCCTAAGCCCTCTTATGCCGCGGTTCCGCGGCAGGAACAGGGAGTTGGGCTATCAAATTTTGTGGAGGTGCTGGTCTTGGTCTCCTCTACTTGTCTGGATGTGCTGAATTTTGTCTTGCTTACTGTATATGCTCCAGATTTTTTCAGTAGACCGGATGCTTCGTTTTGTCCGTCGCGGTGTAGCCGCGAAATGTGGGTCTATCTTCCCACGTCTTTGGCACTGAACTCGAACTTCATATTTTCCTGCACACTTGCACAAAAACTAATCAAAAATAACAAGATGATTTTTTACAAAGTATATTTTTTTCGGTTGTTTTTATATTCACAAATTAACCCGAAATTACACAAAGAAATAAACTACCGTATCCCCAGCAACGGCGCCATTTGATTGTTAGGGATTCTGCGTGTTCAAGTTTTAGTTAAATACCGCAATCAAGACGGTTTCGCTTGTAGCTAGCCGGTTGAGTACGGGTCGTCCGCAGGGAGATGGGAATCTTTTTCTATGTGCTTTAACGAGTTAAGTCCAGTTTTTCAGATTTTGTTGTGATTAATTAAGTGGTAAATTGATATGTAAAGAGAGCTTGTTAGGGTTAGGATTAGGTTAGTTTGAGTTAGGAGTCTCCCACATCTTTCGTTGCCCCTCTTAATATCGGTGTTACGGTAATCGGCAACAACGGGGATTAGCACGACTAGGAAGGAACTTGCGAGTATAAGCTAGGCTTTCCAACGCATAAGTTCTTCCTTTTGGTGCTTGTCCGTCCGTTCTTGGCTCTTAGCCATAACCTCCGGTTAATTCAACCACAACCGGTCTCACTTCGAAATCACCGCTATCATGTAGGATAGGGTGCCGTGAGGAGAGGATTGTGGTTCAATTAACGGGAGTCGAATTAAGCTGTTGGGCAAGGAAAGAGTGAGAGAGATTTTCTTCTCTCAAACTTCCCTTATCCTACCCTAACAAGTATGAACTACTCAAACATCATGATACGGAAAAATAAAACAAAACAAAAGAGGAAGATAGAAAGAAGCAGATCAGAAGATAACAACTAGCTATTTGCGACCTCACCTTGGCAAGGATCAAGCGTAAGCATCATGGTTGTTTTTAATGATAAAGAAAAAGAGAGAAGAAAGAAACAACAAGAAATAACAACAACTAGTTAACAAATTAAAATTACAACAATTAACAAGATAATAAGACAAGCATAATAATGAAAGAGTCTTCTTTATTCATCATTCTTCACTCACAAAGCTCACTACAAGTTTTAATGGAGAAGAGATGAGAAGAGGAAGAAGAAACACAACTAAACCTAGAAAAGAAAATACAAGATTATGGACCCCCTTCCTTCACAAAGTTCTGGGCTATTTATAGGCTGGAGAATGGAAATCTAGGGCAACCACCAGAACACAAATAAAAAGACCAAAACACCCCTGGAAAAATTTTGTCTGCCGCCACCATACGGCCGCGGATCCGCGGCCTAAGCATGCTTAGGCCGCGTTTCCGCGGCCTTATAGATGAGTTAGAGGCTCTGTCTTTTTGTGCTTCCCTGGTCTTCATTGTACTTAATTCTGGTATATGTATTTTCTCAATTTGTCTTCACGATTTTTCCAGAATTTCTGTTGAGGGAAAGGTGGACTTTTTGTCAAGATTTTCTTGAGCTCCGCGTAGATTTCTTGGAACTTGTGTTTCCATTGAGCCTTGTGCATGAAGGTGACAATCGATTTGCCATTTTGTCTCCTAAACTAGTGTGTGGCAACAGACGGATAAAGAGCGGAGATCCTTCTTTTATCTGTGGTTGACAGGAACCCGGATTTTATCGTGTTTTCCATGAATTTCACCGTTTTAGAACCGAGAACCTGTATCCTGCAATTGACTAGCAAACATGGCTCAAGAGTATCTACCGATATGCAATGTGATAAAAATTGGGCGGTATGAAAATGCAAAAATCTGATATGAACACTTCCTCCTCTTGAATGTTCCTTTGATCTCATGTGTTGAGAAAATAAGGAAGTAAATTGACAAAAACATCCATCTTCTTCTTCTACACAACCTAGGACATCAAGCTTAGCAACCTTGTTTCCCTAGTTACCTCGGCTTGAGGTAGAGCTCGGAATACAAACTCTCGGGTGGATTGTCTTCGACTCAAGGAGGCCGCGGAGGTGATCAAGATCCGGATCGATCCTCGGAGCTTGGATGGACGAGCAGGACAGCGGAGAGAAGACCCGAAGGACCGGTTTCGTGAGGTATAATCTCTATGACATAGTAGATAGAACCTCATATAGTTTGCTAGGTTTTTGTTTAGCAAAGATCCTACTTTTAGTCCATGTTGCCTTTGTGTCAAAAATCATTTTTTACCGTTTCCGCCTCCCCGTAAGAACCGGGATGAGCAATGTGGACTTACAGTGGTATCAGAGCCTAGATAAACAACAACTAGCAAGTTAGCAAAGTATTTAGAATTTCGATCCGAAAAAAATTGCGAAACATGTCCGGAAAATGAACTTTCTTCCGATTTTTAAAATGGCTCAAAAAATAATTTGACACACCTTAAAAATCAGCTCAGGGTTTTGTTAGAACACACAGCAAAAACGAGCCACTGACTCGGCCAACTCACCGCGGAACCGCGGCCAAACCATGCGTTTGGCCGTGGATCCGCGGCCGAGTTGACTCGGCCGCGACTCTGTTTTGCTGCAGTGTGTTCAGTGTTATGTTTTGGGATTTTTAAAGTATTTTGTTTCTGCCCAGAATTTCCAGAGAAGAAAGTTATGTTTGGGGTAGTTGCAAATCCGTATTTTTGATCGAAATTCTGTAGACTTTGGCTAATGGATTTTATCTGTGATGTGATATATGTATTGAATTTCTGCTAATCTCTATACGTCGATTTGTGGGGGTTATACATATCTGTGATCTGTAATGTTGATGGTTTGTGTATATGAACTCGTTGGATTGTCGCGGATGAATAGCCGGAGTTTGTGAGATGAGAGTTTCTTTTTCTTTCATTCAATGTAAAATTTGTAATTGATGTAATATTATTTTTATGGCCGCATATTAGGGATGAGGTTGTAGCCGCCATTGTATATTATTTCTTTTACTGTTTTTGCTCCTAGGATAGACCCAAGGTGGGGTGCACAAACTACCGGGTATCTCGAAGTGCCGAGTGGCCTACTCACGTTGTTGAGGGAGGTTGCTTCACTTCGGGTACTTGGCGGGTAGTTTGCCGCACCCGTAGGGGTCTAAGGTGGGGTTTGGCTATTCATCGCGACTGTGTAATCCGTCTTTCGTTGCAGGTTCGAACGAAACACGGATTCCTAGTATATCCAAAGTGTTCATCTGTGATCTGGAATGGCTATCATTGCATCGAACGAATGTATATATCTATATATGATATCTAGTAGGCGTTGCTTATGTTTTGCATCCGCGCTAGTCCAGCCCCCGCTCTGTCGTTAGTTAAGTAACCTAACGGGTGATGACGGGGCCCCGTGGCGAATGCGAATGGCATAAGCGTACGTCATATTTTCGTTGTTTTCTGCAATGGTAGGATTAAATGATGGGACGCATTAAACTAATGCAAGAAAATAAACCAAAGTAAAGTCGTTGGAACAATTTCAAAACCACTCGGTTTCTTTTCAAAAAAAACAACTTTTAAACGCGGAGCTTAAACCACTCCTTTTAAAAGCTATCAAGGTTCCTTCGATTATATCAAGTTCACTATGTTCACGGTTTCGCCAAAACCATTCGTAGCCCTCCGTCATTTCATATGAATATTCAATAGTATTCAAGCTATGTTTGTTGACCTTCGTCAAGGCATAGTGATTGGTAGTTGTTGGGTGCTCATATGTAGCATAGATAGATGTGTTGGTTTGGGACAGTCGTATTGCCTTGTTGACCTTCGTCAAGGGTATATACGAGTGGGTTCAAATTAACCTGGACAATGACGGGTAGAACTTGACATGTGACTTATGATTTGTTGACCTTCATCAAGGTCATAAGAGCATGGGGCAAAAATCCACATTGGGAGTTTCTAAAGAAACTGAAACTTGCTAGTGCTGCATACCATTTGGACTGTGATGATTATGGTAGGATTCTTTCAGTTTTATCACACGATGATATTTAGATCCCGATCCTACTGTGAGTATATGCTACTCCTCGGGAACTTTCTCACTTAACGATCAATGCTATAAACCAAGTAGGTGTCTAGAAAGGTGTTAGCGGGGCTACGCCCACAGGGAAAAGAGGTTACTTAATTAAGGAACTTCGCGAAAGCGTTAGAAAACCTCCCTCGAATTACCGACACTGGCCTGGCTGAACGGTTAAGCAAGTATTGTACGGTGAGATTGATCCCGACTAATTCTTCCTTTTTGGTTTGAGGAGGGATTCGAGAAACAGTGGGAGCCATCCTGTTTAGATAAATTAAAAACCAATCTAAACTTACAAGAGCATCATGCCGAGTGTTTTCTTCTCTCTCTCTTAATTGCAGCGACCCAGTGACCACACATAGGTTATATCTAGATAATAAAATGACTAAATCTGACTGTTATGATTGGCAATGGTCTGTCCAGATGTCCATTACCCATGACAAGCTGGGACACCTCTTTACTAATCAAACCCCTGCCGTCTCAGGACCAGCTTCCCCTGTCACGGATATTGATATCCGTAAGACATCGGAAAAAGACTGTGCGAATGCCAAGTGCCTCGTGTTGGCCTCAGTTGATGGTGCATACCAGAGGCAGCACGAGAAGATGGACTTAGTTTCTATCTTCCTCCATAACAAAGATTTATATGGAAAGCAATCTCGTATCGCATGATATGAGACCTCGAACGAATTGCTTCAAGCGAGGTTGGCTATCGGGTCATCTGTAGGGGGCAACGTCCTTACAGAGACCAGCTATTTTGAGCTCACGGACCTGAAGACCACGTTGAAGAACAGGTCATGTACTGACTTGATTCTACAGTCTCTGCCCTCTGCTTATACCTTGAAGGAAACCAGGGAAGTAGAAGGAAAGGGAAGGGCAAAATTTTTGGGACTGGATGTAGTAAAGGAGGGACGTTCCTATTGTTACGGGAATGAACATTGGCAGAAGGATTGCAGGGCTAGCAAAGCCAGTAGTCAGGATTCGAAGCATGTTGTGGCTTCGGCTTCGGGTGTGTTTGTAGTAGAGAACTGTATATCAGTTAACCCTACTTCCTGGGTATTGGATACCGGATCAGGATCTCATATCTGTAATTCGTTACAGGCTCTGAGAAACCGTATGGTTATCAGGATAGGTGATATGACTCTCAGGGTTGCTAACGGAATGAGCATGAACGCTGAATCCATAGGGGAATATCATCTTGGACTGACAACTGGGCAGATATTGATTCTGCGTAACTGTTTGTATGTACCAGGTGCGACTTGTAATATTATATCTGTATCCTTACTTTCTAAGGAAGGATATGATTTTACTTTTGTAAGCGATGTAGTCCACATCCACCTAAATCAAGTTCTGATTGGGTCAGGTACATTAGAAAACGGGATATACGTATTAAATCAAGCTCAGATTTTCAGTGTCCAGAACACACTTAAAAGAAAGTCTCCGGAAACAAATCAGGCTTTCTTATGGCATTGTAGACTGGGTCACATTAATGAGACACGGTTAACAAAGTTACATAAAGAGGGATACTTAATCCGTTCGAGTATCAGTCTTATGCCACTTGTCAATCTTGTCTCATGGGAAAAATGACAAAGACTCCATTCATTGGACACGGAGTAAGAGCGAGCGAGCTCTTAGGACTCATACACAGTGACGTGTGTGGTCCAATATCTACACATGCGCGAAGTGGTTATTCATACTTCATTACTTTTACGGATGATTTCTCTAGGTATGGACATGTCTTCCTGATGAAGCATAAATCCGAGGCCTTTGAGAAATTTCAGGAATACAAGAATGAAGTTGAAAAACAAACAGGCAAGAGTATAAAGACACTGAGATCTGATCGAGGTGGTGAATACTTGAGTGCCGAGTTTATGGACTACTTAAAAGAGAATGGAATTCTCTCTCAGCTTACTCTTCCATACACACCACAACACAACGGTGTATCTGAAATACGGAATCGAACCCTATTGGATATGGTTCGTTCCATGATGAGTAAGGCTGAGTTGCCGCGATCTTTCTGGGGTTATGCACTAGAAACAGCTGCATATCTTTTGAACAAGGCTCCAACCAAGACTGTGCCTACCACCCCATATCAGATGTGGAGTGGGAAGAAACCATGTCTTAAATATCTTAAGACATGGGGATGTCCAGCTTTTGTAAAGAAGCAGCATGCGGACAAACTCGAGGCACGCTCAGTACTGTGTAAGTTTGTAGGATACCCCAAGAACTCCAGGGGGTATCTTTTCTATTCCGCGGAGGAACAAAAGGTTTTTGTTTCTCAGCATGCCCACTTCTTGGAAATTGAATTTTTAGAAAGTCAGATAAGTGGGAGCATAATAGAATTGGATGAAATTTCAGAACCACAAGCTATTACTGAAAGCTTGGAAGAACCAGAAGTTTCAGGAGAACCGGACATCCCAACGCCACTCTGCAGGAGTAATAGGCAGTCTCATCCGCCCGATAGATAATACGGTTTTCTCATAGACGGGGATAGAGAGGATTGCACTATTGATTATGGTAAGCCAACTAGCTTCCAGCAAGCCATTCAGAGCGGTGACTCAGTAAAATGGCTGGATGCAATGCGGACCGAAATGGAGGCCATGTACACCAACAAAGTTTGGACTTTGGACTTTGGACTTTGCTCCAGAAGGGGTAAAACCCGTAGGATGCAAATGGATCTTCAGAAAGAAGATTGGTGTAGATGGGCAGGTTGAAACCTATAAAGATAGACTTGTTGCAAAGGGTTTTCGTCAAAGACCTGGTTTGGACTATGACGAGACCTTTTCTCCAGTGGCTATGCTCAAATCCATTCGGATCCTTCTTGCCATTGCTGCCTTCCACGATTATGAGATCTGGCAGATGGACATAAAGACAGCTTTCCTAAATGGAAATTTGGAAGAGTGCGTCTATATGGATCAGCCGGAGGGATTCATTCAGAGTGGGAGCAGCGGTAAAGTGTGCAAGTTGCTCAAGTCTATTTATGGACTGAAACAGGCATCGCGGAGTTGGAACATCTGTTTTGATGATACTGTCAAAGAATTCGACTTTATCAAAAACCTAGATGAACCATGCATTTACAGTAAGATTGTAGGGAGAACTGTGGTATTCCTCGTCTTGTACGTGGATGACATTCTCCTAATAGGAAATGATATTCCTATGCTACAGTCAGTCAAAGGATTCTTGTCACAGAGGTTCTCCATGAAGGACCTGGGTGATGCCAACTACATTCTGGGGATCCAGATCTATCGTGATAGATCTAAGAGGATGTTGGGACTTTCACAGTCCAGGTACATCGACACCATACTGAAACGATTCAGTATGGAAGATTCAAAGCGCGGTAATCTACCGGCTTGTCACGGAATCACCCTCTCCAAAGAGATGTCTCCCAAGACTGATTTGGAAAGGGCTCGCATGTCATCTATACCCTACGCATCTGCGGTAGGCTCTATAATGTATGCGACGTTGTGTACCAGACCAGATGTAGCATACGCATTGAGCGTTGTAAACCGGTATCAGTCGGACCCAAGGGAGAAACACTGGATAGCAGTAAAGAACATTCTCAAGTACCTAAGAAGGACTAAGGAGATGTTCTTGGTGTATGGAGGAAAAGACCTCCTGATCGAGGCCTTTGTTGACTCCAGCTTCCAGAGTGACAAGGATGACTCCAAGTCCATGTCGGGTTATGTCTTTACCCTCAATGGAGGGGCGGTTTGCTGGAAGAGTTCTAAGCAGGAAACCGTTGCTGACTCAACTATGGAAGCGGAGTACATAGCTGCTTACGATGCCGCAAAGGTAGCTGTCTGGATGAAGAAGTTCCTCACGGAGCTTCAAGTGGTTCCTACCATTGTTGATCCAATACCGTTGTATTGTGACAACAACGGCGCTATAGCTTTAGCGAAGGAACCCAGGTCCCATCAGAAGTCCAGGCACATTTTGAGGCGGTACCACCTGATCAGGGAGATCGTAGATCGCCGGGAGATCGAGGTAAAGAGAGTAAATTCGGAGAATAACACTGCAGATCCATTCACGAAGGCCATACCCCAGACTCAGTTCGAGCGGCTAATCGAGATGATAGGTCTTCGATACACCAGTACATGGCCTTAGTGCAAGTGGGAGATAGTTAGTGTATATACCCTAGAGGCCATTACTGTATCATACTAGTTTGTATATTACTTGATGGAAGCTTGGGATATTCACAGTTGTATAGACAATCTTGCTCAAAATGGTAGTATGCTACTTGGTTTGTTTCTACTTTAATATGTGCATGTGTTTCTTTTTGCATATCGCTTATACATATTAGTAGAGCCCTTAGGATCTTTGCTTGATTACCAGCGTTGTGATGGCAGTCACACTTGTGGGGGCTAGGTAATCTATAAGCACATCCTTATACAGGTCCCTAGTCGTAGGACTATCGAGACAGGGCATCGATACTCCGGAGTAGACTAGCGTATGCGCTTGTCATCCCAGCAAGGGAGATGGTCTGTCCCACAGCCATCAGTACGTCGTAATGGAGATAGTATGCGGGTGCTCGTTAGGTTACGAGTACACTGGACAGGACTCGTCGGGAACTGTTGGTTGGTATTATACCTATCGTCAGTTATCAGTTCCTAGGTGACATGAGTACAGCATAGTCCGCTGACTTGACACTGTCACTTCGCCTCGAGTGTGTTCCCACTGTTCTTTGATTACTACCCTACCACGACTCAAAGGAGTCGTGCAAACAGGTAGTAGTTGGGTGCAGTCCCGAAGCACTTGGAGGCAGTGACGGTTAAACAGGATTCGTCTCTCCCGCTATTGGGGGTTGATATCGCGTTATGTCTAGGAGAGCCATTACACATAGTCGTCCCTGGCCAGGGCAAGCGAGATATACTGGTAGGTTTCCAGTGTTATCTCAGGGTGTTCTGGGCTACACTCCGACACGACATGTACCACTATTAGGGGACTGACGTTTACCACCCTCTAGGCCCGCCATGCGATATTCTCAGACAAACGGACCGGACTGTACGGAGATTGTCACATTCAGGCTCAGTAGGAGTTCGGATGGGTTTACGTCATCGGCCTTCTTATCGACATCTACCTGGGGACCGTTACGTACAGCTAGTGCCGCTTGCAGTCTGTGGTTAAACCCACTACCAGCGTAGTGTCGAGTCTTTAGAGTCCCACCCAGAGAGTTTCCCTGCACTGAGCGAAAGGTGTAGAGGCCGTATGGTTTTACGGCAATGCTACGATCACTTACGTGCACTTGTGTGCGTATGCTGTTCGGGCAGACAATACTAGTGGGCTTTGGTTTAAGCCAGATCCTAGTATTGTATGGATGGATTTTTTTTGTCTTCTGTGCATTCGCATTCTACGGAATGCGGATGCGGGTGTGTATGCACAGTTGTGAGGAGCGAAGAAGAAGGAGGTGCCTCATTAGGGTTTTGACAGTTAATTCGGTCAAAACCTTTATGAGGCGGGCTCATTAGGGTTTTGACAGTTGGTTCAGTTAAAACCATTATGAGCCGAGGACATTATTTACTAATCTTTTTAGTGATAATTATGTTATGGCTAATTGCTTTGACCATTTGACCATACTTGACTTTGTTGACCGTTTGACCAAAGTTGACTAAGATCTTCATGAGAGGTCTAGAGTATTCTTTGGTTTTCATTTTATTTTTGTGATGAAAATGGTCAAGTCAAGGTAGCCATCCACTTTATCATGAAAAGATTAGTAATGATGATGTTTATGCATTATTATTTCCATAGTTCATTTTCTTTGTTCATAATTATTTTCTCATTCTCTCTCTTGATATGTGAAAGCTCCATGGTTCCTCATTTATCTTCCTCCTCTTGAATTTTCCTTTGATCTCTTGTGTTGAGAAAATAAGGAAGTAAATTGACAAAAACATCCATCTTCTTCTTCTACACAACCTAAGACATCAAGCTTAGCAACCTTGTTGCCCTAGTTACCTCGGCTTGAGGTGGAGCTCGGAACACAAATTCTCGGGTGGATCGTCTTCGACTCAAGGAGGCCGCGGAGGTGATCAAGATCCGGATCGATCCTCGGAGCTTGGATGGACGAGCAGGACAGCGGAGAGAAGACCCGAAGGACCAGTTTCGTGAGGTATAATCTCTATGACTTAGTAGATAGAACCTCATATAGTTTGTTAGGTTTTTGTTTAGCAAAGATCCTCCTTTTAGTCCATGTTGCCTTTGTGTCAAAAATCGTTTTTTACCGTTTCCGCCTCCTCGTAAGAACCAGGGTGAGCAATGTGGACTTAAAAGCCGTACGAGACGTTAGGTCCGTACCCTCCTCGTCTTATAGGATGATAGGATCCCTGATAGCTTAATGCCGCCGTACGATGATTTTCCGTACGTGATGAGTTGACTTGTGGTTTGATCCATACCGTTGACTAGAGGATGTCGTACGATGGGGTATACCGTACGGGATGTTGTCTGGCTACATGTCGATTGATTGATTCACCGACTCGATCATGTCAGATACGTATACCCGTCAGCATTTGCATATGATTTACCTTATGCTGCATTCATATTATTCTCATGGCATTGCTTATACCTGTGCTAGTACACCTGCTCCATTATCGATGATGCGTATTTTACACGTACACAGATTTGCCGGCTCACACGCTTCATCATCGATAAATGCCATGTCACTACACAGTAGGGTTGTTGCATCATGATATACATATTGTACACCATACTTGCGCTTATACATATTGTACACCATACTTGCGTACATACATATTGTACACCATACTTGCGGACATACACATTTGTACGTCCATATTTGTGTATATACACATATGCACCTTTATATGGTATTGCATTCGATTTTGGAGATTTGAGAACCGCATGATTTATTTTCAAACTGGATTCATTTAAAAGAGCGGTTTCCCCTCGATATGTGCATGTTAATGTTCCATGTTGCATGATATACAGATATGCTTACATCCTGTTATATGTCGCATACATCATGCTTTACGCTTTTACGCATTGATATATGTTGTTTTCATGAGATTTCTGGATTTGAGAACCGTGGCGATTTCAAAGGAAAGCATGTACTGTTTTAAAAACCCGGTTTCTTTTGATATGATATTTCAGTGCGTCCACCATGTGTTTTCTCGGTTCTGAGAGTGGCATGTGAAACCCGATTCGAGGAGCGGTAAGCACCGTCTGCGGGTACATGGTAGACCCGGTGAGGTACCCTGGGGCAAGAAGACTCGTATATGTTAGACGGTGAGCCTGGCAGGGGAGCACTACCCATCGGTGATAGTATTTAAGCTCGGCAGATATCCGGAGGATACCGACCGGAGTCGAGAGATGATATGGGCCGATCCGGACTGACGGAGCCCGTGGGCCGATCCGGACTGATAGAGCCCGAGAGATATGAGGATTTGCGTATCGATGCTGGACACGGGTTTCATGATTTTGAGGAGTCGCTAGGGACACATGTTGATTTATATCCTCATATTTTCATGCATATGCTTTCATGATATTTGCATGCATAATGTTGTTGTGTCAGTGGTTGACACGTGGACGAGATCCACATGCATACATACATTGATTATATGGGTGGACGAGATCCACATGCATACATACATTGATTTTATGGTTGGACGAGATCCACATGCATACATGTATTGATTATACTGTTGGATGTTATTCATATGCTTATAGGCATTGACTACCTTGTTGGCACATATACAGACCCAGTCACCCTAGATATCATAGTATTACTTTCATGATATAGTTGACCTAGGAGTCGTTGTTTATTCAATTTCTACTTGTTGATATATTTCTATTCACGAGTTAGCAACTCACCCCCGTTGTGCCACAGTTCTTGCAGGTAGACCGCAGGGATCAGTAGCGGCTTCGCTGGCACACAGTTGCATTTGGGTGTTTTGCATTGGTAAGTGGGACATTTGTATCATACTCACTCTTGTATCTACATTTCATATTGTATGTAGTCAACTCCATCAATCAAAATTTGTAAATTGTATAAGTAATGAGACATAATAGGATTGTGGTTGCGAGGCTTAGAGCGAGGGGTTTTCCGCTACTTGTAGTTTTTATGTCTGGCTTTTCTTTATCTTTATGGTGATCTCTGCCGTTGGGCGTCGTATACTTATATATATTGTCTTGCATGGTTGTGATCAACCGTTTGGCGAAGAGCTAGCTCCCGCTTTGGGATGCCTGTATCATTATCTTGTATATGTGGTTTTGGATCAAAATATACAAAGGAGGTGCTGCCCAAATTTTTAAAAAGACGAAACATGTTTTCAAACTAGTAAATTCCACTTGCATATTCATGTTCCTTTTTTATGCATTTTAAGAAAAACTTGATCTCATTATACCTTTATTTCAAAACTTCACCTCCTTTATTTTCTTAAAAATGTTTAGATTACTGGGTTTCAGCTTACTTGAATTATGTTATGTCTTTAGACATTGCGTGATTTAAGTGCTGGTCATGAGCTAATATTTCGGGTCGTGACAAAGTTGGTATCAGAGCGCTAGGTTTAACCTTGGTTCGAGTCTATGTTTGACTATGCGGAGTCTAGGGCGGGTATGTATTTCGGAACCTAGGCTTGACCTTACGGAACTTAGACTTGAACGGGGGGTATTAGACCCGAACTTTCGTTTCATAGGCTGACCCTGATTGATGGAGTAGGTAGCTTGAGTAGAGTGACGTACCATACGTATGTTCCGCGGCATATTTACGACACGATACTCCACTTAAGAAACCTTAGGATGTACATATTTTTGAGACTTATAATTCTTTTCATACCCATGATTATACATCCATTTGAGATCCTTGATTTTATTTGTTTCCATGATCATACTACCACTGATGTCGTTCCTTCTTATGATCATGTATCAATTCTGGATCTGTCTTTTCCTTTCTTGCCGTTGATCTGCTCTCTTCGATACTCGATTGAGGTTCCTGTCACCATGGTTTGAGTGTATTTTGGGCTGCTGCTAGTGTTGCGGTCAGGTCGAGCTCGTCTGGTACGAGGGCTGACCATTGTGTTTTCTGGTGACATGGGAACGTCTCGATGTAGTATTATGTTGTGACCTCCTGTTGAGGCGAGTGTTTAGTCTTGTACCGGATGATCGGGCCACTGTTAGAGGCTGCCTGTTGTGAGAGGACTGTCGATGTACAGCCTACCTCAGAGATTGTGATGTCGCCTACAGTGCAGACAGATGACCCAGCTGTTGCTGAGATTGATGGGATATCGCTTCCAGAGCTTACGAGCTGAGATCGCCGGAGCTTCCAGGAAGAAATGCGACAGATGATAGCTAGTCTACCCCGATTTGAAAGACGAAGATGATTCGTCAGATTGATGCGCCGACGCAGGCCCAGTTGAGTTGGAGATTTTCAGTGTGGAGAGTCTTACTCAGATCTAGAGCAGACCGATCCAGAGATTACCGTTGATGTATCGTCTTTCCTGGAGAATTGATTTATCTCAAAAACTATCTATTACCGCAATCAAGAACGGCGTCACTTTGCAGCTAGCCGGTGAGTACGGGTCAGTCCACAGGGATGTTGTGAATTTCCTAGTCGCTCAAACGAATTAATTCCGATGGGAGCCGGATTGATTATTAAATCTAAAAACTGAATTAATCTATATCTAAATCTTGCTAGGGTTAGGTCTAGGTTAAGTTTGGAAAGTCAATAAACCTCACCGGTTTCTATACCCATATGATGATCTAATTAGTTGTTATGGTAAATATTAATATAAGGGATTAGGATAATTGGGAAGATTGTTCTTCCTCTAGATCCTTGTCCTTCCTTTCTTAATCTTTACCCTAACCTCCATGGAAAACCTTAAAATCCGGGCCTTTAGACTACGGTAACACCGCTACCTCGTGGGTAGAGTGCCCTAGGGAGCGGAATAAGAAGGAATGCATGGAGTTCTATGAAAATATATGACGGGCAAGAAAGGGAATGAGAGATCTTCGTCTCTCAAACCTACCCCAGATCTAACCCTAACAAGCGAGGAGACTACTCACTCATTAGGGAATTAAAATACATTTATCTAGGGCAGAGAATAAAAGATTAACTAGGGCAAGGAATTAAATTTATCTAGGGCAAGAATAGAAAATTAACCTAGAGCAGAAAATAAAGAACTTACAAAAAAATGATGCTCTCCAAAAGAATGCTGAAATTTATTAATGAAGGGAGGCATAAGAAATTACAATGAGTAGAGTTCCTATTTATAGAGAATAGGAAACCCTAGGTTACAATTGATTTGCATGTCTACATTTACCAAAATATCCTTAGGAAGACCTAGTCAAAGTAGACTTCAAGCTTTGGTAAAATTTTATGTCTCTGTCTTTTTAAAAGAAAGTATTGGGCATTGGATCTTTGGGCTTCCTTATTATTTGGTTCTTTATTAAAATAGCTTCTATGTTTCTTCCAGATCTCCAGTGAATAATTGCGGTGGACTTTTAACCGTTCGCTTTGTAATCTTGGACCTTGCATTGCCTTGTACTTTGTGAATTTTATCTTTGATGTCGGCTTGATCAAGAGTCTTCTGTTTGTTGGTCAAAGTCCACTTTTGCATCGTCTTTTCATCGTTTTCACTGTTTTCTGTCCAAGAACCTGTAACCTGTAATATGTAGCAGACATGCGTCAAAAGCACCTGTTTATTTATAAAAAGAATAAGAATGAGGAATATAATAATACAATATTATGGTGTGAACAAATACCCCCAAACTTATCTTTTGCTCGTCCTCGAGCAAACTTATTTTTTATTCTCTACAAAAAACCTAACCGCACTTTCGCAGGGAAACGCGATTGCACTGAGCTCGTGCAACAAGCCGTTAAACCTCTAGGTGTCCCTAGTAGGAGGAGTGTTGTCTCCTGAGGGTTTTCAGCGGATAGTACCCACAAAATCCTATCAATTCAGCCCATTAACTTTAATTCTCCAATTAGGTCTTCCAACAAGGAATTCTATTATCGTCGACTCGTAAATTATCCACCCATATTCTTCACACTTCCTTATTATTTAACTTAAGATTATATATGTTCTATAGACTTACTTAGCTTTCGGCATTTCTTAAGTTTTCCTTCTAGGGTTCCATCTCCACTTAGGAATTTTTATCAACTCTACTAAAGATACAAGTTCTATTCTTCATTCCTTTCTCTCATCTAAACTCCAATCACATATCCCTACGTGTGTGTATGAATCACCCCTACACTTGGAAATTCAAATCAAGCAATCATACCCTTGTCCGTTGTCCAAAGCACTTATTAGTTGGTGAATTTTTCAATAAATCTTGCTTACACATCCTTCATGCGACCATTAATACTTCTTGAGGTACCAACAACCGATTACAATATGCGTTTGCACATTAAAGCGTACTTCCTAGTTTTGCAACACCCAAGGCTTTAGCAATGACTCCCAAACCAGTTGGTCTAAGGCACTAGGTGATGAAGCACCCTCGCTAAATATTTTTCTATTTTTGCAGCCTTAAGTAATCACAAAAACCAGTGTTCATTTTTTTCTTTATTCACACTTGAATTTTTTTCTTTTATTTTCATTGTACTAAGGACTTTAGACAAGAGCATTTCAAGGTCTCTTCTACTATTCCAAGTTTCAAGGTGCGTGATTGTGCAAATTGTAGGGTATACATTTTCAGAATCTAGACTTAAGCTAGGAACTATTTTTCAAACTTATACTCTAATAAGAACATCAATACTTTTCCCTTGTTTCGACTTAGCCCAAGAAGTGAACCCAAAATTTGCCTATTTCTAAATAAACTACAAGGCATATACTTTCTACCGTTAAACTTTTAAGGAAGGTTATTTTTAGGGTTTTTAATTTACCAAGTCAAAGATCTAGTTGTTCCTAGCCAGTTGACCTATCTATCAAACTCTAGTCAAATAAGCCAAAATTGAATACAAAAATTTTTATAATTTTCCAAATTTTTTCAATTTTTATGGGTTTTAAAATAAGTATGTAAATGCAAAAATATACACAAATGAATGCGAAGGAAGAAGACGTACCGAGCATACCCCCAAACTTAAACTTGACAGTGTCCTCACTGTCATGCTACACCAAGAGGGTCAAAATGCCGGCACTCCCCTGTTTATTTATTTATAAATTTTTTTTTGAATTTTTTTATTGTTTTGAAATTTTTTTTATTCTTTTATAGAAAAAGAAAACAAAAAATATATATACATATATACAACAAGGTCCCCCCCAAACTTAAGCTTGGCCTTACACAAGCCAAAGATTAGCACCAACCATTCAAAAATCTTATCGTGGTAATGGTCGAGTCGGTGAAAGAATGGAGTGGAAAGAAAAGAGATGAGAAACACACGAGACCGTGTGGGAAGAAGAGTGGAATATGGTCTCGGTAATGGAGAAGAATGGCGGAAAGGAGAAAGAAGTTGAGTACGATCGTGATGGGGTAAATCGAGTGAATAAATTAGCGCAATTTGTGATGACCGATGTGTTAAAAGCGATTGCGCTAACCTATCAACCCGTCGAGAAATGAGGTCAAATCCCTCAAGATTCGCAAGAAAACATGGGTACGCCGAACTTGGTATTTGAGATGAAAGCGTAACGGTCACTTGCACGGTCGGAACAATAGGAAGGACGAAAGGGAGTGATTGAGGAAGGGTATCAGTTAAGGATTCAGGAGGGTGTATTGGAAAATTCGACACATCAAACGAAAATGGTTCAACCTCAATATTATTCTCGGTACTATCCTCATAATTCTCCTCAATATTTTCCTCAAAAATTTGCTTATCCATGCCAATATCATCAAAATCAAGACGCATATGAAGTTCGGGAGAAACATTTAATGACTCGGGATGATGAATTGGACATAAAATTTCAATTAAATCGATGGGTTCATCATCCGAAATATTCCCGGCGTCTATATCCTCAATCAAGTGAAAATCATTTTTTTTCTGACACCTCATCAAAAGCATGGATATTTATCGATTTAGTTTCTAGAGTGGAGGTGTAAAGCTCGAAAGGATTAAGTGTGGTTTCACTCGAAAGGGGTTCTTCACAATTTGGCAGATCAAACACTACAAAGTCGCACAACTCGTTTTTATTTTGAACTTGTGAATCATTTAGGACATTCGATGGAAAACTGGAGTTGTGGGCTTCAATTGGGTAAGGGTAGGTTTGATTTGGAAATCCTCTTACATTCTCATTCTGTCCAACCGCCTCCTCATACATTGAAAAATTTGGGGCTAGCGGGAAACTAGCTACCGGTTCAGCAGGTTGCATAAGGGCGTCCACGGACGCTTCCACATTCCTAACCATTTTGTTTATTGCTGCGATATACGCCTCAACGCCTCTTCCAAGCTAGACTTGGGTGGTAAGGGGGTTTCGGTAAAAGATTCGAAATCGTGTGGATATGCAAAACTCCCAACAGGCTGTGTAGAAACATTGTCCAGTGACGGTGGAAAAGTCGGGTAGGGCTGGTAGGAAGTGGGTGATTGGACAGGGGTAGGGTCAACATATGGATAAAAAGGTGAATAGTCGTGCGGATCCCTAGAACTAGATGAGTGGAGAAAGGTGAAAGATCGGCTGCGAGATTGAGCAATATGCTCAGCAATGGATATCGGCTTAGGAGTGACAGAAGGACTTGAAAAGGTGGTATCAACATATGGAGGTGGTAAAGGTAAACTTGGTTGACACAAAGTGGGTTGAAAAGTCAAATTGTTTCTCCTAGACGCCTCTATTTGATCTTTCAAAGATATTTTAGGCATGGAAGGATCGTCTTTAAATTGATCGAACAAATTGCCGAACGACGTAAAATTAGGTTCTGGATACCAAAGTTCGGTAAGAAATTTATGATGTGGGGTACCCATGATAGAAGAAAGAGAAGATGAAGAAGGTAGGTGGTGCAAGGATTTCTCAGCGACAAAAGTTGCAAGTTTTTTTTTAAAAAAACTTTCCTTTTTCTCTTTATTTAGAACTGTTTGCAAAAAGATTTTCGAGAAAAGAGTTAAGACACACTTTCGATCAACCAAAAATGCACAATCAGGCCTAGATCTAGGGTCACCTAGGTCAGCTAGACAGCTCCTAACTGTTCCAAAGGGCTAGAAATAGGACCTCAAACCGCCTCTTCACCGCCAATTGCGGCCAGGTAAGTGTCAGGGAAGTGGGAAGGAACCACAGTAGTGGGCCTAATTAAAAACCACTAGCCTTTGACACAATTGCCTAGGCACCGCAAAGTCAGGTTAGGATAAACGGCCGATGCCTATACTAGTCCTCTGTCCTATTGAGCTCGAAATCCTTAGAGGTGAGTCTAGTATTTTTTAATTAATAGTGGTCAATGCAAATGCTTTAAGTGCTTTCTAGGGTCCTGGGAAGGGTGATAAAATCCCCACCCAATCTGAATTGGTCAAAAAGCCCCTTAAAGTCCAATTAAAGATATGGAAAACAGTAAATCACTTACAATCAAATATTTTTATGAATTTCAAGGTTTACAAGTTTTCTAATTAAAATTTTCCATTTTCCGCTTGCTCTTTATTTGGAAATTTTGCAAAAAGATTTTCGATAAAAGATATGCAGAACAAAAAATATTAGTTGCAATCAATTTCTATTTTAAGCGAGGCGTAAAAATCCTGCACAAGATTTGTTATTTGGAAGGGAAAAGATTTTTAAGCGCAAAGAATCCTGCAGGAGATTTTTCAGAAGAGATATCAGAGATTCACAAAGAAGGAGATCAGAAGACTTACAGAGTTTTTTTTTTTCTCTTGCTGCCTCCACCGCGGAACCGCCGCGAGTTGCACTTCGCGACCGCGGATCCACCGCGGGTTCGTCACTCGGCAGATTTTTTTTTTTTAGATCGCCGCGGTTGACTTGTTGACTCGATTCTCCAAATTTCTTCTGTTGTCTATTGTGATATTGCTCTGTTTGTTCGGATTTGATATTTGCTGTTTTGATCTCTGTAGATTTCCAGATCCGAAGTTGTTTGTAGATCCTGCAAAATTCTCACAAAAATACCCTTTCCAAAAATAACTGATGATATATTTTTTATAATTTTTTTGATTTTTCAGATTTTTATGATTTTTCAATTTTGATTAACCCGAAATTGCAAAAAGGAAATACTACGCCATCCCCGGCAACGGCGCCATTTGATTTAGAGAAGTTTTGTCGATCAAAAATATTTACCGCAATCAAGAACGGCGTCACTTTGCAGCTAGCCGGTGAGTACGGGTCGGTCCACAGGGATGTTGTGAATTTCCTAGTCGCTCAAACGAATTAATTCCGATGGGAGCCGGATTGATTATTAAATCTAAAAACTGAATTAATCTATATCTAAATCTTGCTAGGGTTAGGTCTAGGTTAAGTTTGGAAAGTCAATAAATCTCACCGCTTTCTATACCCATATGATGATCTAATTAGGTGTTATGGTAAATATTAATAAAAGGGATTAGGATGATTGGGAAGATTGTTCTTCCTCTAGATCCTTGTCCTTCCTTTCTTAATCTTTACCCTAACCTCCATGAAAAACCTTAAAATCTGGGCCTTTAGACTACGGTATCACCGCTACCTCGTGGATAGAGTGCCGTAGGGAGCGGAATAAGAAGGTATGCATGGAGTTCTATGAAAATATATGACGGGCAAGAAAGGGAATGAGAGATCTTCGTCTCTCAAACCTACCCCAGATCTAACCCTAACAAGCGAGGAGACTACTCACTCATTAGGGAATTAAAATACATTTATCTAGGGCAGAGAATAAAAGATTAACTAGGGCAAGGAATTAAATTTATCTAGGGCAAGAATAGAAAATTAACCTAGAGCAGAAAATAAAGAACTTACAAAAAAATGATGCTCTCCAAAAGAATGCTGAAATTTATTAATGAAGGGAGGCATAAGAAATTACAATGAGTAGAGTTCCTATTTATAGAGAATAGGAAACCCTAGGTTACAATTGATTTGCATGTCTACATTTACCAAAATATCCTTAGGAAGACCTAGTCAAAGTAGACTTCAAGCTTTGGTAAAATTTTATGTTTCTGTCTCTTTAAAAGAAAGTATTGGGCCTTGGATCTTTGGGCTTCCTTATTATTTGGTTCTTTATTAAAATAGCTTCTATGTTTCTTCCAGATCTCCAGTGAATAATTGCGTTGGACTTTTAACCGTTCGCTTTGTAATCTTGGACCTTGCATTGCCTTGTACTTTGTGAATTTTATCTTTGATGTCGGCTTGATCAAGAGTCTTCTGTTTGTTGGTCAAAGTCCACTTTTGCATCGTCTTTTCATCATTTTCACTGTTTTCTGTCCAAGAACCTGTAACCTGTAATATGTAGCAGACATGCGTCAAAAGCACATGTTTATTTATAAAAAGAATAAGAATGAGGAATATAATAATACAATATTATGGTGTGAACAAGAATTGAGGCATTGTTTAGCATGCGGACAAAGGGTATTCACATGTCGCCTAGGTGAAGCTAAAAAGTTCGAGCGAGTGTCTGAAACCCATTTTCCCAAGTTTAAAGTGTTCGGAGGAACATGCAAGTGATTTTGTGGACCCTCTAGAAGAATGAAACCCTAACTCGACATGATGACCATGGAACCTCTTTTGAACCTTAGGGTTTGCGGCAGTTTAGCGGTGCCATCAGTGAGGCTTGGGTTTGCCCTTCTACGGCTGGTCCAGAGGTACTGTGGTTTATACCAGATGTTTTAGACTGCGCTCAGGTGTTGAGCTTTCGGGAAATTTTAGGACTTCGATGACTCGATCAAAAATTTTGACGTCGTCCAGATATCATGTGATAAGAGATCAACAAGCTGACCAGCTTTGGATAGTGGACCTCACCCCGATCCGTTGTGAGTTGATCGAGAACGGACGAGTATTGAGTCTTCCTCCGATTGTTGGGACGAGTTCCCGAGGACATGCTCTGCCAGATATCTTCTACAGAGTGATGAAGATATATAGAACGCGATTTCGAGTCCGTGTAAGAGACTTCGGATTGACCGTGGCCGAGAACAGTGGCAGTACGCAGATAGCATGACGTGACGTCAAGATGGACGAAGATAAAGACGAGCGGAACTAGAGGTTCGTGCGAGACACTGACGAGCTGTTGTTACTCCCCGTCGAAATTAGAGATCTGATATGCATATAGAGGCGTTAGGATGCGGACAGTTCCCGAGGAAATGTTGTGCTGAAAACGCAGATGTCCAGAAAACGAGAAAAGGTTATGTAAGAGTACCAGCCTCCGTACAGTTCGGCAGAGGCAAGATCGGAAGAGACCTTGAGCAGGATTCCTTCCAGGACACTGCTGCGATGAGATTTTCACCCAGGATCAGATGTGTGATGTGTATTCAGAGGACCAGAGGCCGATGCTAGTGACGTGCTGCTTTACGAGTGGTTGTGATGATTGACTGAGAGATGACCAGAGAAGTGCCAGGACGGAATCGTCCCCGTCAGCACACCTGACTGGGCCGATGAGCCGATGGATTGCGATATTGGTAATCCGCAGAGAAAATGAGGACCCAGAGACAGAGGACGCCAAACCGTGAGCAGGAGGCAAGCGGATGTTCTTGCTCTGCCAGTTTTAGGCGCACCAGTACTTTTTCGACATTGTAGGAGGTGTACCTCAATGTCATGTGTTGCGATTTGCGTTTTTGATCCGAGTATCATGCTTATATTGCTGGGATTTGAGTTTTGATGATTGAGTTTCATGATATTGTTTTCATGCACCTTAGTTGCACCCGATTTATGTCCTTGAGCATTCGTTTTACCAGATTTGTATTTTCGTGCGCGTTTGTACTTGATGTTCGTATTCGTGCTATGGCACTAGATGTTCCTTACGAACCTTATGCGCTTTGGTTGGATTTGTTGCGCATATTAGGCGCTTGATTTTGGATTTTTGTGCGCATCGGATGCACTTGAGTGAGATTTTTACTCGTGCATGTCGGATGTACTTGATTTAGATTTCTTTCGTGCATGATGGATGCACCTGATTTGGATTTTCGCGCATGTTGGGCGCATGATATGTGTTGTCTATAGTGCCCTCAAGGCAATTATCATAGTTGCGAACAGATAATTATGATGATTGAGGCAGGACCTATACCGATAAAACAGTCTTACTTGAGATGATAGTATGCTATCTCGTTTGTCTTTATCATCATGTACATGTTGATAGAGCCCTTAGGATTCTTGCTTGACTGGCAGCATTATGATGGAGATCATATATGTAGGAGCTGGGGTCTATAAGCAAATCCTTAAATGTCCCTAGTCGTAGGAGTATCGAGACCGGGCATCGATATTCCAGTGTAGACTAGTGTATACTGATCGAGACCCTGACGAGGGGCGGTGGCCAGGTCTCACAAGCCATTGGTGTTAGTTTGTTCACCTAAGATAGTATACAGGTGCTCATTGGGTTATGAGTACACTGGACGGACTCGCCGGGAACCTGCTAGTTGGTATTATACCTATTGTCAGATAGCAGTTCCCAGGTGACATGTGTACAGGTTAGTCTGTCGACCTGAGATCGTTATTTGTCTCGTGTGAGTTCCCACTATGCTTTGATTACTACCCTACCACGGCTCAAAGGAGTCGTGCAAACAGGTTTTAGTTGGGTACAGTCCCGAGCCATATGGAGGCAGTGATCGGATCGTCGGGGATTCGTCTCTCTCGGTATTGGGGGTTGATGTCGCGTTGTGTACGGATGGCCATCACCATAAATCCTTGGCCACGGTGGACGAGAACTATCGATCCAGGATCGATAGTTTCTCAGGTGGTGATGGGTTTCATGCCAACACTAAATATCGCGTTGTTGGGGGGTCTGACTTTATCCACCCCCCTAGACTCGATATGCGATACTCTTAGACGAACAGACCGGACTGTACGGATATTGTCACTGTCAGGCTCAGTAGGGGTTCAGGATGAGTTTGCTCGTCGGCCTCCCTTTCGCTCAATACTTGTGTAGCCGTTACGTACAGCTAGTGCCGCTGACGTGCTTGTGGTTAAACCCACTGTCAGCGTATTGACGAGTCTTTAGAGTCCCACACAGAGGGTTTTCACGGTTCAGGTGATATGGTGTACATGAGGTATGTTGATACATACAGGTGTCCGATTAAATATGTGCACATGCTGCTCAGACTTTAATCGGACGGTTGATAATACTAGCGGCTTAGGATTAAGCCGGATTATTAAATCGGGTTTTGATTTAATAATTTATATATGTATTTGTATATACGTATTCTAGTATTATTGTTCACTATTCATTTTCTCTCTTTGTTATTCGTATTTTTGTACGAATACGCGTATATGTATTTCGATACATGTACCGGGAAGTATTCCGTATTTTATACGGAATGGTTTCTAGAAGATGTGCCACCTCATTATTGATTTTTTTTCTTTTTAGAAAAATCATTTGTTTGATAATGAGGTGGAGGGTGTGAGGTGGCATGAGGCATGGAGATGCATGTAGCAAAGTATGGTTCAAGTTATGGTTGCATTTGTTTATTACTTTAATTGAAAAAGAAAAATGTTTTTTTTGAAGAACGAGAGAAGAAGGGGGCCGGCCACATATTGGTGGAGGTGGGATTCATTTGGTTACTTGATTAATTACAATAACTCTCCACTCTCATTCTCACAAAAACTTAGCCATTTTAGCTCATGAAAAAGGTTCACCTCATTGATCTTCTATGCTTTCTCATTGAGCAAAACAAGTTGAGAGAAAATTGTACTGACACTTTCATACACCCCCACTCTCCATCGCTAGCGACTTTGGAGCGTCGGTTACCTCGTTCGATGAGGTTGGAGCTTGCGCCGTTTCCCTCGGGTGGATCATCGGGGATGGAGGAAGACCGGCAACCAAACATCGTCAAAGGATCGCTAGGAGCTTGGAATGAAGACCGAAGGACTCAGATCATCTCGGTATAACCTTTCTAACTCTTAGTTAGCTCGCTAGAATAGGGTTTAAGGTCGATCCATAAATCGGGTAGCGGTAGCGCCAGTTTAGAAAAATTTTGTTCCGCATTTTGGCCGCGTTTCGACGGCCGGGGCGCTGTCGTGACCCTTCAATATGATATGTGATTTTTTGCACACCGGATGCACTCGATTTGGGATTGTTAGTTATGTATATGCCCTAGAGGCCATTGTTGTACATATGATGTATATTATAATGGATGCTTGGATATATATAGAGATGACTTTCTTGCTCGTCATGATAGTATGCTATTTGGTTTCACTTTATCTTAACATGTTGACTTGTATTGGTTTACTGTTTTTCTCTCACATGTTGATAAAGCCCTTAGGATCTGTACTTGACTACTGGGACTATGATGAGATCATACTAGTGGGGCCACGGTAGTCGATGAGTACATCCTATAACTGTTCCTAGTCGAAGGTGCATCGAGACAGGGCATCGATACACCAGAGTAGACTAGCGTATACGCATCTTGACCCATATGATGGGCGATGGATGATCTCATATCCATCGGTGTTTGAAATCAGAGATGGTGTACGGGTGCTCAGTGGAGACTGGGTACACTGGACGGACTCGCCGAGAACTCCCAGATGGTGATATACCACACGTCAGATGGCAGTTCTCCGGTGACACTGGTACAGGGTAGTCTGTAGACCCGAGATCATCATAGAGTCTTGTGTGATTCCCACTGTGCTTTGATTTCCGCCTTACCACGTCCAATAGGGCGTGCAAAACGGTGGCTTTTGGGTACAGTCCCGAATCACATGGAGGCAATGAGCGATAGGAGGGGATTCGTCTCTCCCGGTATAGGGAGTTGATGTTGTGCTGTGTTCGATTGGCTATAACTGGAAGTCCCTGACCAGGGCTGATATAAAGATTTACTGGTAAGTGTTACTAGTAGTTTCTCGACCCGTTATGAGCCACACATCGACACGACTTATCGGTTACTGGGGTCTGACGTATACCACCCCTAGACTTGATATGCGACATATCAGACGAACAGACCGGACTGTACGGGAGTGTTACTGATTGGATTCACAGGAGAACGCACAGGCTAGCGTGTTGATCTTCTGATCGCTCAATACCTGGGTGGCTGTTACGTTTAGCTGACCGCTTGCAGCTTGTGGGTGTTTGATATGATCATCACCTGCTACCGGCGTATTGACGATTCTTTAGAGTCCTACACAGAGGTTTCTTGGCTCAGGAGAAACGGAGTAGAGGTGCATATGTGATATGTACAGGACCGAGAATAATGCGATATGAGATACCGTATTATATTCTCGCGATATTTAGATATGAACCGGGTCATCGGATCAAGTGTTGATTCGATGAATCGGTACATGATATATTAGTCGGTAATATTCGATATAGCCGGATCGTCGGATCAAGTATTGATTCAATGATTTAATTTATAATAATATATATGATATATTGTATTACATTATCTAATATTGGCTCGCTTTATTATTTCATTTTTTCACTGGATGATACATTGATATATATGCGATATATGTTAATTGTATTATTTTCTTTTGTTGCAAATATATAATATATATGTGATATATATTATTGTGACATGATATGATTTATTGTTAAACATGTTTAAGGATGATTAAATGAGGTTAGGGTTTGATTAGGGTTAGTTGCTTCTTGAACCTTCTAGAAGCAATTTTCTTTTGTCATGGTTAAGATATTTTGTGATGACACATTTCCTAACCAAACCAAACCCTAACTCTAGTTATTTCTCTACACATTCTTAGCCACTCATCCTTGACCATGGTTTATACATCAATCATATACTTTTATTTCTATTCATCACAAAAGGATTTTATCATTATCTTTTCCATTATCATCTTCTTCTCTCTTGATGAAAAAGCCCACTAGAAATTCTTTATGTGATGAATAATTATGAGAAAATGATTTAAAAAGAAAGCAAAAATACTACTCTCTCATCCTCATCTCATCTAGCCCATGAGATTAGTGTGTTCATCTCTTTAGAGTGAGAAAGCTTGAGTCTTTGCAACTTCGACGTAGATCATCGGAGATTTGGAACACTTCAAGCTAGCATGGATCGTTCGAGTCGTGGAGCCTCTCATGAGTCCGGGAGATCGTGGATCACGACAAAGGGACTTCTACTCGGAGCTTGTGAAGCGAAGGAGCGGACTACAAAGGTTGTAATCCCTCACACTTAGATAAAAGTTATCATCTTGCATGTTTAACCCTAATAATCTAGCAAAGATCCCGGCTTTGGGTTGTTCGGCACGTCTAAATTTTTATCCGGGCATGTTTGATGCCTTATGAACCTTCACAAGAGTGCCTAGGAACCCTACAGTGGTATCAGAGCCTAGCTAGAGCATTAGGCGATGTGTTTACGAAGTTAAAACTCCGATCGAACCCGTACCGACAAAATTTAACCCCTCTCTGGAAATTTTTCAAAAACTGGGTTTTTTCTGAATTAAAAATACGTAAAAAAATCGGCAGGGAATTCTAAGAATTACCATGAAACACGGGCCCACAATTCGTCTAAACGACGGCGGAACCGCGGCGAAAGCATGCTTTACGCGGCGGTTCCGCGGCGGAATTATGGATTGGTGACACGTGTTTTTCATGGTAATATCCGTAGGTGCTTGTTGATGCTTCTGGGTATTTTTAATCTGTTTCAAGTGTTGAATATTCTGGGGTTTGTTTTGCAATAGTATACTCGATCGGAAATTTTAAATTCGTATTTCTTTCCGGATATTTAGAAACTGTTAAACTAGTTGAACGGATATCATTAACCCACTTTTTCCCGGCACATAAAACTTTCAAGTGTTGAATTTTTATCGGGTTTAAATCTTTCAGAAAAATTGTACAAGTTAAGCGGTGGACCCTCTAGAAGACAACAAACCTTAACTCGATTATGTGACCGTCTTGAACTGCCTTTTGAACCTTTGGGTTTGGGGAGTACGGCGTGCCACATGTGAGGCGTTGGCTTGACCCTTCTACGGCTGGATCACTGGTACTGTAACATATTCTGGGATTATTTGAACTCCGCTCAAGTGTTGAGCAATTTAGGAAATTTTGGGTATTTGATTATCTGTTCGGAAAGTTTAATACTGTCTATTTATCTGGAATGTGATACAATATGTGGAATTCATAGGGTTAGGCATGAAATGCGGAGTATGTGATATTTCGGATTTATGATGTCTAAAGTGATAGTGAATTCCAAATATTGTAGTTTTACACTTTCTTTTCTGTGACCATAAGTGTAATATGTGATATCGCCGGTTTCGTTGCTATATGTCAACGACAATTAGGATGCGCATATTTACTTACGTTGATGATATGAGATATTATGTGTTGCTGTGATATGTTATATTGGATCGTCGCGTTCTGAATAGCCGGGGGTTTTATGTGAGATGAGGGTTTTTATTTTCATTCATGTAAAATTCATTTGTAATGTAATATTCTTTTATTTGGGGCACTTCCAGGTTGAGGTTGATGTCACCAGTGTATATTATTTACTTTTCCGCATTAGGTAGACCCAAGGAGGGGAGCACAAGTAACCGGGTTCTAGGGTCCAGTGGGAGGCCATCTCGAGGAGTCGAGACCGGGTCTCCTAACCCTAGAATTGGCAGTGTTACTTGCCGCTCTCGTAGGGGTCTTGGGATGTGGGTTTGGCTATTCGTCGCGACCGTGGAATCCGTGTTTTATACAGGCTCGTATTGAAAACACGGACGTCCTAGTATATCCAATATTTCATATATGTTCTTCTGCTGCAATGTTCTGTGATGAGATCATATTACTGCCTGAGACGAATGCTTATACTATATATATATGCTGATATATAAATATTACTGCTTTCATTTCTTCTGTGATGCTTAGGAAGCATAAGCTGATGGGATTTTTATTAATGAGATTAATAAAAAGAAAAGAAACCTAAAGATGTTGTAGAATCAAAACTTTATAAAAAGGGTAGCTACAGTTTTGCTTTGCACAGTGATATATATGATATATCCTGCACCTTATTCGATGGGGAAAGAGCTGACGATCCCTTCACCGGGAGTGACCTCTTTAGCGAAACTGGCAGATGCTACAAAACGCGGTTTGTCTTTTGAATGCTTTTAGTGTTTTGCTTTGCACAGCGGTATATATGATATATCCTGCACCTTATTCGATGAGGAAAGGGCCGACGATCCCTTCACCGGGAGTGACCCCTTTAGCGAAACTAAGAAAAAGCCTCAAAAACACTCCTTTTCAAAAACACTCGATTCTACGACGATATCAAGTTCATTACGCTCAGGGTTTTCTGAAAAACCTGCGTAGCCCTCCGTCATTTCAGATAAAGACTATTTAATATTCGTGCTTCGTTTGTTGGCCTTTGTCAAGGCGTAGTGTGCGGTAGCTAACTGGTACTTATCTGTTTAAACATATGATGTGATTGGATTAGGGTATTCGTACGACCTTGTTGGCCTTTGTCAAGGGTCGTGCGGGTGGGTTTACTTTCAATCAAGAAATGACGGGTTGAACTTGACTAGCTTCCTATGGTTTGTTGCCCTTTGTCAAGGTCATAGGGGTTAGGGGCAAAAGCATTATCGGGAATTTCAAGTGTTGGAATTTGCAATGAGATTGCATACCTCCTATGAGATAGTTGGATCCCGATACCCACTGCGAGTAAGTGTTACTCCTGGGAGAGTTTACACAGGACAATTAGCCGATCAAGTAGGTGTCTAGAAAAGTGTTAACGGGGTTACGCCTCTGGGAAAACGAGGTTTACTTTAATTAGGTCCGTGCGAAAGCACGGGGAACCTCCCTCAAAGTACCGACACTGATCTGGCTGAAAGATTAACGAAATTGTAGGGTGTAATTAATCCCGGCTAATCTTACCTTTTAGGGTTTTAAGGTAGATTTGATAAAAACAGTGGGAGACATCCTGATTAGATAAGATAATAACCAATCTAATCTTGCAAGAGCATACGCTAAAGTGTTTTTCTTCTCTCTCTCTCCAGGTAGCGACCATGTCAGGCCATAATCAAGATAATAAAATGGATGTATTGACTGAACCCGATTATTATACTGTGCAGGGGAACGTTGGACCCGTTCTTTCTTATAAGAGTTATAAGACTGAACAGGAAACAGGAGAATATCTGGATTCTCACGCCGCCCAAAAGAACATACATGTTGATGCATCTTCTTCGGGTGTGTTAGTTATTGAGAACTGTTTCTCAGTTCACCCTACGTCCTGGGTATTAGATACCGGATCAGGATCCCATATATGTAAACAGTTACATGGGCTACGTAAAGGTAGAGAACTAGGAAAAGGTGATCATTCCATTCAAGTAGGGAACGGTGCAAATGTTGCAGCCAAAGCAGTTGGCGAATATCACCTAGTATTACCAAGTAGTGATACACTGATTCTAAATAAGTGCTATTATATACCGAACATGATGTGCAACATTATATCAGTTTCTTTATTAAGTAAAGAAGGATATAATTTTGTAGTAAAGGATAATGTTATGAACATATTCCTAGATCAAAAGTTGATTGCATCAGGCTCGTTACATAATGGCATATTCATTCTAAATCAGAATACAGTCCTAAATATACAAAACACACACAAGAGGAAAAGTTCAGATATGAACGAATCCTACTTGTGGCATTGTAGACTTGGTCATATCAATGCGACACGACTGGCTAAGTTACATAAGGATGGTTATTTGAATCCATTCGAATTATCATCTTATGATACTTGCCATTCATGTCTCAAAGAAAAAAGGACCAAAGCTCCGTTTAGTGGACACGGAGAAAGAGTTACCGAACTCTTAGGACTGGTACATAGTGATGTATGCGGTCCCATGTCTACGCATGCCAGGAACGGTTCTTCCTACTTCATTACATTCACTGACGATCTCTCAAGATTCGGATATGTGTTCCTGATGAAACACAAGTCTGAAGCTTTTGAGAAATTCAGAGAATATAAGCACGAAGTAGAGAATCAAACGGGCAAAAGTATTAAGATTCTTCGATCTGATCGAGGAGGTGAATACTTAAGCAGTGAGTTCCTAGATTATCTAAAAGAGAATGGGATTCTCTCTCAGCTTACTCCTCCTTATACACTACAGCACAACGGTGTATCTGAGCGGAGGAATCGCACCCTATTAGATATGGTGCGCTCGATGATGAGTACAGCCGAGTTACCTATTTCCTTCTGGGGGTATGCACTGGAGACAGCAGCATACCTATTGAATCAAGTTCCAACTAAATCTGTACCTACCACACCATATGAGATATGGAGTGGGAAGAGACCATGTCTTAAACGAGTTAAGATATGGGGTTGTCTGGCCTATGTCAAAAGGCAAAATCCAGACAAACTCGAGGCACGGTCAGTTCTATGCAAGTTTGTGGGATATCCCAAACATTCTCATGGATATCTTTTCTACCATCACGAGGAACAAAAGATGTTTGTTTCTCGACATGCCACCTTTTTAGAAAAGGAATTTCTTACAAAAGAAATTAGTGGCGAAGAGGTAGAACTGGAAGAATTTCCAGCTACACAAACTCAAACTGAAACTGAAGATTTGGTAGAACCGAAGGATTCAATAGTACCCAACGAACCCCAGCCTCTCCGCCGATCTAGTAGGGTTTCTCGTCCACCTGAGAGATACTACGGTTTTCTCATTGATGGTGGAAGCGAGGATTGCATCATGGATGATGATGACCCGACTAGTTTCGAGCAGGCCATCACGAGTGGTGACTCTGTGAAATGGCTGGATGCAATGCGATCTGAGATGGAATCCATGTACACCAATAAAGTATGGATTTTAGAAAATGCTCCTGAAGGGGTAAAACCCATTGGGAGCAAGTGGATTTTTAAAAAGAAATTTGGTGTAGATGGAAAAGTTGAGACTTTCAAAGCTAGACTTGTAGCAAAGGGTTTTCGTCAACGACCAGGTGTGGATTATGACGAAACCTTTTCTCCAGTGGCTATGCTTAAGTCCATCCGGATCTTACTTGCCATTGCTGCATACCATGACTACGAAATCTGGCAAATGGATGTTAAGACCGCCTTTCTAAACGGTGATTTAGAAGAGAGCGTGTACATGACTCAGCCAGAGGGCTTCGTAGATAGTGGGAGCAGCGGAAAGGTGTGCAAGCTGCTTAAATCCATTTATGGGTTAAAGCAAGCATCGCGGAGTTGGAACATCTGTTTTGATGTTGTAGTCAAAGAGTTTGACTTCATCAAAAATATAGATGAACCTTGTATCTATAAGAAGGTAGTAGAGGGTAAGGTTGTCTTCCTCGTATTGTACGTGGATGACATACTCTTGATAGGAAATGATATTCCTATGCTGCAATCAGTCAAGCTCTTCTTATCACAGAGATTCTCAATGAAAGATCTAGGTGATGCCTCCTGCGTATTGGGAATCATGATCTATAGAGATAGATCTAAACGGATACTGGGATTGTCCCAATCCAGGTACATTGACACCATACTAAAGAGGTTTAGTATAGAAGAATCCAAGCGTGGGAACCAACCCACGATCTCTGGACTCACTCTCTCCAAAGAGATGTCTCCCAAGACTGATTTGGAGAGAGCTCGCATGCAAGGGATACCCTATGCTTAGGCAGTAGGCTCTATCATGTATGCGATGCTATGTACCAGACCCGATGTAGCATACTCACTAAGTGTAGTGAGTCGGTATCAAGCAGATCCTGGAGAGAGTTATTGGACAGCAGTGAAGAACATTCTCAAGTACTTACGAAGGACTAAGGAGATGTTCTTAGTGTATGGTAACGGAGGACTCCAGGTGGAGTCCTTTACCGATTCCAGCTTCCAAAGTGATAAGGACGACTCTGAGTCGCATTCGGGTTTTGTCTTTACCCTAAATGGAGGGGCGGTATGTTGGAAGAGTTCCAAACAGGATACCGTTGCAGACTCAACGATGGAGGCTGAATACATCGCTGCCAACGATGCTGCCAAGGAGGCTGTCTGGATAAAGAAGTTCATTAGTGAACTTGGTGTGGTTCCATCCATTGAGCATCCAATACCTCTGTATTGCGATAACAATGGAGCTGTGGCGTTAGCCAAGGAACCCAGGTCCCATCAAAAGTCCAGACATATTCTGAGGCGGTATCACCTGATCAGGGAGATAGTTGATCGCCGGGAGATCGAGGTCAGGAGAGTAGATACGAAGGACAACACTGCGGATACATTCACGAAAGCTATTCCCCAGATACAGTTTGAGAGATTATTCGGGATGCTAGGTATGAGATACTACAACAGCTGGCCTTAGTGCAAGTGGGAGATTGTTAGTTATGTATATGCCCTAGAGGCCATTGTTGTACATATGATGTATATTATAATGGATGCTTGGATATATATAGAGATGACTTTCTTGCTCGTCATGATAGTATGCTATTTGGTTTCACTTTATCTTAACATGTTGACTTGTATTGGTTTACTGTTTTTCTCTCACATGTTGATAAAGCCCTTAGGATCTGTACTCGACTACTGGGACTATGATGAGATCATACTAGTGGGGCCACGGTAGTCGATGAGTACATCCTATAACTGTTCCTAGTCGAGGGTATATCGAGACAGGGCATCGATACACCAGAGTAGACTAGCATATACGCATCTTGACCCATATGATGGGCGATGGATGATCCCATATCCATCGGTGTTTGACATCAGAGATGGTGTACGGGTGCTCAGTGGAGACTGGGTACACTGGACGGACTCGCCGAGAACACCCAGATGGTGATATACCACACGTCAGATGGCAGTTCTCCGGTGACACTGGTACAGGGTAGTCTGTAGACCCGAGATCGTCATAGAGTCTTGTGTGATTCCCACTGTACTTTGATTTCCGCCTTACCACGTCCAATAGGGCGTGCAAAACGGTGGCTTTTGGGTACAGTCCCAAATCACATGGAGGCAATGAGCGATAGGAGGGGATTCGTCTCTCCCGGTATAGGGAGTTGATGTTGTGCTGTGTTCGGTTGGCTATAACTGGAAGTCCCTGGCCAGGGCTGATATAGAGATTTACTGGTAAGTGTTACTAGTAGTTTCTCGACCCGTTATGAGCCACACATCGACACGACTTATTGGTTACTGGGGTCTGACGTATACCACCCCTAGACTTGATATGCGACATATCAGACGAACAGACCGGACTGTACGGGAGTGTTACTGATTGGATTCACAGGAGAACGCACAGGCTAGCTTGTTGATCTTCTGATCGCTCAATACCTGGGTGGCTGTTACGTTTAGCTGACCGATTGCAGCTTGTGGGTGTTTGATATGATCATCACCTGCTACCGGCGTATTGACGATTCTTTAGAGTCCTACACAGAGGTTTCTTGGCTCAGGCGAAACGGAGTAGAGGTGCATATGTGATATGTACAGGACCGAGAATAATGCGATATGAGATACCGTATTATATTCTCGCGATATTTAGATATGAACCGGGTCATCGGATCAAGTGTTGATTCGATGAATCGGTACATGATATATTAGTCGGTAATATTCGATATAGCCGGATCGTCGGATCAAGTGTTGATTCGATGATTTAATGTATAATAATATATATGATATATTGTATTACATTATCTAATATTGGCTCGCTTTATTATTTCATTTTCTCACTGGATGATACATTGATATATATGCGATATATGTTAATTGTATTATTTTCTTTTGTTGCAAATATATAATATATATGTGATATATATTATTGTGACATGATATGATTTATTGTTAAACATGTTTAAGGATGATTAAATGAGGTTAGGGTTTGATTAGGGTTAGTTGCTTCTTGAACCTTCTAGAAGCAATTTTCTTTTGTCATGGTTAAGATATTTTGTGATGACACATTTCCTAACCAAACCAAACCCTAACTCTAGTTATTTCTCTACACATTCTTAGCCACTCATCCTTGACCATGGTTTATACATCAATCATATACTTTTATTTATATTCATCACAAAAGGATTTTATCATTATCTTTTCCATTATCATCTTCTTCTCTCTTGATGAAAAAGCTCACTAGAAATTCTTTATGTGATGAATAATTATGAGAAAATGATTTAAAAAGAAAGCAAAAATACTACTCTCTCATCCTCATCTCATCTAGCCCATGAGATTAGTGTGTTCATCTCTTTAGAGTGAGAAAGCTTGAGTCTTTGCAACTTCGACGTAGATCATCGGAGATTTGGAACAATTCAAGCTAGCATGGATCGTTCGAGTCGTGGAGCCTCTCATGAGTCCGGGAGATCGTGGATCGCGGCAAAGGGACTTCTACTCGGAGCTTGTGAAGCGAAGGAGCGGACTACAAAGGTTGTAATCCCTCACACTTAGATAAAAGTTATCATCTTGCATGTTTAACCCTAATAATCTAGCAAAGATCCCGGCTTTGGGTTGTTCGGCACGTCTAAATTTTTATCCGGGCATGATTGATGCCTTATGAACCTTCACAAGAGTGCCTAGGAACCCTACAGGGATATTATTGTCGGGTAACCCGATGCACTGGACAGTTGCTTTCGTGCACACCCGTTGCACTTAGTTTTGCTTTTGTGCATATTGTGGAACTTTTTTTTGATTTTGATTTCCGTGCGCACCAGACGCACGCGATTATTGGATACGCCTTTTGAGGCTGATTTTGCTTTTGAGCACCTTGTTTTCATGATAGGCACTATATTATGAAGTAGCTAAACAGGACTGATCCGAGGACAGTACCTGAGTACTTTGCATGCATTAAAAGTTTACCAAGAGGTTTTTGAAAAGGAGTTATAGTCTCGTTATTTACTACGTGTCCGTGAGCGACACGAACGTTTATAAAGGAAAACCTTTTGGGATATTTTGAAAAGGACGGAACGTGTATTTAGGAAAACATATATGGACATATATTATTATTTTAAAATGAACGTTCGTCACTTATGCCGTGAATTACGCATTCATGCGGCGATTTAGAAAGATTTTTGCATGAATTTTATTTAGTTCTTGAAAGTTTTTCAAGGATGCGTACTATACATGTATTATAGTATTTGACTAGTGTCTATTGGATTTCAGTAGTGGATTTCGAGATCTGTATCTCCACTGTAACTCCGAGGGTATGCGTGCAAATCTGATGATTTGCGTGACGCTTGACGGAGTTCGATTTTGAGTTTCGTATTCGTTTTCAGGCGCACGCGATGCACGGTGCTATTTCTGTATCTTCCGTGATTTCGGAGCCCCGTCGATTTGAGCTGATTATTGAAATGTTTTAGATTTTGAGGGTTTAAATTTAAATTCGGGGACCGAATTTATTTAAGGGGGGAAGATTGTAACATTTCAGAAAATATAAAATATTATTTTTGGAATTTAATACTAAAATAATATATTTCCCGAAAACTGCCCGATTTGCGAAATTGGGGTTTTCGAAAAAGGGTATAAATATATACCAATAATTGTGAAATAAATGGAAATTAAAATGATTTATTCATTTAAAAATATATTTAAAGGATTTGGCATTCTTAAAATTTATTATATGCAGTTTTGATAAAAACCCGATTAGTGCACTGCTAATCGTGATTAAGCCAAATCCGTGTTTCTACAGTTTTCATGGTTAGTTCCACATGACATGTTACATGTTATTTCATTTGTGTTGTTTTTATTAGGGTGTATGTGTTATTGGTGAGAAAAGAATGGAAAAAGGTGTAATGATGACTTGGAGAGAGAGAGGGGACACAATGATGAGAATAGCATGCTAGGAGAGAGAATGAGAGTGAGAAAGTGAGAGAGGGGGAGAGAGTGCTACCTCATTTCTCCCTCCACCATTTTCTTCTTCTTCTTCCTTATCCCCCCCATCTTCTACCCTCTTGACCCACCCCAAAAACCTTACCAAAACCCTAAACCCCTTTCACAAAAGTTGATCTTCTCTTCACCCTCTACACATTGGACCAAGCAAAGTTCGATTTTGACGACTTGTAGAGCTAGGGCTGTCTAGAGTGGCCTAAATAAGGTATAATTTCTTCCATGTGGTTAGTTTAAGATTCTTTCTATTCTAGTTTTAGTTTAGAATTGGTTTGATGATGGGTTTGTGAACTTGAGAATTTCTAGAGAAGGGCTTGGGGTGATTGAGTGGAATTAGTGATGTTAGTGGCTGTCAATAAGACCCTTTAGGTGATTCTAGAGCTGGGATTTATCATAGAGATCAAAACACGGATTTAGGAATTGATCCATATCGGTTTTGCTAGGAAATAGGGTGTGCAGGGAAATCTGGAGCAACCCGGGGGATTTTTGAGAGTAGCAAATGTTCAGTTGATAAAACTGCACATTTGTATTACATTTTTCCTACCATTCTCATATTAAAAAAGGACTTTATTATAATATATTATACATATGAGGGTTTATGTGTAAAAACACCATTTTCCATGTGTTAATATATTTTAATTAGTATTTGGTAGGAAAATGTATGCAAATAATATTATTGACCTAATCCTAGTAGAACAAAGTCTACTAAAATCTTATTTGAGTTGTTGTGCAGAATATTTCCAAGTTGTGCAGAATTTTCCAAGGCTAGAATCAAGCAAATCAAGTTGTTGAAGAAATCTTGCCAAATTAAGAAGCAAAACTTGGAGACCAAGTCTGGAAGCAACCGAGAGAAGATTTCTGAATTCTAAAGGTGCCTTGGATTGCCAAATGTCACAATCAGAAAGCCTAAGAAAATTGATGAAGAGATCCTCACCATTGGCCGCGGATCCGCGGCCATACCCCCTCTTTGGCCGCGGATCCGCCGCAATAATAGGGAGTTGGAAGGCAAGATTTTTGGAGATCAATCATTGCTAAATTTTAGCAAGTTTTCAACAATAAGATTCTGGCTTTGCACTATAAAAGGGCACCGAGAGCCTCTTGAAAAAATCATCAAGCCGAAGAGATCACGAAGTCCAAGACGGCTCACGCATCCAGGCTGATCATCAACTGTTCGACTACCTCCTTAGGAAAGATCGAGAAGCAACTAGTTGTAATCATTTTCTATGGATTAAAGTGTAGTTTGTTCAAGTCAATTAATAAAGGTAGTTATTTTTATTTAATTATTTTTGCATCTTACATTATGTTTTCCCTCTCTCTCTTTTCATCTTCTTCTCCCAACATGCGCGAGTAATTCTCCGCTTGTTAGGGTTCGTAGGATTAAGGTAGGCTAATGGACGATGAAAATAATTAAACCCTTTTTAAGTCCTATAAAGTTTAGGAACTTTATCAAAAGAATCATTAACATCCTAATCGGGCGCGCTAGCAATTCTTTGCTAGTTCCTACCGCGATTAGAGATTAGATTAATGATTGTTTTGGTAAAGCTAGATAATGAACGGAGTTCCGTGTCGAGATAAGGGTTAAGAGTGGGATTCCTTTTCCCTCCAGAAACCCTAATCTACACGCATCACCGTCGTTCTAGTTCTAAATCTATTAATGGATAAAAAGGGTAACTTTTAATTAATCATCCATAACTACTAAATCCTAACGAACCCTACAAGCCCTCTTATTATATTAATTACATCTTTAAAATAATCTAGATCTATATTTTACATTCTTGTTTAACGTAGATCTAGAAATCTTTCTATAAAATTCTTTATCCCTCCTCTCTTTCTCAACACATCTAAAGTAAAAGTAAAAGGTTCCACGTTTCCCAGAGGACGACCCGTACTCATCTCGGTCTAGCTACGTGCGACACCGTTATTGATTGCGGTTAACTACAAAAACACACTCTTTCCGAACCAATCAGCAAACAACTCTAGGGACCAAATTAGGGTACTAGGAGACCACCCCGACCATACGGAGCCCAACAGAGCCTAGGGGGCTGAGGTGGCCGGATTTTTAAGGTAAGTGGCCGGCCACTTGGTGGGTAGGGGTGTCCAGGTTGTTTCCATAGCTCATATGCACCCTATATAGCACCCCAGTATTGCTTGTGCACCTTGTTTTGGCCTCAGTAAAAATATGGAAGCACTTTGGTGTGATTTTGGCTATGTTTTCCGTATTTTGAAATGTTTAGTTTTGATATCTGTATTTGTATTTGGTTGTTGGATGTTTGCACATCAACAACAATGGGTGTTTGGTTGATTTTGTATGCGTAGGCCATAGGTTCTGACCTATGAGCATTGCGCGTACCGTTTTGGATTTCAGAACTTGATTTTAATAGCGTGGCGATATGTGTTTTTATTTTAGGTACCTTCGCATAGATTCCGAGGCGACAGAGCGTGGCGTCATCGACTTCAGCAAGCGAAGACCAATGTGAGTAGATCTATATCTACGGGGGAAGTCGGGTGGATGGCGTATAGCACCCCCGCACACTTTGATGGAAACCGATTTATATATAGATTATGGTTAATGAAACCTTTAATAGAAAACTATATATAGAGTAAAAGGGTAGTTTGAGAACCATAATTGAAACTAAAGGATAGCTAGAAGTGATATAATACAGCTAATATGTGATGACGGGATTTGAGGATGATGTTTGACGATATTACCGTTTATGGTACTATAGGACTAGATAGCCGACGTAAGTGTGTCATCCGAACCATACTTATTTCTAAACTGAAGAATCGTATGCATCTTTTAAACAGATACCCTGAGGGACGTTACGGATTTTCAAATGATATATTTTCTTTAAAAACACCATAGCCCCTACTTTCAAAACTACGATTCGCATCTTTCAAAAACTGTTTGTATGGTTCGGGTGTGTATGTTAGATTAGATACTTATGGTTATAGTAAAGGTAGAGCGTATTTGTAAGATTGACTTGATGAGGGATATAAATGCGATGAAAAGAATATATGACGCGATATGATGATTTGATGATATGTTGGTATACGGATGCGAGTCGATTGAGATGATTTATACCCTGCCGGTCCCCTGATATGAGATTATTGCGGATGTGACCTGGGACATAGGTATATAGAGATATTTATATATGTTGTGAATCGTGAGTGATAGTCGTACGAGATGTTAGGTCCGTACCCTCCTCGTCTTATAGGATGATAGAATCCCTGATAGCTTAATGCCGCCGTACGATGATTTTCCGTACGTGACGAGTTGAGTTGAGGTTTGATCCATACCCTTGACTAGAGAATGTCGTACGATGGGGTATACCGTACGGGATGTTGTCTGGCTAGATGCCGATTGATTGATTCACCGACTCGATCATGTTAGATACGTATACCCGTCAGCATTTGCATATGATTTACCTTATGATGCATTCATATTATTCTCATGGCATTTCTTATACCTGTGCTAGTACACCTGCACCATTATCGATGATGCGTATGTTACACGTACATAGATTTGCCGGCTCACACACTTCATCTTCAATAATTGCCATGTCACTACACAGTAGGGTTGTTGCATCATGATATACATATTGTACGCCTTACTTGCGCACATACATATTGTACACCATACTTGCGTACATACATATTATACACCATACTTGCAGACATACACATTTGTACGTCCATACTTGCGTATATATACATATGCACCTTTATACGGTATTGCATTCGATTTTGGAGATTTGAGAACCGCATGATATATTTTAAAAATGGATTCATTTACAAGAGTGGTTTCCCCTCGATATGTCAATATTACTGTTCCATGTTGCATGATATACGGATATGCTTACATCCTGTTATATGTCGCATACATCATGCTTTACGCTTTTACACATTGAGATATGCTGTTTTCATGAGATTTCTGGATTTGAGAACCGTGGCGATTTCAAAGAAAAGCATGTACTGTTTTTAAAACCCGGTTTCTCTTAATATGATATTTCAGTGCGTCCACCATGTGTTTTCTCGGTTCTGAGAGTGGCATGTGAAACCCGATTCGAGAAGCGGTAGGCACCGTCTACGGGTACATGGTGGACCCGGTGAGGTACCCTGGGGCAAGAAGACTCGTATATGTTAGACGGTGAGCCTGGCAGGGGAGCACTACCCATCGGTGATAGTATTTGGGCTCGGCAGATATCAGGAGGATACCTACCGGAGTCGAGAGATGATATAGGCCGATCCGGACTTACGGAGCCTGTGGGCCGATCCGGACTAACGGAGCCCGAGAGATATGAGGATTTACGTGTCGATGCTGGACATGGGTTTCATGATTTTGAGGTGTCATGAGGGACACATGTTGATTTATATCCTCATATTTTCATGCATATACTTTCATGATATTTACATGCATGATGTTGTTGTGTCAGTGGTTGACACGTGGACGAGATCCACATGCATACATACATTGATTATATGGGTGGACGAGATCCACATGCATACATACATTGATTTTATGGTTGGACGAGATCCACATGCATACATGTATTGATTATACTGTTAGATGTTATCCACATGCTTATAGGTATTAACTACCTTATTGGCACATATACAGACCCGGTCACCCTAGATATCATAGTATTACTTTCATGATATAGTTGACCTAGGAGTCATTGTTTATTCGATTTCTACTTGTTGATATATTTCTATTCACGAGTTGGCAACTCACCCCCGTTGTGCCACAGTTCTTGCAGGTAGACCGCAGGGATCAGGAGCGGCTTCGCTGGCACACAGTTGCATTCGGGTGTTTTGCATTGGTAGGTGGGAAATTTGTATCGTACCCACTCTTGTATCTGCATTTCATATTGTATCTAGTCAACTCCATCAATCAAAATTAGTAAATTGTATAAGTAATGAGACTTAGTGGGATTGTGGTAGCGAGATTTAAAGCGAGGGGTTTTCCGCTACTTGTGGTTTTTATGTCTTGTTTTTCTTTGTCTTTATGGTGATCTTCGTTGTTGGGCGTCGTATACTTATATATATTGTCTAGCGTGGTTGTGATCCGCCGTTTGGCGAAGAGCTAGCTCCCGCTTGGGGATGCCTGTATCATTATCTTGTATATGTGGTTTTGGATCAAAATATACAAAGGAGGTGCTGCCCAAATTTTTAAAAAGATGAAATATGTTTTCAAACTAGTAAATTCCACTTGCATTTTCATGTCCCTTTTTTATGCATTTTAAGAAAAACTTGACCTCATTATACCTTTATTTCAAAACTTCACCTCCTTTATTTTCTTAAAAAGGTTTAGATTTCTGGGTTTCAGCTTACTTGAATTACGTTACGCCTTTAGACGTTGTGTGATTTAAGTGCTGGTCATGAGCTAATATTTCTGGTCATGACAATACCCCTACGTGTGTAAAAGGCATCCCTACACTTAGAGAATTCAATTCAAGCTATCATACTCTTGTCCATCTTCCAAAGTACTTTATAGTTGGTGAATATTTTCGATAAAATTACTCACACATTCTTCATGCGACCGTTAATACTTCTTGAGGTACTAACCGACCGATTACAAACTGTGCTTGCGCATTTAGGCGTAATTTCTCGTTTCGCAACACCTAAGGCTTAGTAGTGGCTCCCAAACTAGTTGGTATAAGGCATTAGGTGATAAAACACCCTCGCTATATTTTTTTATGCTGCCTTAAGCAATTACAAAACCAGTGTTCATTTTTTTTTCTTCACCTCTTATATTTTATTTTATTTTCCTTTATACTAAGGCTTTTAGACAAGAGCATTTCAAGGTATCCTCTACTATCCTAAGTTTCAAGATGTGTGTAAATGCGTATAGTAGGGTATCAACGTTCCAATGTTTGGCCTCAAGAATAGGCACTATTTTTCAGACTTATTTTTATCCTCATATTAGCAATTTCCTTCATCTTACTAACCCTTGGGACAACAGCTCATAACTACTTATTACTAGTTTCATTTAAGAAAACATCTAATTTTCTTGCTTTTCTCAAACTATTCATATCTTTCATATGTAAATTTTCACTTTCAAACATTCATCATTTAAATTTTTTTGTGTGTGCTTATATATAGTATAATGCAAAGTAATGCGTAAATAAGCACAAACCTCCCCCAAGCCTGTTTGCAGCAGTGTCCTCACTGTTGTTTCTTATAAATCTCAAAAACCTGTAGACTTAGAAGGAAAGGTTATTAACGGGGGAAACAAAAATTGAAAGTGAGAATCCTCTCCCAAACTTATTTTTGGCTCACAATTTTGAGGACAAATTTTATTTTGAAGAGCCAAAAATATAAAAAAAAAACCCAACTTAAGTTAAACAATATTAAGCATTTTAAAGGGGGTAAATTTATTTGGTCAATATAAAACTTTACAAAGACCAAAAGTTAATACCAACCATTCAAAGATTTTATCGATGTAACGTATAGGTCGGTGGAAGAACATGTTATATAGAGCCAAGAAAAAGTGGGGAAGAGATAAGTGGAATATTGGAAAGGGTTTGCGTGAACGTGAATGTGAAGAGATAAGAGATGATAATAAATAAAAACGAGAATGTGAATGATCAGAAATGAGTGGAATATGAGCATTCTCGTATTTTATAAGAAGAAAGGGTGGTGGTTCAACTTATATAGGTGGAGGTTGATTAATCACAAAATCCGTGTTGTTTAGGAATGCAAGTTCGTCAGCAAAAAGTTCTTCAAAACTTTCATCGATGGTGTAATTGAACATTTTGCTGTCAGTAAGTTTTGTGCCAGAATTTATCATACTTGATTTGTCAAAAATTATGGAGGTAGGAGACTCGAAAAACTCATCTACCTCATTTTCAAAAGTATCCAAATCAAGTTGGCATTTTGGAATTATCAAACTTGAATTATCGGATTGTGATTCATCAACGCTCAATGAAATTATAGGAAGAATAAAAGAAGAACCTGAGAAAGTAGAAGGTGAAATGGGTAAACAAATTGGTGTGTCGAGTATCGCTGAACCAGATGTGGAAGATGAAGGATGAATTTCGGTCTGCTGTTCGGTTTTAAAATTATCATCAACTTCAAGACGCATATGGGATTCGGGAAGAATAATTAAAGGCTCGAGATGATTACCACAAGGAAGTGAAAGGACCTGATGAATTGGTGGGACAAACTCATCCAAAATTTCGGGTTCATCATTCAATATATCCCCAACGTCAATCTCCTCATTCAAGTGAAGATTAGAATTCTCAAATACCTCATTAAAATTATGGTTTTCAATTAATTTTTGTTCAAGAGTGGAGGTGTAGAGATCACAAGGGTTGGGTATGGTTTCACTTGAAATGGACCCTTCACAATCGGGTAAATCAAACACTACAAAGCCACACAACTTATCATACATTCTATTTTCAATTGATGAATCAATTGGTGTACTCGATGAATCTATGAAACTGGAGTTGTGGATTTCAAGGGAGGTTTGATTAGGAAGGGTGTACAGTTCTCACTACCCAAATTCTCACTTTGTCCTATGGCAGTATCATACACTGAAAAATTTTGAGCTGGTTCAAAACTAGTTGCTCGTTTATACTCGGTCATGCTTTCTGCTAATTCCTTTCTGAGGCGGCGCATCAATTCCACACCTTCTTCTAATTTCCGCTCAAGACTAGACTTGGGTTGATAAGGGGTTTCAGCATAAGATTGAAATTCTTGTGGATAAGTAAAACTCCCAAATGACTGATTAGAAGGACTGTCTAGAGAAGGTGTAAAAGTCGGGTAAGATTGATAAGAATTGAATGGTTATGAAAATGGGGCAGGAGTAGGATCAACATTATGATAAGAAGAATATCGATATGGGTTGGTTGGTTGGCATTTTCAATAGATATCACATATGCCAAAAACCGATTATGAAATTCTTCTTTAGAAAGTGGTGGTGATGGTTGATATTGGTCTAGATTGAAACTTTGGCCATTAGCCCTCGCTATATGCTCAGCAATGGACATGCGTTTAGGAGTTCCTTCACTCGTAGTATCAACTAAAACAGATGTAGAATTAGGATATGATTGATAAGACCTGGACTGTGGTGGCCAACTGTTTCTACCCGCTTATTCTATCCGATCTCGTAAAGACATGGGAGAGTCGGATGGTATACCGAAGCGATTACGAAGACAAGAAATATCTGGTTGTGGATAGCAAAGCTCGGCAAGAGTTTGTCTGTTTGGATTACCCATTATAAGAAGAAAAGAGGGAGGGAAGGGTAAAAAGGAAAAGAAAAAAAATTAGATTGTTTTGCTTTAAAAGTGGACTTGGGGGTTGACTCACAAAATCAAAAAATGCACAAACAACCCTAGAACTATGGTTACCTAGGACAAGCTCGAGACCGCTCCTAGACTTCCAAAGGATAAGCCGCAGGATCAATCCTCTATCACCTCTTTACTACCCTTGCGGCCAGGTAAGTGCCAGATAAGTGGGAGGTATCCGCTATACGAATCACTGAAAATAGCGGGCCTAATTAAGTAACCACTTGCCTTAGACACACTTGCCTTGGCACCACAAAAGTAATGCGGATAAGCGATAAATTACCCACGACCTTCCTCTGTCCTTATTGAGCGCGACAGTCCTTAGAGTCTTGTCTAGATATTTTTTAAATTAATATAGGGTTGATGCGGATGCTCGTTTTGTGATTTGCGGGGCCTAGGAAGGGTGATAAAATCCCCACCTAATCTGAATTGTGGTCTTTGCCCCTTAAAAATCCGTATTAAAATATGAATAATCAAACCAATTACAAAACTTTGCAAAAAGATTTTTGAGCGGCAATATTTTGCAAAGAATCCTGCATAAAAGATATTTTATTGGATTTCAGAAGAAAGAGAAGAGTTGATAAATTTACCAGAGAAGTTTGGAACCCTAGATCTCCAATTCCGCCGCACTTCCGTTGCTATTATCCTTATTGCCACGGATCCGCCGCGAGAAATAGGTATCTCGTGATGAGTTTTGCTACGTGGCCTCCTGTGCTCCTCTGGATCTTGATGAATGTCTCTGTCTCTCTGTATCCTCAAGTTTGTGACTCCAGATTCCCTCGCAAAATTCACACAATAATCGTTAAATATACAATTTGCAGTTTTGTTTTATTTATGATATTGATCGAATAAGAATTCAACACAAATAGTAAGAATAAAAAATTACGCACGTATCCCCGGCAACGGCGCCATTTGATTGATCTGTTTTAAAGTTGTGTTTGTATAATAACCGCAATCAATAATGGTGTCGCGTGTAGCTAGAACGAGATGGGTACGGGTCGTCCTGTGGGAAACGTTGAATCTTTTAATCTTACTTTAGGCGTGTTGAGAAAGAAAAGAGGGAGAATAAAGAATGGTGAAGAATGATTGTAGGTTCTAGATCTACGTTAAACACGGTTGCAAAATATAGATCTAGATTAGCTACGGATGTAGGTTTAGATTAAAAGAGGGCTTGTAGGGTTCATTGGGATTTAGTAGTTATGGATGATTAATTAAAGATTACTCTTTTTATCCTTTAATAGATTTAAAACTAGAATGACAGTGATGCATGTAGATTAGGGTTTCTGGAGGGAAAAGGGTTCCCACTCTTAACCCCTATCTCGACATGGAACTTCGTTCATATCTAGCCTTTACCAAAACAATTGTTAATCTAATCACTAATCGCGGTCGAAACTAACAATGAATTGGTAGCGCGCCCAATTAGGATGTTAACTATTCTATTGATAAAGTTTATAAACTTTATAGGACTTAAAAAGAGTTTAAAGATCTTCATCATCCATTAACCTACCCTAATCCCATGAACCCTAACAAGCGAAGAATTACTCGCGCATGTTGGGAGAAGAAGAGATGGAGAGGGAAATCATATTAAAACTACAAAGAGGTAGAATAAGAAAAAAACTACCTTTATTAATCAACAAAATTCATTTACACTTTGTTCCCTTAGAAAATGATTACAAAATGCTAGTTTGCTTCTCGATCTCTCGGTCCTTATTTATAGTCCCAGAGCCAGAACCCTAGTTTCCTAATATGGAAACTAGTTGTTAGGATCCTAACCACCAAAATCCCATATCTCAACTTCTTAAATCCGTGGTGGAACCGCGGTCAATAGGTGGGTTTGGCCGTGGTTCCGCGGCCAAGTAGGGGGATCGTCATAGTGATTTTCTGGGGCTTTATCTTGATGACACGTGGTAATTTCACATCTCTGGAAACTGAAAATCTTCTCTTCGTCACTGCCAGAATTGATTTCTTTAGTTTACTTTCTTAATTAGGCAGGTTTGTTTTGCCAACTTTGATTTCCTTGATTTCAGTCCTGAAAATTCTGCACAATAACTCAACAAATAATATTAGTTTGTTTTATGGAGATATTAACTTAACCATTAAGAATTGGTCAATGGCTTTTAATAAGGTAAGCATATTTAAATGGGCCAAATGTCACATGGATATTTATGCCTACTTTTTCCTACATAATGTTAATTATAATATATAAAAGCATAAAAATAGTATTTTTACATATAAACCTACATATGTGTCATATATTATATAAACACCTTTTATCATATAGAAATAGTAAGGAAAATGTCATATTAAATGTGCAGTTTTATCAACTGAACACACTCCTAAACCGATACCATTCACGCTCAACAATGCATTGTACACTGAAACTTAATAATGACGCGCACTATCACTAGAGGTACTACAGTCGGGTAAAACTGTGAATTATGCCACTAAACAATTTATATGCAGTACAAGTCACTATGCGTCGCATGAAATTATAAATATCACATTAAATCATACATTCAGAATTAAGTAAAATGATACAAAAGCATTAATCAGAAAACTCAGTAGGAAGTTCAACGAAATTAGTTTCAAGTCAAACGGGTTTCGGGTTTGCAAATTACAGTCGTTTCAATTTAAGTGTTCTCTGGTGGAAATTCAGTTCCAGAACTGAAAGTCCATTTCGTAACACAGTTTTCACCCTATTGAGATCAAAATTAGGTGACACTATAGTTGAACAATATTTAGGTTTATCGGTTAGGTTTCCAACGCACCAGACGGATCGATAATATCCACAGTGTGATCGTATTTACACATTATTTAAGGTTGGGATGTACGTTTTGTCCCTGTTTGGGACTGCAGCATGTACAGATGGTTTAAAATGTGATTAAAATAATAAACTATGATAAAAATGAATGAAACTGCTTTCAATAGTTATCTAACAGATTTATATTCGCTACGGTATAGGATTCCGCATAAAAACACTTTCATACAGAAACGTGGAAGCATTTCGATTCTAATATCGACAGCCAGAACAACTCTGGACTGCAGTCCATAGCCGCAATCCTTCCCTATTTTCATTATCATGACCCATTAAAATTTAACGGAAAGAATATGTCTCAGTAGGTTATAAAGTTAGCTTCGATATGAGTCCTGAAACACATCAATCCGATCTATACATAATTTATTATAAATTTTACGGTTTAGCATGTACGAAAGTTTTCAGGTTTTACGACAGAAATCAGGACATCATTTTACATGAGAAAACGACATTGTTTTGTAACCAAAATCTTAAAGGATATTCATTATTACTCAGGCCATCTGTTATGTTTACTTTTCGTCATTTTAAGGGGGTTTTCAAAGCATGGTTTGCATCGAACACTTATAATAATATTGAATCGCAAACGAAATGATTATATAATAACATGAAGCATGTATGTAAAACTTGCCTGACGACATATCGATGATGATACGGCAGCGACGCGGCACGGTGGTGAACTACGGCTATGCCAACGGCAACGGCGCGATCAAGACTCAAGCACGGCTAGGCCCGACACGGCAAACTTGACCTCGGCTCGAACTTGGGTTCGACGGACGTGCGCTGGCATTGCGATGACTACTGCGTCGATGACGACAATGGACATAATGATGGTGGAGATGGCTTGGACGGCGATGACGGTGGCTGGAATAGCGGAGTTTCTGAAGATTGCAGGTGTTCGATGAAATGCCGGGGCTGTTTGGCTTGAAGCTTGGGGCTTGGTGGTGGTGGTGGTTGTGCAGTGGTCTGCAGGGCTCGCCGGCGGTGATGTACAGTGGGGTTAGCGGAGGGCGTGTGGTTGAGGTTTGGTGTCGGGAGTGAAGGTGATGGTGGCGTCGAGCGGTCGGGGAAGAGGGAGGTAAGGGGAGCGGCGATAGGAAGGTGAGAGATGGTCGGCGGTAAGGTGGCGACAGCGAGGCCGGTGTTGCAGTGGTAGAGGGTGGTCAGGAGCTCGGGTGAAGTGACGGTGCAGAGACGGCTCCGACGTGGTGAGGAGCCCGGCGAGGGGGTGCGCAGGCGAGGGTGCTCATGGAAGGAGGTGGCCGCGGTTTTGAGGAGGAGGCGAGGGTGTTAACGAGATTGCTATGGTCAGAGGTGATGCATGAAGAGGAAGGAGGTGGCCGTGATGGTTGATGGGTCCACCGGAGGTCGAAGGTGGAGGTGTGGGTTGGAGTCGCGATGGGTTAGGGTGGTGGTCGGTGGTGGTTGAGAGGAGAGGGAAGAGGAAGAAGGAGGTGGCGACGGGGATGCGGCGAGGTCGAGGGTCAGCGAGGCGAAGGTGGAGGTGCGCTTGGGGGAGGAAGAAGAAGAGGTGGTGGCGAGAGCGCAAGGGCTGTTGGGAGCTCGGGTGAAAGTGGCGCTCGTCAACGGAGGAGGGTTCGCCAGTGCGGTTGGTGGCCGGAGTTTGAAGGCGAAGTCGGCGGCAAGGAGGCTCGGGTTGAGTGGGTGGGAGAGCGAGTGAAGGAGAAAATAAAAGAGGGGAGAGAACGAGATGAGGGTGAGAGAGAGAACATGGGATCGAGAGGAGAGAGAGAGGATGATCGAGAGGAGAGAGAGGGGTGAACTGGGAGTGAGAGAGAGAGAATGGGGGGGATTTAATTAAAATAATTAGTTGAAAATTATAAGAAGAGAGAGTAAGAACGTGGGTTTAAAGGGATTAAATGGGGATTAATTGGGGAATAATAATGGTGATTAATATGAGAATTTATGTGGATTTAGTGTAGAATAATTTTGTTTAAGTAGGGAGTTAAAAAAGATGGATTAGATAGGATTTGGATATATTTATTTTGAATTTTGAAATTTGAGAAGGTGTTTGTTGGGTAAAAAGGAGTGAAGGATCATTGGGCTTGTTGGACTTGGGCTCAAGAAAAATTTAGAAAGAAAAGAATGTAATTAAATATGGACTTGGGCTTATGGTTTTAAGCCTTAAGTTTAGTAGCAAAAGAGTTAGGGAAAATATTTATTTAAATACGGATTTAAAATACAAAGTGAGACCAGTTATTACACGGATCATACTGGTGGGACATGTGTAGTTTATGAGCATATCTTTAAAATGTTCCTAGTCGTGGATATATCAAGACTGGGCATCGATATCACCGGAGTAGACTAGCGTATACGTTACTTGTACCTTATGATGGCGATGGATGATCGCATATTCATTGGTGTGGTGACACCAAAGATCGTATACGGGTGCTCAGTGAGACTGGGTACACTGAACGGACTCGCCGAGAACTCCTATGTGGTATTATATCTATCGTCAGATAGCAGTTCTCAGGTGACACTGGTACAGGTTAATCTGTAGACCCGAGATCGTTATAGAGTCTTGTGTGTCCTCCTACTGTACTTTGATCTCCACCCTACCACGGCTCTACTGAGTCTTGCAAACAGGTGGATTTTGGGTACAATCCCGAGGCACATGGAGGCAATGAGCGATAGGAGGGGTTTCGTCTCTCCTGGTATTGGGGGTTGATGTTGCGCTATGTACGATTGGCTATAACAGGAAGTCTCTGGCCAGGGCTGCTGAGATTTACTGATAAGTGTTATCAGTAGTTTCTCGATCTGTTATTAGCCATATACCGGCATAACTTATTGGGTTAATGGGGTCGACAATACAACCCTTAGACTTGATATGCAGCACTATTGACGAAGAGACCAGACTGTACGGTAAGTGTTGCCAGTTGGCTCGACGGGAGTTTTAGCAGGTTTGCTTGTGTTTTTTCTGATCGCTCAATACCTGTGAGCCGTTACGTACAGCTTGTGCCACTGATGTTTTGTGGGCATGTGATGTGATCACTGCCTACTGCTGGCGTATTGACGAGTCTTAGAGTCCCACAAAGGGGTCTCCTAGCTCAGGCGAAAAGATGTGGGGTGCATATGTGATATGCGCGGGAGCTCGATTAAATGCGTGTATTGGATACCGTATTTTAATCGAGAGTTTACGATTGGATGGGTCGTATGTGATATGACCGGGTTATTAAATCAAGTGTTGATTTAATATTAAGTCCATTAGCTCATTTATCAAAACCTATTTCTTTATGATGCATGAAAGAGTGTATGTATATGTTGATATGGATGCACACATGCAAGCATACATGTGTCATGGTTGATGATACATTGGTGGTGGCAATGAAAGACTTACATGGTAACATATTTAGATATTTTGTTTATTTGAGAAAAGCAAAATGGCAACATAATCATGGTTGACTATTCAACTCACTTGAGTTGACCCAAGTCAATGGTTTCATTTGCCCATGGTTTTGCTTAACCTCAAGTCACAAAATATCTAGATATTTTGTAACCATAGTTTAGCATGGCATGACTCTCACTTACTCTCTTGAGTTTAGTTAGAGTTATTCATTTTTATTCTCTTGAGTCAAGCTTGAGCCATCTCCTTCTTCCTCTCTCTCCTAAAAGCTCTCTAGGGTTTTTAAAGAAAGAGAAGAAATTAAAAAGAAAAGGTTTTTAAGTGAGATCCAAACCCACATCACCATTCTACTTTAGTCTAGCCCACTAGTGTGGAGTGTTTGTTTCATCTTCATCCTTGATCAAGTGAATCTTGGAGTTTGGTGTAAAGGGAATTCGTGGTGGATCATCATGGACTTGGATGGACACAAGCCAACCGGTTCAAATCCCACTCGATCCAAAGAGTCAAGGAGGAGGTCTATAAAGGCTGTATTTTCTCCCCCACTTAGTGTTGGACACTATATAGTATGTGATACTATATTTTTTACTCTATTTTTCTAGTTAGATTCATGGTTGGAATTTATAGCACCCCCTTAAATTTTTGTTATAGCATGTGTGATGCAACCCTAAACCTAGGATGGTGCTAGAGAATCCCTACAATAGGTGCTTATTAGAGAATGGATACACTGAACAAGACTCGCCGAGAACTCTTAGATGGTAATATACCTATCGTCAGATAATAGTTCTCTGGTGACACTGGTAAGGTTAGTCTGTAGACCCGAGATCGTTATAGAGTCTTGTATGGTTCTCACTGTGCTTTGATTTCCTCCCTACCATGGCTCAAAGGAATCATGCAAACAGGTGAATTTTGGTTACAGTCTCGAGTCACATAGAGATAATGAGCGATAGGAGGGGTTTCGTCTCTCCCGGTATAAGGAGTTGATGTTGCGCTATGCTCGATTGGCAATAACAGGAAGTCCATGGCCAGGGTTGTTGATGAGATTTACTGGTAAGTGTTATCAGTAGTTTCTCATACCGTTATAGGTTACACATCGGCATGACTTATCAAGTTATTGGGGTCTGACGATTTCACCCCCGGACTCAATATGCGACATATTAGACGAAGAGACGGGACTGTACGGTATGTGTTGCCTATAGGCTTCATGGGAGTTTGGACAAGCTTGCTTGTTGATCTTCTACTCGTTCAATACCTGGGTAACCGCTACGTCCAGCTAGTACCGCCGATAGCTTGTGGGTAACTGTCACCTACTGCTGGCGTATTGATGAGTCTTTAGAGTCCCACATAGAAGTTTCCTGGTTCAAGAGAAACGAAGTAGGGCACATATGCTGATATGTGCGGGGGCTTGATTAAATACGAGTATGAAATACCATAATGTAATCTGGCGACTATTTGTTATTAGTTAAGTTATATGTGATATAACCGGATTATTGACTCAAGTGTTGATTTGATAATGTGATGTACAGATAAATGATATTGGTCGGTTATATTTGATATAACTAGATTATTAAATCAAGTGTTGATTTAATAATATGATATATATTTATATTTGTATAATTGTATATTGAATATTATTATTGCTCACTAATTATATGCTTATATATATATATATATATATATATATATATATATATATATATATATATATATATATATTATGAAGTATGGCATGGTTTTTTCTATTTTTAGAAAATAGAAATTGAGGTGGAAAATGGGGAGACTTTTGTGGTATGGAACATAGCATGGCTTATTCTATTTTATATTCATTTGCTTGTACTATTGAAGCATGGCTATAATTTTTAAGTGTTAAAAATTGCATGCTTCAATAATGTGTGAGCTATGTGAGCCATGCTAGATCATTCTTCACTTCATTCTTGACTTGAGTTTTTCTTGAGCTCATATGATGAACTCTTACTCTCTAGATCTCTCCATCCTCCTCCTCACCTCCTCCAAGCTCAATCCCTCACATATGTTGTGAAACCTTGAGCTTGTGAGAACCCTAGTAAGCAAACATAACCCCTACATCACAATCCTACACTAGATTAGCGCTTTGGTGTAGTGTGTTTCCTTCACTAAAGAGTTCAGTGAAGAGGTAGCTTAGATTAGAGGACTTCGGGTGGATCATCTTCGGCATGAAGATCATCGAAGCAAGTTCGTTCAACCTTCAAGTGGAGCATAGTGGAGTTGCGTGGACTATAACCCGGAGCATTAGAAGAGAAGGACACGGTCTACAAAGGTTGTAGCCGTCCATCTCTTAGTATAGTTTCTTGATATCATAGTTAAACCCTAATCGTCTAGTTTAAGATCTGGGTTAGTGTAGATTAGCACCCTGAAAATTTTAAAAACGGCATGCTTGATGCTAGTAAAACCCAGTGGTAGTGCAAACATACACTTTCAGATGGCTCGCATGAAAGGGATACCATATGCTTCTGTAATTAGGTCAATCATGTACGCAATGTTATTCACCAGACCGGATGTAGATTACGCACTTAGTGTGGTAAGTAGGTATCAATCAGATCCTGGGGAGAAGCACTGGACAGCTGTGTAGAACATTCTTAAGTATTTAAGAAGGACTAAAGATATGTTCTTGGTGTATGGTAATGAAGAACTCCAGGTGGAGTCCTTTACCGATTAGAGCTTCCAGAGTGATAAGGACGACGGTAAGTCAGTCTCGGGTTTTGTCTTCACCCTCAGTTGAGGGGCGGTATGTTGGAAGAGTTACAAATAAGATACCGTGGCAGACTCGACGATGGAGGCTGAATACATCGCTGCCAACGATGCTGCCAAAGAAACTGTCTGGATGAAGAAGTTCATTTCTGAACTTGGTGTGGTTCCATCCATTAAGCATCCAATACTCTTGTATTATGATAACAATGGAGCTGTATCTTTGACCAAGGAACCCCGGTCCCATCAGCAATCCAAACATATTTTTAGGCGGTATCACCTGATCCGGGAGATAGTGGAACGACAGGAGATCGAGGTCAGAAGAGTTGACACGAAGGACAACACAGTGGATCCACTCACGAAGGCCCTCCCCCAGACGCAGTTTGAGAGACTTAGAGATCTAGGTGATGCCTCCTACATCCTGGTGATAAAGATCTATAGAGATAGATCTAAACGGATGTTGGGATTGTCCCAATTCAGGTACATAGACATCATACTAAATAGATTTAGTATGGAAGATTCTAAGCATGGTGATATACCCGCCTGTTCAGGAATCACTCTCTCTAAAGAGATGTCTCCTAAGGCTGATTTGGAAGGGCTCGTATGCAAGGGATACCCTATGTTTCGGCAGTCGGGTCTATCATGTATGTGATGTTATGTACCAGACCGAATGTAGCTTACTCACTAGGTGTAGTGAGTAGGTATCAATCATATCCTGGGGGAAAACACTGAACAGCTGTGAAGAAAATTATTAAGTACTTGAGAAGGACTAAAGAAATGTTCTTGGTGTATGGTAACGGTGAACTCCAGGTGGAGTCCTTTACCGATTCAAGCATCCAGAGGGATAAGGACGACAGTAAGTCGGTCTCGAGTTTTGTCTTCACCCTCAATAGAGGGACGGTATGTTGGAAGAGTTCCAAGCAAGATACCATAGCAGACTCGACGATAAAGACTGAATACATCGCTTCCAACAATGCTACCAAAGAGGTTGTCTGGATGAAAAAGTTCATAGCTGAACTTGGTGTGGTTCCATCCATTGAGCATCCAATACCTATGTATTGTGATAACAATGGAGCTGTAGCTTTGGCTAAGGAACCCTGGTCCCATCAGTGATCCAGATATATTCTTAGACGGTATCACCTGATCCGGGATATAGTAGATCAACGGGAGATCGAGGTCAGGAGAGTTGACACGAAGGACAACGTAGCGGATCCGCTCATGGAGGCCCTCCCCCAGACGCGGTTTGAGAGACTTTTTGGGATGTTGGGTATGAGATACTACAAATACTGGTTTTAGTGCAAGTGGGAGATTGTTAGGAATATGTATGCCCTAGAGGACATTATTGTATGATACAGTGGATGCTTGGACATATATATAAAGGATTTTTTTGCTCGACATGATAGTGATCTATCTGGTTGCTCTTTATCTTAACATGTACACTTGTATTATTATACTGTCTCTCTGATACATGTTGATAAAGCCCTTAGGATGTTAGCTTGACTACCAGGACTATGATGCGGATCATACTAATGGAACTTGTGTAGTCCATAAGCACATTCTTTAATAGTTCCTAGTCGAGGGGATATCGAGACAGGTCATCGATATTCCAGAGTAAACTAGTGTGTACGTTTCTTGACCCTGTATAGGGCGATGGTTGATCCCATAACCATTGGTGTTTGACATCAAAGATTGTACACAGGTGCTCATTAAAGAATGGGTACACCGAACAGGACTCGCCGAAAACTTCTAGATGATACCATACCTTTCGTCAGATAGCAGTTCTCTGGTGACACTGGTACAGGTTAGTCTGTAGACCCGAGATCGTCATAGTGTCTTGTGTGGCTCCCACTGTGCTTTGATTTCTTCCCTACCACAGTTCAAAGGAGTCGTGCAAACAGGTGGATTTTGGGTACAGTCCCGAGTCACATGGAGGCAGTGAGCGATAAGAGGGGTTTCGTCTCTCTCGGTATAGGGAGTTGATGTTGCGCTATACTCTATTGGCTATAACAGTAAGTCCCTGGCCAGGGATGATGATATTTACTAGTAAGTGTTATCAGTAGTTTCTCGAACTATTATGAGCCATACATCGGCATGACTTATCAAGTTACTGGGATCTGACGATTCCACCTCTAGACTCGATATGTGACATATCAGACGAAAGACTGAACTGTACGGTAAGTGTTACTTATAGGTTTCATGGGAGTTTGGACAAGCTTGCTTGTTGATATTCTAATCGCTCAATACTTGGGTAGTTGTTACGTCCAGCTAGTACCGTTGATGGCTTGTCGGTATGTCACGACCCGGAGGTATGGAATGTGACTGGCACTTAAATTACAAAACGTCTAGAGGCGTAACGTAATCTTAGTAAGACAAAGCCCAGATATGTAAACCATTTTAAATGAAAAGAGTGAAGGAAAACTTGTTTTAAAAAAAAGTGGTTTTAACAAAATAAGTGGCATTAAATATTTAAAAGCAACATCATATTTTCCCGGAAATTTCAGCAAAATCTCCTTTGTAAATAATGGCCCCAAACGGGTACAAACATGCATATACATAAATAATGAATAACGGCATCCCCAAGCGGGAGCTAGCTCTTCGCCAAATGGCAGAAACCACCACGCAAGCAATATAATGTACAACGCCGAAGGGCGAGGATCAAAACTCATAAAGGAAACCAACATCCTCAAGAAAACCAGAGAAGAACCATAATAATACAAGCGCGCGACTCTAAGGTCGAAAGAATATACAACCGGTCTTCTAAGTCTATCAATTATACAAGTCTGGTTGGTGGAGTTTACTAGATACAACAGAAATAAATAAAGTACAATGGTGGTCACGATGCAAGTGAACCCACCTATTAAAGCAATCACCCGGAACGAAGCAGTGTGCCAGCAAGCCGCAATGAAACTTGTACGGCCAAACCTGCAAGAAATTGTGGCACAACGGGAGTGAGTTACCAACTCGTGAGTAGAAAACATCACCGAGAATAAATCGCATGTATGACTCTCTCCTAGGTCATACACTAAAACACACAATACTACAACAAGGGTAACAGAATATCATGCGTGCGATATAAAGTACTCGTGTCCGTGTCAAGAATAATAATATATCGATGCGTATCATGTATGAATGCATCATCCAACGTGTGTCCAGCAACAACACACAAAATCACGATAAAACCTGAGTGTCCATCACGGGCACTCGAAACATCATGAAACTCGTGTCCAGCATCGACATGTATATCCTCATATCTAAGGCGACGCATCCTCAGATCAGCCCTTATATCCATCTCTCTCATAACTCCGAATGGTATCCATCGAGTTTTCATACAATCACCGGTAAGTATTGCTCCCCTGCCAGGCTCATCATCATCCGTACAAAACCACTCTCGCCCCGGCGTACCTCACCGGGTCCACCATGTACCCGCAGATGGTTCATCATCCTCCTCGAATCAGGTCTCGAAAACCAACTCAGAACCAAGAAAACATCATGGTGGACGCTACTCATCATATCAAAGAAAACCGCATCTTTCTCTTTTAAAATAATCATAAGTTTATAAACATTCACATACGGTTTCCCAAATCCAGAAATCTCATGAAAGATCCGAAATCTCAAAATCACGAGTCAGTGAACAGTGAATATCGGCATAAAGCCCCACGATATTGCATATCAGAATAAATGTAATAATGCATGAATTATCTAAGTAAGAAATGCAATATCTGAACTAGCATATGAAAGAAAGCGTACTAGTACTATGTTGAAAATACCAGCTAGCAACTTATACCAATGAAGTAATGTTTTCTAATGTGTACGTGACATGAAAATTACCGATGATGATGTGTGTAAGCCGGCAAGAGAGTGTGCGTGGAGCATATGCATCATCGGTAATGGTATTGGTGTCCTCACAACAGGAGTTCATAATAACTAAAGAAAGCACATTTATAAGTATGCAATGCGATGAGAATAGCATGAATATACGGAAAATTGTGTAGTAACCGCAACATTGAAGAATATACCTATCCATATACGAGTCATACAGCTTTTGGTGTTTGAAATAGCACGAATCGTGGTTTTAGAAAAATAGGGGCCACGGGGTCCTTGAGAAAAGATACGTCTTTTGAAAAAATCCGTAGTATCTCCCGGCCTGTCTTTAAAAATACTCATGATTCATTAGTTTTGAAAATAAGTATGACTCGAGCCCAATCGGAAGGATAAGGAAAATCCACCTAAAGTCCGAGTCGATATATCTAGTAGTCGGCAATCCTGCCTCAATAGCGTCACGTAAGGTAAAATATATAGTATGACATCCTCGAGTCCAGAGTGCGGATCAATCATCATATCTATATCTCGTACGGTAAAATCCATCGTACGGCATCCCAAAATCGGGGTACGGGTCAAATATCACATATACCTCATTATCCATATAGTATCATTATCGATAAATCTAGAATTAGGGGTACCGTTCTAAAATCTAGTACATTACCATATCATCAAACATATATCCTCATGTGTATGAAAACACATCACCCAATGATCCACTATAATATCATGTCGTATTATATCATGACCCAATCACATATCACAATCTCACGGCATCATGCCCGATCATATCGACTCATCTTCAAGTATCATATACTGGGCTCATCATCCGTGTGTGTGTGTGTACAACCGCATACACACACACACACACACAAATCAAATCATGTGTATGCATGTGTGTATATGTCCACCTTTACTCTAGGGTTACGCAACTAAGAAACTAAACTAAAACCACTTTCATCCAATTACACAAATCCAACCCATAGTCTCCTAAGGCCTTTCTTACTAAATATTCATATCTCGCAATAACACATACGTATATATATCATATAACATCATATCCTATGAAATTTCGGGGGTGCTATACGCCATCCACCCGACTTCCCCCGTAGATATACATCTACTCATGTCACGACCCGCAGGGTACGGACGTGAGTGGCACCTAAGTTTACGAAACGTCTCAAGGCGTCCGTAAAATAAGTAAGCCAAAGCCCAGAAAGCAAAACCAAATAAGCAAAAGAGTGAAGGAAAAACCAATCAATTGAAAGCGAGTTTATCAAATAAGTCATATCAACCCTTTTTAAAAACAATATCAATTTTTCCGAAAATTTCGGCAGAGTCTCCTTTGTAAATACTGGCCCCCAAAATGGGTACAACAAGAATATATATAAATCCAACAAATATGGCATCCCCAAGCGGGAGTTAGCTCTTCGCCACAAGGCGGTCACAAATCCCACGCAATAAAAACAACAACATGCAAAATAATCATAAAGAAGCATGAGAAAAACAGCATGTCGACTCAAGTGAGCTCGACCCCAAAATACAGCAAAAAAGTCCACAAATCTCACAGTCTCATCTCTAGGTCAATATACAACAATACTGGTAGATACAGTAGATGGAGTACACTAGATATAAGAATATACAAGGTGGTACAAAATAATAATACAACCCACCTACGAGCAAAACCTCGAGTCCAGGCAAAAGAAGCAAGTGCGCCGCCGCTACTGTACTGACGGAGCGGACCTGAAAAAGGCTGTGGCACAACGGGGGTGAGTTGCCAACTCGTGAGTAATAAATAACATCTACACAGGCTATCGAATGCATGCACACAAGCATCCTAGCATCTAAAATACAGGTAAGGCAGGACATAATAGCAGGTATGTATGCAATATGAATACACTAGCAGGTATGAATGCAATGCGAATCAACTCATGATCTGAATGTGTAAGTATAAGAATCATGTTTTTCCTTTAGGAATCTCTTTTGAAATACCAGCACAATACCAATAGAATCAACAAGAACCTGTTTCCAGCAACGACACCTCAAAACTATCACAAATCTCATATATCCATGTCATAGTATCTCTGGCCTCAGCCATCCGGCTGACCCATCTCAATATCAATATCTCATCATCTCGCGGCCACGGTCAGTATCCTCTAGATATCCGCCATCCCAAACAGTCACCGGTAGGTAATCCGCCCCCTGCCAGGCTCATCGTCAGCACCACGAGCTTCTTGTCCCGGGGTACCTTACCGGGCCCACCATGTACCCGAGACGGTTCATCCAACTCCTCGAAACGGGTCTCGAAAACCACAGCAAACTCATGGTGGACGACACTTACATCACTAGAAAACCGCAATTTACATATTTTAAAAATATAATAAGTTTAGAAATTTTGCGGCTTTCCCCCGAAATCCAGAAATATCACAAAATCTTAAGAAATCCTCATAAATGCATATGCCAATGATAATGAATGCATATGGTATCAATAATCAAGTTGCAATGTATGATTGATAGACTAGGCATGAACAAATAACATGAAGAGGTACATGCACATGATTAGCAATCTTATGATTTCATTTTAAGGAATTAAAGGCAATAGCACAGGTTTAAGCATCAATTATAGTAAAAGGTTTCAATTTATAGGTTATCTAGTGTGGTGGCATGGCAATTACCAGGGCGTGTGTGTAAGCATGAATAGTGCTCGTGCTGCATATAAAAACCCTGGCAATGGTGCAGCTGTCCTATAGAATGGGTTCGCATATGTATGTCAATATAAGGCATGGATGTAGCAAATAATCATACAAGTATTGCACCCCTAATTACTAACATTACTAAGAATCTTTTTTTTTAAGCTACTAAAACTATCGGGCGGCTTGCGCCATCCAACGATAGTCCCCCGTAGATGTTATATCTACTCACCGGAATCCCTAGCTAGCCACGTCCAATCACCGCTTTCCCCATTCGTGCCGCGTCTGACGTCTCCGCGACCGAACCTGGAATTTACATCAATACCAAACATAGGTTACATATCAAGAACGATGCAAATCCCAAACGAAAATACTAACATTCACAAGCTAGGTACAACGTGGACAAGATGCGCGGAACACACGCGAAAATCGCAAAAACTAACTAAAATCGTCAATTTGGTGGCCCGGCAAAACTAAAACCCGATCACTCAAAAATCCGCACTCACACATCCTAAATGTCATAGGATAAGACAATACAATCATCAAGATATCAAAAATAAATCATCACATAATTTATCACAAAACTAGTAAGCACAAACATTCCAAAAAAACGACGCAACATCGCCGTTATGCGATAAAGTGCTCACAATCTAACACAAACATCCAAACTAACCCACTAGATAGCCACTACACTAATTTTAAACCATTAACTATGCTTCAAAACCTATATTCCACAACCAACCCTTTCTTGATTTTTGTAATTAGCAATTACAATAAAAATTTCACACAAGATTAACTTAGATTAGCATAATATGAAGCCACTTAAGCAAAGTAACCTTATAGATTGGTTTAGTAAACAACTAGATAGCTAAATAGATTTAATTAACTAACTAATGGTTTCTAAAACCCTAGTTAAACTCAAACCATTAACTTTAAAAATCTAGAATGAAATTAGCACTAAAATTAACACTTTCAAGTTCTAATTAACACACTTTAAACTATAAATTAGCCAAGGATTGAAATTATACCTCAACTAGAGATCTAGCAAGAACAATATGCCTCCAAAGATGCCATCTTTCTCCAAGATTTGAACCAATTAGGTTAGAGAAGAGAGGGAATAAGGTTTTGCTTTGAAATTGTGAAGGAAATTGTTGATTTTTGTTGAATTTTTGGAATTTTCTTGAAGAAAATGAGAGAAAAGAGAAGGAAAGAAAATAATGGAGGGGGGGAGCTGCTCTCGGCCAGAAATGGGAAGGGGAGGTGTGTGTGTGATTTGTGTGGAAAAATCAAAGTCAAACCCCTCTCGTAACAAGTACACCATACCTCCAAAATTAACATATAAAAAAAACCTTTCAAAACACCTCATTTCATCACATGATTAAAGTCAAAGTGAGGCAATGAAATTCCTGGACCTGCTGATGGTGGGGCCGGCCAAGGGGTGAGGGAAGGGTGAATGGGGTTTTACAAAAGAAATTTTATGCAAAAAGATCCCCTACAAGTCCAAAATTGCAAGTTTTAGCTTAAATTCAATAAATTTCGTTTTCCATAATAAAAATTAGTTAAAACTTGAAATAAAATACTAAAAATTTATATTACAACTAGATTTTAAAGATTAAAATTAGCCCAAAGAAATTTGTATTTATCGCTAAATTAATGTATTTTCTTACCGGCTTAAAATAATATTAAAAAATTGAAAAATTAGGAAAAATTATTAAACGACCAGAATTTCATAAGTAACTCATTAGCTACTAAAAACTAGCAATTACCTATCCAAATTAGGTATAATTAGTCCTAAACTGCAAAATAACAAAAAAGACGGTTTAAGGAAAAATACCGAATTTTCACCGATTTTCAGGAAAACACCAAAACGACTTTTCAAGGCGTTACAACTCACCTGGACGCCGCGGCTAATCTGATCCAATCTCCGCCTTGTTTTTTTCCGTGCCATATCCGACGTCTCTGCACCCGATCCTAGAATCGCACACAAGCAATTAAAAGGATAAATAAATGATAGTCGTGGAAACAAACGAAACAAGATAAAAACGCGTACTAATTAGACGCGCACACACTTGGTGCATGAAACACGCTGCGACAGCGCCACAAAGTACAACTAGGGTCACTATACGTGAAAATCCCCAAACCTAAAACCCAAACGTGCCAATCGTAGTTTCTTAACACACTAATTACTAAATGGAAAAGGTTGTAAATCACCAAAATCTCAAATTTAGTTCAAATGATTAAATCCAAAAACCTAGTAAGCGACCCATTGCCTTTTTAGCACAAATCTAAATGTTTTAACAATTTTAGTGGCCACAAAGATCACTTAATAGCTAAATTAAACCACACAAAGCTTTACTAAAATTTTATCTCACCAATTTATATTAATCTTATAAACCTAGTTTGCAAGATTATACAATTTGGACAAATTCAAAGTAACAATTTGCAATTTAGCAGCAAGATTAAATTTTGCATGCCTTAAGATGTTAAAATACATCTCACAACCATAATCAAAAGACCACAACCCTGACTTGATTTCAACCCTTCTCTTGAAAGTTTAATCTTGAAATTAATTCCATATTTAAACATCTAATTAAGTTAAATTGAAGTAATTAATCAACACTTGACAAAAGGGTTAAGATTTTGTACTTCAAAATTTGTAGATCCCACTTGCAACTTAGCCTCCAAAATGCTAACTTTTCACCAAGATCCAAGCTAGTTTAGCTAAAGAAAATCATGGGTGAAGATTTAATTAGGATTTAGTAGGATTTTGTATGGATTTTGATGCATTTCTTGATGAATTTGGAGGTGAAATGAGGTGGGGAAAATTTGGGGGGGCTGCTGAAATGGGGAGCTCGGCCAAGTGAGGGAGAGAGGAGAGAGAGTGAGGTGAGGAAAAATATCAAGTCAAGAAAACCCCTTAACACAAGTCAACAAGCCCATGCTTCATTTCCTTGTTAATTTCCTTTTCTATTTATTTTTAAAGTGGGAAATGAGGTGAGAAATTGTTTAGGGCTGCTACCATGGGGCTCAACCATAAAAGAGGGAGAGAGAAAAAGTGAGGTGAGAGTATTGAAAATTCCATGCCTCAAGTCAACTAACACCATACGTCATATATCTATTTATTTATTTCATTTATTTTCTAGCTTTAATGTTAGAAATATCTAGAACTCTGGAGGAAAAAAAATAGAAGAAAACAATATGTTATAATATTAGTCTAAGTTGTCATGGTGCCATGCAACTTGTAGTTAACCCAATCTAATTTGTAATTATCACTAATTAAATGTATTAATGAAAGCTTAAAATAATATTTAAAATAATTAATTAAGGAAAATATTTAAGCAAACTAGATATTTACATGTGATGAATTAAATACCAAATACTAGCAATTACATAGGTAGAATAGGTATATTTAAGTCTATGTTGAAAAATAATTATATCTTGGTTTTTACGAAAAACACCGGTTATTTTACCGATTATATCTTTGTCATGGTGAAGATACCAATGTCAATATCCAATATGAAAACGAACATGATATACTCAAAACAATAACATGTACATAGTACGCATCGTTGTAAACTCGTCAAAACATCTGGAAAAAATGCATGCCAAACCTTTTTCAAGTCGCTGTGCGATGCGCGTATCACGGCACAAGTAGCGGACGTTTATTGTATGAAAATACTATATATATATATATATATATATATATATATATATATATATATATATATATATATATATATATATATATATATATATATATATATATATATATCCTTTGTTTAACATACATATCCCGCCGTTTTGAAAATAATTTAGAAGGGTTTCCTTTGTAAAATGTTTCGTGTCATCTCGGACACACAGGAAAAAAATATAGAGACTGTAGCTCCTTTTTGGAAATCCCTTCGGTAACTATCGATGCATGCAAAAACACCTAGGTACTGTTCTCAGAACAGTCATGCTCGGTTACTAACCCAAATAGTAAATATCATAAAAACATATTGCTCAAAAGAAATCATACTCAATAGTATATGCAATAATACCACGTGCGTCTGGTGCGCACAGAAATCGAAATCAGTGAATGTGCCATACATGTGCATAGAAACAAAATCTAAGTGAAACGGGTGTGCACGAAAACACCTGTCAAGAGCAATGGGTGTACCTGATAATAATATCAGGTGCATCTGATATGCACGAAAAATCCCGATTTAGTGCATCTGGTGTGAACCAAAATTGCATCAAGCGCGCCAAGTATGCGCAAGAATCCACATCAAGTGCACAAGGTGCACGAAAACAAATATCGAATATCACAATCGAAATCGACGGTACGTCAATCCAAATCAGGTATACCGTGGTATATTATCTCACAACCACGTGCATCAGCGTGCACAAAATCGAATCGAAGTACAAAAAGTGCATGAAAACTACACCGAAAGCATAAGTCAAATCGCCTACATACCATAGGCATGAAATCAAAATCAAACATCTCGAACGATATCAAATCGAAGTCGAGTACAACTGTGGTGCACAAAATCTCAATCATGCAAATAAATCGCCCAAAATACCGAAATCCAAAATGACGAATACGTGATATTCGAATCACCAAATCTTAAATCATAAACACTGTCGTCGATATGTCATTCCTTCAAATTCGAGAAGGTGTCGGTGCCTCCAAGCTAGCAGAGCAAGATATCTACTTGCCTCCTGTTCATGATCTGGCGCCATGTGCCCTTAGGCCCGCGTCTCTCACAGCGGATTTCCAACTACATAGCTCCTCGGCTTAACGGCCCAATATGGAATGATGACGGAAACAGTTCCGCTCTGGCATATCCTCTAAGAGCTCTGGTCAACTATCATGCTCACTCTTAACATGTCCCGTCAATGATGTCGAACTTTGGCCTACTGGGTGTGTGTGATACGACCGATCCTGGGTCTAAGTCTTCTCGTGTAGTATTCCAGAAAGATTATGTCGGGGTCTCTCCCAATTCTCGTTTCTGCCGAACTGCCCGGAAGTTATCACCCTTTACTAAATCCATTTCTTGTTCCGGAACAGCTGCATACTCATCACGACTTCTTCTGAAAGATATATCCATATTCAATGCCTCTTCATGTGTATCGCATCTCTGATGTCAACGGAGTGGAATGTCATCTCATCAAAATCTCATACGAACCTCTTACTCCACTTTTCTCTAATGTGGACTGATTTGGACTCGTCTCTTCTTAGCTATATGGACTGCGCTACAAACGGCAATACCCATATCTATGGTCCCCCTTTCGAAGCTACGAACTCGACAGCTCAACATCTCGTGGTAGGTATCTGGCCAACTACACCCTCGGAAACTCTTCCAAATCGTCGGAGGAATACTCTTCATTCGTCCGTTTTCTATCGACTCTCAACATGCCTGTATGAAGTCCTTTCTAGCTGAAATTAATCAATCTAATGACCTCGCATCGGGGTGTGCAAACGAACCACATGTCCTAGTCATTCATTCGTGGGTGACTAGCAATCTCCTATCATATCTCCAAGTACAAAATCGTGTTGCAATAGCTTCAAACATCTGGGACGATATCTTGTCAGTCACAGCAACAACTGGCTCATTCGTCCGCACAATAAACAATGCCTCAATCCTCAAGAATAGACGAAACATTAACGGTCATCACATTCTAGCCGGCCTCTAGCAGTGGCCCAATCCTCTCGTGTTGATCTGAACGTTCGAGAAATCTTAGTAAAAACAATCCATCAAAACTCTCGTGTCACGAAAAACACAAAAAAAACGACACATCTATGCAATCGTGTGTCACCGGAATTATGCCCTGGTCAGTCCTCGTCCAAGACTAGCTCATGCTGACTGCAACTCTAGCCGCAGCTCTCTTTGCCCGTGCAACCATGATAACAAAAACCACCATCCGACATCGATGAGGATAGATCAAAAGAATGAATAGAATACGGTGCAAAGAAATGTACATCATAAGGCTTCTTAAGCGGAGTAGCGTATCGTAAGTATGCCGCGGAACATACACACGGTACGTCACTCTACTTAAGTCACTTACTCCATCAACCAAGGTCAACCTACACGACGAAAGTTCGGGTCTAATATCCCCTCGACCAAGTCTAGGTTCCGTAAGGTCAAGCCTAGGTTCCGAATATACATATACGCCCTAGACTCCGCATAGTCAAACCTAGACTCGAATCAATGTTAAACCTAGCGCTCTGATACCAATTTTGTCACGACCCGGAGGTATGGAACGTGACTGGCACTTAAATTACGAAACGTCTAGAGGCGTAACGTAATCTAAGTAAGCCAAAGCCCAGAAATCTAAACCATTTTAAATGAAAAGAGTGAAGGAAAACTTGTTTTAAAACAAGTGGTTTTAACAAAATAAGTGGCATTAAACATTTAAAAGTAATATCATATTTTCCCGAAAATTTCTGCAGGGTGTCCTTCGTAAATACTGGCCCCAAACGGGTACAAATATGCATATACATAAATAATGAATAACTGCATCCCCAAGCGGGAGCTAGCTCTTCGCCAAATGGCGGAAACCACCACGCAAGCAATATAATATACAACGCCGAAGGGCAAGGATCAAAACTCAGAAAGGAAACCAACATTCTCAAGAAAACCAGAGAAGAACCATAATAATACAAGCGCGCGACTCTAAGGTCGAAAGAATATACAACTGGTCTTCTAAGTCTATCAATTATACAAGTCTGGTTGATGAAGATTACTAGATACAACTGAAATAAATAAAGTATAACGGTGGTCACGATGCAAGTGAACCCACCTACCAAAGCAATCATCCGGAAGGAAGTAGTGTGCCAGCAAGCCGCAATGAAACCTGTACGGCCAATCCTGCAAGAAACTATGGCATAATAGGGGTGAGTTGCCAACTCGTGAGTAGAAAACATCACCGAGAAGAAATCGCATGTATGACTCTCTCCTAGGTCATACACTAAAATACACAATACTACAACAAGGGTAACAGTATATCATACGTGTGATATCAAGTACTCGTGTCTGTGTCAAGAATAATAATATATCGATGCGTATCATGTATGAATGCATCATCCAACGTGTGTCCAGCAACGACACACAAAATCACGATAAAACATGAGTGTCCATCACTGACACTCGAAACATCATGAAACTCGTGTCCAGCATCGACACGTATATCCTAATATCTCAGGCGCCGTATCCTCAGATCGGCCCTTATATCCATCTCTCTCATAACTCCGAACGGTATCCTCTCGATATCCGTCGAGTTTCCATACAATCACCGGTAGGTAGTGCTCCCCTGCCAGGCTCATCGTCAACTCCACAAAACCACTCTCTCCCTAAGGTACCTCTCCGGGTCCACCTTGTACCCGTAGAAGGTTTATCCTCCTTCTTTAATCGGGTCTTGAAAACCAACTCAGAACCGAGAAAATATCATGGTGGACGCTAGTCATCATATCAAGGAAAACCGCATCTTTCTCTTTTAAAATAATCATAAGTTTATAAACATTCACATGCAGTTTCCCAAATCCAAAAATCTCATGAAAGATCCGAAATCTCAAAATCACGATTTAGTGAACAGTGAATATCAGCATAAAACCCCACGATATTGCATATCAGAATGAATGTAATAATGCAAGAATTATCTAAGTAAGAAATGCAATATCTGAACTAGCATATGAAAGCAAGCGTACTAGTACTATGTTGAAAATACCAGCTAGCAACTTATACCAATGAAATAATATTTTCTAATGTGTACGTGACATGAAAATTACCGATGATGATGTGTGTGAGCCGGCAAGCGAGTATACGTGGAGCATACGCATCATCGGTAATGGTACTAGTGTCGTGACAGCAGGGGTTCATAATAACTAAAGAAAGCATATTTATAAGTATGCAATGTGATGAGAACAGCATGAATATACGGAAAATGGTGTAGTAACCGCAACATTGAAGAATATACCTATCCATATACGAGTCATACAGCTTTTGGTGTTTGAAATAGCACGAATCATGGTTTTAGAAAAATAGGGGCCACTGGGTCCTTAAGAAAAGATACGTCTTTTGAAAAAATCCGTAGTATCCCTCGGCCTGTCTTTAAATATACTCACGATTCATTAGTTTTGAAAATAAGTATGACTCGAGCCCAGTCGGAAGGGTAAGGAAAATCCACCTAAAGTCCGAGTCGATATATCTAGTAGTCGGCGATCCTGTCTCAATAGCGTCATGTACAATAAAATACATAGTACGACATCCTCGAGTCCAGAGTGCGGATCAATCATCATATTTATATCTCGTACGGTAAAATCCATCGTACGGCATCCCAAAATCGGGGTTCGGGTCAAATATCACAAATACTTCATTATCCATATAGTATCATTATCGATAAATCAAGAATTAGGGATACCGTTCTAAAATCTAGTACATTCCCATATCATCAAACATATATCCTCGTGTGTATGAAAACACATCACCCAATGATCCACTATAATATCATGTCATATCATATCACGACCCAATCACATATCACAATCTCACGGTATCATGCCCGATCATATCGGCTCATCTCCAAGTATCATAAACTGGGCTCATCATCCGTGTGTGTATACATACACACACACACACACACAAATCAAATCACGTGTGTGCATGTGTGTGTGTGTCTACCTTTACTCTAGGGTTACGCGAATAAGAAACTAAACTAAAAGCACTTTCATCCAATTACACAAATCCAACCCATGATCTCCTAAGGCCTTTCTTACTAAATATTCATATCTCGCAATAACACATACGTATATATTTCATATCATATCATTTCCTACAAAATTTCGGGGGTGTTATACGCCATTCATCCGACTTCCCCCGTAGATATACATCTACTCACTTGGATGTCTCGGCTAATCTGATCTAATCTCCGCCTTGTCTTTTTCCATGCCACATCCGACGCCTTTGCACCCGATTCTAGAATCGCACACAAGCAATTAAAAGGATAAATAAATGATAGTCGCGGAAACAAAAGATACAAGATAACCACGCGCACTAACCAGACGCGCACACACTTGGTGTACGAAACGCGCCTCGACAATGCCACAAAATACTACTAGAGTCACTGTACGTGAAAATCCTCAAACCTAAAATCCAAACGTACCAATCGTGGTTTCTCAACACACTAATTACTAAATGGAAAAGATTGTAAACCACCAAAATCTCAAATTTAATTCAAACGATTAAATCCAAAAAACCTAGTAAGTGACCCATTACCTTTTTAGCACAAATCTAAATGTTTTAACAATTTTAGTGGTCACAAAGATCACTTAATAGCTAGATTAAACCACAAAAATTTTTACTAAAATTTTATATCACCAATTTATATTAATCCTAAAAACCTAGTTTGCAAGATTACACAATTTGGACAAATTCAAAGTAACAATTTGCAATTTAGCAACAAGATTAAGTTTTGCATGCCTTAAGATGTTAAAATATATCTCACAACCATAATCAAAAGACCACAACCCTAACTTGATTTCAACCCTTCTCTTGAAAGTTTAATCTTGAAATTAATTCCATATTTAAACATCTAATTAAGTTAAATTGAGGTAATTAATCAACACTTGACCAAAGGGTTAAGATTTTTTACTTCAAAATTTGTAGATCTCACTTGCAACTTAGCCTCCAAAATGCTAACTTTTCACCAAGATCCAAGCTAGTTTGGATAAAGAAAATCATGGGTGAAGGTTTAATTAGGATTTTGTAGGATTTTGTGTGGATTTTGATCCATTTCTTGATGATGTTGGAGGTGAAATGAGGTGGGGAAAATTTTGGGGGAGAGGGCTGCTGAAATGGGGAGCTCGGCCAAGTGAGGAAGAGAATAGAGAGAGTGAGGTGAGGAAAAATATCAAGTCAAGAAAACCCCTTAATACAAGTCATGCTTCATTTCCTTGTTAATTTCCTTTTCTATTAATTTTTAAAGTGGGAAATGAGGTGAGAAATTGTTTGGGGCTGCCAGTATGGGGCTCAGCCATAAGAGAGGGAGAGAGAAAAAGTGAGGTGAGTGTGTTGAAAATTCCATGCCTCAAGTCAACTAACACCATACCTCATTTATCTATTTATTTATTTCATTTATTTTCTAGCTTTAATGTTAGAAATATCTAGAACTCTAGACGGAAAAAAAATTAGAAGAAAACAATATGTTACAATATTAGTTTAAGTTGTCATGGTGCCATGCAACTTATAGTTAATCCAATCTAATTTGTAATTATCACTAATTAAATATATTAGTGAAAACTTAAAATAATATTAAAAATAATTAATTAAGGAAAATATTTAAGTAAACTAGAAATTTACAAGTGACAAATTAAATACCAAATACTAGCAATTACATAGTTAAAATAGGTATATTTAAGTCTATATTGAAAAATTATTATATCTTGTTTTTACGGAAAACACCAGTTATTTTACCGATTATAACTGATGTGATCATTACCTACTGTTGGCGTATTGACGAGTTTTTAAAGTCCAATACAGAGGTTTCATAATTCAAGCGAAACGAAGTAGGGCATATATATTGATATGTGTGGGGGCCTGATTAAATACGAGTATGTAATACCGTATTCTAATCTGGCGGTTATTTGATATCAGTTATGTTATATGTGATATAACTGGATTATCGAATCAAGTGTTGATTTGATAATGTGATATACAGATAAATGATATTAGTCGGTTATATGTGATATAACCAGATTATTAAATCAAGTGTTGATTTAATAATTTGATATATATTTATATTTGATATAATTATATATTAACTAATATTAATCTCACTAATTATTTTCTTAATATATATATATATATATATATATATTTGATGTGTGTGTGTGTGTGTTATATATATTTAAGAAGCATGGTTGAATTTCTATTTTGAGAAAATAGAAATAAGGTGAAAAATGGGGAGATATTTATGAAATGGGCAAGTATGGCATTATCATTTATTTTATTCATTTGCTTGCACTATTGAAGCATGGTTCAATTTATTTATTAGTATTTATTCCATGCTTCAATTAGTGAAGTATTTGTTATTCCATTCTTCACTTAAGATTCAACACTTGCTCATTTTTCATTTTAGCTCATTTTCTCTCTAGCTTTTTCCATCTCCTTCTTCCTCCACCTCCAAGCCCTAACCCTCACATGTGATGTGAACCATAGGGTTTTGCATCAACCTAAATGAACTTATTGTTGGAGATAGTGCCCTCAAAGTCAATTATTGGATCGCAGGTACGTGATTGCAATGATTGAGGCAGGACCTATACCGATATGACAGTCTTGCTCGAGATGATAGTATGCTATCTGGTTTGTCTTTATCATCGTATACATACTTTAGTTCGCTATTGCATGTTGATAGAGCCCATAGGATTCTTGCTTGACTGACAGCAGTATGATGGTGATCATATACGTGAGAGCTGGGGTCTGTAAGCACATCCTTAAAGTGTCCCTAGTCGAGGGAGTTTCGAGACAGGGCATCGATACTCCAGAGTAGACTAGTGTCTACAGTCGAGATCCCGACGAGGGGCGGTGGCCGGTCTCACAAGCCATTGGTGTCAGTTGGATCACCTAAGATGTATACAGGTGCTCATTGGGTTATGAGTACACCGGACAGGACTCGCTGGGAACATGCTAGTTGGTATTATACATATCGTCAGATAGCAGTTTCCAGGTGACATGTGTACAGGTTAGTTTGTCGACCTGAGATCGTCATTTGTCTCGTGTGAGTTCCCACTGTGCTTTGATTTCTACCCTACCACGCTCAAAGGAGACGTGCAAATAAGTAGTTTTTGGGTACAGTCCCGAGCCATATGGAGGCAGTAAGCGGATCGTCGGGGATTCGTCTCTCCCGGTATTGGGGGTTGATGTCGCACAGTGCACGGGTGGCCATCACTAGAAATCCTCGGCCGAGGTAATGGAGAATTACTGATTTGGATCAGTAGTTTCTCAGATTGTGATGGGCTTCATACCGACACGATTTATCGCGTTATTAGGGGTCTGACTTTATCCACCCCTCTAGACTCGATATGCGATACTCTTTAGACGAACGGACCGGACTGTACGGATATTGTCACTGTCAGGCTCAGTAGGGTTTATAGATGAGTTCGCTCGTCAGCTTCACTTCCAATCAATACATAGGCAACCGTTACGTACAGCTTGTACCTCTGACGTGTTAGTGGTTATACACAGTGCCAGTATGTTGATGAGTAATTAGAGTCCCCCACAGACACTTTCCCAAGTTCGGGCGAAACGTTGTAGAGGCCATATGGTTTTATGGCAGGGTTCGGAAAATGCACGTGCGTTTTCGCACGTGTCGTTTTTCGGGCAGATAATACTGGTAGGCTTTGGTTTAAGCCGGATCCCAGTATTATACTGTGTAGATATAATATCTTTGTCTCAGTCGCATTTGTATTCGGTTGTAATACAAATGCGAGTATGTTTATACTGTTACGGGGTTATCCTGAAATTCGTTTCAGGATCACTTTTGGAAGTTGCTAGTTTCCAGTTTTCTATCAGCCGTATTTAACATTCGGTTAAATGCAGATTTATCTTTTCTTGAGATGAGTGTGGAAGTTTCTAGATGGTGACTAGGATGGTGACTAGGCTAGTGAGTCATTAGTGCTTTAAATGTTCATTTAATGTTTTAGATGACAAGGTTAGTGATTCATTGTTTCATTAAATGTGTTCATACAAGGTGTTATGTGACTCATCCTCTTCATTGATCTTATGGTCACTCTCCCCCCCTCCTACACTCACCTCTCCCCTCTTCAAATAGGTTGGCCCCTCCCCTCTTGTGAGATAAGGTTGCTTGAGAGAAAAAATGATGATAGTTTTAGTGTATGGAAATTTGATAGATACTCATTTCACATTTCCACCCGATCCAAAAGGCAACTTCATTAACCGTTCGTCCATAGCTTTGGACGTAACAAGACAAAGTGTTCTACTCATTCTCTATATCAATCTTGGTCATCTCTTCTGGCAAACTTGATGATCGAGTTGCCTCGGTTCAGAGGCGGGAGCCCGTTTAAAAATCCGTCGACGTGGTGCCACCTGGACGAGAAGACTAGAGATTCAGGAGATCAGAGCAGCCGCAACAAAGCGTGGGATTATGGTTGAAGACCGAAGGACTTGGATCGTTCGGTATAACATGTCTACCCACTTTGTAGTTTGTTAGTTTAGCTTTAATTGCAGATCCGGGTTATAGTACGCGATAGCGCCAGTTGTAAAAAGTTTTTGTTCCGCATTTGGCGTCTGTTAGACGGCCGGGGCGCTACCGTGGACTTACACTTACACCCTACTTCACCATCTTAGTTTAGATTAGCACTTTAAACTAGAGTGTTTGCTTCACTAATGAAAGATTAGTGAAGAGGTGGTTTGGATTAGAGGAACTTCAGGTGGATCATTTTCAACACGAAAATCGCGAAGCAAGTTCGTCATTCTTCAAGTGGAGCTTCGAGGAGTCGTAGGGACTATAACCCGGAGCTTGAGAAGAGAAAGACACGGTCTACAAAGGTTGTAATCTCCATCTCTTAGTGTTAAAGTTTTTATATATCATGCTAAACCCTAATAATCTAATTGATCTAGTTTCGCATCCCTGAAATTTTTAAAATAGCATGCTAGATGCTTGTGAAAACCCATTGGTGGTGCTAGGGTAGACTTCCACTAGGGACTACTACTTGGAGTTTTATAAGTGAAGGACCGGTCTATAAAGGTTGTATTCTCTTTTCACTTAGTATAGAACTTGCTTTCATGTTATATAAACCCTAATACTCTAGTTAGATTCTAGGTTAGTATAGTTTAGCACTCTAGATTTTTTAAAATTACATACTTGATACTTGTATAAACCTAGTGGTGGTGCTAAGACACACTTTCAGGGGTGAGCACACTAGACGGACTCACCGAGAAATTCTGGGTAGTACTATATCTATTGTCAGACAGTAGTTCTCAGGTGATATAAGTACATGGTAGTCTTAGACCTGAGATCGTCATTTATCTCGTGTGTTGTAATCTCCATCTCTTTAGTTAGTCTAGTTTCGCACCCCGAAATTTTTAAAATTGCATGCTAGATGCTTGTGAAAACCCATTGGTGGTGCTAGGGTAGACTTCCACTAGGGACTACTACTTGGAGTTTTAGAAGTGAAGGAGCGGTCTACAAAGGTTGTATTCTCTTTTCACTTAGTATAGAACTTGCTTTCATGTTATATAAACCCTAATACTCTAGTTAGATTCTAGGTTAGTATAGTTTAGCACTCTAGATTTTTTAAAATTACATACTTGATACTTGTATAAACCTAGTGGTGGTGCTAAGACACACTTTCAGGGGTGAGCACACTAGACGGACTTACCGAGAAATTCTGGATAGTACTATATCTATTGTCAGACAGCAGTTCTCAGGTGATATAAGTACATGGTAGTCTTAGACCTGAGATCGTCATTTGTCTCGTATGGAGTTCCTACTGTACTTCGATTACTACCCTACCATGGCTCTGCAGAGTCATGCAAACAGGTTTTACTTGGGTACAGTTCCGAGCCATATGGAGGCAGTGAACGATTGTTGGGGATTCGTCTCTCCCGGTATAGGGAGTCGATACAGCACCATAAGACTTTGGCCAAGGCAGTTAAGATTTACTGATAGTTAGATCAGTAGTTTCTCTGATTGGTCGTAAGCCACATCGGCACGGATTATCAAATTATTAGGGTATAACGTTTACCACCCCCTAAACCTGGTATGCGATACTCTTAGACGAAGAGACCGGACTGTACGAAAATTGTCACAGATAGGCTCGGTAGGGGTTCGGATAAGCTTGTTCGTTGACCTTCCTTTTTGATAAGTACCTGGGTAGTCGTTACGTACAGCTGGTGCCGCTGACATGCTTGTGGTTAAACCCACTGTCAGCGTACTGTCGAGTCTTTAGAGTCCTACACAGAGCATTTTCCTGGTTCAGGTGAAATGATGTAGTGGCCGTATTTTGATACGTGCAGGGTTCCAATCAAATAAGTGTACTAGCTACCCGAACTTTTGATCAGGCGGTTGATAATACTAGTCAGCATAGGATTAAAACGGATTATTAAACCAGTTATTGATTTAATAATACACACACACACACACACACACACAGAGATATATATTAGTATTATGTTCATTGTATTATTCTATCTTTTTGGGTATTCGTATTTTTATACGAATACGGGTATGTATATACGGTTGAGTGTATTCAATATTTATACGGAAAGATATTCTAGAAGGACGCCTCATTTCTTTTGTATTTCCATTTATGGAAAATAAAAATGGGATGGAGGGGTGAGGTGGCTTAAGAATGATGGGTGGCATGGATGAATAGGGTAGATAAATGAATTGTTAATTCATTTCTCTACACTATTCATGTATAGTTGGTTTTTAATATTGCAAAAATCATTTTATCAAAAGCATGCTTGCACTATTTTGTTGTATGAGATTTTTTCATTCCACGATTCTCTTTCTCTCTCCCTTTCTTAAGCTACTCCTTCCTCCTTACACTCTCATGTGTTGAGAATCAAGGGTTGAAAAGAAATAGAAAATTACTAGAACTCACTACATTTCTGCACATTCTAGTATAGCAAGTTAGGATGTTTAGTTGCTTCACTTGATTCTTAGTGCGGAGCTAGAGCTATGAACCTTATCTCTCATGTGGTTCGTCTTCGATGGAGGAAGACCGGCGATCAAGCTTGAACACGGAGACCCCAAGAAACTAAAAAAGAGGAGGTGAAGACCGAAGGACTCGATCTCTTGATATTACCCTTTTATCATAGCAGCTATAGCTTCCTTGTAGTTTTCTAGTTCATGTGTTTGGTTTAGATTCTAGGGTTTGTAGTTGCTAGCGCCTTTAGATTTTTTGTTATTTATTCCGCATAGGCCGCGGTTGTGGCGGATAGGACGCTAGGAACTCTAACAGCTAGTACGGATGCCTCTTAGATTTCAGAACATCAAATTCATAGAGTAACCCCATCTCCAAGTGTCTCTCTCTTTCTCTCTCTTCCCTATGGCATTTTTACTCAATTGTTCGATCATAACTCATGGTTTCCATTTCTTTTTAGACCTATGAGCATCCCATCCTCTCATCATAGCGATGTTAGATATGATTTGACTATCGGTATTACCTAGTGAGACTCCACGTACATATGGAGGGTTCATGTGGTCGATCTAGCGTGATCCTCGTGTTGGTTCATATAGCCTACCATGTATGCTTGGGATAAATGGCTTTGTTGTCGTTGTTGTAGACCCCATGTACATACGTTAAAGCCGACAGAAACTCGTCAGATACAAATTCAACAACAAGAAATTTTTTCAAGAAATTGCCTTTGTGAGCTGATGTTGGAGTCTTCGCTCTTATCGCATTATTGATCAGCTGCGTATTGAAGTCCTTAGACCTTCTCCTTTCTCTCTTTCTCTCGCTGCCTCACCATTCCCCCCTTGGTTCATTACCTTCTGAGACGTCTGCTACATGATTTCTTCCCATCACCAACAAGGCCACATCCCTTTTTTTTTGTGCAATTGGTGGTGAAATCGCTCTGTTGACCTCGTAACCCGCGTCCCCTACCTCCTCGTCATTACCTTGCATGAATTTCATCATGTCCAATGCCCGATCCTCACTAGCCTCCTTTGAGCGATCCGGCATAATCAAGACCTCAATTGTTTTGCTCCTCCGATCTGCTGTCTGTATATAAATAACCAAACACTCCATCCCAGCTGCTCTTTTCTCCCCACTTGTTTTCATGAAGTGGCCTTCCATCTCACACTGCTCTAACTTCATCATCAAAGGCAACCAACTCCACATTTTTCAATTGAATGCGGACTCACGTTTCTCCAAGAAATGCTCGATTGATATTGTAGCAGGCCTCGTTAGCTCTTCCCCAGATCAGAGAAATCCCTCTCTGTGCCAACAAAAGACAGGTAGTTTGTAAACATGAACCATGAATGCACAAATTCAGTTTTATCCCCACAACCATAATTAATCAACCATCTTTGGCATGATAACACAAACTTTCCACATTCGATGTCACCATAAGAAACATCATCTCTTAATCTCTTCCCACTAGGAAATGGCCCCATATAACAATTCTATGAAATAATAGTATGGGTGCTATTATACCATTTTAATAATGAGATCAAGCCATGTGTTCGGTTTTGACGGGCGTTGAAGGTTTTTGATCATCCTACCATGGAAAGTAGTAACAAAAATTGTCAAGAGCTCTTCATAATGAACAGAGAACAGAGAACAGAGAGCACTTGTGATCATTTACTATTGGAAACAGTGTATAAGCCTAAGAAATCATTGCATGCTCTCCATTGTTTGTGGTCCACTGGCATGTTCATACACAATGATTCTCCCCACAGCTCATTTATTTGAAAACCTTCCATGACTCCAGTGATTCACATGATCTGGACAAAATTTGAATATTAGATCCTTAGGGCATGTTTGGATAGTATAAATTTTAGATCAAGATTCCTTATTTTCAATGGATTAGGTCGATCCCTCAAAAGTGGATACTTGACCGCTGATTTTCAATATTAATCCGGGGCTTCAAAAACCCCAAATTGGGCTATTCCTATAGATAAAAATAATTAGCCCGGAGCTAATTTTTTTAATCCTCACTCCCTCTTATTCTTCTTCCTTTTTGAGAAATTTTTTCTTTTATTTTTATGTCCTATTTCATCTTTGATAAAAAAAATCTCTATCACTTTTTCCTTTAATATATCATCTCTTACACCCTTTACCTTTCTTCTCCTTTTAATTTTCGTAAATTAGAAATGGGATTTTCAAATGGATTATATGGTAAAACAAGTAATAAGTTGCTTACAAAAAGAATCATGAGAGGAGATCCTCAAGTTGGTTTGAAAAAAAAACCATGAATTGTGGAATTTGGAATAAACGATTTTGAAAAAAAATATATAATGGTTGAAGTTTTTTATGAAATCAATGGTTTGAATTTGAAAAAATAAAAATGATGATAGGTTGTAAAAATTAAGAAGAAAATTGAAGAAAAAGATGATGTACGGTGGGAAATTGAAGGATACAACGAAAATAATGATACAGTGAGAATTGAATAAAAATTGAGAAAGGAAACGATGAATTATGGAATTGAAGAAAAATTAAAATGGAAGAAAATAAATTATAAACTTGATTAAAGAAATAAAAATGAGTTGGAAGAAAATATGTTTTGGAATTGATAAAATATTGAATTGGAAAATAATAGGTTGAGAGGTCTAAAAAATTGAAGGAGATAAAAATATTTTTCTGTCTACGCTTTTAATTTATATATATATATATATATATATATATATATATATATATATATATATAATAATAATATTTTACTTTGAAAACTTATCCTTTACCAGCCAAACAAATTTTGATATAAAATCCTTCGAATTTTTCACCAAAAAGAATGCACATGAATTCCGAAAAAAAAATTCTACATGAAATCCGACGAATTTCTATCCCATTATCCAAACATGGCCTTAGGAAAATCTAATCAAAGGCACCTTCATGTGTTACCAAAATTTAGTCCAGGATCTATTCAGCAAACTCCAACCAACTTGGACTTTTCTCATGGAGTAAAATAATTAGGTAAAGCATCTCATAAACAAAAAGCATTAAGAAATGCCAGTGTTTCAAGCTATGATAAGCTTTTTATATGGAAATCCTACGGTATATTTAAGTACTAAAAGGTACTTAAATAATAGATTGTGACATGCAAGTTGAGTTTAAACCCCAAATTTCTAGCTGAACCGCTCCACTGTAAAGAGGTTTTAACACTAGAATATGTTAGTGGCACTAGAGTAAACATTTCGCTATTAGAACCAGAATACGAAGATCTTGTACAACACCAACAAAAAAAAAGAGGAACATATAGAAGTACAAGTTTATTCATGGAACATTGTTGAGTAAGATAAGATCTTCAAATAAACACAGAAAGAAACAGGGTATGATGCATAACTTTGATTTTCTTTTACTATTTCAAAAAATTGTTACAGTAAATACAACACTGAAGGGATTACAACTCTCCCCCTATGGATAAGTTACAAAAAGCCTGACATCGGTGATAAATCCGATGTGCTGAAAGAATAGGCTAAATATACACACACAAAAGGAGGAAAAAAGACAGGAAATCTATAAGAACAGAACTCACGGTCTAAATGAATGATGAGAATTTGAGAAAATGCTCATTGGGATTTCCGATGCATTTGCCTCGTTTACGCTACCAAATTTCTCTAATTCTCTTGCAATTTGAATATCACTAGGCATGAAATACTCGGTAATGGCCTTTGTTGCCAATCGCGGAATCATTGCCGTTATGATGACACCAAGCAAGCACAACCAGAATACCCCAGTTCCCATAACGTGAAAGATTGCCCTGGAACACGAAAAATACGATCGTCAGTTTTTACCCAAATTTTAGTCGAGTGATGAAGGCGCTTTATTTTTTAAATAATGATACTATTGTGCAAAAATGATCAAATTGACAACTATTTTCCTTTAGATTTGACAACAATAATCATGTTTCATAAATTGAAGATATTAGTGCACAAGCAAGACCTATTTTGTCAGTGCACCTAGCAACACACTACACCGTGCCTGCAGATAAACTGATATTAAGATTTCTTTTCTTTTTTTTTACTTTGCTGAAAATAAACAATTTAGGCAAATATGAATTCTGGGCAATTAAATTGACCCGCCTTTACAAACGTGAAACTCCATATAAGTTGCAAAATATTGTTGGAATAGGTTAACCCAATTTGAATTGATGACCGTTGGAGTCAGTTGGCACAAAAAATTTATGTTAGACAAGGGAGTTATCGTATGGAGAGAATTGACAAAACTTTGTCAACTTTTCATCAAAAACACAAAAACTTAGTCAACTCTTCATGTAGCCTTGTTCCGCGGCCGACCCTGTACTAATGGGAAAAGGCAATGATGATGATGATGTATTGTATGGTCACACTTTTATCCAATGTTTCAATGGAATGGAGCTACATGGAACGTAAACTAATCGGTTAGAATGAAAATTTGATATGCTCAGGTTACAGTGTATTCATATATGTCAAAAACCTACATTTCAGACTAAATTCACCATAAAGAAAAATAAATGTAGGAAACCATGTGCACAACTGAGAAGAATTTCAAATAGAGTAACCTAATTGTGATTAGTGAAAGAGGTAAATACCAGTATCCAGGAAGAAATGATAACACATCAATGATGACAACACAAATGAATGTGGCAGCCGTACATCCCCAAATCGATACATGTGTCAACCAATTCCATCGAAATATATCAATTGCCAAGTGAATGTTAACAATGATGACCACTGCAAGCGTCCACAAGTCTCCGATGCTTGAAGAATCGACTTCACTGTGTGTATATGAATGATAAGGGATGAAGAAAATAGCTGCACTTTGCCATATGGTATCCAGCATTGTAAGAATGAATAACTTTAGGTTGTATCTTTCCTCTCTTTGCCCGGCACCATAAAGCTGGGGGTACTTGAGCAGTGTCCTCCGACTTAGATCCTTGTCTAGAACCCCAACTATGATGGTCGGGAGAGCAGTATAGACCACGGAATACAGCACACTGCTCCATTCCGTAATTGCAGTCGTCAAACTGAAAGCGGTATACAGAACATACCTGCACAGAAAAACACGGGCCATTATGTTAGCCAAATAAACGTGAGAGAAATAAATGATGCTTCTATAGACTAGAAGTGTCGAAATCCTTTCTAATGAAATATACATGAAAGAATGGACTGGACTATGGCTATATTAGCTTTCAAACTTCAAAAATCACAATAATGCTAAAATTTAATCATTTGATTAGATTTACTAAATGCAAGAAACAAAAATATTTGATCATATATAGATGTGTGCTAACGTTTGCTTCTCTCTGCATTCAATGCAACAGAAAAACACCGAAGGGTATAACTTCACATTGAGCTATGCTCAAATGGACAGCTATGCATGCAATATCCTTTGTGTATCGGATCGTATTTTAACAAGGCATTTAAGCATGCCCGAGAAAAATATCCACATCTAAATTCAGAGATAAAATTAGACAAAAAGCACCAAAATCCTTTAATATCTAAATTTATGTTCTGTTAGAAGAAAGGAAAGATTTCATAGAAATGAAGATAATGACAGAAAAGAAAGATGAGAGGATTGAAGGGATCACTTACCAGAAAAGTACGAAAACGAATACAGCATTTCTGTAGAAGTTGTACAAAATCATGTAGCTCATTCTTTGGTAATTCCAATGGCCATGAACCAAAAGAAGGGGCACTAAGAATCTGAACTGGCCCATCGCAAAATCTGAGGCCATAACAGCTTGCCGTCCCTCTTGACCGCTAATGCCAATCCCGACATCAGCCATTTGAATCATTGAAACATCATTAGCACCTGAATCGCATAAACTCATATTAGTCAGTATTGAGCAAAGAAAGTACACAAGCTAAAACTGGTGAAATATGTCTTTTTTCTATTTTCTAAATTACAAAACAAAAAAATTAAGAATGATTACCATCTCCAATGGCAAGAGTCATATCATCTGTGCGGTTCTTGATAAGTGCAACTATTCCGGCCTTTTGCAATGGAGCCACTCGGCAACACAACACAACATCGCATGCTGTGGCTACTTTGAATAACTGCATCAATTCAATAAACTTATTCATGAATAAATGCAGCAGTAGAGAAAACAAAGTTGAGAAAACTCTAAAAATATGTTTATACCTCTTCCTCCAATTCAGTCTCAAGAATATAGACAAGACTGGTACCATCTATGATCAAAGCAAGAGGCACGCTAGCAGTCCCGGAACCAAATCCACCCTCTTGCGCCGAAGGAGATATTGCTTTCAGCTTTCTAGACATAGCAATTGCGTCTTCTAGACTTTTTCTACACGACTCTTTGTTACGGCTGTTTATGATGATTTGGGTCATTTCACTTGACAACAGCTTGCAAGAATATCCAATGGAAATGGCAGTCTCTTGCTTGTCCCCTGTCAGAACCCATACCTTGATCCCTGCTTGCCTCAGAGATTCTATGGCTTCAGGCACTCCTTCTTGAAGCTTATCTTCAATTCCCGAGGCTCCCAATAATTGGAGATTGCATTCGACATCGGCAGCAACAGCTCGTAGCAAGCCTCCCCTTCCAAGCAATGCTGTGCTTGCTCTCTCATAGGCGGATTGCCACTCTTCAAACTCTGCTGAAGTTAACTCCCTCATTCCGATAACAAGTGTTCTCAGGCCAAGGGATGAGTATCTGTGAAGATGTGACTCGGTTGCTTTTACTACATCAAGATCCAGGGATTTGTCTATGACTCCAAACATTGAATTGTCTGCACCCTTCACGAATAGCTTAACTGACTTATCGGGACAACCTACTATAACCGACATCCTCTTGCGGTCGCTATCAAACTCGTGAAGGCCCAACACATCATACCTGAAATCGCCATAATATGGGAAATTTACATAAATTACGGTTTTTTTAATTATCAAATAGTCCCATGAAAACCAAAGAGTTACTCCGGTAAAATAAACTGGTAAGAAGTTAGTCTGCCAAAATCTGATGAAGGGCTACTTGACACAAAAGCAATTCCGGTAATATAATGTGGAGATCCTACTTATTCTACTTCAATCATTGATTATGACAACGCGTCTAGCATGACAAGGAAGGATAAGGAACACTAATGCTACGACTATAAACCATCACCAATGTCATCTGCTAGTTGTTATCGTATGTTTTGTTCATCGAAGAGCATATCAACTTCCAAATAACAAGGACATTAGAAAAGGTCACCAACAATCAAGATTGCTACAATAGTCTATGGCTAATCTAATCACACTAACAAATAATTAATATAAATAATTCTAAGCCTTTGGAAAGAAACAGATTACTATCCCAGTAATCTAACCACCACCACCACAACAACTACAGATAAAAATGTATCGATGATGATCCACAACAACCACCACTACAACTAACTGCATTGCTATTGGTGTGATAGTCGCTAAATCAGCACAAATATATCTACACAATTAAGCAAAGACGACGATATTTCACTATTTCGATAACTAAAGGCCTCAGAAAAGGACAGCAACAAGTAACAACCATTTCTACGACAATTAACTGAACTGATCCAAGTAAATATTAAGATAAATCAATGAAAACAAATATGATCTATCCTTTATATGTGATGGTTTCGAGTTTCACTGAACCTAGCTCTACATTAATACCAAAGTGGCGGTTACTAACTAACAGGGTCGGAGCAAGAGATGTTAACAATCAAGCAAACAAAAAACAAGAAGAAAAGCTATACCTCTGCCTATCCCCGAGAACATCAATAACTATATGCCCAGAGGTCCTCTCGATGAGCACAAATCCATAAGCAGCAGCCGCATAGACCAGTGCTTGCTCATCGGGGGACTCGCCCTGGTAGTCTATCAACTTTTGTGCCGGGTCTGGTGTTTCCAATACCAAAGGCACAATAGTATTGCATGCCGCTAACGAAAGAAAGAACCCGCGAGCACGGTTCCTTTCCTCAGTCTCTCTTCCATTTCTCAGAAGCCTCGCTAGCTCGGGGTCAGTTTTCACCGTCATCTTCGGCCTCCAAAACTGATCCCCAACTGTTATAAAACACAACAGTACATGTTAACCCAAGCAACCTAAACCTTTTTTTTACCTCTCAAACACATTCATTCACATAAAGGAGCCGAATTTACACTACCTATTACTGTATGAACTCCACCAATATCAACCGGCAAAGGGGCTTTCCCTTTACTGTAATCGACTCCCCTTACACTCGCACACTGAAACTCCATCTTGTTCTCCGTAAGCGTCCCGGTTTTATCCGAGAACACATACTTAATCTGCCCCAAATCCTCGTTTATGTTCAAAGCCCGGCACTGGAATCTCGAGCTCGACGCATCGTCGTACAGATTCATGTCCCTAATCATAAAATAGGCCTGCCCGAGCCTCACCAGCTCCATCGATATATAAAGAGAGATCGGAATCATGATCTGAAGCACAATCACCGATTTGAGAAACGTGAAGCACACCTCCAACGCGATCCCATAATAGCTGTAGTCTTTCTCCTCGCCTGCCACAAACTCTCTCTTCCTAAAATAAGGAGAGTAATCCAGCTCGTCCTTGTGAATCCCCAGCCAGACCCCGGCGCAAACGGTCACGACGCTGCACAAAGCGACCAAAAGCCCCGACAGCAGGAGAGTCTCCCGGTTCATGTGCGTCTCCAGCCGGCTTCTCTTCGACGGGGCGCCGGAGCTGTTAAGCATCACCTTCGTCTCCCTCCCCGTATAGACCACGGCTCCTACCACCCACACGGTGTTCTTGAGCTGGCACCCCCTGAGAATGATGTTGGACGGCCCGAGCGACACCCGCTTCCCGTCGACCTCCATGTTGGCCTGGAACCCGTAGATGTTCCGGTTGGGCTTCTCGCACCGGATCAGCCCGGAGAAGGCCAGCTCCAGCTCCTGCTGCTCCTTCATGGCAGCCAGGGTCTCCTGCTTGGCGTACCTCGTCTTCAGATTCGACTCTCCGTCCAGGTTGATGGTCTGGACGTAGGCGACCCCGGTGGGGTCGCTGGTGGCCAGGAGCACCATGTCGCAGGGTAGGGTTTCGTCGGCGAGGATCTTGATAACCTCTCCGACTTTAATCTCCTTCCACCTCTTGGGGCGGAAGGAGGAGGTGGTGGTGGTGGTGGGGTCGAGGACGAGGACGAGGGAGGTGCGGTTGTTCTCGATGCGGTCGGAGCGGTGGCGGCGGTAGTCCTCGAAGGCGTCTTTCGAGGCGGTGACGAGGAGGACGATGGCTAAAGGCAGAACGGAGGCGCCGCGGCCGAAGACGGCCAATTGAGGCAATTGGTTGAGGACGGCGATGATGAGGAAGTAGACGTAGGCGAGGCGGTGGAATTGCTCGAAGAGGTTGCGGGGGAGGAAGGAGAGGAGGGAGTACTTGGTGGTCTTGATGGAATTGTTGGCGAAATCCGAGGAATTCGTCTGCCCGATCTGTATCAGCCGCGCGTTGTCGTCGGGGAGGTCCTTCTCCCTCTCGGAGGCGACGAAGAAGGCCGAATCGGCGCGGGAGCCGCGGCGGGCGGAGGCGGGCGGACGGCGGCGGAAGGAGGTTTCTCCGGCGATGTGGTCCCCAGCAGCAGGAGGAGGGGATGGATTTGGGAGGGGGCGAGGGGAGGGGTCCAAGAGAGGACGCTCAGAATTTATCATTGTCTTGTGGATGATGATGATGATTTGGGGTTTGGAATTAGAGGCATGAAGCTATTTTTGGAGTCGAGCCAGAGATCTGAGATTTGTTGAGGATTTGTGAGAAAAGTCAAATGCGGGGAGGTGGGTAAGAAAGGAGGAAGAAGGAAAGTGGCAAGACTTTTTTTTAAAGTACGAAGAGGAAACTTTGGTTGGTTGGAGGTAAAATTAAGTTGGCGAGCAATGCATCAATTGAGCATGATTATTATGCGAGAGAGAGAGAGAGAGAGAGAGAGCGAGCATGCAACATGCAAAGATCGGCATTGGTGTGATAACCTTTTTGATTTTCTGAGTTTGTAATTTCTTTCTTTTGAAGTCATCGTAATTTCATGTCAACAAACGATTTTTCCAAGACCTACCGGACAAGAACATCGATTTTGTTTTGGATAAATTTCAAAACCCATCGTTTTTTTCAGACAGCACTGTTCAATCCACCAATATGGTTATTTTTATGCCATAAAATTTCACTGAAATACCATGAGCTTTTAGCATTTCTATATAAGATCCAAATTACTTTATGAAATTGCCAATAAATATTATGAATTCAACTTTTTTTTAATAATACCATAAAAAATAGTATCTCCCAAGGGAAACTACTTTTATCTTTAATCAAGTATCAACATTTTTATAGTATCGTAATAAATGCACAATTAACAAAATTTGAGAAAAACATGACAGAAAAAAGCATCATCTCTTGACACCAATTAGAAGGCCGGCACCAAGAAGTTTGTGAAGGAACAAAAGGGTCCAATCTAATTAAATAAGACAAGACATGAAATGCAGATATGAAGTAAAATTCATGAAGAAATGATGTGGTTAAGAAATGAGACAAGTGAGGCTAGATCCCATGGTTCCATCTCATTTTTTGGCAGCCGGCCTTTTAAACTCTTAGAGCACAGGGTTTAAACTGTCCTTTGTCTTGGTAAATAGTAATCCTAACTAGGGTAATTAGTTTTTGGCTTAATTTGTTTTAAGTGAGTATTTATTTGTTTCTGTATTTATTTGTTTCTTGTTGATGTCCACTTGTCTAATTTAAATAATGTTTCCAATAGCCATAATTTGAAGCTTTTTTCCATGGTTGCTTTTACATCAGTTTACATTTAAATAGTTAGAAATTAACAGCAGAATTAAGATATGTATTTTATTTAAATATTGTTTTCGATCTAATTTAAATAAGAGGGAATATTCTGTTAGATAAGAATAAAGGAAATTTATGTTAACCCTAATCTAAGTAGAAGAGTGATTATTCTATGCTGCAAATAGGTAGATGTTTTCATTAAGGAGAATTGACAAAACGGCGAACAAGAAAAAGCTCAGACGGACAATAGCAAGAGAGATGTGGTCTCTAGATTTATGAAAGTCGTAACTCCCCTCTCTTGAGGTGAGATCAAGAGAGGAAAGATGAGATGATGTGAGAGAGATGTATGACATCTCATAAGTTTTATCTTCATTGAGGGATTAGATTTCTAATCTAGATTGAGAGATGCTATTATTTTAGATGATCAAATTAAGAAGAAGATAAGATACCGGGTGTACTTTTTTTATATCAATGGAATCCTCATGTTTGTCTCATGGAGTAGACCGGTTGGTCGAACCACGTTAAAAATACTCTGCGTTGATTACTTTTTCTTATGAATTACTGTTTTGCATGCTCGAAAGTTAAAGACGGTATTTTCCGCTCGAAGATAAGCATGGAAAAATTCCCAACAGTTTCAACCCACATTTTTCTTGGACTTCTCCAACACAAAATATTGAAATTTGAAAGGGTCAATGACTTTAATGGAAACCAGGATTATTGACTTTGACCCACTTCAATCTTTCGAGCATAAGTCGGAAATCTATATAATTTTTCATACTTAGTTCATTAGAGTCATTTTATCGCAACTCAAAACATATCGGCCGTTACATTTGTTGGAGATAGTGCCCTCAGAGTCAATTATTACATCACAGGCACGTGATTGCAATGATTGAGGGAGGACCTATCCCGGGAGGACAGTCTTACTCGAGATGATAGTATGCTATCTGGTTTACCTTTATCATCGTGTACTGCTTTAGATGACCTGACAGGTCGCTATTGCACGTTGATAGAGCCCCTAGGATTCTTGCTTGACTGCCAGCAGTATGAGGGCGATCATATAAGTGAGAGCTGGAGTCTATAAGCACATCCTTAAAAGGTCCCTAGTCGTGGGAGTTTCGAGACAGGGCGTCGATTCTCCATAGTAGACTAGTGTATACAGTCGAGACCCCGACGAGGGGCGGTGGCCGGTCTCACAAGCCACTGGTGTCAGTTGGTTCACCTAAGATGTATACAGGTGCTCATTGGGTTATGAGTACACCGGACAGGACTCGCCGGGAACATGCTAGTTGGTCTTATACCTGACGTCAGATAGAAGTTCCCAGGTGACATGTGTACAGGTTAGTCCATCGACCTGGGGATCGTCATTTGTCTCGTGTGAGTTCCCACTGTGCTTTGATTACTACCCTACCACGGCTCAAAGGAGTCGTGCAAACAGGTTTTAGTTGGGTACAGTCCCGAGCCACATGGAGGCAGTGAGCGGATCTTCAGGGGTTCGTCTCTCCCGGTATTGGGGGTGAGGTCGCGCTGTGTCTAGGAGAGCCATTACACGAAGACCTTGGCCAAGGCAGGAGATTTACTGGTAGGTATTCCAGTAGTATCTCAGGGTGTTCTGGGCTACACTCCGACACGACTTGTACCGCTTTTGGGGGTCTGACTTTTACCAACCCCCTAGGCCCGACATGCGATGCTCATAGACGAACGGACCGGACTGTACGGATATTGTCACTGACAGGCTCAGTAGGGTGTCAGGATGAGTTCGCTCATCGACGTCCCTTTTAGTCAATAGCTGGTGGCCCGTTACGTATTGGCTTATACCTCTGACGTGCTAGTGGTTAAATCCACAGCCATAGTATTGACGAGTGTTTAGAGTCCACCACACTTTCAGTTACTCAAGCTTTCGGGCGAAACGCTGTAGAAGCCGTATGGAGATATGGCAGGGTTCGATCAGATACGTGCGGTATTGCACGGATCGTGATCGGACGGTTTTTACTAGCCGGCTTTGGCTTAAGCCGGATCCTAGTATTTGATAGTGTAGTTTTGTCTCTTTGCATTTGTATCCGGACGGAATACAAATGCGAGTGTGTATGCACAGTATCGGGGTTTTCCTGTAATTTTTTATGGGATCGGTTTTCTGGGGCTGCCAGTTTGCATTCCGTTCCGGCCGGTTTTTTCTTTGTTCCTTCACGGCCGGACTTTTCGTTGGAGGGGGTTATTTGCAAGTTATATTTTGGAGGGGTTTATTGCAAAAGGATTGATATGATAGCATCTTTGCTTCATGATGCATTAATTTAGACATGAGAGGGTATGGGTTTTTGATATGGTTTGGTGTTGGAAATTGGAATTTGGGCCGGCCACTGTTGGGGATGGGAGTGAGGTTTTAATTTTTATATGGTAGTTTAATTTCCTTAGTAAGGAATGAATGATTAATGTGTATGCTGGAATTTGTTTTTTGATGGGTTAATTGATTAATATATTTATTCATTTGGTTGCATTCTCCAGAGACTTGGCTTCATTCATTCTTTCCAGAGAGCTCATTCTTGTTTTCAAGTGGCAGAGCCCATTTTTGAGGGTATGCTCATTCCTTTTGAGAGCTTGCTCAATTCTTCATCAAGCTTTCATCCATGATTGTTCTTGCACAAATCCCTCCAAATTGGCAACCTCCTAAACCCCAGAGAGACAGCTATTCTACGCTATTCTACAGCAAATCTTGGACGCGTCGGCTAGCCCACTTCGCGCCCGAGTTGCCTCGGTATTGAGGCGGGAGCCCGTAAAAGATGCAGGCGACGTGGTACCCTTCCGGCGAAGAGGCGACGATAGGAGATCCCGCGAGGAGATCGGAGTGGAGATGAAGACCGGAAGACTCGGATCAGTCGGTATATCTCTAACCCATCTTCTTGTTAGCTTAGACTTGTTAATGGTTACGATCCGGGTGTTTAGTGCGCGGTGGTGCCGGTTTGCTAAGTCCGCAAAATTAAAGTTTATCACCGTTTCCGCATTTGACCGTCGGATTGACGGCCGGGACGCCGCCGTGCACTTACAACATTCGAATCAAAGCTTCTGCGTTATTATGTCCTAGTAGCAACCCCCAATTCTCTTAGACACGTTTTTAGCAGCTTGCTTCCATTTTCTAATCATAAATCCTTATCAATTATTTTTTATTAAAAAAAATAAAACCATATGAGACCAAGTCTATGAAACATAAGATTCTTGTAGCCAATAGAAATGAACATGAGCAAATCACGTAGATCACCAACCTACTCCTTATGAATTCAAAGCTGGCATGCGTGTTGTGGGCTCAAATTTGCTCACTGCTCTATATATATTCTAATTATTGCTGAACAGTGAATGCTATAATATTTATTACTACTATATATTATTAGTAGTAGTAGTAGTAGATCCTATGATATCTTACTATTACTTTATTATATATGAGAAAGCTTTCACCTTTCTTAAAGGGGGCACCGGGACCGCGTACACAAGTGGGTTTCAAACATTTTTGCAGCCTCAGTTTGGATATAAGAATCACTGTTTGTGCCAAAGACTGTAACAGGATCTTTTTAATTCCTATTTCTAGCATTCAAGTTTTCAAACCATGTGTAATGTTTGAATGAAGTCAATAAATGCTATCTTTGTTCATTTCATAATGTTTGAAAAATTCATGAGATTGTTCCAAGTTAATTTTCATGTAGCAAAGCTAACTTATTCTGAATTGATTGATGCCATGTTTGAGCATCCATTTCCATGATATGTCACGATATCTAATTAATATTTGAATGACATATCTAATATTTAATACGTTTTTTTTTATATCTCATCCCAAAATTTCAATATTTCCAAATTTCATCCGAAAAATCCAGTATTTCCAAATTTCACACCTAAAAGTATTGAGCTGTACAAATTTCATCCCAAAATCTAGTATTTCAAAATTTCATGCCCAAAACTATTAAGTTGTCCAAATTCCATCCCTAAAATTTAGTATTTCCAAATTTCAACCCCCAAACCATTAAGTCATCAATAATTAAAACTTTATTTTTGCAAAATGTTTCTTAATTTTCTCCATTTTGTTGTCAGCTCTTTCTTCAAGATCATTGAGCCCAGCCTATGATATCATTACCGCAAAGTACTTGAATTAAACCACCACTTGCATAGGAGTAAATCTAACCATATTGTTGTTTCAAGTTGTCATAATTGTTATGGCAAAGTCACAAAGAAACTTGATTTTATCTATTAAAATGGCAAATATTGCATGAAGGCGAAATGTCCTAAGTTTCGATCTTAAAAGGATTCCTGATTTTGAAATTGTGAGAAATCTAAAACCCTGATCCCTAAAGAAAGAAGAAGAGAACTATTTATGGTGAAATTTGGACAACTTAATGATTCTGGAGGTGAAATTTGGAAATAATTGATTTTGGAGGTGCAATTTGGACAACTTAATAGTTTTGAAAGTGAAATTTGGAAATTCTAGATTTTCGGAATGAAATTTGGACAATTTAATAGTTTTGGGATGAAATTTGGAAATACAAGATTTTGGCTGTGAAATTTGAAAATATTAAAATTTTGGGGATGAGATATAAAAAAAATCCTATTTAATAAACAGTACTGATTATATTAAGGGACTATATAGCGGCTTATGACTCTAATTTTTATCACAGCAGATAAGCATGACTATCATTCTCTTAACTTAAGTGAACGTTCGCCATGTCGTCACCACTATGATAATTAGTATTATTGAAAATAATCTAATATCATGCTATGGATCAATTGAAAGTGAAGGACAAGCTTATTTGTTGATGATCAATGTAATTAATACTACCTATAGCGATATATTAAGCTTAATTCATCGGTTGACTTTCCGCTGCCTTAATAGAAACACATGGTATTAGAGCCAATGTTATGGTTAAGAATAAGAATTCGATGATTTAGTCTCATGATGGATTGTGCTCCATATCAATATATATCCATATGTGAGGGGACCGTGAAACCTGTTCTGGTTCTAGTTTAATGTAATACTCATTATGTATTTTCTGATGCATTTAATTCCATAAATGATGGGCATGAGACCTATACATCTATCACAAGAGGGAGATATTAAGTCTACATGTATTAGGCCTATAATAGAATTTCATAATTACCGAGTGACGTTTCTATTATAAGGGGAAAAAATAAACAAGGTAGCAATTACGCACCTTTGTTTGTCACCGAGAACGTCAATAACAATGTGCCCAGATGTCCGTTCAATCAGCACAAATCCATAAGCAGCTGCAGCATAAACGAGTGCTTGCTCGTCGGGGGATTCGCCCTCGTAATCTATTAATTTCAGTGCTGGATCCGCAGTGTCAAGGATTATTGGAACAATAGTATTGCATGCCGCAAGCGCGAGAATGAAATCTTTTGCTTTATCCCCCTTTTCTGTTCCTTGGCCGTGTTTTAGTAGATGGAGCAGCTCCGAATCGGGCTTCACTTGAACTTTCGGCCTCCAAACCTGTCCGGCCACTGAAAAATATATACTGCATCTGTAAGAACTTTGGTGTAACTTCCAAGCTATTTTAATACTTGAACTATGATTTATTTATTTTTTCCGAAATGTAGGAGGATTGTAAGAAAAAAAAAATCGACCTGAAATGAAGGTTCAGAATTTTTCTGATAATCTACATGATGTGAGCATGAACATAATTAATCAGCTGATAAGATTACACTTGTGGGAACATCATGCATTTGGTTGCTTGTAATGAATGAAAAAGGACTTGTGAACAAAGAATTTGTTAACTAATTATCGGTAAGCTACATGCCATAGAACTCGTAATACTTCTCTTCGGATGAAGGTGTATTTCTTTCGCCATTAGCGCTTAATGTCTAAATGAAGCGCGTTGAGCTATATGATATCAGATGTTGATGTGAGTACATCTGTATCATATGGGACCGAGCGAGGAGAAGCATACACAATAATTAGATGATGAATTATTTGTAGATGTTATGCGGAAAACCTAGAAATCCAACCCCGATGGCAAAACCTAGAAATCCAACCCCGATGGCAACTGGCGTGCGTCAAATACAAAGTCATGTCCAGCTGACAACCAACTTTAAATCCGTGATTTAGGTAATTGGTAATTAGATCTTCGATGAGACCTTCCAAAACCGATGCTCAATCATTGAATATGTGAGGCCGTTAGGCTAACAATTCATAAATACCTATGCAACTCGAATAAGTCGCAATTGTCTGGTATGATGGTCGTATGCCAAATAATCTCAAGCATCATGAATTATGCATCCGAGGTGTTTCGGCCAGAAGGAAACCTTGCTTAATTAATTCCCTTGGTGAATTTCAGGTTTATATGTGTGCTTTAATGCAACTCGATTAGAAATAAAACTAACCACTTTCATAACAAACCAAACTTAATTATCAATATAAGATACCGATCACAAGTCATGCAAAAAACTCAACAAGCTATAAAGATCAATTTTTGTTTCCTTGTCTCTATAATTATTGTATGATATGGAGCTTTATCCTAATTTCCTAAGGACAGGATCAAAACCTAATGCTTAGGCCAGTGTCAATGGACTTTGAAGACTTGTACCAGACTGTAGGCAGAGGAATCATAATAATTATATAAATTTAGGTAGATAACTAATCTGTTTTGTTTAAGATATATCTTTAATCTCAAGTATTATAAGACACAATGCTACTGCATATGCAAAACAAAATTCTAAGAACTAAATTAAATTTCTGGAAACAGAAGATGACAGTACAAGATAAGCGGTATCTGGCAGTTGTACCTAGACAGTTCATGCAAACATTAGTTATTTGCAAAATAAACACGGTTTATTATCATTGAGAAAACCGGGTATAAAATTCCACCAATACGAATTTCCTGCCGTGGCGGGATATATGGCATGACACTATTCACTGTTCCATAAGTAAGTTTGTTTTTAAAATACAAGATCCTTTTAGATTAGAATGAAAAGAAGTGAAGTAACATGGCTTAGTAAACAATGTGTCGTCTTCATTCCTTTTAATGGAACTGGCTTGTATTTTGTTTGGCACCGGCTCGTAAGCCCTACCTAAGCACACAGCACAAACAACGCATCCACGCACACCACACCCACGCATCCAGGACACCCATGAAATTGCCCCGAAAGCATTAATTTGTGGCCACTTCCTCTCTTAGGGTTCCTAGGGTTCGAACCACATACTCTCGCCAAGAGAGGAAGTGCACATACCATCTGAGCTAGTGCTCATTGGTTGGAACTGGCTTGTTCATCAAAGCACACCCCTTACACTCAACAGTCACCAAGGGAGCCATAAATTTACCCCGAAAACGTTAATTTGTGACCACTTTTCCTACTGGGGTTCGAACCCCGCACTCTCCCAGGAAGGGAAGCACCGTACCAAATGAGCTATTGCTCATTGTTGTAAACAATGTGTTGTCACTTCATGAGTCCCGGCCACCATAGGAAATTTCTATAATGGCACTATATACTCCAATTTCTCGTTATAATTTATCAATTGATATTCTTGATTCAGACTCTATTTACTCATTTTAACGAGTCTATCCATTGTTCGGTCTTACTTCGAATAGAACAGGCATTCCATCAGATTTGACAGAACAACTTCATTTGAGTGGATTGTCATTTAATCACAGAATATTTGAACTAAAAGGCGAATAAATTGAAAATTAGGCAATGTACACTTTACGGAAAAATCTTACCCATGACAGAAGCACAATCCTCTTCTTCGCCAACGCCCCTATAATCGACTCCCCTTATGCTCGCGTACTGAAACTCCATCTTATTATCCGTCAGCGTCCCCGTTTTATCTGAAAACACGTACTTAATCTGCCCTAAATCTTCGTTTATATTCAAAGCCCTACACTGAAGCCTCGAATCCGTAGCTTCATGATACATCTCCTGATCCTGTATCATAAAATAAGCCTGCCCCAACCGAACCAGTTCCATCGATATGAATAACGCGATCGGTATCATGACTTGAAACTGAATCACCGACGAAAAGAAAGTGAACACAATCTCCCATCCAATCCCATAGTACTTATATTTGCCAATGTCGCCGATACTTTTATCTGAGTAATCGTTTTTCCTATAATAAGGTAACGTGTCCAACTGATGTTTGTGCCGATGCAACCAAAACCCAGCTAAAACCGTAACGATCGTGCATATCACAAACAATGCAACAGCCAACAGAATCGTCTCTCTGTTCATATGGGACTCCAACCGGCTTCGTTTCGAAGGCGCGCCTGAGCTGTTAAGCATCACTTTTGTCTCCTGCCCCGTGTACACCGCAACCCCGACAACCCAATCAGTATTCTTCAGCTCACACCCCCTCAATATCACGTTACCGGGTCCGAGCGAAACCCGCTTCCCATCAACATCCACATTGGCGTTGAACCCGTATATGTTCCGGTTCGGCTTCTCGCACCGTATCAGACCCGAAACACGGCCAGGCGGGATCAGCTGCGTCTCCTGCTTCGCGTAACGGGTTTTCAGATTGGACTCGCCATCCAAATTTATGGTCTGCACATACGCAACCCCCGACGGGTCGGACGTGGATAGCAGGACCATGTCACACATGAGGGTATCGTTCGCCGTGACACGGATAACTTCCCCGACCCGAACCGACTGCCAGGGCCTGGACTGAAACTGGGAGCCTACGAGGACCGAGGCGGTCCTGTTATTTTCGGTCCGGTCAGACCGGTGCCTTCGCCAGTCCTCGTAGCCGTCTTTGACGGCGGTCAAGCCGAGCACGAACGCCAACGGAAGGATAGACGCCGCGGGGGAGAAGACCCCGAGCTGCGGGATTTGATTGAGGGCCACCAGGACCAGGAAGTAGATGTAGGCGACACGGTGGAACTGTTCGAACAGGTTTCGCGGAAGGAAAGTGAAAACCGAGTACTTGGAGGTCCGGATGGAGTTGTCCGGGAACTGGACAGGGGAGTTGGACCTGTCCGGGTCGTTTATGTGCACCAGGCGGGACTCCTCGTCGGAGAGGTCCTTCTGGGAGCCGAACCGGGTCGAATCCGACCGGTTCGAGAAGTACCGGATTGGTGGTCGGGTCGAGCCGGACTTGGGGAGCGGCGGCTCGATGGAGATGGTCGAGGATTTGGAGCTAGAGCGGAGCTTCGGCGGGTTGTTGGAGGAGAAGGTGTCGGGGTCCGAAGCGTTTCGGGACTTGGATTGGGATAGGTTGATGGTGACTCTTTTGGAAGAAGGAGGAGGAGGCGGAGGAGGTGATGGTAATGGAGATGGGAGTAGGAGAGGCCTGTCTGTGGACATGATGAGAGAGCAAGTTTCTAGTTTAGAGAGAGATTGAAGAGAGATTTTGGAGAGAGAGAGGGAGGGAGGGAGGGAGAGTTTTGAGAAAATTGGTATGAGGGATACGTCGGGGATGTGGGGAGAGGGAGGGAAACGGGTTAGAAGTCTTGGGAGGAAAGATTGGAGGGAGAGACGAGCAAAGCTTTTTTGGAAATTATGATTTGGACGGGGTTTTATGTAAGAAACTTTGTTGTCTTTTATATTTAATGGGTCAATTGCATTTTGTCACCTTTATAAAAATTGTTTGCGTATGATGAACTCTTTCAAAACTTTTGTTTTCACACAAAAGAGTTTAAACCGGGATAAGATAGAGCATGGCATGACATTGATAGGGTTGCACCCAGCGCACCCAGCACCCAAGTAGGGATGGCAATTTTCACCGGTCCTCTAGGTATCGTCCCGTCCTGATCGGGGCCGGGATTTTGACTGTTTACTGGGGCACGGGATGGGGATTGTATTAGCTTGCCATGTCCCGTCCCCCGTCCCATCCCGTCTCACAATATGGATAATTTCTACGATATCTTCTTTCATAATATTATTTAAATTGTGTAACTCCGTATATAAATACTCGATATACCACTTATAATCCTAAACGCATGGATAGCGCTCTGGAATTTTGTGACTACAAATACAGACGTCTGCCAATCTCTTGTGCATACGTCTGCTGTATGTCTGGGCCGGATATTTTCTATGTTTGGAAATTAGTTATTTGTGGAAATCTTTTGTATACTATATTGATAATAGCTTGTTTTAGACCTAGATCTGATAGCCTTTTGTTAATTTGAGAGAACCCATTGTTATTTTGAGAGAGCTAGGGTTTTGAGAGGGATTTGGAATTCTCTATCGATTTGTACTCCTCCGATATTTGATTATTAATAAAGTTTCGCCTTCGTCTATTTGTTTTGTGGTTAGTATTCATATTTCTATCTTACCCGTGGTTTGATTTTTCTTCTCATTATTAATTGTGTGTTTGCTTCGTGATTATCTCGTATTCGCAATAAACTGGTATCATGGCTTTTGTTGCGTTGTTGTGGGATTTTTTAGTTGAACCATTAGGTCTTTAATTTTGCGATCTATATTAACGGTGGGTAACGACAACTACGTTCTCTTCTCCACTTTCTTAGATCATGATTTTTAAGTTTTAGGGTTCGTTAGTACTCAAGGTATTTTGATTTGATCTCACATTATGTCTCCGACAATCATGAAGTTCGATAACGAGAAGTTCGATGGAATATGAGTATTTGTTTATCGTAAGTCTGTATGGTTGCCATTTTGACTCAAAACAATTTGAAGAAGGCAATTCTAGGGAAGGATAAAAAGCTTTCAACTGTGACGGCGGAAACTTAGGAGTAAATGGATGAAAAAGCCCTCATGGCATCCATTTTTGTCTGACAAACAAAATTCTACAAGAGCTTTTGGTGGAGAAGACGACGACTGATTTATGGAATAAATTGGAGGAGTTATATTTAAGAAAATCTCTCACGAATCGACTCGTGTTGAAGCAGCGTCTCTACACAGTTCGCATGTCAGAAGGCTCTCTAATAAAATCTTATGTTGGTGAGTTTAATGCGATCATTATGGATCTGGGTAAGATCGACATTAAAATTGATGATGAAAATCAGGCTCTTCTTTTATTGTGTTCATTGCCACCCTCATATAAGCGCTTCCGTGAAACCATAGTTTTTGGACGAGACATGATCTCAATCAAGGATGTTAAGTAGAATTTGATGAACAAAGAGAAGATCGATAAGGAGTTGACTTCTACTGAATCACATGATTCATCTTCTGGCTTATTTGTTCGAGGGCGAGCGGAGAACAGAGATCCGGAAGCAAATAGGAAGAAGTCGTAGTCAAAATCTAAGGCTAAAAACGTTACTTGAAATTATTGTAAGAAAAGGGGGCACTTCAAGGTCGATTATTTTAAGTTGCAGAACAAGCTAAAGCAGGAAGACAAATCGAAGAAGGAGTCTTTGACCGAGGAGAGTATAGATGAAGGAGAAGGAGATTTTCTTGTGGTTCTTGACAGCACATATCGATCTAAGAACGAGTGGATTATGAATTCGGGTTGTTCTTACCACATGTGTCCCAATAGGGATTTATTTACCATCTATGAGTTCGTTGATGGTGGAGTGGTTTTGATGGGGCAACAATAGTTTGTGTCGAGCTATTGGTAAAGCGACTATCCAAGTCAAAATGTTTGACAGTGTCGTGAGGACATTGGCGGATGTCAGGCATGTACACGACTTGAAGAAGAATCGCATCTCTTTGAGTGCACTCGACGACAAGGGTTATAAGTTTTCCGCCGAAGGTGGAGTTTTGAAGGTAACTAAAGGCTCTCTCATTATGATGAAGGCTTGAAGAAAGGGTCATTGTATACATTGCAGGGTTCAACGATTTCCGGATTGACGGCTATTTCATTATCCAAATCTATGACGGATTCAGAAACTACCACATTGTAGCACATGAGCTTCTAGTATATGAGTGAAAGAGATTTGACCGAGTTGTCGAAATAAGGTCTACTTGGTGACAATAGTATGACGAAGCTAGATTTTTATGAACATTGCGTCTTTAGAAAGCAAAAGCGTGTTAGCTTCAGTTTGGCGGTGTACAACACGAAAGGTACTCTAAATTATATCCATTCTGATATTTAGGGACCTTCTCCGGTTGCTTCTAAAAGAAGTGGTGCCAATTAACTATTTACCTTCATTGATAATTTTTCAAGGAAGGTTTGGGTTTACTTCTTGAACCACAAAAGTGGTGTGTTTACTATATTCAAGCAATATAAGACGTTGCTTGAGAAGCAGACAGGAAAGAAGATCAAGAGACTGAGGAAGGACAATGCGATAGAGTTTTGCGGTGGAAATTTCAACAATTTCTACAAAAACGAAGGCATAGTTCGGCATCATACCATTTTCCATACACCATAGTAGAATGGAGTTGCAGAGCGAATGAATCGGACTCTTTTGGAGAAAGTGCGGTGCATGTTGTCCAACGCAGGGCTCGGAAATGAGTTTTGGGCAGAAGTGGTAAATACGTGTTATATTGTGAATCGGTCACCTCATACATCGCTAGGTTGTAAGACACCGGAGCAGGTATGGTTGGGAAAACACGCTGATTATTCAACACTTAAGGTGTTTGGTTGCCCCGCTTATGCACATTGCCATGAAGGCAAGTTGGATCCCCGAGCGAAGAAATGTATATTTCTTGGTTATGCTACCGGCATTATGGGTTATAGATTGTGGTGTTCGGATCCAAACTCGCCTAAATTTATGATTAGCAGATATGTGACGTTTGATGAATCTGCTATATTGAAACCGAACAACAAGGAATCTCCAGTTGCAGACGATTCAAGGAAGGACGAGCCGAGAGTTGATATTGAAGTCGGTGAGAGCTCGGGTTCGTAGGAGATCTCTCCTTCACCATCGTCAGAAAAAGCTCATGATGAACAGTCCTATGATGAGGAGTATTTGCTCGCTCGTGACCGATAGAGAAGGGACATTAGACCGCCACAGAGCGATGGCTACAATGACCTAGTAGCATATGCTATGTCTGTTGCAAAGACAATTAATAGTAGTGAGCCGACAAACTATAAAGAAGTTATCTCATCCAATGAAGCAGCTCGTTGATTAGTCGGTATGAATGAAGAGATTGGGTCTCTTCGCAACAATCAGACTTGGAAGCTCGTGAAGCCCAAAGGAAGAAAGAAAATAGTTGGTTGCAAGTGGGTTTTCAAGAAGAAAGAAGGTGACCAAGGGGCAGTTAATACGAGATAAAAGGCGTGGTTGGTAGCTAAAGGCTATTCGCAGGTGCGGGGAATTGACTTCACTAAGGTATTTTCTCCGATCGTTAAACACACCTCTAAATGTATCTTGCTCGGTTTGGTAGCTATGAAAGATTTGGAGCTTGAGCAGCTCGATATGAAGACCGCATTCTTACACGGCGGTTTGGTGGAGAAAATCTACATGCACAGCCCGAAGGTTTTGAAGTTGAAGGAAAAGAAGACCACGTTTGTTTGCTAGAGAAGTCTCTCTACGGTTTGAAACAGTCACTCAGGCGTTGGTATAAGAAGTTCGACTTCTTCATGAAACAAATAGGGTTTACGAGAAGTATGGACGAGAGTTGTGTGTATTCGAAAAAGCTTGCCGATGGTTCTTTCATATATTTGCTATTTTACGTTGATGATATGTTGATAGCAGCAAGATATATGGTTGATATTAAGATTTTGAAGGAACGATTGAAAGGAAAGTTTGAGACCAAGAATTTGGGAGCGGCCAAGAAAATACTTGGTATGGAGATCACGCGAGATAGCAGAGGAGAAAAGCTATGCTTGTCTCAACAACAATACATTGAGTAAGTTTTGGAGCGTTTCGGCATAGCAAACGCTAAATCAGTAAGTACTCCGTTAGCAGCTCATTTTAAACATTCAGCTCGTTCATCACCACAAACAGAGAATGCGATTAGATATATATCAAATATTCCATATGCAAGTCTAGTGGATAGCATTATGCATGCCATGGTTTGTACATGACCCGACATTTCACATGCTATTAGTGTTGTTAGTCGCTATATGACTTCTCTTGGTAAGGGCCATTGGCAGGCAGTGAAATGGATATTACGATACTTTTGAGGTACGTCTGACGTGGTGTTGGTGTTTGGATGGAACGATGACAATTTAGTTGGATTCAGCGATTCCGATTATGCGGGTGATCTTGACAGACACAGATCGATCACCGATTACGTGTTCTCCTTGGAAGGATGTGCCATTAGTTGGCGTGCTTATTTGCAGCCTACGGTAGCGCTGTCTACGACGGAGGTGGAATATATGGCCGTTGTTGCGGCCGTTAAGGAGGTAATCTGGTTGAATGTACTATTTTCAGAACCTGGTATTCCAAAAGATACCATAATAGTCTACCGTGATAGCCAAAGCGCTATTTACTTGACGAAAGATCAGATGCATCAGGAGAGGACGAAGCACATCGACGTAAGGTACTGGTTCGTGTAGGAAGTTGTTGCGAAAGAAGAGATTATTGTGAATAAGGTTGGCACAGTGGACAATCCGATTGACATGTTGACGAAATCTCTTTCAGTTGTTAAGTTTGATCACTGCTTAAACTTAATTGGAGTGTATTGCACTCATTTGAGCCCTTGAGGGGTTTTGTGGTGAAGGTGTAGCTGTTATTATTTTTATGGAGGAGTTTGTGGAATGCGTGGCAAGCTGGAGATTTGTTAGATATGCTTCACATTTAGATCCCTGAAGGTTTTCTATTTTGAAGATCCGACATTATCACAAAAAACTCGAAGACTCGGTGTTATCAACAAGGCAGACGTCTGAAGCTCATCTCGACAAACACAAGCCTCCACCTCGTACGCATGATCTTCCCTTATGCAGACGTCTGCCCCGTTGAGGTTCAGGCGTTTGCCAAGCGCTCTGTTATTTCGATGAGAATACCAGACGTCTGACCTATCCTTATTCAGACGTCTGGATAATGCTCTGGAGCTTCATGACTATAAAGACGGACATCTGCCAATCTTTTATCCAGTCGTCTGCCGTATGTTTGGGTCGGATATTTCCTTGTTTGGAAAATTAGTTATATATATATATATATATATATATATATATATATATATATATATATTATTTTAAATCTAGATCTGATAGCATTTTGTTAATTTAAGAGAACCTATTGTCATTTTGAGAGAGTTAGGGTTTTGCGAGAGATTTGTAATTCTTTATCGATTTGTACTCCTCTGATATTTGATTATTAATAAAGTTTCGTCTTCGCCTATTTGTTTTGTAGTTAGTAATCATATTTCTATCTTATGTGTGGTTTGATTTTTCTTCTCGTTATCAATTGTGTGTTTACTTCATGATTGTCTCGTATTCGCAACAAACATTCCACATCCAAGGGACATAAAACGGGGGGTTCGTTCTCGTGGAGTTTTGAAGAGATGGGACTAGCCTTTGGTTTTGGCTGTGCCGATTGAAGCGAATTCGTTGTGGTCGAATGCAGTCTCATTATAGTCATACTCAAATTCCTCGTAATATGACAAGATTAAGAATATTCTCAAAAAGAATGCATTTTTTCATCACCATGCCACAACTCATTCTCATCAAGATTTTTGAGAATGAAAAGAAATTTATCGTGGTTGACAAATTATGAGATGCCGTTTAAAAAATGAACAATCAACGTTCAGAATAATAATGTTGGAGAACATCATATATTTCAACATTTTGATACAACGATAAGGTTAAAACAACATTGCGGTCCAAAATAATGTTGAAAGAGATGGCAATGAAAATTAAGGAAAACCCCATCCATGCAATCTAGATGGAGCTTTGGGTAGCATATGGGTTTTATGCCATAATAGACATAACTAGTATTATTAACATTTGCGGAGATTTATCCAAATGCATATTTTGAAGGGTTTATAAAGTAAAAAAGCCATCTAAGACTAAGAAGTTGGAGTTGGACTTCTTATTAAAAGTCTAAGGACATGTCTTTAGTCAGCAATGAATTTGTGTAATAATATATTATTAGCTAAGATTATTAGGGACTGCTTGCAACCATTCAAAAGAATACAGCGTTTCTCAGGTAGTTCTGGCTTCTAGACGGGTAGTTTGACCAATGAAATATATATCACATGATGGATTAGATAAAAAAAATTAAAATTAAAACCACATGATAGATTCGCTCCTACATTCAAAATGCTTTGCTTCAACATTCACATTTGGATCATTTCTAGAAGAGGAGACTTTGCATTCAAACATTTCTAATTTTACTTTCTTTCTTTTTGGCCTTTTTTGGTCAATTAGAATTGGATTGGAAGAAGAACTAAGGAATATAAATAAGCTAGAGAGTTCCCTGTCCAACTTAAATTTTCTCTAAAACCCAAATTTTTAATTTAAAATCCCCTGTTAAACTTTTATTGCATTTAAAGTTTCGAATAACATAAAGTTTTGCTTGTCTGCAATTTGTTAAGCTCCTTTTTTCTTCAACTTTTTGAGAAAAGAGATGGATAATTATGCCACCCAATATCATATATAGATGGTTAATGATAATGAAGTTATATAATGCAGCAAAATAAATACTCCTGAGTTCATAACAACCACCAAACACTATGCCCCGTGGTCTAAAAACTGTTATACCCGGATAATCTTTCTTTACCCAGGCAAAAGCAAAGATACTGCTAGGCGGCGATCTTGTTGTCAGCTTCACTTTCCAACGGTTCGTGCGGCTGATGTTCAGCAGTCTTCAGCTCGGACATGACATTTTAGTCGCCACTCTGGCCGTGTATGTAAGCAATGAGGCCCAATTAGCTAACATAGTATAAATATGAAAGCAATTAAAACATGTACCCGTCTCTTTTTTCTCCCAAAAATCTGTCACGATCCAAAGTTCGGCCCGTGACCGGCACTTAACCACGTAACGTCTACAGGCGTAACGCGACTAAGTAAGCCGAAACCCAGAAATCAAAACCATTTAAAATATAGAGTGTTAAAAACATTTTAGTAGAAGCATTTGTAAAATATTTAGAAAACCTTAAGTAATTTAGTAGAAATCCTTTTTAGATCAAGAGTTATATTTTAATAATTTTGGCAACATTTCCTTTATAAAAGTTTGTCCCGCAAATCGGGTAAAAGGCAAGGTGTAATAGAAGTAACATGTGAAATGAATAGAGCATCACAATGAGAGAATCGCGCCCAACGGCGGAACAATCACCACAATATGATATACGACGCCGAAGCGAAGAATGAGCAGTAAAGTAGAGACAAATATCATAAAGGATAAGACTGCATAAATAAAGTCGGCCCACAGCGAGCTCGACACCAGAGTACAAAATAACATACATCGTCCTCACAGCTGTCTCTAAGTTAATACATGAAGGTAGATGGAGATACTAGATACATTAATGTACAACTAAAAAGTAAACAGATACCATACAAAACCCACCTGTTCAGTTGATAAAACTGCACATTTGTTATTACATTTTTCCTATCATTTTCATATTAAAAAAGGTCTTTATTATAATATTTCATACATATGAGGGTTTATGTGTAAAAATACTATTTTTCATTTGTTGATATATTATAATTAGAATTTGGTAGGAAAATGTATGCAAATAATATCATTAACCAAATCCTAGTAGAACAAAGTCTACTAAATATTATTTGAATTGTTGTGCAGAATTTTTCCAAGTTGTTGTGCAGAATTTTTCCAAGACTAAAATCAAGGAAATCAAGTTGTTAAAGAAAACTTGTCTAATTAAGAAAGCAAAACTTGGAGACTAAGTCTGGCAGCAAGCACAAGAAGATTTCCATGATACAAAGGTTCAAAGGATCGCCAAATGTCACAAGGACAGAGCCCCTGAAGTTTGATGAAGGGCCGAGATCATATGGCCGCGGATCCGCGGCCATACCCCCTTGGGCCGTGGATCCGCGGTATGATAGAGGATTTAGATGCTGCAAAATTTTGGGGAGAATCTTTACTGTTAACTTCCATATTTGGAAGCTAGACTTCTGGCTTTAGGACTATAAATAAAGACCGAGAGCCTCTTGGAAAAATCATCAAGTCGACGCAATCACGAAGTCCAAGACGGCTCACGCATCCAGGCTGATCATCAACTGTTCGTCTACCTCCTTGGAAGAGATCGAGAAGCAAGCTAGTCTTTGTAATCATTTTCCAAGGATCAAAGTGTAATGAATTTTGTTGATTAATAAAGGTAGTTCTTTTTTCTTATTCTATTTCTTCGTAGTTTAATTATGCATTTTCTCTCCATCTCTTTTTCTCCCAATATGCGCGAGTAATTCTCCGCTTGTTAGGGTTCATAGGATTAGGGTAGGCTAATGGATGATGAATATTTCTAAACCCTTTTGAAGTCCTATAAAGTTTATGAACTTTATCAAAAGAACTATTAACATCCTAATTGGGCGCGCTAACAATTCTTTGTTAGTTCCGACCGCGATTAGAGATTAGATTAATGATTGTTTTGGTAAGGCTAGATATGAACGGAGTTCCGTGTCGAGATAAGGGTTAAGAGTGGAATTCCTTTTCCCTCCAGAAACCCTAATCTACACGCATCACCGTCGTTCTAGTTTTAAATCTATTAAAGGATAAAAAGGGTAACTTTTAATTAATCGTCCATAACTACTAAATCCTTACGAACCCTACAAGCCCTCTTATTATATTAACCACATCCCTAAAATAATTTAGATCTATATATTTTGCATTCTTGCTTAACGTAGATCTAGAAACCATTCATCAACATTCTTATTTCTTCCTCTTTTCTCAACACATCTAAAGTAAGAGTAAAAGATATATTTTGAAGATTCAACGTTTCCCTGAGGAAGGATTTAGTAGTTATGGACGATTAATTAAAAGTTACCCTTTTTATCCTTTAATAGATTTAAAACTAGAATGACGGTGATGCGTGTAGATTAGGGTTTCTGGAGGGAAAAGGAATCCCACTCTTAACCCTTATCTCGACACGGAACTCCGTTCATATCTAGCCTTTACCAAAACAATTATTAATCTAATCTCTAATCGCGGTCGGAACTAACAAAGAATTGTTAGCGCGCCTAATTAGGATGTTAATGATTCTTTTGATAAAGTTCATAAACTTTATAGGACTTAAAAAGGGTTTAGAGATGTTCATCATCCATTAGCCTACCCTAATCCTACGAACCCTAACAAGCGGAGAATTACTCGCGCATGTTGGGAGAAAAAGAGATGGAGAGAAAATGCATTATTAAACTACGAAGAAATAGAATAAGAAAAAAGAACTACCTTTATTAATCAACAAAATTCATTACACTTTGATCCTTAGAAAATGATTACAAAGACTAGCTTGCTTCTCGATCTCTTCTAAGGAGATAGACGAACAGTTGATGATCAGCCTGAATGCGTGAGCCGTCTTGGACTTCGTGATCGCGTCGACTTGATAATTTTTCCAAGAGGCTCTCGGTCTTTATTTATAGTCCCAAAGCCAGAAGTCTAGCTTCCAAATATGGAAGTTAACAGTAAAGATTCTCCCCAAAATTTTGCAGCATCTAAATCCTCTATCATGCCGCGGATCCGCGGCCCAAGGGGGGTAGGGCCGCGGATTCGCAGCCATATGATCTCGGCCCTTCATCAAACTTCAGGGGCTCTGTCCTTATGACATTTGGCAATCCTTGGAACCTTTGTATCATGGAAATCTTCTTGTGGTTGCTGCCAGACTTAGTCTCCAAGTTTTGCTTTCTTAATTAGGCAAGTTTTCTTTAATAACTTGATTTCCTTGATTTTAGTCTTGGAAAAATTCTGCACAACAACTTGGAAAAATTCTGCACAATAACTCAAATAATATTTAGTAGACTTTGTTCTACTAGGATTTGGTTAATGATATTATTTGCATACATTTTCCTACCAAATTCTAATTATAATATATCAACACATGGAAAATAATATTTTTACACATAAACCCTCAAATGTATGAAATATTATAATAAAGACCTTTTTTAATATGAAAATGATAGGAAAAATGTAATAACAAATGTGCAGTTTTATCAACTGAACAAATACCCCCAAACTTATCTTTGATCGTCTCGAGCAAACTAGTTTATTCAAGAGAAGGAGAAAAAAGAAAGGAGAAAACTAAGCATACTTTCGTAGGCAAACACGATTGCACTGAGCACGTGCAACAAGCCGTTAAACCTCTAGGTGTCCCTAGTAGGAGGAGTGTTGTCTCCTGAGGGTTTTCAGCGGATTACACCCATAAAATCCAATAACAAAAGAGAGATGGTGAAATTTACATATAAAGATAAGAACCATAAAAGAAAGACTTTGAAAATAAGAGTTTCCAACTACACTAGCTTTTCAGTTGTTATGAGCCCTATCTTAATAGTCATGAAAAGATGTTAGAAATCACATTATCCCTCAATAAAACATCATCTTTATTCTTCATTCCTACCTTTCATCCAAACATCGATCATATACCCCTACGTGTGTGAAATGGACATCCCTACACTCGGAGAATTCAATTCAAGCTATCATACTCTTGTCCATCTACCTTAGTACTTTTTAATTTAATGAATATTAAGATTTGCTCACACATTTTCATGCGACCGTTAATACTTCTTGAGGTACTAACCGACCGATTACTCATGTGCTTGCTGATTAGGTGATAATATTTTCCTCGTCTTGCACCACCTAAGGCTTAGCAGTGACTCCCAAACCAGTTGGTCTAAGGCACTAGGTGAAGAGGCACCCTCGCTATATTTTTTTATTGCTGCCTTGGCGATAACAAAACCAGTGTTCATTTTTCTTTTCACCATTTTTATATTTTCTTCATTTTTTTTATTTCCTTCATACTTTGGGTTTTAGACAAGAGCATTTCAAGGTATCCTCTACTATCCCGAATTTCAAGACGTGTGTAAGTGCATATAGTAGGGTATCAACATTCAAATGTTTGGCTTCCAGAATAGAAACTATTTTTCAGACTTATTTTTATCCTCAGATTAGTGACTTCCTTCATTTTACTAACCCTTGGGACAACAGCTCATAACTACTTATTACCAGTTCGTTTAAGAAAACTTCTAATTTTCTTGGTTTTCTTAAACTATTCCTATCTTTTGGATGTAATTTTTCACTTTCTACTCTTTTGTTATATAAGAATTTTTTTTTTAAAATTTTTGAAAATGTTGTGCTTATGCAAAATATGATGCAAATTGATGTGTAAATAAGCACAAACCTCCCCCAAACCTGTTTACAGCAGTGCCCTCACTGATGTCATTCGTTAAGCTCAAAAAACCTGTAGACTTGGGAGAAAATTATTAATGGGGGCAAGAATATATGAAAGTGAAAATCCTCCCCCAAACTTATTTTTGGCTCACAATTTTGTAAAAATCATTTTCTTTCAAGAGCCAAAATATACCCCCCAAACTTGAGTTAAACAATGTTAATCTTTTAAAATCACACGAGGGGGGATAAGGTTATTGGTCAATGCCAAGCTTTGCAAAGACCGAAGGTCAACACTAACCATTCAAAAAAATTATCGATGAAGCACGAAGGTTGGTGGAAGAAAATGTCACCTTTCGACGTGAAGAAGTGGGGAGGTGATAAGAGGTGTAATGGAAAAGGATTGCGTCTCAATTTGGAGAGACGACACAGTGATAGTAATGATGGATTACTCGCATTATCATGATTGTCCAAAAGAAGGGGTGGAGGTCCAATTTCTTCATCTTGGAGTTGATTCATCTCAACACCCGTGTCTTGTAAAAATGCGAGTTCGTCAGCGAAAATTTCCTCAAAGCTTTCATCGATACCCCGAAAAATAACGTCATCAGAAAAAATGGGGTGATCGTCAGACTCTATAAAAAGTTCCTTATCAGCGTTAGATGTTGACCCGGACAACTCGGTGGAAGAGTCCGTGTCAAGCAACAACATATGAAAAGAGTCAGAATTATGAGGTTGATCATATTCGCTACTGTCGACATCCATTAATTCGACAGAACACACATGAGCATAGGGTTCGGAGGGTTCACTTCCCAACTTGTAAATGTTAAGCTCAATTGATTTCTTTCCAAAGGATAGGGTCATAGAGCCGTTTCTACAATTGATTACTGCGTTGGAAGTGGCCAAAAAGGGTCGACCGAGTATCACCGGAATTTGATTGCGTGGGTTTGCCACAGGTTGTGTATCTAAAACAATAAAGTCTACGGGAAATATGAATTCCCCGACTTTGATTAACACATCCTCAAGCTCACCCCTTGTTGGGTGATAGATCGATCAGCCATCTGAAAAGTGCAATGCGCAGGCTTTAACTCTCCGATCCCTAATTGCTCATAAACAGAATACGGAAGCAAGTTAACACTAGCACCTAAATTGAGTAGAGCACGATTGATATTTTTACCTCCAATAGAAATTGAAATTGTAGGACTTCCGGGGTCCTTTCGTTTCTTGGGTAGTTGTTGTGTAAAAGCTGTGCTCACATTACTCGCAAGGAAAACTTTTTTAGGTACTTGAACTTTTCTCTTCCTAGTGCACAAGTCCTTTAGGATTTTCGCATATGACGGAACTTGTTCAATAGCATCTAGAAGAGGAATGTTTATGTTAACTTGCTTAAAAATTTCCACAATCTTCTCCATTTGTGGACTTGGTCTGTTGCCCCTTAACCTGTTTGGATAAGGTACTTGATCAATAAATTTTGGGTCCAACGTTTGTAGAGAAGACTGTGGGGACGGATTCGATCCCAAAATTGGAGTGGGAATCGACTTAGATAGATTCGGCGAAATGTTCGAGCCTTGGGGAAAACGGAGAATAGGCTCGGGTGAAGGTGGGAGATTAGATGAACTAGGGGAAGAAGAAGAAGCTGGGGTATCATTGGTGTCACTATCATCACATTGCTCACCCACTCGGTTATTCAACACTTTTCCCGATCTCAACGTGGTAATAGCACTCACATTATAACTTTGTGAGTGGCCAAGATTAGGTATGGGTTGAGATGAGAGTTTCCCTTTCTCTCTCGCACTCATTGCGGTGTTTAACTGTGCGATTTGGTTTTCTATTGATTTAATACTCTCACCATGGGAGGCGGAGTTTTTCGTTATGGTATCAATAGAAGACTTCATCTCAGCCGACAATTGCATGGATTGTTTCATGAACATATCCAAAGTTTGTGTAAGTGAGTTGTCAGTACCGGCCACTTGTGGTGTAGAAATGTTGGCCGGATTTTGGAAATTCTGTGAGTGAAAGGGGGGCTGATTCTGTGGTTGTAGTTGCTGTGGAGGAGGTCTTTGATAATTGTTTTGTTGGTTTTGATTCCAAGCAAAATTAGGATGATTCCTCCATCCTTGATTGCACGTGGAAGAATAAGGGTCGTTTCTAGGCCGCTGCTGAAAAGCAGCATTAGTTTGCTCGTGACCTTGAAACGGTGCATTCATAGGACATTTTTTCATTAACTGTGAAGGATCCGAACAACAACCACAGACGGTCTTAGGAAGCGTGACCTGATTTAGGGAGAATGATGAGAATCTGTTCTCAATAGCGTCGAGTTTCTTCTGTATCACTGCCATTTCGGCTTTTACTGCGATAGAAACATCGAGCTGGTGAACACCTTCCCTAGATGAAGGTGGTCTTACTCTTTCCCACTGCAAAGTGTGTTCAGCGAGGTCTTCCAGATACTTCCAAACTTCACCGTCATCTTTAGACATGAAATTGCATTGACACATTGTTTCAAGCATCCGCTTTGTCGCTGGATTAATGCCCTCATATATAATCCGACATAAATCCCATCTATTGATTCCATGATGAGGACATTGGGCAAGCAAATCCTTGAAACGTTCAAAGCACTTCCAAAATGGTTCGTTGGGAAGCTGGGTGAACTGGTTGATCTCGCTTCTAACACGGGCAGCCTTATGGTTTGGGTAAAACTTCTTAAGAAATGCTATTACGAATTCATCCCAATTAGTGATAGAGTGTGCGGCAGTATTGTAAAGCCATTTTTCTGCCAAATCGCACAGTGTGAATGGGAGAAGACGCAAGCGCATAGCATCGACAGTCAACTGTGAAGTACCCATCCTTGCGCATACGTTTTCGAATTTGGTGATGAAAACGTACGCGTCTTCCGACTCAAGCCCGTGAAATTTGGGCAGCAGATTGATGTAGTGGGATTTAATTTCGAATTTATCCCCGTTAGGTGGTGGAAGAGATAGACAAGTGGGAAGAGGACCACGGATAGGATAGCATCTCTCTTGGAGAGAGATGCACGGTGGATTCTGCGCACCTACGGGCGGTGGCAGCGTGGTGTTATAATCTGATGGAGTACCGTCCATCTCGGTCGTGGTGTGTGGTGGGGGAAAAGAAGATGAAGAAGTACCGACTTCGGCGTCGATAGCAGGAACGCGGACAAGACGGGCACTAGGATCCCGTGTCCAGCCGAGCATGCACTAAGCGGGTTTAGTGCAAGTGGCAGCGTGTGTGTATTTTAAAATTGGCTTGTTTTGAAAAAGTGGGACTCAAGACAAATCACTCTAAAATGCACAAGCAACCCTAGAACTAAGGTCACCTAGGTCCAGTCTCTACACCGCTCCTAGACTTCCAAAGGACAAGCCGCAGGATCAATCCTCTACCACCTCTTTACTACTCTTGTAGCCAGGTAAGTGCCAGGTGAGTGGGAGGCTCCCCACTACGAAAGTAGTGGTCCTAATTAAGTAACCACTCGCCTTGGACACACTTGCCTAGGCACTACAAAAGTAATGCGGATAAGTGATAGATTACCCACGACCTTCCTCTGTCCTTAATGAGTGCGACAGTCCTTAGAGTCCGGTCTAGATATTTTTTTAAATTATTGTAGGGTTGATGCAGATGCTCGGTTTGTGATTTGTGGGGCTTAGGAAGGGTGATGAAATCCCCACCTAATCTGGATTTTGGTCTTGTCCCTTAAAAATCCGTATTAAAATATGCAAAAACAAACCGCAAAACAAAACTTTACAAAAAGATTTTTGAGCGGTGATATTTTGCAAAGAATCCCGCAGAAAAGATACTTTATTGGATTTCAGAGGAGAGAGAAGGAGGTTAGAATCTTACCAGAGAAGACTGAAGCCCTAGATCTCCTGACTGGCCGCGCTTCCGCCGCCAATGTGCACTTCCGGCCGCGGTTCCGCCGCAAGAGGGAGAGATCAATTGATGAATTTTTTTTCTGTCTCCTTCTCTACTTCTTTGGATTTCAATGAATGTATCTGTCTCCTGTTTCCTCAAGTCTGGGACTCCAGATTCCCTCGCAAAATTCATACAATAATCGTTAAATATACAATTTGCAGTTTTATTTTATTTATGATATAGATCGTATAAGAATTCAACACAAATAGTAAGAAAAAAAAATTACGCACGTATCCCCGGCAACGGCGCCATTTGATTGGTTCGAAAAATTGTGTTTGTAGTTGACCCGTACTCACCTCGGTCTAGCTACACGTGACACCGTTCTGATTGCGGTTAACTACAAACACAATTTTTCGAACCAATCACCACCTAATAGCAAAAGGGCTAGTACGCCAAAGCAGTGGTATCTGTGCCAAAAGATGCGATAAACAGCCAGCCGCGACTACTCCAAAGGGCAACCTGCAAGCACTGTTGCACAACGGGGGTGAGTTGCCAACTCGTGAATAGTAGATAACATATACAGGTAATCGCGAGTATGCACGTGCTGCGATACTCTAATCTGTGCCAACGGATAACATCTATATGATGAACTGGATGCTCAAGACATGCAACAAATGCGATATAATAACATTTCTATGTTTTGAGCAGGGTGTGCAATAGTCGTGCATGCCATATGTACTCTATCAGGTACCACAGATACAGGATGATATGTGTAATACTAAATGCTGAGCATGGGAATAAATAATATCTACACGAAATATCAACGTGGAAAAACAGTCGGTGTCAAACAATACACCAAAATCTCAGTAAAACACAGTGCCCAACATCGGCACTCAAAATATTAAGAAATACTCGTGTCCAGCATCGACACGCAAATCCTCATATATCGGGCATCCGTCAGTCCGGGTCAGCCCTCTCTCTCATATATCGGGCGTCCGTCGGTCCGGGTCACCCCCCTCTCTCATGTATCGGGCATCCGTCAATCCGGGTCAGCCCCTCTCTCATATATCGGGCATCCGTCAGTCCAGGTCAGCCCCTCTCTCATATATCGGGCATCCGTCAGTCCGGGTCAGCCCCTCTCTCATACATAAAGGGGAACCGGGTTTTCTTTTAAACAATGCGTATTTTCTTAAAATATTACTCCGGTTCCCAAATCCATAAATCACATAAATCCAAACTCAATGCGTAAATCCATGCAATGTGTCCTATGACACTAAGAGTAAAAGGAAGGGAAAACCGCTCCTTTAAAAGATCCAGTTTTGAAAATATCACATGCGGTCCCTTAGTTTTTAAATCATGTCAATGTCATCTATGTATGTGTATAGGTATGGATATGCAAATGGGTATACACGCAATGTGAATGTAGTAATGACATGGGTACTAATATGGATATCCGATGTATATGCGCACAAGTGTAGATATATCAAGGTATGTATGCATAAAGATGAATAGATAAGAGCATGTGCGCATGTAATGATCTATCTAGGCACGTATGTACAAAAGTGAATAGATAGGGTGCATGGTATGAAGGTAAACATATGAAATCTAGTATAGCCTATAACGCCCTAACGCTTAACGCCATACGGGCGATTTCCCCGCAGATGTTAAATCTACTCACCTGGTCGCGTGCTACACGTAGCCAACCACTTGCTTCCCTTTCCTGGCGGGGTCTGACGTACCCGCCTGCGAACCCCCTAGGAATCTCACAAGCAAGGAGAAGGAGAAGAAGAAGAGGGGATGGAGCTGCTGGGGTGCTGCTTCTGCTGCCTGGAGTTGCTGCTGCTGTTGCCTGAGCTGCTGCTGCTGGTGCTGTGCTTGCTGCTGTTGCTGTTGCTGCTGTGCCTGCTGCTGTTGCTGGTGCTGCTGTGGAGGCTGCTGTGTGTGTGTGAGAGAGAGAGTGAGAGTGAAAGAGATGTGAGAAAAAGAATGAGAGGCAAGAATAATAACTCCCAATGTCAACCCCTCCTCTCTCTCTCTTCATTTAATGAAGCATGGCCAAGGTCATCATGCCCCATCATGCACACTCTCTCTCTAAGTCAACACTTTCAAATTAAAACAACCTTTAAATAAAAATAACTAATTAAACTTAATTAAAACCCAAAACCCATGTTTAAACGCACCATGGTTCCTAATCATGGTTTAACCTCATTTTTAACCCCAGTTTACATGCACATGTGTGCGCATGCTTAGGAAAATTCTAGAAAAATATTTATAATTCTTGATAAAATATTTGAAAACTAATTTGGTAAACTTTTTATTAAAAATCATTTATTAACATATAATTAGCCACTAAACACATCCTAAGGTGTTACAATCTTCCCCCTTAAAGAAATGTTAGTTATATGTATGCCCTAAAGGCCATTACTGTACATAGGATGTATATTATAGTGGATGCTGGGACATATATAGGGAGGACTTTCTTGCTCGACATGATAGTATGCTATCTGGTTACTCTTTACCTTAACGTGTACACTGATTGTCTCTCTGTTACATGTTGGTAAAGCCCTTAGGATGTGTACTTGACTACCTGGACTGTGATGCGGATCATACTAGTGGGGACATGGTAGTCTATAAGTACATCCTTCATGGTCCCTAGTCGTGGGTGTATCGAGACGGGGCATCGATATACCAGAGTAGACTAGCGTATACCTTCTCGACCCATACAGATGGGCGATGGATGATCCCATATCCATTGGTGTTTGACATCGGAGATGATATACGGGTGCTCAGTGGAGACTGGGTACACTGGACGGACTCACCGAGAACTCCCAGATGGTATTGTACCTTACGTCAGATGGCAGTTCTCTGGTGACACTGGTACAGAGTAGTCTGTTGACCCGAGATCGTCATAGAGTCTTGTGTGGTTCCCACTGTGCTTTGATTTTCACCTTACCACGTCCAAGATGGCGTGCAAAACGGTGGCTTTTGGGTACAGTCCCGAATCACATGGAGGCAATGAGCGATAGGAGGGGATTCGTCTCTCCCGGTATAGGGAGTTGATGTTGCACTGTATTCGATTGGCTATAACCGGAAATCCCTGGCCAGGATTGCTGAGATATACTGGTAAGTGTTACCAGTAGTTTCTCGAACTGTTATAGACCTCATATCGACACGATTTATCGAGCTATTGGGGTCTGACGTTTACCACCCCTAGGCGAGATATGCGACATATCAGACGACGAGGCCGGACTGTACGGTAAGAGTTACTGGTTGGATTCACTGGAGTGTGAGCGGGCTTGCTCGTCGATCTTCTCATCGCTCAATACCCGGATGGCCGTTACGTTTAGCAGACCGCTTGCGGCTTGTGGATGCTTGATATGATCATCATCTGCTACCGGAGTATTGACGAGTCTTTAGAGTCCTACACAGAGGTTTCCTGGCTCAAGCGAAACGAAATAGGAGCGCATATGAGATATGTGCAGGACCGAGAATAATGCGTGTATGTGATACCGTATTATATTCTCGCGATGAATGTATCGATATGGTTGTATGCGATATAACCTAGTTATCGAATCAAGGATTGATTCGATAAGCCGATACATTGGATATTAGTCGGTCACATGCGATATGACCGGATCGTTAAATCAAGTGTTGATTTATTGATTTAATGCATAATTATATATTTGATATATTACTTTGCATTAACTAGTATTGGTTCACTTTAAATGGGTTTTCTCACTTGTTTGTGCACATTGTATATGTGATATATTTTTTGTGCACAAGTTTGTATCATGTTTGATGATACATGCTCACTTGGGTGTTGTTATGGTTTAAACCTTGGTTATGGAAATGGTTATGGTTTTTATTTATTTATTCTTTTATTTATTTTATTTTGGCAAGAAATAAAATGGTTGCTAGTTTTGTTTTATATTGAAAGTTCATGAAGGTTTGAAAAGTTGACCATTTTGTTTCTTTCCTTTAACCTAACCATTCCACTTAACCCTAGTTTATTCTCTACACCTAATTATGGTTTGAATATGATAAGTATTGTTTTTCTTTTCCATTTTTAATTAACACTTATCATATTCTTTCATCATCTTCTTCTTCTTCAAAGATGAAGAAAGCTTGCTTCATCAATGGCAACTTATGAAAATGAGTGAGAAATCCAATTCTAAAGTGAACCCACCTCCTATTTCTTCATCCTCTACCTCTTGCCAAGTAGTATAGGGTGTTTCCTTCACACGTTTTCATGGCTTGGTGAAGTTGGAGCTTGATCTTGTGATGCCTCGACGTAGATCATCTTCGGCACGAAGCCGACAACTTTGCCCGCCCATTTCTCCGATGAAGCCGACGCTAGAGCCCGGGATTCCATTTGGACAGCAAGGAGACTTCATTGCGGAGCTATGGAGGTGGAGGACCGGATCTACAAAGGTTGTATTTCCGTTCACTTAGTTAAGTTGTTAACTAGTTGCATCTTTTGCCTAAATTTCTAGTTAACGATCCGTATTAGGGTTTCTCGGCACCCGTAAAATTTGAAATTGGCATGGTTGATGCCTTGTGAGACTTCATTAATGTGCCTAGGAACCCTACAGTGGTATCAGAGCCTAGCTAGAGCCTTAGGCGATGCGTAGACGATGTTTGAAAACCGATCGAACCAAAACCCTAAATCTAAAATGCTCTCTGTACTTTTTTCAAAAACTGGGTTTTTTCCAGATTAAAAATTCTTAAAAAATTCAGCAGGGAATTCTATGAATTACGATGCAAATTTTTTTTCATGATACCTCTAAAGCGCGGCGGAACCGCGGCAGAAGCCTGGCTTCTGCGGCGGTTCCGCGGCCACTTGACTTGATTGGCCTTCAAACTTTGCACAGTAATTCATTCTTTCTGGTGCTGATTTTCCTGGGAATTTTTAATATTTATTCAAGAGTTGGATTTTCTGGGGTTGTTTTGGGGATTCGTTGATTCGATCGGATTATCAGACTTTGTCTTTGTGACTTTCCGGATAATTTTTGAATATGTTAAAAAGTTCGACCGGATATAAATACCCACTTTTTCCCCTGTCGGGAAATTTCCAATTGTTGGACTTTTCCGTGGTTTAAGGACGTTCTGAGTAGTGCAAGTAACACGATGGTCCCTCTAGAAGACAACAAACCTTAACTCGATTATGTGACCGTCTCGAACTGCCCTTTGAACCTTAGGGTTTGGGGCAGTACGGCGTGCCACATGTGAGGCGTTGGCTTGACCCTTCTACGGCTGGACCGTTGGTACTGAGGCATGAAGTGAATGTTTTTGAACTTGTTTCATGTGTTGAGCAGTTTCGGGAAAACTTGGGTGTTTGGATGTTCGATCGGAAAGTTTATCATTTTCTATTTATCTGGAATGGGATACAATAATTGGAATTCACAAGTAGTTATGAGATAACTGAATAAATGTTATAAACACATCACTTTAGTCTCACTTGATCGGTTGCCACGGAATTTTGATGTGATCAAAAGTCCGTCGCAATCACGTAGCGTATGCGGATACTCGCCGGGTAAACTTAATAGACAGCCTCACTCCACAGCCCCGACCAAGTGACTGTAGGAGAACCCCGTCGCCGAAAGCATCCGTTCGGGTGCTCGCGGAAGCGGTGTTCCGTCTTGGTGCACTTCGTCGACGGCGTCGGGGGTGCGGCCGCCTACTAAAGTTTGCGACGAGCATTCGATCAGGATGTCGGGAGTCTTGTTGAATTGCCCGACTTGATATTGAAAAGAGTTTTCGATAATGAGACTAAAATGCGGGGTTTATAATTGTTAGGCATGTGATGTCTAAGTAATTCATTTGATTAGGAATGCGATGTCTAAAGAGGTTGCGGATTCCAACTGTTGTAGTTTTACACTTTCTTTTCTGTGACCGTAAGTGTAATATGTGATATCGCCGGTTTCGTTGCTATATGTCAACGACAATTGGGATGCGCATATTTACTTACGTTGATGACATGTGATGTTATGTGTTGCTGGATATGTTATATTGGATCGTCGTGTTTGAATAGCCGGGGTTTTTTTTTATGTGAGATGAGTGTTTTTCATTTTCATTCATGTAAAAACTTGTATGTAATATTCTTTTTTTTGGGGCACTTCCAGGTTGCGGAAGTTGTCACCGTTGATGTATATTATTTACTTTTCCGCACTAGGATAGACCCAAGGAGGGGAGCATAAGTAACCGGGTTCTAGGGTCCAGTGGGAGACCATCTCGAGGAGGCGAGTCCGGGTCTCCTAACCCTAAAATTGGTAGGGTTGCTTGACGCTCTCGTAGGGGTCTAGGGGTGTGGATTTGGCTATTCATCACGACCGTGGATCGTGTTTTATACTGGCTCGTATTGAAAACACGGACGTCCTAGTATATCCAATATTTCATATGTTTCTTCTGCTGCGATATCTGTGATGTGATCATGCGATGCTCTGTGATAGATACAGTATATAGTATATATGATATATTATATAGGCGTTACTTATGTTTTACACCCGCGCTAGCCCTGCCCTGCTCTGCCGTTAGTTACCTAACCTAACGGTGCACGAGGGGACATCGAGGCGAATGCGGATGGCATAAGTGTACGTCGTATTTATCTGTGATGTTTAGGTATATAAATGATGGGATTTCATTAATGTGACTAATGAAAATAAAAGAAACCTAAGATGTTGTAGAATCGAATTTCAAAATAAAACAGGTAGCTACAGTTCTTGCTTTGCACAGCGGTATATGTGATATATCCTGCACCTTATTCGATAAGGAAAGGACCGAGATCCCTTCACCGGGAGTGACTCCTTTAGCAATAACTGGCAGATGCTACACACTCGGTTTGTCTTTTGATTTCTTTTAAGAGTTTTGCTTTGCACAGTGATATATATGATATATTCCGCACCTCATTCGACGAGGAAAGGACCGACGATCCCTTCACCGGGAGTGACTCCTTTAGCAAAACTAGAAAAGCCTCAAAAACACTCCATTTCAAAATTCATTCGATCCTACAACGATATCAAGTTCATTACGCAATAGGTTTTCAGAAAAACCTGTCGTAGCCCTCCGTCATTTCAGATAAGTCCTGTTTAGTATTCGTGCTGCGTTTGTTGACCTTGCCAAGGCGCAGTGTGCGGTAGCTAACCAGTATTTATCTGCTTATGCATATGATGCAGATTGGGTTAGGGTAGTCGTGCGACCTTGTTGACCTTGTCAAGGGTCGTGCGGGTGGGTTTGATTCAATCAAGAAATGACGGGTTGAACTTGACTTGCGGTCTATGGTTTGTTGACCTTGTCAAGGTCATAGATCGTTTGGGGCAAAATATTATCGGGAATTTCAAGTGTTAAAATTTGCAATGAGATTGCATACCTTCTATGAGATAGTTGGATCCCGATACTCGCTGCGAGTAATTGTTACTCCTGGGAGATTTTTACACGTTACAATTAGCTGATCAAGTAGGTATCTAGAAAGGTGTTAACGAGGTTACGCCTCTGGGAAAACGAAGTTTACATTAATTAGGTTCGTGCGAAAGCACGGGGGACCTCCCTCAAAGTACCGACACTGGCCTGGCTGAAAGATTGGCAAACTTGTAGCGTGTAATTAATCCCGGCTAGTCTTTCCTTTTATGGTTTGAAGGAAGATTTGATAAAAACAGTGGGAGCCATCCTGATTAGATAAAATAAAAACCAATCTATTCTTGCAAGAGCGCACGCTGAGTGTTTTTCTTCTCTCTCTCTCCTGGTAGTGACCATATCACGCCTTAATCAAGATAATAAAACGGATAATTGACCGAACCCGCTTGTTATACTGAGCTGGGGAACGTTGGTCCCGCTCCAACTTATAATTGTTATAAGACAGAGCAGGAAATTGGGGAATACCAGATTTCCCGTGCTGCCCAAACGAGGAAAGTGCATATGATGCATCATCTTCGGGTGTGTTCATTATAAAGAACTGTTTCTCAGTATCCTCCGCATCCTGGGTATATGATACCGGATCAGGATCCCAGATATGTAATTTGTTACATAGGGCTACAAAAGGGTAGAAAAACTGAGAACGGGTGATAAGTTTCATGAGACAGAAAACGGGGCAAGTGTTGCATCCAAGTCTGTTGGTCACTATCACCCTGTATTACCACAATACATTGATTCTGAACGAATGCTATTAGATACCGAACCTGATATACAAAATCATATCAGTCTCTTTATTAGTAAAGAAATGATAAAATTTTGTATTGTTGGATAATGCTTTGAACATTTCCTATATCAAATGTTGATTGGTTCAGGCACGTTATCTAAAAGCATTGATGTTCTAAATCAAACTACAGTTCCTAGTATACAGAACACACACAAGAGGAAGAGTTCAGAAATGAACGAATTCTTCTTGAGGCATTGTAGACTAGGTCATATCAATGCGACCCGACTGGCTGAAGTTACATTTAGATGCATATTTAAATCAGTTTGAATTTACATTTTGTGAAAACTTGCCAGTCATGTCTCATAGATTAGATGACCATAGTTCTGTTTATTGGAAACAGAGAAAGAGTTAGTGAACTCTTGGGATGATACATGTCGATGTATGTAGGTCCCCTGTCTACACATGCCAAGACCGGTTCTTTGTACTTCGCTACATTCTCTGATGATCTCCTTAGATTCAGACATATGTTTCTGTTGAAACGCAAGTCCGAACTGTAACGTTTTAAAAATAATTAAATAAATGATTAAATGAATAAAATTGTTTAAGTGAATTTTATGATTTTCGGTAAAGTAAAATGTATTTTTCGTAAAATCAAACCGTGATTGTTTTTCATTATAATTTTAAAAATATCCATTTTAATTATGAAATTACTAGTAAATGGTGTTTATTTAGCCACTTATAAATTTTTAGTTTAATAAAATATTTTTCCTAAATTAATTATTTTAAATATTAACATAAGCTTTATTTTTACACTAAATTAGTGTAAATTACAAATTTAAATGGTTTTAATTTGTAAAAATGAATCATGGCATGTTAGAATTTAGTATGTATCATGCAAAAATTATTTGCAAATTTTTCCTATTTTCTAGAGCTTTCTTGAGTTGCTATAGTAAATAAATAAATAAATAATTAAATAAAGCATGAAAAGACCTTTATGTGATATCTCTTTTCTTGAAACTTCTACACTTTTCCTCACACATTTCTTTCTCTCCCTCACTCCCTCTCATGGCCGGCCACAACCCCCCATGGCTGCCCCCCCATTTCCCACACCATTTTTATTCAAAAAGTCATCAAAAACACATCAAAAATTCAATTAAAATTCCACAAAATCCTATTTATTCCATACTCTTTATTCCTTGCTCATTTTTATATGAAATTTGGAGATGGAAAGCATGCATTTTGGAGGCTCATTTCTTGTTTGGATTTCACATTTTGAAGGTATAATTTTCTTTCTTTTGACTTATTGTTATTAGATGTTCATATTAAGCTTAATTAGATTTAATGAATTAATTCTATGTTCTTTTTTTAAAATGCAAGCTAGGGTTCTAAATTCAAGTTATGATTTTTAATAATTAGTTAGGGTTATGGTAGTTATTTTAACACTTTTAGTATTAGGAAATCTTGCATGGTTATTGTTTAATAAATTGTTATTCAAAAATTGTTTTAAATTAGGAATTTAGTTAACTAGGTTTTTGCAAAATGTGGTTGTGGTTAATAAAAAATTCTAATTTGGGTTGTTATCATTGGATTATTGTTTTAGTGGAAATATTAGCATGTTAATGGAAAGAAAAACTTAGTTTGATTGCTAGTTTCTATGGTTAATTGATAAATTGTGATAAAAATTGCTAATTTTGTGTACTAGATTTTAGAAATTCCTATATAAATGAGATTAAAAATATAATTATGGTTTCATTATATCATTATCATCATGAATTGTGGTTTAAGACATTAATTTATGCAAAATCATGTTTTGTGGTGGAATTGTGGTACTTTGCTTGAAAAATGTTGAAAATTGTTAAAGGGTGCAAACTAGAAATTTCAAATTTATACAAGTTTGTGTAATAAAAATATAGTAATAGTTTGTATAGTCTAGTTATGCTATTTAAGGAGTTTTATGACCATTGGTTTCATTTAAATGTTAAGTTTTGATGAAAAACGGTAAACTGGCATTTTCGGGTTTTGCGAAATTGGACGGTTTGATAGATTTTCGGGTTTCGATAGATTTAATCATGTTTTATAGTATAAGTAATGTGTTTTAAAACTACAAGTTGTTTGTTGATGTTATCTCGATCCATCGGAGTTTGTATGCCGATATCGAGCGGTATTTGGTTCTTTTGCGTGGACGGGACATAGGTTTTAACCTATGCTTGTTCTTTGTATCGTTTGACTTTTGTATGTGATTCGGTTTACGAAGCTATTTATATGTTTGCGTTTAGGTACCCCTCACGTGGACTGCGGGCGATGAAGAGGAGGATGGCGACACCGTCTTCGGCAGACATGGACCAGGTGAGTAGATGCATATCTACGGGGGGAAGTCGGGTGGATGGCGTTTAGCACCCCCGCAACGTAGAATATGAATAGTACTTATTGACATTAGGAAACCGATGTGACCCTAGATTCTTACTGAGCAGGACCCTAGTAATGACCCTAGGCGGGACTAGACTGATTTAGGAAAACCATACCTGAGGATGAATACTTTGGGAGAGGTTCGTAGGTTTCTGATAGAAACACACACGCACACACTAAAACTTGTCGTGGCGTATACGTATATGTGTGTATATATACAAAACTAGGTATAGGTGTATATATATATATATATACAACACGTATATGGGATTCATTGATGTGATATGATATCTGAGGTATGATGAGACAGTATAACTGGGCGTGATGCCGTGATTCTTGACTATACAGTCGTATTAAAGTGTTAGCGGATCATTAGAGAATGAGATAATGAACATGAATATATAAATTATAAAGGGTGGTGGTGATATGGAGGTACATGGGACACTAAAATAGTACCTGGGCTGTAGCTTGTGACTGATCACGATATGATATATGTATGACTTAATCACAATATGACACATGTGACATGATATTTCTGAGGATAAAATAAGGATTATTCTATGATGGCAATGATATATGATTGATGTATGCGATTATAGTTTAGCACCTTGATCATGAGATGTGTTGATGATGACATTATACGAATGAGGAGATACTTGACCGTACCCCGATATTGGGATGCCGTACGATGGATTTTACCGTACGAGGCTTAGATTTGATGATTGATCCGCACTCTTAATTCGAGGAAGCCGTACTACGTACGTGACGCTATTGAGGTGGGATCGCCGACTATTAGAGATATTGATTCAGACCTTAGGTAGACTCTAGTTTCTTACTGACTACTCTATTAGGTTTAGTTCCTTAAGATGTTAGATGGACACTGGTTTAGGTTCGACTCATATAGTGGTAGTTGTACTCGTATATCGCAGAGGAGTGGATAATGCACATCTGTCTTGCATTCATACTGTAATCATCATGGTGCATGTTCTTTTATATATTGCTATAATCAGTATAAACTTTACCTGTTAGGACACCAGCACTATTACCGATGATGCGCATATTCCACGCACACTTAATTGCCGGCTCACACACATCATCATCGGTAATTGCTATGTCACGTACACTTTAGATCATATGGTCTTTTATGGATAGAAACAGTTAACAACTAGACCGATATAACATTGTGATTATTCTCTGACATTAGTACAGACATGATATTTATTGCTTAGACATTCATGCATTCATATTTTCATGTTATCCTGCAGTATTATGGGCATATGCCGACACTTATCATATACTTACTCATGATTTTAAGATTTGGATTTCTATAAGATTTCTGGATTTTTGGGGAAAACCGTAAGAAATTATAAAACCTTCTCTCTCTCTCTCTCCTCCTCTCTTTTTAAAATAAGATGCGGTTTTCTCGTGATGTATGTGTCGTCCACCATGAGATTTCATGTTTTCTGTTGGATTTCGAGACCCGATTCGAGGAGTGGATGAACCGTCTCGGGTACATGGTGGGCCCGGTATGGTACCCCGGGGCAAGAAGATCGAGTTGTAGACGATGAGCCTGGCAGGGGAAGGCTACCTACCGGTGATGTCTGGCGCGGCGGATATCCGGAGGATACCGACCGTTGTCGTGAGATTTGATGATATGGGCCGATCCGGACTGACGGAGCCCGACATATTGAGACTTGAGATTACATGTGTTGTGTCGATGCTTGACACAGATTTCCATGGATTTCATTGTTGAGATTTCAGATGCTTATACACACTTTACTATGATAACAGCTAAAGAGTTCTTATACATGTATATCTGGATTTCAGGATTTGTTACTTTACATTCATGGTGCATGCATTTCATTTCATATGACATAGTATTATATGAGGCACTGACACGAACACGGAGTATCTGCACTTACACGTAGTATTACCCTGCTATTACTAGATGTTTGGGAAATAGTAGTGTATTATTATGACCTAAGATAGCGTCGTATATTCGATTTCTTTTCGTAGATGTCTTCTACTCACGAGTTGGCAACTCACCCCCGTTGTGCCAAATTTTATTTTAGGTTCGATGTACAGGTTTCCCTGGTAGCTTGCTGGCACATCTATTCTTTCAGGGTGATTTGCACGGTAGGTTGGTTCACTTGTATCTGAACCACCATTGTATTTTATTCATTCATTTGTATCTAGTGAGCTCCATCAACCATACTTGTATTACTTGATAAGTTTATTGGACCAGACTTTTATTTTGACCTTAGAGTCGCGCATGTATTATTCTGATCTGGTGGTTTTGTTTTCTTTTGAGTTTTGAGCCTCGCCCTTTGGCGTTGTATATTATTGTGCCTGATGTGGTTGATTCCGCCTATTGGCGTTGATGCTAGCTCCCGTTTGGGGATGCTTTTTATTGTTTATGTATATTATGTTTGTTGTACCCGTTTGGGGGCCAGTTTTTACAGAGGAGACTCTGCCAAAATTTTTGAGAAAATTTGCTGATGCTTTTAAACTTGTTTCTTTTTTCTTCTTCTTCTTCTTTTTTTTTTGGTTTAGATTTCTGGGCTTCGGCTTACTTAGGTTACGTGGCGCCTCTAGACGCTTCGTAATCTAAGTGCCGGTCACGTTCCGTACTTTCGGATCGTGACACGAACCTTTTGAGATATTCACAGAATATAAGTTAGAAGTAGAGAACCAAAATACGGGTATAAGTATTATGTCCTTTGATGAGATCGAGGAGGAGAATACTTGAGCACGGAAATCCTGGACTATTCTAAAGGAGAATGAGATTCTCTCTCAGCATTACTCCTCCGTATACGCCACAGCACGTCGGTGTATCGGGGCGGAGCAGATACACCCTATATGATATGGTGTGCTCTATGATGAGTACTACTGAGTTTCCTATTTCCTTTTAGGGAGTTATGCACTTGAGAAGTTGCATATCTATTGAATAAGGTTCCAATCAAATCTGTTGCCTACCACTTCATATGTGATATGGAAAGGGAAGAGCCCATATCTTAAGTTAGTTAAGATTTGGGGTTGTCTGGCCTATGTCTAAAGGCAAAATCCGGACAAGTTCGAGGCAAGGTCTGTTATGTACAACTGGAAAGGTTCCAGCTATACAAATTACAGCAGATGATTTGGTAGAACCAAAGAATTCAGTACATTCCAACGAACCTCAGCCTCTCCGCCGATCTAGTAGGGTTCCTCATCCGCCTGAGAGATACTTTGGTTTCTCGATGACAATAGGAGCGAGGATTGCATCATGAGATGGTGACCCAACTAGTTTCGAGCTGGCCATCAGGAGTGAAACTCTGTAAGAATGGCTGGATGTTTAGTGATCTGAGATGGAATCCTTATACACCAACAAAGTATGGACTTTAGTTGCTACATCTGAAGGGTTAAATCCCCATCAGGAGCAAGTATATCTTGAGAAGATTACTTGGTGTACATCAAAAGTTGAGACTTTCAAAGCTAGACTTGTTAAAGGCTTGCATCATTGACCAGGTGTGGATCATGATGAAACCTTTTCTAAGGATCTATGCTTAAGTCCATCCAGATCCTACTTGCCACGGCTACATACCATGACTACGATATCTGGTGGTTGGGTGTCATGACTGTTTTTCTAAATGATGTTTTGGAAGAGAGCGTCTATAAGTACACAGCCAGAGGGCTTCGTAGACAGTGGGAGCAGCGGAAACGTGTGCAAGATGTTTTATGTGATGAAGCAGGCATCGCGGAGTTGGAACATCTGTTTTGATGTGGTAGTCAAAGAGTTTGACATCATCAAAATGGTAGATGAACCTTGTATAAACGAAAAGGTAGTAAGGAGTATGGTGGTGATCCTCGTAGAGTACGTGGATGACATACTCTTGATAGGGAATGAGTTTCCTATGCTACGCTCGGTCAATCTCCGCTTATCACAAGGATTCTCCATATAGGATCAAAGATGATACCTACTAAATCCTGGGTTTTGGATCTATGAGATAGATCTAAATGGATGTTAGGATTCTCACTAGTTGTAGTGAGATGGTATCAATCGATCCTAGGGAGAATCACTAAAAGGGTTCCAGGGTGATAAGGATGACTGAAAGTCAGTCACATGCATTGTCTTTACCCTTAGTAAAGGGACGGTATGTTGGAAGAGTTCCAAGCTAAATACCGTGACATACTAGACGATAAAGGCTGGATACATCGCTACTTAAGATGCTACCAAAGAGGAAGTCTGGGTGAGTATTAGTTCATGAGATGAACTTCGTTCCTCCCATTGTGTGCCAATGGAGTTCTGGCTTATGCCTAGGAACACCCGTCCCATCAGTGATCCGGACATATTCTAAGGCAGTATCACCTGATCATGGAGATAGCCGATCTCCAAGGTGATCGAGGTTAGGAGAGTAGACTTAGAGGACAACACGGCGGATCCACTCACAAAGGCATATTCCCAGAAAGAGACTTTTATGGGATGGTTGAGTATGAGATACTACAACCACTGCTACAGATGGCCCTAGTGCAAGTGGGAGATTGTTAGTTATATGTATGCCCTAGAGGCCATTACTGTACATAGGATGTATATTGTAGTGGATGCTGGGACATATATAGGGAGGACTTTCTTGCTCGACATGATAGTATGCTATCTGGTTACTCTTTACCTTAACGTGTACACTGATTGTCTCTCTGTTACATGTTGGTAAAGCCCTTAGGATGTGTACTTGACTACCTGGACTGTGATGCGGATCATACTAGTGGGGACATGGTAGTCTATAAGTACATCCTTCATGGTCCCTAGTCGTGGGTGTATCGAGACGGGGCATCGATATACCAGAGTAGACTAGCGTATACCTTCTCGACCCATACAGATGGGCGATGGATGATCCCATATCCATTGGTGTTTGACATCGGAGATGATATACGGGTGCTCAGTGGAGACTGGGTACACTGGACGGACTCGCCGAGAACTCCCAGATGGTATTGTACCTTACGTCAGATGGCAGTTCTCTGGTGACACTGGTACAGAGTAGTCTGTTGACCCGAGATCGTCATAGAGTCTTGTGTGGTTCCCACTGTGCTTTGATTTCCACCTTACCACGTCCAAGAGGGCGTGCAAAACGGTGGCTTTTGGGTACAGTCCCGAATCACAAGGAGGCAATGAGCGATAGGAGGGGATTCGTCTCTCCCGGTATAGGGAGTTGATGTTGCACTGTGTTCGATTGGCTATAACCGGAAATCCCTGGCCAGGGTTGCTGAGATATACTGGTAAGTGTTACCAGTAGTTTCTCGAACTGTTATAGACCTCATATCGACACGATTTATCGAGCTATTGGGGTCTGACGTTTACCACCCCTAGGCGAGATATGCGACATATCAGACGACGAGACCGGACTGTACGGTAAGAGTTACTGGTTGGATTCTCTGGAGTGTGAGCGGGCTTGCTCGTCGATCTTCTCATCGCTCAATACCCGGGTGGCCGTTACGTTTAGCAGACCGCTTGCGGCTTGTGGATGCTTGATATGATCATCATCTGCTACCGGCGTATTGACGAGTCTTTAGAGTCCTACACAGAGGTTTCCTGGCTCAAGCGAAACGAAATAGGAGCGCATATGAGATATGTGCGGGACCGAGAATAATGCGTGTATATGATACCGTATTATATTCTCGCGATGAATGTATCGATATAGTTGTATGCGATATAACCTAGTTATCGAATCAAGGATTGATTCGATAAGCCGATACATTGGATATTAGTCGGTCACATGCGATATGACCGGATCGTTAAATCAAGTGTTGATTTAATGATTTAATGCATAATTATATATTTGATATATTACTTTGCATTAACTAGTATTGGTTCACTTTAAATGGTTTTTCTCACTTGTTTGTGCACATTGTATATGTGATATATTTTTTGTGCACAAGTTTGTATCATGTTTGATGATACATGCTCACTTGGGTGTAGTTATGGTTTAAACCTTGGTTATGGAAATGGTTAAGGTTTTTATTTATTTATTCTTTTATTTATTTTATTTTGGCAAGAAATAAAATGGTTGCTAGTTTTGTTTTATATTGAAAGTTCATGAAGGTTTGAAAAGTTGATCATTTTGTTTCTTTCCTTTAACCTAACCATTCCACTTAACCCTAGTTTATTCTCTACACCTAATCATGGTTTGAATATGATAAGTATTGTTTTTCTTTTCCATTTTTAATTAACACTTATCATATTCTTTCATCTTCTTCTTCTTCTTCAAAGATGAAGAAAGCTTGCTTCATCAATGGCAACTTGTGAAAATGAGTGAGAAATCCAATTCTAAAGTGAACCCACCTCCTATTTCTTCATCCTCTACCTCTTGCCAAGTAGTATAGGGTGTTTCCTTCACAAGTTTTCATGGCTTGGTGAAGTTGTAGCTTGATCTTGTGATGCCTCGACGTAGATCATCTTCGGCACGAAGCCGACGACCTTGCCCGCCCATTTCTCCGATGAAGCCGACGCTAGAGCCCGGGATTCCATTTGGACAGCAAGGAGACTTCATTGCGGAGCTATGGAGGTGGAGGACCGGATCTACAAAGGTTGTATTTCCGTTCACTTAGTTAAGTTGTTAACTAGTTGCATCTTTTGCCTAAATTTCTAGTTAACGATCCGTATTAGGGTTTCTCGGCACCCGTAAAATTTGAAATTGGCATGGTTGATGCCTTGTAAGACTTCATTAGTGTGCCTAGGAACCCTACAAGAAATTCGTCCCCGAATTTAGAAATATAAAGCAATGCATACCTTCAAAGAGATGAGGGAACTTCTTCCGCATCTCGCCCTCGGCCTCCCAAGTGATCTCTTCACCATTCGGGCTGCGCCAAAGCACCTTCACTGATGGCAAGACCTTCGATCTAAGTTTCTTCACCTGCCGGTCCAATATCACGACTGGCTGCTCGGTGAACGTAAGATCGCGCTCGAGCTGAACGGTCTAATACTGAATCATGTGCGAAGGGTCATGTAGGTATCTACGAAGCATCGACACGTGGAATATGGGGTGAACGTCTGGGAAGTCGGGTGGATGAGCCAAATGATAAGCTACTGTGCCCACACGCTCGAGGATCTCGAAAGGACCTATAAACCTGGGGCTAAGCTTCCCCTTCCGTCCAAACCTCATCACTCCCTTCATCGGAGAGACCCTCAGAAACACATGATCGCCAACTGCGAACTCTAATCTGCGGCGGCGCCTGTTAGCATACGATCTCTGCCTGCTCTGAGCTGTCCTCATCCTATCTCGAATTAGCTGTATCTTTTCAGTCGTCTCTTGTACGATCTGTGGCCCCAAAATACTGCCCTCGCTGAGCTCTGTCCAACAGACGGGCGATCTATATCTCCTCCCATACAAAGCCTCGAAAGGTGCCATCTGAATAGTATCCTGGAAACTATTGTTGTAGGAGAACTCCACCAAGGGTAAATGATGATCCCATCTACCACCAAAGTCTAAAACGCACGCTCGGAGCATTAACTCGAGAGTCTGAATAGTCCGCTCTGACTGGCCGTCGGTCTGCGGATGAAATGCGGTGCTGAAACTCAAGCGCGTGCCCAAAGCCTCCTGAAGCCTCTACCATAGTCGGCTGGTAAACTGGGTGCCTATGTTGGACACAATACACGTCGGGATTCCATGCAGTCGTACAATCTCGTCGATGTAAATCTGGGCATACTGAGCAAATCCGAAAGTCATCTTCACTGGCAGGAAGCGAGCTGCTTTCGTCAAACGATCCATGATCACCCAAATGGAGTCATACCCCCGCCTAGTCCTGGGTAGACCCACTACGAAATCCATCAAAATCTGCTCCCATTTCCACTCCGGAATGGGTAACGGCTGTAGCTCTCCTGCGGGCCGCTGGTGCTCGGCCTTGACATGCTGACAAGTCAGGCATCTAGACACGAAATCTGCAATGTCTCTCTTCATTCTGTCCCACCAGTAAACATCTCTCATATCATGGTACATCTTGGTGGAACCGGGATGGACGCTGTACACCGATCGATGTGCCTCCTCAAAAATCTCACGCCACAGTCCCTCAGCATCTGGTACGCACAGTCTAGTCCCAAATTGCAGTATCCCCTGATCATCGATCACGAACTCGGAAAATCTGCCCTCTCCAATCTGTGTCATGATCTCTGAACACCGGTCATCACTGTGCTGTGCCTCATACATACGGTCAAGCAACTGTGGGCGTGCACGAAAATGCGCAAGCTGTCCCCCGATCGGCGTGAACTCAAACTGCACTCGGCTGTCGCATAATATCTGCCAATCTGCCGACGACTGCCTCTGCACTGCGCTCAAACAAGATAGACTATCCCCGGGCCTCCTGCTCAAAGCATCTGCCACTACATTAGCTTTGCCCGGGTGATACAAGATCTTTCAACCGTAGTCCTTCACTAACTCCATCCATCGGCGTCGTCGGAGATTCAGGTCCCGCTGCTGAAATATATACTTTAAGCTCTTGTGATCAGTGAATATCTGGCATGACTCGCCGTATAGGTAATGTCGCCAGATCTTAAATGCAAAGACCACTGCAGCCATCTCCACATCGTGAGTAGGGTAGTTCTGTTCATGTCTCTTCAACTGCCGCGAAGCATATGCGATCACCCTGTCATGCTGCATCAATAAGCACCCTAGCCCCACTCGTGAAGCGTCACAATAGACTGCAAATCCGCCTGATCCTGAAGGCAACGATAGCATTGGCGCTGTAGTCAAACAAGTCCGTAGCTTCTGGAAACTGTGCTCGCACTCCTCCGTCCAATCGAAAGGAACTCCCTTCCGGGTCAATCCGGTCAAGGGTGAAGCAATGCGGGAGAAATCCTGTACAAATCGCCTGTAGTAGCTGGCCAATCCTAGAAAACTGCGTATCTCAGTAACGGATGTAGGCCTGGGCCAACTCTGAACGGCCTCGATCTTCCTCGGGTCTATACATATACCATCCCGTGTAATCACGTGACCCAAGAAGTCTACACTGTCCAGCCAGAACGCGCACTTGGAGAATTTTGCATAAAGTTGGTGCTCCCTCAAAGTCTGCAGTGTGATCCGCAGGTGCTGCTTGTGCTCCTCTCTGCTCCGGGAATACACCAATATATCGTCAATGAATACGATGATGAACAAGTCAAGGTACGATCTAAATATATGGTTCATCAATTCCATGAATGATGCTGGGGCATTGGTGAGTCCGAACGACATCACTAAAAACTCATAATGGCTATAGCACGTGCGGAAAGCTGTCCTCGGTACATCCTCCTGTCGAATCCGCAGCTGATGGTATCCTGTTCGCAAATCGATCCTCAAAAAATATCCTACCCCCTGAAGCTGGTCGAACAAGTCGTCGATGCGTGGAAACGGATATCTGTTCCATACGGTCACCCTGTTCAGCTGCCGGTAATCGATACACAAACGTAAGCTTCCATCCTTCTTCTTAACAAACAGGGCCGGAGCACCCCAAGGAGAAACACTGGGTCGTAGAAGTCCCTTGTCCAGCAAATCTTGCAACTGACTCTTCAACTCACAAAGCTCCGCCGGGGCCATCCGATAAGGCGGTATAGAAATAGGCCCCGTGCCGGGAATCAGATCAATACAGAAAGCAATATCGCGCTCTGGCGGTAGTCCAGGAAGCTCGTCAAGGAACACATCAGGGAAATCATATACAATCGGAACCTGGTCCAATGGAACATCTGTAGCTCTAGTATCACAAACATAGGCTAGAAATCCTTGACATCCCTTCCTCAATAGCTGCCTAGCGCGAAGAGAAGAAATCAAGATGTGAGGGGTGGCACCATGGTCCCCCTGCACAACAAAAGCCGACTTGCCGGGAAAACAAAATATCACTGTTTTCTCGCGGCAGTCCACAGACGCATATCACGTGGCTAACCCCATGCCCAAAAGAACGTCGAAGTCCAACATCTCAAGAAGGATCAAGTCGACAGGCAGCTCTCTCTCGCCAATACGGACAACACAGGATCGGAACACGTGCCTAGCAACAAACGACTCTCCCACGGGAGTGGTCACAACAAGCGTCTGATCAAGCAGACCAGACTCTCTACCCAAACTCGGCACGAAGTGTGCGGAAACATACGAGTGCGTGGATCCGGGATCGAACAATACGTGTGCATCAACAGAACATACTAATAAGGTACCTGAGACCACCGCATTGGACGCCTGCGCGTCCTGATGCGTCAACACGAAAACCCGTGCCTGTCCTCCACCTGCAACTGGCGGTCCCCCACTAGCAACTGGCTGCACTCTGCCGGTAGCTGACTGTCCTCTGCTTCGACCACCTCTCCCTCTAGGAACAAACCCTCCGCGACCACGGCCTCTCTGTGCATGGGTCTGATACGGAGCAACTGTGGGTACAATAGGCAACGCTCTATGGGGCGGTGAAGGTGGTAGTGCGACATGCGGTGCGGCTGCCTCCCTCCAGGGTATCTCAGGACACTCTCGAACATGATGATAGGAACTCCCGCATCAAAAACATCCGGATAATACTGGCTGACCCTCCTGGGGATAAGAGCTGAAAAGCTGACCTTGTCCTGAGTCTCTGCCACCTGCAAGGTGTCCGTCGCGGCGCTTGAATGGCCGTCTCTGAGCCGGCGTATCAGTACGAACCCTCTTCGGCCCTGGAACTACCGAAGTCTCTGCAAGGCGCTCCTCGACTAATAAGGCTGCGTCTACAGCTGCTGCATAAGTCTCGTAATGCTGTGCGCTGATCGCAAGAAATAACGGGGTGAGCAAGCCTCGAACGAACCTCTTGACTCGCATCTCCTCAGTAGCCACTAGGTACGGAGCATACACCGATAGCTCGGTGAATAGCACATCGTACTCCGCCACGGTCATCTCTGGCATCTGGCGTAAGGACTTGAATCTGCGTGCTCGGGCATCCCTTACACTCTGGGGAAGGAAGTGGGCTAGAAACAATGTCACAAACTCGGCCCAGGTCATAGGAGGAAGACCTGCTGCTCTACCCTTCTCGACTGATTCTCACCATTTCTGCGCAAGACCTTCCAGGCGAAAGCTCGCGAACTCTACCCATCTCGCATCTGCGCATCTGAGGGAACAACATATCCGGGCCATCCTATCAATAAAAGACTGTGGGTCCTCGGCTGCATCGGTGCCTGTGAATACTGGAGGCTTCAGCCTCATGAACTCTGATAGCGATACTGCAATCACCTCCGTAGCTGCAGGGGCAACGGCCTGTACTGTAAATACCATCGCGGTCCCCGTGACTGGTGGAGCTACCTCTGGTCTTTGCGCTCGAAGCGTCTCAACTAGCAATCCTATCATCTGGCGCATCTCCTGCATACTGGATCCCACCGTCTGGCGCATCTCCTGCATACCATCCCCTAGCGTGGCGATCTGATCTGTCACAGGAGGAACAGTCTTCTCGGGTACAATGGGTGCACTGCCCGGATCAGTCCTCGTCTTGGACGAGTCAACACGAATCTCGGCCCTCGCGTCCGCTCTCTGCGCCCTCGTAGTCTTTGGCGGCATAGTGGCTGAAACGATAAATAGGATTCGATAAGGATACGGAAATCGAATCGCAAGAAAGTATACAATCATGAAGGAATTTCAATCAATAAGTCTTAAGGTCGCTTAGACGGAGTACCGTGTCGTGAGTATGCCGTGGAACATACACACGCTACGCTACTCTGCCGCAGCTACCTACTCCATCATACCAGGGTCATCCTACACTCCGAAGGTAAAACCTACGCTCTGATACCAACTTTGTCACGACCCAAAGTTCGGCCCGTGACCGGCACTTAACCACGTAACGTCTACAGGCGTAACACGACTAAGTAAGCCGAAACCCAGAAATCAAAACTATTTAAAATATCGAGTGTTAAAACATTTTAGTAGAAGCATTTGTAAAATGTTTAGAAAACCTTAAGTAATTTAGTAGAAATCCTTTTTAGTTCAAGAGTTTTTAATAATTTTGGCAACATTTCCTTTATAAAAGTTTGTCCCGCAAGTCGGGTAAAAGGCAAGGTGTAATAGAAGTAACATGTGAAATGAATAGAGCATCACAATGGGAGAATCGCGCCCAATGGCGGAACAATCACCACAATATGATATACGACGCCGAAGCGAAGAATGAGCAGTAAAGTAGAGACAAATATCATAAAGGATAAGACTGCATAAATAAAGTCGGCTCACAGCGAGCTTGACACCAGAGTACAAAATAACATACATCGTCCTTACAGCTGTCTCTAAGTCAATACATGAAGGTAGATGGAGATACTAGATACATCAATGTACAACTGAAAAGTAAACAGATACCACACAAAACCCACCTAATAGCAAAAGGGCTAGCACGCCAAAGCAGTGGTATCTGTGCCAAAAGATGCGATAAACAGCCAGCCGCGACTACTCCAAAGGGCAACCTGCAAGCACTGTGGCACAACGGGGGTGAGTTGCCAACTCGTGAATAGTAGATAACATATACAGGTAATCGCGATTATGCACGTGCTGCGATACTCTAATTTATGCCAACAGATAACATCTATATGATGAACTGGATGCTCAAGACATGCAACAAATGCGATATAATAACATTTCTATGTTTTGAGCAGGGTGTGCAATAGTCGTGCATGCCATATGTACTCTATCAGGTACCACATATATAGGATGATATGTGTAATACTAAATGCTGAGCATGGGAATAAATAATATCTACAAGAAATATCAACGTGGAAAAACAGTCGGTGTCAAACAATACACCCAAATCCCAGTAAAACTCAGTGCCCAACATCGGCACTCAAAATATCAAGAAACACTCGTGTCCAGCATCGACACGCAAATCCTCATATATCGGGCATCCGTCAGTCCGGGTCAGCCCTCTCTCTCATATATCGGGCATCCGTCAGTCCGGGTCAGCCCCCTCTATCATGTATCGGGCATCCGTCAGTCCGGGTCAGCCCCTCTCTCATATATTGGGCATCCGTCAGTCCGGGTCAGCCCCTCTCTCATACATAAAGGGGAACCGTGTTTTCTTTTAAACAATGCGTATTTTCTTAAAATATTACTCCGGTTCCCAAATCCATAAATCACATAAATCCAAACTCAATGTGTAAATCCATGCAATGTGTCGTATGACACTAAGAGTAAAAGGAAGGGAAAACCGCTCCTTTAAAAGATCCAGTTTTGAAAATATCACATGCGGTCCCTTAGTTTTTAAATCATGTCAATGTCATCTATGTATGTGTATAGGTATGGATATGCAAATGGGTATATACGCAATGTGAATGTAGTAATTCACATGGGTACTAATATGGATATCCGATGTATATGCGCACAAGTGTAGATATATCAAGGTATGTATGCACAAAGATGAATAGATAAGTGCATGTGCGCATGTAATGATCTATCTAGGCACGTATGCACAAAAGTGAATAGATAGGGTGCATGGTATGAAGGTAAACATATGAAATCTAGTATAGCCTATAATGCCCTGACGCTTAACGCCATACGGGCGTTTCCCCCGTAGATGTTAAATCTACTCACCTGGTCGCGTGCTATACGTAGCCGACCACTTGCTTCACTTTCCTGGCGGCATCTGACGTACCCGCCTGCGAACCCCCTAGGAATCTCACAAGCAAGGAGAAGGAGAAGAAGAAGAGGGGATGGAGCTGCTGGGGTGCTACTGCTGCTGCCTGGAGTTGCTGCTGCTGCCTGTAGCTGCTGTTGCTGTTGCCTAAGCTGCTGTTGCTGGTGCTGTGCTTGCTGCTGTTGCTGTTGCTGTTGTGCCTGCTGCTGTTGCTGCTGTGGAAGCTGCTGGGTGTGTGTGTGTGAGAGTGAGAGTGAGAGAGATGTGAGAAAAAGAATGAGAGGCAAGAATAATAACTCCCAATGTCAACCCCTCCTCTCTCTCTCTTCATTTAATGAAGCATGGCCAAGGCCATCATGCCCCATCATGCGCACACACACACTCTCTCTCTCCCCCTCCAAGTCAACACTTTCAAATTAAAATAATCTTTAAATAAAAATAACTAATTAAACCTAATTAAAACCCAAAATCCATGTTTAAACCCACCATGGTTGCTAATCATGATTTAACCTCATTTTTAACCCCAGTTTACATGCACATGTGTGCGCAAGCCTAGGAAAATTCTAGAAAAATATTTATAATTCTTGATAAAATATTTGAAAACTAATTTGGTAAAATTTTTATTAAAAATCATTTATTAACATATAATTAGCCACTAAACACATCCTAAGGTGTTACAAAATCCTATAATTTCTCTCTCACCGCCCCCCAATGTATTCCTAATACAGATCATCCATGTAGAGTGTTTTTCATCACCCCATACAGATGGATGCGCATTCAGGCTTGTACAGATTCTGTTGGGTTTCCTAGCGCCCTGACCACCTACCGCGGACGTCGCGGAATGAAAAACTTTTAACTTTTAAAATCCGGCGCTAGAAAACTCGTCTTAAAATCTAACCATAGACCGAAAATAGCTATCTAAAGGGATCTGTCTACTGTGAAAAGGAGTTATACCTAGAGACTCGTGTCCTTCGGGTCTTCACTCCTCTTCTAGAGCTCTTTAGGTGATCTTGATCAAACTTGATGGCCGGTCTTCTCGGTCCTAAATGATCCATCTGAGGGTCCTTGATTCAAGCTCCTACTCTAAAGTGAAGCAATCTAAGCAAACTAGTTTGCTAATCTAGTTTCTTAGGTGATGTGGTGAAGAATTGGTGGTAAGTTTCTATCTCAAATCTTTTGGCTCCCAACACATGAGAAGATTAAGAATTTGATATGAAGATGAACTAAAAAAGAAAAAGAGAGTGAGCTTTCAAAGATGAGAGAGAAAGGCAACTCAAGAATGAGTATGAGAATGGCCAAAGATTTATTTTTATGAAGTATTTTCTTTTCATTTAAAATCAACTATACTTCAATAGTAATAATAATAAATGCCAAGACTATTCTTCATGTCATGCTTCAAGCCATCTCTTCATTTTCTACCTCATTTTTTATTTTCAAAAAATAGAAAAATAAACATAATGAGGTGTCATTTTCTAGAAGATATTTTGTATAAATACAAGATACTTTCTACCGTAAATACATACCCGTATTCGTAACAAAATACGAATATCCAAGAGATAGAATGATACCACTAAAATAATACCAGTATTAAATCAATATCCGATGAACCGGCTTAATCCTAAGCCCGCCAGTATCAACCGTCCGATCGAAAAATCTGGATAACACTAGAATATACATATCGAAATATGTACACATAAATTATTAAATCAATACTTGATTTAATAATCCGGTTTAATCTTAAGCCGGCTAGTATTATCATTCGATCAAAACCCTGCACGTATAAACATACGGCCACCACATCGTTTCGCCTGAATCAGAGAAACCCTCTGTGTGGGACTCTAAAGACTCGACAGTACGCTGGCAGTGGGTTTAACCATAAACATGTCAGCGGCACTAACTGTACGTAACAGCTACCCAGGTACCCGTCGAAAAGAAGGCCGACGAGCAAGTTCATCCGGACCCCTACTGAGCCTATCCGTGACAATCTCCGTACAGTCCGGTCTCTCCGTTTAAGAGTATCGCATACCGGGTCTAGGAGGTGGTAAACGTCAGACCCCTACTGACCCGATAAGTCATTTCGATTTGGCTCAGGACCAATCCGAGAAACTACTGATTTAACCTTCAGTAGTTCTCAACTGTCTTGGCCAAGGTCTTATGGTTCTAGCCAACCGGACACAGTGCGATATCGACTCCCAATACCGGGAGAGACGTATTCCTGACAATCACTCACTGCCTCCATCTGTCTTGGGACCGTATCTAACCAAAACCTTTTTGCATGACTCAGTAGAGCCGTAGTAGGGTAATGATCAAAGCACAACGGGAACTCACACGAGAAAAATGATGACCTCAGGTCCTAAGACTAACATGTACTCATATCACCTGAGAACCGCTATCTGACGATAGGTATAATACCATCTAGAGGTTCTCGGCGAGTCCGTACAGTGTACTCACCTCCAGTGAGCACCTGTATACAATCTTAGGTGATGATACCAATGGTTGTGGGACCAACCACCGTTCCTCGTCGAGATCTAGAAATGTATACACAAGTATACTCTGGAGTATTGATGCCCAATCTCGATGCTCTTGCGACTTGGGACCTTTAAGGATGTGCTTATGGACTACCCAGCTCGCACAAGTATGATTGCTATCATAACGCTGGTAGTCAAGAAAAATATTACGGGCTTTATCAACATGTAACCGCCATATGTTATTGTTTATAACATAATATTTCATTTTGTATTCCCCATTCTTATGCATTTAAGAATAAAAACATGTGCTTTTGACTCATGTCTGCTACATGTTACAGGTTACAGGTTCTTGGAGCAAAAACAGTGAAAAACACAAAAGACGATACAAAAGAAGGATTTTTGACTAACAAATAGGAAGATCTTAGTAAAGCCTAGCAGAAGAACGGTTCACCATCAACAAGGCAACACAAGATCCAAATTGTCAAGGAAAACGGTTAAAAGATCCATGGCAAAGTGTTCACTGAAGATCTGGAATTAATAAAGAAGCCCAATTGATAAAAGGAATAAAGAACCAGAAAGCCCAGAAGAACCTAAGACAGCCCAAGAAAAATTGTAAGGAGATCACACCATTGGGCCGCGGAACCGCGGCCCAAGCGCACCAATGCCGCGGTTCCGCGGCCGTATGAAGCCTTCAATGAAAGAAAATTTTACCATAATTCTTTGGCGGCTTTGGAAAGATTTCCTGGGGGTATATTTGTAATTGTAGACATGCGGAACAAATGTAACCCTAGGGTTTCCTATTCTTTATAAATAGGAACTCTAAAGATTGTAATTTTTCTGCCTCCCTTTAATGAATAAAATTTAGAAATCTTTTGGAGAGCATCGGTGTTTCTTCTCCATTCAGAAATTCAGATCTGACAACCCTGCATGGATGATTGGAGAGATGCATCAGTAAGTAATTTTATTTAATTGCCCTAGTTTAGATTTTAATTCCTTGCCTTAGATGTTAGCTTTGGGAAAGGCTTTTGAGAGATGAGATCTCTCATCCCTTTCTTACTCATCACATAGAATCTATAGGACTCCATGCATACATGCACATACCGCTCCCTACGGCACCCTATCCCTCGAGGTAGCGGTGATGTCGTAGTATAAAAGCCCGGGTGTGATGTTTTCCATAGAGGTTAGGGTAAGGATCTCTAAAAGAAGGACAAGAACCTAGAGGAAGGAACACCTTCCCGAATGGATCCAATCCCCTTTATTGATAATTACCATAACTCCTCTTAGATCCTAATCTGGGTATAGAAAGCGTTGAGATTTATTTACATTTCCAAACCATTCCTAAACCTAACCCTAGCAAGATTTAGATCTAGATTAATTTAGTTTTTAGATAGAATCAATTTTTAGATTTAATAATCAACCGAACACCCTTCGGAATTAACTCGTAAGAACGAATCGGAAATTCACAAAATCCCTGTGGACCGACCCGTACTCACCGGCTAGCTTCATGTGACGCCGTTCTTGATTGCGGTTAACAAATATTTTTGATCTATCTTTTAGAAAGCCCAGGCACGCTAAATCAACTCAATCAGTTATATACTTGATATAACATATGCACATGTTAAGATAAAGTCAAACTATAATAGTATACTACTGTATTGAGTCTTTATCAATATGTGCAAGTAATAAAAAGCACAATAGAAAGAAATACACATATCAAGATAAAGACAACTCAAATAATATACTATATACAACCGAGCAAGATTGTCTTGTACATACATATCCGAAGCATCCTATACAATACAGGCCTCTAGGGCATACATATCCAACAATCTCCCACTTGCACTAAGGCCTGTAATTGACGTACGGAATACCCAACATCAGCTCTCCCAGCGATCTACGATCTCCCTGATGAGGTGATACCGTCTTAAGATGTGTCTGGATTTCTGGTGGGACCGTGGTTCCTTCGCTAAAACTATAGGCCCATTGTTATCGCAATACAAAGGTATCGGATCAACAACAGACGGAACTACCTCAATTTTAGTAATGAACTTCTTCATCCAGACCGCTTCTTTTGTGGCATCGCTTGCAGAAATGTATTCAGCCTCTATCGTTGAGTCTACGACGATGTCCTGTTTGGAGTTTTTCCAACACACCGCCCCTCCTTTGAGGGTAAATACAAAACCTGAGACATACTTGCTATCAACCTTGTCACTCTGGAAGCTTAAGTCGGTAAAAGACTCGACCTTAAGGCCTCCATTACTGTATATTAAGAACATTTTCTTAGTCCTTCTCAGGTACTTGAGAATGTTTTTCACAGTTGTCCAATGATTCTCACCTGGGTTCGACTGATACCGGCTCACCACGCTAAGCGCGTATACTACATCTGTTCTGGTACACAGTATCGCATACATTATAAATCCTACCGCCGAAGCATAGGGTATAGTGCTCATGTTAGGAATATGTATGCCCCAGAGGCCATTATTGTATATTATAGTGGATTCTTGGACATATATATAGAGGACTTTCTTTCTTGACATGATAGTGTGCTATTTGGTCACTCTTTATCTTACCATGTACACTTGTATTATTATACCGTCTCTCTGATACATGTTGATAAAGCCCTTAGGATGTAGGCTTGACTACCAGGACTATGATGCAGATCATACTAGTGGGCTTGTGTAGTCTGCAAGCACATCCTTTAACAGTTCCTAGTCGAGAGAATATCGAGACAGGGCATCGATATTCCAGAGTAGACTATGTGTACGTTTCTTGACCCTGTATGGGGCGATGGTTAATCCCACAACCATTAGCATTTGACATCAAAGATTGTACACATATGCTCATTAGAGAATGGGTACACCGAACATGACTCGCCGAGAACTTCTAGATGGTACCATACCTATCGTCAGATAGCAGTTCTCTGGTGGCACTTGTACAGGTTAGTCTGTAGACCCGAGATCGCATAGTGTCTTGTGTGGTTCCTGTTGTCTATAGTGCCCTCAAGGCAATTATCGTAATCGCAGGCAGGTGATTATGATGATTGAGGGATGACCTATATGTAAGTCGATGTTCAACACCCCAATACTTATGGGGAGGCGGAAATATGAATAACAATCTTGTTCTATGGCTAAACATCGAATAACCGTATGAATCGTTTGCTAAACAAGTTTTAAAAAAAGCTATAGAGTTCTAAACTACTATGTTAAGAGATTATACCAAACGGTTCTAGTCCTTCGTCTTAATGTTATCTACGGCCTCTTTGTCTCTCCACATCCTCTTCGGCTTTCCTCCGTGATAGACGATCCACCTGAGAACCCTAATCCAAGGTATAGCCTCTAAACTTGAGGTTACTTAGTTTCTCTAGTTGCTAAATAGAGTAGCTAAGGTGATGTAGAGATAGGTTATGGAGTAATTAGTCTTTCCTAATCCTTGTTCTCAACTCATGAGGGTAGGATTAGGGTTTGGTGAAGGAGAGAGAACTTGAAGAGAGAGAGTGAGAAGATGATAATGATAATTATATTAATAATGAAAAAGCTTCTCACTAGATATATGAAACATAATGAATTAAAAAGAAATGAATAATATGAGATTATTCATCATGTTTCATTAATGCAAGTGGGTGATTCATTATGTGAGTCATTAAGCATTTAATAATGCATTAATGACATGATGAATCACTCACAATGAGTCACTAAATCATTAAATGAAAATGCCACCTCTCCCTCCAAGTCACATCCTTCTAGAAGCTTCTCGGAAAATTACGAGAACGCCCCTCTCATTCGTGAAAACACGAAAACACTTTAGACTGTATAAATCCAATAACCTGATACTAGAATCTGGCTTAAACCAAAGCCGGCTAGTAAAAACTGTCCGAATGTCGTACGTGCGTTCAAACACGTATGCGTCCGAACCTTTGTCGTAAAACCATACGACCTCTATATCTTTTCGCCTGGGTTTGGGAAATCTCTGTGTGGGACTCTAAAGACTCGACTACTACGCTGGCAGTGGGTTTAACCACAGACCGCAAGCGGCACTAGCTGTACGTAACGGTCCCCAGGTAGTTGTCGTTAAGAAAGCTGATGAGGTAACCCATCTGAAATCCTACTGAGCCTGTCTGTGACAATATCCGTGCAGTCCGGTCTGTTCGTCTAAGAGTATCGCATGTATGGTCTAGGGAGGTGGTGGACGTCAGACCCCTAATAACCGTACAAGTCGTATCGGTATAGCTCAAGACCACCCGAGAATCTACTGATCAGTCTATCAGTAATTCTCAATCAGCCTTGGCCAGGGACTTATGGTAATGACCAACCGACCACAGTGCGATATCAACTCCCTATACCGGGAGAGACGAATCCCTAACAGTCGCTCACTGCCTCCACGTGGCTCGGGACTGTGCCCAACTAAAACCTGTTTGCATGACTCCTTTGAGCCGTGGTAGGGTAATAATCAAAGCACAGTGGGAACTCACACGAGACAAATGATGACCTTAAGTCAACGGACTATCTGCACACATGTCACCTGAGAACTGCTATCTGACGTTAGGTATAATACCATCCAGTCAGTTCTCGGCGAGTCCTGTCCGGTGTACTCATACCCAGTGAGCATCTATATACAATCTTAGGTGAACACCACCAATGGTTGCGGGACCAATCCATCGTCCCTCGTCAGGGTCTAGATATGTATACACTAGTCTACTCCGAAGTATCGATGCCCAATTTCGATACTCCTGCGACCAGGGACATCTAAGGGTGTGCCTATTGACTATCCAGCTCCCACTAGTATGACTGCCATCACAACGCCGGTAGTCAGACAAACACCCTATGGGCTTTATCAACATATATATATATATATATATATATATATATATATATATAAGTACCAAGTAAAATATATCATACGTTAAGACAAAGTCAAACCAAATAGCGTACTATCATATCAAGCAAGACTGTCATGTACATACATATCCCAAGCATCCTATACAATGTTGGCCTCTAGGGCATATATATCCAACAATCTCCCACTTACACTAAGGCCTAAAATTGGTGCAACGAATACCCACTGTCTCTACCAGATCCAGTTGCTGGCGTACCGCATGCCCAACATCTCAAATAGCCTCTCGAACTGTACTTGAGGAATGGCCTTGGTGAATGGATCTGCCGTGTTGTCTTTTGTGTCCACTCTCCGTATCTCGATCTCCCGACGATCCACGATCTCCCTGATCAGGTGAAACCGCCTTAAGATATGCCTGGATTTCTGATGGGACCTTGGTTCCTTCGCTAAAGCTACAGCGCCATTGTTATCGCAATACAAAGGTATTGGATTGGCAATGGACGGAACCACCTGAAGTTCAGAAATGAACTTCCTCATCCAGACAGCCTCTTTTGCGGCTTCACTAGCAGCTATATACTCAGCCTCCATAGTTGAGTCTGCAACGGTATCTTGTTTGGAACTCTTCCAACATACCGCCCCTCCATTGAGGGTAAACACAAAACCCGAAATGGATTTAGAATCATCCTTGTCACTTTGGAAGCCGGAGTCGGTAAAAGCCTCTACCTGGAGGTTCCCATTACCGTAAATCAAGAACATCTCCTTAGTCCTTCTCAGGTACTTGAGAATGTTCTTCACCGCTATCCAATGTTTCTCACCTGGGTCAGACTGATACCTGCTTACCACACTAAGTGCGTAAGCTACATCCGGTCTGGTACATAACATCACATACATTATTGATCCTACCGCCGAAGCGTAGGGTATAATGCCCATGCGAGCCCTCTCTTCATTAGTCTTTGGAGACATCTCTTTGGAGAGGGTGATTCCGTGACAAGCGGGCATATTGCCGCGCTTGGAATCTTCCATACTAAATCTCTTTAGTATAGTGTCTATATACCTGGACTGTGAAAGTCCCAATGTTCTATTAGATCTATCACGATAGATCTTAATGCCCAGAATGTATGATGCATCTCCCAAGTCTTTCATGGAAAATTTCTGTGATAAGAAGAGCTTTACTGATTGTAGTATAGGGATATCATTCCCTATCAGTAGTATGTCGTCGACGTACAAAACGAGGAAGACTACTGCTCCTTCTACAATCTTCCTATAAATACATGGTTCATATATATTTTTGATAAAGTCAAATTCCTTGACTGTTTCATCAAAGCAGATGTTCCAACTCCGCGATGCTTGCTTTAACCCATAAATGGATTTAAGCAATTTGCACACTCTTCCGCTGCTCCCACTGTCTAAGAAACCTTCTGGTTGATCCATGTAAACACTCTCTTCTAGATGTCCATTTAGAAAAGCTGTTTTTACATCCATTTGCCAGATTTCATAGTCATGGAAGGCAACAATGGCAAGCATGATCCGAATGGATTTAAGCATAGCTACTGGTGAAAAAGTTTCATCATAGTCCAATCCTGGTCTTTGACGAAAACCTTTTGCTACTAGTCTAGCTTTGTAGGTTTCCACTTGTCCAAATGTACCAATCTTCTTTTTGAAGATCCATTTGCACCCAACTGGTTTTACCCCAGGAGGAGCAACTTCTAAAGTCCATACTTTATTGGTGTACATGGATTCCATTTCGGATCTCATAGCATCCAGCCACTTCACTGAGTCACTACTCGTGATAGCCTGCTGAAAACTAGTAGGCTCATCATCATCGATGATACAATCCTCTCGATCCCCATCAAGAAGAAAACCATAGTATCTTTCAGGAGGATGAGAAAGCCTACTAGATCTGCGGAGTGGCGTTGGTTCGTCATGTTCTATTGAAATCTGAGATTCTTCTAAGTCCTTGGTTGCAGTTTGAGGTTCTGGAATTTCTTCCAGTTCTACCGCGCTCCCACTAATTTCTTTTGCAAGAAATTCGCTTTCTAAGAAGACAATGTGGCGAGTGACAAACACCTTTTGTTCTTCAGTGTGGTAGACCATATACCCCCTTGAATGCTCGGGGTATCCTACAAACTTGCACAAAACCGATCGTGCCTCGAGCTTGTCTGGATTATGCTTCTTAACATATACCGGACACCCCCATATCTTGATATACTTGAGATATGGTCTCTTCCCACACCACATTTCATATGGAGTGGTAGGTACAGACTTAGTTGGAACTCTATTCAATAGGTATGCGGCTGATTCTAGAGCATATCCCCAGAAGGAAAGTGGCAACTCAACACTACTCATCATTGAACGCACCATATCTAATAGCGTGCGATTCCTCCTTTCTGATACACCATTATGCTGAGGTGTATAAGGTGGAGTAAGCTGAGAGAGAATTCCATTCTCTTTTAAGTATTCAAGGAAACTGGTACTTAAGTATTCTCCACCTCGATCAGATCGAAGTGTCTTGATGCTTTTACCAGTTTGTTTCTCTATTTCATTTTTATACTCCTTAAACTTCTCAAAAGCCTCGGATTTATGCTTCATTAAGAACACATGTCCATACCTAGAGAAGTCATCAGTAAAAGTGATGAAGTAGGAGTGACCACTTCGTGCATGTATAGACATCGGACCACATACATCACTGTGTACTAGTCCCAAGAGTTCAGTGGCTCTTTCTCCGTGTCCGGTGAACGGAGATTTGGTCATTTTTCCTTTGATACATGATTGACAAGTTGCATATGATGAATATTCAAACGGATCTAGATATCCATCTTTATGTAACTTAGTCAACCTTGTTTCATTTATATGACCAAGTCTACAATGCCATAGGAAGACTTGATTCGAATCTGGAGCCTTTCTTTTACGCGTGTTTTGAATATTTAAAATTTGAGGTTGATTAAGTATGTATATGCCGTTTTCCAGTGTGCCAAACCCAATCAGTTCTTGATTTAGGAGAATGTTCATGACATTTCTTTCAAGCACAAAATTATATCCTTTATTAGACAACAAAGATACTGATATAATATTACACAACATACTGGGAATACAAAAACAGCTGTACAATACCAAAATGTGTCCACTATTCAACCCTAGGTGATATTCCCCTATTGCAACTGCATCTACATGCATTCCATTGCCCATCCAGAGAGTCATATCACCTGCCCCCAGTACTCTACTATTTCTCAGATCCTGCAAAGAATTACAGATGTGAGAACCAGAACCAGTATCAAGTACCAATGAAGTAGAGTTTACTGAAAGACAATTTTCGATTACGAACACACCTGAACCAGAAGCAACAACTTGCTTCATGTCCTTGGCTTTGAAGGCCAAACAGTCCTTCTTCCAGTGCCCTTGCTTGTGACAATAGAAGCACTCATTCTTTTCTGCCTTCACCTTTCCTGCCTTGTTCGTTCCCTGCACCTTCTTGACCCCACCCTTCGGTTTGGTGGCTTTCATCTTCTTCTTCCCTTTAGCTTTCGCTTTAGATTTAGAAGAAGATGATTGGCCAACATACCGAACGGGGGTCTTCTCCTTTTTCAAGGAGGTCTCTGCTACCCTCAACATATTGAGGAGCTTTGGAAGATCCGCTTCCATTTCGTGCAAGTTGAAGTTCAGCACGAACTGAGAGAAGGTGTGGGGAAGGGACTGCATGTTGGGTTCCTAGGCACTCTTGTGAAGGTTCATAAGGCATCAAACATGCCCGGATAAAAATTTAGACGTGCCGAACAACCCAAAGACAGGATCTTTGCTAGATAATTAGGGTTAAGCATGCAAGATTACATCTTTTAAGCTAAGTGTGAGGGATAACAACCTTTGTAGTCCGCTCCTTCGCTTCATAAGCTCCGAGCAGAAGTCCCTTCGCCGCGATCCACGATCTCCCGGACTGAAGAGAGGCTCCACGACTCGAACGATCCATGCTAGCTTGAAGTGTTCCAAATCTCCGATGATCTACGTCGAAGTTGCAAAGACTCAAGCTTTCTCACTCTAAAGAGATGAACACACTAATCTCATGGGCTAGATGAGATGAGGATGAGAGAGTAGTATTTATGCTTTCTTTTTAAATCATTTTCTCATAATTATTCATCACATAAAGAATTTCTAGTGAGCTTTTTCAAGAGAGAAGAAGATGATGATCATGGAAAAAGATAATGATCAATCCTTTTGTGATGAATAGAAAATAATGCTATATGATTGATATATCAACCATGGTCAAGGATGAGTGGCTAAAATTGTGTAGAGAATAAACTAGAGTTAGGGTTTGGTTAGGTTTAGAAATGAGTCACCATCAAATATCTTAACCATGACAAAAGAGAAAGCTTCTAGAATGTGCATGAAGCAACTAACCCTAATCAAACCCTAACCTCATTCAATCATCCTTAAACATGTTTAATAATAAATCATATCATGTCACAATAATATATATCACATATATATTATATATTTGCAACAAAAGAAAATAATACAATTAACATATATCGCATATATATCAATGTATCATCCAGTGAGAAAATGAAATAATAAAGCGAGCCAATATTAGATAATGTAATAATATATCATATATATTATTATACATTAAATCATCGAATCAACACTTGATCCGACGATCCGGCTATATCAAATATAACCGACTAATATATCATGTACCGATTCATCGAATCAACACTTGATCCGATGACCCAGTTCATATCAAATATCGCGAGAATATAATACGGTATCTCATATCGCATTATTCTCGGTCCTGCATATATCACATATGTGCCTCTACTCCGTTTCGCCTGAGCCAAGAAACCTCTATGTAGGACTCTAAAGAATCGTCAATACGCCGGTAGCAGGTGATGATCATATCAAACACCCACAAGCTGCAAGCGGTCAGCTAAACGTAACAGCCACCCAGGTATTGAGCGATCAGAAGATCAACAAGCTAGCCTGTGCGTTCTCCTGTGAATCCAATCGTAATACTCCCGTACAGTCCGGTCTATTCGTCTGATATGTCGCATATCAAGTCTAGGGGTGGTAAACGTCAGACCCCAGTAACCGATAAGTCGTGTCGATGTATGGCTCATAACGGGTCGAGAAACTACTAGTAACACTTACCAGTAAATCTCCATATCAGCCCTGGCCAGGGACTTCCAGTTATAGCCAATCGAACACAGCACAACATCAACTCCCTATACCGGGAGAGACGAATCCCCTCCTATCGCTCATTGCCTCCATGTGATTCGGGACTGTACCCAAAAGCCACCGTTTTGCATGCCCTCTTGGACGTGGTAAGGTGGAAATCAAAGCACAGTGGAAATCACACAAGACTCTATGACGATTTCGGGTCTACAGACTACCCTGTACCAGTGTCACCGGAGAACTGCCATCTGACGTGTGGTATATCACCATCTGGGAGTTCTCGGCGAGTCCGTCCAGTGTACCCAGTCTTCACTGAGCACCCGTACACCATCTCTGATGTCAAACACCGATGGATATGGGATCATCCATCGCCCATCATATGGGTCAAGATGCGTATACGCTAGTCTACTCTGGTGTATCGATGCCCTGTCTCGATATACCCTCGGCTAGGAACAGTTATAGGATGTACTCATCGACTACCGTGGCCCCACTAGTACGATCTCATCATAGTCCCAGTAGTCGAGTACAGATCCTAAGGGCTTTATCAACATGTGAGAGTAAGACAGTAAACCAATACAAGTCAACATGTTAAGATAAAGTGAAACCAAATAGCATACTATCATGACGAGCAAGAAAGTCTTCTCTGTATATATCTAAGCATCCATCATAATATACATCATATGTACAACAATGGCCTCTAGGGCATATACATAACTAACAATCTCCCACTTGCACTAAGGCCAGCTGCTGTAGTATCTCATACCTAGCATCCCGAATAATCTCTTAAACTGTATTTGGGGAATAGCCTTCGTGAATGGATCCGCAGTGTTGTCCTTCGTATCTACTCTCCTGACCTCGATCTTCCGGCGATCAACTATCTCCCTGATCAGGTGATACCGCCTCAGAATATGTCTGGACTTTTGATGGGACCTGGGTTCCTTGGCCAAAGCCACAACTCCATTGTTATCGCAATACAGAGGTATTGGACGCTCAATGGATGGAACCACACCAAGTTCACTAATGAACTTCTTTATCCAGACAGCCTCCTTGGCAGCATCGTTGGCAGCGATGTATTCAGCCTCCATCGTCGAGTCTGCAACGGTATCCTGTTTGGAACTCTTCCAACATACCGCCCCTCCATTGAGGGTAAAGACAAAACCCGAGTGCGACTTAGAGTCTTCCTTATCACTTTGGAAGCTGGAATCGGTAAAGGACTCCACTTGGAGTTCTCCGTTACCATACACCAAGAACATCTCCTTAGTCCTTCGTAAGTACTTGAGAATGTTCTTCACAGCTGTCCAGTGACTCTTTCCAGGATCTGCTTGATACCGACTCACTACACTTAGTGAGTATGCTACATCGGGTCTGGTACATAGCATCGCATACATGATAGAGCCTACTGCCGAAGCATAGGGTATCCCTTGCATGCGAGCTCTCTCCAAATCAGTCTTGGGAGACATCTCTTTGGAGAGAGTGAGTCCAGAGATCGTGGGTTGGTTCCCACTCTTGGATTCTTCCATACTAAACCTCTTTAGTATGGTGTCAATGTACCTGGATTGGGACAATCCCAGTATCCGTTTAGATCTATCTCTATAGATCATGATTCCCAATATGCAGGAGGCATTACCTAGATCTTTCATTGAGAATCTCTGTGATAAGAAGAGCTTGACTAATTGCAGCATAGGAATATCATTTCCTATCAAGAGTATGTCATCCACGTACAATACGAGGAAGAAAACCTTACCCTCTGCTACCTTCTTATAGATACAAGGTTCATCTATATTTTTGATGAAGTCAAACCCTTTGACTACAACATCAAAACAGATGTTCCAACTTCGCGATGCTTGCTTTAACCCATAAATGGATTTAAGCAGCTTGCACACCTTTCCGCTGCTCCCACTATCTACGAAGCCCTCTGGCTGAGTCATGTACACGCTCTCTTCTAAATCACCATTTAGAAAGGCGGTCTTAACATCCATTTGCTAGATTTCGTAGTCATGGTATGCAGCAATGGCAAGTAAGATCCGGATGGACTTAAGCATAGCCACAGGAGAAAAGGTTTCGTCATAATCCACACCTGGTCGTTGACGAAAACCCTTTGCTACAAGTCTAGCTTTGAAAGTCTCAACTTTTCCATCTACACCAAATTTCTTTTTAAAGATCCATTTGCTCCCAATGGGTTTTACCCCTTCAGGAGCATTTTCCAAAGTCCATACTTTGTTGGTGTACATGGATTCCATCTCAGATCGCATTACATCCAGCCATTTCACAGAGTCACTACTTGTGATGGCCTGCTCGAAACTAGTGGGTTCATCATCATCCATGATGCAATCCTCACTTCCACCATCAATGAGAAAACCGTAGTATCTCTCAGGTGGACGAGAAAACCTGCTAGATCGGAGGAGAGGCTGGGGTTCGTCGGGTACTACTGCATCCTCTGGTTCTACCAAATCTTCTGTTATAGTTTGTGTCGCTGGAACCTCTTCCAGTTCTACCTCAATGCCACTAATCTGTTTCATAAGAAAACCTTTTTCTAAGAAAGTGGCATGTCGAGAAACAAACACCTTTTGTTCCTCGGGGTGGTAGAAGATATACCCTTGTGAATTTTTGGGATATCCTACAAACTTACATAAGACTGATCTTGCCTCGAGTTTGTCCGGACTTTGTCTTTTGACATAGGCTGGACAACCCCATATCTTAACATACTTAAGAGATGGTCTCTTCCCTTTCCATATCTCATATGGAGTGGTAGGCACTGATTTGGTAGGAACCATATTCAATAGGTGTATGGCTGTCTCAAGCGCATACCCCCAGAAGGAAATAGGTAACTCAGCTGTACTCATCATTGAACGCACCATATCTAATAGGGTGCGATTCCTTCGCTCCGATACACCGTTGTGCTGTGGTGTATAAGGAGGAGTGAGCTGAGAGAGAATCCCATTCTCTTTTAGATAATCTAGGAACTCACCGCTTAAGTATTCACCTCCTCGATCAGATCGAAGAATCTTAATACTTTTGCCCGTTTGGTTCTCTAATTCGTGCTTATATTCTCTGAATTTCTCAAAAGCTTCAGACTTGTGTTTCATCAGAAACACATGTCCGTATCTAGAGAGATCGTCAGTGAATGTAATGAAGTAGGAAGAACCGTTCCTGGCATGCGTAGACATGGGACCGCATACATCACTATGTATTAGTCCTAAGAGTTCAGTAACTCTTTCTCCGTGTCCACTAAACGGAGCTTTGGTCATTTTTCCTTTGAGACATGAATGGCAAGTATCATAAGATGATAATTCGAACGGATTCAAATAACCATCCTTATGTAACTTAGCCAGTCGTGTCGCATTGATATGACCAAGTCTACAATGCCACAAGTAGGATTCGTTCATATCTGAACTTTTCCTCTTGTGTGTGTTTTGTATATTCAGGACTGTATTCTGATTTAGAATGAATATGCCATTATGTAACGAGCCTGATGCAATCAACTTTTGATCTAGGAATATGTTCATAACATTATCCTGTACTACAAAATTATATCCTTCTTTACTTAATAAAGAAACTGATATAATATTGCACATCATGTTCGGTATATAATAGCACTCATTTAGAATCAGTGTATTACGACTTGGTAATACAAGGTGATATTCGCCAACTGCTTTGGCTACAATACTTGCACCGTTCCCTACTTGAACGGAATGATCATCTTTTCCCAGTTCTCTACCTTTCCGTAGCCCATGTAACTGTTTACATATGTGGGATCCTGATCCGGTATCTAATACCCAGGACGTAGGGTGAACTGAGAAACAGTTTTCAATAACTAACACACCTGAAGAAGATGCATCAACATGCATGTTCTTTTGGGCGGCTTGAGAATCCAGATATTCTCCTGTTTCCTGTTCAGTCTTATAACTCTTATAAGAAAGAACGGGTCCAACGTTCCCTTGCTCAGTACAATAATCGGGTTCAGTTAATACATCCATATTATTATCTTGATTATGGCCTGACATGGTCGCTACCTGGAGAGAGAGAGAAGAAAACACTTTAGCGTATGCTCTTGCAAGATTAGATTGGTTATTATTTTATCTAATCAGGATGTCTCCCACTGTTTTTATCAAATCTACCTTCAAACCCAAAAAGGTAAGATTAGCCGGGATTAATTACACCCTACAATTTCGTCAATCTTTCAGCCAGATCAGTGTCGGTACTTTGAGGGAGGTTCCCCGTGCCTTCGCACGGACCTAATTAAAGTAAACCTCGTTTTCCCAGAGGCGTAACCCCGTTAACACTTTTCTAGACACCTACTTGATCGGCTAATTGACCTGTGTAAAACTCTCCCAGGAGTAACACTTACTCGCAGTGGGTATCGGGATCCAACTATCTCATAGGAGGTAAGCAATCTCATTGCAAATTTCAACACTTGAAATTCCCGATAAGATTTTTACCCCTAGTCTTCTATGACCTTGACGAATGCCAAACAACCCATAGTCCACTAGTCAAGTTCAACCCGTACATTTCTTGATTGAATTAAATCCACCCGTACGACCCTTGACGAATGCCAAACAACGCCGTACGAATACCTTAATCCAATCTGCATTATATGCATAAGCAGATAAATACTAGTTAGCTATCGTACACTACGCCTTGACGAATGCCAAACTACCGTAGCACGAATACTAAGTAGTACTTATCTGAAATGATGGAGGGCTACGCAGGTTTTTCAGAAAACCATGAGCGTAATGAACTTGATATCGTCGTAGAATCATGTGAATTTTGAAAAGGAGTGTTTTTGAGGCTTTTCTTAGTTTCGCTAAAGGGGTCACTCCCGGTGAAGGGATCGTCGGCCCTTTCCTCATCGAATAAAGTGCAGGATATATCATATATACCGCTGTGCAAAGCAAAACTCTAAAAGCAATCAAAAGACAAACCGAGTTTTATAGCATCTGCCAGTTTCGCTAAAGAGGTCACTCCCGGTGAAGGGATCTCGGCTCTTTCCTCATCGAATAAGGTGCAGGACATATCATATATACCGCTGTGCAAAGCAAAACTGTAGCTACCCTTTTTATAAAGTTTTGATTCTACAACATCTTTAGGTTTCTTTTCTTTTTATTAATCTCATTAATAAAAATCCCATCAGCTTATGCTTCCTAAGCATCACAGAAGAAACGAAAGCAGTAATATTTATATATCAGCATATATATATATAGTATAAGCATTCGTCTCAGGCAGTAAAATGATCTCATCACAGAACATTGCAGCAGAAGAACATATATGAAATATTGGATATACTAGGACGTCCGTGTTTTCAATACGAGCCTGTATAAAACACGGATTCCACGGTCGCGACGAATAGCCAAACCCACATCCCAAGACCCCTACGAGAGCGGCAAGTAACACTGCCAATTCTAAGGTTAGGAGACCCGGTCTCGACTCCTCGAGATGGCCTCCCACTGGACCCTAGAACCCGGTTACTTGTGCTCCCCACCTTGGGTCTACCTAATGCGGAAAAGTAAATAATATACACTGGTGACATCAACCGCAACCTGGAAGTGCCCCAAATAAAAGAATATTACATTAAAAAAGAATTTTACATGAATGAAAAAAAACCTTCATCTCATATAAAACCCCCGGCTATTTAGAACGCGACGATCCAATATAACATATCACAGCAACACATAATATCACATATCATCAACGTAAGTAAATATGCGCATCCCAATTGTCGTTGACATATAGCAACGAAACCGGCGATATCACATATTACACTTACGGTCACAGAAAAGAAAGTGTAAAACTACAACATTTGGAATCCACAATCACTTTAGACATCGTAAATCTGAAATATCACATAGTTCGCATTTCATGCCTAACTCTATGAATTCCACATATTGTATCACATTCCAGATAAATAGACAGTATTAAACTTTTCGAACAGATAATCAAACACCCAAAATTTCCCAAAGTGCTCAACTCTTGAGCGGAGTTCAAATAATCCCAGAATATGTCACAGTACCAGTGATCCAGCCATAGAAGGGTCAAGCCAACGCCTCACATGTGGCACGCCGTACTGCCCCAAACCCGAAGGTTCAAAAGGCAGTTCAAGACGGTCACATAATCGAGTTAAGGTTTGTTGTCTTCTAGAGGGTCCACTGCTTAACTTGTACAATTTTCCGAAAGATTTAAACCCAGTAAAAATTCAACGCTTGAAAGTTTTCCGTGCCGGGATAAAGTGGGTTAATGATATCCGTTCAACTAGTTTAACAGTTTCTAAATATCCGGAAATAAAAACGAATTTAAATTTTCCGATCGAATCTACGATTACAAAGCAAACCCCCGATCACTCAACCTTTGAGTCAATATAAAAATACCAGAAACTATAAAAGCTCAAATAAAGAATTACTGGGAAAAAAAAAGTCCAATCAAACAGTACGGCCGCGGAACCGCGGTCCAAGCTGGCAATGGCCGCGATTCCGCGGTCGTTTGTACGGATCAATGGCTCGAATTTCACAGTAATTCTTATTTTTCTCTGCTGTATTTTTCAGGTATTTTTAATTCAGAAAAAGTCCAGATTTTAAAAAATTTCCACAGAGGGGGTTATTTTCGTCGGTTCGGGTTCGATCGGAGTTTTAACTTCGTTAACACATCGCCTAATGCTCTAGCTAGGCTCTGATACCACTGTTGGGTTCCTAGGCACTCTTGTGAAGGTTCATAAGGCATCAAACATGCCCGGATAAAAATTTAGACGTGCCGAACAACCCAAAGACAGGATCTTTGCTAGATAATTAGGGTTAAGCATGCAAGATTACATCTTTTAAGCTAAGTGTGAGGGATTACAACCTTTGTAGTCCGCTCCTTCGCTTCACAAGCTCCGAGTAGAAGTCCCTTCGCCGCGATCCATGATCTCTCGGACTCAAGAGAGGCTCCACGACTCGAACGATCCATGCTAGCTTGAAGTGTTCCAAATCTCCGATGATCTACGTCGAAGTTGCAAAGACTCAAGCTTTCTCACTCTAAAGAGATGAACACACTAATCTCATGGGCTAGATGAGATGAGGATGAGAGAGTAGTATTTATGCTTACTTTTTAAATCATTTTCTCATAATTATTCATCACATAAAGAATTTCTAGTGAGCTTTTTCAAGAGAGAAGAAGATGATGATCATGGAAAAAGATAATGATCAATCCTTTTGTAATGAATAGAAAATAATGCTATATGATTGATATATCAACTATGGTCAAGGATGAGTGGTTAAAATTGTGTAGAGAATAAACTAGAGTTAGGGTTTGGTTAGGTTTAGAAATGAGTCACCATCAAATATCTTAACCATGACAAAAGAGAAAGCTTCTAGAATGTGCATGAAGCAACTAACCCTAATCAAACCCTAACCTCATTCAATCATCCTTAAACATGTTTAATAATAAATCATATCATGTCACAATAATATATATCATATATATATTATATATTTGCAACAAAAGAAAATAATACAATTAACATATATCACATATATGTCAATGTATCATCCAGTGAGAAAATGAAATAATAAAGCGAGCCAATATTAAATAATGTAATAATATATCATATATATTATTATACATTAAATCATCGAATCAACACTTGATCCGACGATCCGGCTATATCAAATATAACCGACTAATATATCATGTACCGATTCATCGAATCAACACTTGATCCGATGACCCGGTTCATATCTAAATATCGCGAGAATATAATACGGTATCTCATATCGCATTATTCTCGGTCCTGCACATATCACATATGTGCCTCTACTCCGTTTCGCCTGAGCCAAGAAACCTCTATGTAGGACTATAAAGAATAATCAATACGCCGGTAGCAGGTGATGATCATATCAAACACCCACAAGCTGCAAGCGGTCAGCTAAACGTAACAACCACCCAGGTATTGAGCGATCAGAAGATCAACAAGCTAGCCTGTGCGTTCTCCTATGAATCCAATTGTAACACTCCCGTACAGTCCGGTCTGTTCGTCTGATATGTCGCATATCAAGTCTAGGGGTGGTAAACGTCAGACCCCAGTAACCGATAAGTCGTGTCGATGTATGGCTCATAACGGGTCGAGAAACTACTAGTAACACTTACCAGTAAATCTCCATATCAGCCCTGGCCAGGGACTTCCAGTTATAGCTGTTAGTTGTATGTATGCCCTAGAGGCCAGTATTGTACAGATGATGTATATTATATCGGATGCTTGGACATATATAGAGATGACTTTCTTGCTCGATATGATAGTATGCTATCTGGTTACTCTTTATCTTAACATGTATACTAGTCTCTTTATACTGTCTTATAGTTACATGTTGGTAAAGCCCTTAGGATGTGTACTTGACTACCTGGACTATGATGCAGATCATACTAGTGGGGACATGGTAGTCCATAGGTGCATCCTTCAAGATCCCTAGTCGTAGGTGTATCGAGACGAGGCATCGATATACCAGTGTAGACTAGCGTATACGCTTCTCGATCCATGAGATGGGCGATGGATGATCCCATATCCATTGGTGTTTAACATCAGAGATGGTATACGGGTGCTCAGTGGAGACTGGGTACACTGGACGGACTCGTCGAGAACTCCCAGATGGTATTATACCTCACGTTAGATGGCAGTTCTCAGGTGACACTTGTGCAGGTTAGTCTGTAGACCCGAGATCGTCATAGAGTCTTGTGTGATTCCCACTATGCTTTGATCTCCACCTTACCACGTCCATGAGGGCGTGCAAAACGGTGGTCTTTAGGTACAGTCCCGAGTCATATGGAGGCAATGAGCGATAGGAGGGGTTTCGTCTCTCCCGGTATTGGGGGTTGATGTTGCGCTGTGCTCGATTGGCCGTAACAGGGAAGTCCCTGGCCAGGGCTGATCAGAGATTTGCTGGTAAGTGTTACCAGTAGTTTCTCGACCCGTTATGAGCCTCACATCGGCATGACTTATCGGTTATTGGGGTCTGACGTTTACCACCCCTAGACTTGATATGCGACGTATCAGACGAACAGATCGGACTGTACGGTAAGTGTTACTGGTTGGATTCACCGGAGTGTGAGTGGGCTAGCTCGTCGATCTTCTGATCGCTTAATACCCAGGTGGTCGTTACGTTTAGCAGACCGCTTGTGGCTTGCGGGTGCTTGATATGATCATCATCTGCTACCGGCGTATTGACGAGTCTTTAGAGTCCTACACAGAGGTTTCCTGGCTCAAGCGAAACGAAATAGGAGCGCATATGAGATATGTGCAGGACCGAGAATAATACGTGTATGTGATACCGTATTCAATTCTCGCGATGAATGTATCGATTGGTTGTATACGATATACCTAGATATCGAATCAAGGATTGATTCGATAAGCCGATACATAGGATACTAGTCGGTTATATGCGATATGACCGGATCGTTAAATCAAGTGTTGATTTAATGATTTAATGTATAATTATATATTTGATATATTGCTTTGCATTAACTAACATTGGTTCACTTTAAATGGATTTTCTCACTTGATGTACATGTTGTATATGTGATATACTTTTGTGCACATCTTTGTATCATGTTTGATGATACTTGCCCATTTGGTTAAGTGTGAAGAATTAAACCATGGTTAAGAGATGATTAGGGTTTTGCCTTTTTATTTATTTATTTGTTTATTTATTTAGAAAAGGTTTAGATGAGAATGGTGGCTTTCTTTGTCTCTTATTGAAGCTTCATGAAGCTTTGACTTTTTCAACCATTCTTGTCTTCATGCTTAACCCTAACTCATCCAAGTAACCATGGTATATTCTCTACACTTAACCTTAGTTAGGATATGATAAGTATTGTTTTCTTTTTCATTTTTAAAATAACTTATCATATTCTTTCTTCTTCTTGATCATCTTCTTCTTCAAGAAAAGCTTAAGCCCATCAATAGCAACTTGAGCAAAAGTGAGTGAAATCCAATTCTAAAGTGAACCCACCTCCTATTTCTTCACCCTCTACCTCTTGCCAAGTTGTTTTGGGTATTTTCTTCACAAGTTTCACAACTTGGTGAAGTTGGAGCTTGAACTTGTGCAACCTCGACGTAGATCATCTTCGGCACGAAGCCGACGACCTATTCCGCCCATTTCTCCGATGAAGCCGACGATTGAGTTCGGGATTCGAGATGGACAGCAAGAGGACACCTACGTGGAGCTAAGGAAGTGGAGAACCGGATCTACAAAGGTTGTAGTCTCTCTCCTTTAGTTAAAGTGTTAACTAGTTTCGTATTTCGCCTAAACATCTAGTCTAAGATCCGTATTGGGGTTTCTCGGCACCCATAAAATTTGAAATTGGCATGGTTGATGCCTTGTGAGACCTCTATAGTGTGCCTAGGAACCTTTCAATAGCCAATCGAACACAGCACAACATCAACTCCCTATACCGGGAGAGACGAATCCCCTCCTATCGCTCATTGCCTCCATGTGATTCGGGACTGTACCCAAAAGCCACCGTTTTGCACGCCCTCTTGGACGTGGTAAGGTGGAAATCAAAGCATAGTGGGAATCACACAAGACTCTATGACGATCTCGGGTCTACAGACTACCCTGTACCAGTGTCACCGGAGAACTGCCATCTGACGTGTGGTATATCACCATCTGGGAGTTCTCGGCGAGTCCGTCCAGTGTACCAGTCTCCACTGAGCACCTGTACACCATCTCTGATGTCAAACATCGATGGATATGGGATCATCCATCGCCCATCATATGGGTCAAGATGCGTATACGCTAGTCTACTCTGGTGTATCGATGCCCTGTCTCGATATACCCTCGGCTAGGAACAGTTATAGGATGTACTCATCGACTACCGTGGCCCCACTAGTATGATCTCATCATAGTCCCAGTAGTCGAGTACAGATCCTAAGGGCTTTATCAACATGTGAGAGTAAGACAGTAAACCAATACAAGTCAATATGTTAAGATAAAGTGAAACCAAATAGCATACTATCATGACGAGCAAGAAAGTCTTCTCTGTATATATCTAAGCATCCATCATAATATACATCATATGTACAACAATGGCCTCTAGGGCATATACATAACTAACACTGCAAAATCAAGTCGATATACAAATCATTCTCTACCACGCATCCCAGGTTTGCGAGTTCCTCAATGAGGGTGATCATTTTGAGGACGTGCTCTCCAACAGGCGATCCTGGAGCTAACCTCATCTGGAAGAGTTTCCTTGAGCTTTCATACCTCGCGATACGGGAGTGTTCACCATACAATTCCTTGCAATGGAGGAATATGGATACAATATCCATACTCTCGTGCTGTTTCTGGAGTTCATTATTCATGGACGCAAGCACGATACACTTAGTTCGCTCACAGTCTAGATCCCAGGTTTTGCGAACTTCCTTGTCCGCAACTGAGGAATCTGGTCCTGGGATAAGGGGAGGAACAACGGTGGTAACATATGCAACTTTGTCATAAGTCAGCGCAATATTGACGTTCCTTAGCCAATCTTTATAGTTCTGCCCGGTCAGTATATTCTTTTCAAGTAATAGGTTTAGTCCAGTCATGGTAGCTGCCAGAGAGAGAGAAAAGAAACACTCAGCATATGCTCTTGCAAGTTTAGATTGGTTATTAATTTATCTAAACAGGATGGCTCCTACTGTTTCCTCAAATCCTTCTTCAAAACCTAAAAGAAGAACTAGTCAGGATTTAATCACACGTCACAATACTTGCTTAACCTTTCAGCCAGGCTGGTATTGGTACTTCGAGGGAGGTTTTCCAACACTTTCGCGAAGTTCCTTAATTAAAGAACCTCTTTTCCCTGGAGGCGTAGCCCCTCTAACACCTTTCTAGGCACCTACTTGGTTTATAGCATTGATTGTTAAGTGAGAGAAATTCCCGAGAGTAATCCTACTCATCAGTGGGATCGGGATCCAACTATCATTGCATGATGCCCTAGATGGAAGCCACTCTAGTCGTCACACTCCAGAAGGTAAGCTAAATCTGCAAGTTTCCTTTATGTTTGAAAACTCCCGATGTGATTTTTACCCCAAGCTCTTATAGACCTTGACGTAGGCCAACAAGTCATAAGACGCAAGTCAAGTTCTACCCGTCGTTGTCCTGATCAATTTGAATACATCGTACAAGCCCTTGACGTAGGCCAACAAGGTGTACGTCTATATTAAACTAATGCATCTATCTATGCAACAAATAGGCATACACACTGCTACCATTCACTATGCCTTGATGTAGGCCAACAAGCATAGCATGAATACGATGTGCTGTCTATCTGAAACGACGGAGGGTTACGGCTGGTTTTTGGCAAAAAACCGTTAACGTAGTGAACTTGATTTGATCGAAGGAACTAAGATAGCTTTTATTAAAAGGAGTGGTTTAAGCTCCGCATTTAAAATTTGCTTTTTCAAGAAAACCAAGTGGTTTTTAGAAATTGTTCCAACGATTCAGTTTTAGGTTTTATTTTCTTTGCATTAATAATAATGCGTCCCATCTTTAACCTATCATTACAGATAACAACGAAAATACAACGTCCTCTTATGCCATTCACATTCGCCACGGGGTCCCGTCATCACCCGTTAGGTTACTTAACTAACGACAGAGCGGGGGCTGGGCTAGCGCGGGTGTAAAACATAAGCGACGTCTAAATAGCTATCATATATAGATATTGTACATTCGTCAGACGCAATAATAGGCATTCCAGATCACAGATAAACAATATTGGATTTGCAAGCAATCCGCATTTATTTTGAGCCTGCAAAGAAAGACGGACTGCACAGTGTCATGCGCGGCGGAACCGCGGCCTAAGCCAGCTTAGGCGGCGGTTCCGCGGCTAAAGTATGACGTCAGCCCTCCTACTCTGCACAGTAATTCATTATTTCAGAAGCTGAGTTTTATGGGTATTTTTAATATTTATTCAAGAGTTGAATTTTCTGGGGTGTTTTAGAGATTCGATGTTTCGATCGGATTATCAAATTTCATCTTTGTGTTTTTCCGGATAATTTTTAGAATATGTTAAAAAGTTCGACCGGATATAAATACCTAATTTTTCCCCTGTCGGGAAATTTCCAAGTGTTGGATTTTTCCGTAGTTTAACGACGTTCTAGGTAGTGCAAGTAATGCGATGGACCCTTTAGAAGACAACAAACCTTAACTCGATTATGTGACCGTCTTGAACTGCCCTTTGAACCTTCGGGTTTGGGGCAGTACGTCTTGCCACATGTGAGGCGTTGGCTTGACCCTTCTACGGCTGGACCGTTGGTACTGAGGCACGAACTGAATGTTGTTAGACTTATTTCATGTATTGAGCTGTATCGGGAAAACTTGGGTATTCGACTGTTCGATCGGAAAGTTTAACATTTTCTGTTTATCTGGAATGTGATACAATAATTGGAATTCACAAACAGTTATGAGATAACTGAATGAATGTTATAAATCTAGCGGTTTAGTTTCACTTGATATTGAAAAGAGTTTTCGATAATGAGACTAAAATGCGGGGTTTATAACTGTTAGGCATGTGATGTCTAAGTATTTCATTTGATTAGGCATGCGATGTCTAAAGAGGTTGCGGATTCCAACTGTTGTAGTTTTACACTTTCTTTTCTGTGACCGTAAGTGTAGTATGTTCATATCGCCGGTTTCGTTGCTATACGTCAACGACAATTGGGGTATGCATACTTACTTACGTTGATGACATGTGATGTTATGTGTTGCTGGATATGTTATATTGGATCGTCGTGTTTGAATAGCCGGGGGTTTTTATGTGAGATGAGTGTTTTTCATTTTCATTCATGTAAAAACTTGTATGTAATATTCTTTTATTTGGGACACTTCCAGGTAGCGGAAGTTGTCACCTTTTGTATATTATTTACTTTTCCGCATTAGGATAGACCCAAGGAGGGGAGCACAAGTAACCGGGTTCTGGGGTCCAGTGGGAGACCAACTCGAGGAGTCGAGTCCGGGTCTCCTAACCCTAGAATTGGCAGGGTTGCTTGCCGCTCTCGTAGGGGTCTAGGGGTGTGGGATTGGCTATTAATCACGACCGTGGAATCCGTGTTTTATACTGGCTCGTATTGAAAACACGGACGTCCTAGTATATCCAATATTTCATATGTTTCTTCTGCTGCGATATCTGTGATGTGATCATGTGATGTTCTGTGATGGATACTGTATATAGTATATATGATATATTATATAGACGTTACTTATGTTTTACACCCGTACTAGCCCTGCCCCGCTCTGCCATTAGTTACCTAACCTAACGGTGCACGAGGGGACATCGAGGCGAATGCGGATGGCATAAGTGTACGTCGTATTTATCTGTGATGTTTAGGTATTTAAATGATGGGACTTCATTAATGTGATTAATGAAAGAAAAGAAACCTAAGATGTTGTGGAATCAAATTTTAAATAAAAAAGGTAGCTACAGTTCTTGCTTTGCACAGCGGTATATGTGATATATCCTGCACCTTATTCGATGAGGAAAGGACCGAGATCCCTTCACCGGGAGTGACTCCTTTAGCAATAACTGGCAGATGCTACACACTCGGTTTGGTTATTGATTGCTTTTAAGAGTTTTTGCTTTGCACAGTGATATATATGATATATCCCGCATCTCATTCGACGAGGAAAGGGCCGACGATCCCTTCACCGGGAGTGACCCCTTTAGCAAAACTAAAAAAGCCTCAAAATCACTCCATTTCAAAACTTCATTTGATTCTACAACGATATCAAGTTCATTACGCTCATGGTTTTCTGAAAACCTGCGTAGCCCTCCGTCATTTCAGATAAGTACTACTTAGTATTCATGCTACGATAGTTTGGCATTCGTCAAGACATAGTGTACGGTAGCTAACTAGTATTTATCTGCTTATGCATATGATGCAGATTGGATTAGGGTATTCGTACGGCGTTGTTTGGCATTCGTCAAGGGTCGTGCGGGTGAGTTTAATTCAATCAAGAAATGTACGGGTTGAACTTGACTAGTGGACTATGGGTTGTTTGGCATTCGTCAAGGTCATAGAACACTAGGGGTAAAATATTATCGAGAATTTAAAGTGTTGAAATTTGCAATGAGATTGCATACCTTCTATGAGATAGTTGGATCCCGATACCCACTGCGAGTAAGAGTTACTCCTGGGAGAGTTTTGCACATTGCAATTAGCCGATCAAGTAGGTGTCTAGAAAGGTGTCAACGAGCTTATGCCTCTGGGAAAACGAGGTTTACATTAATTAGGTTCGTGCGAAAGCACGGCGGACCTCCCTCAAAGTACCGACACTGGCCTGGCTGAAAGATTGGCGAACTTGTAGTGTGTAATTAATCCCGGCTAGTCTTTCCTTTTTAGGGTTTGAAGGAAGATTTGATAAAAACCAGTGGGAGCCATCCTGATTAGATAAGATAATAACCAATCTGATCTTGCACGAGCATACGCTAAAGTGTTTTCTTCTCTCTCTCTCTCCAGGTAGCGACGATTTCATGCCCTAATGAAGATAATAATATGGATGTATTGACCGAACCCGCATGTTATACTGTGCCGGTGAACGTTGGTTCCGTTCTCTCTTATAAGAGTTATAGGAATAAACATGAAATAGGGGAATACCAGGATTCCCAAGCTACTCGATTGAAGAAAGTACATGTTGATGCATTTTCTTCGGGTGTGTTCGTTACAGAGAACTATTTCTCCATTTGCTCTACGTCCTGGGTATTAGATACCGGGTCAGGATCCCATATATGTAATCAGTTACATGGGCTAAGGAAAGGTAAAGAACTTGGAGAAGGTGATAAAGACATTAGAGTTGGAAATGGTGCAATTGTTGCAGCTAAGACTGTCGGGGAATATCACCTTGTATTACCAACTGGTAATACATTGGTTTTGAACGAATGCTATTACATGCCGAACCTGATATGCAACATTATATCGGTTTCTTTATTAAGTAAAGAGGGATATAGTTTTGTATTACAGGACAATGTTATGAACATTTTCCGTAACCAAAAGTTGGTTGGATCAGGCACGTTGTGCAATGGCATTTATGTTCTAAATCAATCAACAGTTCTGAGCATAACAAACACACACAAGAGGAAGAGTTCAGAACTGAACGAATCCTTCTTGTGGCATTGTAGACTGGGTCACATCAATGCGACACGACTAGCTAAGTTGCATAAAGATGGATATTTAAATCCGTTTGAGTTTTCATCTTATGACACTTGCCAGTCATGTCTCAAAGGCAAGATGACCAAAACTCTGTTTACGGGACACGGAGAAAGAGTTACCGAACTCTTAGGACTTATACATAGTAATGTATGCGGTCCCATGTCTACACATGCCAGGGATGGTTCTTCGTACTTCATTACATTCACTGACGATCTCTCTAGATACGGGCATGTGTTCCTATTGAAACACAAGTCTGAAGCTTTTGAGAAATTCAGAGAATATAAGCACGAAGTAGAGAACCAAACGGGCAAAAGTATTAAGATCCTTCGATCTGATCGAGGAGGAGAATACTTGAGCAATGAGTTCCAAGATTATCTAAAAGAGAATGGGATTCTCTCTCAGCTTACTCCACCTTATACACCACAGCACAACGGTGTATCGGAACGAAGGAATCGCACCCTATTAGATATGGTGCGTTCAATGATGAGTACAACTGAGTTACCTATTTCCTTCTGGGGGTATGCGCTTGAGACAACCATACACCTATTGAATATGGTTCCTACCAAATCAGTGCCTACCACTCCATATGAGATATGGAATGGGAATAGACCATCTCTTAAGTATGTTCTTATGTAAGTTTGTAGGATATCCCAAAAATTCACAAGGGTATATTTTCTACCACCCCGAGGAACAAAAGGTGTTTGTTTCTCGACATGCCACTTTCTTAGAAAAAGGTTTTCTTATGAAACAGATTAGTGGCATTGAGGTAGAACTGGAAGAGGTTCCAGCAACACAAACTATAACAGAAGACTTGGTAGAACCAGAGAATTCAGTAGAACTCGACGAACCCCAGCCTCTCCGCCGATCTAGTAGGGTTTCTCGTCCACCAGAGAGATACTACGGTTTTCTCATTGACGGTGGAAGCGAGGATTGCATCATGGAGGATGATGACCCAACTAGCTTCGAGCAGGCCATCACGAGTGGGGACTCAGTGAAATGGCTGGATGCTATGCGGTCCGAGATGGAATCCATGTACACCAACAAAGTATGGACTTTGGAAGTTGCTCCTGAAGGGGTAAAACCCATTGGGAGCAAGTGGATCTTCAAGAAGAAACTTGGTGTAGATGGGAAAGTGGAGACTTTCAAAGCTAGACTTGTAGCAAAGGGTTTTCGTCAAAGACCAGGTGTTGACTATGACGAGACCTTTTCTCCAGTGGCTATGCTTAAATCCATCCGGATCATGCTTGCCATCGCTGCATATCATGATTACGAAATCTGGCAAATGGATGTTAAGACCGCCTTTCTAAATGGTGATTTAGAAGTGTGCGTGTACATGACTCAGCCAGAGGGCTTCGTAGACAGTGGGAGCAGCGGGAAGGTGTGCAAGCTGCTTAAATCCATTTATGGATTAAAGCAAGCATCGCGGAGTTGGAACATCTGCTTTGACGTCGTTATCAAAGAGTTTGATTTCGTCAAAAATCCAGATGAACCTTGTATCTACAAGAAGGTGGCAGAGAGTAAGGTTGTCTTCCTCGTATTGTACGTGGACGACATACTCTTGATAGGAAATGATATTCCTATGCTGCAATCGGTCAAGCTCTTCTTATCACAAAGATTCTCAATGAAAGATCTTGGTGATGCCTCCTGCATATTGGGGATTAGGATCTATAGAGATAGATCCAAACGGATATTGGGATTGTCCCAATCCAGGTACATTGACACCATACTAAAGAGGTTTAGTATGGAAGAATCCAAGTGTGGGAACTTGCCCACGATCTCTGGAGTCACTCTCTCCAAAGAGATGTCTCCCAAGACTGATTTGGAGAGAGCTCGCATGCAAGGGATGTAAGTCCATGCTACCTCTCCCGGTACTTTCGGGAATGCGGAATTTGGTAAAAAACGATTTTTACGGAGGTGGTAACATGGACCTATAACCAGGATCTTGGTTAAACATCTATCTAACATCCTAACTATGAGTTTCTAGCTACTCGGTTAGGGGGTTATACCTTGCTTGTCTTGAACTCCTTCTTTTCAAGCTCCGATGGTGGTCCGATAGGCTTCTTCTCGTCGTCTCCGTACGCCGAAGATAGATCCACCTGAAAGCTCCAACCTTTAGCTCCTTCTTCGTTCTTTGAAGAAACTAGTTCACTTGGTTTGCTAAACCTAGTGAACTAGAATGAGTAGAGAAGAATTAGAATGGGATTTTATCTATGGTTCTTGATTCTCAACTCATGAGAGATATGAACCATAGAGTAAAGAGAGGGAGCAAGAGGATGAGGGTGAGAGCAAAGCAAAAGAGCTCAAGAACAAGAGAGAGAATGAGCAAGAAAAAATGAGCAACTCTTTTGTCTCTCACCCTCTCATAATCCAAAGTAATGATAACTCATCATATCAAAAAAGTCTTATGTGATGGTTGAAGCAACCATAACCATATCATATCATGCACTCATTTTACACAAATGAGCAAGCAAGCAAAAGTCTTTGCCATGAAATGATGGCTATGGTTATCATGATGGTCAACTAGTCAAGCCTAGTCAACCGGTCAACAAAGTCAACAAGTCAACAAAAGTCAACAAGTCAACAAAGTCAACAAAAGTCAACAACCATGTCACCATAATACTTAATTAATATAATAGTTAATCACATATCATATTCTCATTAGGGTTGAGCAAAAAGTCAAATAGTCAACGGTCAACTGTCAACAACCCTAATGAGAATCCGCTGTCTCTGCCTCCCTGTCAACTGTGCATACACATCCGCATCCGCGTTCCGAGGAACACGAATGCAAACTGGATAAATCCAATCCCATAAGGTACACTAGGATCTGGCTTAAACCAAAGCCCGCTAGTGTAAACTGTCCGGACACTGTACGTGCACAAGTGCACGGATGTGACCGAACCCTGTCGCAAAACCATGCGACCTGTCGCAATACCATGCGACCTCTACACTTTTGCCTAAAGGCGAAAAGCTTTCTGTGTGGGACTCTAAAGACTCGACACTACGCTGGCAGTGGGTTTAACCACAGACCGCAAGCGGCACTAGCTGTGCATAACGGTCCCCAGGTAATGCCGACAAGAAGACCGACGAGGCGAAACCCATCTGAACTCCTACTGAGCCTGAGTGTGACATTCTCCGTACAGTCCGGTCTGTTCGTCTGATACATCGCATGGCGGGCCTAGGGGGCGGTAAACGTCAGTCCCCCAATAGCGGTACAAGTCGTGCCGGAGCGAAGCCCAAAACACCCTGAGATAACACTGGAAACCTACCAGTATATCTCGTTTGCCCTGGCCAGGGACTACTCGTGTAATGGCTCTCCTAGACACAGAGCGATGTCAACCCCCAATACCGGGAGAGACGAATCCTGTCTAACCGTCACTGCCTCCAAGTGCTTCGGGACTGCACCCAACCACTACCTGTTTGCACGACTCCTTTGAGCCGTGGTAGGGTAGTGATCAAAGTACAGTGGGAACACACTCGAGGCGAAGTGACAGTGTCAGGTCAGCGGACTAAGCTGTACTCATGTCACCTGGGAACTGATAACTGACGATAGGCATAATACCAACTAGTCAGTTCCCGACGAGTCCTGTCCAGTGTACCCGTAACCTTACGAGCACCCGTATACTATCTCAAGTACGACGTACTGACGGCTGTGGGACAGACCGTCTCCCACACTGGGATGAGAAGCGCATGCGCTGGTCTACTCCGGAGTATCGATGCCCTGTCTCGATAGTCCTGCGACCAGGGACCTGCATAAGGATGTGCTTATAGATTACCCAGCCCCACTAGTGTGACCGCCATCACATCGCTGGTAATCAAGCAAAGATCCTAAGGGCTCCACTAATGTGTATAGGCGATATACAAAAATAAACACATGTACACATTGAAGTAGAAACAAACCAAGTAGCATACTACTATTTTGAGCAAGATTGTATATACAAGGTGAATATCCCAAGCTTCCATTAAGTAATATACAAACTAGTATGATACAGTAATGGCCTCTAGGGCATATACACTAACAATCTCCCACTTGCACTAAGGCCATGTACTGGCGTATCGAAGACCTATCATCTCGATCAGCCGCTCGAACTGAGTCTGGGGCAAGGCCTTAGTGAATGGATCTGCAGTGTTATCTTCTGAAGCGACTCTCCGAACCTCGATCTCCTGGCGATCCACGATCTCCCTGATCAGGTGATACCGCCTCAAGATGTGCCTGGATCTCTGATGGGACCTGGGTTCCTTCGCTAAAGCTATAGCCCCGTTGTTGTCGCAATACAGAGGTATTGGATCAACAATGGACAGAACCACCTGAAGTTCTTTCAAGAACTTCCTCATCCAGACAGCTTCTTTTGCGGCATCAGATGCAGCGATGTATTCCACTTCCATCGTCGAGTCTGCAACGGTTTCCTGTTTGGAGCTCTTCCAACACACCGCCCCTCCATTGAGGGTAAAGACAAAGCCCGACATGGACTTGGAATCATCCTTGTCACTCTGGAAGCTGGAGTCAGCAAAAGCCTCGATCTGGAGGTCCTTTCCGCCATACACCAAGAACATCTCCTTAGTCCTTCTCAGGTACTTGAGAATGTTCTTTACCGCTATCCAGTGTTTCTCCCCAGGGTTTGACTGATACCGGCTTATCACACTCAGTGCATAAGCTACATCTGGTCTGGTACACAATATCGCATACATTATAGAGCCTACCGCAGAAGCGTAGGGTATAATAGACATGCGATCCCTCTCCAAATCAGTCTTGGGAGACATCTCTTTAGAGAGGGTGATCCCGTGACAAGCCGGTAGGTTACCGCGCTTGGAATCTTCCATACTGAATCTCTTCAGTATGGTGTCGATGTACCTGGACTGTGAAAGTCCTAATATCCTCTTGGATCTGTCACGGTAGATCCGGATACCCAGAATGTACGAGGCATCACCCAGGTCTTTCATGGAGAACCTATGTGACAAGAACCCCTTGACAGATTGTAGCATAGGAATGTCATTTCCTATTAAGAGAATGTCATCCACGTATAAAACGAGGAATACTACAGTTCTCGCTACAAAACTACTATAGATGCATGGTTCATCTGGATTTTTGATAAAGCCAAATTCTTTGACTGTCTCATCAAAGCAGATGTTCCAACTCCGCGATGCCTGCTTTAGTCCATAGATGGACTTAAGCAACTTGCACACCTTTCCGCTGCTCCCATTCTGAATGAAACCCTCTGCTGGTCCATATAGACACACTCCTCTAAATTTCCATTTAGAAAAGCTGTCTTCACGTCCATTTGCCAGATCTCATAATCGTGGAAGGCAGCAATGGCAAGAAGGATCCGAATGGATTTCAGCATGGCTACTGGAGAAAAGGTTTCATCATAGTCCAAGCCAGGTCTTTGACGAAAACCCTTTGCTACCAGCCTAGCTTTATAGGTCTCAACCTGTCCATCTACACCAATCTTCCTTTTGAAGATCAACTTGGATCCTACGGGTTTTACCCCGTCTGGAGCAATGTCCAACGTCCATACCTTGTTGGTGTACATGGACTCCATTTCGGTCCGCATTGCGTCCAGCCATTTCACTGAGTCAACGCTCTGAACGGCCTGCTGGAAGCTAGTAGGCTCATCATAATCTATGATGCAATCCTCTCTATCCCCGTCTATGAGAAAACCATAGTATCTCTCGGGCGGATGAGACTGCCTACTACTTCTGCGGAGCGGCGTAGGAATGTCCTGTTCTTCCGAACCTTCTGGTTCCACTAAACTTTCAGTAATAGTCCGCGGTTCTGGAATTTCTTCCAGTTCTACTGTGCTCCCACTTATCTGGTTTTCCAAAAACTCAGTTTCCAAGAAGTAGGCATGACGAGAAACAAGAACTTTTTGTTCCTCTTCACAGTAGAAGAAATATCCTTTTGAGTTCTTTGGATACCCCACAAACTTGCACTGTACTGAGCGTGCCTCGAGCTTGTCCGCATGCTGCTTTTTGACAAAAGCCGGACATCCCCATGTCTTAATGTGCTTAAGATAGGGTCTCTTCCCACACCACATTTCATATGGTGTGGAAGGCACAGTCTTAGTCGGAACTCGGTTCAAAAGGTACGCAGCTGATTCTAGCGCATACCCCCAGAATGATCGCGGTAACTCAGCGTTACCTATCATGGACCGCACCATATCCAATAGGGTGCGGTTCCGTCTCTCCGATACACCGTTATGTTGCGGGGTGTATGGAGGAGTAAGCTGAGAGAGAATTCCGTTCTCTTTTAAATAGTCCAGGAATTCGGCACTCAAGTATTCTCCACCTCGATCCGATCTTAGAATCTTAATACTTTTGCCGGTCTATTTCTCTACTTCATTCTTATACTCCTGGAATTTTCCAAAGGCCTCGGACTTATGTTTCATTAAGAAGACATAACCGTACCTTGAGAAGTCATCCGTAAAAGTAATGAAGTAAGAATGTCCACTTCGGGCATGTGTAGACATTGGACCGCACACGTCACTGTGTACGAGTCCCAATAGCTCGCTCGCTCTTACTCCATGTCCAGTAAACGGAGTCTTTGTCATCTTTCCTTTGAGACAGGATTGACAAGTGGCAACGACTGATATTCGAACGCATTCAAATACCCTTCTGTATGTAACTTCGTCAACCTTCTCTCATTGATGTGACCCAATCTACAATGCCATAAGAAAGTCTGATTTATTTCTGGAGACTTTCTTTTGTGTGTATTCTGGACATTAAAAATCTGTGGTTGGTTTAACACGTATATACCATTACTCAATGTACCTGACCCAATCAAAACTTGATTAAGGTGAATGTTTACAACATTACTTACAAACGCAAATTCATAACCTTCTTTAGAAACTAAAGATACAGAAATGATATTACAAGTTGCGTTGGGTACAAAAAAGCAATTACGCAAAACCAAAACATGTCCATCTGACATTCCCAGGTGATAGTCCCCCACGGCTTTAGCATCCATGCTAGCTCCGTTCGCAACTCTGAGGGTCATGTCACCTGCTTTCAAAACACTACGGTTTCTCAACGCCTGCAAAGAATTACAGATATGAGATCCTGATCCGGTATCCAATACCCAGGATGTAGAGTTTATTGAAAGACAGTTTTCAATAACATACACACCTGAAGCTGAAGCTGCAACCTGCTTCAATTCCTGTGTTCTGGCCTTCCAGGCCCTGCAATCATTCTTCCAGTGTCCTTTCTTATGACAATAGAAGCATTCTTCCTTATCCACAAGCTTTCCCGCCAACTTTGTTGCTTTTGCTTTTCCCTTCGTATCCACTTTACTAACACCGCCCCTTGGTTTGGCGGGGGCTTTCTTCTTCTTTCCCTTGGCTTTCGCCTTGGACCTAGAAGAAGATGATCCTCCTACAAACAAAGTGGATGTTTCCCTACCTTTCTGTAGGGTGCTCTCTGCGCTCCTCAGCATGTTGAGGAGCTCTGAAAGTTCAACCTCTTTTTCTTGTAAGTTGAAGTTCAGGATAAACTGGGCGTAAGTGGAAGGAAGGGACTGGAGAACTATATCCGTATAGAGTTCAGCCTCCAATGTGGTCCCTAGGTCCGCGAGCTCCTCAATGTAGCCGATCATCTTTAGCACGTGCTCGGCTACTGATGATCCGACGGCCATTCTTATCGAAAATAACTTTTTCGACGCTTCGTATCTTGCGATACGAGATTGCTCTCCATACAGTTCTTTTGTATGAAGCAATATGGATTCCAAGTCCATATTCTCGTGCCTCCTCTGATGTTCGTTGTCCATCGAGGCAAGCACGAGGCACTTGGCCTTCGCGCTATCAATCTCCCAAGTCTTGCGGATTTCCTTATCCGCGACGCTGGAAGTTGGACCAGGGACAGGGGGAGCTTTGGTGGTAAGAAGATACCCCAGCTTGTCGTAAGTGATTGCTATCTTGACATTCCTGAGCCAATCTTTATAGTTTGGCACTGTCAGTTTGTTTTTATCTAGGAGTAACTTAAGTCCAGTCATGTTGATTGGTCGCTGCAATTAGGAGAGAGAAGAAGAAACACTCAGCATGATGCTCTTGAAAGTTTAGAGTGGTTTTTAGTTTGTCTAAACAGGATGGCTCCCACTGTTTCTCGAATCCCTCCTCAAACCATAAAGGAAGAATTAGTCGGGATCAATCCCACCGTACAATACTTGCTTAACCGTTCAGCCAGGCCGGTGTCGGTACTTCGAGGGAGGTTTTCCAACGCTTTCGCGAAGTTCCTTAATTAAAGAACCTTTTTTCCCTGGGGGCGTAGCCCCGCTAACACCTTTCTAGGCACCTACTAGGCTTATAGCATTGATCGTTAAGTGAGAAATTTCCCGAGGAGTAGCATATACTCACAGTAGGATCGGGATTCAAATATCATCGCGTGACGAAGCTGAAGGAATCCTACCAGAATCATCACACTCCAAATGGTATGCAAATCTAGCAAGTTTCAGTACTTATGAAACTCCCGATGTGGATTTTTGCCCCATGCTCTTATGACCTTGACTTTGGCCAACAAATCATAAGTCACATGTCAAGTTCTGCCCGTCGTTCTCCAGGTTAATTTGAATCCACCCGCACCTACCCTTGACTTTGGCCAACAAGGCAGTACGACTGTTCCAAACCAACACATCTATCTATGCTGCACATGAATACCCAATAGCTACCAATCACTGTGCCTTGACTTTGGCCAACAAACACAGCTTGAATACTATTGACTATTCATGTGAAACGACGGAGGGCTACGAATGGTTTTGGCAAAACCGTGAACGTAGTGAACTTGATTTGGTCGATGGAACGAGATAGCTTTTAAATGGAGTGGCTCAAACTCCGTATTTTAAAAGTTTGTTTTGAAAAGAACCGAGTGGTTTTTCGAAAGTGTTCCAACGACTTTAACTTGGTTTATTATCTTGCATTAGTTCTTTTAATGCGTGATATTCTTGCATTAGTTCTTTTAATGCGTCCCATCATTTAATCCAACCATTGCAGAAAACAACCAAAATATGACGTACGCTTATGCCATTCGCATTCGCCACTGGGCCCCGTCATTACCCGTTAGGTTACTTAACTAACGACAGAGCGGGGGCTGGGCTAGCGCGTCTGTAAAACATATGCAACGCCTAAATAATATCATATATAGATATACTGCAATGATAAACATTTCAGATCACAGATGAATACATTGGATATACTAGGAATCTGTAATTTGCACGAGCCTGTAACAAAAACAGATTACACGGTCGCGGTGAATAGCCAAATACCCTACCCAAGACCCCTACGGGTGCGGCAAACTACCCGCCAAGTACCTGAAGCGTAGTAACCTCCCTCATCTCCATGAGTAGGCCACTCGACACTTCGGCATACCCGGTAGTTTGTGCACCCCCTCCATGGGTCTATCCTAGGAGCAAAAACAGTAAAAAGAAATTATACAATGACGGCTACAACCCCGACCCGGTTGTGCGGCCATACAAATAATTATTACATCAATTTACAAATTTTACATGAATTGAAAGAAAAGAAAACTCTCGTCTCACAACCCCCGGCTATTCACCCGCGACAATCCAACATATTCATATCTACATTCCAGCAACATTACAGATCACAGATTTGTATAACCCCCACTAATCGACATATAGCGATTAGTAAACGTTCAATACAAATATCACATTACAGAAAACCCGTTAGCTTAAGTCTTTTAGAAGTTCGATCAAAAATACGGATTTTCGGGACCCCAAAAATAAAATTTTCGTTCTGGAAAATCTGGGCAGAAAATATATATTCCAAAAATCCTAAAATACCCCCATAAAAACACTGCACCAAAAATTGACCTCGGCCGAGTCGACTCGGCCGCGAATCCGCGGCGGGAGCGTGCTCCCGCCGCGTTTCCGCGGCCCTTTGACTCGAATGTTGGACAATTTTTGGTGGGTGCTCACAGAAAAGCCTGAGCCGAATTTAGCTGTTAAAATAATCAACTTTTGAACAGTGGAAAAATCGATAGAAACTGCAAATTTTTGGGGTTTTTTTTCGGGACTTTTTCTTTGATCGATTTTCTAGTTACTTGCTAACATGTTAGATAGAGTTTAACCTGGCTCTGATACCACTGTAAGTCCATGCTACCTCTCTCGGTACTTTCGGGAATGCGGAATTTGGTAAAAAACGATTTTTACGGAGGTGGTAACATGGACCTATAACCCGGATCTTGGTTAAACATCTATCTAACATCCTAACTATGAGTTTCTAGCTACTCGGTTAGGGGGTTATACCTTGCTTGTCTTGAACTCCTTCTCTTCAAGCTCCGATGGTGGTCCGATAGGCTTCTTCTCGTCGTCTCCGTACGCCGAAGATAGATCCACCTGAAAGCTCCAACCTTTAGCTCCTTCTTCGTTCTTTGAAGAAACTAGTTCACTTGGTTTGCTAAACCTAGTGAACTAGAATGAGTAGAGAAGAATTAGAATGGGATTTTATCTATGGTTCTTGATTCTCAATTCATGAGAGATATGAACCATAGAGTAAAGAGAGGGAGCAAGAGGATGAGGGTGAGAGCAAAGCAAAAGAGCTCAAGAACAAGAGAGAGAATGAGCAAGAAAGAATGAGCAACTCTTTTGTCTCTCACCCTCTCATAATCCAAAGTAATGATAACTCATCATATCAAAAAAGTCTTATGTGATGGTTGAAGCAACCATAACCATATCATATCATGCACTCATTTTACACAAATGAGCAAGCAAGCAAAAGTCTTTGCCATGAAATGATGGCTATGGTTATCATGATGGTCAACTAGTCTAGCCTAGTCAACCGGTCAACAAAGTCAACAAGTCAACAAAAGTCAACAAGTCAACAAAGTCAACAAAAGTCAACAACCATGTCACCATAATACTTAATTAATATAATAGTTAATCACATATCATATTCTCATTAGGGTTGAGCAAAAAGTCAAATAGTCAACGGTCAACTGTCAACAACCCTAATGAGAATCCGCTGTCTCTGCCTCCCTGTCAACTGTGCATACACACCCGCATCCGCGTTCCGAGGAACACGAATGCAAACTGGATAAATCCAATCCCATAAGGTACACTAGGATCTGGCTTAAACCAAAGCCCGCTAGTGTAAACTGTCCGGACACTGTACGTGCACAAGTGCACGGATGTGACCGAACCCTGTCGCAAAACCATGCGACCTGTCGCAATACCATGCGACCTCTACTCTTTTGCCTAAAGGCGAAAAGCTTTCTGTGTGGGACTCTAAAGACTCGACACTACGCTGGCAGTGGGTTTAACCACAGACCGCAAGCGGCACTAGCTGTGCATAACGGTCCCCAGGTAATGTCGACAAGAAGACCGACGAGGCGAAACCCATCTGAACTCCTACTGAGCCTGAGTGTGACATTCTCCGTACAGTCCGGTCTGTTCGTCTGATACATCGCATGGCGGGCCTAGGGGGCGGTAAACGTCAGTCCCCCAATAGCGGTACAAGTCGTGCCGGAGCGAAGCCCAAAACACCCTGAGATAACACTGGAAACCTACCAGTATATCTCGTTTGCCCTGGCCAGGGACTACTCGTGTAATGGATCTCCTAGACACAGCGCGATGTCAACCCCCAATACCGGGAGAGACGAATCCTGTCTAACCGTCACTGCCTCCAAGTGCTTCGGGACTGCACCCAAACACTACCTGTTTGCACGACTCCTTTGAGCCGTGGTAGGGTAGTGATCAAAGTACAGTGGGAACACACTCGAGGCGAAGTGACAGTGTCAAGTCAGCGGACTAAGCTGTACTCATGTCACCTGGGAACTGATAACTGACGATAGGCATAATACCAACTAGTCAGTTCCCGACGAGTCCTGTCCAGTGTACCCGTAACCTAACGAGCACCCGCATACTATCTCAAGTACGACGTACTGACGGCTGTGGGACAGACCGTCTCCCACACTGGGATGAGAAGCGCATGCGCTGGTCTACTCCGGAGTATCGATGCCCTGTCTCGATAGTCCTGCGACCAGGGACCTGCATAAGGATGTGCTTATAGATTACCCAGCCCCTCTAGTGTGACGGCCATCACATCGCTGGTAATCAAGCAAAGATCCTAAGGGATCCACTAATGTGTATAGGCGATATACTAAAATAAACACATGTACACATTGAAGTAGAAACAAACCAAGTAGCATACTACTATTTTGAGCAAGATTGTATATACAAGGTGAATATCCCAAGCTTCCATTAAGTAATATACAAACTAGTATGATACAGTAATGGCCTCTAGGGCATATACACTAACAAGGGATACCCTATGCTTCGGCTGTAGGCTCTATCATGTACGCGATGCTATGTACCAGACCCGATGTAGCATACTCACTAAGTGTAGTGAGCAGGTATCAAGCTGATCCTGGAGAGAGTCACTGGACAGCTGTGAAGAGCATTCTCAAGTACTTGCGAAGGACTAAAGAGATGCTCTTGGTGTATGGTAACGGAGAACTCCAAGTGGAGTCCTTTACCGATTCGAGCTTCCAGAGTGATAAGGACGACTCTAAGTCGCAGTCGGGATTTGTCTTTACCCTTTACGGAGGGGCGGTTAGCTGTTCATAACAGAATACTGCATTTTATACCGCCCATTCTTATGCTCGTGTGTTTATAGGTAGGTACTTTTAATCCGTGTTTGTTACATATTTACAGAATACAGGTTTCCAGTACAAATATTGCAATTCAAGACAAAATCTCCACAGTTACACCAAATACAGAACATCTGTTGACAACAGATAAAAGCCGGGTTCCGGTCTTCCATATCCGTCCGGTGCTGCGTACCGGTTCCAGGGACAAGACATATGACATCGGTCATTCGTGTCTCGGACAAGCACAGAGCACGAGGGGGGCAGCACAAGAATCAATGGGTGCACGGAGCTCAAGAGAGATAAAGTCAAAGTGAAGAAAAGATGCAATCTTGGACTAAGAATCTGAAGATATTCTGGAAGAATTATCAGAAAATACATGTACCAGACAACAAGGGACAGCAGATCAGGGCCGTAGAAGAAACACCACACCCTAACCTTACTGTAGGGGCGCGGATCCGCGGCCAATAGGGGGTATTGGCGGCGGATCCGCGGCCGTACTGGCGCCGCACCTTGTCAACTTTTGTGGGTATTTTGGTCTTTTTATGTAGGTTCTGGTGGTTGCCCTAGATTTCCATTCTCCAGCCTATAAATACAGCAGAACTTGCCATAGCCAAGGGTGATTCTTTGTCATTCTTTTGTTCATTCTTTAGCCTCTTTTGTAGGATTTAGTTCTTTTTCTTCTTCTTCTTCATTCTTCTTCCATGAAATTGTAAGTGAGAAGCTTTTTTGTGGATGTGAATAAAGATGAAGGTTTTTTGTATTATCCTTTTTGTTTAGCTTCCCCCTTGAGCTCTCTACCTTAACTTGATCTTGCAACCTTTTAAGTGAGCTTGCAAGTTTAAGTTTTGGTCATTGGTCTCAAGGGGTTGTATCATTTCGTTCTCGCCTTAGTACTTCAATTCACATGCGTTCTCTACCCTTCCCTTGATCTTGCAACCTCTTGATTGAGCTTGCAAGTTTAAGGGTTGACTATTGATCCCATGCTTGTCTTGAGTTTTATGGTTCTTGTAATTACTTTCTTGCATTTTTCATTCTTGTCTTTAATTACTTGCAATTTATTTCCATGCACTTTAATTACTTGCAATTTACATTCATGCACTTAATTTCTTGTAATCTTTTCTTTTCTTTGTTCTTTTCTTTTTGTTCTCTCTTTTTGGTTCTCTTTTGTGAATGAATGTAATTATTGTTGTTAAGATAAAATACGGTATTATAAGTTAAGTTTTCTTTGCCCATTTCCTTTTCCCGTATTTTCCATTGAACTCCGCCCAAACCATACGCAAGCGCTCCGTTAGGCACCGTACCCTGACAAGGTAACGGTGATTCCTAACCGCGACCGGTTGCGTTCGGTTTGGCCCGAGACGAAAGCAAGAGACAAGAACGGAAGGACAAGGGTAAATAAGCCGGATTCCACAAATACCGCGCTTAAATCCCCTAATCCACGTTGTTGCTAATTGCTTAGCTTCAATTGGTCAAGACTCGGCTCAAAGGTTTTGAGTACGGATTTCTTTAGCTTATAATCTCGTATCTTTTTCTTAACAACTTTATACTTGCAGATAAAACACATAGGTTAGAATCGAACAAACATACAATTCTTTATTGACTCGTCTAAGACAAGAAGGTAAGATAACACCATCTCCCTGTGGACCGACCCGAGCTCAACCGGCTAGCTGCAAAGCGACACCGTCCTGATCGCGGTTACACTTTAATTCTTTGAACATCCGACACGCCAAAAGCGTGCGATCAAATGGCGCCGTTGCCGGGGAGACGGTAGCGTATTTTCTTTCTTGTTATTCGGGTTAATATTCTTTTTGTATATATTTATAAAAAAAAAAAATCTTTTTGTTGTTTTTTTTGATAATTTTTGTGGGCAAGTGTGCAGATTTTTGCATATTTGCAAACTGCAATTGTGGGGAGCAAAGTGTACATTCATGGCTAAGGTGTTTGCAAAGTACAGTGCCAAAGATCCGGGTAGTTTGACCCGCGCAAGCGAACTTTTCAAGCTCACCGGATTTGATTCAACGGGGGTTTCCTAACCCAAAACTTAACGGTACGTATTTTACTAACACCTTCTTCTCAAATACGACGCTTCCAATATACTATTCTTTTGCAGGATTCTTTGCAAGTTCGCTAGTAAACGCTAAAAATTGACTAACCCGTATTTGTTGCAGCGCCACGCTTAAACTAAAAAACGATTGTTTGATTCTTTAAAGAATTTTTGAATTGCGCATTGCATACATTAATACGGACTTAAGGGCAAGCGAACCCCACAACATACGGTAAAGGATTTCATCACCTTTTCCGTGGCCCACAAATCACGAACTTGCGTATAACGTTTACCCGCACAAATTTATAAGAAACTAGACTTTAAGCCTTAAGGACTTCGCGCTCACTAGGAGAAGTTAACTGTGTTTAGAACCTTGCTTAACGGTATATTGTTTACGGGGTGTCTAGGAAAGTGTTAACGGCGAAACCGCCAAAAGAGAAAGGGTTATTTAATTAAGGAACTTCGCGAAAGCGTTGGAAAACCTCCCCTTATCTCTGCACTTACCTGGCCTCGTGATCAGTGTATCTTGAGCCTGTTTCTCGACACAGTTTTACTTCGACAATCAAGTTCTGGAGCAGGTCTAGTTGACCTAGGTTAACTCTAGAACGATTAGGTGTGTGGTATTTTTGTGTCGTGATTGTTTTTGTCTATATTCTTTTTGTGTATATTTCATTCTTTTGTCTATAAAAAAAAAATAAAAAAAAATATCACATTATTTTTCCCCTCCTTTTCTCTACCTTTCTTTCTCTCTCTTCATATCATGGGTACTCCACCTCGCAAAACTCTTGCCGAACTTTGGTACCCACAACCAGACATTACCTCATACGGTTCTTGTTTTGGTCGAACTTCGAACGATCCATCCATGCCAAAAATTTCTTTGAATGATCGGATAGACGCGTCTAGGACGAACAACTGGACCCCGCAATCCACTTCGTATCAACCGTTTCAAACATTCACACCTTCTTGCGTTGATACCCCTTTTGAAAATCCAGTTGTAACCCCGAGACCTATGTCTATTGCTGAACGTATTGAACAATCTCGTAGCCGATCTTTCACTCCTTTCACCACTACAAATTCTTGGGATCAACAATTCCATTCACCGTCTTATCCCAATGTTGATCCCACTCCTGTCCAGCCATTCAATTCCTACCAATCCTACCCTACTTTTGCACCTTCCCTAGACATTGCTTCAGAACCGCCATTTGGGAGTTTTCAGTATTCAAACAACTTTGAATCTTTTCCTGAAACCCCTTCACAACCAATGTCTAGTCTAGAACAGTCGTTGGAAGACTTTAGGGTAGCGTCAAGCCAACAGATGATGGATTTGAATGCGTCCATGGCCGCCCTCATGCACCCTAGTGACCCGGTAGCTAGTTTTCAACTAGCTCCAACTTTTTCAATGTATGATGAGGCGGCAGGACAGGCTGTGAATTTGAGTGGAGAGGGTGAGATGTACCCCCTTCCAAATCAAACCTACCCGTCCCAAATTGAATCCCACAACTCCTGTTTTGAAAGTCTATCGAGTATCCCACATGATTTATCAATTGAAGATAGAATGATGAATGAGTTGTGCGACTTCGTAGTGTTTGATTTGCCCGATTGTGAGGGGTCCCTTCCAAGTGAAACCATACCTAATCCTTTTGACCTCTACACCTATATCTTAGAACCAGAATCGATTAATATCCATGCTTTTGATGAGGTGTCAGAGAATTTTGATTTTCACTTGATTGAGGATATTGACGCTGGGGATATTTTGGATGATGAACCCGTAGATTTGGCTGAGTTTGTCTCTTCAAATCATCATCCCGAGTCATTAAATGTTTTTCCCGAACCCCATATGCGTCTGGACTTTGAAGAGAAGAGCATGGATGTGCTAAAATTTGAGGAGAATATTGAGGATAGTTTTGAGGATGAACCAGTTTTGCTTGATGAGTCGGATTGTCCAATTCATCCTGTTCCTTCCACTAACTGTGTACACCCTCCTGAACCTTTAACCGATACCCTTCCTCAACCACTTCCCTCTATCCTTTCCATCGTTCCGACCTTGCAAGAACCTGTATCACTTTCATTTAATGTATCTGGTTTACCAAGTTCGGCGTACCCATGGCTTCTTACGAATCTTGAGGGATTTGATCCAATCTCTCGACGGGTTAATAGATTAGCACAATCGCTGTTTACACATCGCTCATCACAAATTGTGCTAATCTATTCACTCCATTTGCACCCTCAAGTTCGTACTCCACTTCTTTTTCCCCTCCGCCATTCTTCTTCTTATATACCTAGACCGTATACCACTTCTATCTCAATACGGTCTCGCGTATTCTCCCTCTCTTTTCTCTACGCCTTCTTCCACCAACCTGTACATTATAGCGATAAAATCTTCGAATGGTTGGTGCTCACTTTTGTCCTGTATAAGGCCTTGTATAGCTTGATACTGTTCTCTTTCCCCCCTAATCCTGAACTTCAACGCTTAACAGTGGAAACACTGTTTTACTTAAGTTTGGGGGGGACACTTTTTTTGTATATATTTTTTGTTTTCCTTTTTTGTCTATAATTTGTTTTTGGGGGAGCGCCGATAATTTTGACCCTCTTGGTATAGCCTGACAGTGAGGGCACTATCAAGTTTAAGTTTGGGGGTGTGCTCGGTAAGCTTTCTTCCTTCGCATTCATATGTATATTTTGCATCTGCATATTAAAACCATAAAATCCATAAAAATCTGAAAATTTTCTAAAAATATAAAAACTTTTTTGTCAAGTTAGCTTGTGGAAGAACTCTGATTCAACAATCGACGATTTTTGTTTGAAAAAATAGGAATAACTAAATCTTATGTTTAGATTTTGAAAACCTGAAAGATAACTCTCCTTTGAAGTTAACTATAGCTGATATACGTCTTTACATCACACTACACGTGTCGTGAGTTGTGGAAATTAGAAGACAAGTCTTTTATGTCTAAAAAACTTTTAAATGGATCAATGATTTTATGAGGATCAAATAGGTTTGTTCTGAAATAAGTAATATCAAGAATAGTTTATGAAGTGAAGTGAATATGTAGGAATGTTATTGATGCCCTAATTGGAACTAAGTCTGAAAAATAACCCATCTGAAACTTGATTGGAATGATTACACACCAAACCCACTAAACACGTCTTTTATCCAAAAAAAATAATGGAACTGCCGGTTATATCTCCGTTCGTATTAAATCATCTGATTTTCACGCAAACTGTCTTTTGTTTTTGGACCTGGGTAACTTGAGTAATTAAGTCCGCCGGGGTGTTTCTACACCTAATGCCCTAAAACCAACTGGTTTGGGTGCATTGGCCCAAAGCTCGCTAAGAAGCCTAGAAAGTCCAGATAAAAACAAAGTCAAGCAAGTGTTCTCTCCGAGTTAAAATTCCTAACGGTTCTTTGTGTGAGAATAATCTTGATAAAAGACAGGCTTTTATAAAAAATTTTAACGGAGATATGAAGGTTTTATTCTATGATAAAGACTATTGCACGTTCACAGAGGTGTGTATGAAATGAAAACAAGAAAAATGTGGAGTGAAGAATAAGACCTAGTTTCCTGTTAGGGAAGATAGAAATTCTGAAGTTGAAACCTTACTGGAAAACGAAACTTGAAAAATGCTTAACTCTTTATAAAACTTATGTGATCCTTTTAAAATTTTTATCTAGGCTTTATTGTGCGACATGATGACTTTAATCGACCTTTCTGGAACTTAACGGCACTATTTGCACTACACGTAAAGACATATAAAATCTGTAGTTAAATAAGAAGCGAGGTGTGAAAACTAAAGGTTCGATAGTCTAGACTTAGGATTATAGAATTGTTATTTTCTGAAACAAAACTTTAGGGGTTTGAATCTTAGTTATTTTACAAAACTAGCTTGACTGGATTTTGTGGGTAGTATCCGCTGAAAACCCTCAGGAGACAACACTCCTCCTACTAGGGACACCTAGAGGTTTAACGGCTTATTGCACGCGCTCAGTGCAATCGCGTTCCCTGCGAAAGTGCGGTTAGGATTTTATTTTTGTGAATAATTGGTTTTGCTTGGGACGAGCAAAAGTTAAGTTTGGGGGTATTTGTTCATAACAGAATACTGCATTTTATACCGCCCATTCTTATGCTCGTGTGTTTATAGGTAGGTACTTTTAATCCGTGTTTGTTACATATTTACAGAATACAGGTTTCCAGTACAAATATTGCAATTCAAGACAAAATCTCCACAGTTACACCAAATACAGAACATCTGTTGACAACAGATAAAAGCCGGGTTCCGGTCATCCATATCCGTCCGGTGCTGCGTACCGGTTCCAGGGACAAGACATATGACAGCGGTCATTCGTGTCTCGGACAAGCACAGAGCACGAGGGGGGCAGCACAAGAATCAATGGGTGCACGGAGCTCAAGAGAGATAAAGTCAAAAGTGAAGAAAAGATGCAATCTTGGACTAAGAATCTGAAGAAATTCTGGAAGAATTATCAGAAAATACATGTACCAGACAACAGGGGACAGCAGATCAGGGCCGTACAAGAAACACCACACCCTAACCCTACTGTAGGGGCGCGGATCCGCGGCCAATAGGGGGTATTGGCGGCGGATCCGCGGCCGTACTGGCGCCGCACCTTGTCAACTTTTGTGGGTATTTTGGTCTTTTTATGTAGGTTCTGGTGGTTGCCCTAGATTTCCATTCTCCAGCCTATAAATACAGCAGAACTTGCCATAGCCAAGGGTGATTCTTTGTCATTCTTTTGTTCATTCTTTAGCCTCTTTTGTAGGATTTAGTTCTTTTTCTTCTTCTTCTTCATTCCTCTTCCATGAAATTGTAAGTGAGAAGCTTTTTTGTGGATGTGAATAAAGATGAAGGTTTTTTGTATTATCCTTTTTGTTTAGATTCCCCCTTGAGCTCTCTACCTTAACTTGATCTTGCAACCTCTTAAGTGAGCTTGCAAGTTTAAGTTTTGGTCATTGGTCTCAAGGGGTTGTATCATTTCGTTCTCTCCTTAGTACTTCAATTCACATGCGTTCTCTACCTTTCCCTTGATCTTGCAACCTCTTGATTGAGCTTGCAAGTTTAAGGGTTGGCTATTGATCCCATGCTTGTCTTGAGTTCTATGGTTCTTGTAATTACTTTCTTGCATTTTTCATTCTTGTCTTTAATTACTTGCAATTTATTTCCATACACTTTAATTACTTGCAATTTACATTCATGCACTTAATTTCTTGTAATCTTTTCTTTTCTTTGTTCTTTTCTTTTTGTTCTCTCTTTTTGGTTCTCTTTTGTGAATGAATGTAATTATTGTTGTTAAGATAAAATACGGTATTATAAGTTAAGTTTTCTTTGCCCATTTCCTTTTCCCGTATTTTCCATTGAACTCCGCCCAAACCATACGCAAGCGCTCCGTTAGGCACCGTACCCTGACAAGGTAACGGTGATTCCTAACCGCGACCGGTTGCGTTCGGTTTGGCCGGAGGCGAAAGCAAGAGACAAGAACGGAAGGACAAGGGTAAATAAGCCGGATTCCATAAATACCGCGCTTAAATCCCCTAATCCACGTTGTTGCCAATTGCTTAGCTTCAATTGGTCAAGACTCGGCTCAAAGGTTTTGAGTACGGATTTCTTTAGCTTATAATCTCGTATCTTTTTCTTAACAACTTTATACTTGCAGATAAAACACATAGGTTAGAATCGAACAAACATACAATTCTTTATTGACTCGTCTAAGACAAGAAGGTAAGATAACACCATCTCCCTGTGGACCGACCCGTGCTCAACCGGCTAGCTGCAAAGCGACACCGTCCTGATCGCGGTTACACTTTAATTCTTTGAACATCCGACACGCCAAAAGCGTGCGACCATTAGCTGGAAGAGTTCCAAGCAGGAAACCGTGGCAGACTCGACGATGGAGGCTGAATACATCGCTGCCAACGATGCTGCCAAAGAGGCTGTCTGGATCAAGAAGTTCATTACTGAACTTGGAGTGGTTCCATCCATTGAGCATCCAATACCTTTGTATTGCGATAACAATGGAGCGGTGGCTTTGGCCAAGGAACCCAGGTCCCATCAGCGATCCAGGCACATTCTGAGGCGGTATCACCTGATCCGGGAGATAGTTGATCGCCGGGAGATCGAGGTCAGGAGGATTGACACGAAGAACAACACGGCGGATCCACTCACGAAGGCCATTCCCCAGATACAGTTTGAGAGACTCTTCGGGATGCTCGGTATGCGATACTACAGCAGCTGGCCCTAGTGCAAGTGGGAGATTGTTAGTTGTAAGTATGGCCTAGAGGCCAGTATTGTACAGATGATGTATATTATATTGGATTCTTGGACATATATAGAGATGACTTTCTTGCTCGATATGATAGTATGCTATCTGGTTACTCTTTATCTTAACATGTATACTAGTCTCTTTATACTGTCTTGTAGTTACATGTTGGTAAAGCCCTTAGGATGTGTACTTGATTACCTGGACTATGATGCAGATCATACTAGTGGGGACATGGCAGTCCATAGGTGCATCCTTCAAGGTCCCTAGTCGTAGGTGTATCGAGACGGGGCATCGATATACCAGTGTAGACTAGCGTATACGCTTCTCGACCCATGAGATGGGCGATGGATGATCCCATATCCATTGGTGTTTGACATCAGAGATGGTATACGGGTGCTTAGTGGAGACTGGGTACACTGGACGGACTCGTCGAGAACTCCCAGATGGTATTATACCTCACGTCAGATGGCAGTTCTCAGGTGACACTTGTGCAGGTTAGTCTGTAGACCCGAGATCGTCATAGAGTCTTGTGTGATTCCCACTGTGCTTTGATCTCCACCTTACCACATCCATGAGGGCGTGCAAAACGGTGGTCTTTGGGTACAGTCCCGAGTCACATGGAGGCAATGAGCGATAGGAGGGGTTTCGTCTCTCCCGGTATTGGGGGTTGATGTTGCGCTGTGCTCGATTGGCCATAACAGGGAAGTCCCTGGCCAGGGCTGATCAGAGATTTGCTGGTAAGTGTTACCAGTAGTTTCTCGACCCGTTATGAGCCTCACATCGGCACGACTTATCGGTTATTGGGGTCTGACGTTTACCATCCCTAGACTTGATATGCGACGTATCAGACGAACAGATCGGACTGTACGGTAAGTGTTACTGGTTGGATTCACAGGAGTGTGAGCGGGCTAGCTCGTCGATCTTCTGATCGCTTAATACCCGGGTGGCCGTTACGTTTAGCAGACCGCTTGCGGCTTGTGGGTGCTTGATATGATCATCATCTGCTACCGGCGTATTGACGAGTCTTTAGAGTCCTACACAGAGGTTTCCTGGCACAAGCGAAACGAAATAGGAGCGCATATGAGATATGTGCAGGACCGAGAATAATACGTGTATGTGATACCGTATTCAATTCTCGCGATGAATGTATCGATTGGTTGTATACGATATAACCTAGATATCGAATCAAGGATTGATTCGATAAGCCGATACATAGGATACTAGTCGGTTATATACGATATGACCGGATCGTTAAATAGAGTGTTGATTTAATGATTTAATGTATAATTATATATTTGATATATTGCTTTGCATTAACTAGTATCGGTTCACTTTAAATGGATTTTCTCACTTGATGTACATGTTGTATATGTGATATACTTTTGTGCACATCTTTGTATCATGTTTGATGATACTTGCTCATTTGGTTAAGTGTGAAGAATTAAACCATGGTTAAGAGATGATTAGGGTTTTGCCTTTTTATTTATTTATTTATTTGTTTATTTATTTAGAAAAGGTTTAGATGAGAATGGTGGCTTTCTTTGTCTCTTATTGAAGCTTCATGAAGCTTTGACTTTTTCAACCATTCTTGTCTTCATGCTTAACCCTAACTCATCCAAGTAACCATGGTATATTCTCTACACTTAACCTTAGTTAGGATATGATAAGTATTGTTTTCTTTTTCATTTTTAAAATAAATTATCATATTCTTTCTTCTTCTTGATCATCTTCTTCTTCAAGAAAAGCTTAAGCCCATCAATGGCAACTTGAGAAAAAGTGAGTGAAATCCAATTCTAAAGTGAACCTACCTCCTATTTCTTCACCCTCTACCTCTTGCCAAGTTGTTTTGGGTGTTTTCTTCACAAGTTTCACAACTTGGTGAAGTTGGAGCTTGAACTTGTGCAACCTCGACATAGATCATCTTCGGCACGAAGCCGACGACCTATTCCGCCCATTTCTCCGATGAAGCCGACGATTGAGTTCGGGATTCGAGATGGACAGCGAGAGGACACCTACGTGGAGCTAAGGAAGTGGAGAACCGGATCTACAAAGGTTGTAGTCTCTCTCCTTTAGTTAAAGTGTTAACTAGTTTCGTATTTCGCCTAAACATCTAGTCTAAGATCCGTATTTGGGTTTCTCGGCACCCATAAAATTTGAAATTGGCATGGTTGATGCCTTATGAGACCTCTATAGTGTGCCTAGGAACCTTTCAATAGCCAATCGAACACAGCACAACATCAACTCCCTATACCGGGAGAGACGAATCCCCTCCTATCGCTCATTGCCTCCATGTGATTCGAGACTGTACCCAAAAGCCACCGTTTTGCACACCCTCTTGGACGTGGTAAGGTGGAAATCAAAGCACAGTGGGAATCACACAAGAATCTATGACGATCTCGGGTCCACAGACTACCCTGTACCAGTGTCACCGGAGAACTGCCATCTGACGTGTGGTATATCACCATCTGGGAGTTCTCGGCGAGTCCGTCCAGTGTACCAGTCTCCACTGAGCACCCGTACACTATCTCTGATGTCAAACACCGATGGATATGGGATCATCCATCGCCCATCATATGGGTCAAGATGCGTATACGCTAGTCTACTCTGGTGTATCGATGCCCTATCTCGATATACCCTCGGCTAGGAACAGTTATAGGATGTACTCATCGACTACCGTGGCCCCACTAGTATGATCTCATCATAGTCCCAGTAGTCGAGTACAGATCCTAAGGGCTTTATCAACATGTGAGAGTAAGACAGTAAACCAATACAAGTCAACATGTTAAGATAAAGTGAAACCAAATAGTATACTATCATGACGAGCAAGAAAGTCTTCTCTGTATATATCTAAGCATCCATCATAATATACATCATATGTACAACAATGGCCTCTAGGGCATATACATAACTAACACTGCAAAATCAAGTCGATATACAAATCATTCTCTAGCACGCATCCCAGGTTTGCGAGTTCCTCAATGAGGGTGATCATTTTGAGGACGTGCTCTCCAACAGGCGATCCTGGAGCTAACCTCATCTGGAAGAGTTTCCTTGAGGTTTCGTACCTCGCGATACGGGAGTGTTCACCATACAATTCCTTGCAATGGAGGAATATGGATACAATATCCATACTCTCGTGCTGTTTCTGGAGTTCATTATTCATGGACGCAAGCACGATACACTTAGTTCGCTCACAGTCTAGATCCCAGGTTTTGCGAACTTCCTTGTCCACAACTGAGGAATCTGGTCCTGGGATATGGGGAGGAACAGCGGTGGTAACATATGCAACTTTTTCATAAGTCAGCGCAATATTGACGTTCCTTAGCCAATCTTTATAGTTCTGCCCGGTCAGTATATTCTTTTCATGTAATAGTTTTAGTCCAGTCATGGTAGCTGCCAGAGAGAGAGAAAAGAAACACTCAGCATATGCTCTTGCAAGTTTAGATTGGTTATTAATTTATCTAAACAGGATGGCTCCCACTGTTTCCTCCAATCCTTCTTCAAAACCTAAAAGAAGAACTAGTCAGGATTTAATCACACGTCACAATACTTGCTTAACCTTTCAGCCAGGCTGGTGTTGGTACTTCGAGGGAGGTTTTCCAACACTTTCGCGAAGTTCCTTAATTAAAGAACCTCTTTTCCCTGGAGGCGTAGCCCCTCTAACACCTTTCTAGGCACCTACTTGGTTTATAGCATTGATTGTTAAGTGAGAGAAATTCCCGAGAGTAATCCTACTCATCAGTGGGATCGGGATCCAACTATCATTGCATGATGCCCTAGATGGAAGCCACTCTAGTCGTCACACTCCAGAAGGTAAGCTAAATCTGCAAGTTTCCTTTATGTTTGAAAACTCCCGATGTGATTTTTACCCCAAGCTCTTATAGACCTTGACGTAGGCCAACAAGTCATAAGACGCAAGTCAAGTTCTACCCGTCGTTGTCCTGATCAATTTGAATACATCGTACAAGCCCTTGACGTAGGCCAACAAGGTGTACGTCTGTATTAAACTAATGCATCTATCTATGCAACAAATAGGCATACACACTGCTACCATTCACTATGCTTTGATGTAGGCCAACAAGCATAGCATGAATACGATGTGCTGTCTATCTGAAACGACGGAGGGTTACGGCTGGTTTTTGGCAAAAAACCGTTAACGTAGTGAACTTGATTTGATCGAAGGAACTAAGATAGCTTTTATTAAAAGGAGTGGTTTAAGCTCCGCATTTAAAATTTGCTTTTTCAAGAAAACCAAGTGGTTTTTAGAAATTGTTCCAACGATTTAGTTTTAGGTTTTATTTTCTTTGCATTAATAATAATGCGTCCCATCTTTAACCTATCATTACAGATAACAACGAAAATACAACGTCCTCTTATGCCATTCGCATTCGCTACGGGGTCCCGTCATCACCCGTTAGATTACTTAACTAACGACAGAGCGGGGGCTGGGCTAGCGCGGGTGTAAAACATAAGCGACGTCTAAATAGCTATCATATATAGATATTGTACATTCGTCAGACGCAATAATAGGCATTCCAGATCACAGATAAACAATATTGGATTTGCAAGCAATCCGCATTTATTTTGAGCCTGCAAAGAAAGACGGATTACACAGTTGTGATGAATAGCCATTTTCCCACCCCAGACCCCTACGGGTACGGAAAACTACCCGCCAAGTACCAGAAGTGAAGCGGTCTGCCCCATAACTTCAAAATACCCGGTAGTTTGTGCACCCCACCTTGGGTCTATCCTTGGAGCAAAAAACAGTAAAAAGAAATAATACAACGGTGGCTACAACCGCAACCTGGATGTGCCCCGCAAAATAATATTACAACTTATCACATTTACATCAAATGAATTAACACAATAACCCATTACTAAAAAAAAACCCGGCTAATCACCACAACAGTCCAATACAGTTTATATACACAAACAGTTATATATAACATCACAGATATGTGCAACCCCCTGCCAACCGACATACTAGCAGTTAGGGGAGGTTTACGAACAAATAAAACATTTCACAGATATAATCAAACAAGCAAATACCGTATAATTTCGATCGATTAAACACATTTAATTTTGCTCCAATACTTCTCTGTAAATCTGAAACCTGAGCAAAAATAAAAATTACCAGAAAACACCAAATATCACAGAGAATCAACACATGAAACTTGGGATGATGAATCGTCCAAAGTGCGACGGAATCGCGGCGGATCGGTGGGATCGGCCGCGGTTCCGCGGCGCTATGGCCGATTCATGAGCCCAATTTTCTTGGGTATTCTAATACATTCATTTAGGTCATTCTGAAGATCCCTGAAAATTTTTTGGATCTCAATTAAAATTCGATAGAAAGTACATGATATCGGGGTTTTTCCGGTTTGTTTTTCCGTTCGAAATTCATACAAATTTGCAAGTGTGTTAAATATTGTTTAGCTAGGCTCTGATACCACTGTAAGTCGATGTTCAACACCCCAATACTTATGAGGAGGCGGAAATATGAATAACAATCTTGTTCTATGGCTAAACATTGAATAACCGTATGAATCGTTTGCTAAACAAGTTTTAATAAAAGCTATAGAGTTCTAAACTACTATGTTAAGAGATTATACCAAACGGTTCTAGTCCTTCGTCTTAATGTTATCTACGGCCTCTTTGTCTCTCCACGTCCTCTTCGGCTTTCCTCCGTGATAGACGATCCACCCGAGAACCCTAATCCAAGCTATAGCCTCTAAACTTGAGGTTACTTAGTTTCTCTAGTTGCTAAATAGAGTAGCTAAGGTGATGTAGAGATAGGTTATGGAGTAATTAGTCTTTCCTAATCCTTGTTCTCAACTCATGAGGGTAGGATTAGGGTTTGGTGAAGGAGAGAGAACTTGAAGAGAGAGAGTGAGAAGATGATAATGATAATTATATTAATAATGAAAAAGCTTCTCACTAGATATATGAAACATAATGAATTAAAAAGAAATGAATAATATGAGATTATTCATCATGTTTCATTAATGCAAGTGGGTGATTCATTATGTGAGTCATTAAGCATTTAATAATGCATTAATGACATGATGAATCACTCACAATGAGTCACTAAATCATTAAATGAAAATGCCACCTCTCCCTCCAAGTCACATCCTTCTAGAAGCTTCTCGGAAAATTACGAGAACGCCCCTCTCATCCGTGAAAACACGAAAAAACTTTAGACTGTATAAATTCAATAACCTGATACTAGAATTTGGCTTAAACCAAAGCCGGCTAGTAAAAACTGTCCGAATGTCGTACGTGCGTTCAAACACGTATGCGTCCGAACCTTTGTCGTAAAACCATACGACCTCTATATCTTTTCGCCCGGGTTTGGGAAATCTCTGTGTGGGACTCTAAAGACTCGACTACTACGCTGGCAGTGGGTTTAACCACAGACCGCAAGCGGCACTAGCTGTACGTAACGGTCCCCAGGTAGTTGTCGATAAGAAAGCTGATGAGGTAACCCATCTGAAATCCTACTGAGCCTGTCTGTGACAATATCCGTGCAGTCCGGTCTGTTCGTCTAAGAGTATCGTATGTATGGTCTAGGGAGGTGGTGGACGTCAGACCCCTAATAACCATACAAGTCGTGTCGGTATAGCTCAAGACCACCCGAGAATCTACTGATCAGTCTATCAGTAATTCTCAATCAGCCCTGGCCAGGGACTTATGGTAATGACCAACCGACCACAGTGCGATATCAACTCCCTATACCGGGAGAGACAAATCCCTAACAGTCGCTCACTGCCTCTACGTGGCTCGGGACTGTGCCCAACGAAAACCTGTTTGCACGACTCCTTTGAGCCGTGGTAGGGTAATAATCAAAGCACAGTAGGAACTCACACGAGACAAATGATGACCTTAAGTCAACGGACTATCTGCACACATGTCACCTGAGAACTGCTATCTGACGTTAGGTATAATACCATCCAGTCAGTTCTCGGCGAGTCCTGTCCGGTGTACTCATACCCAGTGAGCATCTGTATACAATCTTAGGTGAACACCACCAATGGTTGCGGGACCAATCCATCGCCCCTCGCCAGGGTCTAGATATGTATACACTAGTCTACTCCGGAGTATCGATGCCCAATCTCGATACTCCTGCGACCAGGGACATCTAAGGGTGTGCCTATTGACTATCCAGCTCTCACTAGTATGACTGCCATCACAACGCCGGTAGTCAGACAAACACCCTATGGGCTTTATCAACATATATATATATATAAGTACCAAGTAAAATATATCATACGTTAAGACAAAGTCAAACCAAATAGCATACTATCATATCAAGCAAGACTGTCATGTACATACATATCCCAAGCATCCTATACAATGTAGGCCTCTACGGCATATATATCCAACACTATACCGGTAGAACAGTCTTACTCAAGATGATAGTATGCTATCTGGTTTTTCTTTATCATCATGTACATGTTGATAGAGCCCATAGGATTCTTGCCTGACTACCAGCATTATGATGGTGATCATATACGTGGGAGATGGGGGTCTATAAGCACATCCTTAAATGTCCCTAGTCGTGGGAGTATCGAGACTGGGCATCGATACTCCAGTGTGGACTAGTGTATACTTATCGAGACCCCGACGAGGGGCGGTGTCCAGGTCTCACAAGCCATTGGTGTTAGTTTGTTCACATAAGAGAGTATACAGGCGCTCATTAGGTTATGAGTACACTGGACGGACTCGCCGGGAACCTGCTAGTTGGTATTATACCTATTGTCAGATAGCAGTTCCCAGGTGACATGTGTACAGGTTAGTCTGTCGACCTGAGATCGTTATTTGTCTCGTGTGAGTTCCCACTGTGCTTTGATTACTACCCTACCACGGCCCAATGGAGTCGTGCAAACAGGTTTTAGTTGGGTACAGTCCCGAGCCACATGGAGGCAGTGATCGGATCGTCGGGGATTCGTTTCTCCCGGTATTGGGGGTTGATGTCGCGTTGTGCACGGGTAGCCATCACCAGAAATCCATGGCCACGGTGGACGAGAATTACCGATCCAGGATCGATAGTTTCTCAGGTGGTGATGGGATTCATACCGACACTAAATGTCGCGTTGTCAGGGGTCTGACTTTTGTTAGTGTATATGCCCTAGGGGCCATTATTGTATCATACTAGTTTGTATATTACTTAATCGAAGCTTGGTATGTTCACAGTTATATAACAGTCTTGCTAAACATGGTAGTATGCTACTTGGTTTTTTCTATCTTAATATGTTAGTATACGTATTGATAGAGCCCTTAGGATCTTGCTTGACTACCAGCGTTGTGATGGCAGTCACACTAGTGGGGGCTGGGTAGTCTACAAGCACATCCTTTTCCAGGTCCCTAGTCATAGGATTATCGAGACAGGGCATCGATTCTCCGGAGTAGACTAGTGTGTATGCTTCTCATCCCAGTTGGGGAGATGGTCTGTCCCACAGCCGTCAGTACGTCGTACTGGAGATAGTATACTGGTGCTCGTTGGGTTACGGGTACACCGGACAGGACTCGTGGGGAACTGTTGGTTGGTATTATACCCGTCGTCAGTTAACAGTTCCCAAGTGACATGAATACAGCATAGTCCGCAGACTTGACACTGCTATTTCGCCTTGAGTGTGCCCCACTGTTCTTAGATTGCTACCCTACCACGGCTCAAAGGAGTCGTGCAAACAGGTAGCAGTTGGGTGCAGTCCCGAGCACTTGGAGGCAGTGGTGGTTAGACAGGATTCGTCTCTCTCGGTATTGGGAATTGATATCGCGCTGTGTCAGAGAGCCATTACGCAAAGTCCCTGGCCAGGGCAAGCGAGATTTACTGGTAGGTTCCAGTTGTTTCTCAGGGTGTAATGGGCTACGCTCCGACACGACTTATACCGCTATTAGAGGACTGACACATGCCGCCCCCTAGGTCCGATATGCGATAGTCTTAGACGAACAGACCGGACTGTACGGAGATTGTCACATCAGGCTCAGTAGGAGTTCGGATGTGTTTCATCATCGGCCTTCTTATCGACATCTACCTGGGGACCGTTACGTACAGCTAGTGCCGCTTGCGGTCTGTGGTTAAACCCACTGCCAGCGTAGTAGTCGAGTCTTTAGAGTCCCACACAGAGAGTTTCCCTACTCCAGGAGAAACGATATAGAGGTCGTATGGTTTTACGACAAGGGTTCGGACGCATACGCATGTTTACGCACGTACGACATTCAGACAGTTTTTACTAGCCGGCTTTGGTTTAAGCCAGATTCTAGTATCGGATTATTGGATTTAAACAGTCTAAAGTTTTTCCGTGTTTTCATGGATAGGAGGGGCATTCTCGTAATTTCGCGGGAAGCTTCTAGAAGGATGGTGACTTGAGGGTTTAGGTGGCATTTGCATTTATTGTTTTAATGACTCATTTGTGTGATTCATCCATGGAGTTAATGCATCATTTATTGATCTAATGACTCATGAGATGAATCACTCATATGAATAAATGAAGCATGGTTGTTAAATGATTTTATATTTTTATTTCATAAAAGATAATGCTTCATATATTCAAATGAGTTCATTATCTCTTCTCATTCTCATGCTCACCTTCTTTCTCCTCAAGCTCACTCTCTCTTCAAACCCTAATCCTACCACTCATGTGTTGAGACCAAGGATTAGAATAGACTAATTAATCCATAACCCTTCTCTATATCATCTAGGTACTTTGATTAGCAACTAAAGAAACCTAGTTACCTCAAGTTTAGAGGTGAAGCTTGGAGTAAAGCTCTCGGGTGGATCATCTACTACATAGAGAAGGCCGGAGAGGAGGTGGAGAACGAAAAGACGAAGGACACGGTTCATTAGGTATAATCACTTCTCAAAGTAGTTAACAACTTCTATGTTTCATGTTAGTTATAGTTTAGCAAAGATTCTTCGGTTAGTCGATGTTTACGCAAAGAACAAGATCGTTTTTTCATTTTTCCGCCTCCCAGCAAGTCGTGGGGTGTAGTACATCGACTTACACTGGTATCAGAGCCTCGCTAAACAATAATTAAATCATTAGCAAAGTCGTTACAATTTCGAACGCGAAACGAACCGGAAAAAACATCGATATCACATAGTTTCTGTCGATTTTAAAATGAGGTCTAAAAATTTTTCAGGGACCTACAGAATAACCTACAAAGAAATATAAGAACACTGAAAAAAATTGGGTTCATGAATCGGCCAAACAGCCGCGGAACCGCTGCCGATCCCACCGATCCGCCGCGGTTCCGCGGCCGAGTTGGAGCCGATTCAGCCCAAGTTTTTCCAGTGGCTCTTTAGTGATGTTTTTGTCTTTTCTGGAATGTTTATTTTCTGCTCAAGTCTCAGGTGCACAGAGAAGTTTTGGAGTAGAATCTGATATGTTTGATCGATCGAAATTATACGATGTTTGCTAATTTGATTATATCTGTGAACTGTTTAATGTGTTCGTAAACTTCCCCTAACTGCTAGTATGTCGGTTGGCAGGGGGTTGCACATTTCTGTAATGGATTTTACTGTTTGTGGTTATGAACTGTATTGGATTGTTGTGATGATTAGCCGGGGTTTGAGATGGGTTATTATATTCATTCATTCGATGTAATTGTAATATGTTGTAATATTATTTTGCGGGGCACATCCAGGTTGCGGTTGTAGCCACCGTTGTATTATTTCATTTTACTGTTTTTGCTCCTAGGATAGACCCAAGGTGGGGTGCACAAACTACCGGGTACTTTGAAGTGTTTAGTGGCCTACTCACGTTGTTGAGGGAGACCGCTTCACTTCGAGTACTTGGCAGGTAGTTTGCCGTACCCGTAGGGGTCTAGGGTGGGGTAATGGCTATTCATCACAACTGTGTAATCCGTCTTTCGTTGCAGGATCAAAAGAAACGCGGATTGCTTGCATATCCAATAATGTTCATCTGTGATCTGGAATGCCTATTATTGCGTCTGACGAATGTACAATATCTATATATGATAGCTATTTAGACGTCACTTATGATTTTCACCCGCGCTAGCCCAGCCCCCATTCTGCCGTTAGTTAAGTAACCTAACGGGTGATGACGGGACCCAGTGGCGAATGCGGATGGCATAAGAGGACGTTGTATTTTCGTTGTTTTCTGCAATGATAGGTTAATGATGGGACGCATTATTATTAATGAAAAGAAAATAAACAAAAGTTGAATCATTGGAACAATTTAAAAGAAACCACTCGGTTATTTTAAAACAGAGGATATTTTTTAATTGCGGAGTTTTAACCACTCCTTTTAAAAGCTATCAGGTTCCTTCGGTCATATGAAGTTCACTACGTTCACGGTTTCGCCAAAACCATTCGTAGCCCTCCGTCATTTCATTTGGGTATTCAGTAGTATTCAAGCTATGTATTTTGACCTAACGCCAAGGCATAGTGTTTGGTAGCTGCTGGGTATTCATTTGTTGCATAGATAGATGAACTAGTTTGGGACAGTCGTATTATCATTTTGGCCGAACGTCAAGGATATGTACGGATGGGTTCAAATTAACAAGATAATGATGGGTAGAACTTGACATGTGACTTATGACATTTTGACCTAACGCCAAGGTCATAAGAGCATGGGGCAAAAATTTATATCGGGAATTTCTAAAGAAACTGAAATTTGCAAAGAGATGCATACCATTTGGAGTTTGATGAATGTTGGTAGGATTCCTTCAGCATTATCATACGATGATATTTGGATCCCGATCCTACTGTGAGTATATGCTACCCATTAGGAGATTCGTCACTTAACGATCAATGTTATAAACCAAGTAGGTGTCGAGAAAGGTGTCAGCGGGGCTACGCCCCCAGAGAAAAGAGGTTATTTAATTAAGGAACTTCGCGAAAGCTTTGGAAAACCTCCCTCGAAGTACCGATACCGACCTGGCTGAACGGTTAAGCAAGTATTGTACAGTGAGAATAGTCCTGGCTAATTCTTCTTTTATGGTTTGAGGAAGGATTCGAGAAACAGTGGGAGCCATCCAGTTTAGATAAATTAAAAACCATTCTAAACTTGCAAGAGCATCATGCTAAAGTGTTTCTTCTCTCTCTTCTACTTGCAGCGACCCTGAAAATGACTGGACTTAAGTTACTTTTAGAGAAAAATATACTGACAGGGCCAAACTATAAAGATTGGCTGCGGAATGTCAAAATGGCTTTGACCTATGACAAATTGGGGTATGTCCTCACCGCTAAGACACCTGCAGTCCCAGGTCCCAAATCCAGTAATGCGGATAAGGAAATCCGCAAAACCTGGGAGTATGATTGCGCGAAGGCCAAGTGCATCGTGCTTGCCTCGATGAACAATGAACATCAGAGGAGGCACTAGGATATGGATCTTGATGCCATATTTCTCCATACAAAGGAACTTTATGGAGAGCAATCTCGTATAGCAAGATACGAGACCTCAAAGAACTTGTTTCGAGCGAGGTTGGCCGTCGGATCATCGGTAGGAGAACATGTCCTAAAGATGATTGGCTATATAGAAGAGCTCGCAGACCTTGGGATGACTTTGGATAATGAGCTCTATACAGACCTAATTCTCCAGTCCCTTCCTTCCACCTACGCCCAGTTTATTCTGAATTTCAACATTCAAAGAAAAGAAGTTGAACTTTCAGAACTCCTTAACATGTTGAGGAGTGTAGAGGGCACCTTGCAGAAGGCAAGGGAAACACCCGCTATATTTGTTAGCGGTGCTTCTTCTTCCGGGTCCAAGGCTAGGGACAAAGGAAAGAAGAAGAAGGCCGCCACCAAACCTAGAGGAGGTGTTAGTAAGGTGGGAGCAAAGGGAAAGAAAAAGTTTGCGGTACCAGTAGTGGCCCAGGATGAGTGCTTCCATTGTCATAGGAAAGGGCACTGGAAGAAAGACTGCAAGGCGTGGAACGCCAAGAACCAGGAACCGAAGCAAGCTGTGGCTTCGACTTCAGGTGTGTTTGTAATTGAGAATTGTCTTTCAATCAACTCTACTTCCTAGGTATTGGATACCGGATCAGGATCTCATATATGCAATTCATTGCAGGCACTGAGAAACCGTAGAGTGCTGAAGGATGGTGATATGACCCTGATGGTTGCTAACGGAGCTAGCGTGGGAGCTGTGTCCGTAGGGGATTATCACCTGGGATTGACGAGTGGACACATTTTGGTTTTACATAACTGTTTTTGTGTACCTAGCTTAACGTGTAATATCATATAAGTTTCCTTGTTATCAAATAAAGGTTTTGATTTCACGTTTGTAAGTGACGTTGTTAACATCCACCTTAATCATAGTTTGATTGGGACCGGTACACTGGATAACGGTATATATGTCTTAAACCAACTCTAGATTTTCAATGTCCAGAACACACTAAAAAGAAAGTCTCCAGATTTAAATAAAGCTTTCTTATGGCATTGTAGACTAGGTCACATCAATGAGACAAAGTTAACTAAGTTACACAGAGAAGGAATTTGGACTCGTTCGAATATCAAACTTATGCCACTTGTCAATCATGTCTCAAAGGAAAGATGACAAAGACTCTATTCACTAGATATGGAGTAAGAGCGAGCGAGCTCTTAGGACTCATACACAGCGATGTATGTAGTCCAATGTCTACACATGCAAGAGGTGGTTTTTCCTATTTCATTACTTTTACGGATGATTACTCAAGGTACGGATTCATTTATCTGATGAAACATAAATCCGAGGCTTTTGAGAAATTCCAAGAGTATAAGAATGAAGTAGAAAACCAAACCGGAAAAAGTATCAAGACACTAAGATCTGAGCGAGGTGGTGAATACTTAAGTGCCGAGTTCCAAGGTTACTTAAAAGAGAAAGGAATTCTTTCTCAGCTTACTCCTCCATACACTCCACAGCATAACGGTGTATCGAAGAGACGGAATCGAACCCTATTGGATATGGTACATTCCATGATGGGTAATGCTGAGTTACCGCGATCTTTCTGGGGTTATGCGCTAGAATCAGCGGCATATCTTTTGAACATAGTTCCTACCAAGACTGTGCCTACCACGCCATATCAGATGTGGAGTGCGAAGAAACCATATCTTCAGTATCTGAAGATATGTGGATGTCCAGCTTTTGTTAAAAAGCAGCATGTGGACAAGCTCGAGGCACGATCAGTAAAGTGTAAGTTTGTGGGATATCCAAAGAACTCCAGGGGGTATCTATTCTATTACGCAGAAGAACAAAAGGTTTTTGTTTCTCGAAATGCCCATTTTCTAGAACATCAGTTTTTAGAAAAGGAAACAAGTGGGAGCGAAATAGAACTGGAAGAAATTCCAGAACCACAAACTACTACTGAAAGTTTGGTAGAACCAGTAGTTCAGGTAGAACAGGACATTCCCACACCCCTCCGCAGGAGTAGTAGGCCGTATCATCTGCCTGAGAGATACTACGGTTTTCTCATAGATGGGGATAGAGAGGATTGCATCATTGATGATGATGGACCTACTAGCTTCCAGCAGGCCATCCAGAGCGGAGACTCGGTACGATGGCTAGATGCAATGCGGACCGAGATGGAGTCCATGTACACCAACAAAGTATGGACTTTGGACTTTGCTCCAGATGGGGTAAAACCCATAAGATGCAAATGGATCTTCAAGAAAAAGATTGGTGTAGATGGACAGGTGGAAACCTATAAGGCTAGACTTGTTGAAAAGGGTTTTCGTCAAAGACCTGGTTTGGACTATGACGAAACTTTTTCTCCAGTGGCTATGCTCAAATCCATTCGGGTCCTTCTTGCTATTGCTGCCTTCCATGATTATGAAATCTGGCAGATGGATGTAAAGACGGCTTTTCTGAATGGTAATTTAGAAGAGTGCGTCTATATGGATCAGCCAGAAGGTTTCAATCAGAGTGGGAGCAGCGGGAAAGTATGCAAGTTGCTTAAGTCCATTTATGGACTAAAGCAGGCATCACGGAGTAGGAACATCTGTTTTGATGAAACGGTCAAAGAATATGATTTTATCAAAAATCCAGATGAACCATGTATATATAGTAAAGTTGTAGCACGAACTGTCGTATTCCTCGTCTTGTACGTGGATGACATTCTATTGATAGGAAATGACATTCCTATGCTACAATCTGTCAAAGGATTCTTGTCACACAGGTTCTCCATGAAAGACCTGGGTGATGCCTCTTACATTCTGGGGATCCGAATCTATCGTGATAGATCCAAGAGGATGTTGGGACTTTCGCAGCCAGGTATATCAACACTATACTGAAAAGATTCAGTATGGAAGATTCTAAGCGCGGTAATCTACCGGCTTGTCACGGAATCACCCTATCCAAAGAGATGTCTCCCAAGACTGATTTGGAAAGGGATCGCATGTCGATTATACCTTACGCTGCTGCGGCAGGCTCTATAATATACGCGATGTTGTGCACCAGACCAGATGTAGCTTACGTACCGACCGTGGTAAGCCGGTATCAGTCTGACCCAGGGGAGAAGCACTGGATAGCAGTAAAGAACATTCTCAAGTACCTGAGAAGGACTAAGGAGATGTTCTTGGTTTACGGCGGAAAAGACCTCAAGATGGAGGCCTTTGCTGATTCCGGCTTCCAGAGTGATAAGGACGATTCAAAGTCCATGTCAGGTTATGTCTTTACCCTCAATGGAGGGGCGGTGTGCTGGAAGAGTTCCAAGCAGGACACCGTTGCTGACTCGACGATGGAAGCGGAGTATATTGCTGCTTACGATGCCGCAAAAGAAGCGGTCTGGATGAAGAAGTTCCTAACAGAACTTCAGGTGGTTCCTACCATTGTTGATCCAATACCTCTGTATTGCGAAAACAACGGAGCTATAGCTTTAGCGAAGGAACCAAGGTCCCATCAGAAGTCCAGACACATCTTAAGGCGGTATCACCTGATCAGGGAGATCATAGATCGCCGGGAGATCGAGGTCCGGAGAGTTTCTACTGAAGAGAACATTGCTGATCCATTCACAAAGGCCCTACCTCAGATTCAGTTCAAGAGGCTACTCGAGATCATCGGTCTTCGATATGCCAGTATATGGCCTTAGTGCAAGTAGGAGATTGTTAATGTATATGCCCTGGGGGCCATTATTGTATCATACTAGTTTGTATATTACTTAATGGAATCTTGGGATGTTCACAGTTATATAACAGTCTTGCTAAACATGCTAGTATGCTACTTGGTTTTTTCTATCTTAATATGTTAGTATACGTATTGATAGAGCCCTTAGGATCTTGCTTGACTACCAGCGTTATGATGGCAGTCACACTAGTGGGGGCTGGGTAGTCTACAAGCACATCGTTTTCCAGGTCCCTAGTCGTAGGATTATCGAGACAGGGTATCGATACTCTGGAGTAGACTAGTGTGTACGCTTCTCATCCCAGCTGGGGAGATGGTCTGTCCCACAGCCGTCAGTACGTCGTACTGGAGATAGTATACAGGTGCTCGTTGGGTTACGGGTACACCGGACATGACTCGCGGGGAACTGTTGGTTGGTATTATACCCGTCGTCAGTTAACAGTTCCCAGGTGACATGAGTACAGCATAGTCCGCAGACTTGACACTGCTACTTCGCCTCGAGTGTGTCCCACTGTTCTTAGATTGCTACCCTACCACGGCTCAAAGGATTTGTGCAAACAGGTAGCAGTTGGGTGCAGTCCCGAGCACTTGGTGGCAGTGGCGGTTAGACAGGATTCGTCTCTCCCGGTATTGGGAGTTGATATCGCGCTGTGTCAGAGAGCCATTACGCAAAGTCCCTGGCCAGGGCAAGTGAGATTTACTGGTAGGTTCCAGTTGTTTCTCAGGGTGTAATGGGCTACGCTCCGACATGACTTATACCGCTATTAGGGGACCGACGCTTGCCGCCCCTAGGCCCGATATACGATAGTCTTAGACGAACAAACCGGACTGTACGGAGATTGTCACATCAGGCTCAGTAGGAGTTCAGATGGGTTTCCTCATCGGCCTTCTTATCGACATCTACCTGGGGACCGTTACGTACAGCTAGTGCCGCTTGCGGTCTATGGTTAAACCCACTGCCAGCGTGGTAGTCGAGTCTTTAGAGTCCCACACAGAGAGTTTCCCTACTCCAGGCGAAACGATATAGAGGTCGTATGGTTTTACGACAAGGGTTCGGACGCATACGCGTGTTTACGCACGTACGACATTCAGACAGTTTTTACTAGCCGGCTTTGGTTTAAGCCAGATTCTAGTATCGGATTATTGGATTTAAACAGTCTAAAGTTTTTCCGTGTTTTCACGGATAGGAGGGGCGTTCTCGTAATTTCGCGGGAAGCTTCTAGAAGGATGGTGACTTGAGGGTTTAGGTGGCATTTGCATTTATTGTTTTAATGACTCATTTGTGTGATTCATCCATGGAGTTAATGCATCATTATTGATCTAATGACTCATGAGATGAATCGCTTATATAAATAAATGAAGCATGGTTGTTAAATGATTTTATATTTTTATTTCATAAAATATAATGCTTCATATATTCAAATGAATTCATTATCTCTTCTCATTCTCATGCTCACCTTCTCTCTCCTCAAGCTCACTCTCTCTTCAAACCCTAATCCTACCACTCATGTGTTGAGACCAAGGATTAGAATAGACTAATTAATCCATAACCCTTTTCTATATCATCTAGGTACTTAGATTAGCAACTAAAGAAACCTAGTTACCTCAAGTTTAGAGGTGAAGCTTGGAGTAAAACTCTCGGGTGGATCATCTACTACATAGAGAAAGCCGGAAAGGAGGTGGAGAACGAAAAGACGAAGGACACGGTTCATTAGGTATAATCACTTTTCAAAGTAGTTAACAACTTCTATGTTTCATGTTAGTTATAGTTTAGCAAAGTTTCTTCGGTTAGTCGATGTTTACGCAAAGAACAAGATCGTTTTTTCATTTTTCCGCCTCCCCGCAAGTCGTGGGGTGTAGTACATCGACTTACAACTTTATCCACCCCTTAGACTCGATATGCGATACTCTTAGACGAACAGACCGGACTGTACGGATATTGTCACTGTCAGGCTCAGTAGGGGTTCAGGATGAGTTTGCTCGTTGGCCTCCTTTTCGCTCAATACCTGGATAGCCGTTACGTACAGCTAGTGCCGCTGACGTGCTTGTGGTTAAACTCACTACCAGCATATTGACGAGTCTTTAGAGTGCCACAAAGAGGGTTTTCACGGTTCAGACGATATGGTGTAGATGACGTATGTTGGTACATACAGGTGTCCGATTATATGTGTACAGGCTACACAGACTTTAATTAGACGGTTGATAATACTAGCGGCTTAAGATTAAGCCGGATTATTAAATCAGGTTTTGATTTAATAATTTATATATATGTATTTATATATATGTATTCTAGTATTATTGTTCACTATTCATTTTCTCTCTTGGCTATTCGTATTTTTATACGAATACGCGTATATGTATTTCGATACGTGTACAGGGTTGCATTCCGTATTTATACGGAATAGCTTCTAGAAGATGGCCACCTCATTATTGGATTTTCGGCTGCTTCCCTTTGCTTCACCTCCCGAGTTAGAAAATCAATTAAGAAATGAGGTGGAGGGTGAGTTAGCATGAGCATGGGTCAAGACATGTAGAGGTATGGCTTGCAATTGTTTATTGCAAAATTGTGGAGATATTTTGTGAGTGTGTGCATGGGAGAGAGCGGGGGGAGGGGGCAGCCACAAATTTTGGGGGCTTGCTCATTTGTATTCTCCACTGGATTTCTTCACTTGCTTCATGGTTCATTACACTCTGATTCTCACTTGGAGACTTACCACATTTTTTCTTTAGTTGCTCATGTTAGTGTGATATGCCCTAGAGGCCATTATTGTATAGTACTAGTTTGTATATTACATTTTGGAAGCTTGGGATATATATACACAGATTTATAGCAGTCTTGCTCGATATGGTAGTATGCTACTTGGTTTGTATCTATCTTAATATGTGTATATGTTTCTTTTGACGTATCACTAATACATATTGATAAAGCCCTTAGGATCTTTGCTTGACTACTAACGTTGTGATGGCAGTCACACTTGTGAGGGTTGGGTAGTCTACAAGAACATCCTTATACAGGTCCCTAGTCGTAGGATTATCGAGACAGGGCATCGATACTCCAGAGTAGACTAGTGTGTACGCTTCTCATCCCAGTTAGGGAGATGGTCTGTCCCACAGCCATCGGTACGTAGGTACTGGAGATAGTATGCAGGTGCTCATTAGGTTATGAGTACACTGGACAGGACTCATTGGGAACTGTTGGTTGGTACTATACCTATCGTCAGTTAACAGTTCCCAGGTGACATGAGTACAGCTTTGTCCGTTGACTTGACACTGTCACTTTGCCTCGAGTGTGTTCCCACTGTTCTTAGATTACTACCCTACCACGGCTCTATTGAGTCGTACAAACAGGTAGTAGTTGGGTGCAGTCCCGAAGCCCTTGGAGGCAGTGACGGTCAGACAGGATTCGTCTTTCCCGGTATTGGGGGTTGATATCACGCTGTGTCTAGGAGAGCCATTACACAAAGTCCCAGGCCAGGGCAAGCGAGATTTACTGGTAGTGTTTCCAGTAGTTTCTCAGGGTGTTCTGGGCTGCACTCCAACACGACATGTACTTCTATTAGGGGTCTGACGTTTACCGCCCCCTAGGCCCGACATGCGATACTCTTAGACGAACAGACCGGACTGTACGGAGATTGTCATATTCAGGCTCAGTAGGAGTTCGGATGGGTTCAGCTCATCGGTCTTCTTATCGGCGTCTACCTGGGGACCGTTACATACAGCTAGTACCGCTTGCGGCCTGTGGTTAAACCCACTGCCATGTAGTGTCGAGTCTTTAGAGTCCCACACAGAGGGTTGTTCACTTTTGGGGGAAACGAGATAGAGGTCGTATGGTTTTGCGACAGGGTTCGTTCACATATGCGTAGTTGTGCGTGTTCGGTGTTCGGGCAGTTGATACTAGTGGGCTTTGGTTTAAGTCAGATCCTAGTATTTAGTTTTGGGTTGTTTCGGTCTCATTGTATTTGTGTTCCTCGTAGCACGGATGCGGGTGTGTATACACAATTGACAGAGGCAGAGGAACCTCATTAGGGTTTTGACCATTGACTTGATTAAAACCATAATGAGATAGAGGAAATTGATTAATGAGTTTTAATTAGAAATAATTGTATCATGGTTAATTGGTTTGACCATTTGAATTTGTTGACCGATGTTGAATTAGATATTTTTGTGAGCATGCTTAGCATTAATTGTGACATGATAATGGTCAAATCAACATCAACCATGACAATTTATCCTAATTAAAATTATCGTTATTCTTTTTCATCATATGAGAGCTATCTCCTCATTCTATCATGATACATTCTCTCTTTTGCTATCTCTCTCCTCTTCCTCTCTCAAGGCTATCTTGTTTCATGAGTTGAAAATCAAGAGCTTTGTGAGATCTAACCACTAAAACAACTCTCTACTCACTCTAGGGTTCTTATTCTAGCACATTAAGCACCTTAGTTACTTCAAGATAGAGGTTGGAGCTCAAGGTAGAGGCCTTCGGGTGGATCTTTCTTTGGCAAAGAGAAGGCGGTGAGGAGGAGCCATCTACACAACTCCAAAGAGCTCACAACAAGGAGAAGCAACACAAGAAGAGACGGAGTTCAAGCTTTTGGTATAATCTCTTAACCTAGTAGTTAAATCTCCATATAGTTTGTTAGTTTTTGTTTAGCAAAGATCCTTCATGATTAGTATATATTTCTTTCAAAGAAAAATTCGATTTTTACCTATTCCTCCTCCCCGAAAGTACCGGGGTGGGTAACATAGACTTACAATGGTATCAGAGCCTAGCTAAACAACAACTAACATGTTAGCAAAGTCGTTAGAACTTCGATCACGGAAAAAATCCCGAAAACACACCAAAACTTGTATTTTCTGTCGATTTTGAAAACATGCCTAAAAATATTTTCAGTGACATGAAAAATACAAGCAGGCTTTTTAGAGAAAACTGAAGAATTTTAGGCGCCTGAATCGGTCATAAGATCGCGGATCCGCGGCCGATCCAAGCGATCCGCTGCGGATCCGCGGCCGAGTCAACTCGGCCGCGCACCAAAATTCTTCTGGGGTTCTTGATTGAACTATTTTCTGACGTGTATATGTAAAAAGTATCGACAATCAAAAAATTATATTGACCGCAATCAAACTACGGTGTCGGATGTAGTTTGTAGTGAGTGCGGATCGTCCACAGGTATTGCACGATTCGTTTGTATTAATACGTTTGAAATGAAATGTTAAGCAACAATAAACGAAAACATGATTCAAGAGTTTTGATTTTCGTGTGTCACTATTCTATTCAAGAATCAAGAAAAAGATAAACAGTCAAGAATCGGTGTATCGATGATATTTCCAATCAACAATCAAGAATCTAAAAGAGGCTCGTAAGAATCGATCGATTCTATAGACGTGATGTAATCTAAAGATATCGTGTTCTTGTCCTTAGAAGGATTGATACTAGATCGATGATCATCGACAAGAGTTAAGGTTTTCTCGTGAAACTAGGGTTTCATCTTATCCCTAGTCGTGTTGTCGATATCATTCACATTCTAGCCTCTAGCAATTTCAAGAAACGATCCTAACTCCCCCATTTTGAACGATGTCAATCAAGAAAGCATCGAAGCAAAATGGGTTGTCGGTTCTTGAACTTGCTAGGGTTTACAAAACTTGTAGGAATCAAGAATCGATTAAAGCTATGTTACATCATCTTTCTATTGACCGTCTCGACTCCTCGACGAGCGGAGTTTTATTCACACATCACCACACATAAAAGATTGACAAATTGTAAAGATATCATGATGCGGAAATTAAAGAAAACAAGATAAAAGAATATCACCTTTATTTATCTCAACAATTTTGATTACATTTGCTTCAAGAACTACAAGAAGAAGAATCTAGATTGTTGATCGGGCGTCGCTCGGCTTCATGAGTCGTGGATCGGCTCGGATCGCTTGCTCCGTTGAAGATCGGCTCCGCTCCTAAAGATTGTCGGGCTTCTTGCTTAATGGGTACTCGGGATTCTTGATGTTGGCTTGGATTAGGGTTAGGGTTTCCTACAAGCTCTCTCACTAAACTTGAGGAAGAGGGGATGAAGAAAGAGATAGATTTTTCTAAGCTTTCCAAAAGATTGAATAATCCTTGATCCTTGAGTTTAGGGTCTATTTATAGAACTCCCAAACCCTAGGTCTAGGTTTGAATTGGAACTTTCCCTCCCAAAGTTTGTTGAAAGAGTTTGTTAGGAATTAGCTTAGGGTTTAAGCTAGGGTTTAGGGAAAGTTCTAGAATGATTAGGCTAGTTAAGGTGTTTGCTGATCTGGTAGAAGTATCTGGAGTCTTCTGGAAACTGGGATGTCTTTCTGAGCAGTGGGCCCTAGTACAGGAGTTGTGGTGCAATTTTGACTTGATGACGTCACCAATGAGCCGCGCTTCCGCGGCACAAGAAGGCTATGGCCGCGGATACGCGGCTCCTTGATGGGCTTGGGCTTTCATTCTTCTGTTGTGGGCTTGTACTGTAGTGTGGGTCTTCATTTGATGTTTTGATTTGTGTTTTCCCTTCTGTGTTGATACCAGATTTGAGTTTAGTTGAGTTGACGTATCTTTTGAGCGGTGTAATGATCGAGCAAGCTTTCCTTTTCCTGCACAGACTTCGAAACAAGGGTTGCAAGATATAGAAAATATTCCATGTAATGAAATGCAGTCAATTTCCCTAGAAATGCCGGTTTTAAGGTCGAATACATGTAATCTGATATTTTGCGACCAATTTGCTAATATGTGAATTATGAATACCGTACACTTCTATATGTATGCAGATGATATGGAAATTGCCGGTTAAAATATGCAATATTTTCGACTGATCAAATACCCCCAAACTTAATTTCGATCGTCTCGAGCGAATGTTTTATTAAAAAGAGAAGGAGAAAATAAAGAAAGAGAAAAACTAACTAGCACACTTTCGTAGGCAACACGATTGCACTGAGCACGTGCAACAAGCCTTTAAACCTCTAGGTGTCCCTAGTAGGAGGAGTGTTGTCTCCTGAGGGTTTTCAGCGGATTGCACCCACAAAATCCAATAATAAAAGAAAGATCATGAATATTACATTTAAAGAAAAGAATTGTAAAAGAAAAGCCTTGAAAATTAGGGTTTCCAACTAAGCTAGCTTTTCGGTTGTCATGAGCCCTATCTTAATGGTCATGAAAAGATGTCAGAAATCACGTCCTCCCTCAATAAAACATCGTCTTATTCTTCATTCCTATCTTTATTCCAAATATCGATCATATCACCCTGCGTGTGTGTAAAGACATCCCTACACCCGGAGAATTCAATTCAAGCTATCATACTCTTGCTCATCAGCCTCAGTACTTTTTGATAAACGAGATTGCTTACACACTTTCATGCGACCGTTAATACTTCTTGAGGTACTAACCGACCGATTACTAATGTGCTTGCTAACTTGGTGTATTTTCCTAGTCTTGCACCACCTCAGGCATAGCAGTGACTCCCAGACCAGTTGACCTTAGGGCACTAGGTGAAGAAGCACCCTTGCTATATATTTTTTTATTTCCCTTGGTGATAACAAAACCAGTGTCTATTTTTCTCACCACTTTCAAAATATTTTTTTTTCATACTTTTGGCTTTAAGACAAGAGCATTTCAAGGTATCCTCTACTATCCCAGGCTTCAAGACGTGTGTAAGTGCGAATAGCAGGGTAGCAACGTTCAAAATGTTTGGCTTCCAGAATAGAAACTATTTTTCAGACTTATTTTTATCCTCAGATTAGTAACGTCTTTCATCTTACTAACCCTTGGGACAACGGCTCATAACTACTTATTACTAGTTCGTATAAGAAAACTTTTAATTTTCTTAGTTTTCTTAAATTTTTCTAATCTCATGGATGTAATTTTTCACTATCTAAACTTTTATTATCTTATTTATGTACAAAAAATATTTTTATAATTTTGAAAATTTTTAAATTTTTATAGGTTTTTTTTGAAAAAAAATGTTTTGTGCTTATGCAATGTATGATGCAAATGATGCGAAAATAAGCACAAACCTCCCCCAAACTTGTTTTCAACAGTGTCCTCACTGTTGCCTTCCGCGAAATCTCGAAAAACCTGTAAGCTTGGGAGGAATTTATTAGTGGGGGAAAAATATTTAAGTGAAGATCCTCCCCTAAACTTATTTTTGGCTCATCACTTTGTAAAAATTCTTTTTAGGAGCCAGAAAAAATTATACCCCCCCAAACTTGAGTTATGCAATGTTAATCTTTGAAAATCACAAGTGGGGGTCAAAAATCAGTGGTCGATGCCAAGCTTTGCAAAGACCGAAAGTTAACACCAACCATTCGAAAATTTTATCAATGCAGTACTCGGGTTGGTGGAAGAAGAAGTGGGGAAAAGGTAAGTGGTGGGAGAGAATGTGTGTGCGTCTCATTTTGGAGAGACGATGCAGTGAATGTGATGGATAACTCGCATTCTTTTTACATTTCAGAAGAAGGGGTGGAGGTTCAATTCCATTGATTTGGACATGATTCGTCTCAACACCCGTGCTTTTTAGAAATGCGAGTTCATTAGCGAAGATCTCCTCAAAAGTTTCATCTATACCCCGAAGAATAATGTCATCACAATGTGCGGGGTGATCTTCAGACTCTAAAAGCAGTTCATAATCAGTGTTAGTTGTTGACTCGGACATCTTGATGGAAGAGTCCGTATGTGTATGATACATAGTTGGGTCAAACAATAACGTATGAAAAGAGTCAAGATCAGTATCAGGAGGATCATTAAATTCGCTGCTGTCGACATCCATTAAGTCGACAGAACAGACCTGAGCAGTAGGTTCGGAGGGTACACTTCCTAACTTGTAAATGTTCATCTCAATTGTCCTGTTCCCGAAGGATAAGGTCATAGAACCGTTACGACAATTGATGATAGCATTGGAAGTGGCCAAAAATGGGCGACCTAAAATCACCGGAATTTGATTCCGTGAGTTCGCTACAGGCTGTGTATCAATTACAATAAAGTCTACAGGGAAGATAAATTCCCCGATTTTTATTAACACATCCTCTAGTTCACCCCTAGGTCTGGTAATTGATCGGTCAGCCATCTGTAGAGTGCATGGAGATGGTTTCAACTCTCCGATCCCTAACTGCTCATAAACTGAGAAAGGAAGCAGGTTAACACATGCCCCAAGATCTAGTAGAGCACGGTTAATGTGTTTCTCCCCAATAGAGATGGAAATCGTAGGATATCCAGGATCCTTACGTTTCCTCGGTAATTGCTGGGGGAAAGCTGTGTCTACTGTTTTTGCCATGAATATCTTCTTGGGCATTTGTTTCTTCCTCTTTCTAGTGCAAAAATCTTTAAGAACTTTTGCGTATGCAGGGACTTGTTGGATAGCATCTAGAAGAGGGATATTGATGTTAACCTGTTTAAACATCTCAGTGATCTTCTCCATCTGTGGACTTGGTGTGTTAGCCCTTAACCGATTAGGGTAAGGTGCTTTAGCAATAAGCGCTGGGTCCATCATAGGAGAAGGAAGTGTGTGTGGAACCGATCCCAGAATAGAAGTGGGAATCGTCCGAGGAGGGGTAAAAGAGGTGGGCTGTAGTGGCGAGCCTTTTGGGAAATGGAGAATCGGCTCGGAAGAAGATGGTAGGGTAGAAGAACTGGGGTCAGAAGTGTGTGTGTGTGGAAAGGTCTCAGCCGGGGTGTTGATATGATTTTCAGTATCATCAACTTCTTCCCCAACATGATTGTCAAGCACTCTTCTAGATCTCAACGTGGTGATTGCATTCACATGATGTGAATAACCAGGATTTGGTAAGGATTGAGCTGGAAGTTTCCCTTTCTCCCTTGCATTCATTTCGGCTTTTAATCGTGCAATTTCTTCTTCCATTGATTTAATACTCTCGTTTTGGGACGCAGAGTTTTTCTTCATGTCATCGACGGAAGATTTCATTTCAGCCGAAACTTGCATGATATTTGTTAAGATCAAATTCATGTATTGTGCAAAAGAAAAGGATTCATCAGTTCCGGTCAACTGTAAAGGACTAGATAGTGCAGGTGTGTTGACCTGATTTTGAAAATTATGTGCTTGAAAGGGGTGCTGACTTAATTGAAGTTGTGGCTGCTGTTGTGGTGGAGGGACCCTTTGGAAATTGTTTTGGTTTGGAACCGTGTTTTGTGATTGTGATTGGTTCCAAGCAAAATTAGGGTGATTCCTCCAACCCTGATTATATGTGGAAGAAAAAGGATCGTTTCGAGGTCTTTGAAATGCGGCATTGGTATGCTCACGACCTTGAAATGGACATTCCTCCGTCAAGTGAGACGGATCAGAACAGCACCCACAAACAGTTTTGGGGAGTGATACCGGGTTTAGGGAGGCTGCAGAAAATTTGTGTTCCATAGCGTCGAGCTTCTTTTGCATTGCTGCCATTTCTGCTCGAACACCTATGGACACATCTATTTGGTGTACGCCACCCCTATTCAATGGTTGGGTTCCACTCTCCCACAGTAGTGATTTTTCAGCGAACTCTTCTAAGTATCGCCAAGCTTCCCCATCATCCTTAGTCATAAATGTACCTTGACATATGTTTTCAAGGCTCTGTTTAGTGCTAGGGTTACTGCCCTCATATATGATTCGGCAAAGCTCCCATCTCGGGATGCCGTGATGAGGACATTGAACCAATAGATCCTTGAAACGTTCAAAGTATTTTGAAAATGGTTCGGTAGGGAGCTGGGCAAATTGGTTTAGTTCGCTACGGATTCGAGCCGTCTTTTGGATTGGGTAAAATTTCTTAAGGAATGCAGCGACGAATTCTTCCCAATTCGTAATAGAATGTGCGGTAGTGTTAAATAGCCACTTCTCGGCTATGTCGCACAATGTAAATGGAAGAAGTCGTAGACGCATCGCATCCACTGAAAGTTGTGACGTACCCATCATTGCGCATACATTTTCAAATTTGGTAATGAAAACGTAAGCGTCCTCGGTCTCGAGTCCGTGGTATTTGGGTAAAAGATTGATATACTGGGGCTTAATTTCAAAGTTATCCCCATTGGCTGGTGGTGTGGATAAGCAGGTCGAAAGAGGACCTCTACGTGGATAACATCTTTCCTGGAGAGAAATGTGGGGAGGATTCTGCGCACCAACGGACGGTGGCAGATTAGGGTTAAAGAAGTTTGATGGATTCGGGTCCATCGGTGTGAGTGTGGTAGTAGGTAAAGAAAAGGTAAATGGAGAATTATCGACTTCGGAGTCGATAAAGGGTACGCGGACTAAACGGGCACTAGAATCCCGTGTCCAGCCTATCTTGTACTAAAAAGGGTTAGTACAAGTGGCAGCGTGAATTTATAATTAGGGGTAAATGAATGCGGTGTTTGCTTTTGAAAAAGGGACGGATTTTGAAAAAAATGATGCAACAAACCAAATGCAGCACACAAACCCTAGAATCTAATGGTCACCTAGGTCCGGCTCTAGACCGCTCCTAACTGCCAAAAGACAAGTCGCGGGATAGAATCCTCCACTGCCTCTTTGTCCTCCTGTGGCCGGATGAGTGCCAGGTAAGTGGGAAGGTACTCCACTACGTAAGTAGTGGGCCTAATTAAAAACCACTAGCCTTAGACACACTCGCCTTAGGCACCACAAGAAAACGCGGATAAGCAATGAATTACCCACGGCCCTCTCTTGTCCTAAATGAGCGCGACAGTCCTTAGAGTCATCTCTAGATTTCTTTTAGTTAATGTGGGTCAATGCGGATGCAGGTTTGGTGATTTTCGGGGCCTGGGAAGGGTAATGAAATCCCCACCTAATTTGGATTTGGCCGTGCCCCTTAAATTCCGTATTTAGAATGCAAAACAACCAAGAAAAACAAAATCACGCACAATTTCAATTTGCTTTTGCGGCGCAGCGATTATTTGCAAAGAATCCTGCAGAAAAGATTAGTTGGAGCTAAAAAGGGAGAGGGGAGAGAGCAAGAAAGTACCTGCACTGAAAATTTTTCAGAGATCCCTCAATGATGCCGCGTTTCCGCCGCAATGACCATGTATATGCCGCTTTTCCGCGGTCCCACAGTGAGATCACTGTACAACACTTCAACAGATGCTTGCTGTTGCTTCCCTATGTTCTCTGGTATTTTCCAAATATTTTTATCACAGCACAGAATGCTCCAGATCACCTTGCAATCAATCACAACACATGTATAAGAGTTTGTACGAATTTTGATTTCAAGAAGTAAAATGTAATAATTCTTTCAATTCAAACTAAAAAATGTAAACGAATTAGCGCGTAATCCCCGGCAACGGCGCCATTTTGATTGAACTATTTTCTGACGTGTATATGTAAAAAGTATCGACAATCAAAAAATTATATTGACCGCAATCAAACTACGGTGTCGGATGTAGTTTGTAGTGAGTGCGGATCGTCCACAGGGATTGCACGATTCGTTTGTATTAATACGTTTGAAATGAAATGTTAAGCAACAATAAACGAAAACATGATTCAAGAGTTTTGATTTTCGTGTGTCACTATTCTATTCAAGAATCAAGAAAAAGATAAACAGTCAAGAATCGGTGTATCGATGATATTTCCAATCAACAATCAAGAATCTAAAAGAGGCTCGTAGGAATCGATCGAGTCTATAGACGTGATGTAATCTAAAGATATCGTGTTCTTGTCCTTCGAAGGATTGATACTAGATCGATGATCATCGACAAGAGTTAGGGTTTTCTCATGAAACTAGGGTTTCATCTTATCCCTTGTTCTGTTGTCGATATCATTCACATTCTAGCCTCTAGCAATTTCAAGAAACGATCCTAACTCCCCCATTTTGAACGATGTCAATCAAGAAAGCATCGAAGCAAAATGGGTTGTCGGTTCTTGAACTTGCTAGGGTTTACAAAACTTGTAGGAATCAAGAATCGATTAAAGCTATGTTACATCATCTTTCTATTGACCGTCTCGACTCCTCGACGAGCGGAGTTTTATTCACACATCACCACACATAAAAGATTGACAAATTGTAAAGATATCATGATGCGGAAATTAAAAAAAACAAGATAAAAGAATATCACCTTTATTTATCTCAACAATTTTGATTACATTTGCTTCAAGAACTACAAGAAGAAGAATCTAGATTGTTGATCGGGCGTCGCTCGGCTTCATGAGTCGTGGATCGGCTCGGATCGCTTGCTCCGTTGAAGATCGGCTCCGCTCCTAAAGATTGTCGGGCTTCTTGCTTAATGGGTACTTGGGATTCTTGATGTTGGCTTGGATTAGGGTTAGGGTTTCCTACAAGCTCTCTCACTAAACTTGAGGAAGAGGGGATGAAGAAAGAGATAGATTTTTCTAAGCTTTCCAAAAGATTGAATAATCCTTGATCCTTGAGTTTAGGGTCTATTTATAGAACTCCCAAACCCTAGGTCTAGGTTTGAATTGGAACTTTCCCTCCCAAAGTTTGTTGAAAGAGTTTGTTAGGAATTAGCTTAGGGTTTAAGCTAGGGTTTAGGGAAAGTTCTAGAATGATTAGGCTAGTTAAGGTGTTTGCTGATCTGGTAGAAGTATCTGGAGTCTTCTGGAAACTGGGATGTCTTTCTGAGCAGTGGGCCCTAGTACAGGAGTTGTGGTGCAATTTTGACTTGATGATGTCACCAATGAGCCGCGCTTCCACGGCACAAGAAGGCTATGGCCGCGGATACGCGGCTCCTTGATGGGCTTGGGCTTTCATTTTTCTGTTGTGGGCTTGTACTGTAGTGTGGGTCTTCATTTGATGTTTTGATTTGTGTTTTCCCTTCTGTGTTGATACCAGATTTGAGTTTAGTTGAGTTGACGTATCTTTTGAGCGGTGTAATGATCGAGCAAGCTTTCCTTTTCCTGCACAGACTTCGAAACACGGGTTGCAAGATATAGAAAATATGCCATGTAATGAAATGCAGTCAATTTCCCTAGAAATGCCGGTTTTAAGGTCGAATACATGTAATCTGATATTTTGCGACCAATTTGCTAATATGTGAATTATGAATACCGTACACTTCTATATGTATGCAGATGATATGGAAATTGCCGGTTAAACTATGCAATATTTTCGACTGATCAGTTCTCTGTGTTGGTTTTGTGTATTCTGGGATGTTTTGTTTCTTCCCAAATTTATCAGAGTACTGGATTTTACTTGGGGTAGATTCAAATACAGCTTTTGATCGAATTTCTATAAACTTTAGCTAATTTGATTATATCTATAATGTTATATATGTACCGAACGTCTGCTAATCGCTATACGTCGATTAGTCGGGGTTGTACCTATGTGTGATCTGTGATGTTGGATTGTGTATATGAACTTGTTGGATTGTCGTGGATGAATAGCCGGGGATGTGAGATTAGTGTTTATTTATCTTTCATTTGATGTAAATTGTAAATTGATGTAATATTATTTTTGGGCCGCACATCCGGGTTGAGGATGTAGCCGCCTTTGTATATTATTTCTTTTACTGTTTTCTGCTCCTAGGATAGACCCAAGGTAGGGTGCACAGACTACCGGGTACTTTGAAGTGCCGAGTGGCCTACTCACTTTGTTGAGGGAGGCTGCTCCACTTCGGGTATTTGGAGGGTAGTTTGCCGCACCCGTAGGGGTCTAGGGTGGGGTTTTGGCTATTCATCACGACCGTGTAATCCGTCTTTCGTTGCAAGATCGAATGAAACGCGGATTCCTAGAATATCCAATGTGTTTATCTGTGATCTGGAATGACTATCATTGCGTCTGACGAATGTATATATATCTATATGATATCTAGTAGGCGTTGCTTATGTTTTGCATCCGCGCTAGTCCAGCCCCCGCTTTGTCGTTAGTTAAGTAACCTAACGGGTGATGACGGGGCCCAGTGGCGAATGCGGATGGCATAAGCGTACGTCATATTTTCGTTGTTTTCTGCAATGGTATGATTAATTGATGGGACACATTATATTAATGCAAAGAAAACAAACCAAAGTTGAATCGTTGGAACAATTTCAAAACCACTCGGTTTTTTTCCAAAACAGCAAAACTTTTAAATGCGGAACTTAAACCACTCCTTTTAAAAGCTATCACGTTCCTTCGATTATATCAAGTTCACTACATTCACGGTTTCGCCAAAACCATTCGTAGCCCTCCGTCATTTCATATGAATAGTCAATAGTATTCAAGCTATGTTTGTTGGCCAAAGTCAAGGCATAGTGATTGGTAGCTGTTGGATATTCATACGAAGCATAGATAGATGCGTTGGTTTGGGACAGTCGTACTGCTTTGTTGGCCAAAGTCAAGGGTATGTACGGGTGGGTTCAAATTAACCTGGAGAATGACGGGTGGAACTTGACATGTGACTTATGATTTGTTGGCCAAAGTCAAGGTCATAAGAGCATGGGGCAAAAATTCACATCGGGAGTTTCTAAAGAAACTGAAACTTGCTAGTGCTGCATACCATTTGGAGTGTGATGATTTTGGTAGGATTCCTTCAGCTTTATCACACGATGACATTTAGATCCCGATCCTACTGTGAGTATATGCTACTCCTCGGGAGATTTTCACTTAACGATCAATGCTATAAACCAAGCAGGTGACTAGAAAGGTGTTAGCGGGGCTACGCCCACAGGGAAAAGAGGTTGTTTAATTAAGGAACTTCGCGAAAGCATTGTAAAACCTCCCTCGAAGTACCAACATCGGCCTGGCTGAAAGGTTAAGCAAGTATTGTACGGTGAGATTAATCCTGACTAATTCTTCTTTTATGGTTTGAGGAAGGATTCGAGGAACAGTGGGAGCCATCCTGTTTAGACAAACTAAAAACCACTCTAAACTTGCAAGAGCATCATGCTAAAGTGTTTTCTTCTCTCTCTCCTAAATGCAGCGACCAAACAATATAATGGGCCTTAAATTATTACTAGATAAAAAAAGATTGACAGGGCTAAACTATAAAGATTGGTCAGGAATGTCAAGATGGCAATCACTTATGACAAGTTGGGGTATCTCCTTACCACTAAGGCCCCCGCCGTCCCAGGTCCAGAATCCAGCGTCGCGGATAAGGAAATCCGTAAGACATGGGAGATTGACTGCGCGAAGGCCAAGTGCCTCGTGCTTGCCTCTATGGACAATGAACATCAGAGGAGGCACGAGAATATGGTCCTAGAATCCATATTTCTCCATAAGGAACTATATGGAGAGTAATCCCGTATCGCAAGATACGAGACCTCGAAGAAACTGTTTTCAGCGAGGTTGGCCGTCGGATCATCTGTAGGGGAAAACGTCCTTAAGATGATTGGCTACATTGAGGAGCTCACGGACCTTGGGACCACGTTAGAACGAGCTGTACACAGACTTGATTCTCCAGTCCCTTCCTTCTACTTACGCCCAGTTTATCTTGAATTTTAATATTCTAGGTAAAAAAGTTGAACTTCCGGAACTCCTCAACATGTTGAGGAGTGCATAGGTCACCCTGCAGAAAGTTAAGGAAACACCTGCTCTATTTATTGGCGGTGCTTCTTCTTCTAGATCTAAGGCGAAAGCCAAAGGAAAGAAAAGGAAGGCCCCTACCAAACCGAGGGGCGGTGTTAGTAAGGTGGAAGCCAAGGGAAATGCAAAATTGGCGGGACAGATAGTGGGAAAGGAAGAATGCTTTTATTGTCATAAGAAAGGACACTAGAAGAAAGATTGCAGGGCTTGGAAGGCCAAGAACCAGGACCCGAAGCAAGTTGTGGCTTCTGCTTCATGTGTGCATGTTATTAAAAACCATCCGTCAATCAACTCTACTTCCTGGGTATTGGATACCGGATCAGGATCTCATATCTTTAATTCTTTGAAGGAACTGAGAAGCCGTAGGGTTTTGAAGGCGGGTGATATGACCCTCAGAGTTGCAAACGGAGCAAGCATGGATGCTGAGTCCGTGGGGGATAGGATTGACAGATGGACATGTTTTGGTTTTACGCAACTGTTATTTTGTACCTAGTTCGACTTGTAATATCATATCAGTATCTTTAATGCCTAAAGAAAGTTATGATTTTGCGTTTGTAAGCAATGTTGTAAACATTCACCTTAATCATGTTTTTATTGGGTCAGGTATATTAAGCAATGGTATATACGTATTAAACCGACCGCAGATTTTCAATATCCAGAATACACACAAAAGAAAGTCTCCAGAATTAAATCATGCTTTCTTATGGCATTGTAGACTAGGTCACATCAATAAGACAAGGTTAACTAAGTTACATAAAGAAGGATATTTGGATCCGTTCGAATATTAATCTTATGCAACTTGTCAATCATGTCTCAAAGGAAAGATGACAAAGACTCCGTTTACTGGACACAGAGTAAGAGCGAGCGAGCTCTTAGGACTCATACACAGCGACGTGTGTGGTCCAATGTCTACACATGCAATAAGTGGTTTCTCCTATTTCATTACTTTTACGGATGATTTCTCCAGGTATGGACATGTCTTCTTGATGAAGCATAAATCCGAGGCCTTTGGAAAATTCCAGGAGTATAAGATTGAAGTAGAAAAACAAACCGGCAAAAGTATCAAGACACCGAGATCTGATCGAGGTGGTGAATATTTAAGTGCCGAGTTCCTGGATTACCTAAAAGAGAATGGAATTCTCTCTCAACTTACTCCTCTATACACACCAAAACACAATGGTGTATCGGAGAGACGTAACCGAACCCTATTGGATATGGTACGTTCCATGATGAGTAACGCTGAGTTACCGCGATCTTTCTGGGGTTATGCACTAGAATCAGCTGCATATCTTTTGAACCGGGTTCCTACTAAGTCAGTGCCTACCATACCATATCAGATGTGGAGTGGGAAGAAACCCTATCTTAAACATATTAAGATATGGGGATGTCCAGCTTTTGTTAAAAAGCAGCATACGGACAAACTCGAGGCACGCTCAGTACAGTGCAAATTTGTGGGATATCCAAAGAACTCTAAGGGATATTTCTTCTATTACACAGAGGAACAAAAGGTATTTGTTTCTCGTCATGCCTGCTTCTTGGAAACTGAATTTTTAGGAAATCAGATAAGTGGGAGCGCAATAGAACTGGAAGAAATTCCAGAACCACAAGCTATTACTGAAGGCTTAGTAGAACCAGAAAGTTCAAAAGAACAGGACATTCCCGCACCGCTCCGCAGGAGTAGTAGGCTTTCTCATCCACCTGAGAGATACTACGGTTTTCTCATAGACGGGGATAGAGAGGATTGCATCATTGATAATGATGAGCCAACTAGCTTCCAACAGGACATTCAGAGCACTGACTCGCTAAAATGGCTGGATGCAATGCGGACCGAGATGGAGTCCATGTACACCAACAAAGTATGGACTTTGGACGTTGCTCCAGAAGGGGTAAAACCCGTAGGCTGCAAATGGATCTTCAAAAGGAAGATTGGTGTAGATGGACAGGTTGAAACCTATAAGGCTAGACTTGATGCAAAAGGTTTTCGTCAAAGACCTGGTTTGGACTATGACGAAACTTTTTCTCCAGTGGCTATGCTCAAATCCATTCGGATCCTTCTTGCCATTGCTGCCTTCCATGATTATGAGATTTGGCAGGTGGACGTAAAAACCACTTTTATAAATGGAAATTTATAGGAGTGTGTCTATATGGACCAGCCAGAGGGTTTCTTTCAGAGTGTGAGCAACGGAAAAGTGTGCAAGTTGCTTAAGTCCATTTACGGACTAAAGCAGGCATCGTGGAGTTGGAACATCTGTTTTGATGAGATGGTCAAAGAATTTGACTTTATCAAAAATCCAGATGAACCATGCATTTATAGTAAGATTGTAGCACGAACTGTTGTATTCCTCGTCTTGTACGTGGATGACATTCTCTTGATAGGAAATGACATTCCTATGCTACAATCTGTCAAAGGGTTCTTGTCACACAGGTTTTCCATGAAAGACCTGGGTGATGTCTCTTACATTCTGGGGATCCAGATCTATCGTGATAGATCAAAAAGGATATTGGGACTCTCACAGTCTAGGTACATCAACACCATACTGAAAAGATTCAGTATGGAAGATTCCAAGCACGGTAATTTACCGGCTTGTCACGGGATCACCCTCTCCAAAGAGATGTATCCCAAGACTGATTTGGAAAGGGATCGCATGTCTATTATACCCTACGCTTCTGCGGTAGGCTCTATAATGTATGCGATGCTATGTACCAGACCAGATATAGCTTATGCACTGAGTGTGGTAAGCCGGTATGAGTCAAACCCTGGGGAGAAGCACTGGATAGCGGTAAAGAACATTCTGAAGTACCTGAGAAGGACTAAGGATATGTTTTTAGTTTACGACGGAAAAGACCTTCAGATCGAGGCCTTTGCTGACTCCAGCTTCCAGAGTGACAAGGATGACTCCAAATCCATGTCGGGTTATGTCTTTACCATCAATGAAGGGGCGGTCTGTTGGAAGAGTTCCAAACAGGAAACCATTGCTGGCTCGACGATAGAAGCGGAGTATATCGCAGCTTCTGATGTCACAAAAGAAGCAGTCTGGATGAGGAAGTTCTTAACAGAACTTCAGGTGGTTCCGTCCATTGTCGATCCAATACCTCTGTATTGTGACAACAACGGGGCTATAGCTTTAGCAAAGGAACCCAGGTCCCATCAGAAGTCCAGACACATCTTGAGGCGGTATCACCTGATCAGGGAGATCGTGGATTGCCGGGAGATTGAGGTTCAGAGGGTTGCTACAGAAGATAACACTGCAGATCCATTAACAAAGGCCATTCCTCAGACGCAGTTCGAGAGGCTATTCGAGATGATAGGTCTGCGATATGCCAGCACATGGCCTTAGTGCAAGTGGGAGATTGTTAGTGTGATATGCCCTAGAGGCCATTATTGTATAGTACTAATTTGTATATTACATTTTGGAAGCTTGGGATATATATACACAGATTTATAACAGTCTTGCTCGATATGGTAGTATGCTACTTGGTTTGTATCTATCTTAATATGTGTATATGTTTCTTTTGACGTATCGCTAATATATATTGATAGAGCCCTTAGGATCTTTGCTTGACTACCAGCGTTGTGATGGTAGTCACACTTGTGCGAGTTGGGTAGTCTACAAGCACATCCTTATACAGGACCCTAGTTATAGGATTATCGAGACAGGGCATCGATACTCCAGAGTAGACTAGTGTGTACGCTTCTCATCCCAGTTAGGGAGATGGTCTGTCCCACAGCCATCGGTACGTAGGTACTGGAGATAGTATGCAGGTGCTCATTAGGTTATGAGTACACTGGACAGGACTCGTCGGGAACTGTTGGTTGGTACTATACCTATCGTCGGTTAACAGTTCCCAGGTGACATGAGTACAGCTTTGTCCGTTGACTTGACACTGTCACTTTGCCTCGAGTGTGTTCCCACTGTTCTTAGATTACTACCCTACCACGTCTCTATTGAGTCGTGCAAACAGGTAGTAGTTGGGTGCAGTCCCGAAGCACTTGGCGGCAGTGACGGTCAGACAGGATTCGTCTCTCCCGGTATTGGGGGTTGATATCGCGCTGTGTCTAAGAGAGCCATTACACAAAGTCCCTGGCCAGGGTAAGCGAGATTTACTGGTAGTGTTTCCAGTAGTTTCTCAGGGTGTTCTGGGCTGCACTCCAACACGACTTGTACCACTATTAGGGGTCTGACGTTTACCGCCCCCTAGGCCCGACATACGATACTCTTAGACGAACAGACCGAACTGTACGGAGATTGTCACATTCAGGCTCAGTAGGAGTTTGGATGGGTTCACCTCATCAGTCTTCTTATCGGTGTCTACCTGGGGACCGTTACGTACAGCTAGTACCGCTTGCGGCCTGTGGTTAAACCCACTGCCAGCGTAGTGTCGAGTCTTTAGAGTCCCACACAGCGGGTTGTTCACCTTTGGGCGAAACGAGATAGAGGTCGTATGGTTTTACGACAGGGTTCGTTCACATATGCGTACTTGTGCGTGTTCGGTGTTCGGGCAGTTGATACTAGTGGGATTTGGTTTAATCCAGATCCTAGTATTTGGTTTTGGGTTGGTTCATTCTCATTGTAATCATGTTCCTCGGAGCACGGATGCGGGTGTGTATACACAGTTGACAGAGGCAGAGGAACCTCATTAGGATTTTGACCATTGACTTGATTAAAACCATAATGAGATGGAGGAAATTGATTAATGAGTTTTAATTAGAGATAATTGTATCATGGTTAATTGGTTTGACCATTTGACTTTGTTGACCCATGTTGAATTAGATATTTTTGTGAGCATGCTTAGCATTAATTGTGACATGATAATAGTCAAATCAACATCAACCATGACAATTTATCCTAATTAAAATTATCATTATTCTTTTTCATCATATGAGAGCCATCTCCTCATTCTATCATGATGCATTCTCTCTCTTGCTATCTCTCTCCTCTTCCTTTCTCAAGGCTCTCTTGTTTCATGAGTTGAAAATCAAGAGCTTTGTGAGATCTAACCACTAAAACAACTCTCTACTCACTCAAGGGTTCTTAGTCTAGCACACCAAGCACCTTAGTTACTTCAAGATAGAGGTTGGAGCTCAAGGTAGAGGCCTTCGGGTGGATCTTTCTTTGTCAAAGAGAAGACGGTGAGGAGGAGCCATCTACACAACTCCAAGGAGCTCACAACAAGAAGAAGCAACACAAGAAGAGAAGGAGTTCAAGCTTTTGGTATAATCTCTTAACCTAGTCGTTAAAGCTCCATGTAGTTTGTTAGTTTTTGTTTAGCAAAGATCCTTCATGGTTAGTCTATGTTTCCTTCAAAGAAAAATTCAATTTTTACCTATTCCGCCTCCCCGAAAGTACCGGGGTGGGTAACCTAGACTTACAGCTCATGCCACTTGGTTTCCTCACCTCCTCTTCATCTTCTTGAGTTGCTCTATTGAGCATATGTGATGAGAGAAAATTATAGTGACACATTCCTACACCTCCACTCTCCATTGCTAGCAACCTTGGAGCGTCGGTTGCCTCGCTCGATGAGGCTGAAGCTTGCGCCATTTCCCTCAGGCGGATCATCGTAGATGGAGGAAGACCGGAAACCAAACTCGATCAAGGAGCCACTAGGAGCTTGGGGATGATGGTTGAAGACCTAAGGACACGGATCAACTCGGTATAACCATTCTAACTTCTTTTTATATCTTGCTAGTATAGGGTTTAGGGTAGATCCGGGCATCGGGTAATGGTAGCGCCAGTTTAAAAAATTTTTGTTCCGCATTTGGTCACGGTTTGATGGCCGGGGCGCTGCCGTGACCCAACATGGTATCAGAGCCAGCCTTTAAACCCTAAGCTAGCTTGTTTAGACGATGTTAAAGTATCGAAATCGAAACAACCCCGAAATGATACCATGCTGATTACAGTCTCTGTCGATTTTCAAAGTATTCAAAAAATTATTCTAGAAACTGCAGAAGACTACTTAGATGACCACTAGACTACACCTCAAATACGAACCAATTTCACCTGAAATGACCCGAGCACATATCCAAAAAATGCGAGCCGGCCGGCCATTTCAGAGGATCTGGGTTTGAAATTTTGGGTGTGGTCTAGTCTCTAGAATATTGGTTCAGTGGTATTGCTTGTTTTTCCCAGTTTGGATATAGTGTTATCTATTGTTTAGGGGCAATTCGGAGCATTTCAAAGTCGATAATTTAGCACTGTTTAAATGTTTATCAGTACATGCATTACTATCTGCGACTGTGAATGTCATTAGAGCGGTATAACTCATCTAATTGCTATATGTTCTTTCAGACGAGTTTGCGAACGTGACATTCACGTTGATGTTCTGTGTTGTGGTTGGATCGTCGTGGTGGATAGTGTTGGATATAGTGCCCTCAAAGTCAATTATTGGCTCACAGGCACGTGATTGCAATGATTGAGGGAGGACCTATACCGGTAGGACAGTCTTACTCAAGATGATAGTATGCTATCTGGATTATCTTTATCATCGTGTACTGCTTTAGGTGACCTGAAAGGTTGCTATTACACGTTGATAGAGCCCCTAGGATTCTTGCTTGACTGCCAGCAGTATGAGGGCGATCATATACGTGGGAGCTGGTAGTCTATAAGCACATCCATAAAAGGTCCCTAGTCGTGGGAGTTTCGAGATAGGGCATCGATACTCCAGAGTAGACTAGTGTATACAGTCGAGACCCCGACGAGGGGCGGTGGCCGGTCTCACAAGCCACTGGTGTCAGTTGGTTCACCTAGGATGTATACAGGTGCTCATTGGGTTATGAGTACACCGGACATGACTCGCAGGGAACATGCTAGTTGGTCTTATACCAGACGTCAGATAGCAGTTCCCTGATGACATATGTATAGGTTAGTTCATCGACCTGAGATCGTCATTTGTCTCGTGTGAGTTCTTACTGTACTTTGATTACTACCCTACCACGGCTCAAAGGAGTCATGCAAACAGGTTTTAGTTGGGTACAGTCCCGAACCACAAAGAGGCAGTGAGCGGATCGGCAGGGGATTCATATTTCGCGGTATTGGTGGTGAGATCGCGCTGTGTTTAGGAGAGCCATTACACCAAGTTCTTGGCCAAGGTAGGTGAGAATTACTGGTAGGTATTTCAGAAGTATCTCAGGGTGTTCTGGGCTACACTCCGACACGACTTGTACCGCTTTTGGGGGTCTGACTTTTACCAACCCCCTAGGCCTGCCATGCGATGCTCATAGTCGAACGGACCGGACTGTACGGCTATTGTCACTGACAGGCTCAGTAGGGTGTCAGGATGAGTTCGCTCATCGACGTACCTTTTGGTCAATACCTGGTAGCCCGTTACGTATGGCTAATACCTCTGACGTGCTAGTGGTTAAATCCACAACCAAAGTATTGACGAGTCTTTAGAGTCCCCCACAGACCGTTTTTCAAGTTTCGGACGAAACGCTGTAGAGGCCGTATGGAGATATGGCAGGGTTCGATCACGTACGTGCGTTGTTGCACGGATCATGATCGGACGGATAATACTAGCGGACTTTGGTTTAAGCCGGATCCTAGTATTGTACAGTGTAGATTTTGTCTCATTGCATTTGTATTCGGTCGGAATACAAATGCGGGTATGTATATACAGTCGCGGGGTTTTCCTGTAATTTATTACAGGATCAGTTTTATGAAGTTGCCAGTTTGCATTCCGTTTCGGCCATTTTCCTTTGTTTCTTTCCTTGGCTGAAAATTGGTGGAGGAGGGCTTATTTGCAAATGTGCAAATTAGCATTATGGAGGGTGGTCTTTGTATATTGTAGCTTCATGATGGTTCAACCATCATTTGACTTCTTTATCCATCATGGCTTGACTTTTGAGATATGATGAGTGATGGGCTTTTTGACTTGTGTGGTGATCATTTTTCATAATCATCACCTTTTCTCTTTCATGCATTATGATTGCTCACCCCCCTTGGATTTTCTCTCTCTCCCCTTGACAAAAGAGAGGCCGGCCACTATTGAGGGAGGGGTTGGTTTTTGGTGTGAGGATTTTTGATTCATTCCATTGAAAAAGAAAAATCCTCAAGCTCATTCCACATTCTCATTTTTCCTCCACATCAAAATGGCAACTACAATAAACCCCATGAGACATATAGTTCTACACTATCCTGCAGCATTCTTGGTCACGTAGACTCGCCAACTTCGTGCCCGAGTTGCCTCGGTCCAGAGGTGGGAGCCCGTAAAAGTACCCGGCGATGTGGTGACCTTCCGGCGAGGAGGTGAAGACCGGAGATTCCGCGGGGAGATCGGAACGACGACGAGAAGACCGAAGGACACAGATCGCTCGGTATATCTCTCTACCCCTTCTCTAGTTTGCTAGGAGTAGGTTAATGGCCCGATCCGGGATTTTAGTACGCGGTAGCGCCGGTTCTAGTTTATAGAAAAGTTTTGTATTCCGCATTTTGGCCTCGTACAGACGGCCGGGGCACTGCCGTGCACTTACACTGGTATCAGAGCCACGCCATTAACCTAGTCTAGCTTGCTCTAACGTGTTTACAAGTTCGATCGAACGGATTTTCAAAAAACCGCGTTTCCATGTCAAGTTTCTGTCGAATTTTCCAGTGCTTTAAAAATTATTTGGTACATTGCAAAAATACGTGCAGGGTTTTTTATGCATTCTGTGAAAATTTGGCAGGCTGAAGTTACTGTAGCGTGGTGGATCAGCGGCCAAAACCACGTTTTGGCCGCGGATCCGCCGCCGAATTTTGGCTTCACTGTATCAAATTTTACAGTGGCTCTCTGACATGGAAATAGGGTTTCTGGTATATTCATTTTGGGCCCAGATGTTTTTGAGTGCTACAGTTGTGCTTGGGGCCCACTTAGGAAAATTCAGTCGATCGAAAATTTTAAACATGTTAGTTCACAATATTTACATTATATCTACGACCGTGAATGTCACTTGATCGGTAAATCCTGTCTAACTGCTATAGCCCTTTTAGACGGATTTGCGAACGTGACATTCACGTTGATGTTCTGTGTTGTGCTGTGATGTTGCGGATTGTCGTGGTGGATAGCCTGGATGCAATGGTAGTACAGTTTGGTTTATTATGTACATTTGATATTGAGGGGGCGAGCGTCCGATATGTGGACTGCCGTTACTGCCTGTTTGTATATTATTCTTTTGGGGCACGACCGGGCTGAGGTCGATGTACCCGTTGTATGTATATTTTATTTTCTGTACTAGGATTACCCTAAGGTGGGGTGCACGGATAGCCAGGTTCTAGAGGGCAACGAGCCCGCATCTCATGGCTTTGAGACTGAGGGGGCTTCACTCTAGAATTGGCGGGCTATTCGCTGCACTCGTAGGGGGTATAGGTTGACCCAAGGAGGGGTGCCCAAGTTACCGAATTCCATGAAGTGCTGGGTGGTCCATTCACGTTGCTGAAGGGGGCTGCCTCGCTTCAGGTTTTGGTGGGTAAATTGCCGTGCCCGTAGGGGTCTAGGATTTCATTGCACAGGCTATCCACACGACCAGGAGAACGTCGGGTTTCAGTAGCGGCTCTATGAAACCCGGGGATCCCAGATATCTGTATTGTTCTGTGATGCTTATTACATTTCTCTGATGTTGCATTTTATCACGCATTGAGCGAATATTATATATTAATATATATACTAGTAGATGTTGTATATGTTTTGCATCCGCGCTAGTCCAGTCCCCGCTCTGTCATTAGTTAAGTAACCTAACGGGTAATGACGGGACCCAGTGGCGAATGCGGATGGCATATACGTACATCATTATTTTCGTTCTTTATTGGTGTGATCAATTGATGGGACTGCATTGATTCGGATCAATGCAAGCTAAACAAATCTATTCTGATGTTGTTGGAACATTTTTCAAAAAGCTGCTATTGCAAGGACGTTCTCTTTTGTTTTGCATAGTGGTATTCGGTTATGAATATCTAGCACCTCAGTCGACGAGGCAAGGGCCGAGATCCCTTCACCGGGAGTGACCCCTTGGATAGAAGTTTGCGTCAGGGCAAGAACTTCACTATAGTCGATTACTTTTGCTTTGCATCGTGGTATTCAGTTGGAATATCCTGCACCTCATTCTACGGGGAAAGAGCCGAGATCCCTTCACCGGGAGTGACCTCTTTAGAAAAGGTTTTCGTCATTATATTTTTCTAATAAGCTATCCGGTTCATTCAACGATATCAAGTTCATAACGTTAAAGTTTTTTCGCCAAAAACCATTCGTAGCCCTCCGTCATTTCAGAGAGGTAGCACTTAGTATTCATGCTATGTATGTTGGCCTTCGTCAAGGCATAGTGTATTGTAGCTATTTGTTACTTTTCTGCAGCATAGATAGATGCGTTGGTTTGGGACAGTCGTACTACTATTTTGGCCTTCGTCAAGGGTATGTACGGGTGGGTTTAAATTAACCTGGATAATGACGGGTAGAACTTCACATGTGACTTATGATATGTTGTCCTTCGTCAAGGTCATAAGAGCATGGGGCAAAAATCACATCGGGAGTTTCTAAAGAAACTGAAACTTGCCAGATATGCGCATACCTTCTGGAGTGTGATAACGTGAGTGGATTCCATCACGTTATCATGCGATGATAGTTGGATCCTGATTCCCACTGATGAGTTGTTTTACTCCTCAGGTGATCCCGACTAATTATTCTTTCAGGTTTGGAGAAGAATTTGACGTTACAGTGGGAGGTTTCCTGATTAGATAAAGTGATAACCATTCTGATCTAGGTTAGAGTGCACGCAGAGTGTTTCTTTTCTCTCTCTCTTTGGCAGCGACCATGACCCGACCCTTGACTATGACTCAGTGACCAAGTTGACCGAACCTTTTTAAACACTGGCTTTTGGATTGTCAGAGTTGCATACCTCATTGCCACTCCTACTTTTACCCTTTTCTCCAGGACACCCCGTATTACTATGAACGTCCACTTCCATTGGATAAAACCATCGTATGGTTATATACGAACTCGAAGGAACTTGTCCTTTTACCTTCTCTCAGGTTGCGAGTGCTCCTTGGATTAGGGGATAGTACACCCGTTATGCCTATTAGATAGTCTTCTTCCAAACCTTAGGCTGGTGCCGAACGGTAGGGAATGAAGAAAGATGATTAGCCTAAGTGTGGTGTACAGAAGGTATTAAGTAAAGACAAATAAAGGGATTAGTAAGAGGGCAAAGTAAACTGCAACTGCTATTCACGACCAAACCAAGTATTTCATTACCACTCCCACTTCACCTTTGTATTTCTCCAGAACACTCCATATCACTACGAAGATCCACAGTTATTAGGATACTCCATCGTATGGTTATATACGAACTCGAAAGGAACTTGTTCCAGTTCGGGGATGGATTCTGGTTCAGGAGAAATAGGAATAAGGTTTATTCGGTTGTCTTTTATCTTTACCTTCTCTCGGGTTGCGAGTGCTCCTAGGATTAGGACAGTACACCCATTATGCTTATTGGATAGTCTTCTTCCAAACCATAGGCTGGTGTCGAAAGGTAGGGAAGGAAGAAAACCATTTAGCCTAAGAGGGTGTACAGAAGGTAATGACTAAAGACATATGAAGAGATGTGGAGAGATGGCATAGAAATATACAGTTACAGTTGAGAATCTGGATAATGGAAGAGGCATTACTAGGAATACCAGGATACCCCTACGAAACAATTCAATGTTTCAGTCTCACTGTGTACTGTTAAAAGAAAACTGATTTCCTAATTAGCCCTTGCTCCAGGGTATGTATTTACCAGGTATGAATCTCACATCTGTATGGTTTTACAGATGATGAATGGGAGTAAGTTATTGGGAATTAGGTGATTGTCCTCATTATATCGGAATTCGTTGTAATTGGTGATATTTGAAGAAATCGCCTGGGTTGTTTGCCGGACGGCAAATATTTGGTTTTGAATATCCGCTGTTATGCACCATTTTCAAATTGATATATCTGTACGTCTATTTTTATAGAGTGAGATATAACTTTTTGAAATTATGTCGATGACATTTACCTATATCAGTTGATGGTTAGGTAAGGAGCATTAAACAGCGGTGTAATTCTTCATAACCATAGTACAGTTTTCAACCTACGACGCACAGGGTTTGAGTTATTCAACTCAGGGGACTTATACAGAGTATTGTATGTTGTCCAGTGTCCATTAGGACAGAGGGGTTGGTACTCGTACTATATTCTGTTTACTTGTGACTTCTCTAGTTCTTAGACATGTGTTTCGTAGAAATGCAAGGTCCAAGTTTTGAGAAGTTATAGGTATATGAATAAAGTAGAGAACCAGAAGTTGCAAGTATGGGGATTCTTCAAGGAGATCGAAGATGTAGATACTTGTGGTATTCAGTAGATAGTAATGGTTAAGAGAACTTGCTTCTCTTTCAGGTTACTCATAATTGGAAGCACTCCTAAGTTGAGTAATGCTGATCGGCCTCCCTCCATTTAGTTTACATGCATTAGAGACAGATGCATGATTTGAATCTGGTTCCAATTAAATCAGTGCCTCTGTTTCTGTATTGGGTATAGAACAGTTCATATCCTGACATTGTTAAGGTACGGGGAGTTGTCCGGCTTATGCTTAAAACCGGACTATGGATAACTTAAGGCACGTTTCTGTAATGGCTGTTTGTGGGTTGACCCGGGCTATGACGTGGGTTGACTTTCTACCATCTGGAAGATCAATAGTGATATTGCTCTAGACTCGCCACCGTTTTAAAAGAAATGGATTTTTTCAGAAAAACAGTAGTGGGAGTATGGTAGAACTGGAAGTGATTCCAGAACCGCAAACGATTACTGAAAATTTGATAAAAACCTAAAGATTCAATCTGGTTTGACATTCCATTGGCCACTTCGTAGATATGGTGGGTAACCTCAGGCACTCGAGAGGTACTTCGGTATGCTCAAAGACGGTGACAGGGAGGTTCTTGTTTACCCAGACTTGAGACTACTGTTGTTCCAGACTATGAGACCCGGCAGGAGGATGAGTATAGTGTCGTTCTGAACTGGCTTTAGAAGTGTACGTGTATATGACTCTTACAGAGGGTTGTCGTAGTCAGTGGGAGCAGCGGAAACATTGGTGGACAAGTAGCTTATGTCTATTTATAGACTAAAGTAGATATAGCAGAGATTGATCATCTATTTCTGATGTGACAGTCATAGGTTTGACTTCATTAGAATAGGGGTTGGATCTGTTAAGAAGGTAGTAGGGTGTGATGTCCTGGTATTTGGATGACATACACAGAGTAGGAAGTGATATTCCTATACTACGATCGGTTATACTTTGGTTGTCACACAGTGGTTTCTCCAAAAAGGATATAGACTGTATATCAGATATTCTGGTTACTAGATCTATGGTTTTAGATCTAGATTTGGGTAGTTTCCCAATCTGGGTACTTAGACAGCATTCTACATGTCTTTTAGAATGGACGACTCCTGGCACGGTAGTGTACCTGCAGGTGATGGAGTCACCCTCTCTAAAGGTGTCTTACAGACAAAAGGGGAGAGGGATGTGCATGATTAACAGATCACTTGCTTAGGCAATTGAGTCAATCATGAGATGTCAAGTACCACACCAGATGTTGTTTTTGCAGTAGATGCAATAAGATATTGATCCAATCCTGGAGAAACATTCGGAAGCAGTTTTAGAACATAAGTGGATGTTCTAGGGATGTGATAACGACAGCCTCATTCGGGAGGCGGTTATCATTCCAGGCTTCCAAGGTGAACTGGATGACAGAGTGGCTGTCAGAGTTATAGTTTTCCCTCTGACGAGGGGCAGTATTTTGGACAGGTGGTCCAGACGGATACTGAGGGATGCATGACGCAGGATACTGATTAAGTTCAGTTGACGATACAGTCTAAGAAGTTTGGATTTGGAGTTCATTTGTGAGCTAGGTCCCATCAGATATCCAGACATATTCTAAGATAGGTATTGCTCATTTCGGGAGATGGCTTTCTCCGCGAACTTGAGATAAAGAGAGACATAGAAGGAAACATCAAGGCGGATCCACTCACTGAGGCTATTCCTCGAACGCAATAGTTTCGCAGACGGGTTTTGTGAGACTGATTAGTAGAGGAGTTGGGTGTTCGGTATCACACGGGCTGTGAGTATGCGACATCACAATAATTAGCCTTGAGTGCAAGTGGGAGATTGTTGGATATAGTGCGCTCAAAGTCAATTATTGGATCACAGGCACGTGATTGCAATGATTGAGGGATGACCTATACCGGTAGGACAGTCTTACTTAAGATGATAGTATGCTATCTGGTTTATCTTTATTATCGTGTACTGCTTTAGGTGACCTGACAGGTCGCTATTACACGTTGATAGAGCCCCTAGGATTCTTGCTTGACTGCCAGCAGTATGAGGGCGATCATATACGTGGGAGCTGGTAGTCTATAAGCACATCCTTAAATGGTCCCTAGTCGTGGGAGTTTCGAGACAGGGCATCGATACTCCAGAGTAGACTAGTGTATACAGTCGAGACCCCGACGAGGGGTGGTGGCCGGTCTCATAAGCCACTGGTGTCAATTGGTCCACCTAAGATGTATACAGGTGCTCATTGGGTTATGGTACACCGGACAGGACTCGCCGGGAACATGCTAGTTGGTCTTATACCAGACGTCAGATAGCAGTTCCCTGGTGACATGTGTACAGGTTAGTTCATCGACCTGAGATCGTCATTTGTCTCGTGTGAGTTCCCACTGTACTTTGATTACTACCCTACCACGGCTCAAAGGAGTCGTGCAAACAGGTTTTAGTTGGGTACAGTCCCGAGCCACATGGAGGCAGTGAGCGGATCTGCAGGGGTTCGTCTCTCCCGGTATTGGGGGTGAGGTCGCGCTGTGTCTAGGAGAGCCATTACATGAAGTCCTTGGCCAAGGAAGGAGATTTACTGGTAGGTATTCCAGTAGTATCTCAAGGTGTTCTGGGCTACACTCCCACACGACTTGTACCGCTTTTGGGGGTCTGACTTTTACTAACCCCCTAGGCCCGCCATGCGATGCTCATAGACAAACGGACCGGACTGTACGGATATTGTCACTGACAGGCTCAGTAGGATGTCAGGATGAGTTCTCTCATCGACGTCCTTTTTGGTCAATACCTGGTAGCCCGTTACGTATGGCTAATACCTCTGACGTGCTAGTAGTTAAATCCACAACCAAAGTATTGACGAGTCTTTAGAGTCCCCCACAGACCGTTTTTCAAGTTTCGGGCGAAACGCTGTAGAGGCCGTATGGAGATATGGCAGGGTTTGATCATGTACGTGCGGTGTTGCACGGATTATGATCGGACGGATAATACTAGCGGGCTTTGGTTTAAGCCGGATCCTAGTATTGTACAGTGTAGTTTTGTCTCATTGCATTTGTATTCGGTTGGAATACAAATGCGGGTATGTATATACAGTCGCGGGGTTTTCCTGTAATTTATTACGGGATCAGTTTTATGAAGTTGCCAGTTTGCATTTCGTTTCGGCCATTTTCCTTTGTTTCTTTCCTTGGCTGAAAATTGGTGGAGGATGGCTTATTTGCAAATGTGCAAATTAGCATTGTGGAGGGTGGTCTTTGTATATTGTAGCTTCTTGATGGTTCAAACATCATTTGACTTCTTTATCCATCATGGCTTGACTTTTGAGATATGATGAGTGATTGGCTTTTTGACTTGTGTGGTGATCATTTTTCATAATCATCACCTTTTCTCTTTCACGCATTATGATTGCTCACCCCCCCTTGGATTTTCTCTCTCTCCCCTTGAAAAAAGAGAGGCTGACCACTATTGAGGGAGGGGTTGGTTTTTGGTGTGAGGATTTTTGATTCATTCCATTGAAAAAGAAAAATCATCAAGCTCATTCCACATTCTCATTTTTCCTCCACATCAAAATGGCAACTACAATAAACCCTATGAGACATATAGTTCTACACTATCCTACAACATTCTTGGAAATGTTGACTCGCCAACTTCGTGCCCGAGTTGCTTCGGTCCAGAGGTGGGAGCCCGTAAAAGAACCCAGCGATGTGGTGCCCTTCCGGCGAGGAGGTGAAGACCGGAGATTCCGCGGGAAGATCGGGACTACGACGAGAAGACCGAAGGATACGGATCGCTCGGTATATCTCTCGACCCCTTCTCTAGTTTGCTAGGAGTAGGTTAATGGCCCGATCCGGGATTTTAGTACGCGGTAGCGCCGGTTCTAGTTTATAGAAAAGTTTTGTATTCCGCATTTTGGCCTCGTACAGACGGCCGGGGCGCTGCCGTGCACTTACAGATAGCTTTGGTGCAATGGTAGTACGGTTTAGTTTCATTTGTACATTTGTTATTGCGGGGCGAGCGCCCGACATGTGGACTGCCTTCACTGCCAGTTTGTATATTATTTGTTTGGGGCACGACCGGGTTGAGGTCGATGTCACCCTTGTATATTATTTTCTTTTCTGTACTAGGATTACCCCGCGGTGGAGTGCATGAATAGCCGGGTTCTAGAAGGCAATGGGTCCGCATCTCATGGCGTTGAGACGGAGGGGACCTTACTCTAGAATTGGCGGGCTATTCGCCGCACTTGTAGGGGGTATAGGTTGACCTACGGAGGGGTGCTCATGTTACCGGATTCCGTGAAGTGCTGGGTGGCCCATTCACGTTATTGAAGGGGGTTGCTTCACTTATGGTTTTGGTGGGTAACTTGCCACGCTCGTAGGGGTCTAGGTTATCATTGCACAGGCTATCCATACGACAGGGAACGTCGGGTCTCATTTGCGGCTCAAGTGAAACCCGGGGCTCCAAGATTATCCACCATTCTGTGTTGCTTCTGTGATGTTTCTTTATATCATGCCTGGGACGAATATTATATATATATTTATATATACTAGTAGATGTTGTATATGTTTTGTACCCGCACTAGCCCAGTCCCCGCTCTGTCATTAGTTAAGTAACCTAACGGGTGATGACGGGACCTAGTGGCCAATGCGGATGGCATATACGTACATCATATTTTCGTTCTTTTATGGTGTGATTAATTGATGAGACTGTGTTGATTCTTATCAATGCAAGGATAAAAAAAACATATATGATGTTGTTGGAACCAAGTTTTAAAAAAAAATTGATATTACAGACGTTCTATTTTGCTTTGCATAGTGGTATTCGGTTATGAATATCTAGCACCTCATTCGACGAGGGAAGGGCCGAGACCCCTTGAGTAAAAGTTTGCGTCAACGTAATAACTTCACACACTCGATTATTTTTGCTTTGCATCGTGGTATTCAATTTGGAATATCCTGCACCTCATTCGACGGGCAAAGAGCCGAGATCCCTTCACTGGGAGTGACCTCTTTAGCAAAAGTTTTCGCCACTATAAATTTGTAAAACCACTCGGTTCCTTCAACGATATGAAGTTCATTACGTTAAAGGTTTTTTGCCAAAAACCAGCCGTAGCCCTCCATCATTTCTTATAAGTACTATTTGGTATTCGTGCTATGTTTGTTGGCAAGCGTCAAGGCATAGTGTACGGTAGCTGAATAATACTTATTTGTAGCATGGATATGCGATTGATCGGGACAGTCGTACAGCTTTGTTGGCAAGCATCAAAGGTTTGTGCGGGTGGGTTCGAGTTAATCCAGGACAATGACGGATTGAACTTGACTAGTGGCCTATAACTTGTTGGCAAGCGTCAAGGTTATAGGTCGACTATATCGGGATTTTCAAACATACAGGAAACTTGCCAGGCATGCACATACCTTCTGGAGTGTGGTGACTTGAGTGGGTTACCTCAAGTTATCATGCGATGATAGTTGGATCCCGATTCCCACTGATGAGTAGGATTACTCCTCGGGTGATTTTAGATGATCCCGACTAATTCTCCATTTGGGTTTGGAGGAGAATTTGATGATACAGTGGGAGCCATTGTAACACCCGAGCCCAATAATACTATGTATATTACTAGTTGAGGGTTATTTATTGCTCTTTCCAATTTTCCTGATTTTCTGGTGTCTATTGCTAAATTTTACCCGGTTAAGTCATTTTGGCACATAACAAATTTTAACTCCGAAAATGGAATTTAAGATGTCCATGTTAGCCTACTCGTCGCCACTAGTCGCGTGGTAGCGTCCGCGTGTCGAGATTCCGTTCCGTTTGGCTAAACGGGCAAGTTTGGGCGACTACGCGCGCGTGCAAGTGTCCGACTTGGGGGCATGCATTTTAATCACTTAACACCTCTTTTCAAAATTTGGAACCCGCTTAAAATCATATAATTTGAATTTGGATCATTTGGGCGCAACCCGGGCGCGATTTGGAGATGTTTCATTTCGCGCCAAAAAGGGCCCATTTGAATTTAATATCGAATATATAATTATTTACCTTCTAATCTTTTTCCTAACTGCCTATCCCCAAAATCCTTCAGAATTTCCCTTTTGATTAACCCTCAGCCAATCACGAGCTCGCAATCGAGCTCGTGGGCCCCTCCTTTCCCCATCTCTCTCTGCCTCTCTCCTCATTCTCTCTCTCTCTCTATCTCACCAAATCTCTTTCTCTCTCTCCAATCTCTCTCTCTCTCCTCTCGTATTTTAACCCCCATGCAACAGCCGCCCACGACCCATCTTCCTCGCGAGAAAACCCTAGCCCTCGCGATCTCGTCGCCGACTCCTCGAGACCTCGCCGTCGTCGCCCTCACCACCACGACCTCCACCGCACCCACCTACATTCCTCCTCCCGTTCTCCCGCTTCTTCCCGCGCCTGCAACCCTTCTCCCCGACGCCTCCATCCCCTCGCAACCTCACCGTCGACGTCGCCCATCGTCGTCGACGACCCCACGACTCCCTTTCACCCTACTCGACCCGACCTCGTCGTCCTTCCCTCCTCCCCTCGCCGGAAAAGCAAACCCGAGCCTTCATCCTTCGCCTGCACTTTTCCTGTTCGCCGGAGAAGCGCGCCGGCGACCTCGTCGACGCCACCTCCGACCATCTCTCCCTCTCCCACGACCACCTGAGCCGACCACACCCTTCTCCAACTCACCGCAGCCCGCTACCCTGCACACCCGAGGCCCTTCCCCTTGCTGCAGCCGCCGCCGTCGCTTCGCCGGCGATCCAGTGCCGTCGAGCCATCGTGTTTGCACCCTGTCGCTTCGCGGTGAGTTTCCTTGTGCTTCCTCGTGGTACAATTCCTTCGCTGGTCGTATTTTGGTGTATATCGTATCTTTGTTGCTAACTTGCTACTTTGTTGTTGCCGGAACCCGACCGTGCCGTCTGACGAACCCGACGCTCCAGCGAAGTCCCCTGGTCCGTGTGATCCCGTTGATTTCTGTTGGGACTCGATCCGTGGGCCGTGCTTCCATAACGTAGTTTCTGCCGACATCGCACCCGTGTTTCGGTTTGCGGAACCGCCGAGGCAAGTATCCGAATACTTGCTTTAACATGCTACAAACTTAATAATCATGTTATCTGTTATAATCACACGACTTGGTGACAATTACAATCATCCGTAATGTTAAACCATTGTAGTTGTTACTTGTAGTTAATCGGTATGCTTTTAATCAACACCTTAACTAATTAACCAATTTGGCACGTCCTTGCCTAAATTGCTAGATCATCCTCACTTCATTTGTTAAAGCCACTCATGAGGCAAATATTATACTTAGTTCAAATTCTTGTAACTCTATTATGTATACTATCGATATCGTTTTATCTTGTGGCTTTTGCACCTCAAAGGTGCGTGAACCGGATTAATATGAAAATACAAACATCACTGTGTTCACATAGAATAATAATTGCTACTTACTGTTTCATGCTACTGTTCATTACTGGTTACTATACATGTTATCATCATATACCTGATTGCATTACATATTGACCGATCTTGATACACCTGACACATGTACTGATACACCGGACACAACATCCTGTACATATCGACTCTACCTGTTGAAAGTAACCTGACCTGTTACCTGATCTCATGCCTAATGCCGACCAACCTAACCATTCCTGCTGTCGATCCAGACAGACCTACCTTTACTTGACTTGTGTTGGCATTAGTCCTTGACTACTGAATACCTGACTGACATACATAGTTTGGGGGTATGGGGAAATCAAAGGTGAAACCGACTTGTAACTCAACAGTTCGATACATTGTTCTGATCAGTCTTACGGGCTTGGCCACCTCCGGAGTGTTGATGCTGACATCACTCATCTATCCTACTACCTTTTACTGCTTAGCGGCACGTCTCGGATTCAGCCCCGAGAATTATGACCGTGGTCCCGGGCACGCACGGGATACTATTGAGTTACATCGACGATTCATCAATTGGTTTCAAAGACTATATAGTAGAAAACCTGATAGGACAGTTTAGTCACTACTGCACACTACCCTGTTTATTACTTCCTATTACTGCTTTATTCATGTTCATGCTTGCATTGTTTATTACCATGTTTATGCTACATTACTTGATATCATGACGCGCTGACGTCTGGGTTTTGCATGGCCCAGATTCCGTGCCCTTGACGTCGACCGAGCAGGAGTACTTCAGCCAGCAGGCTGAACTGTGAGTTCTTGAGAGTTTAGTTTATTTATGTCATTTCATTTCCAGATGTGAGCCCGCATTATGGGACATACTGATTATTTATTGTATTGGATCATTAGCTTCCGCACTTATTGTTTATTGATTCTTGTTATTATGGATTTGGACATGTATTAGTTTAGTTTATTTTTTTTACTGTTCTTGATATCTTTACAACCGTAATGTGACTGTGGATGGATACTTCCTACCCACAGGTAGCATGGTTGGCTATGTCACGTGCCCAAATCTTGCGTACTCTGGGAAGCGGGGCGTGACATGGTTTTATGGTATCAGAGCCCATAGGTTAATTGGGTTGATTCTTTGTAGTTGGGTATCGCACCCGATACACGAATCAGAATACCCGTGATTAGGAAACATGTCCTGCCACTTTGACCGTTTTACTATCCTTGAATCCTTCTTCCGGATCATGTCGGCATGCAAACTTACTTTGCATTGTTAATTCGAAAACCTAACTTCTTGTTATCTCTAGGACTTAGGCGACTTGGGTAGAGTTAAGTAATTGCGGCTATGATACCGCGGCATAGCTACAATGCAGCACTCTATTTAAGTATCTTGGAGTTCTAGCCTTGATTTACATATATTGAATCTATCATCATGCTAATGTTGTTTGTTTTGATTTCAGGACCATGGCAGATAAGAATTTCAAGACGTATCAGAGGCGTGTGGATGAAGCCGCCATGTTAGGAGTGATACGAGGGATGTTGGAAAATCAGAAGAGGCAAACTGAACTGATCCAGCAGCAAGCCGATTCATTTCAGGAGGGTTTGCAGGCTATGCAGCAGTCTGTAAACACCGCCGTAGCGAAGCCAGTCGACCGAGTAGGGACCGTGGCAGATTTCAGACGGTTGGGTCTTACTACTTTCACTGGCTTGGAGGAGCCGTTGCCCGCTGAGCAGTGGCTCGTGGACACGGAGAATTTATTGATTGCGGCGCAGATCCCAGAAGACAAGAGAGTTGATGTGGTGCGCATTCAGCTGGTGGATTACGCCCGAGAGTGGTGGCTGGTGGAGGAGACCCGCCTGTCTAAGCCAATCAGTTGGGCGGATTTCTCCAAAAGTTTCTTGGAAAAGTTCTTCCCGCGGACTGCACGGGAGGAAATGGAGGAGAGATTTATTGGGCTGAAACAAAATGGAGCAGCTGTGGATGTGCATGCAGCGGAGTGGACGAGACTTAGCCGTTTCGCTGGACCCTTAGTCGCCAAGGAGGCAGACAGGGCGCGAAGGTTCTTGCGCAGTTTGGATGTGGACATCCAGAGGCAGATTGTCTCCCTGGGTTTGACCACTTTCTCGCAGGTTCTTACGGCAGCCAGAGAGCAACAGAGTTTATCAGGATCGAAAGGGAACCTTCACCAGACAGCAGCTGCGGCCAGGAAGCCTGCATTTGTACCTAACCGAGATCATGGGCGCAGAGGTATTCCAGTGGACCGTCGAGGTGTAGCGCCAATGAAGAAGCCTGTGATCGTTGATCGAAGGAAGAGCGTGATTTGTGATTACTGCCGATTACCTGGGCACGTGCAGAAGGATTGTCGAAGGAGACTGGGACTTTGTCTGGTTTGTGGGGCAGCCGATCACGCAGTTGGTACTTGTCCGTCGAAGCTTCGCACGAGAGATGATATACGGAAGCCTCCGCAGAGACCGTTCCAAGGGCAGAAGCAGCTGACACAACGACCCAACCAGGGTCGAGCTTTCACTTTGACAGCGGAGGAAGCCAAGGCATCAGGAGAAGTGGTTTCAGGTACTGTACTCGTTCGTGGTTTTCCCGCTTTGGCATTATTTGATTCCGGAGCATCCCACTGTTTTATGTCATCAAAGTTTATAACTACACACTCGATCACCTGCACGACCATGTCTAGTTTTTGGGACATACACACTGGGAATGGGAAAATCATAGCTAGTAAGGAATGTAGAGATTGTACTGTTGTTGTTTGTGGACGGGAGCTTTTTGCGGATTTCTTGGTGATTGATACGGGCAGTTATGAAGTAGTCTTGGGAATGGATTTTCTTGGCACTTTCCACGCACACATTGATTGTAGGGCAAGGAAAGTAATTTTTCAGATTCCCGGACACCCTGAGTTTACTTTCATCGGAGGAAGCAGTTCTGTCGGGCCAGTCGAGTTTAGGGCTAGGCCGACGAACAATGTTCTTGCGGCTATGGTTGCGGATAGTAATGAAGAGCCGGCAGTTGTCCGCGACTTTATGGATGTATTTGAAGATATTTCGGGCTTGCCGCCGAAGCGTGATGTGGAGTTTGCGATCGACCTCACTCCTGGTGCAGCGCCAGTATCAAAATCTTATTATCCAATGGCACCGGTGGAATTGGAAGAAGTTAAGAAACAAGTGGGTGAATTACTCGAGAAGGGATGGATTCGAAGCAGCAACTCACCTTGGGGAGCTCCAGTTCTTTTAGTAAAGAAGAAGGATGGCACGAGAAGAATGTGCATCGATTACCGAGAATTAAACCGGGTGACTATTAAGAACAAGTACCCGATCCCTCGCATTGGAGAACTTTTTGAGCAGCTTAGTTGCGCGAGGGTATTCTCGAAACTGGACTTACGATCAGGATATCATCAGGTCCGAGTGAAGGCAGAAGACATTTGCAAGACGGCGTTTCGAACTCGGTATGGGCATTTCGAGTATTTAGTGATGCCCTTCGGAGTGACTAATGCGCCGGCAATATTTATGGACTTGATGAACAGGATCTTTTCACCGTTCTTGGACCAGTTTATTGTAGTATTCATTGACGATATTCTGGTGTACTCGAAGAGTCCGGAGGAGCATGCTGAACACCTAAGGATCGCACTGCAAACGCTGAGACAGGAGAAATTATTTGCGAAGATGAGTAAGTGCGAATTCTGGTTGGAAGAAGTGAAGTTTCTGGGGCATGTCGTGTCGGGCGATGGAATCGCCGTTGATCCCGAGAAGATTGCAGCAGTTCGAGATTGGCCTGTTCCAAAGAATGTTGCAGAGATAAGAAGTTTCCTTGGACTCGCCGGTTACTACAGAAGATTTGTGGAGAACTTCGCTCGTGCAGCTGAGCCGTTAACCAAGCTTACGCGTAAAGAGGTACCGTTTATTTGGACAGATGGATGTGCATTGGCCTTCGAGACGTTGAAGCAGAAGTTGATAACCGCCCCTATCCTAACCGTACCGGATGATTCAGGAGGACTGGTGATTCACAGCGACGCATCTGGAAAGGGATTGGGATGTGTTTTGATGCAGAATGGGAAAGTCGTCGCTTACGCATCGAGACAGCTGAAGACTCATGAGCAGAACTATCCGACTCACGACTTGGAGCTTGCAGCCGTGATCTTCGCCCTGAAGATTTGGAGACATTACCTTCTGGGCGAGAGAGTTGAAGTCTTTACGGATCACAAGAGTTTGAAGTATGTGTTCACTCAGAAGGAGTTGAACATGAGGCAACGCAGATGGTTAGAGCTGATGGCCGACTACGACCTTGATCTTAAGTACCATCCGGGAAAAGTTAACGTCGTGCCAGATGCGCTAAGTCGGTTACCAGCAATTCAGTTATTGACTGCACAGAGAGAGATCATTGAGGAGTTTCGGAGATTTGACTTGGAGGTTGTGCTACCGCGTGCTACAGGACAGTTGGTGCAGTTACAAGTACAATCGTCCTTAGTTGAGAAGATTAAAGCGGCGCAATCGCAGGATCCTAGACTGCAAAAGTTTCGAGAGCAGGTTGGAGCCGGACTATGAACCGATCTACTGATCCATGAAGATGGTTCGTTGAGATATGGTAGCCGTGTGTGTGCGCCAAAAGGAGATGTGCGTGAAGAGCTTATGAAGGAGGCACACAGTTCAGCTTACTCTGTACATCCAGGAGGGACAAAGATGTACCGAGATATTCGACAGCATTTCTGGTGGGAAGGTATGAAACGGGAAATCGCTCGCTTCGTGGCTAAGTGCTTGGTATGTCAGCAAGTCAAGGCTGAACACCAAAGGGTTGCTGGTTTGTTGCAACCACTTCCGATTCCTCAATGGAAGTGGGAACATATAACCATGGACTTCGTGACGGCTTTACCGCGGAGTCCAAAGGGCAATAATACGGTATGGGTGATTGTCGATCGGTTGACCAAGGCAGCTCACTTTATTCCTTTTCGGGTTGGTCAATCGACAGAGACCTTGGCAGAGCGATACTTGCAGGAGATTGTCAGATTACATGGAGTACCGGTAAGCATCGTGTCCGATCGGGACACTCGGTTCTTGTCACACTTTTGGAGGAGTTTACAAGAAAGTTTGGGGACTCGATTGAAGTTCAGCACAGCTTATCATCCCCAGACTGATGGACAATCAGAGAGAACGATTCAGACCCTTGAAGATATGTTGAGGGCTTGCATGTTAGACTTCAAAGGTTCTTGGGAGGATCATCTACACCTGGTGGAGTTTTCGTACAACAACAGCTTCCAAGCAACTATCCAGATGGCCCCGTTTGAAGCACTGTATGGTCGTAAGTGCCGTTCACCTGTTTGTTGGGATGATGTTGGTGAACGAAGGTTACTAGGGCCAGATTTGGTGGTACAGACAGTTGAGAAGGTGAATACAATCAGGAAGCATATGAAGGCAGCTCAAGACAGACAGAAGAGTTGGGCCGACACGTCAAGAAGACCTCTAGAGTTCGCCGTGGGCGATTTGGTATTCCTGAAGATATCACCGACTAGAGGGGTGATTCGCTTTGGAAGTCGGGGAAAGCTTAGTCCCCGATTCGTTGGACCTTTCGAGATATTGGAGCGTGTCGGAGAGGTATCGTACCGGTTGGCATTACCACCATCATTAGCAGGAGTTCACGATGTGTTTCATGTGTCTCAACTACGGAGGTATGTTCGTGATGAGACTCATGTCTTGGATCATTCGGAGTTGACCGTTCGGGAGGACCTGACTTTTGAGGAGCGACCAGTCGAGATAAAGGATCGAAGAGAAAAGGTTCTTAAGAACAAGGTTATCCCTCTTGTGCTAGTTTCTTGGGGTAACCGATCGCATGGAGAATCTACTTGGGAGCGAGAAGACGAGATCCGGCAGAAATTCCCTCATCTTTTCCAGTAGTTAGTTATCTTGTATTCTTGGAATTTCGAGGACGAAATTCTTTTGTAGTTGGGTATGATGTAACACCCGAGCCCAATAATACTATGTATATTACTAGTTGAGGGTTATTTATTGCTCTTTCCAATTTTCCTGATTTTCTGGTGTCTATTGCTAAATTTTACCCGGTTAAGTCATTTTGGCACATAACAAATTTTAACTCCGAAAATGGAATTTAAGATGTCCATGTTAGCCTACTCGTCGCCACTAGTCGCGTGGTAGCGTCCGCGTGTCGAGATTCCGTTCCGTTTGGCTAAACGGGCAAGTTTGGGCGACTACGCGCGCGTGCAAGTGTCCGACTTGGGGGCATGCATTTTAATCACTTAACACCTCTTTTCAAAATTTGGAACCCGCTTAAAATCATATAATTTGAATTTGGATCATTTGGGCGCAACCCGGGCGCGATTTGGAGATGTTTCATTTCGCGCCAAAAAGGGCCCATTTGAATTTAATATCGAATATATAATTATTTACCTTCTAATCTTTTTCCTAACTGCCTATCCCCAAAATCCTTCAGAATTTCCCTTTTGATTAACCCTCAGCCAATCACGAGCTCGCAATCGAGCTCGTGGGCCCCTCCTTTCCCCATCTCTCTCTGCCTCTCTCCTCATTCTCTCTCTCTCTCTATCTCACCAAATCTCTTTCTCTCTCTCCAATCTCTCTCTCTCTCCTCTCGTATTTTAACCCCCATGCAACAGCCGCCCACGACCCATCTTCCTCGCGAGAAAACCCTAGCCCTCGTGATCTCGTCGCCGACTCCTCGAGACCTCGCCGTCGTCGCCCTCACCACCACGACCTCCACCGCACCCACCTACATTCCTCCTCCCGTTCTCCCGCTTCTTCCCGCGCCTGCAACCCTTCTCCCCGACGCCTCCATCCCCTCGCAACCTCACCGTCGACGTCGCCCATCGTCGTCGACGACCCCACGACTCCCTTTCACCCTACTCGACCCGACCTCGTCGTCCTTCCCTCCTCCCCTCGCCGGAAAAGCAAACCCGAGCCTTCATCCTTCGCCTGCACTTTTCCTGTTCGCCGGAGAAGCGCGCCGGCGACCTCGTCGACGCCACCTCCGACCATCTCTCCCTCTCCCACGACCACCTGAGCCGACCACACCCTTCTCCAACTCGCCGCAGCCCGCTACCCTGCACACCCGAAGCCCTTCCCCTTGCTGCAGCCGCCGCCGTCGCTTCGCCGGCGATCCAGTGCCGTCGAGCCATCGTGTTTGCACCCTGTCGCTTCGCGGTGAGTTTCCTTGTGCTTCCTCGTGGTACAATTCCTTCGCTGGTCGTATTTTGGTGTATATCGTATCTTTGTTGCTAACTTGCTACTTTGTTGTTGCCGGAACCCGACCGTGCCGTCTGACGAACCCGACGCTCCAGCGAAGTCCCCTGGTCCGTGTGATCCCGTTGATTTCTGTTGGGACTCGATCCGTGGGCCGTGCTTCCATAACGCAGTTTCTGCCGACATCGCATCCGTGTTTCGGTTTGCGGAACCGCCGAGGCAAGTATCCGAATACTTGCTTTAACATGCTACAAACTTAATAATCATGTTATCTGTTATAATCACACGACTTGGTGACAATTACAATCATCCGTAATGTTAAACCATTGTAGTTGTTACTTGTAGTTAATCGGTATGCTTTTAATCAATACCTTAACTAATTAACCAATTTGGCACGTCCTTGCCTAAATTGCTAGATCATCCTCACTTCATTTGTTAAAGCCACTCATGAGGCAAATATTATACTTAGTTCAAATTCTTGTAACTCTATTATGTATACTATCGATATCGTTTTATCTTGTGGCTTTTGCACCTCAAAGGTGCGTGAACCGGATTAATATGAAAATACAAACATCACTGTGTTCACATAGAATAATAATTGCTACTTACTGTTTCATGCTACTGTTCATTACTGGTTACTATACATGTTATCATCATATACCTGATTGCATTACATATTGACCGATCTTGATACACCTGACACATGTACTGATACACCGGACACAACACCCTGTACATATCGACTCTACCTGTTGAAAGTAACCTGACTTGTTACCTGATCTCATGCCTAATGCCGACCAACCTAACCATTCCTGCTGTCGATCCAGACAGACCTACCTTTACTTGACTTGTGTTGGCATTAGTCCTTGACTACTGAATACCTGACTGACATACATAGTTTGGGGGTATGGGGAAATCAAAGGTGAAACCGACTTGTAACTCAACAGTTCGATACATTGTTCTGATCAGTCTTACGGGCTTGGCCAGCTCCGGAGTGTTGATGCTGACATCACTCATCTATCCTACTACCTTTTACTGCTTAGCGGCACGTCTCGGATTCAGCCCCGAGAATTATGACCGTGGTCCCGGGCACGCACGGGATACTATTGAGTTACATCGACGATTCATCAATTGGTTTCAAAGACTATATAGTAGAAAACCTGATAGGACAGTTTAGTCACTACTGCACACTACCCTGTTTATTACTTCCTATTACTGCTTTATTCATGTTCATGCTTGCATTGTTTATTACCATGTTTATGCTACATTACTTGATATCATGACGCGCTGACGTCTGGGTTTTGCATGGCCCAGATTCCGTGCCCTTGACGTCGACCGAGCAGGAGTACTTCAGCCAGCAGGCTGAACTGTGAGTTCTTAAGAGTTTAGTTTATTTATGTCATTTCATTTCCAGATGTGAGCCCGCATTATGGGACATACTGATTATTTATTGTATTGGATCATTAGCTTCCGCACTTATTGTTTATTGATTCTTGTTATTATGGATTTGGACATGTATTAGTTTAGTTTATTTTTTTTACTGTTCTTGATATCTTTACAACCGTAATGTGACTGTGGATGGATACTTCCTACCCACAGGTAGCATGGTTGGCTATATCACGTGCCCAAATCTTGCGTACTCTGGGAAGCGGGGCGTGACAGCCATCCTGGTTAGATAAAGTGATTATCCATTCTATTCTAGGTTAGAGTGCACGCTGAGTGTTTCTTTTCTCTTTCTCTTTGGCAGCGAACATGTCCCGACCTAGACTAAAACTCATGAACCAAGTTAACCGAACCTTCTTAAAACACTTTGGCTTTTGGAATGTCACGTGGTCGAAAAATATCCTTGCCACTTCTATATCACTTTTGTATTTCTCCAGAACATCCCGTATCACTACGAACATCCACTTCCATTGGATAAATCCATCGTATAGTTACATACGAACTCGAAGGAACTTGTTCCGGATTCGAGGATGGATTCTGGTTCTGGAGAGATTTAATAGGATTATTCGGTTGTCTTTTCCCTTTATCTTCTCTCAGGTTGTGAGGACTCCTAGGATTAGGAGAGGATACACCTATTGAGCTTATTGGATAGTCTTTGTAACGTTTTGAAAACCGTTTAGGTGAAATTTCGGATAATCGGTAAAATAACTGGTGCTTCCCATAAAAACCTAGATATAATTATTTTTTCCACATAAACTTAAATATACCTATTATAGCTATGAAATTGCTAGTATTTGGTTTTTAATTGGCCACTTGTAAATTTCTAGTTTACTTAAAATTTTTCTGAAATTAATTATTTTTAATATTAATTTAAGTTTTCACTAATACATTTAATTAGTGATAATTACAAATTGGAATGGGTTAATACAAGTTTTGTGCATCATGACTCATGAAACCAAAGTGTAACATGTGGTTTTTGAAATGAAAAGAATGGTCAAGATGGTTCTTGAAATTTAAAGAAAAAGGTTAAAGAAAATAATAAATTAAAGGAAATAATGAGACATGTAGGATATGTTGTGTTTGTGTGGGGTGTGGTCACCACTCTCTCCCCCTTACACTTACCCCAATCCCCATGTGGTCGAGCCTTTTGGCTGCCCATTGACAAAATTTGTCCCCACTTCAATTAAAGAAAAGAGAATGAAGAAAAGAAAGCTTGGGGTTTTAATAATGAGGAATGGGGACTTGTTGACTTATGGAATTCCCACATACACCACACACCTCACATTTTCTCTCTCCCCCTCATTTCTTCATGGCCAACCCCTCCCCATCCATGCTGCAGCAGCAGCCCTCCAAAATCCCCCTCTTCATTTTGCATAAAAAGTCTTCAAATATCCATCAAATTTCTATCAAAAATCAAGCTAAAACTCAAATCCAACTCTTACCCATTTTTCCTTGGACATTCAAGCATGGATCTTGGAGCTTGGAAGCAAGTTTGGGAGGCTAGATTGCAAGTTTGATCTATGGGTTATGAGGTATATATCTTGACCCTTTTGTTAAATTGTTGGTTATTACTTCAATTCAACTAAATTAGATGTTAAATATGGAATTAATTGCAAGGTTTAACCTTCAAAAGAAGGGTTTCAAAAATTCAAGTTAGGGTTTTACTACATCATTAAGGTTACAATGTATGGTTTAACATCTTAAGTTATGTAAATTGTAGTCTAGTTGTTAAATTGTAAATTGTTACAATTAAATTGTTCAAATTGCTTAAATTGCAAACTAGGTTTTTAGAATTTAATTGCAAATGTGAGATTAAAATCTAGTTATGGTTTTATATCATTTAAACATGGTTTAAGAGTGTAATTTATCATATTAAGGCATGTAAAATCAAACCTAGTAGCTAGTTTACAAATTGTTATTTCAAAATTTTACTAATTAAGCTAAATTGCAAACTAGAATTTTGGGATTAATGGAAATGAGCGAGTTTAAAATTTAGTTTGGGTTTGGGTGGCTTAATCAAGATATTTAGTGAGCATTGTTGCCGCTAGAATTGTTAAAACAACTGTAAGTCCATATTGCGACCCCCGGTTCTTACGGGGAGGCGGAAACGGTATAAAAAAAACAAATTTTTATCGCAAGAGGCAACATGGACTAACCGAGGTCGGGATCGTTGTCTAAACTAAAACTAGCAAACTAGCTAAAGAGATTTAGCTACTCGGATGAAGATGATTATACCTAAACTTGAACTCCTTCTTCTTCAAACTTTGTTGTAGAGGTTGATGGTTCTCCTTTGTCGCCTTCTTCCGTCGAAGATGGATCCACCTCGAAGGCTCGACCTTTGGGCTCTTTCTCGAACTTGGAGTGAACTAGAATCGCCGGCTTGCTAAACCCTTGATCCTAGAGTGAGTAGAGAGTGTCTAAGGGTTGCTTTTGTTTTTAAAGAGAAGGATTCTCAACACATGAGAAGGTTTCTCTTTGCTAGAGGAAGAAGAAGATGAAGATGAAGAGAGAGAAGCTCAATGAGATAATGAGCTCTCATTTCCTTTCTTGCAACCATAATGCCAAAAGAAAATGAATTATCAAATAATAATAATCAAAATGAAAAGGTTGATGGAAAGTTTTAGAATGACCAATATCATTACAAACATTAAATGAAAATGCAAGAATCAAGAGCATCTTTCTTTTGTAATGATAATGGTCAAAAGTTCAACCATGGTCAACAAGTCAACCATGGTCAACAAGTCAACAAAAACTAACCATGACACAATTTCATTTTATTATATATTATTAAATGATATAATACAAATCCATTAGGGTTTGGAAAAAGACGACTGTCAACTGTGCATACGCACCCGTTCCGAAACCCTAATGAAAGTCCTCTTCCTCTTCCTCAAATAACTGTGCATACACACCTGCATCCTTGTTCCGAGGAACATGAATACTGAGAGATAAAAGCAACCCTAAATACTATACCAGTATCCGGCTCAAACCAGAGCCTGCTGGTAATATCCGTCCGGACTCCAAACGTGCACAAGTGCGCGGATGAGAACGAACCCCGTCGCAAAACCATGCGACCTCTACTCTGTTTTGCCCAGAGGCGAATACCCTCTGTGTGGGACTCTAAAGACTCGACACTACGCTGGCAGTGGGTTTAACCACAGACCGCAAGCGGCACTAGCTGTGCGTAACGGTCCCCAGGTAGATGTCGACAAGAAGGCTGACGAGGTGAAACCCCATCGGTACTCCTACTGAGTCTGAATGTGACAGTCTCCGTACAGTCCGGTCTGTTCGTCTGATACATCGCATGGCGGGCCTAGGGGGCGGTAAACGTCAGTCCCCTAATAGCGGTACAAGTCGTGCCGGAGCGAAGCCCAAAACACCCTGAGATAACACTGGAAACCTACCAGTATATCTCGTTTGCCCTGGCCAGGGACTACTCGTGTAATGGCTCTCCTAGACACAGCGCGATGTCAACCCCCAATACCGGGAGAGACGAATCCTGTCTAACCGTCACTGCCTCCAAGTGCTTCGGGACTGCACCCAACCACCACCTGTTTGCACGACTCCTTTGAGCCGTGGTAGGGTAGTGATCAAAGTGCAGTGGGAACACACTCGAGGCGAAGTGCCAGTGTCAAGTCAGCGGACTAAGCTGTACTCATGTCACCTGGGAACTGATGACTGACGATAGGTATAATACCAACCTGTCAGTTCCCGACGAGTCCTGTCCAGTGTACTCGTAACCCAACGAGCACCCATATACTATCTCCAGTACGACGTACTGATGGCTGTGGGACAGACCATCTCCCACACTGGGATGAGAAGCGCATACGCTAGTCTACTCCGGAGTATCGATGCCCTGTCTCGATAGTCCTGCGACTAGGGACCTGTATAAGGATGTGCTTATAGATTACCCAGCCCCCACTAGTGTGACTGCCATCACAACGCTGGTAATCAAGCAAAGATCCTAAGGGCTCCACTAATGCGTATAAGTGATATACTGAAATAAACACATGTACACATTGAAGTAGAAACAAACCAAGTAGCATACTACTATTTTGAGCAAGATTGTATATACAAGGTGAATATCCAAGCATCCATTAAGTAATATACAAACTAGTATGATACAGTAATGGCCTCTAGGGCATATACACTAACAACAACTAGATTTGAACTAAATTGGCAATTGTTGCTTACCAGAGTTTTGGAAAAATAGCTTTTAAAGCGAATTTGAAGTTTTGATGATTTAAACCCTATTTCATATATATATTTAGTGTGTTTTGAAATCACGAAAGGTGCGTTTTGGTTTTTCTCGATCACTCGGCGTTTGTACACCGATGTCGAGGGTTATTTGGTTCTTTTGCATGAGCGGACCATAGGTTTTGACCTTTGTGAGATTCGTGTGTCGTTTTGATCATGAATCGGATTTTAATGCGATACGATGTGCTATGATACGTAGTTACCCACACGAGGACTTCGAGACGACAAGCAAGCACGTGGCAATATCGGCATCGGCAAGCGAAGATCAAGGTTGTAACCTTTCGAAAATCGTTTAGGCAGTTTTTCGGTAATCGGTTAATTTTTCGGCTTTTTCCGTAAAAAGTAAAAATAGGTATTTTTCATTGTAGACCTAATTATACAAAATTTAGATAAGATATTACTATAATTTTGTCACTAAAATGTCACTTATAATTTTCTAGTTAAATAAAATTTTTTTCGTAATTAATTATTTTTTTTATTATTTTAAGCCTTTTTAAATACATTAAATTAGTGATAAATACAAATTTAATTAGGTAAATTTCATAATTAGGAGTCTTTATAAGCTAAAATATGGTGTTAATAAAATTGTATCATGACTTGCAACATTTTAATTTTATGGTGTGAAAATTATGAAAAAAATGATGTAAAAATGGGTTTTTTTGTAAAAAGTTGATGTGAAATGCATTAAATGAGATGTGAGGGATCTTTTTGACCTAGAAACTTCTCCAAAAACCCCACACCCTCCTCCTCTTCACCTCTGGCCGAAATTAGCAGCAGCTCCCCCCTCTTTTCACCTCAATTCTTGCTTCAAAAATCATGAAAAATCATGAAAAATCCATAAAAATTCACCATTTTCTTCTCCAATTCAAAGCCAAACCCTAATCCACTCTCTCCTCAACCAAATTTAGTTCAAAACTAGGAGAAAGGAGGCTTCTTTGGTGGCTTGATCATGCTAGGGTTCCACTTGTGAGGTAAAATCCTAAACTAGTTTGTTAACTTGTAGTTATATGTGCTAAAAATTCAATTTTGAAGTATTAATTTAGTTGTAAATTCTTGTTCATGAAAATCAAGAATGGGATTTGATGTTGAACTAGGGTTTGAAGCATGGTTGTTAGACTTAAGTTAGGGCTTTGGTTATCTAATTGATTAGAGTGGTTAATTGGGTAATGATACACTCGCTAAATCGTTAAATTTCGATGTTTGCATCGAATCGGTATTGAATTTGCTTACTAGATTTTTACAAAAATTAGAATGCGATCAAATTGCATTATGTTAGCGATATAATTAGTTTCGTATAGGACTATTAGAGTGCGCGAACATGGGGTTTCGTCTAGTCGGGTTGTAGTTTTGTCGATTTCCCCGAAATGACGATTCTAGTTAAAGATTAGCGATTTTCGTGCGTTTTCCCGCGCACCGAGTGTATGCTATGTTTAATTCGAGAGCGTCGATAATTGTATATTGTGACTTGCATCGTTTTAGGTTTTATAATCTTATGCATGGTGTTGTACAAATATAGGATCGGTCGGGGAAACATCGGACACGGCACGAAAAAGCAAGGCGGTGGTCGGATCGGATTAGCGGGGATTTCAGGTGAGTAGATGTATTCATCTATGGGGGAATCGTCTGAATGGCGCGAGGCGCCCCCCTAGTTAGGATTACCCTACTTTTTGCAAGATTTATTTTGTTAGCTAGCTTATCCATTCATGTACACTGCATACCCTTATAGCGAACAGTATATTAAATTGCATGGACATTCATCTATACTTATGCGATATCATTTCGTAGGACACGAACACCTTACCATTGGCATCTGTTGCACACGCACTATTCATGTGACACACACGCCTTTGGTAAATGCCATGCCACGTGCACTATAGAACCTGTTTATCATAATATCGCCACTTGCATTCATACTTGATATATGAAATTGCATAGCATACGTATATCTCGCATCATCATCATATTTATATAGATTTCTATCCAAAATTCACATCGTATGCATTGATATCATAGACATTTATCATATATAACATGTGGACATTATGATTTTCTTGAGGATTTCAGTATTGCTGCGATTTCTGGATTTTGGGGAAAACCGCAAGAATTTAACAAAACCTTATGTTTATCATTTTCAAAACAAAGTTGCGGTTTTCTCGTGATGTATGTGTCGTCCACCATGAGTTTTCATGTTTTCTGTTGGATTTCGAGACCCGATTCGAGGAGTGGATGAACCTTCTCGGGTACATGGTGGGCCCGGTATGGTATCCCGGGGCAAGAAGATCGAGTTGTAGACGATGAGCCTGGCAGGGGAAGACTACCTACTGGTGATGTCTGGCGCGGCGGATATCCGGAGGATACCGACCGTTGTCGTGAGATTTATGATATGGGCCGATCCGGACTGACGGAGCCCGATATTGAGACAGATATGATTCCTATTTGGCGTCGATGCTTGACATGGGTTTTCAGATGATTTCTTGATGGTATTTAGCTATTATATAGATATTCATGTTCTAAAGTTAAGAATTCAATACCCTTAGCATTTAAAACACTTAAAGACTTAATATTGATATTGCATACCTGTGCATGCATACTAGAGATATTATATCACATATGGACATGCATGTTGTGGTGCATTGCGTGCATTCTTACGATTGCCTTATTAGATGTTATATTTACTCACGAGCTGGCAACTCACCCCCGTTGTGCCATAGTGTCTTGCAGGTCGGACTCATCAGTCTTGTAGCGGCGGCTATCTTATTATCAGCTCCTTTTGCGCAGACTCGCGACATCGCCCGTAGGTGGGTTGCGAGCACACTTTATTTTTTTTGCTTTATCATTGTATCTAGTATTCTCCATCTACCACTTTATATTGTATATGCGACCTAGTGATGAGACTGAGAGATTGTATATATCTGGTTTCTTTTGGGTCGAGCTCACTTGAGCCGGCGTTGTGTTTTCTGATATTTTGCGTTTTTTTATGCTCTTTCCTTGATATTACTATTATATTGCATGTGGTTGTGATCCGCCTTGGGCGAAGTGCTAGCTCCCGCTTGGGGATGCCATTTTATGATTACAGGTTTATTATCTTTTTGTACCCATTTTGGGGGATAGAAAATACAGTGGAGACTCTGCCGAAATTTTCAGAAATTTATGATGTTTTTAAAAAGGGATTCTTTGCAAAGTAATTGATTTGAAAATCGTCTTCATTAAGGGTTTTCCTTCACTCTCTTTTGATTTTGGTTTAGATTCTTCTGGGCTTTAGCTGACTTAGGTTACAGTACGCCTTTAGACGTCTCGTAATCTAAGTGCCAGTCACGTTCCGTACTTTCGGGTCGTGACAAAGTTGGTATCAAAGCGTAGGTTTTACCCTTCTGAGTGTAGGACGACCTTGGTAGATGGAGTAGGTGACTTAAGCAGAGTGGCGTAGCGTGGGTATGATCTGCGGCATACTTACGATACGGTACTCCGGCTAAGTAACCTTAGGACATAATTTCTTGTATTTCCTTTCTTGATTACTTGCATTCCTTGATTCAATTGCAATGATCTTATCAATCCTGTTTCTTATTCTAGTTTCGATGCCGCCAAAGACTACGAGAGCTCAGCGGGCTGCCGCTAGGGATGAGATTCGGGCGGGCCCATCTGAGGCGAGGATCGAGCGAGATGATACGCCTACCCCACAGGGTCATACTGATCCGCCTTATCCAGACCGTATTGCCAGATTAGAGGCCGACATGCAAGAGTTGCGGCAGATGATGGGATCTTTAGTTGAGTCCAGCCGGGCACAGAGATCCGAGGACGTTCCTTCCACCGCACAGACCACGATCGTACCTGCTGCACAGATGGTCACTCCTGCGGCTACTACGGAGACTATCCCTGTTTCGCTACAGGAGTTCATGAGATTGAGACCTCCAGCTTTTACCGGTACAGATGCGACAGAGGACCCACATGCATTTCTTGATAGGATGGCTCGGATTTGCCGTTCGTTGAGGTGTTCTGATGATAGATTGGTGGAGTTTGCGAGTTTTCGTCTAGAGGGTCTTGCCCAGACATGGTACGACTCAGTAGAGAGAGGCCGAGCTGCAGGTCTACCTTCTATGACCTGGGATGAGTTTACAGCTGCGTTTCTTGCCCGTTTTCTTCAGGAGAGTGTCCGAGATGCTCGAGCCCGTAGTTTTGAGTCTCTGCGCAAGTGTCACGACCTAAAGTTTGGCCCGTGACCGGCACATAACCACGTGACGTCTACAGGCGTAACACGACTAAGTAAGCCGAAAGCCCAGAAATCTAAAACCATTTTTAAGAATAAGCAAGGAAACTGGTTTGAAGAAGTGAAGAAAACATGTTTGAAATCAAGGTTTTTAAATAACTAAGCCGAAGGTGCGTTTTAAAAACAGTAAATCTTTTGTAAAAGTTTCGGCAGAGTTTCTTTTGTAAAACTGGCCCCGAATGGGGTACAACAAGAATGACAATATACATGCAATGATAAAGGCATCCCCAAGAGGGAGCTAGCTCTTCGTCAATAGACGGTCACAACCACACATGCAACAATAATATACAACGCCAAGTGGCGAGGATCAAATCCAAAAGAAAGCTCAAAAGCAACAAGAAACCGCAATACTACTAAGCGCGACTCTAAGGCCGAATAATACATCACTAAAGTCTAGGTCTGAAACAATATACAAGTTTTGGTTGATGGAAATTCTAGATACAATGAATAGAATGAATACAATGGTGGTTCTTGATGCGAAAGAATCCACCTACCAAAAGCAAGCCACCCGCAAGAAAGTAGTGTGCCAGAAATGCCGCAATAAAACCTGTACGGCAGAACCTGCAAGAACTGTGGCACAATGGGGGTGAGTTGCCAACTCGTGAATAGAAACATCTACAAGCAGAAACCGAATGCAAGACATAAACCTAAGTCAACAATCAGTAATAATCCACAAGAGTACATCTGAGTGTGATAAGGTGGCAAGGTAACATCTAAATATGTATGTGGTGCCAAGTACTCAGGTAATAACATGTCATGAATGTAAGGTATGCTGTATGAAGTAAATATGATGAAGTATAAAGTGATATCAATACACATATATTAGCGTCCCATACCACTAATATTGGTGTAAGGGTATATATAACAGCGCCCTCATACCCTGTTATATATACAAATGAAGTATGATAAGTGTAAATCCAGTCTGTATATGATCCATGTCTGTATATGATCCATGTCTGTATATGATCCATATCTGTATATGATCTATGTCTGTATATGATCCATGTCTGTATATGATCCATGTCTGTATATGATCCATATCTGTATATGATCCATGTATGTATATGATCCATGTCTGTATATGATCTATGTCTGTATATGATCTATGTCTGTATATGATCCATGTCTGTATATACGTGGAACCCGTCCACCCGTCACCCAATGACAATAAGCATCGTGTATGCAATATGAGGATGTAAACAAATCATGGTAAAACATCATGAAACCCGTGCCAAGCATCGACACGTAAATCCTCATCCATATGGGGCTCCGTCTGCGGTATCGGCCCTCGGCCCCGGCAGTACGGGTCAACCCATGTCCATCTCTGGGCTCCGTCTGCGGTATCGGCCCTCGGCCCCGGCAGTACGGGTCAACCCATGTCCATCCCTCAACTCCGGTCGGAATCCTCCAGATATCCGCCGAGCTCAAATACAATCACCGGTAGGTAGTAGTCCCTCTGCCGGGCTCACCGTCTATCACACAGCGAAACCGTTCTCGCCCCGGGGTACCATACCGGGTCCACCATGTACCCGTAATCAGCCTCAACCGCCTCCTCGATTCGGGTTTTCATATATCACTCTAGCACCGAGAAAACACATGGTGGACGCACCGAAATATCATATCCAGGGAACCGGGTTTTTAAATGATTACATATTTGAAATAGCCACGGTTCCCAAATCCAGAAATCACATATAATCCCAACCAAAATGTAAGTCACTAATCTGATATGATATATGCGTCAAACATAAATATCATGTCAAGTCACATATAGATGAGCTACGATATAATGATCAGGTGTGATATAAGCATCAAATGTGAGTATCAAGTCATGTCACATATAAATGAGCTATAATATAATGATCAGGTGTGACATATGTATCAGGTATGAATATCAAGTCAAAATCGTATATATTTGTGTACAGGTCTATGTGTACCATATGCTATGCGGAAATCATACCATGAATGCAGCAGTACTACAGTGTAGTGACATAGCAATTATCGATGATGAAGTGTGTGAGCCGGCAATCAGTGTACGTGGAACATACGCATCATCGATAATGGTGCTGGTGTCCTAACAGCATGATGGTAATATAACAATAAGCACAAGTAATGCCATGCAAATAGTATAAACAGGTGCAATCAAAATAAGCAACGCAACAGTGAAGAATCTAACTCAAAAGCTATATCATGCAGCCTTGCCTTTTGAAATAAGACGAATCGGGGTCTTTGGTAAAGCAAGGGCTACGGTGTTTAGAAAATAGACGCTACACATTTGAAAATATCCGTAGAATCCCCTTTTTCCTATCTTGCAATATTCCCTATTCGTTAGTTTGAAATAGGTATGACTCTGGTCTAATCTAACATCTACTATGCAACTACTGATCTAAGTATCATGCAATTCTGTAGGGGTATGGAAACCGCCTAAATCTGAGTCGATACATATATAAAGGTATATAGTCGGTGATCTCGCCTCAATGTCGTATCATAAGATATCCTCGAGTTATGAGTGCGGATCTATCATCAATATCGGCTCGTACGGTAATCATCGTACGGCATCCCAATATCTGGGTACGGGTCAACATCTCACTATCTCATCACATAACAGGTATCACTATCATCAGATCACATAGTCGGGGGCACTACTCTATGTCTAGCACCAAACGATACCATCAATGAAGTATGCATGCGGGGGTAAACACATATCCCAAGCCCGCAAGAAATTCCAAGTCATATCCCACATATGAATCGTATGCAATCACCGATCTCACGTCATCAAGCCCACATCATCGACTTATCTCCAAAGTCAATCCATATCCTCAAACACCGTGTAAGTATAAGTAATATGCAAGGGTGTGTGTAGGTGTAATTCTATCCTAGGGTTCGCGACTATGAACTACACTAGTCACTTCTACCCTATACTATCCATAAAACACCTATCACAAAGCTACAACACACTATAACTATCATATATCCACTATATATATAGTATACTAACTACGGACTGCGGGGGTGCTATACGCCATCCACCCGACTTCCCCCTGTAGATATAATCTACTCACCTTGCATCATCATTTGCGGACGTCACCACGCATTTGCTCGTCGTCCCGAAGTCTTCATGGGTACCTACACATCAACACATCATGTATGCGCATTAAAACCAAATCCAAGCTAAAACGGCGCATGAAATCCAAAATGATACGGTAAAGGGGCCTATAGGTGAGAACCCATGGCACGCCTTCAAAACCATCAATAAATCCTCTATATCGTCGTATAAACGCCAAATAGTCGAGGTAAAACGAAACACACCAATGCAGAAATGAAAATACGGAATACGGAAACTAAAGTCCAAAACAGCAACTCATGAAATATGTCCCAGATTTTACCCTAGATCACTTTTTACAAATCTAGATATACCAGGGGCCTAAACTAACAATGTAGGAGCTACAGAACCAATACGAGCCAAGAAGGTGGGACCCAGGCCGCAATTGGCGGCCGAAAGGGGAAAATTGGCGGCCGGGAAATGGAGTTGGGGGCTAGGGTTTTGGGTGTTGCCTCTATGGTGCCTGCACATCTCAATTTCCACTCAATATTATTTTAGGGGTCTCGGGATGTTAGCAGATTCTCAATCACAGTGACAAATTCCAGTTTTTCCCCGATATTGGTTTCCACAATCCGTATTCTGTGGTTTGGTTCTCAGGTTAGGGTCTCAATTCATGCACTAGGGTGTCCTCATGGTCTCCACTGAACTCAAATTCCCCATCACAACTCACAATTCCCTCAAACCCTAACTAGTTTTTCCAAAAACCCACAATTCACCCGATATCGATTCAAAACTTGCATAGGGGTATAGGAAATGTCAAAACTAAGATAATGGTTCAGAAATTACCTCAATTGGCAACTCAAGAAAATTTCTTGAGTTGCCCCTAGTGGCCACAATCCAAGCTTTCTTGGTCCATCTTGTAGGTCTCGGGTTCGTGCACTTTTTTTGTGAAACCGATATATGGTTTTGGGGTTGATTTTGAGATGAAGAGAGGGATTGAAGAGGGGGAGAATGATGAGGAGGGGCAGCAGCAGCAACACAAGGATGAGGAGGAAGGAATGAGAGAAGAACAAGGGAATGGCTAAGTCAAAAGGTCAAGGGTGCCCCATGCCTCTCTCTCACCTACCCTCATTCTCATTTTCTTTTCTTTTTCCCTTTTCTTTTAATCCCTAAACCAAACCTTCTCACCTCAATAGTAAACCCAAATGATAAATCATGGCAAGAAAAATGCACAAGTGTAGAAAATATGATATGTGCATGTTTTGCACAAAATTGCCAAAATACCCGATTAGCGATTTTAATCATGATTAGCACTAAATTAGTGTCAAACTAATCACAAAAACTTAAAAATGTCATAATTCACTAATTTACCCTATTTTAGAATTTTCCATAATTTTTCATAATTTTTCTAACATTTTTCCTATTTATTTGCATTTAATATTAAAATAATCAATAAAATAATATTAAATAATAAAAATTCCCAAAATTAATATTTTATATTTTTGAAAATGTTACAGCAAGACTCCTGGGATGACGGTGTCGGAGTATGATATACAGTTTACCTAGTTGTCTCGATATGCTCCGTACCTAGTAGATACGGAAGAGAAGAGAATAAAGAGGTTTGTGAGAGGGCTTGATACACAGCTTTTCCTTGCCATCGGCACCCAGCACTTTGATACATACGCAGCCGCGATGGACGCAGCCTTACTTTTAGAGGAGCGTATTTCTGAGACTCCGGTCATTTCTGGGCCGAAGAAGATCCGTACTGGTACGCCAGCTCAGCGGCAGATGGGTAGACACCGCGACAGATTATTTTCGGGAGATGGTGGAGGCCGAGGATTGAGACAACGTCAGTTATTTGGTTCATATCCACAGACCCAGCAGTCTTCGCTAGGATGTTTTCGGTGTGGGAGTCAGTACCACCGTGTCAGAGACTGTACCATGGGACGCCAGGGCGCGGCGACAGTTCCACATGTGACTTTACCACCCTCACCACCTCCTCAGAGAGCTCTACTTCCTACCCCTGATGATGCTCCATGCCAGCCAGATGTCCCTAAAGGTCGTGGGCGTGGCGGTCCGGTTCAGAGAGGACGAGGCGACAGAGGCAGAGGCAGAGGCCGAGGTAGAGGAAGAGGACAGCCAGCTATTAGTGGTGGACAGGCCCGAGTGTTCGTGTTGACTCCTCAGGATGCACAGGCATCCAATGTCGTCGTGACAGGTACTCTACTAGTATGTTCTTTTGATGCACGGGTATTATTTGATCCAGGCTCCACACATTCTATGTATCCACGTACTTTGCACCAAGGTTGGGCCGAGAGTCTTTTCCGTTAGATCATCCGCTTGTCGTTATTACACCGGTAGGTGAGTCGTTTGTTGCTCGTTTTGTGTACCGATCATGTTCCGTTCGTATCGGGGAGAGAGATTCTTCAGTTGATTTGATTCTCCTAGATATGCTAGACTTTGACGTCCTTCTTGGTATGGACTGGCTAGCTGCCTGTTATGCATCCGTGGACTGCCGTGAGAAAGCAGTCAGATTCAGTTTTCCTGGTGAGCCGGTTCTTGTTATTCAGGGAGATCGTGGCGCTACCCTTCCCAGCTTGATTTCTTCTCTTCGTGCCGGTCAGCTCTTAAGGAAAGGGTGTCAGGGATTCTTAGCTTATGTTTGTGATACTAACTCCACAGAGGTTCCATTGGACCAGGTCCCTGTTGTGAGAGAGTTTCCTGATGTATTCCCTGACGAGCTGCCTGGTCTGCCACCAGAGCGTGAGATTGAGTTCTGCATCGACCTGATCCCCGGCACGGGGCCTATCTCTATACCGCCTTATTGGATGGCCCCGGCGGAGCTGAGAGAGCTAAAGGATCAGTTACAGGACTTGCTGGACAAAGGGCTTATCTGACCGAGTGTGTCACCTTGGGGTGCTCCTGTCTTGTTTGTTAAGAAGAAGGACGGAAGTATGCGTTTATGCATTGATTATCGTCAGCTGAACCGGGTTATTGTGCGGAACAGGTATCCCCTACCCCGCATTGATGACTTATTCGATCAGCTCCCGGGTGCAGGGTTCTTCTCGAAGGTTGATTTACGGTCAGGTTATCACCAGTTGCGAGTTCGGAAGGAGGATATTCCGAAGACCGCTTTCCGTACTCGTTATGGTCATTATGAGTTCTTGGTGATGTCGTTCGGGCTCACCAATGCCCCGGCAGCATTTATGGATTTGATGAATCGCGTATTCAGGCCGTATCTCGATCAGTTCATCATTGTGTTCATTGACGACATCTTGGTTTATTCTCGGAGCCGGGAGGAACATGAGCAGCACTTACGTATCACATTGCAGACTTTGAGGGAGCATCAGCTGTTCGCCAAATTCTCCAAGTGCGCATTCTGGTTAGACAGTGTCGACTTCTTGGGTTATGTGGTGACGAGAGATGGTATTTGTGTGGACCCGAAGAAGATCGAGGAAGTTCAGCGTTGGCCTAGACCAGTATCAGTTACAGAGGTTCGCAGCTTTCTAGGTCTGGCCGGCTATTATCGACGTTTTGTCCAGGATTTCTCCCGCATTGCTGCACCATTGACCGGGTTGACCCGGAAGGGGGTTCCTTTTGATTGGACCCAGGCATGTGAGGATAGTTTCCAGCAGTTGAAGACTCGTCTGACTACTGCACCAGTGTTAGCATTGCCTCCAGGATCAGGCAGGTTCATGGTATATTGTGATGCTTCTCGAGTGGGGCTGGGCTGTGTATTGATGCAGCACGACAGAGTTATCGCGTATGCTTCTCGGCAGCTGAGGAAACACTAACAGAACTACCCCACCCATGATTTAGAGATGGCTGCAGTGGTATTTGCACTTAAGATCTGGAGACATTACCTATACGGTGAGTCGTGCCAGATATTCACTGACCACAAGAGTTTGAAGTATATCTTCCAGCAGCGAGATCTGAACCTGAGACAGCGCCGTTGGATGGAGTTGGTGAAAGATTACGACTGTGAGATTCTATACCATCCGGGCAAGGCGAATGTAGTGGCAGATGCTTTGAGTAGGAGGCCCGGAGGTAGCTTATCTTATTTAAGCGCAGTACAGATGTAGTCGACGGCGGATTGGCAGGTGTTATGTGATAGCAGAGTGCAGTTCGAGTTTACTCCTACAGGGGGACAGCTGGCCCATTTCAGAGCACGCCCACAGTTACTTGACCGTATCCGTGAGGCACAGTCCGGCGATGCCTGGATCTTAGAGATTATTGAGCAGATTCGGCAGGGCGGAGTTTCTGAGTTCGTGATTGATGATCAGGGGATACTTCTATTTGGGACTCGACTATGCGTGCCGGATTCAGAGGGACCGAGGCGTGATATTCTCGAGGAGGCACATAGATCAGTATACAGTGTGCATCCAGGTTCCACCAAGATGTACCGTGATTTGAGAGAGGTTTACTGGTGGGACGGGATGAAGAAGGATATCACAGACTTTGTGTCGAGATGCCTGACTTGTCAGCAAGTCAAGGCCGAGCACCAGAGGCCAGCCGGCGAGTTACAGCCTTTGCCCATCCCTGATTGGAAGTGGGAGCAGGTCTCCATGGACTTCGTTGTGGGTCTACCTAGGACCAGTCGAGGGTATGACTCTATTTGGGTGATTGTGGATCGACTGACGAAAGCGGCTCACTTTCTGCCAGTGAAGACCACTTTTGGATTTTCTCAGTATGCCCAGGTTTTTATTGATGAGATAGTGCGACTGCATGGTGTTCCAACTTGCATCGTGTCCGACCGTGGCACCCAGTTTACCAGCCGATTGTGGCAGAAACTCCAGGAAGCATTGGGCACCCGATTGAGTTTTAGCACAGCCTTTCATCCGCAGAATGACGGTCAGTCGGAGCGTACGATTCAGACTGTTGAGGACATGCTCAGAGCTTGTGTTTTAGATTTCGGTGGTAGCTGGGATCGTCATTTGCCTTTGATCGAGTTTTCCTACAATAATAGCTTCCAGGAGACGATTCAGATGGCACCTTTCGAGGCTTTATATGGGAGGAGATGTCGATCGCCTGTATGTTGGACAGAGCTTACGGAGAGCAGTATTTTAGGGCCTCGGATTGTACAGGAGACGACCGAGAAGATATAGCTGATTCGGGACAGGATGAGAGCGGCACAGAGCAGGCAGAAATCATATGCTGACAAGCGTCGTCGCCGACTCGAGTTCGCTGTTGGCGATCATGTTTTCCTGAAGGTCTCTCCGATGAAAGGTGTGATGAGATTTGGCTGGAAAGGGAAGCTGAGTCCTAGATATGTTGGTCCTTTCGAGATTCTAGAGCGTGTTGGCCCAGTCGCTTATCGGTTAGCTCTTTCGCCTAGCTTCCCCGATGTTCACCCCGTATTCCATGTCTCGATGCTCCGCAAGTACCTTCATGATCCTTCCTATGCGATTCAACACCAGACGATCCAACTAGAGCGTGATCTTTCATTCACCGAGCAGCCGGTGGTCATTTTGGATCGACAGGTGAAGAAATTGATGTCGAAGGTTATACCGTCCGTCAAGGTCCTTTGGAGTGGCCCGAACAGCGAGGAGGTCACCTGGGAGACCGAGGTCGAGATGAGGAAGAGATATCCCCATCTTTTTTAAGGTACGCGTAGTTAGAATTTTAAATTCGGGGACCGAATTTCTTTAAGGGGGGAAGATTGTAACCCTTCGAAAATCGTTTAGGCAGTTTTTCGGTAATCGGTTAATTTTTCGGCTTTTTCCGTAAAAAGTCAAAATAGGTATTTTTCATTGTAGACCTAATTATACAAAATTTAGATAAGATATTACTATAATTTTGTCACTAAAATGTCACTTATAATTTTCTAGTTAAATAATTTTTTTTCGTAATTAATTATTTTTTTTATTATTTTAAGTCTTTTTAAATACATTAAATTAGTGATAAATACAAATTTAATTAGGTAAATTTCATAATTAGGAGTCTTTATAAGCTAAAATATGGTGTTAATAAAATTGTATCATGACTTGCAACATTTTAGTTTTATGGTGTGAAAATTATGAAAAAAATGATGTAAAAAGGGTTTTTTTTGTAAAAAGTTGATGTGAAATGCATTAAATGAGATGTGAGGGATCTTTTTGACCTAGAAACTTCTCCAAAAACCCCACACCCTCCTCCTCTTCACCTCTGTCCGAAAATAGCAGCAGCTCCCCCCTCTTTTCACCTCAATTCTTGCTTCAAAAATCATGAAAAATCATGAAAAATCCATAAAAATTCACCATTTTCTTCTCCAATTCAAAGCCAAACCCTAATCCACTCTCTCCTCAACCAAATTTAGTTCAAAACTAGGAGAAAGGAGGCTTCTTTGGTGGCTTGATCATGCTAGGGTTCCACTTGTGAGGTAAAATCCTAAACTAGTTTGTTAACTTGTAGTTATATGTGCTAAAAATTCAATTTTGAAGTATTAATTTAGTTGTAAATTCTTGTTCATGAAAATCAAGAATGGGATTTGATGTTGAACTAGGGTTTGAAGCATGGTTGTTAGACTTAAGTTAGGGCTTTGGTTACCTAATTGATTAGAGTGGTTAATTGGGTAATGATACGCTCGCTAAATCGTTAAATTTCGATGTTTGCATCGAATCGGTATTGAATTTGCTTACTAGATTTTTACAAAAATTAGAATGCGATCAAATTGAGTTATGTTAGCGATATAATTAGCTTCGTATAGGACTATTAGAGTGCGCGAACGTGGGGTTTCGTCTAGTCGGGTTGTAGTTTTGTCGATTTCCCCGAAATGACGATTCTAGTTAAAGATTAGCGATTTTCGTGCGTTTTCCCGCGCACCGAGTGTATGCTATGTTTAATTCGAGAGCGTCGATAATTGTATATTGTGACTTGCATCGTTTTAGGTTTTGTAATCTTATGCATGGTGTTGTACAAATATAGGATCGGTCGGGGAAACATCAGACACGGCACGAAAAGGCAAGGCGGTGGTCGGATCAGATTAGCGGGGATTTCAGGTGAGTAGATGTATTCATCTATGGGGGAATCGTATGAATGGCGCGAGGCGCCCCCCTAGTTAGGATTACCCTACTTTTTGCAATATTTATTTTGTTAGCTAGCTTATCCATTCATGTACACTGCATACCCTAATAGCGAACAGTGTATTAAATTGCATGGACATTCATCTATACTTATGCGATATCATTTCGTAGGACACGAACACCTTACCATTGGCATCTGTTGCACGCGCACTATTCATGTGACACACACGCCTTTGGTAAATGCCATGCCACGTGCACTATAGAACTTGTTTATCATAATATCGCCACTTGCATTCATACTTGATATATGAAATTGCATAGCATACGTATATCTCGCATCATCATCAGATTTATATAGATTTCTAGCCAAAATTCATATCGAATGCATTGATATCATAGACATTTATCATATATAACATGTGGACATTATGATTTTCTTGAGGATTTCAGTATTGCTGCGATTTCTGGATTTTGGGGAAAACCGCAAGAATTTAACAAAACCTTATATTTATCATTTTCAAAACAAAGTTGCGGTTTTCTCGTGATGTATGTGTCGTCCACCATGAGTTTTCATGTTTTCTGTTGGATTTCGAGACCCGATTCGAGGAGTGGATGGACCGTCTCGGGTACATGGTGGGCCCGGTATGGTACCCCGGGACAAGAAGATCGAGTTGTAGACGATGAGTCTGGCAGGGGAAGACTACCTACCGGTGATGTCTGGCGCGGCGGATATCCGGAGGATACCGACCGTTGTCGTGAGATTTATGATATGGGCCGATCCGGACTGACGGAGCCCGATATTGAGACAGATATGATTCCTATTTGGTGTCGATGCTTGACACGGGTTTTCAAATGATTTCTTGATGGTATTTAGCTATTATACAGATATTCATGTTCTAAAGTTAAGAATTCAATACCCTTAGCATTTAAAACACTTAAAGACTTAATAATGACATTGCATACTTATGCATGCATACTAGAGATATTATATCACATATGGACATGCATGTTGTGGTGCATTGCGTGCATTCTTACGATTGACTTATTAGATGTTATATTTACTCACGAGCTGGCAACTCACCCCCGTTGTGCCACAGTGTCTTGCAGGTCAGACTCATCAGTCTTGTAGCGGCGGCTATCTTATTATCAGCTCTTTTTGCGCAGACTCGTGACATCGCCCGTAGGTGGGTTGCGAGCACACTTTATTTCTTTTGCTTTATCATTGTATCTAGTATTCTCCTTCTACCACTTTATATTGTATATGCGACCTAGTGATGAGACTGAGAGATTGTATATATCTGGTTTCTTTTGGGTCGAGCTCACTTGAGCCGGCGTTGTGTTTTCTGATATTTTGCGTTTTTTTATGCCTTTCCTTGATATTACTATTATATTGCATGTGGTTGTGATCCGCCTTGGGCGAAGAGCTAGCTCCCGCTTGGGGATGCCATTTTATGATTACAGGTTTATTATCTTTTTGTACCCATTTTGGGGGATAGAAAATACAGGGGACACTCTGCCGAAATTTTCAGAAATTTATGATGTTTTAAAAAAGGGATTCTTTGCAACGTAATTGATTTGAAAATCTTCTTCATTAAGGGTTTTCCTTCACTCTCTTTTGATTTTGGTTTAGATTCTTCTGGGCTTTGGCTGACTTAGGTTACAGTACGCCTTTAGACGTCTCGTAATCTAAGTGCCAGTCACGTTCCGTACTTTCGGGTCGTGACAAAGGTGAGTAGATATATATCTACGGGGGAAGTCGGGTAGATGGCGTATAACACCCCCGTAGTTCGTAGTGTAGTATACGAATACGTATACCTATGTATATATAAGTATGTTTATTGTGAGATTAGATGATTATCTAGATAGACTTTAGAAGTTCATGGTTAAATCCCAGTATAACTTTATGATAGTGTCGTTTTTTAGTTGTAGTCGCGAACCCTAGATTAAGGTTTACACTCGCGCACACACACACTCGCATGCATTTTATTACTTGTGCGTATACAGGGATATGTATACACACACATGCACACATAGGTATGAGACAATGTATATATATATATACGTATACATATACATGGATGATGAGGATAGTATTTAGCACTTGGAGATGAGTCGATGAGATTGGGCATGGTGCCACGAGGTCGGTGATATGATTTGGTTTGTATTATGGGATACGACATGATATTTAGCGGATCCTTAGGCGATGTGTTTTCATACACACACATATACATATATGTAGATGGTATCAATATGTACTAGGTTTTAGATCAGTACCCAGATCATGATATGATAATAAGGATACCAGATAAATGATGAGATAAATGTGATATTTGACCCGTACCCAGATTGGGATGACGTATGATGGATTTACCGTACAAGCTATATATTGATGATAGATCCGCACTCTTGACTCGAGGATGTCATGTTATATATTGTATCATATGTGATACTATTGAGGCGGGATCACCGACTATATATATATCCGCACTCTTGACTCGAGGATGTCATGTTATATATTGTATCATATGTGATACTATTGAGGCGGGATCACCGACTATATATATATATATATATCGACTCAGACTTAGGTGGTTTTCCTTACCCCTTTTTATCAGTCTGTTAGTTTAGTCCAGTAGTTTATTTGTAGATGTTAGACTAGACTCGGTCATACCTATTTCAAAACTAACGAATCGTGAGTATTTTTAAGACAGGACAAGGGATTCTATGGATATTTCAAAGGACGTACCTTTTCATAAAAACACCGTAGCCCTATTTTCTAAACACCACGATTCGTGTTACTTCAAAAGGCAAACTGTATGACCTATATATATTAATGTAGATTATTTATTATTGTATTTGTTATTCATCTCCCGCTTATTCTTGCCGTTCGCATCGCATTACAAGCTTATATTGTGTTTTCATATGCTATTATTGAAATCATGCTATCAGGACACCAGCACCATTACCGATGATGCGTATGTTCCACGTACACCTACTTGCCGGCTCACACACATCATCATCGGTAATTTCCATGTCATGTACACTTTAGAGAATATCATTTTATTGATATCGCTTGTTAGATGATAGTTTCGACATATCATTACTGTGCTAGTTTAGATATTGCATTCATTGACATGCATTATTATTTAGGGCTAGTCCGGATTGCTGGAGCCCAATACTTTAATTCATTGTTTATTTATTCTCGAGATTCAGATTTTTCATGAGATTTATGGATTTGGAGAAACCGCAAGATTTTATAAACTAATTATCATTTTAAAATGAAAGTTGTGGTTTTCTCATGATATGATTTAGGATATGTCCACCATGAGTTTTTTTATCGGCTATTGAGCGATATCATACACCCGATTCGAGGAGAAGGAGGAACCGTCTGTGGGTGCATGGTGGACCCGGTGCGGTACCCCGGGGCGTGAAGGTCGCAGATGATAGCGTTGAGCCTCGCAGGGGAACACTACCGACCGATGACTTTATTGTGACCCATCGGATATCCGGAGGATACCGATCGGAGTTTGGTCCAGTCCGGATAGCCGAAGCCCAGGGGCCAGTCAGGATAGCCGGAGTGCCAGATATTTAGATATTGAGATATTGAAATTTTCTGTCGATGCTAGACATTGATTTCTGTTGATTTCATTGATGATATTTTTGATATATATACAGATATCTCCCTGAGATAAGAAAACAGTTTCTCATTTTTATGTATTCTGTTTTCATGCATTCATACCTCATATTATGATATGTTTCTATCTGAGGCACTGACACGAGAACTTGGTACTACACTTATGTATAGATGTTTACCCTTGCCACCTTATCATGCTTCAGACTTTATCATTTTGAGGTTATATTATATTTGATCATATTAACCTAGGTTGAGTCATACATACGATTTCTGCTCAGTGATGTTTTCTACTCACGAGTTGGCAACTCACCCCCGTTGTACCACAGTTCCTTGCAGGTTTTGCCGTACAGGTTTTGTTGCGGCTTTCTGGCAAACTGCTTCTATTCCGGGTGATTGCTTTGGTAGGTGGGTTCACTCGCATCGTGACCACCCTCGTACATTTATTATTTTCAGTTGTATCTAGTAACTCTATCAACCAGACTTGTATATTATTTTCAGACTAAGAAAACCAGTTGCTGTTATTTCGACCTTAGAGTCGCGCGTTGTATTATTATGGTTTTCATGTTGATTTTGAGTTTTGAACCTCGCCCTTCGGCATTGTATATTATATTGCTTGCGTGGTTGTGACCGTCGATTGACGAAGAGCTAGCTCCCGCTTGGGGATTCCTTTTATCATTTCGTATACTATTCATGTTGTACCCGTTTGGGGTCGGTATTTACAAAGGAAACTCTGCCGAAATTTTCAGAAAAGACTTGATGTTTTAAAAACGCATAATTCGGCTTATACTATTAAAACCACTTGCTTTAAAACAAGTTTTCCTTCACTTATTATTTAAAATGGTATAGATTTCTGGGATTTTGGCTTACTTGAATTAGATGGCGTCTTATAGACTTCATATGATTCAAGTGCCAGTCACGTGCCATTTCGGGTCATGACAAAGTTGGTATCAGAGCGCTAGGTAAACCTTGGTTCGAGTCTATGTTTGACTATGCGGAGTGTTAGTGTATATGCCCTAGAGGCCATTACTGTATCATACTAGCTTGTATATTACTTGATGGAAGCTTGGGATATTCATAGTTGTATAGACAATCTTGCTCAAAATGGTAGTATGCTACTTGGTTTGTCTCTACTTCAATATGTGCATGTGTTTCTTTTAGCATATCGCTTATATATACACATTAGTGGAGCCCTTAGGATCTTTGCTTGATTACCAGCGTTGTGATGGCAGTCACACTAGTGGAGGATGGGTAATCTATAAGCACATCCTTATGCAGGTCCCTAGTCGCAGGACTATCGAGACAGGGCATCGATACTCTGGAGTAGACTAGCGCATGCGCTTCTCATCCCAGTGTGGGAGACGGTCTGTCCCACAGCCGTCAGTACGTCGTACTGGAGATAGTATGCGGGTGCTCGTTGGGTTACGAGTACACTGGACAGGACTCATCGGGAACTGACTAGTTGGTATTATACCTATCGTCAGTTATCAGTTCCTAGGTGACATGAGTACAGCTTAGTCCGCTGACTTGACACTGGCACTTGGCCTCGAGTGTGTTCCCACTGCAATTTGATCACTACCCTACCACGGCTCAAAGGAGTCGTGCAAACAGGTAGTGGTTGGGTGCAGTCCCGAAGCACTTGGAGGCAGTGACGGTTAGACAGGATTTGTCTCTCCCGGTATTGGGGGTTGACATCGCGCTGTGTCTAGGAGAGCCATTACACGAGTAGTCCCTGGCCAGGGCAAGCGAGATATACTGGTAGGTTTCCAGTGTTATTTCAGGGTGTTTTGGGCTTCACTCCGACACGACTTGTACCTCTATTAGGGGACTGACGTTTAGCACCCCCTAGGCCCGCCATGCGATGTATCAGACGAACAGACCGGACTGTACGGAGACTGTCACGTTCAGACTCAGTAGGAGTTCAGATGGGGTTCACCTCGTCAGTCTTCTTATCGGCATCTACCTGGGGACCGTTACGCACAGCTAGTGCCGCTTGCGGTCTGTGGTTAAACCCACTGCCAGCGTAGTGTCGAGTCTTTAGAGTCCCACACAGAGGGCTATTCACCTCTGGGCAAAACTGAGTAGAGGTCGCATGGTTTTGCGACAGGGTTCGTTCTCATCCGCGCACTTGTGCACGTTTGGAGTCTGGACAGATATTACTAGTAGGCTCAGGTTTGCGCCAGATACTGGTATAGGTTTTGGGGTTGATTTTATCTCATAATATTCATGTTCCTCGGAACAAGAATGCGGGTGTGTATGCATAGTTGATTGAGGCGGAGGAAGAGGATTTTCATTAGGGTTTCGGAACGGGTGCGTATGCACAGTTGACAGTCGTCTTTTTCCAAACCCTAATAAATTTATGATATATCAATTAATAATATTAATTAAATGAAATTGTGTCATGGTTGGGTTTGTTGACTTGTTGACCATGGTTGACTTGTTGACCATGGTTGAAGCTTTGACCATTATCATTACATATCAAAGATGCTCTTTGATTCTAGCAAAACCATTTAATGAATGTAATGATAATGGTCATTCCAAACCATCCATCAACTATTTCATTTTTATTATTATTGTTAATTTGATAATTATTTTCATTTGAGTTATGGTTGTAAAATGAAAAGAATAGCTCATTCTATCATAACACTTCTCTCTCCTCTCTTCTTCTTCCTCCTCCTCTAGTTCAAGGAGCTCCCTTCTCATGTGTTGAGAATCCATCTCCTTGAGATAAAAACACCCCAAAGCCACTCTCTACTCACTCTAGGGTTAGAGGTTTAGCAAGACAAAGATCCTAGTTCACTCAAAGTTCGAGAAAGTGCCTGAAGGTTGAACCCTCAGGTGGATCCATCTTTGACGGAAGAAGGCGACGAGGAAAGAACCATCAACCCCTACAAAGGTTTCAAGAAGAAGGAGTTCAAGTTAGGTATAACCTCTTTTCCGAGTAGCTAACTCTCTTTAGCTTTCTTGCTAGTTTAGTTTAGAAAAGATTCCGACTTTGTTAGTCCATGTTGCCCCATGCGCTAAAAATTTGATTTTTATACCGTTTCCGCCTCCCCGCAAGAACCGGGGTTGGCAACGTGGACTTACAGTGGTATCAGAGCCTAACTAAACTTAAACTAGCTTAGTAGTAGAGTGTGTCGAAGTTCGAAACGGAAAAATCGAAAAACCAAACTCGCAAAACCCTAGTTTTCTTTTAAAATTTTTTCTGGTCAAAACAAAATTTGTTATACTCCAAAAATCATCTCAGGGTTTTGTGAAGAAAACCACCAAAAACGAGCCAGAGATCTGACCAAAGAACCGCGGTTCCGCGGCAATAGCAAGCTATTGCCGCGCAACCGCGCCCGTCTTGTCTCCTCTCTGCCTCGATTTTGGTGCAGTGTATTTGTAGCTTGGTTTTAGGATTTTTCATATGGTTTATTTGTGCCCAGATTTTCCAGAATAGAAATTTACTTTTGGGGGCCTATAAATCTGTATTTTTTTCTGAACTTCAATACACTTTGACTATGAAGGTCATATTTGTGATGTTTGTATGTATTGAAGGTCGGCTAATCGCTATATGTCGATTAGTCGGGGTTATACATATCTGTGATCTGTGGATGATACTGGTTTGTGTATATGAATGTGTTGGATTGTCGCGGATGAATAGCCGGGGTGGATGTGAGATGAGTGTTGTTTCTCTTTCATTCATTTGTAATATGTAAATTGATGTAATATTATTATTTGTATGGCCGCACAACCGGGTCGGGGTTGTAGCCGTCATTGTATAATTCTTTTTACTGTTTTTGCTCCTAGGATAGACCCATAGAGGGGGTGCACAAACTACCGGGTATCTCGAAGTGCCGAGTGGCCTACTCACGGTGGTGAGGGAGGTTGCTTCGCTTCGGGTACTTGGCGGGTAGTTTGCCGCACCCGTAGGGGTCTTGGGTGGGGTATTGGCTATTCACCGCGACCGTGTAATCCGCTTTTCGTTGCAGGCTCGAAAGGATTGCGGATTCCTAGTATATCCAATGTATTCATCTGTGATCTGTAATGTCTATCATTGCTATATATTTATAACTATTTAGGCGTTGCTTATGTTTTACAGCCGCGCTAGCCCAGCCCCCGCTCTGTCGTTAGTTAAGTAACCTAACGGGTGATGACGGGGCCCCGTGGCGAATGCGAATGGCATAAGCGTACGTCATATTTTGGTTGTTTTCTGCAATGGTAGGATTAAATGATGGGACGCATTAAAAGAACTAATGCAAGAATATCACGCATTAAAAGAACTAATGCAAGAAAATAAACCAAGTAAAAGTCGATTGGAACACTTTGAAAACCACTCGGTTCTTTTCAAAACTAAACTTTTAAACGCGGAGCTTGAACCACTCCTTTTAAAAGCTATCTTGTTCCATCGATCATATCAAGTTCACTACGTTCACGGTTTCGCCAAAACCATCCGTAGCCCTCCGTCGTTTCATATGAATATTCAACAGTATTCAAGCTGTGTTTGTTGGCCTTAGTCAAGGCACAGTGTTTGGTAGCTGGTGGGTATTCATATGTTGCATAGATAAAATGCGTTGGTTTGAGACAGTCGTATTGCTTTGTTGGCCATAGTCAAGGGTATATACGGGTGGGTTCAAATTAACCTGGATAACGACGGGTAGAACTTGACATGTGACTTATGATTTGTTGGCCTTAGTCAAGGTCATAAGAGCATGGGGCAAAAATCCACATCGGGAGTTTCAAAAGTACTGAAACTTGCTAGCGCTGCATACCATTTGGAGTGTGATAATTCTGGTAGGATTCCTTCGGTTTTATCACGCGATGATATTTGGATCCCGATCCTACTGTGAGTATATGCTACTCCTCAGGAAAACTCTCACTTAACGATCAATGCTATAAACTTAGTAGGTGTCTAGAAAGGTGTTAGCAGGGCTACGCCCACAGGGAAAAGAGGTTACTTAATTAAGGAACTTCGCGAAAGCGTTGGAAAACTGTTAGTGTATATGCCCTAGAGGCCATTACTGTATCATACTGGCATGTATATTACTTAATGGAAGCTTGGGATATTCACCTTGTATAAACAATCTTGCTCAATATAGTAGTATGCTACTTGGTTTGTTTCTGCTTCAATGTGTACTTGTGTTTATTTTAGTATATCACTTATACGCATTAGTGGAGCCCTTAGGATCTTTGCTTGATTACCAGCGTTGTGATGGCAGTCACACTAGTGGGGGCTGGGTAATCTATAAGCACATCCTTATACAGGTCCCTAGTCGCAGGACTATCGAGACAGGGCATCGATACTCCGGAGTAGACTAGCGTATGCGCTTCTCATCCCAGTGTGGGAGATGGTCTGTCCCACAGCCATCAGTACGTCATACTGGAGATAGTATACGGGTGCTCATTGGGTTACGAGTACACTGGACAGGACTCGTCGGGAACTGACAGGTTGGTATTATACCTATCGTCAGTTATCAGTTCCCAGGTGACATGAGTACAGCTTAGTCCGCTGACATGACACTGGCACTTCGCCTCAAGTGTGTTCCCACTGCACATTGATCACTACCCTACCACGGCTCAAAGGAGTCGTGCAAACAGGTGGTGGTTGGGTGCAGTCCCGAAGCACTTGGAGGCAGTGACGGTTAGACAGGATTCGTCTCTCCCGGTATTGGGGGTTGACATCGCGCTGTGTCTAGGAGAGCCATTACACGAGTAGTCCCTGGCCAGGGCAAGCGAGATATACTTGTAGGTTCCAGTGTTATCTCAGGGTGTTTTGGGCTTCACTCCGACACGACTTGTACCGCTATTAGGGGACTGACGTTTACCGCCCCCTAGGCCCGCCATGCGATGTATCAGACGAACAGACCGGACTGTACGGAGACTGTCACATTCAGACTCAGTAGGAGTTCAGATGGGGTTTCACCTCGTCAGCCTTCTTGTCGACATCTACCTGGGGACCGTTATGCACAGCTAGTGCCGCTTGCGGTCTGTGGTTAAACCCACTGCCAGCGTAGTGTCGAGTCTTTAGAGTCCCACACAGAGGGTATTCGCCTCTGGGCAAAACAGAGTAGAGGTCGCATGGTTTTGCGACAGGGTTCGTTCTCATCCGCGCACTTGTGCACGTTTGGAGTCCAGATGGATATTACTGGCCGGCTCTTGTTTGAGTCAGATACCGGTATATGTTTTGGGGTTGCTTTTATCTCTCAGTATTCATGTTCCTCGGAACAAGAATGCAGGTGTGTATGCATATTTATTTGAGGAGGAGGAAGAGGACTTTCATTAGGGTTTCGGAACGGGTGCGTTTGCACAGTTGACAGTCGTCTTTTTCCAAACCCTAATGGATTTATGTCATTTCAATTAATAATATTAATAAAATGAAATTGTGTCATGGTTGGTTTTTGTTGACTAGTTGACCATGGTTGACTTGTTGACCATGGTTGAAGTTTTGACCATCATCATTACAAAAGGAAGATGCTCTTTGATTCTAGCAAATTCATTTAATGTTTGAAATGATAATGGTCATTCCTAAACCTTCCATCAACCTTTTCATTTTCATTATTATTATTATTTGATAATTCTTTTTCTTTTGCATTATGGTTGCAAGAAAGAAAAAGATAGCTCATTCTATCATTTAGCTTCTCTCTCCTCACTTCATCTTCTTCTTCCTCTAGCAAAAGGAGAACCCTTCTCATGTGTTGAGAATCCCTCTCCTTAAAAGAAAAGCACCCCTTAGACACTCTCTACTCACTCTAGGATCAAGGGTCTAGCAAGCCGGAGATTCTAGTTCACTCTAAGTTCGAGAAAGAGCCCGAAGGTTGAACCCTCAGGTGGATCCATCTTCGACGGAAGAAGGAGACAAGGAGAGTACCATCAACCTCTACAAAAGTTTGAAGAAGAAGGATTTCAAGTTTAGGTATAACCATCTTTCCGAGTAGCTAACTCTTTTTAGCAAGTTTGCTAGTTTTAGTTTAGGAAAAGATCCCGACTTTGTTTAGTCCATGTTGCCCCTTGCGCTAAAAATTTGATTTTTATACCGTTTCCGCCTCCCCGTAAGAACCGGGGGTCGCAATATGGACTTACAATGGTATCAGAGCCTAACTAAACTTAAACTAGCTTAGTAGTGAAGTGTAACGAAGTTCGGAACCGAAAAAATCCAAAAACCAAACTTTTACAAAATCCTAGTTTCTGTTAAAATTTTTTCGGGTCAAAACAAGATTTGTTATACACCTAAATTCGGCTCAGGGTTTTGTGTGAACACCCAAGAAAAACGATCCCCTGATTCATTCAAAACGCCGCGGATCCGCGGCCTCATCTATACAAGTCGCCGCGGATCCGCCGCCCTTTGTTTTCCTCTCGTGATCGTTTTTCGTGCAGTGCGTCTCTGTGTTGGTTTTGGGATTTTTAAGATATATTATATGTGCCTAGATTTTTCAGAACAGAAATTTACTTTTAGGGTCCTATAATTCCGTTTTTTTTCCGAACTTCACTACACTTGGACTGTATTGGTTATATCTGTGATGTTTGAATGTATTGAACGTCGGCTAATCGCTATAAGTCGATTAGCCGGGGTTATACATCTCTGTGATCTGTGTTTGATATTGGAATGTGTATATGAATGTATTGGACTGTCGCGGGTGAATAGCCGGGGTGGATGTGAGATGAGCTTTTGTTTTTCTTTCATTCATTGTAAATGTAAATTGATGTAATATTATTATTTGTTTGGCCGCACAACCGGGTCGGGGTTGTAGCCGTCATTGTATAATTCTTTTTACTGTTTTTGCTCCTAGGATAGACCCACGGAGGGGTGCACAAACTGCCGGGTACTTGGAGGGCAGTTTGCCGCACCCGTAGGGGTCTTGGGTGGGGTATTTAGCTATTCACCGCGACCGTGTAATCCGCTTTTCGTTGCAGGCTCGAAAGGATTGCGGATTGCTAGTATATCCAATGTATTCATCTGTGATCTGTAATGTCTATCATTGCTTTCTATTTAGGCGTTGCTTATGTTTTACAGCCGCGCTAGCCCAGCCCCCGCTCTGTCGTTAGTTAAGTAACCTAACGGGTGATGACGGGGCCCCGTGGCGAATGCATATGGCATAAGCGTACGTCATATTTTGGTTGTTTTCTGCAATGGTAGGATTAAATGATGGGACGCATTAAAAGAACTAATGCAAGAATATCACGCATTAAAAGAACTAATGCAAGATAATAAACCAAGTTAAAATCGTTGGAACACTTTCGAAAAACCACTCGGTTCTTTTCAAAACTAACTTTTAAATGCGGAGTTTGAGCCACTCCTTCTAAAAGCTATCTCGTTCCATCGATTATATCAAGTTCACTACGTTCACGGTTTCGCCAAAACCATTCATAGCCCTCCGTCGTTTCGTATGAATATTCAATAGTATTCAAGCTATGTTTGTTGACCTTCGTCAAGGCATAGAGATTGGTAGCTGTTGGGTGTTCATATGTAGCATAGATAGATGCATTGGTTTGAGATAGTCGCATTGCCTTGTTGACCTTCGTCAAGGGTATATACGGGTGGGTTCAAATTAACCTGGAAAATGATGGGTAGAACTTGACATGTGACTTATGATTTGTTGACCTTCGTCAAGGTCATAAGAGAATGGGGCAAAAATCCACATCGGGAGTTTCATAAGTACTGAAACTTGCTAGATTTGCATACCATTTGGAGTATGGTGATTCTGGTAGGATTCCTTCAGTTTCGTCACGCGATGATATTTGGATCCCGATCCTACTGTGAATATATGCTACTCCTCGGGAAATTTCTCACTAAACGATCAATGCTATAGACCTAGTAGGTGCCTAGAAAGGTGTTAGCGGGGCTACGCCCCGAGGGAAAAGAGGTTATTTAATTAAGAAACTTCGCGAAAGCGTTGGAAAACCTCCCTCGAAGTACCGACACTGGCCTGGCTGAACGGTTAAGCAAGTATTGTACGGTGGGATTGATCCCGACTAATTCTTCCTTTATGGTTTGAGGAGGGATTCGGGAGACAGTGGGAGCCATCCTGTTTAGACAAATTAAAAACCATTCTAAACTTGCAAGAGCATCGTGCTAAAGTGTTTCTTCTCTCCCTCCTAATTGCAGCGACCATTCGACATGACTGGACTTAAGTTACTTCTAGATAAAAACAAACTGACAGGGCCAAACTACAAAGATTGGCTCAGGAATGTCAAAATGGCAATCACTTACGACAAGCTGGGGTATCTTCTTACCACTAAATCTCCCCCCGTCCCAGGTCCCACCTCCAGCGTCGCGGATAAGGAAATCCGTAAGACTTGGAAGATTGATTGCGCGAAGGCCAGGTGCCTCGTGCTTGCCTCTATGGACATCGAACATCAGAGGAGGCACGAGAAAATGGATTTGGAATCCATATTTCTTCATACAAAAGAACTGTATGGAGAGCAGTCTCGTATCGCAAGATACGAAGTGTCGAAGAAGTTGTTTTCGGCAAAGTTGGCCGTCGGATCATCGGTAGCGGAACACGTGCTTAAGATGATTGGCTACATTGAGGAGCTCGCTGAACTTGGGACCACGTTGGAGAATGAGCTCTATACGGACTTGATTCTCCAGTCCCTTCCATACACTTACGCCCAGTTTATACTGAACTTCAACTTACAAGAAAAGGAAGTTGAACTTTCAGAAATCCTCAACATGTTGAGGAGCGCAGAGGGCACCCTACAGAAAGGTAGGGAAACATCCACTTTGTTTGTAGGAGGATCTTCTTCTTCTAGGTCCAAGGCGAAAGCCAAGGGAAAGAAGAGGAAAGCCCCCGCCAAACCAAGGGGCGGTGTTAGTAAAGTGGATACAAAGGGAAAGGCAAAAGCAACAAAGGTAGCGGGGAAACTTGTGGATAAAGAAGAATGCTTCTATTGTCATAAGAAAGGACACTGGAAGAAAGATTGCAGGGCATGGAAGGCCAGGACACAGGAACTGAAGCAGGTTGCGGCTTCAGCTTCAGGTGTGTATGTTATTGAAAACTGTCTTTCTATAAACTCTACTTCCTGGGTATTGGATACCGGATCAGGATCTCATATCTGTAATTCTTTGCAGGCGTTGAGAAACCGTAGGGTTTTGAAGGCAGGTGACATGACCCTCAGAGTTGCGAACGGAGCTAGCATGGATGCTAAAGCCGTGGGGGACTATCACCTGGGAATGTCAGACGGGCATGTTTTGGTTTTGCGTAATTGCTTTTTTGTACCCAACGCAACTTGTAATATCATTTCTGTATCTTTGGTTTCTAAAGAAGGTTATGAATTTGCGTTTGTAAGTAATGTTGTAAACATTCACCTTAATCAAGTTCTGATTGGGTCAGGTACACTGAGCAATGGTATATACGTGTTAAACCAACCACAGATTTTCAATGTCCAGAATACACACAAAAGAAAGTCTCCTGATATCAATCAGGCTTTCTTATGGCATTGTAGACTGGGTCACATCAATGAGACACGGTTGACTAAGTTACATAAAGAAGGATACTTGGATCCGTTCGAGTATCAGTCTTATGCCACTTGTGAATCTTGTCTCATGGGAAAGATGACAAAGACTCCGTTCACTGGACACGGAGTAAGAGCGAGCGAGCTCTTGGGACTTATACACAGTGACGTGTGTGGTCCAATGTCTACACATGCGCGAAGCGGTTATTCATACTTCATTACTTTCACAGACGATTTCTCTAGGTATGGACATGTCTTCTTAATGAAGCACAAATCCGAGGCCTTTGAGAAATTTCGGGATTACAAGAATGAAGTTGAAAAACAAACAGGCAAAAGTATTAAGATTCTAAGATCGGATCGAGGTGGTGAATACTTGAGTGCCGAGTTCCTAGACTATTTAAAAGAGAATGGAATTCTCTCTCAGCGTACTCCTCCATACACTCCGCAACATAACGGTGTATCGGAAAGGAGGAATCGAACCCTATTGGATATGGTTCGTTCCATGATGAGTAAGGCTGAGTTACCGCGATCTTTCTGGGGCTATGCACTAGAAGCAGCTGCATATCTCTTAAACAAGGCTCCCACCAAGACTGTGCCTACCATTCCATATCAGATATGGAGTGGGAAGAAACCCTGTCTTAAGTACCTTAAGATATGGGGATGTCCAGCTTTTGTAAAAAAGCAGCATGCGGACAAGCTCGAGGCACGCTCAGTACAGTGCAAGTTTGTGGGATACCCAAAGAACTCCAGGGGGTATCTGTTCTATTCCGCTGAGGAACAAAAGGTTTTTGTTTCTCAACATGCCCGCTTCATGGAAACTGAGTTTTTGGAAACTCAGATAAGTGGGAACGCAATAGAACTGGAAGAAATTCCAGAACCACAAGCTATTACTGAAAGCTTGGAAGAGCCAGAAAGTTCAAAAGAACAGGACATTCCTACGCCGCTCCGCAGGAGTAGTAGGCAGTCTCATCCGCCCGAGAGATACTACGGTTTTCTCATAGACGGGGATAGAGAGGATTGCATCATAGATTATGATGAGCCTACTAGCTTCCAGCAGGCCGTTCAGAGCGTTGACTCGGTAAAATGGCTGGATGCAATGCGGACCGAGATGGAGTCCATGTACACCAACAACGTATGGACGTTGGACATTGCTCCAGACGGGGTAAAACCCGTAGGATGCAAGTGGATCTTCAAAAGGAAGATTGGTGTAGATGGACAGGTTGAGACCTATAAAGCTAGACTTGTAGCAAAGGGTTTCCGTCAAAGACCTGGCTTGGACTATGACGAAACCTTTTCTCCAGTGGCTATGCTGAAATCCATTCGGATCCTTCTTGCCATTGCTGCCTTCCACGATTATGAGATTTGGCAGATGGACGTAAAGACCGCTTTTCTAAATGGAAATTTAGAGGAGTGTGTCTATATGGATCAGCCAGAGGGTTTCATTCAGAGTGGGAGCAGCGGAAAGGTGTGCAAGTTGCTTAAGTCCATCTATGGACTAAAGCAGGCATCGCGGAGTTGGAACATCTGTTTTGATGAGACGGTCAAGGAATTTGGCTTTATCAAAAATCCAGATGAACCATGCATCTATAGTAGATTTGTAGCGAGAACTGTAGTATTCCTCGTTTTATACGTGGATGACATTCTCTTAATAGGAAATGACATTCCTATGCTACAATCTGTCAAGGGGTTCTTGTCACACAGGTTCTCCATGAAAGACCTGGGTGATGCCTCCTACATCCTGGGGATCCGGATCCATCGTGATAGATCCAAGAGGATATTAGGACTTTCTCAGTCCAGGTACATCGACACCATAGTGAAGAGATTCAGTATGGAAGATTCCAAGCGCGGTAACCTACCGGCTTGTCACGGGATCACCCTCTCTAAAGAGATGTCTCCCAAGACTGATTTGGAGACGGATCGCATGTCTATTATACCCTACGCTTCTGCGGTAGGCTCTATAATGTATGCGATGTTGTGTACCAGACCGGATGTAGCTTATGCACTGAGTGTGGTAAGCCGGTATCAGTCAAACCTTGGGGAGAAACACTGGATAGCGGTAAAGAACATTCTCAAGTACCTGAGAAGGACTAAGGAGATGTTCTTGGTGTATGGCGGAAAAGACCTCCAGATCGAGGCCTTTGCTGACTCCAGCTTCCAGAGTGACAAGGATGATTCCAAGTCCATGTCGGGTTTTGTCTTTACCCTCAATGGAGGGGCGGTGTGTTGGAAGAGCTCCAAACATGAAACCGTTGCAGACTCGACTATGGAAGCGGAATATATCGCTGCATCTGATGCCGCAAAAGAAGCTTTCTGGATGAGGAAGTTCTTGAAAGAACTTCAGGTGGTTCCGTCCATTGTTGACCCAATACCTCTGTATTGCGACAACAACGGGGCTATAGCTTTAGCGAAGGAACCCAGGTCCCATCAGAGATCCAGGCACATCTTAAGGCGGTATCACCTGATCAGGGAGATCGTGGATCGCAAGGAGATCGAGGTTCGGAGGGTTGCTTCAGAAGAGAACACTGCAGATCCATTCACCAAGGCCCTACCCCAGACTCAGTTCGAGCGGCTGATCGAGATGATAGGTCTTCGATACGCCAGTACATGGCCTTAGGGCAAGTGGGAGATTGTTAGTGTATATGCCCTAGAGGCCATTACTGTATCATACTGGCATGTATATTACTTAATGGAAGTTTGGGATATTCACCTTGTATAAACAATCTTGCTCAATATAGTAGTATGCTACTTGGTTTGTTTCTGCTTCAATGTGTACTTGTGTTTATTTTAGTATATCACTTATACGCATTAGTGGAGCCCTTAGGATCTTTGCTTGATTACCAGCGTTGTGATGGCAGTCACACTAGTGGGGGCTGGGTAATCTATAAGCACATCCTTATACAGGTCCCTAGTCGCAGGACTATCGAGACAGGGCATCGATACTCCGGAGTAGACTAGCGTATGCGCTTCTCATCCCAGTGTGGGAGATGGTCTGTCCCACAGCCATCAGTACGTCGTACTGGAGATAGTATACGGGTGCTCGTTGGGTTACGAGTACACTGGACAGGACTTGTCGGGAACTGACAGGTTGGTATTATACCTATCGTCAGTTATCAGTTCCCAGGTGACATGAGTACAGCTTAGTCCGCTGACTTGACACTGGCACTTGGCCTCGAGTGTGTTCCCACTGCACTTTGATCACTACCCTACCACGGCTCAAAGGATTCGTGCAAACAGGTGGTGGTTGGGTGCAGTCCCGAAGCGCTTGGAGGCAGTGACGGTTAGACAGGATTCGTCTCTCCCGGTATTGGGGGTTGACATCGCGCTGTGTCTAGGAGAGCCATTACACGAGTAGTCCCTGGCCAGGGCAAGCGAGATATACTGGTAGGTTCCAGTGTTATCTCAGGGTGTTTTGGGCTTCACTCCGACACGACTTGTACCGCTATTAGGGGACTGACGTTTACCGCCTCCTAGGCCCGCCATGCGATGTATCAGACGAACAGACCGGACTGTACGGAGACTGTCACATTCAGACTCAGTAGGAGTTCAGATGGGGTTTCACCTCGTCAGCCTTCTTGTCGACATCTACCTGGGGACCGTTACGCACAGCTAGTGCCGCTTGCAGTCTGTGGTTAAACCCACTGCCAGCGTAGTGTCGAGTCTTTAGAGTCCCACACAGAGGGTATTCGCCTCTGGGCAAAACAGAGTAGAGGTCGCATGGTTTTGCGACAGGGTTCGTTCTCATCCGCGCACTTGTGCACGTTTTGAGTCCGGACGGATATTACTGGCCGGCTCTGGTTTGAGTCAGATACCGGTATATGTTTTGGGGTTGCTTTTATCTCTCAGTATTCATGTTCCTCGGAACAAGAATGCAGGTGTGTATGCACAGTTATTTGAGGAGGAGGAAGAGGACTTTCATTAGGGTTTCGGAACGGGTGCGTTTGCACAGTTGACAGTCGTCTTTTTCCAAACCCTAATGGATTTATTTTATATCAATTAATAATATTAATAAAATGAAATTGTGTCATGGTTGGTTTTTGTTGACTAGTTGACCATGGTTGAAGTTTTGACCATCATCATTCCAAAAGGAAGATGCTCTTTGATTCTAGCAAATTCATTTAATGTTTGAAATGATAATGGTCATTCCTAAACCTTCCATCAACCTTTTCATTTTCATTATTATTATTATTTGATAATTCTTTTTCTTTTGCATTATGGTTGCAAGAAAGAAAAAGATAGCTCATTCTATCATTTAGCTTCTCTCTCCTCACTTCATCTTCTTCTTCCTCTAGCAAAAGGAGAACCCTTCTCATGTGTTGAGAATCCCTCTCCTTAAAAGAAAAGCATCCCTTAGACACTCTCTACTCACTCTAGGATCAAGGGTCTAGCAAGCCGGAGATTCTAGTTCACTCTAAGTTCGAGAAAGAGCCCGAAGGTTGAACCCTCAGGTGGATCCATCTTCGACGGAAGAAGGCGACAAGGAGAGTACCATCAACCTCTACAAAAGTTTGAAGAAGAAGGAGTTCAAGTTTAGGTATAACCATCTTTCCGAGTAGATAACTCACTTTAGCAAGTTTGCTAGTTTTAGTTTAGGAAAAGATCCCGACTTTGTTTAGTCCATGTTGCCCCTTGCGCTAAAAATTTGATTTTTATACCGTTTCCGCCTCCCCGTAAGAACCGTGGGTCGCAATATGGACTTACAGTGGTATCAGAGCCTAACTAAACTTAAACTAGCTTTGTAGTGAAGTGTAACGAAGTTCGGAACCGAAAAAATCCAAAAACCAAACTTTTACAAAATCCTAGTTGCCATGCTGAAATCCATTCGGATCCTTCTTGCCATTGCTGCCTTCCACGATTATGAAATCTGGCAGATGGACGTAAAGACGGCTTTCCTAAATGGAAATTTAGAAGTGTGCGTCTATATGGATCAGCCGGAGGGATTCATTCAGAGTGGGAGCTGCGGTAGAGTGTGCAAGTTGCTAAAGTCCATCTATGGACTTAAGCAGGCGTCGCGGAGTTGGAACATCTGCTTTGATGATACTGTCAAAGAATTCGACTTTATCAAAAACCCAGATGAACCATGCATTTACAGTAAGATTGTAGGGAGAACTGTAGTATTCCTCGTCTTGTACGTGGATGACATTCTCCTAATAGGAAATGATATTCCTATGCTACAGTCAGTCAAAGGATTCTTGTCGCAGAGGTTCTCCATGAAAGACCTGGGCGATGCCAACTACATTCTGGGGATCCAGATCTATCGTGATAGATCTAAGAGGATGTTGGGACTTTCACAGTCAAGGTACATCGACACCATATTGAAAAGATTCAGTATGGAAGATTCCAAGCGCGGTAATCTGCCGGCTTGTCACGGGATTACCCTCTCCAAAGAGATGTCTCCCAAGACTGATTTGGAGAGGGATCGCATGTCTATTATACCCTACGCTTCTGCGGTAGGCTCTATAATATATGCAATGTTGTGTACCAGACCAGATGTAGCATACGCATTGAGCGTTGTCAGCCGGTATCAGTCGAACCCAGGGGAGAAACACTGGATAGCGGTAAAGAACATTCTCAAGTACCTGAGAAGGACTAAGGAGATGTTCTTGGTGTATGGCGGAAAAGACCTCCAGCTTGAGGCCTTTGCTGACTCCAGCTTCCAGAGTGACAAGGATGACTCCAAGTCCATGTCGAGTTATGTCTTTACCCTCAATGGAGGGGCGGTTTGCTGGAAGAGTTCCAAGCAGGAGACCGTTGCAGACTCAACTATGGAAGCGGAGTACATAGCTGCTTGCGATGCCGCAAAGGAAGCTGTCTGGATGAAGAAGTTCCTCACGGAGCTTCAGGTTGTTCCCACCATTGTTGATCCAATACCGCTGTATTGCGACAACAACGGAGTTATAGCTTTAGCGAAGGAACCCAGGTCCCATCATGTCACGACCCGAAAGTACGGAACGTGACTGGCACTTAGATTACGCGACGTCTAAAGGCGTACCGTAACCTAAGTCAGCCAAAGCCCAGAAAAATCTAAACCAAAATCAAAAGAGAGTGAAGGAAAACCTTTAATGAAAACGATTTTTCAAATCAATTAAGTTGCATAGAATCCCTTTTTAAAAACATCATAAATTTCTGAAAATTTCGGCAGAGTCTCCCCTGTATTTTCTATCCCCCAAAATGGGTACAACAAGATAATAAACCTGTAATCATAAAAATGGCATCCCCAAGCGGGAGCTAGCTCTTCGCCCAAAGCGGATCACAACCACATGTAATATAATAGTAATATCAAGAAAAGAGCATAAAAGAAGTGCAAAATACCAGAAAACACACGTCGGCTCAAGTGAGCTCGACCCAAAAGAAACCACAAATATACAAATCTCTCGGTCTCATCACTAGGTCGCATATACAATATAAAATGGTAGATGGAGAATACTAGATACAATGATAAAGCAAAAGAAATAAAGTGTGCTCGCAACCCACCTACGGGCGATGTCGCGAGTCTGAGCAAAAAGGACTGATGATAAGATAGCCCGCCGCTACAAGACTGACGGGTCTGACCTGCAAGACACTGTGGCACAACGGGGGTGAGTTGCCAGCTCGTGAGTAAATATAACATCTAATAAGGCAATCGTAAGAATGCACGCAATGCACCACAACATGTATGTCCATATGTGATATAATATCTCTAGTATGCATGCACAGGTATGCAATGTCATTATTAAGTCTTTAAGTGTTTTAAATGCTAAGGGTACTGAATTCTTAACATTAGAACATGAATATCCGTATAATAGCTAAATACCATCAAGAAATCATCTGAAAACCCATGTCAAGCATCGACACCAAATAGGAATCATATCTGTCTCAATATCGGGCTCCGTCAGTCCGGATCGGCCCATATCATAAATCTCACGACAACGGTCGGTATCCTCCGGATATCCGCCGCGCCAGACATCACCGGTAGGTAGTCTTCCCCTGCCAGGCTCATCGTCTACAACTCGATCTTCTTGCCCCGGGGTACCATACCGGGCCCACCATGTACCCGAGACGGTTCATCCACTCCTCGAATCGGGTCTCGAAATCCAACAGAAAACATGAAAACTCATGGTGGACGACACATACATCATGAGAAAACCGCAACTTTGTTTTAAAAATGATGAATATAAGCTTTTGTTAAATTCTTGCGGTTTTCCCCAAAAATCCAGAAATCGCAGAAATACTGAAATCCTCAAGAAAATCATAATGTTCACATGTTATATATGATAAATGTCTATGATATCAATGCATACGATGTGAATTTTGGCTAGAAATCTATATAAATATGATGATGATGCGAGGTATACGTATGCTATGCAATTTCATATATCAAGTATGAATGCAAGTGGCGATATTATGATAAACAGGTTCTATAGTGCACGTGGCATGGCAATTACCAAAGGCGTGTGTGTCACATGAATAGTGCGCGTGCAACAGATGCCAATGGTAATGGTGTTCGTGTCCTACGAAGTGATATCGCATAAATATAGATGAATGTCCATGCAATCTAATATAATGTTCGCTATAAGGGTATGCAGTGTACATGAATGGATAAGATAGCTAACAATATAAATCTTGCAAAAAGTAGGGTAATCCTAACTAGGAGGGGCGCATCGTGCCATCCAGACGATTCCCCCATAGATGAATACATCTACTCACCTGAAATCTCCGCTAATCCGATCCGGCCACCGCCTTGCCTTTACGCGCCGTGTCCGAAGTTTCCCCGACCGATCCTATATTTGCACAATATCAAGCATAAGATTACAAAACCTAACACAATGCAAGTCACAACATACAAATTATCCACGCTCTCGTATTAATCATAGCATGCACTCGGTGCGCGGAAAAACGCACGAAAATCGCAATCCTTTAACTAGAATCGTCATTTCGGGGAAATCGGCAAAACTAAAACCCGACTAGACAAAACCCCGCATTCGCGCACTCTAATAGTCCTATACGAAGCTAATTATATCGCTAACATAACACAATTTGATCGCATTCTAATTTTTGTAAAAAATCTAGTAAGCAATTTCATACCGATTCGATACAATTATCACAATTTATCGATTTAGCGAGCATAATATCGTACAATTAACCACTCTAACCAATTAGATAACCAAACCCTAACTTAACTCCATCAACCATGCTTCAAACCCTAATTTGAAATCAAATCCCTCTCTTGATTTTCATGAGCAAGCAAATTAAACCAAATTTCACACTTAAACTACTAAATCTAGCAAATTTTAAACTACAATTAAACACTAGATTAGAAATATACCTTACTAGAGTTGATTCCTTTACACTAAACCTCCAAAGTGGCCTCTTTTCTCCTTGTTTTAATCCAATTTGGGCTTGAGAAGGGATGGCTTAAGGTTTTGGGTTGAATTAGAGAAGAATTTAGTGAATTTCGGTGGATTTTTGATGATTTTTGAAGGAATTATGAAGCAAGAAGTGAGGGGGAAAATGTGAACTGAAGCAAGGGAGCTCGGCCTGAGGTGGGGAGGGGTGAGTGTGAGGGAATTGTGTAGAAAATTCTACACAAAAAGCAACCTTTAAACTCATTTAATGCATATCACATCAAATTTTACATAAAAACCCCATTTTCATCATTTTTTCATAAAATTTCCAACCCTAAAACCAAAAGTTTGCAAGTCATGATATAATTTTATTAACACCATATTTTAGCTTATAAAGACTCTTAATTATGAAATTTACCCAATTAAATTTGTATTTATCACTAATTTAATGTATTTAAAAAGGCTTAGAATAATAAAAAAAATAATTAATTACGAATTTTTTTTTAACTAGAAAATTATAAGTGACATTTTAGTGACAAAATTATAGTAATATCTTATCTAAATTTTTTATAATTAGGTCTACAATGAAAAATACCTATTTTGACTTTTTACGGAAAAAGCCGAAAAATTAGCCGATTACCGAAAAACTGCCTAAACTATTTTCGAAGGGTTACACATCAAAAGTCCAGGCACATTTTGAGGCGGTACCACCTGATCAGGGAGATCGTAGATCGCCAAGAGATCGAGGTGAAGAGAGTAAATACGGAGAACAACACTGCAGATCCACTCACGAAGGCCCTACCCCAGACTCAGTTCGAGCGGTTGATCGAGATGATAGGTCTTCGATACGCCAGTACATGGCCTTAGTGCAAGTGGGAGATTGTTAGTGTATATGCCCTAGAAGCCATTACTGTATCATACTAGCTTGTATATTACTTGATGGAAGCTTGGGATATTCACAGTTGTATAGACAATCTTGCTCAAAATGGTAGTATGCTACTTGGTTTGTCTCTACTTCAATATGTGCATGTGTTTCTTTTAGCATATCGCTTATATATACACATTAATGGAGCCCTTAGGATCTTTGCTTGATTACCAGCGTTGTGATGGCAGTCACACTAGTGGGGGCTGGGTAATCTATAAGCACATCCTTATGCAGGTCCCTAGTCGCAGGACTATCGAGACAGGGCATCGATACTCCGGAGTAGACTAGCGCATGCGCTTCTCATCCCAGTGTGGGAGACGGTCTGTCCCACAGCCGTCAGTACGTCGTACTGGCGATAGTATGCGGGTGCTCGTTGGATTACGAGTACACTGGACAGGACTCGTCGGGAACTGACTAGTTGGTATTATACCTATCGTCAGTTATCAGTTCCCAGATGATATGAGTACAGCTTAGTCCGCTGACTTGACACTGGCACTTCGCCTCGAGTGTGTTCCCACTGCAATTTGATCACTACCCTACCACAGCTCAAAGGAGTCGTGCAAACAGGTAGTGGTTGGGTGCAGTCCTGAAGCACTTGGAGCCAGTGACGGTTAGACAGGATTTGTCTCTCCCGGTATTGGGGGTTAACATCGCGCTGTGTCTAGGAGAGCCATTACATGAGTAGTCCCTGGCCAGGGCAAGCAAGATATACTGGTAGGTTTCCAGTGTTATCTCAGGGTGTTTTGGGCTTCACTCCGACACGACTTGTACCGCTATTAGGGGACTGACGTTTACCGCCCCCTAGGCCCGCCATGCGATGTATCAGACGAACAGACCGGAATGTACGGAGACTGTCACGTTCAGACTCAGTAGGAGTTTAGATGGGGTTCACCTCGTCAGTCTTCTTATCGGCATCTACCTGGGGACCGTTACGCACAGCTAGTGCCGCTTGCGGTCTGTGGTTAAACCCACTGCCAGCGTAGTGTCGAGTCTTTAGAGTCCCACACAGAGGGCTATTCGCCTCTGGGCAAAACTGAGTAGTGGTCGCATGGTTTTGCGACAGGGTTCGTTCTCATCCGCGCACTTGTGCCGTTTGGAGTCCGGACAGATATTACTAGCAGGCTCTGGTTTGAGCCAGATACTGGTATAGGTTTTTGGGGTTGATTTTATCTCATAGTATTCATGTTCCTCGGAACAAGAATGCGGGTGTGTATGCACAGTTGATTGAGGCGGAGGAAGAGGATTTTCATTAGGGTTTCGGAACGGGTGCGTATGCACAGTTGCCAGTCGTCTTTTTCCAAACCCTAATGAATTTATGATATATCAATTAATAATATTAATTAAATGAAATTGTGTCATGGTTGGGTTTGTTGACTTGTTGACCATGGTTGACTTGTTGACCATGGTTGAAGCTTTGACCATTATCATTACATATCAAAGATGCTCTTTGATTCTAGCAAAACCATTTAATGAATGTAATGATAATGGTCATTCCAAACCATCCATCAACTATTTCATTTTTATTATTATTGTTAATTTGATAATTCTTTTCATTTGAGTTATGGTTGTAAAATGAAAAGAATAGCTCATTCTATCATAACACTTCTCTCTCCTCTCTTCTTCTTCCTCCTCCTCTAGTTCAAGGAGCTCCCTTCTCATGTGTTGAGAATCCATCTCCTTGAGATAAAAACACCCCAAAGACACTCTCTACTCACTCTAGGGTTAGAGGTTTAGTAAGCCAAAGATCCTAGTTCACTCAAAGTTCGAGAAAGAGCCCGAAGGTTGAACCCTCAGGTGGATCCATCTTTGACGGAAGAAGGCGACGAGGAAAGAACCATCAACCCCTACAAAGGTTTCAAGAAGAAGGAGTTCAAGTTAGGTATAACCTCTTTTCCGAGTAGCTAACTCTCTTTAGCTTTCTTGCTAGTTTAGTTTAGAAAAGATCCCGACTTTGTTAGTCCATGTTGCCCCATGCGCTAAAAATTTGATTTTTATACCGTTTCCGCCTCCCCGCAAGAACCGGGGTTGGCAACGTGGACTTACACGGAGTCTAGGGCGTTTGTATATATACGAAATCTAGGCTTGACCTTACGGAACGTAGACTTAGTCGAGGGGGTATTAGACCAGAACTTTCGTCGCGTAGCTTGACCTTGGTTGATGGAGTAGGTGACTTAAGGAGAGTGACGTACCGTGTGTATGTTTCGCGGCATACTTACGATACGCTACTCCGCTTAAGAAGCCTTAGGATGTACATTTCCTTGCACAACATTATATTCATTCATGATCTATCCTCACCGATATTGGTTTATGGGTTTTGCTGCCATGATTACATGGGCAGAGAGAGCTACGGCTAGAGTTGCGTCAGCACGAGATCGTCATGGACGAGGACTGACCAGGGCGTTATTCCAGGGACATACGATTGCATAGAGGGGTCGTTTTACTGTGTTTTCGCGCCATGAGCGTTTGATGGATCTCTTTTACGAGATTTTTCGGACATGCAGATCAGCACCAGAGGATTGGGCCACTGCTAGAGGCCAGCCGGCATGTGATGACCGTTAACGCACCGATTACTTGATGATTGAGGCACTGTTCAGCGTGCAGGCGGATGAGCCGGTTGTTGCTGCGAATGACGAGATATCACCCCAGATGTTTGGAGCTATTGCCGCACGAGTTGTCCTTAGAGATGGATAGAAGATCGCTAGTCACCAAAGATGAAAGACCAGGACATGTGATTCATTGTCTACCCCGATGCGAGGTCATCAGATTGATTGATTCCAGTTAAAGATGACTTCACGCAGGTACGTTGAGAGTCGATAGAGACGATCGAATGTTAGAAGCCCATTTTCCAAGTTTAAAGTATTCGGAGAAACATGCAAGTAATTCCGTGGACCCTCTAGAAGAATGAAACCCTAACTCGATATAATGACCATGAGAACTCTTTGAAACGTTAGGGTTCGTAGCAGTTCCGCGGTGCCATTAATGAGGCTTGGGTTTTCCCTTCTACAGCTGGTCCATAGGTACTATGGCCTGTACTAGAATACTATTAAACTGTACTCAAGATGTTGAGCTCTTGGGGGATTATGGAACTTTGACGAATCGATTGAAAGGTTTGACGTTATTCGAATATCATGTGATGAGATACATTGCTTGGGAGACTCCAGATACGAGTATAGCCGTTAGAGCGCAGTCCATGCAGCCACGAAGAGACGAGTCTGAAGTAGTCGACATTAGATAAAGTGGAGTAAGAGGTTCGTACGAGATCTTGACGAGACGACGTTCCACTCCACTGACATCAGAGATATGATACGCATGCAGAGGCGTTGTACATGGATATATCTTCTAGAGGGAGTCGTGATGAATATGCAGCCGTTCCAGAACCAGAAATCGATTTAGTAAAGGGTGATAACTTTCGGGAAGTTCGGTAGAAACGAGATTTGGGAGAGACTTTGACAGGACCTTTCTGGAATACTATACGAGAAGACTTAGACTCAGGATTGGTCATATTGTGCACACCCAGCATGACAGAATTCGGCATCGTCGACGAGACATGTTATGAGTTACCATGACAGTTGGCCAGAGATCTTTAGAGGATGTGCTAGAGCGGGACTGTTTCTGTTATCTTTGATTTCGATATTTTGGGCGGTTTATATGCATGATTGAGATTTTGTGCACCACAGTCGCACTTGACTTCATTTTGATGTCATTCGAGATGTTGATTTTGATTTCATGTCTAGGTTATGCATGTGATTTGACTTGTGTTTTCGGCATAGCTTTCATGCACTTTTAGTATTATAATTCGATTTTGTGCACGCTGATGCACATGGTTGTCAGATTATATACCACGGTATACCTGATTTGGTTTTGGATTGAGATGTGTTGTATACCGTCGATTTCAATTGTGATATTCGATATTTGTTTTCATACACCTTGTGCATTTGAGTTGGATTTTGTGCAGACTTGACGTGCTTGATGCGATTTTGGTGCACACCAGATGCACTAAATCGAGATTCTTTATGCATATCAGATGCACCTGATATTACTATCAGGCATATCCGTTGCCTTCGACACGTGTTTCGTGCACACCCGTTGCACTTAGATTTTGTTTTTGTGCACATGTGTGGCACATTCATGGATTTCGATTTCCGTGTGCACCAGACGCATGCGGCATTCTTATACACATTTTGGGATTGATTATTGTGGAGCAGTACGTTTTTATGATATTTACTATTGGTTTTAGTACTGAGCATGACTAGTCAAAGGACATTACCTGAATATATTTTTACATGCATTGATAGTTATCGAAGGGATTTCCAAAAAGATCTATAGCCTCAGTATTTACCTACGTGTTCGAGATGACACGAAACTTTTTACAAAGGAAACCCTTCTAAATTATTTTTCCAAACGGCGGGACGTATGTTAAACAAAAGATATATATAGGCATATAGAATAATTTTCTTACAATAAACATCCGCCACTTGTGCTGTGATACGCGTATCGCACAACAATTTGAAAAAGAGTTTGGCATGCATTTCTTTCAGATGTTTTGACGAAGGTACAACGATGCGTATTATGTACATGTTATAGTTCCGATGTTTATCATGCCGGTTTTCGTATTTGACTTTGACTTTGGTGTCTTCACCATTACTTCGATGATTGCGGGATACTTGACGAAGTTGTGATTTTTAGTTATATGCTCATTTTTCATGCGCATACATTGCGCCACGATATGTTTTATGTATTGATGATTTCGGAGTCCCGCCTGTTTGAGTGTTTTGCTAAAATATTTTAGTATATGGGGGAGTTTTAATTTAAATTCGGGCACCGAATTTCTTTAAGGGTGGAAGATTGTAACGTTTTGAAAACCGTTTAGGTGAAATTTCGGATAATTGGTAAAATAACTGGTGTTTTCCGTAAAAACCCAGATATAATTATTTTTTCCACATAAACTTAAATATACCTATTCTAGCTATGAAATTGCTAGTATTTGGTTTTTAATTGGTCACTTGTAAATTTCTAGTTTACTTAAAATTTTTCCGAAATTAATTATTTTTAATATTATTTTAAGTTTCACTAATACATTTAATTAGTGATAATAACAAATTGGAATGGGTTAATACAAGTTTTTTGCATCATGACACATGAAACCAAAGTGTAACATGTGGTTTTTGAAATGAAAAGAATGGTCAAGGTGGTTCTTGAAATTTAAAGAAAAGGATTAAAGAGAATAATAAATTAAAGGAAATAATGACACATGTAGGATATGTTGTGTTTGTGTGGGGTGTGGTCACCACTCTCTCTCTCTCTCTTACACTCACCCCAATCCCCATGTGGTCGAGCCCCTTGGCCGCCCATCCACAAAATTTGTCCCCACATCAATTAATGAAAAGAGAATGAAGAAAAGAAAGCTTGGGGTTTTAATAATAAAGAATGAGTCCTTGTTGACTTATGGAATTCCCACATACACCACACACCTCACATTTTCTCTCTCCCCCTCATTTCTTCTTGGCCGACCCCTCCCCATCCATGCTGCAGCAGCAGCCCTCCAAAATCCCCCTCTTCATTTTGCATAAAAAGTCTTCAATCCATCAAATTTCTATCAAAAATCAAGCTAAAACTCAAATCCAACCCTTACCCATTTTTACTTGGCCATTCAAGCATGGATCTTGGAGCTTGGAAGCAAGTTTGGGGGGCTAGATTGCAAGTTTGATCTATGGGTTGTGAGGTATAAATCTTGACCCTTTAGTTAAATTGTTGGTTATTACTTCAATTCAACTAAATTAGATGTTAAATATGGAATTAATTGCAAGGTTTAACCTTCAAGAGAAGGGTTTCAAAAATTCAAGTTAGGGTTTTACTACATCATTAAGGTTACAATGTATGGTTTAACATCTTAAGTTATGCAAATTGTAGTCTAGTTGTTAAATTGTAAATTGTTACAATTAAATTTTCCAAATTGCTTAAATTGCAAACTAGGTTATTAGAATTTAATTGCAAATGTGAGATTAAAATCTAGTTAGGGTTTTATATCATTTAAATATGGTTTAAGAGTGTAATTTATCATATTAAGGCATGTAAAATCAAACCTAGTAGCTAGTTTACAAATTGTTATTTCAAAATTTTACTAATTAAGCTAAATTGCAAACTAGAATTTTGGGATTATTGGAAATGAGTGAGTTTAAAATTTAGTTTGGGTTTGGGTGGCTTAATCAAGATATTTAGTGAGTATTGTAGCCGCTAGAATTGTTAAAACAACTAGATTTGAAGTAAATTGGCAATTGTTGCTTACTAGAGTTTCGGAAAAATAGCTTTTAAAGCGAATTTGAAGTTTTGATGATTTAAACCCTATTTCATATATATATTTAGTGTGTTTTGAAACCACGAATGGTGCGTTTGGGTTTTTTTCGATCACTCGGCGTTTGTACACCGATGTCGAGGGTTATTTGGTTCTTTTGCATGAGCGGACCATATGTTTTGACCTATGTGAGATTCGTGTGTCGTTTTGGTCATGAGTTGGATTTTAATGCGATATGATGTGTTATGATACATAGGTACCCTCACGAGGACTTCGAGACGACAAGCAAGCATGTGGCGACATCGGCATCGGAAAGCGAAGATCAAGGTGAGTAGATATATATCTACAGGGGAAGTCGGGTAGATGGCGTATAATACCCCCGCAGTTCATAGTGTAGTATATGAATACGTATACCTATGTATATATAAGTATGTTTATTGTGAGATTAGATGATTATCTAGATAAACTTTAGAAGTTCATGGTTAAATCCTAGTATAACTTGATGATAGTGTCGTTAGTTAGTTGTAGTTGCGAACCCTAGATTAAGGTTTACACTCGCACACACACACTCGCATGCATTTTATTACTTGTGCGTATATGGGGATATGTATACACACAAACACACACAGGTATGGGACTATGTGTATATATATATACATGGATGATGAGGATAATATTTAGTACTTGGAGATGAGTCGATGATATTGGGCATGGTGCCACGAGATCGGTGATATGATTTGGTTCGTATTATGGGATACGACATGATATTTAGCGGATCCTTAGGCGATGTGTTTTCATACACACGCATATACATATATGTAGATGGTATCAGTATGTACTAGACTTTAGATCAGTACCCAGATCATGATATGATAATAAGGATACCAGATAAATGATGAGATAAATGTGATATTTGACCCATACCCAGATTGGGATGCCGTACGATGGATTTACCGTACGAGCTATATATTGATGATAGATCCGCACACTTGACTCGAGGATGTCATGTTATATATTGTATCATATGTGATACTATTGAGGCGGGATCACCGACTATTATATATATATATATATATATATATATATATATATATATATATATATATATATATATATATATATATATGGACTCAGACTTAGGTGGTTTTCCTTACCCCTTTTTATCAGTCTGTTAGTTTAGTCCGGTAGTTATTTGTAGATGTTAGACTGGAATCGGTCATACTTATTTCAAAACTAACGAATCGTGAGTATTTTAAGACAGGCCAAGGGATTCTACGGATATTTCAAAGGACGTACCTTTTCTTAAAAACACCGTAGCCCTATTTTCTAAACACCACGATTCGTGTTAGTTCAAAAGGCAAACTGTATGACCTATATATATTAATGTAGATTATTTATTGTTGTATTTGTTATTCAGCTCCCACTTATTCTTGCTGTTCATATCGCATTGCATGCTTATATTGTGTTTTCATATGCTATTATTGAAATCATGCTGTCAGGACACCAGCACCATTACCGATGATGCGTATGTTCCATGTACACTTACTTGCCGGCTCACACACATCATCATCGGTAATTGCCATGTCACGTGTTCATACTATAATATTGCATTATTATATTCCCCATTTTATTCGTTTTATAAATAAACAGGTACTTTTGACGCATGTTTGTTACATATTACAGGTTACAGACTCTTGGAGCGAAAGCAGTGAAAAAGTTAAAAGATAATGCAAAAGTGAGACTTTGACCAATAATCAGAGGATCTTGATCAAGCCTACACAGAGATCATTACAAAACAGCGCAAGGTTCAGGATTTCGTCACGAAGCAACGATAAAAGTCCGCTACAATGTTCACTAGAGTCCTGGAGAATGCCTAGAAGCCCAATTGAAAAAGAACATATATAAACAGGAACCAAGAGTCAACAGAAGACAGCACAAGAAGAACCAGAGCATAATTCCCTAGTTTGGACGCGGAACCGCGGCCAAACCCTGGCTGGGGCCGCGGATCCGCGGCTATTTATTGCACGTGTCGGCGCAAAAATTTGGTGTCGGTGCATCGGTGCGAAGGTTGGGATTTTTCGGGGGTATTTTTGTAATCGCACATGTGCGAATCCTGTAACCCTAAATTTTCCTATTTCCTTATAAACATGTAATCAAAATACTGTAATGGGGATGCCTCCTTTCAATGAAATAAAATTCAGATTCAATTCAGTGGGAAGAGCATCGTTTCTGTAAGTTCTTATTTTAATTTCTGCCTTAGTTGATAATTAAATTCTTGCCCTAGGTCTAATTAATCTTTTGCCCTAGTTACTTCTAGCATATAATCTCTTAAAACTGCAGTAGAAAATTAATCCAATAGATCTAAAAATGCAAAATCTCAAAATGATGTTTTTTATAAATCCCCTAATGAGCGAGTAAATTTCTCGCTTGTTAGGGTTAGGAATAAGGGAGGGAATGAGAGATGAAGATCTCTCATCTCTTTCGTGCCCAATTATTTTTCATAACTAGAACTTCATGCATGCATGCATGATCCGCTCCCTACGGCACCCTACTCACGAGGTAACGGTGAAACCGTAGTATAAAGGACCGGACATGCATGTCTTCCATGAAGGTTAGAGAAAATATTAGGAAAGGACGGACAAGGATCTAGAGGAAGAAACTTCGTTTTTTACCAATCATCCTAATCCCTTTTTCTAATAGTTGCTATAACTTCTAAAAGATTTCATTTTGGGCAATGAAAGAGGTGTGACATTCAATCTTATCAAACCCTACCTTAGACCTAACCCTAGCAAGTTTCTTTATCATCATACAACTTAGTTTTAGATTCAATTAAAACAAAACCAAAAAACCATTGGAATCAACTCGTAAGAACACTTAGGAAAATTACACATCCCTGTGGACCGACCCGTATTCACCGGCTAGCTTCATGCGACGCCGTTCTTGATTGCGGTAAAAATATTTTTGATCTTAAGATCCCTATTAATCAAATGGCGCCGTTGCCGGGGATGGCGTAAAATTTCTTTTGTGTAATTTCGGGTTGATATAAATTTTAAAAAATCATAAAAATCTGAAAATATAAAAAGTACAAAAATTCTTATCATTTTTTTTTATTGTTTGAAGGGTTATCGTTTGAATCTTGCAGGAACAACGAAGAATCTCGGATCTGAAAATTTACAGAAGGCTAAACAGAAAAGGGTACATAAAAACAGAGGGAGAAGTCCACAACAGAATAGCAAAATTTTTCTCGGGAAGTGATCCTTCCACAAGACCGCGGAACCGCGGCCCAGGAGCGCCCCAAACCGCGGAACCGCAGCGGCAACGTGGCTTCTTTGCGCAAAATCAGCTCTGTTTGTTTTCTAATTCCCTTCTCTGCCAACCTCAATATATCTTTTGCGAAATTTTCTGCAAGATTTCTTTGCGCTAAAAAATCTTTTTCCCTCTTCTCAATAACAGATTTTCTGCAGGTTTCTTTGCGCCGCGCTAAAAATAATTGATTGCAAATGAATTTAATGTTTTGCATAATTTAATCGGACTTTAAGGGGCTATTGACCAAAATCAGATTGGGTGGGGATTTCATCACCCTTCCCAGGACCCCAGAAAGCACTTAAAGCATTTGCATCGACCACTTTTAATTAAAAAATACTAGACTCAACCCTAAGGACTTCGAGCTCAATAGGACAAAGGACTAGACATAGGCATCGACCGTTTATCCTAACTGACTTTGCGGTGTCTAGACAAGTGTGTCAAGGCAAGTGGTTACTTAATTAGGACCGCTACTTGTAGCGGGGAGCCTCCCACTTACCTGGCACTTACCTGGCCGCAATTGACGGTGAAGAGGCGGTTTGAGGTCCTATTTCTAGCCCTAGTTAGGAGCTGTCTAGCTGACCTAGGTGACCCTAGATCTAGGCCTGATTGTGCATGTGTGGTTGATCGCGTTTGCGTCTCAAGTCTCTTTTCAAAAACCTCTTTGCAAAACTCTCACAAACATAAATAAAAAAAAAGAAAAATCTTTTCAAAACTTGCAACTTGCCGCTAAAGAAAACTTGCACCTCACTTACACCACTTCCTTTCATTGACGTTATCTTACCTCCATATTCTGTCTTTCATTTTTTTATGACTACACTACCTTTTAGTGTATGTCACTTTGGACTAGGGACACAAGTGCCCGATTAGTCCGTGTTTCGTTAATACCGACCGACATACCTTTCGACACCGAAGTCGAAATTCCGTCCACTTCCTTACCTCCACCTTCAAATTCTTCCTCCGAAGGCATGTCGGGATTCAACCCCAACGATACCTTACCGACGGGAATGATTCTGTAAGTGCACGGCGGCGCCCCGGCCGTCAATCCGACGCCAAAATGCGGAAGCGAAAAAACTTTAATTTTGCAAACTAGCAAACCGGCACCACCGCGCACTAAACACCCGGATCGAGCCATTAAACTAGTCCTAGCTAAATACAAGATGGGAATAGAGATATACCGACTGATCCGAGTCCTCCGGTCTTCTCGTCGTCGTCCCGATCTCCCGCGGAAACTCCGGTCGTCGCCTCCTTGCCGGAAGGGCACCACATCGTCTGCATCTTTTACGGGCTCCCACCTCAATACCGAGGCAACTCGGGCACGAAGCTGGCTAGTCGACGTGCCCAAGTTTGCTGTAGAATGTGTAGAATTTGTCTCTTGGGGTTTTGTTGCCATGGAGGATGGAGGAAGAGTTTGAGGAAAATTGGTGCTTTCAATTTTTAGCAAGGAAAATGAGATGATCAAAACTACACAAAATGAACCTCTCTCATTTTTCTTCCCCAATCCAAAAATGTGGTCGGCCTCTCTCAAGTGAGAAATGGTGGTGGAGTCAAAACATAATACAAGAGGGAGGTGAGTGTAGTAAAAGGTGGAGGGTGACCACATCCAAAAGCCATCATAACAAAGTCATATCAACTCTCATCAAGTCCTAATCCATTCTAATCACCATTAAAGCAAAAGAAAAGATGGAAAAAGAATATAATGATGATGGTCATATCATAATCTCACAAATGCAAGAAACCCCTCCACAATATGTTATTTGCAAACTTGCAAATAACACCCTCCAACGGAAAAGTCCGGCCGGGAAAGAACAAAGGAAAACCGGCCGGAACGGAATGCAAACTGGCAACTTCAGAAAACTGTTCCGGTAATAAATTATAGGAAAAACCCCGATACTGTGCATACACACCCGCATCTGTATTCCGACCGGATACAAATGCAATGAGACAAAATCTACACTGTACTATACTAGGATCCGGCTTAAACCAAAGCCGGCTAGTAATATCCGTCCGATCCTGATCTGTGCAATACCGCAAGTATCTGATCGAACCCTGCCATATTTCCATACGGCCTCTAGTACTAACCGTCCGATCCTGATCCGTGCAATACCGCAAGTATCTGATCGGACCCTGCCATATCTCCATACGGCCTTTACAGCATTTCGCCCGAAAGCTTGAGTAACTGTAAGTGTGGTGGACTCTAAAGACTCGTCAATACTATGGCTGTGGATTTAACCACTAGCACGTCAGAGGTGTAAGCCAATACGTAACGGACCACCAGCTATTGACCAAAAGGGACGTCGATGAGCGAACTCATCCTGATACCCTACTGAGCCTGTCAGTGACAATATCCGTACAGTCCGGTCCGTTCGTCTATGAGTATCGCATGGCGGGCCTAGGGGGTTGGTAAAAGTCAGACCCCAAAAAGCGGTACAAGTCGTGTCGGAGTGTAGCCCAGAACACCCTGAGATACTACTGGAATACCTACCAGTAAATCTCCTGCCTTGGCCAAGGACTTCGTGTAATGGCTCTCCTAGACATAGCGCGACCTCACCCCCAATACCGGGAGAGACGAACCCCTGAAGATCCGCTCACTGCCTCCATGTGGCTCGGGACCGTACCTAACTAAAACCTGTTTGCATGTCTCCTTTGAGCGTGGTAGGGTAGTAATCAAAGTACAGTGGGAACTCACACGAGACAAATGACGATCCCCAGGTCGATGAAATAACCTGTACATATGTCACCAGGGAACTGCTATCTGACGTCAGATATAAGACCAACTAGCATGTTCCCGGCGAGTCCTGTCCGGTGTACTCATAACCCAATGAGCACCTGTATACATCTTAGGTGAACTAACTGACACCAGTGGCTTGTGAGACCGGCCACCGCCCCTCGTCGGGGTCTCGACTGTATACACTAGTCTACTCTGGAGAATCGATGCCCTGTCTCGAAACTCCCATGACTAGGGACCTTTTAAGGATGTGCTTATAGACTACCAGCTCCCACGTATATGATCGCCCTCATACTGCTGGCAGTCAAGCAAGAATCCTAGGGGCTCTATCAACGTGTAATAGCGACCTGTAAGGTCACCTAAAGCAGTACACGATGATAAAGGTAAACCAGATAGCATACTATCATCTCGAGTAAGACCGTCCTACCGGGATAGGTCCTCCCTCAATCATTGCAATCACATGCCTGTGATCCAATAATTGACTCTGAGGGCACTATCTCCAACAATCTCCCACTTTCACTCAAGGCTAATTATTGTGATGTCGCATACTCACAGCCCATGTGATACCGAACACCCAACTCCTCTACTAGTCAGTCTCACAAATCTTGTTTGCGAAACTATTGCGTTCGAGGAATAGCCTCAGTGAGTGGATCCGCCTTGATGTTTCTTTCTATGTCTCTCTATATCTCAAGTTCGCGGAGAAAGCCATCTCCCGAAATGAGCAATACCTATCTTAGAATGTCTGGATATCTGATGGGACCTAGTTCATAAATGAACTCCAAATCCAAACTTCTTAGACTGTATCGTCAACTGAACTTAATCAGTATCCTGCGCCATGCCTCCCTCAGTATCTGCCTGGATCACCTGTCCAAAATACTGCCCCTCGATAGAGGGAAAACTATAACTCTGACGATCACCCTGTCGTCCATGTCACCTTGGAAGCCTGGAATGATAACTGTCTCCCGAATGAGGCTGTCGTTATCATGTCCCTAGAACATCCACTTATGCTCTAAAGCTGCTTCCGATTGTTTCTCCAGGATTAGATCAATATCGACTTATTGCATCTAGTGCAAGAACAACATCTGGTGTGGTACTTGACATTTCATGATTGACTCAATTGCCTAAGCAAGTGATCTGCCAATCATGCACATCCCTCTCCCCTTTAGTCTGTAAGACACCTTTAGAGAGGGTGACTCCTTTACCTGCTGGTACACTACCGTGCCAGGAGTCGTCCATTCTAAATACTCTTAGAATGTTGTCAAAGTACCCAGATTGGGAAACTACCCAAATCTAGATTTATAAATCTAGTAACCAGAATGTCAGATATTATATCCAAGTCTCATGTGGAGAAACCACTGTGTGACAACCAAGGTTTAACCGATCGTAGTATAGGAGTTTCCTTTCCTATTCTGTGTATGTCATCTAAATACCATGACATCACACCCTACTACCTTCTTAACAGATCCATCCCCTATTCTGATGACGTCAAACCTATGACTGTCACATCAGAAATAGATGATCTATCTCCGCTACATCTGCTTTAGTCTATAAATAGACATAAGCCACCTGTCCACCAATGCTTCCGCTGCTCCCACTGACTACGACAACCCTCTGGCAGAGTCATATACACGTCCACTTCTAAAACTAGTTTAGAACGACGCTATACTCATCCTCCTGCCGGGTCTCACAGTTGGAACAACAGCAATGACAAATCTGGGTAAACAAGAACCTCCCTGCCACCGTCCTTGAGGCTACCGGAGTATTACTCGGGTGTCTGAGGTTACCCACTGTATCTGCGGAGTGGCCAATGGAATGTTAAATTAGATTGAATCTTTAGGTTCCTATCAAATCTTCAGTAATCGTTTGTGGTTCTGGAATCACTTCCAGTTCTACCATACTCCCACTATTGTTTTCTGAAAAAATCCATTTTTAATAAAACTGTAGCGAGTCTAGAACAATATTACTATTGATCTCCCAGATGGTAGAAAGTCAACCCTCGTCATAGCCTGGGTCAACCCACAAACAGCCATTACAGAAACGTGCCTTGAGTTATCCAGAGTCTGGTTTTAAGCATAATCCGGACAACTCCCAGTACCTTAACATCGTTAAGATACGAACTGTTCTATATCCAATACAGAAACAGAGGCACTGATTTAGTTGAACCAGATTCAAATCATGCAGTTGTCTCCAGTGCATGTCAACTAAATGGAAGGAGGCCGATCAGCGTTACTTAACTTAGGAGTACTTCCAATTATGAGTAACCTGAAAGAGAAGCAAGTTCTCTTAATCATTACTATCGACTGAATACCATTCATAAGTATCTACATCTTCGATCACTTTGAAGAATCCCGATACTTGCAATACCTGGTTCTCTACTTTATTCTTATACCTATAACTCCTCAAAACTTAGACCCTGTGTTTCTACGAAACACATGTCTAAGAACTAGAGAAGTCATAAGTAAACAGAATATAGTACGAGGACCAACCCCTCTGTCCTAAGGGACACTGGACAAATATACAATACTCTGTACAAGTCCCTTGAGTCAAATGACTCATTCACTGTGTGTCGTAGGTTGAAAACTGTACTTTTGGTTAAGAAGAATTACACTGCTGTTCAATGCTCCTTACCTAACCATTCACTGATATAGGTAAATTTCATAGACATAATTTCAAAAAAGGTATGTCTCACTCTATAAAAATAGACGTACAAATATATCAATTTGAAATTGGTGCACAACGACGGATATTCAAAACCAAATATTTGCCGACCGGCAAATAACCCAGGTGGCTTCCTCAAATATCACTAATTACAACGAATCCCGATATAATGAGGATGTTCACCTAATTCCTAATAACTTACTCCCACTCATCATCTGTAAAACCATACAGATGTGAGAATCATACCTGGTAAATACATACCCTGGAGCAAGTGTCTAATCGGGAAATCAGTTTTCTATTAACAGTACACAGTGAAACTGAAACATTGAAACGTTTTGATGGGGTATCCTGGTATTCCTAGTAATGTCTCTTCCATTATCCAGATTCACAACTGTAACCGTATATCTCTTTGTCATCTCTCCAAATCCCTTTATATGCCTTTAGTCAATACCTTCTATACACCCCTTTAGGCCAAATGGTTTTCTTCCTTCCCTACCGTTCGGCACCAGCCTATGGTTTGGAAGAAGACTATCTAATAAGCATAATGGGTGTACTGTCCTAATCCTAGAAGCACTTTCAACGCGAGAGAAGGTGAAGATAAAAGACACCTGAATGAACATTATTCCTATTTCTCCTGGACCAGGATCCATCCCCGAACTGGAACAAGTTCCTTTCGAGTTCGTATATAACCATACGATGAATTATCCAATAATCTGGGATCTTCGTAGTGATACGGAGTGTCCTGTAGAAATACAAAGGTGATTTAGGATTGGCGAAGAATACTTGGTTTGGTCGTGAATAGCAGTCGCAATTTACTTTGCCCTCTTACTAATCCCTTTATTTGTCTTAACTTAATACCTTCTGTACACCGTTTAGGCTAATTGGTTTTCTTCATTCCCTACCGGTCGGCACCTGCCTATGGTTTGGAAGGAGACTATCCAACTTGCGTAATAGGTATACTATCTCCTACACCAAGGAGTACTCGCAACCTGAGAGAAGGTGAAAAGAAAAGACAACTGAATAGTCCTATTCATTTTCTCCAGAACCGGAAACCATCCTCGAATTCCTTCGAGTTCGTATATAACCATACGATGGTTTTGTCCAATGGAAATGGACGTTCGTAGTAATACGGGGTGTCCTGGAGAAAAGGGTAAAAGTAGGAGTGGCAATAAGGTTTGCAACTCTGACAATCCAAAAGCCAGTGTTAAGAAGGTTCGGTCAACTTGGTCACTGAGTCATAGTCTAGGGTCGGGTCAATGGTCGCTGCCAGAGAGAGAGAAAAGAAACACTCAGCGTGCACTCTAAGCTAGATCAGAATGGTTATCACTTTATCTAATCCGGAAACCTTCTACTGTACCGTCAAATTCTCCTCCAAACCTAAAAGAAGAATTAGTCGGGAATACCCGAGGAGTAAACCAACTCATCAGTGGGAATCAGGATCCAACTATCATCGCATGATAACGTGACGGAATCCGCTCACGTCACCACACTCCAGAAGGTATGCGCATATCTGGCAAGTTTCAGTTCTTTTGAAACTCCCGATGTGATTTTTGCCCCATGCTCTTATGACCTTGACTTTGGCCAACAAATCATAAGTCACATGTTAAGTTCTACCCGTCATTCTCCAGGTTGTTTTGAATCCACCCGTACCTACCCTTGACTTTGGCCAACAAGGCAGTACGACTGTTCCAAACCAACGCATCTATCTATGCTGCATATGAATACCCAACAGCTACCAAACACTGTGCCTTGACTTTGGCCAACAAACACAGCTTGAATACTATTGACTACCCATATGAAACGACGGAGGGCTACGAATGGTTTCTGGCGAAAACCTTTAACTCAATGAACTTGATATCGTTGAAGGAACAGATAGCTTTTTAGAAAATATAGTGACGAAAACCTTTACTGAAGAGGTCACTCCCAGTGAAGGGATCTCGGCTCTTTCCCCGTAGAATGGGGTGCAGGATATTCCAAATGAATACCACGATGCAAAGCAAAAGTAATCGGCTATAGTGAAGTTAATGCCCTGACGCAAACTTCTATCCAAGGGGTCACTCCCGGTGAAGGGATCTCGGCCCTTGCCTCGTCGACTGAGGAGCAGGATATTCCAAATGAATACCACGATGCAAAACAAAAGTGAACGTCCTTGCAATAACAGCTTTTTGAAAAGTGTTCCAACAATATCAGAATAGGTTTGTTTAACTTGCATTGATCCGAATCAATGCAGTCCCATCAATTGATCACACCATAAAGAACGAAAATATACTGATGTACGTATATGCCATCCGCATTCACCACTGGGTCCCGTCATTACCCGTTAGGTTAGCTAACTAACGACAGAGCGTGGACTGGACTAGCGCGGATGTAAAACATATACAACATCTACTAATATATATATACCAATATATTATATTCGCTCAAGGCGTGATAAAATGCAACATCACAGAAATGTACAGCATCACAGAACAATACAGATATCTGGGATCCCCGGGTTTCACAGAGCCACTACTGAAACCCGACGTTCCCCTGGTCGTGTGGATAGCCTGTGCAATGAAAACCTAGACCCCTACGGGCGCGGCAAGTTACCCGCCAAAACCTGAAGTGAGGCAGCCCCTTTCAGCTCCGTGAATGGACCACCCAGCACTTCACGGAATCCGGAAACTTGGGCACCCCTCCTGGGTCAACCTGTACTCCCTACGAGTGCGGCGAAGAGCCCGCCAATTCTAGAGTGAAGCCCCCTCGGTCTCAATGCCATGAGATGCGGGCTTGTTGCCCTCTAGAACCCGGCTATCCGTGCACCCCTCCGCGGGGTAATCCTAGTACAGAAGGTAAAATATACAAACAACGGGTACATCGACCGCAACCAGGTCGTGCCCCAAAATAATAATACAAACAGGCAGTGACGGCAGTCCACATGTCGGACGCTCGCCCCGCAATATCAAATGTAAATAATACAGCAAAAACGTACTAGCATTGCATCCAGACTATCCCCACCGACCGATCCGCAACATCACAGCATAACACAGAACATCAACGTGAAAGTTACGTTCACAAATCCGTCTAACCGGGCTATAGCAGTTAGACTGGATTTACCGATCAAGTGACATTCACGGTCTCAGATATAATGTAAATACTGTGAAATAATGTGTTTAAAATATCCGATCGATCAAATTTACCAAGTGGGCCCCCAAGTACTACTGTAGCTCATCAAGAAATTCTGGGCCCAAAAATAACATTCTAGAAACCACATTTTCAACTCAGGAACATTCTGCAAAAGTTTGGGGAACCGAACAGTTAAAGTCACGGCGGAACCGCGGCCCAAGCAAGGGTTTGGCCGCGGTTCCACGGTGGGTTGAACTGTTCACGAGCCCAAATTTTCACAGAACTCTTAGAATGTCCTACACATCATTCTGAAACAACCTGAAAAATTTTTGGACTTCAAAAAATTTCGACAGAAACTGATGTGATGAAAAATACGGTTTTTGGAAAATTGTTCGATCGGAAATGTAAAACACATTAGACAAAGCTAGACTATGTTAATGGCGAGGCTCTGATACCACTGTAAGTGCACGGCGGCGTCCCGGCCGTCAATCCGACGCCAAAATGCGGAAGCGAAAAAACTTTAATTTTGCAAACTAGCAAACCGGCACCACCGTGCACTAAACACCCGGATCGAGCCATTAAACTAGTCCTAGCTAACTACAAGATGGGAATAGAGATATACCGACTGATCCGAGTCCTCCGGTCTTCTCGTCGTCGTCCCGATCTCCCGCGGAAACTCCGGTCGTCGCCTCCTTGCCGGAAGGGCACCACATCGTCTGCATCTTTTACGGGCTCCCACCTCAATACCGAGGCAACTCGGGCACGAAGCTGGCTAGTCGACGTACCCAAGGTTTGCTGTAGAATGTGTAGAATTTGTCTCTTGGGGTTTTGTTGCCATGGAGGATGGAGGAAGAGTTTGAGGAAAATTGGTGCTTTCAAATTTTAGCAAGGAAAATGAGATGATCAAAACTACACAAAATGAACCTCTCTCATTTTTCTTCCCCTCTCCAAAAATGCGGCCGGCCTCTCTCAAGTGAGAAATGGTGGTGGAGTCAAAACATAATACAAGAGGGAGGTGAGTGTAGTAAAAGGTGGAGGGTGACCACATCCAAAATCCATCATAACAAAGTCATATCAACTCTCATCAAGTCCTAATCCATTCTAATCACCATTAAAGCAAAAGAAAAGATGGAAAAAGAATATAATGATGATGGTCATATCATAATCTCACAAATGCAAGAAACCCCTCCACAATATGTTATTTGCAAACTTGCAAATAACACCCTCCAACGGAAAAGTCCGGCCGGGAAAGAACAAAGGAAAACCGGCCGGAACGGAATGCAAACTGGCAACTTCAGAAAACTGATCCCGTAATAAATTACAGGAAAAACCCCGATACTGTGCATACACACCCGCATTTGTATTCCGACCGGATACAAATGCAATGAGACAAAATCTACACTGTACTATACTAGGATCCGGCTTAAACCAAAGCCGGCTAGTAATATCCGTCCGAACCTGATCCGTGCAATACCGCACGTATCTGATCGAACCCTTCTATATTTCCATACGGCCTCTAGTACTAACCGTCCGATCCCGATCCGTGCAATACCGCACGTATCTGATCGGACCCTGCCATATCTCTATACGGCCTCTACAGCGTTTCTCCCGAAAGCTTGAGTAACTGTAAGTGTGGTGGACTTTAAAGACTCGTCAATACGATGGCTGTGGATTTAACCACTAGCACGTCAGAGGTATAAGCCAATACGTAATGGGCCACCAGCTATTGACCAAAAGGGACGTCGATGAGCGAACTCATCCTGACACACTACTGAGCCTGTCAGTGACAATATCCGTACAGTCCGGTCAGTTCGTCTGTGAGTATCGCATGGCGGGCCTTGGGGGTTGGTAAAAGTCAGACCCCCAAAAGTGGTACACGTCGTGTCGGAGTGTAGCCCAGAACACCCTGAGATACTACTGGAATACCTACCAGTAAATCTCCTGCCTTGGCCAAGGACTTCGTGTAATGGCTCTCCTAGACACAGCACGACCTCACCCCCAATACCGGGAGAGACGAACCCCTGAAGATCCGCTCACTGCCTCTATGTGGCTCGGGACCGTACCCAACTAAAACCTGTTTGCACGTCTCCTTTGAGCGTGGTAGGGTAGTAATCAAAGTACAGTGGGAACTCACACGAGACAAATGACGATCCCCAGGTCGATGAACTAACCTGTACACATGTCACCAGGGAACTGCTATCTGACGTCAGATATAAGACCAACTAGCATGTTCCCGGCGAGTCCTGTCCGGTGTACTCATAACCCAATGAGCACCTGTATACATCTTTGGTGAACCAACTGACACCAGTGGCTTGTAGACCGGCCACCGCCCCTCGTCGGGATCTCGACTGTATACACTAGTCTACTCTGGAGAATCGATGCCCTGTCTCGAAACTCCCACGACTAGGGACCTTTTAAGGATGTGCTTATGGACTACCAGCTCCCACGTATATGATTGCCCTCATACTGCTGGCAGTCAAGCAAGAATCCTAGGGGCTCTATCAACGTGTAATAGCGACCTTTAAGGTCACCTAAAACAGTACACGATGATAAAGGTAAACAAGATAGCATACTATCATCTCGAGTAAGACTGTCCTACCGGGATAGGTCCTCCCTCAATCATTGCAATCACATGCCTGTGATCTAATAATTGACTCTGAGGGCACTATCTCCAACAGATTCCACCTCCGTTAGGTGCGAACAACCCGAATCAACCGCCTGTTGAAGCGCCCACACGAGTTGCGCTCTAGGATCTCTTCTACCCTGTCCTTACTTGTTTACCCACCTGTCTTTCACCCCCACCGGCAAATGGGGACAATTTTGAAATAAAACCACATCTCATCAATATGCTGCCGAAATTTCATGGTTTGGAATCAGAAGGTGCATATATTTTTATTAATATATTCCAAAACATTTGCGCTATGATGAAAACGACCCAATTAAGTGATGACGCTATAAGGCTAAGGGTCATTCCTTTCACCTTATGTGACCTAGCCGAGAAGTGGCTATGCAGCACAGCATCACATTCCATTAGAAATTGGGACGAGTTTGTGAAGGCTTTTCTTAAGAAGTTCCATCCTCATCACAAAACTGCTAGAATCCGCAATGAGATTATACAATTTTCACAACTTCCTTCCGAACCATTTTGGAAGTGTTTTGAGAGATTTAAAGACCTACTCGTTCAGTGCCCTCATCATGGGATCGAAAGTTGGCAACTTTGCCAAACATTATACGAGGGATTGAACTTGGCAACGAAGCAGTTGCTAGAAACCATCTGTCAAGGTCACTTTCTCTCCAAATCTAGTGAGGAAGCGTGGCAGTTTCTTGAGGATCTTAGTGAACAAACAATTCAGTGGGTGTAACATTTTCAAAAATATAAAATATTAATTTTGGGAATTTTTATAATTTAATATTATTTTATTGATTATTTTAATATTAAATGCAAATAAATAGGAAAAATGTTAGAAAAATTATGAAAAATTATGGAAAATTCTAAAATAGGGTAGATTAGTGAATTATGACATTTTTTTAAGTTTTTGTGATTGGTTTGACACTAATTTAGTGCTAATCGCGATTAAAATCGCTAATCGGGTTTTTTGGCAATTTTGTGCAAAACTTGCACATATCACTTTTTCCTACACTTGTGTATTTTTCTTGCCATGATTTATCATTTGGGATCACTATTCTTGTGAGAAGGTTTAGGGATTAAAAGAAAAGGGAAAAAGAAAAGAAAAGAAATTGAGGGTAGGTGAGAGAGAGAGAGGTGGACTTTGAGTACATACCCTTGGCCATACCCCATCATTCCTCATCATTCTTCCCCTCTTCCTCCTTGTTGCTGCTGCTGCCCTAGCCTCATCCTTCCTCCACCTTCAACCCCTTTCTTCATCTCAAAAACAACCCCAAAACCACATGTCCATTTCATTAAAATTGTGCAAAATCCCTAGATCTACACATGGAGCTAAAGAAGCAAGGATTTTGGCCACTAGGGGCAACTCAAGAAAATTCTTGAGTTGCTAATGGAGGTAATTACTGAACCATTAGCTTAATTATAGCCTTTCCTATAAACCCATGTTAAGATTTAATCGATATTGTGTGATATTATGGAATTGAGAATAACCTAGTTAGGGTATGAGGAACTTATGATGTACTGGGAAATTAAGCTCAGTTAGGGTTTTACCAACACCTTAGTGTATGAATTGGAACCCAAAACCTGAAGCAAAAACCAGAATATGGATTTTAGAAACCAATATCGGGGAAAAACTGGAATCTGCCACTTTTTTTGAGAATCTGCTAACACCCCGAAACCCCTAAAATAATATTGAGTGGAAATTGAGATGTGCAGGCACCATAGAGGCAACACCCCAAACCCTAGCCCCTAACTCATCCGTACGGCCGCCAAAATCTCCTTTCTGGCCGCAATTTGCGGCCAGACCAGTGAGGAATCTCCTCGTTTTCTGTGCACATCCCCAATTCCTCAATTCTTGGCCCTGGGTACTTCTAGTTTTGACAGATTCTATCTAGGGTGAAATCTGGGACATATATCCTAAGTTGCTATTTTGGATTCGTGTTTCCGTATTCCGTATTTTCATTTCTGAAATGGTGGAATGTGTTTTGCCTCGACTATTTGTCGTTTATACGACGATATAGAGGATTTATTGATGGTTTTGAAGGCGTGCCATAGGTTCTCACCTATAGGCCCCCTTATCGTATCGTTTTGGATTTCATGCGCCGTTTTAGCTTGGATTTGGTTTTAATGCGCATATACGATATTTGATGTGTAGGTACCCATGAAGACTTCGGGACGACAAGCAATTGCGTGGTGATGTCCGCAAATGATGATACAGGTGAGTAGATTATATCTACAGGGGGAAGTCGGGTGGATGGCGTATAGCACCCCCGCAGTCCGTAGATAGATTATTATGTAGTTATGGTGACATTAGGTGTATTATGGATAGTATAGGGTTAGAAGTGACTAGTGTAGTTCATAGTCGCGAACCCTAGGATAGAATTACACCTATACACACACCTTTGCTTATCACTTGTACTTGCACTGTGATTGATGTTATGTGATGACTTGGAGGTGAGTCGATGATGTGGGCTTGGTGCCCTGGGATCGGTGATTTGATACGATTCATATGTGGGATATGACTTGTGATTCTTGCGGGCTGGGGATATGTGTTTACCCCCGCATGCATACTTACTGATGTTACCGTTTGTACTAGACATAGAGCGGTACTCTAGACTATATGATCTGATGATGGTGATATCTGTTATGTGATGAGACAGTGAGATGTTGACCCCTACCCAGCTATGGGGATGCCGTACGATGATTTACCGTACGTGCCGATATTGATGATAGATCCGCACTCATAACTCGAGGATATCTTATGATATGACATTGAGGCGAGATCACCGACTATATATCTTTATATATATACCGACTCAGATTTAGGTGGTTTCCACACTTACCCCTCCTGATTGACCTGATACTTAGGTGTAGTTTGCATAGTAGATACTTCACTGTGATGTTGACTACTGGATTTCTGCACCTTCATGCTATTCATATTGCTGGCATATGTTCATTGCTATATTATTATCATGCTGTTAGGACACCAGCACCATTATCGATGATGCGTATGTTCCACGTACACTATTTGCCGGCTCACACACTTCATCATCGATAATTGCCATGCCACTATACTGTAGTACTATTGCATTCATGAGATGATTCTTCCTTCGACTTATGCACATTACTATTCCATGTTGCATGATTCCCGATATGATTACCTTTCCTTATATGTCGCATACATCATGGATTGATTGCATTGCACATCGCATTGGATTTACTTCCTGATGTTGGATTTTCATGTGATTTCTGGATTTGGGAACCGTAGCCTTTTCGAATAAGTAACCATTTAAAAACCCGGTTCCCTTGATATGATATTTGGGGCGTCGCCCCGTGTTTTCTCGGTGCTAGAGGATGCATTGAGAGAGGGATGACCCGGACTGACGGATTCCCGATATATACTTTGATATAGGGCATGATCCGGAATGACGGATGCCCGATGGATTGATATAGGGCATGATCCGGAATGACGGATGCCCGATGCATTGAGAGAGGGATGACCCGGACTGACGGATTCCCGATATATATACTTTGATATAGGGCATGATCCGGAATGACGGATGCCCGATGGATTGATATAGGGCATGATCCGGAATGACGGATGCCCGATGCATTGAGAGAGGGATGACCCGGACTGATGTATTCCCGATAAGTACTTTGATGTAGGGCATGATCCGGAATGACGGATGCCCGATACAGGAGGATTTACGTGTCGATGCTAGGCACGGGTTTCATGATGTTTTTCCATGATTTTGTTTATACCCTCACATTGCATACAGGATGCTTATTGTCATTGGGTGACGGGTGGACGGTTCCACATACAAACAGACATGGATTATATACAGACTTGGATCATAGACAGACTGGTTTTACATTGATCATACTTTATTTGTATATATAACAGGGTATGAGGGCGCTGTTATATATACCCTTACACCAATATTAGTGGTATGGGACGCTAATATATGTGTATTGATATCATTGATATTTCTTCATGGTTACTTCATGCAGACATACCTTACATTGATGACATGTGATTACCTGAGTACCTGGCACTACATACATGATTAGATGTTACCTTGCCACCCTATTACACTCAGATGTACTCTTGTGGATTATATTATTGATCGTTGACTTAGGTTTATGTCTTGCATTCGGTTTCTGCTTGTAGATGTTTCTATTCACGAGTTGGCAACTCACCCCCGTTGTGCCACAGTTCTTGCAGGTTCTGCCGTACAGGTTCTTTTGCGGCATTTCTGGCACACTTCCTTCTTGCGGGTGACTTGCTTTTGGTAGGTGGATTCTTTCGCATCAAGAATCACCATTGTATTTATTTATTTCATTGTATCTAGAAATTGTCCATCAACCAAAACTTGTATATTCTTTCAGTCTTAGAGACAGTGTTGTATTCTTTCGACCTTAGAGTCGCGCTTAGTAGTATTGCGGTTTTCTTGTTGTTTTGAGCTTTCTTTGGATTTGATCCTCGCCACTTGGCGTTGTATATTATCATATCATTGTGTGGTTGTGACCGTCGATTGATGAAGAGCTAGCTCCCGCTTGGGGATGCCTTTATCATTGCATATATATCGTTATTCTTGTTTTACCCCATTCGGGGCCAGTTTTACAAAAGAAACTCTGCCGAAATTTTTAGAAAAGACTTTGTTGTTTTCAAAACGTACCTTCGGCTTAGTTATTTAAAAACCTTGATTTCAAACCTGTATTTCTTCACTTCTTTAAACCAGTTTTCTTTACTTATTCTTAAAATGGTTTTAGATTTCTGGGGTTTTGGTTTACTTGGATCAGATGGAGTCCTATAGACTTCATATGGTTCAAGGGCCAGTCACGTGCTCTTTCGGGTCGTGACAAAGTTGGTATCAGAGCGCTAGGTTGACCTTGGTTCGAGTCTGAGTTTGACTATGTGGAGCCTAGGGAGTTATTTATATACGGAACTTAGGCTTGACCTTACGGAACTTAGACTTAGTCGAGGGGGTATTAGACCCGAACTTTCGTCGTATTAGGATGACCCTTGGTTGATGGATTAGGTGACTAAAGTAGAGTGACGTACCGTTGGTATGTTCCGCGGCATACTTACGACACGCCACTCCGCTTAAGGAACCTTAGGATGTACATTTTATTTTGAGATCAGTGATTCTCTTCATATCCAGGATTATACATCCATTTGAGATTCCCGAATCTATTAGTTTCATGATCATACCTCCATTGATGCTGTTCCTTCCTATGATCATGTATCCACTTTGGATCTGTTGTTTTCTTTCTTGCCATTGATGTGCTCTCTTTGATACTCGACTGAGGTTCCTGTCACCATGGTTGAGCGCAGTTGGGCTGCTGCTAGGGTTACGGCCGGTGTGAGCTCGTTTGGTACGAGGGCCGACCATTGTGTTTTCTGGTGACATGGGAACGTCTCGAGTTAGTATTGGTGATTGTGACCTCTAGTGGAGGCGAGTGCTTGGTCTTGCACCGGATGATCGGGTCATTGTTAGAGCTGCCAGTTGAGAGAGGACTGTTGATGTACAGCATACCTCAGCGATTGTGATGTCGCCTACCGTGCAGACAGATGGACCAGCTGTGGCTGAGATTGACAGGATGTTGCTTTCGGAGCTTACGAGCTGAGATTGCCGGGACTTTCGGGCAGATATGCGACAGATGATAGCTAGTCTACCCGGTTTGAGAGACGAAGGTGATTCGTCCGATTTTGCGCCAGAGCGGGCCCAGATGAGTTGAAGATTTCCAGTGTGGAGAGTCTTACTCAGATCTAGAGCAGACCGACTCAGAGATGACCGCTTATGTATTGCCTTTCCTGGAGGATTGAGGCGTTGTTCGGCGTACAGGCGTATGAGCCAGTTGCTGCTGCAAATGACGAGATATCGCCCAGATGGTTGGAGCTACTGCAGCATGAGCATGTTCTTGGAGATATGATAGCAATCGCTAGTCACCGAGGGTGAATGACTAGGACGTGTGGTGAGTTCGCTTACCCCGATGCGAGGTCATCAGGTGGATTGATTCCAGCTAGAGACGACTTTACGCAGGTTCGTTGAGAGTCGATTGAGACGATCGAATGTCAGGAGCCTATTTTCCAAGTTTAAAGTATACGGAAAGACATGCAGGTGATTCTATGGACCCTCTAGAAGAATGAAACCCTAACTCGACTTAATGACCGTGTGACAGCCTTTGAACCTTAGGGTTTACGGCGGTTCTGCGGCGCCATTAGTGAGGCTTGGGTTTGCCCTTCTACGGCTGGACCACCGACGCTGTGGCATGTACTCGATACTATTAAACTGTACCCGAGATGTGAGCTCTTGGGGGATTATGAGGATCTGACAAGTCGATCGGATGGTTCGACATCTTTCGGATATCGTGATGGGACACTGCTTGGGAGACTCCAGATGCGAGCATAGCCGTTGGAGCACAGTGCATGCAGCCATGTTGAGACGAGTCCGAATCAGTCGACATTGACGCAGAGTGAAGAAAAGAGTTCGTACGAGATTTCGACGAGATGACGTCCCACTCCGCTGACATCAGAGGTGTGATATGCAACCCGAGGCATGGTATATGGATATATCTTCCAGAAAAAGCGTGATAAGTAGGCAGCCATTCCGGAATAAGCTTTAGCTTCAGCATTGGATGATGACTTCCGGGCTTTTCGGCAGGATTGAGATTTGAGAAGGGAACCTCGACAGGACCCTTCTGGAAAACGATATGAGAAGACCTAGACCAGGAGTGGTCGTATTGCGCGCACCCAGCAGGACAGAGTTCGGCATTGTTGACGAGGTAGTTGACCAGGTTCGGATAAAGGAAATTATTGTGCTGAGGACACAGGTGTCTTTTGAGCGAGAAGTGGTTGTGCCGGAAGGCCGACCTCTGTACAGATCGGCATAGGCATGCTTGGAAGAGACCTTGAGCGGGATTCCTTCCAGGACATTGCTGCCATGATGATTGCACCCAGGATCAGATGTGTGACGTGCTTTCAGAGATCCAGAGGCCGACGCCAGTGATTTGCTGCCTTACGAGTGGTCGTGAGGTTTGACCGAGAGGTGACCAGAGAAGTGCCAGAACGGAAATCGTCCCCGTTAGCACATCTGACAGGGCCGATGAGCCGGTTGACTGTGAGATTGGAAATCCACAGAGAAGATAAGGACCCAGAGAGCCAGAGGACGCCAGATCGTGAGCAAGAGGCAGGTAGATATCCTGCGCTGCTAGCAGTGGATTGCACCGACTCCTTCTCGACCTTGAAGGAGGAACTACCGAAGACGGTATTTTTGATTTGTGATTTAGTGATTCGATTATCACGTATCCGTCATTTTGGATTTCGGTATTTTGGACGTTCTGTTTGCATGATTTAGTTTTGATGACTGAGTTTCATGATATTGATTTCATGCACCTTTAGTGTTTTGATATACGATTTTGGTGCACGCCAGATGCACTAAAATCGGGATTCTTCGTGCATGTCACATGCACCTGATTTTTCTGTCAGGCACACACGTTGCCTACGACAGATGTTTCGTGCACGCCCGTTGCACCTAGATGTTGTTTTGTATACCTGTTTGACACATTTATGGATTTTGATTCCTTGCGCACCAGACGCATAGGATATTCTTATATATGCATTTTGGGGATTTATTTCTAGTAGAGCAGTATATTTTTATGATATTCTTATGTGTTGATATTTTCGGGGCCCCGACAAATTGGATTATTACTGAAATTGTTTTTAGTATTGGGGGTTTAAATTTAAATTCGGGGACCGAATTTCTTTAAGGAGGGTAGATTGTAACATTTTCAAAAATATAAAATATTAATTTTGAGAATTTTTATAATTTAATATTATTTTATTGATTATTTTAATATTAAATGCAAATAAATAGGAAAAATGTTAGAAAAATTATGAAAAATTATGGAAAATTCTAAAATAGGGTAGATTAGTGAATTATGACATTTTTTTAAGTTTTTATGATTGGTTTGATACTAATTTAGTGCTAATCGCGATTAAAATCGCTAATCGGGTTTTTTGGCATTTTTGTGCAAAACTTGCACATATTACTTTTTCCTACACTTGTGTATTTTTCTTGCCATGATTTATCATTTGGGATCACTATTCTTGTGAGAAGGTTTAGGGATTAAAAGAAAAGGGAAAAAGAAAAGAAAAGAAATTGAGGGTAGGTGAGAGAGAGAGGTGGACTTTGAGTACATACCCTTGGCCATACCCCATCATTCCTCATCATTCTTCCCCTCTTCCTCCTTGTTGCTGCTGCTGCCCTAGCCTCATCCTTCCTCCACCTTCAACCCCTTTCTTCATCTCAAAAACAACCCCAAAACCACATGTCCATTTCATTAAAATTGTGCAAAATCCCTAGATCTACACATGGAGCTAAAGAAGCAAGGATTTTGGACACTAGGGGCAACTCAAGAAAATTCTTGAGTTGCTAATGGAGGTAATTACTGAACCATTAGCTTAATTATAGCCTTTCCTATAAACCCATGTTAAGATTTAATCGATATTGTGTGATATTATGGAATTGAGAATAACCTAGTTAGGGTTTGAGGAACTTATGATGTATTGGGAAATTAAGCTCAGTTAGGGTTTTACCAACACCTTAGTGTATGAATTGGAACCCAAAACCTGAAGCAAAAACCAGAATACGGATTTTAGAAACCAATATCGGGGAAAAACTGGAATCTGCCACTTTTTTTGAGAATCTGCTAACACCCCGAGACCCCTAAAATAATATTGAGTGGAAATTGAGATGTGCAGGCACCATAGAGGCAACACCCCAAACCCTAGACCCTAACTCATCCGTACGGCCGCCAAAATCTCCTTTCTGGTCGCAATTTGCGGCCAGACCAGTGAGGAATCTCCTCGTTTTCTGTGCACAGCCCCAATTCCTCAATTCTTGGCCCTGGGTACTTCTAGTTTTGACAGATTCTATCTAGGGTGAAATCTGGGACATATATCCTAAGTTGCTATTTTGGATTCGTGTTTCCGTATTCCGTATTTTCATTTCTGAAATGGTGGAATGTGTTTTGCCTCGACTATTTGTCGTTTATACGACGATATAGAGGATTTATCGATGGTTTTGAAGGCGTGCCATAGGTTCTCACCTATAGGCCCCCTTATCGTATCGTTTTGGATTTCATGCGCCGTTTTAGCTTGGATTTGGTTTTAATGCGCATATACGATATTTGATGTGTAGGTACCCATGAAGACTTCGGGACGACAAGCAATTGCGTGGTGATGTCCGCAAATGATGATACAGGTGAGTAGATTATATCTACAGGGGGAAGTCGGGTGGATGGCGTATAGCACCCCCGCAGTCCGTAGATAGATTATTATGTAGTTATGGTGACATTAGGTGTATTATGGATAGTATAGGGTTAGAAGTGACTAGTGTAGTTCATAGTCGCGAACCCTAGGATAGAATTACACCTATACACACACCTTTGCTTATCACTTGTACTTGCACTGTGATTGATGTTATGTGATGACTTGGAGGTGAGTCGATGATGTGGGCTTGGTGCCCTGGGATCGGTGATTTGATACGATTCATATGTGGGATATGACTTGTGATTCTTGCGGGCTGGGGATATGTGTTTACCCCCGCATGCATACTTACTGATGTTACCGTTTGTACTAGACATAGAGCGGTACTCTAGACTATATGATCTGATGATGGTGATATCTGTTATGTGATGAGACAGTGAGATGTTGACCCCTACCCAGCTATGGGGATGCCGTACGATGATTTACCGTACGTGCCGATATTGATGATAGATCCGCACTCATAACTCGAGGATATCTTATGATATGACATTGAGGCGAGATCACCGACTATATATCTTTATATATATACCGACTCAGATTTAGGTGGTTTCCACACTTACCCCTCCTGATTGACCTGATACTTAGGTGTAGTTTGCATAGTAGATACTTCACTGTGATGTTGACTACTGGATTTCTGCACCTTCATGCTATTCATATTGCTGGCATATGTTCATTGCTATATTATTATCATGCTGTTAGGACACCAGCACCATTATCGATGATGCGTATGTTCCATGTACACTATTTGCCGGCTCACACACTTCATCATCGATAATTGCCATGCCACTACACTGTAGTACTATTACATTCATGAGATGATTCTTCCTTCGACTTATGCACATTACTATTCCATGTTGCATGATTCCCGATATGATTACCTTTCCTTATATGTCGCATACATCATGGATTGATTGCATAGCACATCGCATTGGATTTACTTCCTGATGTTGGATTTTCATGTGATTTCTGGATTTGGGAACCGTAGCCTTTTCGAATAAGTAACCATTTAAAAACCCGGTTCCCTTGATATGATATTTGGGGCGTCGCCCCGTGTTTTCTCGGTGCTAGAGGATGCATTGAGAGAGGGATGACCCGGACTGACGGATTCCCGATATATACTTTGATATAGGGCATGATCCGGAATGACGGATGCCCGATGGATTGATATAGGGCATGATCCGGAATGACGGATGCCCGATGCATTGAGAGAGGGATGACCCGGACTGACGGATTCCCGATATATATACTTTGATATAGGGCATGATCCAGAATGACGGATGCCCGATGGATTGATATAGGGAATGATCCGGAATGACGGATGCCCGATGCATTGAGAGAGGGATGACCCGGACTGACGGATTCCCGATAAGTACTTTGATGTAGGGCATGATCCGGAATGACGGATGCCCGATACAGGAGGATTTACGTGTCGATGCTAGGCACGGGTTTCATGATGTTTTTCCATGATTTTGTTTATACCTTCACATTGTATACAGGATGCTTATTGTCATTGGGTGACGGGTGGAAGGTTCCACATACATACAGACATGGATTATATACAGACTTGGATCATAGACAGACTGGTTTTACATTGATCATACTTTATTTGTATATATAACAGGGTATGAGGGCGCTGTTATATATACCCTTACACCAATATTAGTGGTATGGGACGCTAATATATGTGTATTGATATCATTGATATTTCTTCATGGTTGCTTCATGCAGACATACCTTACATTGATGACATGTGATTACCTGAGTACCTGGCACTACATACATGATTAGATGTTACCTTGCCACCCTATTACACTCAGATGTACTCTTGTGGATTATAGTATTGATCGTTGACTTAGGTTTATGTCTTGCATTCGGTTTCTGCTTGTAGATGTTTCTATTCACGAGTTGGCAACTCACCCCCGTTGTGCCACAGTTCTTGCAGGTTCTGCCGTACAGGTTCTTTTGCGGCATTTCTGGCACACTTCCTTCTTGCGGGTGACTTGCTTTTAGTAGGTGGATTCTTTCGCATCAAGAATCACCATTGTATTTATTTATTTCATTGTATCTAGAAATTGTCCATCAACCAAAACTTGTATATTCTTTCAGACTTAGAGACAGTGTTGTATTCTTTCGACCTTAGAGTCGCGCTTGGTAGTATTGCGGTTTTCTTGTTGTTTTGAGCTTTCTTTGGATTTGATCCTCGCCACTTGGCGTTGTATATTATCATATCATTGTGTGGTTGTGACCGTCGATTGACGAAGAGCTAGCTCCCGCTTGGGGATGCCTTTATCATTGCATATATATCGTTATTCTTGTTTTACCCCATTCGGGGCCAGTTTTACAAAAGAAACTCTGCCGAAATTTTTAGAAAAGACTTTATTGTTTTCAAAACGTACCTTCGGCTTAGTTATTTAAAAACCTTGATTTCAAACCTGTATTTCTTCACTTCTTTAAACCAGTTTTCTTTACTTATTCTTAAAATGGTTTTAGATTTCTGGGCTTTTGGTTTACTTGGATCAGATGGAGTCCTATAGACTTCATATGGTTCAAGGGCCAGTCACGTGTTCTTTCGGGTCGTGACAGTGGGAGAGCTCCAAGACCACATCATCTTCTTCTAGTGGTCAATCTAGGACAGGCATACATCAAGTAGAGATGTCAATTGCTATGAAGGCCGAGATGGCCGCTCTTACGAAAAAGCTAGAAGCGATTGAGACCAAAATCTCTTCGCCTTCTCCTGCCCCTGTTATGCCTCCACGAACTGTGTGTGCTTGTTGTTCGGCTCCATCACACTTAACCGAAGAGTGTCCTTACAATACATCTACTCAAGAACATGATCAAGTCAATGCTGCCTTTTAGCAACGACAAAGAAACGATCCATACTCTTCTACATATAATCCGGGTTGGAGGAGTCACCCAAATTTCTCTTGGAACCAAAATCAACAATTCCAAGGAAATAACAATTTTCAAGGGCCTCCCCCACAACAACAACAAGCACCTCCACAAACTCAGTTTCAACAGCAACCTTACCCTAATCAGGTGAACAATTTTGTGTCTAACACTTCTTACCCGCCAAACAATTTTGTTCAACCTAATAATGACAAGGTTAGCTCTCTCGAAAGAAGTCTAGATGCGTTCCTAAAGCAATCTACACAGTCTACAGCAAGACTAGAGACTTCTATTCAATCTTTGGTGCAAAACAGTGCCTCACACGATCAAAGCATCAAATCTATTGAGGCACAAATTGCACAACTCAATGCAGCATTGAGCGAGCGCGAAAAAGGAAAGCTCCCATCTCAACCACTGCCCAATCCCGGTCACGCACATGCTACAAATCAACAGCAGAATCATAACGTAAATGCTGTGACCACGTTGAGATCGGGAAACGTGTTGCAAAACAATATGGGTATTCACAATGACACCCCTGCCGGTGGCCCTTCTTCATCTTCTTCACCTTCTTCTTCTTCGTTAGAGCCTATTCTCCATCCTTCACATGGTTCTACTTCATCTAGCTCGAACGGACCCACTTCTCACAACACGAACACATCTACACGGGGTTCCGTTCCAACTCAACAATCTGATCCGCAAAAATTGGACTCAACAACATTTCAAAATGCTCCCTTTCCGAATCGGTTGAGATCCAATAAACCAACTCCACAGATGGAGAAGATTGTAGAGTTGTTCAAACAGGTCAGCATAAATATCCCTATTTTGGATGCAATCCAACAAGTTCCTTCATATGCAAAAATCTTAAAGGACTTATGCACCAAAAAGAGGAAGACACAAGTACCAAAGAAAGTTTTTGTGGCTAGTGCTATTAGTGATGCTATTTTAAACTCTTTACCCCCCAAAGCAAAAGTACCCCGATTGTCCTACTATTTCGATAACAATTGGGGACAAAAACATCAATAGAGCACTATTAGATCTTGGTGCTAGTGTCAATTTGCTACCTTATTCTGTGTACGGGCAATTAGGCGTTGGAGAGCTTAAGCCCACTCACTGCACTCTCCAAATGGCCGACCGATCAATCACCCATCCTATGGGAGAGTTGGAGGATGTGTTAATTAGAGTTGGGGATTTCATTTTCCCCGTAGACTTTATTGTTATGGATACACAACCTGTCGCTAACCCCCGGAATGAAATTCCGGTGATACTTGGTCGACCATTCCTTGCGACTTCTAACGCTGTGATCAATTGTCGTAACGGTTCAATGAATCTATCTTTTGGCAATATGACAATTGAACTCAACATCTTTAAGTTGGGAAATCAGCCAACCGAGCCTAACACTAGCGTACTTGATGTTTGCTCGATCAATGAGATAGCGGAGGAGGACTGTGAGTTCGAAAATTTCATGTTCGATCACAGCAATGTTGACGCCACTAGTGCGTTTCTCCTAGAACCCGACACAGCTTTCACCACGGACAACGATTATGAGTGTTTCACCTTTGTAGACGAATCTTAAGACTCACCACCCGAGCTTGAGTCTTTTGCTTTTTCGGATGAGTTAGTTGAACCATCCGACTCGGTTGCGTACACTCGATTTAAACCTTTGATGGAATCCTTCGAGTTTGAAACAGTTACTCCATTCTTACCGTCTATTGTTTCACCTCCTAAACTCGAATTAAAGCTTTTGCCATCACACCTAAAATATGCTTATCTAGGTGATAATGAGACCTTACCCGTTATCATATCGGCCTCTCTAGCTCTTGAGCAAAAGAAGTCCCTTTTAATGGTCTTAGAAAATAATCGGCAAGCTTTTGGCTAGTCTATGGAGGAAATCAAGGGGATTAGTCCCCTCATTGTTGAACATCATATACACTTGATGGATGATGCCAAGCCGGTAAGGGATCCACAAAGACGCCTCAACCCCATTATGAAAGAGGTCGTTAAGAAGGAGATTGTTAAATGTCTTGATAGTGGTATCATTTATCCTATCTCGGATAGCCAATGGGTCAGCCCCATTCATGTCGTGCCAAAGAAATCGGGCATCACGGTCATTACCAATGAGGCAAATGAGTTAATTCCCACTCGCACCCAAACGGGGTGGCGAGTTTGTATCGACTATAGAATGCTCAATGCTGCGATAAGAAAGGACCACTTTTCTTTACCATTCATTGACCAAATGCTCGAACGATTGGCGGGGAACGAGTTCTACTGCTTTTTAGATGGCTATTCCGGTTATAACCAAATCCCCATAGCCAAAGAGGATCAAGACAAGACCACATTTACTTGTCCCTTTGGCACTTTTGCTTATCGTCGCATGCCCTTTGGGTTATGCAATGCTCCCGCTACATTTCAGCGGTATATGATGGGGATCTTTTCAGACATGGTTGAAAAGTTCTTGGAGATCTTTATGGATGATTTCTCCATTTTTGGTGACTCTTTCGACGAGTGTTTACGACATCTTGACGCTGTTCTTACCCGCTGTAGGGATAAGAACCTAACTTTGAATTGGGAGAAGTGCCATTTTATGGTACGAGAGGGCATTGTCTTAGGACATGTCATCTCGCAAAATGGCATAGAGGTTGATAGAGCCAAACTTGAAGTCATCTCTAATCTTCCTCCTCCTAAATGCGTTAAAGACATCCGAGCTTTTCTTGGCCACGTCGGATTTTATAGACGGTTCATCAAGGATTTTAGCAAGATTGCTAGACCCTTGACTCTCTTATTGGCCAAGGACACAACATTTAACTTCGACTCAACTTGCATGGAAGCATTCGAGTCTTTGAAACTCTCTCTCATTTCTGCGCCCATTCTTTCATCTCCAGACTGGACGCAACCTTTCGAAATTATGTGCGACGCATCAGATTTTGCCATTGGTGCTGTTCTTGGACATCACATTAACAAGATGCTGCACGTGATTTATTACGCTAGCCGTACATTAAATGAGGCCCAACTAAACTACACAACAACAGAAAAAGAGTTTTTTAGCAGTTGTGTTTGCACTTGAAAAATTTCGGCCTTATTTAATCGGCTCTCCAGTTATTGTGTATACGGATCATTCAGCTCTTCGCCACTTTTTTGCGAAGAAGGATGCTAAGTCGAGGCTAATATATTGGATCCTTCTGTTATAAGAGTTTGACCTTGTCATAAGGGACAAAAAAGGATGTGAAAACGTAGTGGCCGATCACCTTTCACGACTTCCTTCTTCGCCCACACCTGAGCTTCCTATCACTGATGCTTTTCCCAATGAGCAACACTTGACCATTTCCTGCGAACCATGGTTCGCTGATATAGTAAACTACTTGGCCACCGGCTTAATACCTAACGATTGATCGAAACAGGATAAACTTCGATTCTTGTCCTAAGTAAAGCATTTCTACTGGGATGAACCTTATCTTTTTAAATACTGTTTCCGACCAAATCATTCGTCGGTGTGTACCGAAAAATGAGGTTAAGAGTGTGCTGTCTTTTTTGCCACGATCAAGCATGTGGCGGGCACTTTGGCCCAAAGAAGACAGCCGAAAAAGTCTTGCAGTGTGGTTTCTATTGGCCACAACTCTTCAAGGATGCTTATGAATACTGCAAGACTTGCTCCCGGTGCCAACACTTGGGCCGGATATCGCGGAGAAACGAAATGCCGCTCCAACCAATTTTGGTTGTCGGTGTTTTTGATGTTTGGGGTATAGACTTCATGGGACCATTTCCCAATTCTTTTGGGAATGTTTATATTCTATTGGCTGTTGACTACATTTCAAAGTGGGTCGAGGCTGTGCCTAGCCGAACGAATGACAATAAGGTGGTTGTTCGATTTCTTAAAGAACACATCTTTTCTCGATTTAGGCACCCTCGAGCGATCATAAGTGATAATGGTTCTCACTTTTGCAATAGGACTTTTGAGTCCTTAATGCGCAAATATTCTATAACCCACAAGCTGTCAATGCCATACCATCCCCAAACATGTGGGCAGGCCGAGGTTTCAAATCGGCAAATAAAGCAAATTTTGGAGAAAACGGTTTCAAAGAACCGTAAGGATTGGTCCCTTAAACTGATCGATGCATTATGGGCTTTCCGTACTGCATACAAGACCGATCTTGGTATGTCTCCATACCGGCTTGTTTACGGGAAGGCTTGCCACCTCCCAGTAGAGATTGAGCACAAGGCATTTTGGGCTATCAAAGAGCTGAATTTATCTTTAGGAGATGCGGGTAGCAACCGAAAGCTGCAGTTGAATGAACTAGAAGAGCTGCGGGATGAGGCATATGATAATGCCGTAATTGTGAAAAACCGAACTAAGGTGTTCCACGATAAACACCTTTTGCGAAAAACTTTTGAACCTGGTCAACTGGTTTTACTCTATGATACTCGGTTACATTATTACCCCGGCAAGCTCCGTTCTAGATGGAGAGGACCTTTTGTAGTCCGCACCGTTTATCCGCACGGTGCGGTTGATCTTGAAAATCCAGAAGACGGTACTTTATTCAAAGTGAATGGGCATCGATTGAAACCGTTGTTCACAGCGGACCCATCGGAGGAGCTCCTGTTGTTGCAGGAGCCGAGTTACACTGATTGATCTTCCTCCACTTCCACCCCCGAATTTCCATTCAATTTTTCCAAAACTTTATTTCAAATAAGTTTGGGTGCGTGTATCATTTGTATGTTAATAAACAGGGGAGTGCCGACATTTTGACCCTCTTGGTGCAGCATAACAGTGAGGACACGGTCAAGTTTAAGTTTGGGGGTATGCTCGGTATGTTTTCTTCCTTCGCATTCATATGTACATATTTTTGCATTTGCATACTTATTTGAAAACCCATAAAAATTGAAAAATTTCAAAAATTATAAAAATTATTGTATTCAATTTTAGCCTAATTGACTTGAGTTTGACAAATAGGTTAACCAGCTAGGAACAACTAGATCTTAGACTTAGTAAATTAAAAACCCTAAAAATAACATTCCTTAAAGTTTAACGGTAGAAAGTATATGCCTTTGTAGTTTATTTAGAAATAGGCAAATTTTGGGTTCACTTCTTGGGCTAAGTTGAAACGAAGGAAGAGTATTGATGTTCTTATTAGAGTATAAGTTTGAAAAATAATTCCTAGCTTAAGTCTAGATTCTGAAAATGTATACCCTACAATTTGCACAATCATGCACCTTGAAACTTGGAATAGCAGAGGAAACCTTGAAATGCTCTTGTCTAAAGTCCTTAGTACGAAGAAAAAATATATAAGTGTGAATAAAGAATAAAAAAATGAACACTGGTCTTTGTGATTACTTAAGGCTGCAAAAATAGAAAAATATTTAGCAAGGGTGCTTCATCACCTAGTGCCTTAGACCAACTGGTTTGGGAGTCACTGCTAAAAGCCTTGGGTGTTGCAAGACTAGGAATTCGCTTTAAAGTGCAAACATATCTTATAATCGGTTGTTGGTACCTCAAGAAGTATTAACAGTCGCATGAAGGATGTGAATTCACCAGTTAATTAGTGCTTTGGACAATGGACAAGAGTATGATTGCTTGATTTGAATTTCCAAGTGTAGGGGTGATTTATACACACACGTGGGGATATATGATTAGAATTGAGATAAGAGAAAAGAATGAAGAATAGAACTTGTATCTTTAGTAGAGTTGATAGAAAAATTCCCAAGTGGAGATGAAACCTTAGAAGGAAAACTTAAGAAATGCTGAAAGCTGAGTGAGTCTATCGAACATATATAATCTTACGTTAAATTATGAGGAAGTGTGAAGAATATGGGTGGGTAATTTATGAGTCAATGATAATAGAATTCCTTGTTATAAAACCTAATTGGAGAATTAAAGTCAGTGGGCCAAATTGATAGGATTTTGTGGGTAGTATCCGCTGAAAACCCTCAGGAGACAACACTCCTCCTACTAGGGACACCTAGAGGTTTAACGGCTTGTTGCACGAGCTCAGTGCAAAAACATTTCCCTGCGAAAGTGCGGTTAGGTTTTATCGAGAATAAAATAATAAGTTTGCTTGAGGACGAGCAAAAGATAAGTTTGGGGGTATTTGTTCATACTATAATATTGCATTATTGTATTCCCCATTTTATTCGTTTTATAAATAAACAGGTGCTTTTGACGCATGTTTGTTACATATTACAGGTTACAGACTCTTGGAGCGAAAGCCGTGAAAAAGTTAAAAGATAATGCAAAAGTGAGACTTTGACCAATAATCAGAGGATCTTGATCAAGCCTACACAGAGATCATTACAAAACAGCACAAGGTTCAGGATTTCATCACGAAGCAACGATAAAAGTCCGCTACAATGTGTAAGTCCATGCTACCTCTCCCGGTACTTTCGGGAATGCGGAATTTGGTAAAAAACAATTTTTACGGAGGTGGTAACATGGACCTATAACCCGGATCTTGGTTAAACATCTATCTAACATCCTAACTAAGAGTTTCTAGCTACTCGGTTAGGGGGTTATACCTAGCTTGTCTTGAACTCCTTCGTCTTCAAGCTCCGATGGTGGTCCGATGGCTCCTTCTCGTCGTCTCCGTACGCCGAAGATAGATCCACTTGAAAGCTCCAACCTTTAGCTCCTTCTTCGTTCTTTGAAGAAAACTAGTTCACTTGGTTTGCTAAACCTAGTGAACTAGAATGAGTAGAGAAGAAATAGAATGGGATTTTATCTATGGTTCTTAATTCTCAACTCATGAGACAAGAGAACCATAGATTAAAGAGAGGGAGCAAGAGCAAGAGGGTGAGAGCAAAATGGAGAGCTCAAGAACAAGAGAGAGAGTGAGCAAGAAAGAATGAGGCTCTCTTTTGTCTCTCACCCTCTCATAATCCAAAGTAATCATAACTCATCATATCAATAAAAGTCTTATGTGATGGTTGAAGCAACCATAACCTTATCATGTCATGCACTCATTTTACTCAAATGAGCAAGCAAGTAAAAGTCTTTGGCATGAAATGATAGCCATGGTTATCATGATGGTCAACTAGTCAAGCCTAGTCAACCGGTCAACAAAGTCAACAAGTCAACAAAAGTCAACAAGTCAACAAAGTCAACAAAAGTCAACAACCAAGTCACCATAATACTTAATTAATATAATAGTTAATCACATATCATATTCTCATTAGGGTTGAGCAAAAAGTCAAAAAGTCAACGGTCAACTGTCAACAACCCTAATGAGAATCCGCTGTCTGTGCCTCCCTGTCAACTGTGCATACACACCCGCATCCGCGTTCCGAGGAACACGAATGCAAACTGGATAAATCCAATCCCATAAGGTACACTAGGATCTGGCTTAAACCAAAGCCCGCTAGTGTAAACTGTCCGGACACTGTACGTGCACAAGTGCACGGATGTGACCGAACCCTGTCGCAAAACCATGCGACCTGTCGCAATACTATGCGACCTCTACTCTTTTGCCTAAAGGCGAAAAGCTTTCTGTGTGGGACTCTAAAGACTCGACACTACGCTGGCAGTGGGTTTAACCACAGACCGCAAGCGGCACTAGCTGTGCGTAACGGTCCCCAGGTAATGCCGACAAGAAGACCGACGAGGCGAAACCTATCTGAACTCCTACTGAGCCTGAGTGTGACATTCTCCGTACAGTCCGGTCTGTTCGACTGATACATCGCATGGCGGGCCTAGGGGGCGGTAAACGTCAGTCCCCCAATAGCGGTACAAGTCGTGCCGGAGCGAAGCCCAAAACACCCTGAGATAACACTGGAAACCTACCAGTATATCTCGTTTGCCCTGGCCAGGGACTACTCGTGTAATGGCTCTCCTAGACACAGCGCGATGTCAACCCCCAATACCGGGAGAGACGAATCCTGTCTAACCGTCACTGCCTCCAAGTGCTTCGGGACTGCACCCAACCACCACCTGTTTGCACGACTCCTTTAAGCCGTGGTAGGGTAGTGATCAAAGTACAGTGGGAACACACCCGAGGCGAAGTGACAGTGTCAAGTCAGCGGACTAAGATGTACTCATGTCACCTGGGAACTGATAACTGACGATAGGTATAATACCAACTAGTCAGTTCCCGACGAGTCCTGTCCAGTGTACCCGTAACCTAACGGGCACCTGCATACTATCTCAAGTACGACGTACTGACGGCTGTGGGACAGACCGTCTCCCACACTGGGATGAGAAGCGCATGCGCTGGTCTACTCCGGAGTATCGATGCCCTGTCTCGATAGTCCTGCGACCAGGGACCTGCATAAGGATGTGCTTGTAGATTACCCAGCCCCACTAGTGTGTCGGCCATCACATCGCTGGTAATCAAGCAAAGATCCTAAGGGCTCCACTAATGTGTATAGGCGATATACAAAAATAAACACATGTACACATTGAAGTAGAAATAAACCAAGTAGCATACTACTATTTTGAGCAAGATTGTATATACAAGGTGAATATCCCAAGCTTCCATTAAGTAATATACATACTAGTATGATAAAGTAATGGCCTCTAGGGCATATACACTAACAATCTCCCACTTGCACTAAGGCCATGTACTGGCGTATCGAAGACCTATCATCTCGATCAGCCGCTCGAACAGAGTCTGGGGTAGGGCCTTGGTGAATGGATCTGCAGTGTTATCTTCTGAAGCGACCCTCCGTACCTCGATCTCCTGGCGATCCAAGATCTCCCTGATCAGGTGATACCGCCTCAAGATGTGCCTGGATCTCTGATGGGACCTGGGTTCCTTTGCTAAAGCTATAGCCCCGTTGTTGTCGCAATACAGAGGTATTGGATCAACAATGGACGGAACCACCTGAAGTTCTTTTAAGAACTTCCTCATCCAGACAGCTTCTTTTGCGGCATCAGATGCAGCGATGTATTCCGCTTCCATCGTCGAGTCTGCAACGGTTTCTTGTTTGGAACTCTTCCAACACACCACCCCTCCATTGAGGGTGAAGACAAAACCCGACATGGACTTGGAATCATCCTTGTCACTCTGGAAGCTGGAGTCAGCAAAGGCCTCAATCTGGAGGTCCTTTCCGCCATACACCAAGAACATCTCCTTAGTCCTTCTCAGGTACTTGAGAATGTTCTTTACTGCTATCCAATGTTTCTCCCCAGGGTTTGACTGATACCGGCTTACCACACTCAGTGCATAAGCTACATCCGGTCTGGTACACAACATCGCATACATTATAGAGCCTACCGCAGAAGCGTAGGGTATAATAGACATGTGATCCCTCTCCAAATCAATCTTGGGAGACATCTCTTTAGAGAGGGTGATCCCGTGACAAGCGGTAGGTTACCGCGCTTGGAATCTTCCATACTGAATCTCTTCAGTATGGTGTCGATGTACCTGGACTGTGAAAGTCCTAATATCCTCTTGGATCTGTCACGGTAGATCCGGATACCCAGAATGTATGAGGCATCACCCAGGTCTTTCATGGAGAACCTGTGTGACAAGAACCCCTTGACAGATTGTAGCATAGGAATGTCATTTCCTATTAAGAGAATGTCATCCACGTATAAAACGAGGAATACTACAGTTCTCGCTACAAATCTACTATAGATGCATGGTTCATCTGGATTTTTGATAAAGCCAAATTCTTTGACCGTCTCATCAAAGCAGATGTTCCAACTCCGCGATGCCTGCTTTAGTCCATAGATGGACTTAAGCAACTTGCACACCTTTCCGCTGCTCCCACTCTGAATGAAACCCTCTGGCTGGTCCATATAGACACACTCCTCTAAATTTCCATTTAGAAAAGCTGTCTTTACGTCCATTTGCCAAATCTCATAATCGTGGAAGGCAGCAATGGCAAGAAGGATCCGAATGGATTTCAGCATGGCTACTGGAGAAAAGGTTTCGTCATAGTCCAAGCCAGGTCTTTGACGAAAACCCTTTGCTACCAGCCTAGCTTTATAGGTCTCAACCTGTCCATCTACACCAATCTTCCTTTTGAAGATCCACTTGCATCCTACGGGTTTTACCCCGTCTGGAGCAATGTCCAACGTCCAAACCTTGTTGGTGTACATGGACTCCATTTCGGTCCGTATTGCATCCAGCCATTTCACTGAGTCAACGCTCTGAACGGCCTGCTGGAAGCTAGTAGGCTCATCATAATCTATGATGCAATCCTCTCTATCCCCGTCTATGAGAAAACCGTAGTATCTCTCGGGCGGATGAGACTGCCTACTACTTCTGCGGAGCGGCGTAGGAATGTCCTGTTCTTCCGAACCCTCTGGTTCCACTAAACTTTCAGTAATAGTCCGTGGTTCTGGAATCTCTTCCAGTTCTACTGCGCTCCCACTTATTTCCTTTTCTATGAACTGGTGTTCTAGAAAGTGGGCATGACGAGAAACAAGAACTTTTTGTTCCTCTTCGCAGTAGAAGAAATATCCCTTGGAATTCTTTGGATATCCCACAAACTTGCATAGTACTGAGCGTGCCTCGAGCTTGTCCGCATGCTGCTTTTTGACAAAAGCTGGACTTCCCCATATCTTAATGTGATTAAGATGGGGTCTCTTCCCACACCACATCTCAAATAGCGTAGTAGGCACATTCTTAGTGGGAACTCGGTTCAAAAGGTATGCAGCTGATTCGAGCGCATATCCCCAGAATGATCGCGGCAACTCAGCGTTACTCATCATGGACCGAACCATATCCAATAGGGTTCGGTTCCGTCTCTCCGATACACCGTTATGTTGCGGAGTGTATGGAGGAGTAAGCTGAGAGAGAATACCATTCTCTTTTAAGTAATTCAGGAATTCGGCACTTAAGTATTCTCCACCTCGATCCGATCTTAGAATCTTAATACTTTTGTCGGTCTGTTTCTCTACTTCATTCTTATACTCCTGGAATTTTCCAAAGGCCTCGGACTTATGTTTTATTAGGAAGACATAACCGTACCTTGAGAAGTCATCCGTAAAAGTAATGAAGTAAGAATGTCCGCTTCGGGCATGTGTAGACATTGGACCGCACACGTCACTGTGTACGAGTCCCAAGAGCTCGCTCGCTCTTACTCCATGTCCAGTAAACGGAGTCTTTGTCATCTTTCCTTTGAGACAGGATTGACAAGTGGCATACGACCGATATTCGAACGCATTCAAATACCCTTCTGTATGTAAATTCGTCAACCTTCTCTCATTGATGTGACCCAATCTACAATGCCATAAGAAAGTCTGATTTATTTCTGGAGACTTTTCTTTTGTGTGTATTCTGGACATTAAAAATCTGTGGTTGGTTTAACACGTATATACCATTACTCAAAGTACCTGACCCAATCAAAACTTGATTAAGGTGAATGTTTACAACATTACTTACAAACGCAAATTCATAACCTTCTTTAGAAACTAAAGATACAGAAATGATATTACATGTTGCGTTGGGTACAAAAAAGCAATTACGCAAAACCAAAACATGTCCATCTGACATTCCCAGGTGATAGTCCCCCACGGCTTTAGCATCCATGCTAGCTCCGTTCGCAACTCTGAGGGTCATGTCACCTGCTTTCAAAACACTACGGTTTCTCAACGCCTGAAAAGAATTACAGATATGAGATCCTGATCCGGTATCCAATACCCAGGAAGTAGAGTTTATTGAAAGAAAGTTTTCAATAACATACACACCTGAAGCTGAAGCTGCAACCTGCTTCAATTCCTGTGTTCTGGCCTTCCAGGCCCTGCAATCATTCTTCCAGTGTCCTTTCTTATGATAATAAAAGCATTCTTCCTTATCCACAAGCTTTCCCGCTAACTTTGTTGCTTTTGCTTTTCCCTTCGTATCCACTTTACTTACACCGCCCCTTGGTTTGGCGGGGGCCTTCTTCTTCTTTCCCTTGGCTTTTGCCTTGGACCTAGAAGAAGATGATCCTCCTACAAACAAAGTGGATGTATCCCTACCTTTCTGTAGGGTGCCCTCTGCGCTCCTCAGCATGTTGAGGAGCTCTGAAAGTTCAACCTCCTTTTCTTGTAGGTTGAAGTTCAGTATAAACTGGGCGTAAGTGGAAGGAAGGGACTGGGGAACTATATCCGTATATAGCTCACTCTCCAATGTGATCCCTAGGTCAGCGAGCTCCTCAATGTAGCCGATCATCTTTAGCACGTGCTCGGCTACTGATGATCCGACGGCCATTCTTGTCGAAAATAACTTTTTCGACGCTTCGTATCTTGCGATACGAGATTGCTCTCCATACAGTTCTTTTGTATGGAGCAATATGGATTCCATGTCCATATTCTCATGCCTCCTCTGATGTTCGTTGTCCATCGAGGCAAGCAGGAGGCACTTGGCCTTCGCGCTATCAATCTCCCAAGTCTTGCGGATTTCCTTATCCGCGATACTGGAAGTTGGACCCGGGACAGGGGGGAGCTTTGGTGGTAAGAAGATACCCCAGCTTGTCATAAGTGATTGCTATCTTGACATTCCTGAGCCAATCTTTGTAGTTTGGCCCTGTCAGTTTGTTTTTATCTAGGAGTAACTTAAGTCCAGTCATGTTGATTGGTCGCTGCAATTTGGAGAGAAGAGGAAAACACTCAGCATGATGCTCTTGCAAGTTTAGAGTGGTTTTTAGTTTGTCTAAACAGGATGGCTCCCACTGTTTCTCGAATCCCTCCTCAAGCCATAAAGGAAGAATTAGTCAGGATCAATCTCACCGTACAATACTTGCTTAGCCGTTCGGCCAGGCTGGTGTCGGTACTTCAAGGGAGGTTTTCCAACGCTTTCGCGAAGTTCCTTAATTAGAGAACCTCTTTTCCCTGGGGGCGTAGCCCCGCTAACACCTTTCTAGGCACCTACTTGGTTTATAGCATTGATCGTTTAGCGAGAAATTTCTCGAGGAGTAGCATATACTCACAGTAGGATCGGGATCCAAATATCATTGCGTGACGAAACTGAAGGAATCCTACCAGAATCATCACACTCCAAATGGTATGCAAATCTAGCAAGTTTCAGTACTTATGAAACTCCCGATGTGGATTTTTGCCCCATGCTCTTATGACCTTGACTTTGGCCAAAATATCATAAGTCACATGTCAAGTTCTACCCGTCATTATCCAGGTTAATTTGGATCCATCCGTACCTACCCTTGACTTTGGCCAAAATGGCAGTACGACTGTCCCAAACCAACGCATCTATCTATGCTACACATGAACACCCAATAGCTACCAATCACTGTGCCTTGACTTTGGCCAACATACACAGCTTGAATACTATTGACTATTCATGTGAAACGACGGAGGGCTACGAATGGTTTTGGCAAAACCGTGAACGTAGTGAACTTGATTTGGTCGATGGAACGAGATAGCTTTTAAAAGGAGTGGCTCAAACTCCGTATTTTAAAAGTTTGTTTTGAAAAGAACCGAGTGGTTTTTCGAAAGTGTTCCAACGACTTTAACTTGGTTTATTATCTAGCATTAGTTCTTTTAATGCGTGATATTCTTGCATTAGTTCTTTTAATTCGTCCCATCATTTAATCCTACCATTGCAGAAAACAACCAAAATATGACGTACGCTTATGCCATTCGCATTCGCCACTGGGCCCCGTCATTACCCGTTAGGTTACTTAACTAACGACAGAGCGGGGGCTGGGCTAGCGCGTCTGTAAAACATAAGCAACACCTAAATAATATCATATATAGATATACTGCAATGATAAACATTTCAGATCACAGATAAATACATTGGATATACTAGGAATCTGTAATTTGTACGAGCCTGTAACAAAAACAGATAACACGGTCGCGGTGAATAGCCAATACCCCACCCAAGACCCCTACGGGTGCGACAAACTACCCGTCAAGTACCCGAAGCGTAGCAACCTCCCTCATCTCCATGAGTAGGCCACTCGACACTTCGGCATACCCGGTAGTTTGTGCACCCCTCCATGGGTCTATCCTAGGAGCAAAAACAGTAAAAAGAAATTATACAATGACGGCTACAACCCCGACCCGGTTGTGCGGCCATACAAATAATTATTACATCAATTTACAAATTTACATGAATTGCAAGAAAAGAAAACTCTCGTCTCACAACCCCCGGCTATTCACCCGCGACAATCCAACATATTTATATACACATTCCAGCACATTACAGATCACAGATTTGTATAACCCCCACTAATCGACATATAGCGATTAGTAGACGTTCAATACAAATATCACATTACAGAAAAACCCGTTAGCTTAAGTCTTTTAGAAGTTCGATAAAAAATACGGATTTTCGGGACCCCAAAAAAAGGAAATTTTCGTTCTGGAAAATCTGGGCAGAAAATATATATTCTAAAAATCCCAAAATACCCCCATGAGCAAACTGCAGAAAAGAAAACCCCTGACCGAGTCAACTCGGCCGCGTTTCCGCGGCGGGAGCGTGCTACCGCCGCGGAAACGCGGCGCTTTGATCGAGTCAGGGGCCCAAATTTTTGCAGTTTCTTTAAAAAAGCCTGAGTCGATATTTGGTGTTTTTCAAAACAGTTTTCCAGCACTTTTAAAATCGACAGAAAGTTTAAAATTCCGGGGTTCGTTTCGGGACTTTTTCGTTGATCGATCTTCTAGTTACTTGCTAACATATTAGATAGAGTTTAACTAGGCTCTGATACCACTGTAAGTCCATGCTACCTCTCCCGGTACTTTCGGGAATGCGGAATTTGGTAAAAAACAATTTTTACGGAGGTGGTAACATGGACCTATAACCCGGATCTTGGTTAAACATCTATCTAACATCCTAACTAAGAGTTTCTAGCTACTCGGTTAGGGGGTTATACCTAGCTTGTCTTGAACTCCTTCGTCTTCAAGCTCCGATGGTGGTCCGATGGCTCCTTCTCGTCGTCTCCGTACGCCGAAGATAGATCCACTTGAAAGCTCCAACCTTTAGATCCTTCTTCGTTCTTTGAAGAAAACTAGTTCACTTGGTTTGCTAAACCTAGTGAACTAGAATGAGTAGAGAAGAAATAGAATGGGATTTTATCTATGGTTCTTGATTCTCAACTCATGAGACAAGAGAACCATAGATTAAAAAGAGGGAGCAAGAGCAAGAGGGTGAGAGCAAAATGGAGAGCTCAAGAACAAGAGAGAGAGTGAGCAAGAAAGAATGAGGCTCTCTTTTGTCTCTCACCCTCTCATAATCCAAAGTAATCATAACTCATCATATCAATAAAAGTCTTATGTGATGGTTGGAGCAACCATAACCTTATCATGTCATGCACTCATTTTACTCAAAAGAGCAAGCAAGTAAAAGTCTTTGGCATGAAATGATAGCCATGGTTATCATGATGGTCAACTAGTCAAGCCTAGTCAACCGGTCAACAAAGTCAACAAGTCAACAAAAGTCAACAAGTCAACAAAGTCAACAAAAGTCAACAACCAAGTCACCATAATACTTAATTAATATAATAGTTAATCACATATCATATTCTCATTAGGGTTGAGCAAAAAGTCAAAAAGTCAACGGTCAACTGTCAACAACCCTAATGAGAATCCGCTGTCTGTGCCTCCCTGTCAACTGTGCATACATACCCGCATCCGCGTTCCGAGGAACACGAATGCAAACTGGATAAATCCAATCCCATAAGGTACACTAGGATCTGGCTTAAACCAAAGCCCGCTAGTGTAAACTGTCCGGACACTGTACGTGCACAAGTGCACGGATGTGACCGAACCCTGTCGCAAAATCATGTGACCTGTCGCAATACTATGCGACCTCTACTCTTTTGCCTAAAGGCGAAAAGCTTTCTGTGTGGGACTCTAAAGACTCGACACTACGCTGGCAGTGGGTTTAACCACAGACCGCAAGCGGCACTAGCTGTGCGTAACGGTCCCCAGGTAATGCCGACAAGAAGACCGACGAGGCGAAACCCATCTGAACTCCTACTGAGCCTGAGTGTGACATTCTCCGTACAGTCCGGTCTGTTCGTCTGATACATCGCATGGCGGGCCTAGGGGGCGGTAAACGTCAGTCCCCCAATAGCGGTACAAGTCGTGCCGGAGCGAAGCCCAAAACACCCTGAGATAACACTGGAAACCTACCAGTATATCTCGTTTGCCCTGGCCAGGGACTACTCGTGTAATGGCTCTCCTAGACACAGCGCGATATCAACCCCCAATACCAGGAGAGACGAATCCTGTCTAACCGTCACTGCCTCCAAGTGCTTCGGGACTGCACCCATCCACCACCTGTTTGCACGACTCCTTTGAGCCGTGGTAGGGTAGTGATCAAAGTACAGTGGGAACACACCCGAGGCAAAGTTATAGTGTCAAGTCAGCGGACTAAGCTGTACTCATGTCACCTGGGAACTGATAACTGACGATAGGTATAATACCAACTAGTCAGTTCCCGACGAGTCCTGTCCAGTGTACCCGTAACCTAACGGGCACCCGCATACTATCTCAAGTACGACGTACTGACGGCTGTGGGACAGACCGTCTCCCACACTGGGATGAGAAGCGCATGCGCTGGTCTACTCCGGAGTATCGATGCCCTATCTCGATAGTCCTACGACCAGGGACCTGCATAAGGATGTGCTTGTAGATTACCCAGCCCCACTAGTGTGACGGCCATCACATCGCTGGTAATCAAGCAAAGATCCTAAGGGCTCCACTAATGTGTATAGGCGATATACAAAAATAAACACATGTACACATTGAAGTAGAAATAAACCAAGTAGCATACTACTATTTTGAGCAAGATTGTATATACAAGGTGAATATCCCAAGCTTCCATTAAGTAATATACATACTAGTATGATAAAGTAATGGCCTCTAGGGCATATACACTAACACAATGTTCACTAGAGACCTGGAGAATGCCTAGAAGCCCAATTGAAAAAGAACATATATAAACAGGAACCAAGAGTCAACAGAAGACAGCACAAGAAGAACCAGAGCATAATTTCCTAGTTTGGCCGCGGAACCGCGGCCAAACCCAGGCTGGGGCCGCGGTTCCGCGGCCATTTATTGCACGTGTCGGCGCAGAAATTTGGTGTCGGTGCGTCGGTGCGAAGGTTGGGATTTTTCGGGGGTATTTTTGTAATTTCACATGTGCGAATCCTGTAACCCTAAATTTTCCTATTTCCTTATAAATATGTAATCAAAATACTGTAATGGGGATGCTTCCTTTCAATGAAATAAAATTCAGATTCAATTCAGTGGGAAGAGCATCATTTCTGTAAGTTCTTATTTTAATTTCTGCCTTAGTTGATAATTAAATTCTTGCCCTAGGTCTAATTAATCTTTTGCCCTAGTTACTTCTAGCATAGAATCTCTTAAAACTGCAGTAGGAAATTAATCCAATAGATCTAAAAATGCAAAATCTCAAAATAATGTTTTTTATAAATCCCCTAATGAGCGAGTAAATTTCTCGCTTGTTAGGGTTAGGAATAAGGGATGGAATGAGAGATGAAGATCTCTCATCTCTTTCGTGCCCAATTATTTTTCATAACTAGAACTTCATGCATGCATGCATGATTCGCTCCCTACGGCACCCTACCCACGAGGTAACGGTGAAACCGTAGTATAAAGGACCGGACATGCATGTCTTCCATGAAGGTTAGAGCAAATATTAGGAAAGGACGGACAAAGATCTAGAGGAAGAAACTTCATTTCTTCCCAATCATCCTAATCCCTTTTTCTAATAGTTGCTATAACTTCTAAAAGATTTCATTTAGGGCAACGAAAGAGGTGTGGCATTCAATCTTATCAAACCCTACCTTAGACCTAACCCTCGCAAGTTTCTTTATCATCGTACAACTTAGTTTTAGATTCAATTAAAACAAAACCAAACAATCATTGGAATCAACTCATAAGAACACTTAGGAAAATTACACATCCCTGTGGACCGACCCGTATTCACCGGCTAGCTTCATGCGACGCCGTTCTTGATTGCGGTAAAAATATTTTTGATCTTAAAATCCCTATTAATCATCACGTACACTTTAGAGAACATTATTTTATTGATATCGCTTGTTAGCTAATAGTTTCGACATATCATTACTGTGCTAGTTTAGATATTGCATTCATTGTCATGCATTATTATTTAAGGCCAGTCCGGATTGTTGGAGCCCAATACTTTTAATTCATTGTTTATTTATTCTCGAGATTCGGATTTTCATGAGATTTATGGATTTGGAGAAAACGCAAGATTTTCTAAACTAATTATCATTTTAAAATGAAAGCTGCGGTTTTCTCATGATATGATTTGGGATATGTCCACCATGAGTTTTTCCTCGGCTCTTGAGCGATATCATACACCCGATTCGAGGAGGAGGAGGAACCGTCTGTTGGTGCTTGGTGGACCCGGTGCGGTACCCCGGGTCGCAGATGATGGCGTTGAGCCTGGCTGGGGAACACTACCGACGGTGACTTTATTGTGACTCATCGGATATCCGGAGGATACCGATCGGAGTTTCGGCCAGTCCGGATGGCCGGAGCCCAGGGGCCAGTCCGGATGGCCGGAGCCCAGATATTCAGATATTGAGATTGTGTGTCGATGCTAGACACTGATTTCTGTTGATTTTGTCATGCCCCGCTTCCCAAAAGAAGGAGAAGGAAGACGTGGCAAGGTCCGCAACCTAACTATATTGAAGGTGGTCTATTCAATACAGTTATGTTAAGCGTATAAATAATTAATATGCAGGATGTGTACCAAAACAAAAATAATAAAAGCGAAAGGCATTTTATTTCCATTAACCATACTTTATTACATCCCAAAGGAAATAGTAAAATAAACTAAGTAGTTTATTTACATCAAAGGAGAAACAAAAAGCCCTAAACATATGGGCAACAACAAAAATTAAAACTATCTAATCTTCCATTATCCTGTCTGCATAATCTTCATAAGTTGGCTTCACACTTTGATCTTCGCTGTAATACTCATTCTTATCTGACGGATATTCCAAAGATAGAGAAAGAAAAGGAAGGTCCGTCAGCGAGTTATACTCGGATAGGATTGCCTCATAAGATAGTAAAGTTATAGAAACGAATAGGTGTATATAAGAGTATGATGTATGCAACGTAAACTAGGGGTGTAAATGTTTGAAATGCATAAATTTAAGATGTTTTGAGGAGAGGTATATATGAGCATGTGTATGTTGTAAGTTATATGTAGATGAACGTAATAGTTTGTATTAGTTTGTTAAACAAGGGTCCAGATACTCGTGATTATTCCATTGTGGCCACGAAACAACAACTGGGGAAGTGAAATGTACCGTTTCACTCCCGGGATCATGATCGAGTAGTAGGGGAATCCGAGTTCCGAATTATCCTTGCCTAATCAAACTACCCATCCCCGTGGTTCAATATAAGGGTTCAGACGAATTAGAGTTAGTGCATATACTTCTAGGCATGGAATTTACACATTGTATAGTCGCCCATATATTGGACTGGTCACCCGAAATATCGGGATCTTCATATTTATATTGTCGCCCATATATTGGACTGGTCACCCGAAATATCGGGATCTTCATAAAGTATTCCATACCTAGGTCTGCGCATTCTAACCCTAACCGTATCATGTTTTGTATATGTCATGTTGTCATAAACTGGAATTTAAAACGTATTGATCTCGTTTAATATGGCCTTCCACAACCACTCGTTTTATTTTCTAGAATTTGTAAAGTACTTCGCGTTATCTTAGAGAAAGCTTAGTAAAAATATAATAGTGTTTAAATAACTTTTATTACTTCTAAGAAAAACCATGATATTTGGGATATTTATTATTTTGGAAAAATATAATATTTTACAGAAAATATCCTTTCGATAAAAGGTTGTGGTGTTTATTTGAAAATCTTTTGTAAAAGGTTTTTTATTTGAAAAATATAGACTGTTCCTAATATTCCAAAAGGTCAAGTTATGAGGTCCTCAAATTGCCTCTTCACCGCCAATTGTGGCCAAGTAAGTACAAGTAAGGAAAGGAGGGATCTGCTCACGAATCACCGTGATATGGGCCTTTTAAAGTTACCTTTCTCACTTGTCTAGCCTAGGCACCACAAAATCTGGTTTAGATAAACGATCGATGCCTACAACCATTCCTTTGTTCTAGATTGGTGTTATTTTAAAATTACCTTTTAAAAAATACTAAATATTCCCTTTTAAAAAAGATATCGTTATTTAAATTTAATATTTCCTTTCTTAAAAAGCTGAGGGTTTTTTAAAAATATTTGTAAGTAACATATACGTATACTGTATCTAAAATATTTATTTCACGTATCTTTATTTCTTATAGATATTTTAAACAAATATAATATTTAAATTAAACGAGGGTATCTTGTGGAAGTAACCTATTTCGAGATCATTTTTATAGTATGGGTATGGCAGAGGTGAAATGACAATTCATGGGTTACATCAGATTCTAGGTATTATGAGTGTGCAATATACTTTTGTGTACAGAGGAAATTAAACACCGTTTTAAAAAATGGGTTAACGTTATTATTATTGAGGGTACAAGGAATAAGCATGCACGAATATTATAACACCATATTAAATGGGGGTTGATGATTAGAAGTTGGAACTAGGTTATTGAGATAGAAGAAGGTGACAGGAAAAGGAGAGAGATGCGGATCCTACCTTTTGTTTGAGTCGGAAAGCTGAAAACGTAGTCTCGTACTAAATCCTCAATAACTGCGTGTCCCGATTTTTCCTCTGCGATTGGATGGAGCCGTAGCGTCGGCGTCGTCGATACGAAGGCACCGGTATTTTTTTCAGAATTTTTGGAGTTCTGAGGTGTGAGAAATTGAGGTTTGAAGGTGCCTATTTATAGCGTTCAAAAATAACAAGAAAATCCAAAAAAATCCTCAAAACCAGCGCCACTAATGATTGCTGATGATTGCCTCATCAGTGCGCCCGCCGCCTATGCTTCATGGCCGTTGGATCTGCATCCAACGGCCCACAGCGCACCGCCTCGTCGCCACGTGGCGCGACGCGATTCGCCCTCTGCCGTGGGTGCGGATCACCACGTGGGCGCCACCACAGAGCTCTGAGCCGTTGGATCTTGGATCCAACGGTCCAGGTTAAAAAGGTTTTAAAAATTTAAAATAAAAATAAATAAAATAGCAGATTATTTAAAATATTGTTTTGGCTTTGAAAAATTTGTTAAAAAAAGTTGAAAATACGGAAAGATTATGGAAAAATTCCAGAAAATATATTTTATTATTATCTTTAATATAAAAATAGTTTTGGGCTAAAAACAATTAGTATATCTATTTCCAAATTGTTAGCTAGTTATAATAATTATATAATATCTAGTTAATCTTTTAAATATTTTTAATTACGAATTAATTACTTTTATTGATAATAAAAATATGTAGATTATTTTAAGGTATTATAAAATCTTTCTAAAACATTTTAAGCCTATAAAATAATAAATAGATTTTAGAAATTTCCTTTAATCATATTTACTGCTTTAAAAATTATTAACACTACTTTAAAAATTAGTATCATATGAAAGAAACATGTAAATAATTATTTGATAGTAGAAATATAAATAAAATATATTTTATTAGATATTAGAAAACATGGTCGTTACAGATTTCATTGATGATATTTTTGATTTATATACAGATATCTCCCTGAGATAAGAAAACAGTTTCTCATTTTTATGTATTCTGTTTTCATGCATTCATACCTCATATTATGATATGTTTCTGTTTGAGGCACTGACACGAGCACTTGGTACTACACTTATGTATAGATGTTTACCCTTGCCACCTTATCATGCTTCAGACTTTATCATTTTGAGGTTATATTATATTTGATTGTATTGACCTAGGTTGAGTCATACATACGATTTCTGCTCGGTGATATTTTCTACTCACGAGTTAGCAACTCGCCCCTGTTATGCCACATTTCTTTGCAGGTTTTGCCGTATAGGTTTCGTTGCGGCTTTCTGGCACACTGCTTCCATTACGGGTGATTGCTTTGGTTGGTGGGTTCACTCGCATCATGACCACCCTCATGTTGGAGATAGTGCCCTCAGAGTCAATTATTGGATCACAGGCACGTGATTGCAATGATTGAGGGAGGACCTATCCCGGTAGGACAGTCTTACTCGAGATGATAGTATGCTATCTGGTTTATCTTTATCATCGTGTACTGCTTTAGGTGACCTGGAATGTCGCTATTACACGTTGATAGAGCCCCTAGGATTCTTGCTTGACTGCCGGCAGTATGATGGCGATCATATACGTGAGAGCTGGTGGTCTATAAGCACATCCTTAAAAGGTCCCTAGTCGTGGGAGTTTCGAGACAGGGCATCGATTCTCCAGAGTAGACTAGTGTATACAGTCGAGACCCCGACGAGGGGCGGTGGCCGGTCTCACAAGCCACTGGTGTCAGTTGGTTCACTTAAGATGTATACAGGTGCTCTTTGGGTTATGAGTACACCGGACAGGACTCGCCGGGAACCTGCTAGTTGGGATTATACCAGACATCAGATAGCAGTCCCCTGGTGACATGTGTACAGGTTAGTTCATCGACCTGAGGATCGTCATTTGTCTCATGTGAGTTCCCACTGTGCTTTGATTACTACCCTACCACGGCTCAAAGGAGTCGTGCAAACAGGTTTTAGTTGGGTACAGTCCCGAGCCACATGGAGGCAGTGAGCGGATCTTCAGGGGTTCGTCTCTCCCGGTATTGGGGATGAGGTCGCGCTGTGTCTAGGAGAGCCATTACACAAAGCCCTCGGCCGAGGCAGGAGATTTACTGGTAGGTATTCCAGTAGTATCTCAGGGTGTTCTGGGCTACACTCCGACACGACTTGTACCGCTTTTGGGGGTCTGACTTTTACCAACCCCCTAGGACCGCCATGCGATACTCATAGACGAACGGACCGGACTGTACGGATATTGTCACTGACAGGCTCAGTAGGGTGTCAGGATGAGTTCGCTCATCGACGTCCCTTTTGGTCAATAGCTGGTGGCCCGTCACGTATTGGCTTATACCTCTGACGTGCTAGTGGTTAAATCCACAGCCATAGTATTGACGAGTCTTTAGAGTCCACCACACTTACAGTTACTCAAGCTTTCGGGCGAAACGCTGTAGAGGCCGTATGGAGATATGGCAGGGTCCGATCAGATACGTGCGGTATTGCACGGATCAGGATCAGACAGTTTGTACTAGTGGCCGTATGGTTATATGGCAGGGTTCGATCAAATACGTGCGGTATTGCACGGATCAGGATCGAACGGATATTACTAGCCGGCTTTGGTTTAAGCCGGATCCTAGTTTAGTACAGTGTAGATTTTGTCTCATTGCATTTGTATCCGAACGGAATACAGATGCGGGTGTGTATGCACAGTATCGGGGTTTTCCTGTAATTTATTACGGGACCAGTTTTCTGGAGTTGCCAGTTTGCATTCCGTTCCTGCCGGTTTTTCTTTGTTCTTTCCCGGCCGGACTTTTCTGATGGAGGGGGTAATTTGCAGTTTTGCAAATTACATTTAGGGAGGGGGTTTCTTGCATATGTGGGATTATGTTTGACCATCATCATTTTTATTCTCTTTACATCACTTGCTTTATTCATGATGAGAAAGGATTTGATTTGTGATTAGAATTGATAAGAAAGATTGTTATGATGGTGTTAGGATATGGTCACCCTCTCTCTTTTCCTACACTCACCTCCCTTCATGCTTCATATTCTTTGCTCCTCCATTTTTCCAAGATGATAAGTTTTTTCATGGTTGATAGAAAAAGAAGATGAGAGCTTCATCTTGAGAGTTTCATTCTTGATCTCATTTTCACGCTAGAAAAATGCAAGCACCATTTTTCTAATCTTGATTCCTCCATCATCTTCAAAGGCAACAAACCCCAAATGAGACATACCCTCTACACTACACATTCTACAGCATATCTTGAGCATGTCGAGTTGCCGGCTTCATGCCCGAGTTGCCTCGGTATTGAGGCGGGAGCCCGTAAAAACGCAGGCGAAGTGGTGCCCTTCCGGCGAGGAGGCGACGATGTGGAGGCAAGACATTCCGCGGGAGATCGGGACGATGACGAGAAGACCGGAGGACTCGGATCACCCGGTATACTTCTCTTCCCATCTATTGTTAGCTAGTATAGGTTAATGGTTAACGATCCGGGTTTTCTTTGTCCGCGGTAGCGCCGGTTTCCAAGTAAGGAAAAATTTTGATTCCGCATTTTGGCCTCGGATAGACGGCCGGGGCGCTGCCGTGGCGCAACACCTCATACATTTATTATTTTCAGTTGTATCTAGTAACTCCATCAACCAGACTTGTATATTATTTTCAGACTTGCGTAGGCTATAGGTTCTAACCTATGAGTGCATTGTATGCCGTATTGGTTTTCAGACATTGATTTTGATGGTATTGCAATATGTGTTGATATTGTAGGTACCTTCGCGTGGATTCCGAGACGACGAAGCGCATCGACTACGGCTAAGCGAGGAGTTTAGCAGGTGAGTAGATTTATATCTACAGGGGAAGTCGGGTGGATGGCGTATAGCACCCCCGCAAATTTATGAATGGAGACCGATATATATATACATAGAATACTGTAGGAGAATCCTACACTAGAAAACTATTGATGTGTTTAAAAGATAGTTAGAGGTGATATTAATGTTTTAGTATATATATCGAGATATGAGATGAAAACTATGGGAACATAACTCTTGGACATGATATGATGGAAATGATGTCTCGAATTGAGATATAAGGATATGAAAAGTGAAGGTGAATCACGATGTATAGATATGTAATTGCACGAGATTAAGCATGAGATTTAGAGTAGGGTAACATGAGATTCATATGATAGAATGCATATGTAAAATGACTTGATGTGAGAGATTGATGCGATGAAAAGAGTATACGATGAGATATGATGACTTGGTTGATATGTCGTTATAAGGATGCAAGTCGATAAGAGATAGTTGATACCTTGTGGGTCCCCTGATACGAGATTGACGCGGATGTGACCAGAGAGATAGGTATATATATATCTATAATGATATGCATAATGAGTGATATGCTGTACGAGACTTAGGTCCGTACCCCTGATGTTGCATAGGCCGATAGAATCCCTAAATTGTTTAATGCCGCTTTACGATAGTTTACCGTACGCGATGAGTTTTACTTATTGATTTATCCATAACCTTGATTAGAGGATGTCGTACGATAGATTGTACCGTACGTGATGTTGTGAGGCTGGATGCCGATTGATAGATTCACCGACTAGGTCATGTTAGATACGTATACCTTATAGCATTTAGTTCATGACGTACTTTATGCTGCATTCATATTATTCTCATTTGCATTATATATGTACTTATGCTAGTACACCTTCACCATTATCGATGATGCGTATGTTACACTTACACCGATTACAGGCTCACACACTTTCATCATCGATAATTGCTATGTCACTTACACAGTAGAATTGCCGCATCATGCTATGATATACTTGCTATGCTCACATCATTATGCCATGTTGCATGACATACCCTGCTATAGCTGCATATACCCCTAAGTGGTGTTGTTTAGTCATTTGATATTGAGACGTTGATTATTATGCTATTGTGCTTATGAGATGCATCATTATTGACATGTATATACACATACCTTGCTACATTCTACACACATACCTGGAGGGTATTGCATCATTATCGACATGCATATACACATACCTTGATATAGTTACACATATACCTGGAGGGTATTACATCATTATTGACAGTTGTATACACATATCTTGCTATAGCTACATGTACATCAAGCATGCATACTTACATGTACACCCTGATACCTTGCTATAGCCACATGTTCACCTTTATATGATGTTGGTTTGGATTTTGGAGAATTGGGAATCGCATGATATATTTAATAACTTGATGCATTTAAATAGCGATTTTTCCTTGATAAGCTCATATTACTGTTTTATATTGCATATATTATATTTTATGGATTTACGCATTGAGATATGGATTTCATGTAATTTATGGATTTGAGAACCGTGGGGGTATTTCAAGAAAATTATGTATTATTTGAAAACCTGGTTTCTCTTGATATGATATTTCAGTGCGTCCAGCATGAGTTTTCTCATTTCTGAGACTTGTGTTAGATACCCGATTCGAGGAGTGGTAGGCACTGTCTGCGGGTACATGGTGGACCCGGTATGGTTGCCCCAGGCAAGAGGTGATTTTCGTGGTATATACGATAAGCCTGGCAGGCGGGCTAGTACCTACCGGTGATAGTATTTGGACTCGGCGGTTATCGTGGGGATACCGACCGGAGTGATGTACGGACATGACATCAGGGCCAGTCATGGTGACGGCACCTGAGACATGAGGATTTACGTGTCGATGCTGGACACGGGTTTCATGATATTTCGAGTGTCGATGTTGGACACCCAGTTTCCATGATTTTGTTGTGTCGCGAGGGACACACGTTGATTTATATCCTCATATTTACCTGCATATACTTTTATGATATTTACATGCAGGAGTTGTTGTGTCAGTGGTTGACACGTGGACGAGATCCACTGCATACATACATTGATTACATGGTTGGACGAGATCCACCTGTATACATGCATTTATTTATACTGTTGGGAGATCCACTTGCTGATAGGCATTGATTAGGTATTGGTACATATGCAGATACGGTCACCCTAGATATCATAGTATTACCTTTATGATATAGTTGACCAAGGAATCGTTGTTTATTTCGATTTCTACCTAATGATGTTTTCTACTCACGAGTTGGCAACTCACCCCCGTTGTGCCACAGTTCTTACAGGTTGACCGCATGGATCAGTAGCGGCATCGCTGGAACACAGCTGCTTTCGGGTGATTTGCTTTTGGTAAGTGGTACATGTTGGATTGTGGCACTCTTATATTTGTTTTTCATATTGTATCTAGTCAACTCAATCAAATCAGAAACTAGTAATTGTATATGTAGAAGACTTAGAAAGACTTGTGGTTGCGAGACTTGAGCGATGGGTTTTTATGTTCGCTTTTGGGTTGATGTCTTGCTTCATTCTTTATCTTTTGCGTTGATCTTCACCGTTGGGCGTCGTATACTAGTTATATATACTTGTGGTGGTTGTTTCCGCCGTTGGGCGTAATTTTCTCCCGTTTGGGGATGCTTTCTTTATATTCTTTGTTGTACCCGTTTCGGGGCTAGTTTTTACAATGGAGGTGCTGCCGAATTTTTTTTATGAAAACAAAAGAAAAGTAAAGAAAAAAATAGGTTTATGGACTTTTACTTAAGGTTTCCAAAAGTTGTATCAATGTTTTCATTACTTACTTCTTTTGAAAGGTTTAGATTTCTGGGTTTCGGATTACTTAGGTTACGTTACGCCTGTAGACGTTGCGTGATCTAAGTGCCGGTCACGAGCTAATTTTTCGGGTCGTGACATGGATGATCCCACATCCATTGGTGTTTGACATCAAATATGGTATACGGGTGCTCAGTGGAGACCGGGTACACTGAACGGACTCGCCGAGAAATCCTAGATGATATTATACCTATCGTCAGATAGCAGTTCTCTGGTGACCCAGGTACAGGTTTGTCTGTAGACCCGAGATCGTCAAAGAGTCTTGTGCGATTCCCATTGTGCTTTGATTTCCACCTTCCCACGTTCATGAGAACGTGCAAAACGGTGGTTTTTGGGTACATTCCCGAATCACATAGAGGCCATGAGCGATAGGAGGGTTTCGTCTCTCCTGGTATTGGAGGTTGATGTTGCACTGTGTTCAATTGGCTATAACTGGAAGTCCCTGGCCAGGGCTGATATGGAGACCTACTGCTAAGTGTTATCAGTAGTTTCTCGACCCGTTATGAGCCTCACATCGACACGACTTATCGGTTACAGGGGTTTGACGTTCACCACCCCTAGACTGGATATGAAACATATGAGACGAAGAGACCGGACTGTACGGTAGTGTTACTGATTTGATTCACAGGAGTATGTACAGGCTTTCTTGTTGATCTTCTGATCGTTCAATACCCGGGAGGCCATTACGTTTAGCTGACCGCTTGCGGCTTGTGGGTGTTTGATATGATCATCACCTACTGCTTGCGTATTGTCGAGTCTTTAGAGTCCTACACAGAGGTTTCCTGGCTCAAGCGAAATGAAATAGGAGCGCATATGAGATATGTGCGGGACGGAGAATAATGCGTGTATGTGATACCGTATTCTATTCTCGCGATATATGATATCGGACGGTTATATGTGATATAGCCGGGTTATCGGATCAAGTGTTGATTCGATAAAATGATAAATGTTATATTAGTTGGTTATGTGTAATATAGCTGGATTATTAAATTAAGTGTTGATTTAATAATTTAATGTATAATTATATATGTGATATATTAAATTACATTAACTAATATAATGCTCACTTAAGTATTTCATTTTCCCACTTTGGATACATTTAACATATATATGATATATGTTTATTGTATTCTTTTCTTTGTTACATTAAATATTATTGTAAGTCCACGTTGCCCACCCCGGTGCTTGCGGGGAGGCGGAAAAAGAAAAAGAAAACGGATTTTTATCACTTTAGGCAACATGGACTAGACAGAGAAAGATCTTTGCTAAACAAAAACAAGCTAAAGCTAACTAGAAACTAGCTAAGGGTAGAATGGTTATACCTAGGGCTTTATGTCCTTCTCTCCCTGCTCCTTGGAGTAGTGGAAAGAGGTCACCTTTGTCGTCTTCTCACGTCGAAGAAAGATCCACCCGAAAGCCTCAACCTTTGGTTTCAACTCCAAGCTAGAAGTAACTAGGGTGCTAGAAGTGCTAATCCTAGAACCCTAGATGAGAGTAGAGATTATCAATAAGAGGTTTTTCTCAAGCTCAAGTGTTTCTCAACACATGAGAGGGGAGAGCTTGAGGGAGAGGAAGAACAAGAGAGAGAAAGTAAATGATAGAATGAGAGAATAAAACAACCATTCTCACATATATGTGTGAATTATTAAAAATTGATAATTAGCTAGATAATTGTCATGGTTAATCAAGACATGACCATTATCATTTCATATTTAATGCTAATTGCAAGGATCAAAGAGCATCTTTTATATGGAATGATGATGGTCAACATGTCAACTAAGGTCAACAAGTCAAGATAGTCAAATGGTCAACAACCATAACCATGCACAATTATATTAAACTAATATCAATTAACTATAATACACACATAAACATTAGGGTTAATAAAATGACAATGGTCATTAACCCTAATCAAAGTCCTCTCCCTCTGTCTCAAGCAACTGTGCATACGCACCCGTATTCGTGATCCGAGGAACACGAATACAAAGAGATAAAACTAATCCCAAATCATATAATAGGATCTGGCTTAAACCAAAGCCCGCTAGTATAAGCTGTCCGTACAGCAAACGTGCACAAGTGCGTGGATGTGAACGAACCCTGTCGCAAAACCATGCGACCTCTACTCATTTTGCCTAAAGGCGAATAACTCTCCGTGTGGGACTCTAAAGACTCGTCACTACGCTGGCAGTGGGTTTAACCACAGACCGCAAGCGGCACTAGCTGTACGTAACGGTCCCCAGGTAGATGCCGATAAGAAGACTGACGAGGTGACCCCATCTGAACTCCTACTGAGCCTGTATGTGACAGTCTCCGTACAGTCCGGTCTGTTCGTCTGATACATCGCATGGCGGGCCTTGGGGGGCGGTGAACGTCAGTCCCCTAATAGCAGTACAAGTCGTGTCAGAGTGTAGCCCAGAACACCCTGAGATAACACTGGAAACCTACCAGTATATCTCGCTTGCCCTGGCCAGGGACTACTCGTGTAATGGCTCTCCTGAACACAGCGCGATGTCAACCTCCAATACCGGGAGAGATGAATCCTGTCTAACCGTCACTGCCTCCAAGTGCTTCGGGACTGCACACAAAAACTGTTAGTGTATATGCCCTACGTGCCATTATTGTATCATACTAGTTTGTATATTACTTAATGGAAGCTTGGGATATTCACATGTATATAACAGTCTTGCTAAACATGGTAGTATGCTACTTGGTTTTTCTATCTTAATATGTGAGTATACGTATTGATAGAGCTCTTAGGATCTTGCTTGACTACCAGCGTTGTGATGGCAGTCACTCTAGTGGGGGCTGGGTAGTCTACAAGAACATCCTTATTCAGGTCCCTAGTCGTTGGATTATCGAGACAGAGCATCGATACTCCGGAGTAGACTAGTGTGTACGCTTCTCATCCCAGTTGGGGAAATGGTCTGTCCCACAGCCGTCAGTACGTCGTACTGGAGATAGTATACAGGTGCTCGTTAGGTTACGGGTACACCGGACAGGACTCACAGGGAATTGTTGGTTGGTTTTATACCAGTCGTCAGTGAACAGTTCCCAGGTGACATGAGTACAGCATAGTCCGCAGACTTGACACTGCTACTTCGCCTCGAGTGTGTCCCACTGTTCTTAGATTGCTACCCTACCACGGCTCAAACGAGTCGTGCAAACAGGTGGCAGTTGGGTGCAGTCCCGAGCACTTGGAGGCAGTGGCGGTTAGACAGGATTCGTCTCTCCCGGTATTGGGGGTTGATATCGCGCTGTGTCAGAAAGCCATTACGCAAAGTCCCTGGCCAGGGCAAGCGAGATTTGCTGGTAGGTTCCAGTAGTTTCTCAGGGTGTAATGGGCTTCCCTCCGACACGACTTATACCACTATTAGGGGACTGACGCTTGCCGCCCCCTAGGCCCGATATGCGATAGTCTTAGACGAACGGACCAGACTGTATGGAGATTGTCACAGTTATCTCAGTAGGAGTTCGGATGGGTTTCCTCATCGGCCTTCTTATCGACATCTACCTGGGGACCGTTACGTACAGCTAGTGCCGCTTGCGGTCTGTGGTTAAACCTACTGCCAGTGTAGTAGTCGAGTCTCTAGAGTCCCACACAGAGAGTTTCCCTACTCCAGGAGAAACGATATAGAGGTCGTATGGTTTTACGACAAGGGTTCGGACGCATACGTGGGTTTACGCACGTACGACTTTCGGACAGTTTTTACCAGTCGGCTTTGGTTTAAGCCAGTTACTGGTATCCGGTTATTGGATTTATATAGTCTAAAGTTTTTCCGTATTTTTGCGGAAAGGAGGGGCGTTCTCGTAATTGCGCGAGAAGCTTCTAGAAGATGGTGACTAAGTAGGTTAAGGTGGCATATACATTGAATGAGATTAGTGAGTCATATGGGTGATTCATCCATGTCATTAATGCATCATAAATGCTTAATGACTCATGGTAATGAATCACCATTAGATATTTATGAAGCATGCTTATTCATCATTTGATTTTCTTTTCTTGATAAAACTTAATGCTTCATATATATTATGATAACTCATTTTTCTCATATCAATTATTATGTTCATCTTCTCTCTCCTCAAGCTCTCCCTCTTCAAACCCTAATCCTCCCCTCTCATGTGTTGAGTACAAGGATTAGTTAGACTAATTAAACCATAACCCTCACTCTATTTCACCTAGCTTCTTTGATTAGCACTTAAAGAAGTTTAGTTGCATCAAGTTTAGAGGCTAAGCTTGGAGTAAAGCTCTCGGATGGATCGTCTACTACTTCGAGAAGGCCGAGGAGGAGGTGGAGTTCGCAAAGTCGAAGGACACGATTCGTTAGGTATAATCCCTAAACATAGTAGTATAGAACTTCTATGTTTGTAGTTAGTTATCGTTTAGCTTCGATTCATGCGGTTAGTCGATGTTTAGCATAAAAACAAGATCGTTTTTCATATTTCAGCCTCCCCGCAAGTTGTGGGGTGTTGTACATCGACTTACAGTGGTATCAGAGCCTCGCTAGACAATAAATAACTTACTTGCAAATTTGTATGAATTTCGAACGGAAAAAACGAAACCGGAAAAGCCCGAAATCTTAAGTTTCTGTCGATTTTGAAATGAAGTCCAAAAATTTTTCATGGATGTTCAGAAAGCTTGAAAAGACCGTAGAAGAACACTCAAGAAAATTGGGCCCCTGAATCGCCTAAAGTGCCGCGGAACCGCGGCGGATCCCACCGATCCGCCGCGATTCCGCCGCCGAGTTGGCGATTCAGGAACCCAATTTTCCTGTGTTGGTTCTCTGGGATATTTGGTATTTTCTGGAAATTTTTAATTTTTGCTCAGGTTTCAGATTCACAGAGAAGTATTGGAGCAAAATTAAAAGTGTTTAATCGATCGAAATTATACAGTATTTGCTTGTTGGATTATATCTGTGATTGTATAATGTGTTCGTAAACCACCCCTAACTGCTAGTATGTCGGTTGGCAGGGGGTTGCACATTTCTGAAATGGATTTTATCTGTTTGTGCATATGAACTGTGTTGGACTGTTGTGATGTATAGCCGGGGTTATGTGATGGGTTATTATTTAATTCATTTGATGTAAATGTAATTTGTTGTAATATTATTTTGCGGGGCACATCCAGGTTGCGGTTGTAGCCACCGTTGTATTATTTCTTTTTACTGTTTTTGCTCCTAGGACAGACCCAAGGTGGGGTGCACAAACTGCCGGGCGGGTATTTTGCCGCACCCGTAGGGGTCTTGGGTGGGGTAATGGCTTTTCATCACAACTGTGTAATCCGTCTTTTGTTGCAGGCTCAAAACAAACACGGATTGCTTGCAAATCCAATTAAGTTCATCTGTGATCTGGAATGAATATCATTGCGTCAGACAAATGTAAAATATCTATATATATGATAGCTATTTTAGACGTCACTTATGTTTTACACCCGCGCTAGCCCAGTCCACGCTCTGTCGTTAGTTAAATAACCTAACGGGTAATGACGGGACCCAGTGGCAAATGCTGATGGCATAAGAGGACGTCATATTTTCGTTGTTCTCTGCAATGATAGGTTAATGATGGGACGCATTATCTATAATGCAAAGAAAATAAACCAAAGTTTTAATCGTTGGAACAATTTAAAAGAAACCACTCGGTTAATTTTAAAAACAGATATTTTTAAATGCGGAGTTTTAACCACTCCTTTTAAAAGCTATTAGGTTCCTTCGGTTATATCAAGTTCACTACGTTCACGGTTTCGCCAAAACCATTCGTAGCCCTCCGTCATTTCATCTGGGTATTCAGTAGTATTCAAGCTATGTATTTTGACCTAACGCCAAGGCATAGTGTTTGGTAGCTACTGGATATTCATTTGTTGCATAGATAGATGAGTTAGTTTGGGACAGTCGTATTATCATTTTGGCCGAACGTCAAGGATATATACGGATGGGTTCAAATTGACAAGATAATGATGGGTAGAACTTGACATGTGACTTATGACATTTTGACCTAACGCCAAGGTCATAAGAGCATGGGGCAAAAACTTATATCGGGAATTTCTAAAGAAACTGAAATTTGCAAAGAGATGCATACCATTTGGAGTTTGATGAATGTTGGTAGCATTCCTTCAACATTATCATACGATGATATTTGGATCCCGATCCTACTGTGAGTATATGCTACTTATCAGGATATTCGTCACTTAACGATCAATGCTATAAACCAAGTAGGTGTCAAGAAAAGTGTCAGCGGGGTTACGCCCCCAGAGAAAAGAGGTTCTTTAATTAAGGAACTTCGCGAAAGCGTTGGAAAACCTCCATTGAAGTATCGACACTAGCCTGGCTGAACGGTTAAGCAAGAATTGTACAGTGAGAATAGTCCTGGCTAATTCTTCTTTTATGGTTTGAGGAAGGATTCGAGAAACAGTGGGAGCCATCCAGTTTAGATAAACTAAAAACCAATCTAAACTTGCAAGAGCATCATGCTAAAGAGTTTTCTTCTCTCTCTCTCCTAATTGCAGCGACCCTGAAAATGAATGGACTTAAGTTACTTTTAGAGAAAAATATACTGACAGGGCCAAACTATAAAGATTGGCTGCGGAATGTCAAAATGGCTTTAACCTATGACAAATTGGGGTACTCCTCACCGCTACGGCACCTGCTGTCCCTGGTCCCAAATCCAGTAATGCGGATAAGGAAATCCGCAAAACCTGGGATTTCGATTGCGCGAAAGCCAAGTGCATCGTGCTTGCCTCGATGGACAATGAACATCAGAGGAGGCACGAGGATATGGAACTAGACACCATATTTCTCCATACAAAGGAACTTTATGGAGAGCAATCTGGTATAGCAAGATACGAGACCTCAAAGAACTTGTTTCAAGCGAGGTTGGCTGTCGGGTCATCAGTAGGAGAACATATCCTAAAGATGATCGGCTATATAGAAGAGCTCGCAAACCTTGGGACGACTTTGGATAATGAGCTCTATGCAGACCTTATTCTCCAGTCCCTTCCTTCCACCTACGCCCAGTTTATCCTGAACTTCAACATTCAAAGAAAAGAAGTTGAACTTTCGGAACTCCTGAACATGTTAAGGAGTGCAGAGGGCACCTTGCAGAAGGCAAGGGAAACACCTGCTATGTTTGTTGGCGGTGCATCTTCTTCCGGGTCCAAGGCTAGGGCCAAAGGAAGGAAGAAGAAGGCCGCCCCCAGACCTAGAGGAGGTGTAAGTAAGGTGGGAGGGAAGGGAAATAAAAAGTTTGCGGTACCGGTAGTGGGCCAGGATGAGTGCTTCCATTGTCACAGGAAAGGGCACTGGAAGAAGGATTGCAAGGCGTGGAACGCCAGAACCAAGGACCGAAGCAAGCTGTGGCTTCGATTTCAGGTGTGTTTGTAATTGAGAATTGTCTGTCGATCAACTCTACTTCCTGGGTATTGGATACCGGATCAGGATCTCATATTTGCAATTCATTGCAGGCACTGAGAAACCGTAGAGTGCTGAAGGAAGGTGATATGACCCTAAAGGTTGCTAACGGAGCCAGCGTGGGAGCTACGTCCGTCGGGGATTATCACCTAGGATTGACGAGTGGACACATTTTGGTTTTACATAACTGTTTTTTTGTACCAAGCTTAACGTGTAATATCATATCAGTTTCCTTGTTATCAAATAAAGGTTATGATTTCACGTTTGTAAGAGATGTTGTTAACATCCACCTTAATCATGGTTTGATTGGGTCAGGTACACTAAATAACGGTATATATGTTTTAAACCAACTCCAAATTTTCAATGTCCAGAACACACTAAAAAGAAAGTCTCCAGATTTAAATAAAGCTTTCTTATGGCATTGTAGACTGGGTCACATCAATGAGAGAAGGTTGACTAAGTTGCATAGAGAAGGATATTTGGACTCGTTCGAATATCAAACTTATGACACTTGTCAATCTTGTCTCAAAGGAAAGATGACAAAGACTCTATTTACTGGACAAGGAGTAAGAGCGAGCGAGCTCTTAGGACTCATACACAGCGATGTATGTGGTCCAATGTCTACACATGCAAGAGGTGGTTTTTCCTATTTCATTACTTTCACGGATGATTACTCAAGATACGGATTCATTTATCTGATGAAAAATAAATCCGAGGCTTTTGAGAAATTCCAAGAGTATAAGAATGAAGTAGAAAACCAAACCGGCAAAAGTATCAAGACACTTAGATCTGATCGAGGAGGTGAATACTTGAGTGCCGAGTTCCTAGGTTACCTAAAAGAGAAAGGAATTCTCTCTCAGCTTACTCCTCCATACACTCCACAGCATAACGGTGTATCGGAGAGACGGAATCGAACCCTATTGGATATGGTACGATCCATGATGAGTAATGCTGAGTTACCGCGATCTTTCTGGGGTTATGCGCTAGAATCAGCGGCATATCTTTTGAACATGGTACCTACCAAGACTGTGCCTACCACTCCATATCAGATGTGGAGCGGGAAGAAACCCCATCTACAGTATATAAAGATTTAGGGATGTCCAGCTTTTGTTAAAAAGCAGCATGTGGACAAGCTCGAGGCACGATCAGTAAAGTGTAAGTTTGTGGGATATCCAAAGAACTTCAGGGGATATCTATTCTATTACGCAGAGGAACAAAAGGTATTTGTTTCTCGTAATGTCCATTTTCTAGAACATCAGTTTTTAGAAAAGGAATCAAGTAGGAGCAAAATAGAACTGGAAGAAATTCTAGAACCACAAACTAATACTGAAAGTTTGGTAGAACCGGCAGTTCAAGAAGAACAGGACATTCCCGCACCCCTCCGCAGGAGTAGTAGGCCGTCTCATCCGCCTGAGAGATACTACGGTTTTCTCATAGATGGGGATAGAGAGGATTGCATCATAGATTATGATGAACCTACTGACTTCCAGCAGGCCATCCAGAGCGGCGACTCGGTACGATGGCTAGATGCAATGCGGACCGAAATGGAGTCCATGTACACCAACAAAGTATGGACTTTGGACTTTGCTCCAGATGGGGTAAAACCCATAAGATGCAAATGGAACTTCAAGAAAAAGATTGGTGTAGATGGACAGGTGGAAACCTATAAGGCTAGACTTGTTGCAAAGGGTTTTCGTCAAAGACCTGGTTTGGACTATGACGAAACTTTTTCTCCAGTGGCTATGCTCAAATCCATTCGGGTCCTTCTTGCTATTGCTGCCTTCCATGATTATGAAATCTGGCAGATGGACGTAAACACGGCTTTTCTGAATGGAAATTTAGAAGACTGCGTCTATATGGATCAGCCAGAGGGTTTCAATCAGAGTGGGAGCAGCGGGAAAGTATGCAAGCTGCTTAAGTCCATTTATGGACTAAAACAGGCATTGCGGAGTTGGAACATCTGTTTTGATGAAACAGTCAAAGAATATGACTTTGTCAAAAGTCCAGATGAACCGTGCATATATAGTAAAGTTGTAGCCAGAAGTGTCGTATTCCTCGTCTTGTTCGTGGATGACATTCTATTGATAGGAAATGACATTCCTATGCTACAATCTGTCAAAGGATTCTTGTCACACAGGTTCTCCATGAAAGACCTGGGTGATGCCTCTTACATTCTAGGGATCCGGATCTATCGTGATAGATCTAAGAGGATGTTGGGACTTTCGCAGTCCAGGTATATCAACACTGTACTGAAAAGATTCAGTATGGAAGATTCTAAGCGCGGTAATCTACCGGCTTGTCACGGAATCACCCTCTCCAAAGAGATGTCTCCCAAGACTGATTTGGAAAGGGAACACATGTCTATTATACCCTACGCTTCTGCGGTAGGCTCTATAATGTATGCGATGTTGTGCACCAGACCAGATGTAGCTTACGCACTGAGCGTGGTAAGCCGGTATCAGTCAGACCCAGGGGAGAAGCACTGGATAGCAGTAAAGAACATTCTCAAGTACCTGAGAAGGACTAAGGAGATGTTCTTGGTTTACGGCGGAAAAGACCTCAGGTTGGAGGCCTTTGCTGATTCCGGCTTCCAGAGTGATAAGGACGATTCCAAGTCCATGTCGGGTTATGTCTTTATCCTCAATGGAGGGGCGGTGTGCTGGAAGAGCTCCAAACAGGACACCGTTGCTGACTCGACTATGGAAGCGGAGTATATAGCTGCTTGCGATGCCGCAAAAGAAGCAGTCTGGATGAAGAAATTCCAAACAGAACTTGAGGTGGTTCCTACCAAAGTTGATCCAATACCTCTGTATTGCGATAACAACGGAGCTATAGCTTTAGCGAAGGAACCAAGGTCCCATCAGAAGTCCAGACACATCTTAAGGCGGTATCACCTGATCAGGGAGATCATTGATCGTCAGGAGATCGAGGTTCGGAGAGTTGCTTCTGAAGAGAACAATGCTGATCCATTCATGAAGGCCCTACTTCAGATTCAGTTCGAGAGGCTACTCGAGATCATCGGTCTTCGATATGCCAGTACATGGCCCTAGTGCAAGTAGGAGATTGTTAGTGTATATGCCCTAGGGGCCATTATTGTATCATACTAGTTTGTATATTACTTAATGGAAGCTTGGGATATTCACATGTATATAACAGTCTTGCTAAACATGGTAGTATGCTACTTGGTTTTTCTATCTTAATATGTGAGTATACGTATTGATAGAGCTCTTAGGATCTTGCTTGACTACCAGCGTTGTGATGGCAGTCACACTAGTGGGGGCTGGGTAGTCTACAAGAACATCCTTATTCAGGTCCCTAGTCGTTGGATTATCGAGACAGAGCTTCGATACTCCGGAGTAGACTAGTGTGTACGCTTCTCATCCCAGTTGGGGAAATGGTCTATCCTACAGCCGTCAGTACGTCGTACTGGAGATAGTATACAGGTGCTCGTTAGGTTACGGGTACACCGGACAGGACTAACAGGGAACTATTGGTTGGTTTTATACCAGTCGTCAGTGAACAGTTCCCAGGTGACATGAGTACAGCATAGTCCGCAGACTTGACACTGCTACTTCGCCTCGAGTGTGTCCCACTGTTCTTAGATTGCTACCCTACCACGGCTCAAACGAGTCGTGCAAACAGGTGGCAGTTGGGTGCAGTCCCGAGAACTTGGAGGCAGTGGCGGTTAGACAGGATTCGTCTCTCCCGTTATTGGGGGTTGATATCGCGCTGTGTCAGAGAGCCATTACGCAAAGTCCCTGGCCAGGGCAAGCGAGATTTGCTGGTAGGTTCCAGTAGTTTCTCAGGGTGTAATGGGCTTCCCTCCGACACGACTTATACCGCTATTAGGGGACTGACGCTTGCCGCCCCCTAGGCCCGATATGCGATAGTCTTAGACGAACGGACCGGACTGTATGGAGATTGTCATAGCTGGCTCAGTAGGAGTTCGGATGGGTTTCCTCATCGGCCTTCCTATCGACATCTACCTGGGGACTGTTACGTACAGCTAGTGCCGCTTGTGGTCTGTGGTTAAACCCACTGCCAGCGTAGTAGTCGAGTCTCTAGAGTCCCACACAGAGAGTTTTCCTACTCCAGGCGAAACGATATAGAGGTCGTATGGTTTTACGACAAGGGTTCGGACGCATACGTGTGTTTACGCACGTACGACTTTCGGACAGTTTTTACCAGTCGGCTTTGGTTTAAGCTAGTTACTGGTATCCGGTTATTGGATTTATACAGTCTAAAGTTTTTCCGTATTTTTGCGGAAAGGAGGGGCGTTCTCGTAATTGCGCGAGAAGCTTCTAGAAGATGGTGACTAAGGAGGTTAAGGTGGCATATACATTGAATGAGATTAGAGAGTCATATGGGTGATTCATCCATGTCATTAATGCATCATAAATGCTTAATGACTCATGGTAATGAATCACCATTAGATATTTATGAAGCATGCTTATTCATCATTTGATTTTCTTTTCTTGATAAAACTTAATGCTTCATATATATTATGATAACTCATTTTTCTCATATCAATTATTATGTTCATCTTCTCTCTCCTCAAGCTCTCTCTCTTCAAACCCTAATCCTCCCCTTTCATGTGTTGAGTACAAGGATTAGTTAGACTAATTAAACTATAACCCTCACTCTATTTCACCTAGCTTCTTTGATTAGCACTTAAAGAAGTTTAGTTGCCTCAAGTTTAGAGGCTAAGCTTGGAGTAAAGCTCTCGGGTGGATCGTCTACTACTTCGAGAAGGCCGAGGAGGAGGTGGAGTTCGCAAAGACGAAGGACACGATTCGTTAGGTATAATCCCTAAACATAGTAGTATAGAACTTCTATGTTTGTAGTTTGTTATCATTTAGCTTCGATTCATGCGGTTAGTCGATGTTTAGCATAAAAACAAGATCGTTTTTCATATTTCTGCCTCCCCGGAAGTTGTGGGGTGTTGTACATCGACTTTCAAAAACTACCTGTTTGCACAACTCCTTTTAGCCGTGGTAGGGTAGTAATCAAAGTGTAGTGGGAACACACTCGAGGCGAAGTGACAGTGTCAAGTCAGCGGACTAAGCTGTACTCATGTCACCTGGGAACTGATAACTGACGATAGGTATAATACCAACCAACAGTTCCCGACATGTCCTGTCCAGTGTACTCGTAACCTAACGAGCACCCGCATACTATCTCAAGTACGACGTACTGACGGCTGTGGGACAGACCGTCTCCCCCACTGGGATGAGAAGCGCATACGCTAGTCTACTCCGAAGTATCGATGCCCTGTCTCGATAGTCCAACGACTAGGGACCTGTATAAGGATGTGCTTATAGATTACCCAGCTCCCACGAGTGTGAGCGCCATCACAACGTCGGTAATCAAGCAATAATCCTAAGGGCTCTACTAATATGTATATCAGCGATATGCTAAAAGAAACACATGCACATATTAAAGCAGAGACAAACCAAGTAGCATACTACCATTTCGAGCAAGATTGTATTTACAACTGTGAATATCCCAAGCTTCCATCAAGTAATATACAAACTAGTATGATACAGTAATGGCCTCTAGGGCATATACACTAACAATCTCCCACTTGCACTAAGGCCATGTACTGGCGTATCGAAGACCTATCATCTCGAACAGCCGCTCGAACTGAGTCTAGGGTAGGGCCTTTGTGAGTGGATCTGCAGTGTTGTTCTCCGTATTTACTCTCTTCATCTCGATCTCCTGGCGATCTAGGATCTCCCTGATCAGGTAGTACCACCTCAAAATGTGTCTGGGCTTCTGATGGGACCTGGGTTCCTTCGCTAAAGCTATAGCGCCGTTGTTGTCGCAATACATCGGTATTGGATCAACAATGGTAGGAACCATCTGAAGCTCCGTGAGGAACTTCTTCATCCAAACAGCTTCCTTTGCGGCATCGCAAGCAGCTATGTACTCCGCTTCCATAGTTGAGTCAGCAACGGTCTCCTGCATGGAACTCTTCCAGCAAACCGCCCCTCCATTGAGGGTAAAGACATAACCCGACATGGACTTGGAGTCATCCTTGTCACTCTGGAAGCTGGAGTCAGCAAAGGCCTCAAGCTGGAGGTCTTTTCCGCCATACACCAAGAACATCTCCTTAGTCCTTCTCAGGTACTTGAGAATGTTCTTTACCGCTATCCAGTGTTTCTCCCCTGGGTTCGACTGATACCGGCTTACAACGCTCAATGCGTATGCTATATCTGGTCTGGTACACAACATCGCATACATTATAGAGCCTACCGCAGAAGCGTATGGTATAACATACATGCGATCCCTCTCCAAATCAGTTTTGGGAGACATCTCTTTGGAGAGGGTGATCCCGTGACAAGCCGGTAGATTACCGCGCTTGGAATCTTCCATACTGAATCTTTTCAGTATGGTGTCGATGTACCTTGACTGTGAAAGTCCCAACATCCTCTTAGATCTATCACGATAGATCTGGATCCCCAGAAGGTAGTTGGCATCGCCCAGGTCCTTCATGGAGAACCTCTGCGACAAGAATCCTATGACTGACTGTAGCATAGGAATATCATTTCCTATTAGGAGAATGTCATCCACGTACAAGACGAGGAATACTACAGTTCTCCCTACAATCTTACTGTAAATGCATGGTTCATCTGGGTTTTTGATAAAGTCGAATTCTTTGACAGTATCATCAAAGCAGATGTTCCAACTCCGCGATGCCTGCTTAAGTCCATAGATGGACTTTAGCAACTTGCACACTCTACCGCTGCTCCCACTCTGAATGAATCCCTCCGGCTGATCCATATAGAGTCACTCTTCCAAATTTCCATTTAGGAAAGCCGTCTTTACGTCCATCTGCCAGATTTCATAATCGTGGAAGGCAGCAATGGCAAGAAGGATCCGAATGGATTTCAGCATAGCCACTGGAGAAAAGGTCTCGTCATAGTCCAAACCAGGTCTTTGACGAAAACCCTTTGCAACAAGTCTAGCTTTATAGGTCTCAACCTGCCCATCTACACCAATCTTCTTTCTGAAGATCCATTTGCAGCCTACGGGTTTTACCCCTTCTGGAGCAAAGTCCAAAGTCCAAACTTTGTTGGTGTACATGGACTCCATCTCGGCCCGCATTGCATCCAGCCATTTTACCGAGTCGCCGCTCTGGATGGCTTGCTGGAAGCTAGTAGGCTCACCATAATCAATGGTGCAATCCTCTCTATCCCCGTCTATGAGAAAACCGTAGTATCTCACGGGCGGATGAGACTGCCTACTACTCTTGCGGAGTGGCGCTGGGATGTCCGGTTCTCTTGAAACTTCTGGTTCTTCCAAGCTTTCAGTAATAGCTTGTGGTTCTGGAATTTCTTCCAGTTCTATTGCGCTCCCACTTATCTGATTTTCTAAAAATTCAGTTTCCAAGAAGTGGGCATGCTGAGAAACAAAAACCTTTTGTTCCTCTGCGGAATAGAAAAGATACCCCCTGGAGTTCTTTGGGTATCCCACAAACTTACACAGTACTGAGCGTACCTCGAGCTTGTCCGCATGCTGCTTATTTACAAAAGCTGGACATCCCCATGTCTTAAGGTACTTAAGACAGGGTTTCTTCCCACTCCATATCTGATATGGGGTGGTAGGCACGGTCTTGGTTGGAGCTTTGTTTAAGAGATATGCAGCTGTTTCTAGCGCATAACCGCAGAAGGATCGCGGCAACTCAGCCTTACTCATCATGGAACGAACCATATCCAATAGGGTTCGAGTCCGCCTTTCCGATACACCGTTGTGTTGTGGTGTGTATGGAGGAGTAAGCTGAGAGAGAATTCCATTCTCTTTTAAGTAGCCCAGAAACTCGGCACTCAAGTATTCACCGCCTCGATCAGATCTTAGTGTCTTGATACTTTTGCTTGTTTGTTTTTCAACTTCATTCTTGTATTCCTGAAATTTCTCAAAGGCCTCGGATTTGTGCTTCATCAAGAAGACATGCCCATACCTAGAGAAATCATCTGTGAAAGTAATGAAGTATGAATAACCACTTCGCGCATGTGTAGACATTGGACCACACACATCACTGTGTATGAGTCCCAAGAGCTCGCTTGCTCTTTCTCCGTGTCCAGTGAACGGAGTCTTTGTCATCTTTCCCATGAGACAAGATTCACAAGTGGCATAAGACTGATACTCAAACGAATTTAAGTATCCCTCTTTATGTAATTTTGTTAACCGTGTCTCATTAATGTGACCAAGTCTACAATGCCATAAGAAAGCCTGATTTGTTTCCGGAGACTTTCTTTTAAGTGTGTTCTGGACACTGAAGATCTGAGCTTGATTCAATACGTATATACCGTTTTGTAATGTACCTGACCCAATCAGAACTTGATTTAGGTGGATGTTAACTACATCGCTTACAAAAGTAAAATCATATCCTTCCTTAGAAATTAAGGATACATATATGATATTACAAGTCGCACCTGGTACATAAAAACAGTTACGCAGAATCAATATCTGCCCAGTTGTCAGTCCTAGATGATATCCCCCTACGGATTCAGCATACATGCTCATTCCGTTAGCAACCCTGAGAGTCATATCACCTTTCCTGATAACCATACGGTTTCTCAGAGCTTGTAACGAGTTACAGATATGAGATCCTGATCCGGTATCCAATACCCAGAAAGTAAGGTTAACTGACATACATATCACAAACACACCCGAAGCCGAAGCCACAACATGCTTCGAATTTTGGCTACTGGCTTTGCAAGCCCTGCAATCCTTCTGCCCATGTTCATTCCCGTAACAATAGGAACATTCCTCTTTTACTGCATCCATTCCTGAAACTTCTGCCTTTTTCTTTCTTTCTACTTCCCTGGTTTCCTTCAGGGTAGTAGGTAGAGACTGCTGAACTAAGTCAGCATTTGACCCGTTCTTCAACGTGGTCTTCAGGTCTGAGAGCTCAAAAGAGCTGGTCTCTGTAAGGACGTTGCCCCCTACAGATGACCCGATAGACAACCTCGCTGGAAGCAATTCGTTTGAGGTCTCATATCTTACGATACGAGATTTCTCTCCATATAAAACTTTGTTATGGAGGAAGATAGAAGCTGAGTCCATCTTCTCGTGCTGCCTCTGGTATATACCATCAACTGAGGCTAACACGAGGCACTTGGCTTTCGCACAGTCTTCTTCCGATGTCCTACGGATATCAATATCCGTGACAGTGGAAACTGGACCTGAGACGGCAGGGGTTGGATTAGTCAAGAGGTGTCCCAGCTTGTCCTGGGCAATGGACATCTGGACAGACCTTTGCCAGTCATAATAGTCAGATTCAGTCATTTTATTATCTAGATGTAACCTAGGTGCGGTCATTTGGTCGCTGCAATTAAGAGAGAAAGAAGAAAACACTTAGCATGATGCTCTTGCAAGTTTAGATTGGTTTTTAATTTAGCTAAACAGGATGGCTCCCACTGTCTCTCGAATCCCTCCTCAAACCACAAAGGAAAAATTAGTCGGGATCTTTCTCACCGTACAATACTTGCTTAACCATTCAGCCAGGTCAGTGTCGGTACTTCGAGGGAGGTTTTCCAACGCTTTCGTGAAGTTCCTTAATTTAAGAACCTCTTTTCCCTGGGGGCGTAGCCCCGCTAACACCTTTCTAGACACCTACTAAGTTTATAGCATTGATCGTTAGGTGAGAGTTTTCCCGAGGAGTAGCATATACTCACAGTAGGATCGGGATCCAAATATCATTGCGTGATAAAACCGAAGGAATCCTACCAGAATTATCACACTCCAGATGGTATGCAGCACTAGCAAGTTTCAGTACTTATGAAACTCCCGATGTGGATTTTTGCCCCATGCTCTTATGACCTTGACGAAGGTCAACAAATCATAAGTCACATGTCAAGTTCTACCCGTCATTATCCAGGTTAATTTGAACCCACCCGTACATACCCTTGACGAAGGTCAACAAGGTAGCACGACTGTCCCAAACCAACGCATCTATCTATGCTACATATGAACACCCAACAACTACCAATCACTATGCCTTGACGAAGGTCAACAAGCATAGCTTGAATACTATTGAATATCCATACGAAATGACGGAGGGCTACGAATGGTTTTGGCGAAACCGTGAATGTAGTGAACTTGATATAATCGATGGAACGGGATAGCTTTTAAAAGGAGTGGTTCAAGCTCCGCGTTTAAAAGTTTAGTTTTGAAAAGAACCGAGTGGTTTTCAAAGTGTTCCAATCGACCTTTACTTGGTTTATTTTCTTGCATTAGTTCTTTTAATGCGTCCCATCATTTAATCCTACCATTGCAGAAAACAACCAAAATATGATGTACGCTTATGCCATTCGCATTCGCTACGGGGCCCCATCATCACCCGTTAAGTTACTTAACTAACGACTGAGTGGGGGCTGGGCTAGTGCGGCTGTAAAACATAAGCAACGCCTAAATAGTTATCATATATAAATATATATCAATGATAGACATTACAGATCACAGATGAATACATTGGATATACTAGGAATCCGCAATCCGTTCGATCCTGCAACGAAAAACGGATTACACTGTCGCGGTGAATAGCCAAATACCCCACCCAAGATCCCTACGGGTGCGGCAAACTACCCGCCAAGTACCCGAAGCGAAGCAACCTCCCTTAACACCGTGAGTAGGCCACTCGGCACTTCGAGATACCCGGTAGTTTGTGCACCCCCTCCATGGGTCTATCCTAAGAGCAAAAACAGTAAAAAGAATTATACAATGACGGCTACAACCCCGACCCGGTTGTGTGGCCAAACAAATAATATTACATCAATTTACATATTACAATGAATGAAAGAAAAAGAAACATTCATCTCACATCCACCCCGGCTATTCACCCGCGACAATCCAACGCATTCATATACACATACCATCATCAAACATAGATCACAGATATGTATAACCCCGACTAATCGACATATAGCGATTAGCCGACGTTCAATACATATAAATATCACAGATATAACCCTTTAGTCAAAATGTAGTGAAGTTCGATAAAAAATACGGATTTATAGGCCCCCAAAAACAAATTTCTTTTCTGGAAAACCTGGGCACATATAAACCATCTTAAAAATCCCAAAACCAAGCCAGAAAAACACTGCACCAAACTCGACCCAGATCCGAGCCAAAACGGCCGCGGTTGCGCGGCAATAGCTTGCTATTGCCGCGGAACCGCGGCTCTTTGAGCGAATCTCTGGATTGTTTTTGGTGGCTTTCTTCACAAAACCCTGAGATGATTTTTGGAGTATGATTTATTTTGTTTTGAACAGAAAAAATTTTAACAGAAAGTTAGGGTTTTGAAAACTCGGTTTTGCGATTTTTTTCCGATTGAACTTCCATACACTTTGCTACCTAGCTAGTTTATGTTTAGTTAGGCTCTGATACCACTGTAAGTCTACGTTGCCCACCCCGGTGCTTGCGGGGAGGCGGAAAACGGAATAAAAAACGGATTTTTATCACTTTAGGCAACATGGACTAGCCAAAGAAGGTTCTTTGCTAAACAAAAACAAGCTAAAGCTAACTAGAAACTAGCTAAGGGTAGAATGGTTATACCTAGGGCTTTATGTCCTTCTCTCCTTGCTCCTTGGAGTAGTGGAAAGAGGTCACCTTTGTCGTCTTCTCACGTCGAAGAAAGATCCACCCGAAAGCCTCAACCTTTGGCTTCAACTCCAAGCTAGAAGTAACTAGGGTGCTAGAAGTGCTAATCCTAGAACCCTAGAAGAGAGTAGAGATTATCAAGAAGAGGTTTTTCTCAAGCTCAAGTGTTTCTCAACACATGAGAGGGGAGAGCTTGAGGGAGAGGAAGAACAAGAGAGAGAAAGTAAATGATAGAATGAGAGAATAAAACAACCATTCTCACATATATGTGTGAATTATTAAAAATTGATAATTAGCTAGATAATTGTCATGGTTAATCAAGACATGACCATTATCATTTCATATTTAATGCTAATTGCAAGGATCAAAGAGCATCTTTTATATGGAATGATGATGGTCAACATGTCAACTAAGGTCAACAAGTCAAGATAGTCAAATGGTCAACAACCATAACCATGCACAATTATATTAAACTAATATCAATTAACTATAATACACACATACGCATTAGGGTTAATAAAATGACAATGGTCATTAACCCTAATCAAAGTCCTCTCTCTGTGTCTCAAGCAACTGTGCATACACACCCGTATTCGTGATCCGAGGAACACGAATACAAAGAGATAAAACCAATCCCAAATCATATACTAGGATCTGGCTTAAACCAAAGCCCGCTAGTATAAGCTGTCCGTACAGCAAACGTGCACAAGTGCGCGGATGTGAACGAACCCTGTCGCAAAACCATGCGACCTCTACTCATTTTGCCTAAAGGCGAATAGCTCTCTGTGTGGGACTCTAAAGACTCGATACTACGCTGGCAGTGGGTTTAACCACAGACCGCAAGCGGCACTAGCTGTACGTAATGGTCCCCAGGTAGATGCCGATAAGAAGACTGACGAGGTGACCCCATCTGAACTCCTACTGAGCCTGTATGTTACAGTCTCCGTACAGTCCGGTCTGTTCGTCTGATACATCGCATGGCGGGCCTAGGGGTGCGGTGAACGTCAGTCCCCTAATAGCGGTACATGTCGTGTCGGAGTGTAGCTCAGAACACCCTGAGATAACACTGGAAACCTACCAGTATATATTGCTTGCCCTGGCCAGGGACTACTCGTGTAATGGCTCTCCTGGACACAGCGCGATGTCAACCCCCAATACCGAGAGAGACGAATCCTGTCTAACCGTCACTGCCTTCAAGTGCTTCGGGACTGCACCCAAAAACTACCTGTTTGCACGACTCCTTTGAGCCGTGGTAGGGTAGTAATCAAAGTGTAGTGGGAACACACTCGAGGCGAAGTGACAGTGTCAAGTCAGCGGACTAAGCTGTACTCATGTCACCTGGGAACTGATAACTGACGATAAGTATAATACCAACCAACAGTTCCCGACGAGTCCTGTCCAGTGTACTCGTAACCTAACGAGCACCCGCATACTATCTCAAGTACGACGTACTGACGGCTGTGGGACAGACCGTCTCCCATACTGGGATGAGAAGCGCATACGCTAGTCTACTCCGGAGTATCGATGCCCTGTCTCGGTAGTCCAACGACTAGGGACCTGTATAAGGATGTGCTTATGGATTACCCAGCTCCCACGAGTGTGAGCGCCATCAAAACGCCGGTAATCAAGCAATAATCCTAAGGGCTCTACTAATATGTATATCAGCGATATGCTAAAAGAAACACATGCACATATTAAAGCAGAGAAAAACCAAGTAGCATACTACCATTTCGAGCAAGATTGTATATACAACTGTGAATATCCCAAGCTTCCATCCAGTAATATACAAACTGGTATGATACAGTAATGGCCTCTAGGGCATATACACTAACAATTATATATGTGATATATAATATTGTAACATGCTGGGTTATAAATGCAACTAGGGTTTATGAGATTAAAACCATGGCTAGGTTTATGGTTAGGTTTTTAATTATCTTAGTTAATTCTAACTGAGTGGATTAATCTTGAGATATTTTCTTGTGTTGACAGAGTCCACCCTTCTTGATATTTCTAAGATATTTATTAACCTAACCTTTAACCCTGGCCCATAGTTTATTCTCTACATGAGTTAGCCATGACACATTTAACCCATGGTTGCATTTCTAACCTCACAACAATAATTCATTCATCACTTAATGTTCTTATTCTTCTTCACAAAAAAGCTTGTTTGATTTCTTCCAAGTGATGAAAGATTGTGAGAAATAGAAATCTAAAGAGAGCAAAATTCCTACTTCATCATCCTCTTATATACTAGCCATATAGATTAGTGTGTTTGCTTCACTAATTCATAATTAGTGAAGAGATAGCTTGGGTTAGTGATTCCTCAAGGTAGATCATCTTAGATTATGAAGACTTCAAGCTAGCATGGATCATTCACTTCATGGAGCTTCTCTAGAGTCCTAAAGCTTGATGATCGCAGCGAAGGGATTACAACTTGGAGCTTATGAAGCGAAGGAACAGACTACAAAGGTTGTAATCCCTATCACTTAGAAGTAAAGATGTTTGCTTTAAGTTTTTAACCCTAATTCTCTAGTAAAGGTTCTTGCTTAGGTTGTTTGGCACTTGAAAATTTTAAAATACGGCATGTTTGATGTCTTGTAGAACCCTGTTCTAGTGCCTATGAACCTTACAGTGGTATCAGAGCCTAGCTAGAGCATTAGGCGTTGCGTAGGCGAAATTAAAAGTCCGAACGAACTCCGAATAACCAAATTTTCCCACTTTCTAGAAAGTTTTTCAAAAGTTAAAATTTTTCATATTAAAAATATTCAGAAAATCATGCAGGTAATTCTATGGACCCTCTTGAAGAACGAGTCCCTAACTCGCTTTAGTGACCGCGGAACCGCGGTCAAAACATGGTTTTGGCGGCGGTTCCGTGGCCCCATGATTGAATCTAAAATTCCGATTGTGTAATATCAAATCAAATGATTCCCGATAACGGTTTCATTTGATCGATAAGAATTTCATTGTGTCGGTAATTAGAAAAATGAATAAAGTTCACAATCAAAGAATTATATTTGACCGCAATCAATTACGGTGTCAGTTGTAGATCGTAAGCGAGTGCGGATCGCCCACAGGGATTGTGCGATTTGTTTTTATATTTGATTTGCTTGAATTGAAAAGTTAATCGAAAAGAAAGGAAAACATGATTCAAGATTTTATCGATTGATTCAGGTGTCACTAATCTAATCAAGAATCAAGAAACTGATAAACAATCGAGAATCGGGTTTCGATGATATTTCCAACCAAATGTCAAGAATCTAAATGAGGCTCGTAGGAATCGATCGGATCTATAGACGTGATGTAATCTCGAGATATCGTGTTCTTGTCCTTCGAAGAATTGATACTAGATCGATGATGATCGACGAGAGTTAGGGCTTTCTCGTGAAACTAAGGTTTCATTGTTTAACCCCTGTTCTTTCGTCGATATCATTCACATTCTAGCCTCTAGCAATTTCAAGAAATGATCGTAACTCCCCAATCTCGAGCGATATCAATCAAAAAAGCATCGCAACGAATTGGGTCGTCGGTTCATGAACTTGCTAGGGTTTACAAAACTCGTAGGATTCAAGAATCGATTTAAGATATATTACATCATCATTCTATTGATCGTCTCGACTCCTCGACGAGCGGAGTATTACTCAAACATCACAACAAGAATTACAACTAGAAATTTAGATTGAATCATGATGCAAGAATTTAAAGAAAACAAGATAAAAGAATATCATTTTTTATTTATATCAACAATTTGATTACAGTCGCTCAAGAACTACAAGAGGAAGAACTAAATTGTTGAATTGGCGTCACTCGGCTCCGTGAGTCGCGGATCGGCTTAGACCACTTGCTCCGTTGAAGATCGGCTCGGCTCATAAAAGGTTGCAAGGCTTCTTGCTTGATGGGGTACTCGGGATCATAACTTTTGATTGGAATTAGGGTTAGGGTTTCACACAAGCCTTCTCACTAGACTTGTGGAAGAAGATGAAGAATGAGGTAGAATGGCTCTAGATTGGCTACTCAAATGAACTAATGGAGGGATCAAGTCTCTCTTTACAAGTGAGCCTAGGGTCTTATTTATAGATCTCCCAAACCCTAAGCCTTGAGAAGTTCCCTCCAAAAGTTTGTTGAAAGACTTCTAGAGGTAGTTAGTTAGGCTTAGCTTAGGGTTTAAGCTAGGGTTTAGGGAGAAGTTTCTAGAATACAAGGCTAGTTTAGTGTTGATCCCAAAGCTTGCTGATCTGGCAGAAGTCTTTGGAGTCTTCTGGAAATTGACATGTCATTCTGAGCTGTAGGCCTTGAGCTAGGAATTATGGTGCAAAGCTGAAGTGATGATGTCATCAAGACGCCGCGAAACCGCGGCTCAAGCCGGCTCCGGCCGCGGTTCCGCGGCCACTTTCTTGGCTTTGGGCTTTAAACTTCTGGTGTAGTCTTGGGCTGCTATTTGGGGCTTTATCTGATATGTTGAATTTTATTTGTCCCTTTGGATTGATACCAGAACTGAAATCTTTGAGTTGGCGTCATGTTTGATCGGCACCATGTAAATTTCTTGGCTTTTCTTCTGGGTTTTCCTGCACAGATCTCAAAACAAGTGTTGCGCAATATAGGGATGATGCGATACCATGAAATGCAGTCAATTTCCTGTATAGTGCCGGTTTTAGGGTCTAACACATGTAATCTGATATTTTACGACTGATTTGCTAATATGTGAAATATGAATGCCGAACACTTCTAAATGAATGCAAAAGATAGGGAAATTGCCGTGTTAAAAATACAATATTTTCGACTAATCAAATTCCCCCCAACTTAATTTCGATCGTCTCGAGCGAACTTTTTATTAAAAAGAGATGGAGAAAATAAAGAAAGAGAAAAACTAACTAGCACACTTTCGTAGGAAACACGATTGCACTGAGTACGTGCAACAAGCCTTTAAACCTCTAGGTGTCCTTAGTAGGAGGAGTGTTGTCTCCTGAGGGTTTTCAGCGGATTACACCCACAAAATCCAATAATAAAAGAAAGATCATGAATATTACATTTAAAAAAAAGAATCGTAAAAGAAAAGCTTTGAAAATTAGGGTTTCCAACTAAGCTAGCTTTTCGGTTGTCATGAGCCCTATCTTAATGGTCATGAAAAGATGTTAGAAATCACATCCTCCCTCAATAAAACATCGTCTTATTCTTCATTCCTATCTTTCTTCCAAACATCGATCATATAACCCTGCGTGTGTGTAAAGACATCCCTACACCCGGAGAATTCAATTCAAGTTATCATACTCTTGCCCATCAGCCTCAGTACTTTTTAATTAATGAATATTTAGATGAGATTGCTCACACACTTTCATGCGACCGTTAATACTTCTTGAGGTACTAACCGACCGATTACTCCTGTGTTTGCTTACTTGGTGTATTTTCCTCGTCTTGCACCACCTCAGGCATAGCAGTGACTCCCAGACCAGTTGGCCTTAGGGCACTAGGTGAAGAAGCACCCTCGCTATATATTTTTATTGTCCTCGGTGATAACAAAACCAGTGTCCATTTTTCTCACCACTTTATATTTTTTTTATTTCATTTTTTTTATTTCCTTCATACTTTTGGCTTTAAGATGAGCATTTCAAGGTATCCTCTACTATCCCAGGTTTCAAGACGTATGTAAGTGTGAATAGCAGGGTAGCCACGTTCAAAATGTTTGGCGTCCAGAATAGAAACTATTTTTCAGACCTATTTTTATCCTCAGATTAGTGACGTCCTTCATCTTACTAACCCTTGGGAAAATGGCTCATAACTACTTATTACTAGTTCGTATAAGAAAACTTCTAATTTTCTTGGTTTTCTTAAATTTTTCTAATCTCATGGATGTAATTTTTCACTATCTAAACTTTTATTATCTTATTTATATACAAAAAGTGTAAATATTAAAATTATTTTTATACTTGAAAATTTTTAAATTTTTATGGGTTTTGAAAATTTTTAAATTTTTATAGGTTTTTTTAAAAGAAATGTTTTGTGCTTATGCAAATGATATGCAAATGATACAAAAATAAGCACAAACCTCCCCCAAACTTGTTTTCAACAGTGTCCTCACTGTTGCCAACAGCTAAATCTACAAAACATGTAAGTCTGGGAGGAATTATTAGTGGGGGCAAAATATATAAGTGAAGAACTTCCCCCAAACTTATTCTTTTCACTCACTTTCATTCAAAAGATGATGTAATGATATACTGTACATGAAGGTGAGACGGAGGAATTTTAATCCAAATAAACTGGCTCCTGTAAGAACATGAGCTCCTTCGTGGGGTCAGTGGAAAAATACGGCTTTAGTCTATGTCCATTCACTTTGAAAAATGTGCCGTTTTTAATATTTACTACTTCTACTGCCCCGTGCGGGTATACAGACCGCACAACAAAAGGTCCCTTCCATCGAGATCGGAGCTTACCCGCGTGAAGGTGTAATCGTGAATCATAAAGAAGGACTTGTTGACCTTGTGAAAATGTTTTCCTCAAAATGTTTTTATCGTGAAAAACCTTAGTCCTATTCTTTATGATTACAGCGTTATCATAAGTTTCATCGCGGAGTTCGCTTAGCTCATTAAGTTGCAGCTTCCGAAAGTTGCAAGCAAGGTTTAGATCAAAATTTATTTCCTTAATAGCCCATAATGCTTTATGCTCTATCTCAACTGGTAAATGACATGCTTTTCCAAACACTATCCTATATGGAGACATCCCTAGGTTGGTTTTATATGCAGTTCGGAATGCCCAAAGAGCATCCGTCAGTTTGGTCGACCAGTCTTTTCTATTTTTAGCAACAGTTTTCTCCAGGATAAGTTTGATTTGTCTGTTTGAGATTTCAGCATGCCCGCTTGTTTGGGGATGATAGGGTGTAGAAAGTCGGTGGTTGATTGAGTACTTCCGCATTAGAGTCTCGAAAGACCTGTTACAGAAATGTGTCCCATTATCGCTAATGATAGCGCGTGGGTGTCCAAATCGCAAGAAGATATTCTCTTTTAAGAACTTAATGACAACTTTCTTGTCATTAGTGCGACATGGAATGGCTTCTATCCACTTTGAGACATAATCAACCGCCAGCAGTATGTACAAATTCCCAAAGGAGTTGGGAAAAGGACCCATAAAATCAATACCCCAAATATCAAATATTTCAACAACCAGAATGGGTTGCTGAGGCATTTCATTCCTCTGGGAGATTCTACCCGTGTACTGACATTGTGTACAGGTTTTGCAATGGTCAAATGCGTCCTTGAATAAGGTCGGCCAATAAAATCCACATTGCAAAACCTTCTCCGCCGTTTTTCTAGGACCGAAGTGACCCACACAGGCCTGATCATGACAAAAAGAAAGAACACTCTTGAACTCTTCATTCGGGACACATCGGCGAATGATCCGATCAGGACAATATTTAAACAAATAGGGCTCGTCCCAGTAAAAGTGTTTTACTTGGGATAGAAAACGGTATTTGTCCTGTTTTGACCAATCGCTGGGTATCAGTCCCGTGGTATGATAGTTCACAATATCCCTGAACCATGGTTCATTGGATATGCTCAAGAGTTGTTCATCAGGGAACGAATCATTGATCGGCAGGGTCACAGGGGAAGAAGAGATGCGTGAAAGATGGTCAGCTACTACGTTTTCACATCCTTTCTTATCTTTGATAACAAGATCGAATTCTTGTAACAGAAGGATCCAACGTATTAGTCGACCTTTTGCATCTTTCTTCACCAGAAGATGTTTTAAAGCGGAATTGTCAGTATACACAACTATAGGCGAGCCAATTAAGTAAGGCCTGAATTTTTCTAATGCAAATACAACCGCTAAAAGTTCCTTTTCAGTGGTTGTATAAATGATTTGCGCATCATTCAGGGTCTTACTTGCATAGTATATCACGTGTGGCATCTTTTCGATGTGCTGCCCTAAGACTGCACCTACTGCAAAGTCGGATGCATCACACATCAGCTTAAAGGGGTAGTCCTAGTTTGGTGATGATAAAACGGGGGCTGAAGTGAGTGAGTGTTTAAGTGAGTCGAAAGCTATCTCGCAGTCCGAGTCAAAATGGAAGGTCGTATCCTTGGCCAGGAGAAGAGTTAAAGGTCTAGCAATTTTGCTAAGTCCTTAATGAATCTCCTATAAAAGCCCGCGTGGCCAAGGAAAGATCGAATATCTTTGACGCTTTTGGGACGAGGGAGGTTTTGAATGACATCTATCTTAGCTCTGTCAACCTCAATACCTTTCTGTGAAATAACATGTCTAAGAACAATTCCTTCTTGGACCATGAAATGGCATTTTTCCCAGTTCAAAGTTAAGTTCTTCTCTTTGCAACGAGTAAGAACAACGTCAAGATTCGATAGGCAATCGGAAAAAGAGTCTCCAAAAATTGAGAAATCGTCCATAAAGATCTCCAGAAAATTCTCTACCATATCAGAGAATATCCCCATCATACACCGCTGAAAGTTAGCGGGAGCATTGCATAACCCAAAGGGCATGCGACTGTAAGCAAAAGTACCAAAAGGACAAGTAAAAGTGGTTTTATCTTGATCCTTTTTGGCGATGGGGATCTGATTATAGCCTGAGTATCCGTCCATAAAACAATAATACTCTCGTCCCACTAAGCGTTCCAGCATTTGATCAATGAATGGTAGAGGACAGTGGTCTTTCCTTGTGGCAGCATTGAGTTTTCTATAATCGATACATACACGCCACCCAGTTTGGGCGCGTGTCTGAATCAACTCATTTTCCTCATTGGTTATAACAGTGATGCCGGATTTATTAGGAACGACATGTATAGGACTCACCCATTGGCTATCGGAGATGGGGTATATAATACCATTATCTAAGCATTTGACGATCTCTTTCATTACTGCTTCCTTCATGACGGGATTCAACCGTCTCTGTGGTTCTCGGGTTGGTCTGGCATCATCCATCACATGTATATGATGTTCAACTATCAAGGGACTAATCCCTTTGATGTCCGCCATACTCCAACCAAATGCCTCTTTGTTAGATCTTAATACCGATAAAAGTGCATTCTCTTGCTCTAATGCTAGAGAAGCGGAAATTATAATCGGTAAAGACTCCTTCTCACCTAAATAAGCATATTTCAGATGAGACGGTAAAATTTTGAGATCTAATTCGGGCGGAGAAATGATAGAAGGAGGGATCATTGAGTGATTTTTGGATTTACAAAGAAGCTCAGAGCCTATGAAAGATACAGACTTGGGTGGAGAAAAGTCAGGAGTGCAGGACCCAAGTGTAGAAAAAGTGTCCTCACTAAGATCTTATGTAAAGTCAAACAGAGATGTGGTAATATCATCAAGATCAGTAAAGCAAAGTTCCTCAGCTCCACAACTATTGGGAGCGATCTCATGGACAGAGCACACATCTAAAATATGAGCAGAGGGTTCTGATGGTTGACTTCCAACTTTGTAGATGTTTAGTTCAATTGTCATATTTCCAAATGATAAGTTCATTGAACCGTTTCTACAGTTTATAACAGCGTTGGAAGTGGCAAGGAAAGGACGACCCAGAATCACCGGAATTTGGCCCCGGGGGTTTGCTACAGGATGTGTGTCAAGTACAATGAAGTCTACTGGGAAAACAAATTCCCCGACCTTTATCAACACATCCTCTAATTCACCCCTTGGTTTGGTGATAGATCGGTCTGCCATCTGGAGAGTGCAGTGAGCAGGTTTCAGCTCTCCAATCCCTAATTGCTCATATACAGAATATGGAAGGAAGTTAACACTTACGCCAAGGTCTAAAAGAGCACGATTTATGTTTTTACCCCCAATAGAAATCGATATTGTAGGACATCCTAGGTCCTTTCGTTTCTTTGGTAGCTGGGGAATAAAAGCAGTGCTGATATTATTAGCCATGAAGACCTTCTTCGGCACTTGGGTCTTCCTCTTCCTAGTGCACAAGTCCTTAAGAATTTTCACATAAGCTGGGACTTATTGAATTGCATTTAGGAGAGGGATATTGATGTTAACCAGTTTGAATATTTCCATAATTTTCTCCATATGAGGACTCGTTCTATTACCCCTTAACCGATTCGGGTAAGGAGCTTTCGCAATAAGCGCCGGGTCCATCATAGGAGAAGGAAGAAGGGGTAGACGAGATCCCAAAAGAGGTGTGGGGACCGTCTGTGGAGAACTATAAGGGTTGGGTTCAGGTGTCGAGCCTAATGGGAAATGGAGAATAGGCTCGCGAGAAGGTAGTATGGTAGAAGAAGGAGGATCAGAAGGAGAAGTGTGTGTGTGTGGAAAGGTCTCAGCCGGGGTGTTAATGATAGGATTTTCAATATCATCAATACCTTCCCCGACATGATTATTCAGCACTCTTCCCGATCTCAACGTTGTGATGGCATTTACATTGTAATGCCCAGGATTCTGTAGGGGTTGAGAGGGAAGTTTCCCTTTTTCTCTCGCACTCATTTCGGCTTTAAGGCGTGCGATTTCAGCTTCCATCAATCTGATACTCTCAGCTTGGGACGCTGAGTTTTTCTTTATCTCACTGACGGAAGATCTAACCTCAGTCGAAACCTCTATGAAATTTGATAAAAGTGATTTCATGGTTTGAGTGAATTGAGAGAATTCGTCAGAACAGGTCATAGGATTAGACTGTGCAGGAGTGTTGACCTGATTTTGGAAATTTTGTGACTGATAGGGGTGCTGAGTGAGTTGAAGGGGTTGCTGTTGTGGTGGAGGAAGCGCCCTTTGAAAATTATTCGTGTTTGGAACCGTGTTTTGAGATTGGTTTTGGTTCCAAGCAAAGTTCGGGTGATTCCTCCAACCCTGAATGTACGTGGAAGAATATGGATCGTTTCTAGGTCGTTGAAATGCGGCATTAGAATGCTCGTGACCTTGAAACGCAGAGTTTAATGGACATTCTTCCGTTAAATGAGACGGATCAGAACAGCACCCACAAACAGTTTTGGGGAGCGACATTGGGTTTAGGGAGGCTGCAGAAAATTTGTGTTCCATAGCGTCGAGCTTCTTTTGCATTGCTGCCATCTCAGCTCGAACACCTATGGACACATCTATTTGGTGTACGCCATCCCTATTCAATGGTTGGGTTCCACTCTCCCACTGTAGTGATTTTTCAGCGAACTCTTCTAAATACTTCCAAGCTTCCCCATCATCTTTGGTCATAAAAGTACCTTGACACATGTTTTCAAGGCTCTGTTTAGTGTTTGAGTTAATGCCCTCATATATGATTCGGCAAAGCTCCCATCTCGGGATGCCGTGATGAAGACACTGAACCAAAAGATCCTTGAAACGTTCAAAGCATTTAGAGAATGGTTCAGCAGGGAGCTGGGCAAATTGATTCAGTTCGCTACGGATTCGAGCTGTCTTTTGAATTGGGTAAAATTTCTTAAGGAATGCAGCGACGAATTCTTCCCAATTCGTAATAGAGTGTGCGGTAGTGTTATATAGCCACTTCTCGGCTATATCGCACAAAGTAAATGGAAGAAGTCGTAGACGCATCGCATCCACTGAAAGTTGTGACGTACCCATCATTGCGCATACGTTTTCAAATTTGGTAATGAAAACGTAAGCGTCCTCAGTCTCGAGTCCGTGGAATTTGGGTAAAAGGTTGATGTACTGGGGTTTAATTTCAAAGTTATCCCCATTGGCTGGTGGTGTGGATAAGCAGGTCGAAAGAGGACCTCGAAGTGGATAGCACCTCTCCTGGAGATAGATGCGGGGTGGATTTTGCGCACCAACGGACGGCGGCAGATTAGGGTTAAAGAAGTTTGATGGAGGTGGATCCATCGGTGTGGGTGTGGTAGTGGGTAAAGGAAAAGTAAATGGAGAAATATCGACTTCGGAGTCGATAAAGGGTACGCGGACTAAAAGGGCACTAGAATCCCGTGTCCAGCCTATCTTGTACTAAAAAAGGTTAGTACAAGTGGCAGCGTTGACTTATAATTAAGGGTAATGAATGAATGCGGTGTTTGCTTTGAAAAAGTGATGGATATAATCCTCCACTGCCTCTTTGTTCCCCTGTGGCCAGGTAAGTGGAAAGGTACTCCACTACATAAGTAGTGGGCTTAATTAATAACCACTAGCCTTCGACACACTTGCCTAGACACCACAAGAAAACGCGGATAAGCAATGAATTACCTACGGCCTTCTTCTGTCCTAAGTGAGCGCGACAGTCCTTAGAGTCATCTCTAGATACTTTTTAGTTAATGTGGGTCAATGCGGATGCAAGTTTTGTGGTTTTCGGGGCCTAGGAAGGGTAATGAAATCCCCACCTAATTTGGATTTGGCCGTTCCCCTTAATATCCGTATTTAGAATGCAAACAACCAAGAAACAAAATCACGCACAAATTTAATTTTGCAATTTGCGAGCTGCGATTATTTGCAAAGAATCCTGCATAAATTTGTTAGTTGGAGCTAAAAAGAGGAGAGAGGAGAAGGTAAGAAATTACCTGAGAGAAAAATTGTACAGAGAACCCTCAAAAGGGCCGCGGTTCCGCCGTGATTGCCTTCTAATGCCGCCCTTCCACGGTCTCGTCATGAGATCACTCCACCAAAATTTTCCAGGGAGCTTCTGTAGACTCCCTCAGCTCTCTGGTATATTCAAAAAAAATTTCCAATTTCGCAGCAAGCTCCAGATCTCCTTGCAATGAAACACAATAAATTGTTTAGGGTTTGCACGAATTTTGATCTCAAAATAACAATGGAATAAATCTTTCAATTCAAACTATAATATGAAACGAATTAGCGCGTAATCCCCGGCAATGATGCCATTTGATTGAATCTAAAATTCCGATTGTGTAATATCAAATCAAATGATTCCCGATAACGGTTTCATTTGATCGATAAGAGTTTCTTTGTGTCAGTAATTAGAAAATTGAATAAAGTTCACAATCAAAGAATTATATTTGACCGCAATCAATTACGGTGTCAGTTGTAGATCGTAAGCGAGTGCGGATCGTCCACAGGGATTGTGCGATTCGTTTTTATATTTGATTTGCTTGAATTGAAAAGTTAATCGAAAAGAAAGGAAAACATGATTCAAGATTTTATCGATTGATTCAGGTGTCACTAATCTAATCAAGAATCAAGAAACTGATAAACAATTGAGAATCGGGTTTCGATGATATTTCCAACCAAATGTCAAGAATCTAAATGAGGCTCGTAGGAATTGATCGGATCTATAGACGTGATGTAATCTCGAGATATCGTGTTATTTTCCTTCGAAGAATTGATACTAGATCGATGATGATCGACCAGAGTTAGGGCTTTCTCGTGAAACTAAGGTTTCATCGTTTAACCCCTGTTCTTTCGTCGATATCATTCACATTCTAGCCTCTAGCAATTTCAAGAAACGATCGTAACTCCCCAATCTCGAGCGATATCAATCAAGAAAGCATCGCAACGAATTGGGTCGTCGGTTCTTGAACTTGCTAGGGTTTACAAAACTCGTAGGATTCAAGAATCGATTTAAGATATATTACATCATCATTCTATTGATCGTCTCGACTCCTCGACGAGTGGAGTATTACTCAAACATCACAACAAGAATTAGAACTAGAAATTTAGATTGAATCATGATGCAAGAATTTAAAGAAAACAAGATAAAAGAATATCATCTTTTATTTATATCAACAATTTGATTACAGTCGCTCAAGAACTACAAGAGGAAGAACTAAATTGTTCAATTGGCGTCGCTCGGCTCCGTGAGTCGCGGATCGGTTTGGACCACTTGCTCTGTTGAAGATCAGCTTGGCTCATAAAAGGTTGCAAGGCTTCTTGCTTGATGGGGTATTCGGGATCTTGGCTTTTGATTGGAATTAGGGTTAGGGTTTCACACAAGCCTTCTCACTAGACTTGTGGAAGAAGATGAAGAATGAGGTAGAATGGCTCTAGATTGGCTACTCAAATGAACTAATGGAAGGATCAAGTCTCTCTTTACAAGTGAGCCTAGGGTCTTATTTATAGATCTCCCAAACCCTAAGCCTTGAGAAGTTCCCTCCAAAAGTTTGTTGAAAGACTTCTAGAAGTAGTTAGTTAGTCTTAGCTTAGGGTTTAAGCTAGGGTTTAAGGAGAAGTTTCTAGAATACAAGGCTAGTTTAGTGTTGATCCCAAAGCTTGCTGATCTGGCAGAAGTCTTTGGAGTCTTTTGGAAATTGACATGTCATTCTGAGCTGTAGGCCTTGAGCTAGGAATTATGGTGCAAAGCTGAAGTGATGATGTCATCAAGACGCCGCGGAACCGCGGCTCAAGCCGGCTCCGGCCGCGGTTCCGCGGCCACTTTGTTGGCTTGGGGCTTTAAACTTCTGGTGTGGTCTTGGGATGCTATTTGGGGCTTTATCTGATATGTTGAATTTTATTTGTCCCTTTGGATTGATACCAGAACTGAAATCTTTGAGTTGGCGTCATGTTTGATCGGCACCATGTAAATTGTTAGTTATATGTATGCCCTAGAGGCCATTACTGTACATTGGATGTATATTGTAGTGGATGCTGGGACATATATAGGGAGGACTTTCTTGCTCGACATGATAGTATGCTATCTGGTTGCTCTTTACCTTAACGTGTACATTGATTGTCTCTCTGTTATATGTTGGTAAAGCCCTTAGGATGTGTACTTAACTACCTGGACTATGATGCAGATCATACTAGTGGGGACATGGTAGTCCATAAGTACATCCTTCAAAGTCCCTAGTCGTGGGTGTATCGAGATGGGGCATCGATATACCAGAGTAGACTAGCGTATACCTTCTCGACCCATACAGATGGGCGATGGATGATCCCATATCCATCGGTGTTTGACATCAGAGATGATATACGGGTGCTCAGTAGAGACTGGGTACACTGGACGGACTCGCCGAGAACTCCCAGATGGTATTATACCTTAGGTCAGATGGCAGTTCTCTGGTGACACTGGTACAGAGTAGTCTGTTGACCCGAGATCGTCATAGAGTCTTGTGTGGTTCCCACTGTGCTTTGATTTCCATCCTACCACGTCCAAGAGGGCGTGCAAAACGGTGGTTTTTGGGTACAGTCCCGAGTCACATGGAGGCAATGAGCGATAGGAGGGGATTCGTCTCTCCCGGTATAGGGGGTTGATGTTGCGCTGTGTTCGATTGGCTATAACAGGAAATCCCTGGCCAGGGTTGCTGAGATTTACTGGTAAGTGTTACCAGTAGTTTCTCGAATTGTTATAGACCTCATATCGACACGACTTATCGAGCTATTGGGGTCTGACGTTTACCACCCCTAGGCGAGGTATGCGACATATCAGACGATCAGACCGGACTGTACGGTAGTGTTGCTGGTTGGATTCACTGGAGTGTGTGCGGGCTTGCTCGTCGATCTTCTGATCGCTCAATACCCGGGTGGCCGTTACGTTTAGCAGACCGCTTGCGGCTTGTGGGTGTTTGATATGATCATCACCTGCTGCCGGCGTATTGACGAGTCTTTAGAGTCCTACACAGAGGTTTCCTGGCTCAAGCGAAACGAAATAGGAGCGCATATGAGATATGTGCGGGACCGAGAATAATGCGTGTATGTGATATCGTATTCCATTCTCGCGATGAATGTATCGAATGGTTGTATGCTATATAACCTAGTTATCGATTCAAGCGTTGATTCGATAAGTCGATACATTGAATACTAGTCGGTTATGTTCGACATGACCGGATCATTGAATCAAGTGTTGATTTAATGATTTAATGTATAATTATATATTTGATATATTACTTTGCATTAACTAGTATCGGTTCACTTTAAGATGGATTTTCTCACTCGGATGTGCGCATTACATATTCGATATGATTTTGTGCACTTGTTTGTATCATGTTTGATGATGCATGTCTTTTTGCTTAAGTGTAAAGAATTAAACCTTGGTTAATAAAATGGTTAGGGTTTACTATTTCCTTATTCATTTTATTCATTTATTTATTCTTTTGGAAAAAGAAAAGCAAATGAGAAAATGGTGGCTTGTTTTGTTTTGTTCATGAAGCTTCATGAAGACTTTGACCAAGTGATCATTTTGTCTCATGCTTAACCCTAACCATCCCACTAAACCATGATTCACTCTCTACACCTAACCATGGTTCTATGATGATAAGAATTCATTATTCTTATCATTTTTAGAATAATTTATCATAACATTTCTTCTTCTTCCTTGAACTCAAGAAGAAAACCTTGACTTCATCAATGGTGGATTGATGAAATGAGTGAGAAATCCAATTCTAAAGTCCACCCACTTCCTATTTCTTCATCCTCTACCTCTTGCCAAGTAGTAGAGTGTGTTTCCTTCACAAGTTTCTTGACTTGGTGAAGTCGGAGCTTGATGTAGCGATGCCTCGACGTAGATCATCTTCGGCATGGACATCGACGACCTAGCTCGCCATTTCTCCGACGAAGCCGACGCTAGAGCCCGGGAATTCATTTGGACAGAGAGGGGACTTCGTTGCGGAGCTATGGAGGTGGAGCACCGGATCTACAAAGGTTGTATATCCGTTCACTTAGATTAGTAGTAATCTAGTTTCATGTTTCGCCTAGTTTTCTAGCCAACGATCCGTAGTCTAGGGTTTCTCGGCACCGTAATTTTTAAATTGGCATGGTCGATGCCTTGTGAGACCTCATTAGGGTGCCTAGGAACCTTTCACTGGTATCAGAGCCTAGCTAGAGCCTTAGGCGAAGATTAGACGGAGTTTGAAGTCCGAACGAACCCGAAACCCGATCACAAAATGCTCTCTGGACAATTTTTAAAATCGTGGTTTTTTCCAGATTAAAAATATTCAGAAATATCAGCAGGAAGATCTAAGGATAACTGTAAAATTCGAGCGCCTAATTCCTTAATCTCGCCGCGGATCCGCGGCATGAGCATGCTCATGCGGCGGTTCCGCGGCCACTTTGTCGTTTTGTGCATCGAAATTTGCACCTTAATTCTTAATATTCAGTGCTGGTTTTCCTGGGAATTTTTAATATATTTTCAAGAGTTGAATTTTCTGGGGTTGTTTTGGGGATTCGGTGTTTCGATCGGGGTTTCAAATTTTGTCTATGTGGCTTTCCGGATAAATTTTAGAATATGTTAAAAAGTTCGACCGGATATAAATACCCAATTTTTCCCCTGTCGGGAAATTTCCAAGTGTTGGATTTTTCCGTAGTTTAACGACGTTCTAAGTAGTGCAAGTAACTCGATGGACCCTCTAGAAGACAACAAACCTTAACTCGATTATGTGACCGTCTTGAACTGCCCTTTGAACCTTCGGGTTTGGGGCAGTACGGCGTGCCACATGTGAGGCGTTGGCTTGACCCTTCTACGGCTGGACCGTTGGTACTGAGGCACGAACTGAATGTTGTTAGACTTATTTCATGTGTTGAGCTGTATTGGGAAAACTTGGGTGTTCGAATGTTCGATCGGAAAGTTTAACATTTTCTGTTTATTCGGAATGAGATACAATAATTGGAATTCACAATGGTTATGTGATAACTGAATGAATGTTATAAACATAGCAGTTTTGTCTCACTTGATCGGTTGCCACGGAATTTTGATGTGATCAAAAGTCCGTCGCAATCACGTAGCGTACGCGGATACTCGCCGATAAACTTAACAGACAGCCTCACTCCATAGCCCCGACCAAGTGACTGTAGGAGAACCTCGTCGCCGAAAGCATCCGTTCGGGTGCTCCCGGTGGCGGTGTTCCGCCTTGGTGCACTTCGTCGATGGCGTCGGGGGTGCGGCCGCCTACTAAAGTTTGCGACGAGCATTCGATCAGGATGTCGGGAATCCTGTTGAATTGCCCGACTTCATATTGAAAAGAGTTTTCGATAATGAGACTAAAATGCGGGGTTTATAATGGTTAGGCATGCGATGTCTAAGTAATTCATTTGGTCAGGCATGCGATGTCTGAGGTGGTTGCGGATTCCAACTGTTGTAGTTTTACACTTTCTTTTCTGTGACCGTAAGTGTAATATGTGATATCGCCGGTTTCGTTGCTATATGTCAACGACAATTGGGATGCGCATATTTACTTACGTTGATGACATGTGATGTTATGTGTTGCTGGATTTGTTATATTGGATCGTCGTGTTAGAATAGCCGGGGGCTTTTATGTGAGATGAGTGTTTTTCATTTTCATTCATGTAAAAACTTGTATGTAATATTCTTTTATTGGGGCACTTCCAGGTAGCGGAAGATGTCACCCTTTGTATATTATTTACTTTTCCGCACTAGGATAGACCCAAGGAGGGGAGCACAAGTAACCGGGTTCTGGAGTCCAGTGGGAGACCAACTCGAGGAGTCGAGTCCGGATCTCCTAACTCTAGAATTGGTAGGGTTGCTTGCCGCTCTCGTAGGGGTCTAGGGGTGTGGGTTTGGCTATTCATCACGACCGTGGAATCCGTGTTTTATACTGGCTCGTATTGAAAACACGGACGTCCTAGTATATCCAATATTTCATATGATTCTTCTGCTGTGATATCTGTGATCTGATCATGTGATGTTATGTGATGGATACTTTATATAGTATATATGATATATTATATAGGCGTTACTTATGTTTTACACCCGCGCTAGCCCTGCCCCGCTCTGCCGTTAGTTACCTAACCTAACGGTGCACGAGGGGACATCGAGGCGAATGCGGATGGCATAAGTGTACGTCGTATTTATCTGTGATGTTTAGGTACTTAAATGATGGGACTTCATTAATATGATTAATGAAAGAAAAGAAACCTAAGATGTTGTAGAATCGAATTTCAAAAATAAAACAGGTAGCTACAGTTCTTGCTTTGCATAGCGGTATATATGATATATCCTGCACCTTATTCGATAGGGAAAGGACCGAGATCCCTTCACCGGGAGTGACTCCTTTAGCAATAACTGGCAGATGCTACACATTCGGTTTGTCTTTTGATTGCTTTTAAGAGTTTTTGTTTTGCACAGTGATATATATGATATATCCCGCACCTCATTCGACGAGGAAAGGACCGACGATCCCTTCACCGGGAGTGACTCCTTTAGCAAAACTAGAAAAACCTCAAAGACACTCCATTTCAAAATTCATTCGATCCTACAACGATATCAAGTTCTTTACGCAATAGGTTTTCAGAAAAACCTGTCGTAGCCCTCCGTCATTTCAGATAAGTACTAGTTAGTATTCGTGCTACGTTTGTTGACTATGTTAAGGCGTAGTGTGCGGTAGCTAATTAGTGTTTATCTGCATAAGCATATGATGTGATTGGATTAGGGTAGTCGTGCGACTTTGTTGACTATGTTAAGGGTCGTGCGGGTGGGTTTAATTCAATCGGGAAATGACGGGTTGAACTTGACTAGCACTTATGATTTGTTGACTATGTTAAGGTCATATAGCTGCTAGGGGCAAAATATTATCGGGAATTTCAAGTGTTGAAATTTGCAATGAGATTGCATACCTTCTATGAGATAGTTGGATCCCGATACCCGCTGCGAGTAATTGTTACTCCTGGGAGAGTTTTATACATTACAATTAGCCGATCAAGTAGGTGTCTAGAAAGGTGTCAACGGGGTTACGCCTCTGGGAAAACGAGGTTTACATTAATTAGGTTCGTGCGAAAGCACGGGGGACCTCCCTCAAAGTACCGACACTGGCCTGGCTGAAAGATTGGCGAACTTGTAGTGTGTAATTAATCCCGGCTGGTCTTTCCTTTTAGGGTTTGAAGGAAGATTTGATAAAAAGTAGTGGGAGCCATCCTGATTAGATAAAATAATAACCAATCTATTCTTGCAAGAGCGCACGCTGAGTGTTTTCTTCTCTCTCTCTCATGGTAGCGACCATGTCATGCCTTAATCAAGATAATAATACGGATTATTGACCGAACCCGCTTGTTATACTGAGCTGGGGAACGTTGGTCCCGCTCCAACTTATAATTGTTATAAGACAGAGCAGGAAATAGGGGAATACCAAGATTCCCGTGCCGCCCAAACGAAGAGAATGCATACTGATGCATCATCTTCGGGTGTGTTCATTACAAAGAACTGTTTCTCAGTATCCTCCGTATCCTGGGTATATGATACCGGATCAGGATCCCAGATATGTAATCTGTTACATAGGGCTACAAAAGGGTAGAAAAACTGAGAACGGGTGATAAGTTTCATGAGGCAGAAAACGGGGCAAGTGTTGCAGCCAAGTCTGTCGGTCACTGTCACCCTGTATTACCAATACATTGATTCTGAACGAATGTTATTAGATACCGAACCTGATATACAAAATCATATCAGTCTCTTTATTAGTAAAGAAATGATAAAATTTTGTATAGCCGGATAGTGTTTTCAACATTTCCTATATCAAAAGTTGATCGGTTCAGGCATGTTATCTAAAAGCATTGATGTTCTAAATCAAACTACAGTTCTTAGTATACAGAACACACACAAGAAGAAGAGTTCAGAAATGAACGAATCCTTCTTGAGGTATTGTAGACTAGGTCATATCAATGCGACCCGACTAGCTAAGTTACATTTAGATGCACATTTAAATCAGTTTGAATTTACATCTTGTGAAACTTGCCAGTCATGTCACAGAGATAAGATGACCATAGCTCCGTTTACAGGAAACAGAGAAAGAGTTAGTGAACTCTTGGGACTGATACATGATGATGTATGTAGGTCCCCTGTCTATACATACCAGGACTGGTTCTTTATACTTCATTACATTCTCTGATGATCTTTCGAGATTCAGACCTATGTTCCTGTTGAAACACAAGTCCGAACCTTTTGAGATATTCACAGAATATAAATTAGAAGTAGAGAACCAAAATACGGGTATAAGTATTATGTCCTATGATGAGATCAAGGAGGAGAATACTTGAACACGGAAATCCTGGACTATTCTAAAGGAAAATGAGATTCTCTCTCAGCATTACTCCTCCGTATACACCATTGCACGATGGTATATCGGGGCGGAGCAAATACACCCTATTTAATATGGTGTGCTCTATGATGAGTACTACCGAGTTATCTATTTCCTTTTGGGAGTTATGCACTTGAGAAGTAGCATACCTATTGAATAGGGTTCCAATCAAATCAGTTGCCTACCATCTCATATGTGATATGGAAAGGGAAGAACCCATCTCTTAAGATAGTTAAGATTTGGGGTTGTCCGGCCTATGTCTAAAAGCAAAATCCGGACAAGCTCGAGGCAACATCAGTTATGTAGAACTGGAAAGGTTCCAGCTATACAAACTACAGCAGATGATTTGGTAGAACCAAAGGATTCAGTAGATTCCAACGAACCTCAGCCTCTCCGCCGATCTAGTAGGGTTCCTCACCCACCTGAGAGATACTTCGGTTGCTCTATGACAGTGGGAGCGAGGATTGCATCATCAGATGATGACCCAACTAGCTTCGAGCTGGCCATCGGGAGTAAGACTCTGTAAGAATGGCCGGATGCTTAGCGATCTGAGACGGAATCCTTATACACCAACAAAGTATGGACTTTGGTTGCTATATCTGAAGGGTTAAATCCCCATCAGGAGAAAGTATATCTTGAGAAGATTACTTGGTGTACATGGAAAAGTTGAGACTTTCAAAGCTAGACTTGTTAAAAGTTTGCATCATTGACCAGGTGTGGATAATGATGAAACCTTTTCAAGTAGCTATGCTTAAGTCCATCCAGATCCTACTTGCCACGGCTATATACCATGACTACGATATCTGGTGGTTGGGTGTCTTGACTGCTTTTCTAAATGATGTTTTAGAAGAGTGCGTCTATAAGTACACAGCCAGAGGTCCTCGTAGACAGTGGGAGCAGCGGAAACGTGTGCAAGATGTTTTATATAATAAAGCAGGCATCGCGGAGTTGGAACGTCTGTTTTGATGTAGTAGTCAAAGAGTTTGACTTCATCAATAGTAGATGAACCTTGTATAAACAAAAAGGTAGTAGGGAGTATGGTGGTGATCCTCATAGAGTACGTGGATGACATACTCTTGATAAGAAAGGAGTTTCCTATGCTACGCTCGGTCAATCTCCGCTTATCACAATGATTCTCCATATAGGATCACTGGAAGTGTTCCAGAGTGATAAAGACGACTGAATGTCAGTCGCAGGCATTGTCTTTACCCTCATTAAAGGGACGGTATGTTGGAAGAGTTCCAAGCTAGATACCGTGACATACTAGACGATGAAGGCAGGATACATCGCTACTTAAGATGCTACCAAAGAGGCTGTTTGGATGTATAATGGTTCATGAGATGAACTACATTCCTACCATTGTGAGACAATGGAGTTGTGGCTTATGCCAAGGAACGCCGGTCCCATCAGTGATCCAGACTTATTCTAAGGCAGTATCACCTGATCATGGAGATGGTTGATCTCCAGGTTGATCGAGGCAAGGAGAGCAGACTTAGAGGATAACGCAGCGGATCCACTCACGAAGGCCTATTCCCAGAGAGAGACTTTTATGGGATGGTTGAGTATGAGATACTACAACCACTGCTACAGAAGGCCCTAGTGCAAGTGGGAGATTGTTAGTTATATGTATGCCCCAGAGGCCATTACTGTACATTGGATGTATATTGTAGTGGATGCTGGGACATATATAGGGAGGACTTTCTTGCTCGACATGATAGTATGCTATCTGGTTGCTCTTTACCTTAACGTGTACATTGATTGTCTCTTTGTTACATGTTGGTAAAGCCCTTAGGATGTGTACTTAACTACCTGGACTATGATGCAGATCATACTAGTGGGGACATGGTAGTCCATAAGTACATCCTTTAAAGTCCCTAGTCGTGGGTGTATCGAGACGGGGCATCGATATACCAGAGTAGACTAGCGTATACCTTCTCGACCCATACAAATGGGCGATGGATGATCCCATATCCATCGGTGTTTGACATCAGAGATGATATACGGGTGCTCAGTAAAGACTGGGTACACTGGACGGACTCGCCGAGAACTCCCAGATGGTATTATACCTTACGTCAGATGGCAGTTCTCTGGTGACACTGGTACAGAGTAGTCTGTTGACCCGAGATCGTCATAGAGTCTTGTGTGGTTCCCACTGTGCTTTGATTTCCATCCTACCACGTCCAAGAGGGCGTGCAAAACGGTGGTTTTTGGGTACAGTCCCGAGTCACATGGAGGTAATGAGCGATAGGAGGGGATTCATCTCTCCCGGTATAGGAGGTTGATGTTGCGCTGTGTTCGATTGGCTATAACAGGAAATCCCTGGCCAGGGTTGCTGAGATTTACTGGTAAGTGTTACCAGTAGTTTCTCGAATTGTTATAGACCTCATATCGACACGACTTATCGAGCTATTGGGGTCTGACGTTTACCACCCCTAGGCGAGGTATGCGACATATCAGACGATCAGACCGGACTGTACGGTAGTGTTGCTGGTTGGATTCACTGGAGTGTGAGCGGGCTTGCTCGTCGATCTTCTGATCGCTCAATACCCGGGTGGCCGTTACGTTTAGCAGACCGCTTGCGGCTTGTGGGTGTTTGATATGATCATCACCTGCTGCCGGCGTATTGACGAGTCTTTAGAGTCCTACACAGAGGTTTCCTGGCTCAAGCGAAACGAAATAGGAGCGCATATGAGATATGTGTGGGACCGAGAATAATGCGTGTATGTGATATCGTATTCCATTCTCGCGATGAATGTATCGAATGGTTGTATGCTATATAACCTAGTTATCGATTCAAGCGTTGATTCGATAAGTCGATACATTGAATACTAGTCGGTTATGTTCGACATGACCGGATCATTGAATCAAGTGTTGATTTAATGATTTAATGTATAATTATATATTTGATATATTACTTTGCATTAACTAGTATCGGTTCACTTTAAGATGAATTTTCTCACTCGGATGTGCGCATTACATATTCGATATGATTTTGTGCACTTGTTTGTATCATGTTTGATGATGCATGTCTTTTTGGTTAAGTGTAAAGAATTAAACCTTGGTTAATAAAATGGTTAGGGTTTACTATTTCCTTATTCATTTTATTCATTTATTTATTCTTTTGGAAAAAGAAAAGCAAATGAGAAAATGGTGGCTTGTTTTGTTTTGTTCATGAAGCTTCATGAAGACTTTGACCAAGTGACCATTTTGTCTCATGCTTAACCCTAACCATCCCACTAAACCATGATTCACTCTCTACACCTAACCATGGTTCTATGATGATAAGAATTCATTATTCTTATCATTTTTAGAATAATTTATCATAACATTTCTTCTTCTTCTTCCTTGAACTCAAGAAGAAAACCTTGACTTCATCAATGGTGGATTGATGAAATGAGTGAGAAATCCAATTCTAAAGTCTACCCACTTCCTATTTATTCATCCTCTACCTCTTGCCAAGTAGTAGAGTGTGTTTCCTTCACAAGTTTCTTGACTTGGTGAAGTCGGAGCTTGATTTAGCGATGCCTCGACGTAGATCATCTTTGGCATGGACATCGACGACCTAGCTCGCCATTTCTCCGACGAAGCCGACGCTAGAGCCCGGGAATTCATTTGGACAGCGAGGGGACTTCGTTGCGGAGCTATGGAGGTGGAGCACCGGATCTACAAAGGTTGTATATCCGTTCACTTAGATTAGTTGTAATCTAGTTTCATGTTTCGCCTAGTTTTCTAGCCAACGATCCGTAGTCTATGGTTTCTCGGCACCGTAATTTTTAAATTGGCATGGTCGATGCCTTGTGAGACCTCATTAGGGTGTCTAGGAATCTTTCATAAATTTCTTGGCTTTTCTTCTGGGTTTTCCTGCACAGATCTCAAAATAAGTGTTGCGCAATATAGGGATGATGCGATGCCATGAAATGCAGTAAATTTCCTGTATAGTGCCGGTTTTAGGGTCTAACACATGTAATCTGATATTTTACGACTGATTTGCTAATATGTGAAATATGAATGCCGAACGCTTCTAAATGAATGCAAAAGATAGGGAAATTGCCGTGTTAAAAATACAATATTTTCGACTAATCACCCCACTAAGGAGGCAAGGGACGACACTTCAACGGTTGGTCCATTGGTACTGGAGCATGTCTCTGGGAATTTTTAATAGTGCTAAAGTGTTGAGCTCTCTGAGAATTTTGGGAATTCATTGATTCGATCGAATTGTTTAACGTTGTCTAGCTATCTGAAATGTGATACAATAATTGGAATCTACAAATTTGTTTGTTGCGTATAAATCTAACCTTTTGGTCTCGGTTGTAATCGGAAATATTTTTGAATTATCCGACTTATTTTGATAAAGTGTTTTCATGGGTGAGACCTAAATGCAAGCTTTACATTGTTAGGCATGAAATCTTGGATATATGATATCCCGGGTTTGTGTTGTTTAAGGGCAGTTACGATTCCAATTATTGTAGTTTTTCATTTTTCTTTTCTGCGACCGTAAGTGTAATATGTGAAGTATCGCCGGTTTCGTTGCTATACATCGACGACAAATGGGATATGCATATTTACTTACGTTGATGACATGTGATGTTATGTGTTGCTGTGATATGTTATATTGGATCATCGTGATTTGAATAGCCGGTGGTTTTATGTGAGATGAGGTTTTTATTTTCATTCATGTAAAATTCAATATATGTAATATTCTTTTATTGGGGAACTTCCGGGTTGAGGATGATATCACCATTGTATATTATTTACTTTTCCGCATTAAGATAGACCCAAGGAGGAAAGCACAAGCAACCGGGTTCTAGGGTCAGTGGGAGGCCATCTCGAGGAGTCGAGACCGGGTCTCCTAACTCTAGAATTGGTAGGGTTGCTTGCCGCTCTAGTAGAGGTCTAGGGATGTGGGTTTGTCTATTCTTCGCGACTGTGGAATTCGTGTTTTATACATGCTCAAAATAAAACACGGACCTCCTAGTATATCTAATATTTCATATGTTATATTCTGCTGCTACTGATATGTTAGTTGTATATATGCCCTAGAGGCCTTTGTTGTACATATGATGTATATTATAGTGGATGCTTGGATATATATAGAGAGGACTTTCTTGCTCGATATGTATATTATAGTGGATACTTGTATTGGTTTACTGTCTTGCTCTCACAAGTTGATAAAGCCCTTAGGATATGTACTCGACTACTAGGACTATGATGCAGATCATACTAGTGGGGCTAGGGTATTCCAAGAGTACATCCTATAATTATTCCTAGTCAAGGGTGTATCGAGACAGGGCATCGATACACAAGAGTAGACTAGCGTATACTCATCTTGACCCATATGATGGGCGATGGATGATCCCATATCCATCGTTGTTTGACATCAAAGATGGTGTATGGGTGCTCAGTGGAGATTGGGTACACTGAACGAACTCGCCGAGAACTCCTAGATAGTATTATACCTATCGTCAGATAGCAGTTCTCTTGTGACACTGGTACAGGTTAGTCTGTACACCCGAGATCGTCATAGAGACTTGTGTGATTCCCACTGTGCTTTGATTTCCACCTTACCACGTTCAAGAGAACGTGCAAGCTGGTGGCTTTTGGGTACAGTCCCGAATCACATGGAGGCAATGAGCGATAGGAGGGGTTTCGTCTCTCCCGGTATTGGGGGTTGATGTTGCGCTGTGTTCGATTGGCTATAACTGGAAGTCCCTGGTCAGGACTGATATGGAGATCTACTGGTAAGTGTTATCAGTAGTTTCTCGATCCGTTATGAGCCTCACATCGACACGACTTATCGGTTACTAGGGTCTGACGTTTACCACACCTAGACTGGATATCCGACATATGAGACGAAGAGACATGATTGTATGGTAGTGTTACTGATTGGCTCGACAGGAGTTTTGACAGCTTCGCTGGTTTTCTTCTGATCGCTCAATACCCTGGTGGCCATTACGTTTAGCTGACCGCTTGTGGCTTATGGGTGTTTGATACAATCATCACCTACTGCCGGCGTATTGACGAGTCTTAGAGTCCCACTGTCACGACCCGAAAAGTACGGAACATGACCGGCACTTAAACTACGAAACGTCTCGAGGCGTACGTAATCTAAGTAAGCCAAAACCCAGAAATCCAAACCAAGTAAAGAAGTAGAGTGAAGGAAAAACCAAATTTTAAAACAAGAAGTTTTAATAGCATAAGCCGAATTATGCATCTTTTAAAACATCAAGTCTTTTCTGAAAATTTCGGCAGTGTTTCCTTTGTAAATACGGGCCCCAAACGGGATACAACATGAATAGTATACGAAATGATAAAAGGCATCCCCAAGCGGGAGCTAGCTCTTCGTCAATCGACGGTCATAACCACGCAAGCAAGATAATATTCAACGCCGAAGGGCGAGGATCAAAACTTAAAAGAATCTCAAATCAACATGAAAACCATAATAATACAACGCGCGACTCTAAGGTCGAAATAAATACAAGTCTGGTTGATAGAGTTTCTAGATACAACAATGAAAATAAAATATAAGGGTGGTCACGATGCGAGTGAACCCACCTACCAATGCAATCACTCGGAAAAGAAGCCGTGTGCCAGAAAGCCGCAACGAAACCTGTACGGCAAAACCTGCAAGGAACTGTGGCACAACAGGGGTGAGTTGCCAACTCGTGAGTAGAGAACATCACAGAGCAGAAATCGCATGTATGACGAATCCTAGGTCATATCAAGTAATTTCCTCAAATAATATCCTGATCCATCTACATATAAGTGCAATTCTATGTGCTCGTGTCAGTGCCTCAGATAGCAACATATCAGATATATGATGTATGAATGCATTACGAATGGAAACAGAATACATCATGAGTGAGACAACAGTTTTCTTTATTTAATGAGATTCCTGTATGTATATAAATCGAATATCATCAATGAAATCAATAGAGAAATCAGTGTCAAGTATCGACACAAAACATGAATCTCAATATCTCAATATCTCAGGCTCCGGCTATCCGGACTGGCATGTATCATCAAATCTCAATATCTCAGTGTCTCAAATCTCAATATCCCAATACCTCGGGCTCCGTCAGTACGGATCGGCTCATATCATCAATCACACGACCACGAATGGTATCCTCTGGATATCCGCCCCGTCAAACAATAACCGGTAGGCAGTCTTCCCCTGCTGGGCTCATCGTCTACAACTCGAGCTTCTTGCCCCGGGGTACCATACCAGGTTCACTATGTACCTGCAGACGGTTCATCCAACTCCTCGAATCGGGTCTCGAAAACCGTCTCAGGACCGAGAAAACATCATGGTGGACAAGACTCATCATATCAAGGAAAACCGCATCTATCTCTTTAAAACAAATCATCAATTCATAAAACTTTCACATGTGGTTTCCAAATCCAGAAATCTCAAGAAGGATCCAAAATCATAAAAATCGTGATATCAATAAACAGTGAATACCTGCATAAATCTCCATAATACTGCATGACCAATGAATATATGAATGTATCTGATATTATGCAACAAATGCAATAGTTAAACTAGCATATGTATGCCATAACATATTGCAACTATCAACTAGCAAGCTATGTCAATGAAGAGTATTCTCTAAAGTGTACGTGACATGGCAATTACCGATGATGACGTGTGTGAGCCGGCAAGCAGGTGTACGTGGAACATACGCATCATCGGTAATGGTGCTGGTGTTCTAACAGCAGGGTTTCATAATAATTATAGATAACACATGTACAAGCATGCGATGCGATGAAACATCATGAATATACAGAAAGTGATGTAGTAACAGCAACACTGAAGAATATACCTATCCAATATACGAGTCATACAGTTTGGTATCTAAAATACTCACAATTCTCCACTTTTGAAAACAAGTATGACTCGAGCCCAGTCAAAAGGGTAAGGAAATCCACCCAAGTCTGAGACGATCTATACGTATATCTAGTAGTCGGTGATCTCGCCTCAATAGTATCACATACGATACAATATATATATATATATATATATATATATATATAATATCCTCGAGTCAAGAGTGCGGATCTAACATCATAAATATATCTCGTACGGTAAATCTATCGTACGGCATCCCCAAAATCGGGGTACGGGTCAAATATCAATCTATCTCATTACTCATTTGATATCTTTATCATCACATATCGTGAACAGGGGAGGTACTGATCTAAGTCTAGTACAATACTAATATCATCAACATAAATGTATGCGTGTGTGCAAATACACATCGCCCAAACAATCCGCTAATATCACGTCGTATCTTTTAATACGAACCAATCACATCACCGATCTCATGGCACCATGTTCAAACTCATCGACTCATCTCCAAATACCATATACTATCCTCATCATCCATGCATATGAATACGAATATATATATATATATATATATATATATATATATGTCCCCAATATGCACATGGAAGTAAATGCATGCGAGTGCGTGTAAGTGCATGCATACAAATCTTTACTCTAAGGTTTTGTGACTAAGAAATCAACTAAAGTCCTTTCTTCAATTCTCGCCAACACTAAACCCATAAGCTCCTAAACCTTTCCTTGCTAAGTGTTCATATCTCACAATAACATATAAAAGTATATTTATATCTCATCACATCATTTCTTACAACTTTGCGGGGGTGCTATACGCCATCCACCCGACTTCCCCCGTAGATATATATCTACTCACCTTGATCTTCGCTTGCCGATGCCGCTGTCGCCACACTCTTGCTTGTCGTCTTGAAGTCTTCGTGAGGGTACCTACATGTCATAACATATCGTATCGCATTAAAATACGACTCATGACCAAAACGACACACGAATCTCACATAGGTCAAAACCTATGGTCCACTCAAGAAAAAGAACCAAATAACCCTCGACATCGGCGTACAAACGCCGAGTGATCGAGAATAACTCAAATGCACCATTCGTGCTTTCACAATACACTAAATATATATATGAAATAGGATTTAAATCATCAAAACTTCAAATTCGCTTTAAAGCTATTTTTCCGAAAACCTAGTAAGCAAAATTAACCGTTTTAATGAAAAATCTTGATGTTTTAACAATTATAGTGACCATAATACTCATTAAGCATCTTAAATAAGTCATACAAACCATTTCCATAATTTAATCTCATCAATTTTCATTAAACCCAAAATCCTAGTTTTGCAAATTTAACCAATTTTAACAATTTCATAGTAAAAATGCACAAACAACAATTTACCTTGGTTTTGCATGATCTAAAGTATTAAACTATAACTTATAATGTTAATAATTTCATGAATACCCTCATTAGATTTTTATCTCAATTATTTATATATTTTACAAAAAACTAGTTTGCAACAATTAAGCAATTTGGACAAATTAGTTGTAACAATTAGTAACTTAACAATCTAGATTAGATTTTACAAGACTTTATGTGTTAAGCTACATATTAAAACCATGAACAATTTATAAAAAACCCTAGCTTGATCACAACCCTTTTCTTGAATTTTTAAATTAGCAACTAGAACCCTAATTAAACAACGAAATCCATTCAATTTAAGTAATTAGCCTACAATTAACACTAGGGTTAGGATTATACCTCACTAAATATGAGATCAAACATACACCCAAGCCTCCCAAAGTTGCTAACTTTGCTCCAAGATCCATGGTAGATAGGCCAAGGAATAATGGGTAGAGATTGGATTTGGAATTTGAGGTTTTATTTTGGATTTTTGATGGATTTTGTAGAATTTTTTTGTGGTGAAAGAGGGGAGAACAAGGGGAGGGATGCTGCTGATTTGGGGAGAGGGGGGCTCGACCATTGTGTAGGGGAGAGGGGAGAGAGAGTGAGATTGGAATTAACAAGTCAACAAAAGGGTCAAAGCCCATACCTCATTTATCTATTTTCTTTTTCCATTATTTTCTTTTCCTTTACATTTTCTTTGACTTTTTCTTAAGTGGGGAATTGGTGGGGGGTAGCATGGGTTTGACCAGCATAGTGTGTGTGTGCGTGTAGGTGTGTGTGGAATTCCAGTCAAAAACAACCCCTTCAAAACTCATAATTGCATCTTACATCAATTTCTATTTTAAATTTATTTAATCTAGCATTCTAAAACCTCTATAACCATAAGGAAAATTTTTGAAGAATGAATATGTTACAAACTAGATTCTAGCTTGTCATGGTTCATAGAATTTGCACTAACCCATTCCAATTTGTAATTATCACTAATTAAATGTATTAGTGATGGCTTAAAATAATGTTAAAATAATTAATTTCGGAAAAATTTCCAGTAAACTAGAAATGTTACAAGTGGCTCAATAAACACCAAATACTAGCAATTACATAGCTAGAATATGTATATTTAATTTTATATTAAATGATATTTATATCTTGATTTTTACGGAAAACACCCGTTATTTTACCGATTATCCGAAATTTCACCTGAACGATTTTCAAAACGTTACAATCTCCCCCCTTAAAGAAATTCGGTCCGCGAATTTAAATTAAAACCCCCCCAAATACAAAAACATTTCAGTAAAATGATCAAGTCGTCGGGGCTCCGAAATCATAAATACATAAAACACATCATAACGCAATGCATGCGCATGAAAAAGAGTGTATAACTCAAGATCAAAACTCCGTCAAGCATCCCGCAATCATCGGAGTTATGGTGAAGACACCAATGTTAAGATCCAATACGAAAACCAACATGATATACATCATTAAAATATCTGGAAGCAATGCATGCCAAACCTTTTTCAAATCGCTATGCGATGTGTGTAACACTGCACAGTGGCGGACGTCCATTGTGAGAAAATAACTATATATATATATATCTTTTGTTTAACATACACGTTCCACCATTTTGAAAACAATTTAGAAAGGTTTCCCTTGTAAAAAGTTTCGCGTCATCACAGACACGTAGGTAAATACTGAGACCATAGCTCCTCTTTGGAAATCCCTTCGATAACTATCAATAGATGCAAAAATATACTGAGGTACTTTCCTCTGACTAGTCCTGCTCAATACTAAAGCAAATAGAAAGTATCATAAAATATACCGCTCCAAAAGAAATCAATCCCAAATATATATGAATGCCACGTGTGTCTGGTGCGCACGGAAATCTAAATCCATGAATGTGCCATACATGTGCACAGAAACAAAATCTAAGTGCAACGGGTGTGCACGAAACACCTGTCAAAGGAAACGGGTGTGCCTGACAGCAATATCATAAGCATCTGATATGCACGAAGAATCCCGATTTAGTGCATCTGGCGTGCACCAAAATCGCATCAAGCGCCCAAGTATGCGCAAGAATCCAAATCCAGTGCACAAGGTGCATGAAAACAATATCGAATATCACAATCGAAATCGACGGCATACAACACATCTCAATCCAAATCCAAATCAGGTATACCGTGGTATATAACCTCATAACCCTGTGGATCAGCATGCACAAAATCGAATCAAAATACTAAAGCGTATGAAATCTATGCCGAAAGCATAAGTCAAATCACATGCATGAAATCAAAATTAACATCTCGAATGATATCTAATCAAAGTCAAGTGCTACTGTGGTGCACAAAATCTCAATCCAGTGCAGTAACATGCATGAAAACGAACATCAAGTGCAGACGCACACACAACACAAATCTGGTAACACAAATGCTCAAAGACATAAATCAGGTGCAACCAAGGTACGGAGTATAATTCCGGTGCAACCAATGCACAAAATACCTAGCTGGTGCAACAAATGCTCGAAATATGAATCCGGTGCATCCCGTGCATGAAATACAATACAGTGTAACAATCGCACAAAATACAAATATGGTGCATCAAGTGCACAAAATATCAACTCCAGTGCATCTAGTGCACGAAATATCAAATATAGTGCATTCAGTGCATGAAATACCAAATACAGTGCATCCAGTGCACTAAATACAATATGGTGCAACAATGCACAACGTAAAAACCTAGTGCAACAACTGCACAAAATACAAATCGGGTGCAACAAGTGCACGAAAATGCATCAATAACTCAAATGTGTATAAAAAGCAACACTGAGTGTGCCAAGGTGTATAAAATCATAAACGCGTGCAACTGCGTGCACAAAACACGTATCCATGCACTGCAAGCACATGTAAGCTATACCGAGAGCAAAAACCAAATCGAGTGCATACCACATGCACAAAAATCAAATCAGCTGTATGCAATCCATGAAATCATAAACATGTGCAGCCAAGGCACAAAATCGAATCAAGTGCAATAAACCCGCACAAATCATAAATCAACACAACGGTGTATAAAGCATATCTCAAGTGCAATAACTATGCACAAAACGTAAATACTCTGTAGGTGCAGCCATGGTGCACGAAAACAAATATTATGAAACTCAGTCATCAAAACTTAATCATGTGAATAGATCGCCCAAAATACCGAAATCAAGTATGGCGGAATAGTCCCGCTCAAGCACATCCTCTAAGAGTTTCTGGCCAACTGTCGTGGTCACTCATAACATGTCTCATCGACGATGCTGAACTCTGACCTGCTGGGTGTGCGTAATAGGACTGCTCCTGGGTCCAAGTCTACTCGTAAATCATTCCAAAAAGGTCCTGTCGAGGTCTCTCCTAAATCTCGTCTCTGCTGAACTGTCCGGAGGTTATCACCCTTTACTATATCTGTTTCTGGTTCCGGAACGGCTGCATACTCATCGCGACTCCTTCCGGAAGATATATCCATATACAACGTCTCTGCATGCATATCACATCTCTGATGTCGGCGGAGTGGAACGCCATCTCATCAAGATCTCGTACGAACCTCCTACTCCACTTTTTCTAATGTCGACTGTTTCGGACTCGACTCTTCGTGGCTGCTTGGACTGCGCTCCAACGGCTATACTCGTATCTGGAGTCTCCCAAGCAATGCATCCCATCACATGATATCCGAATGAAGTTGAACCTTTCGATCGATTCATCAAAATCCCATAATCCTACAAGAGCTCAACATCTTGAGTATAGTTTAATAGTATCTAGTACATACCACATCACCGGTGGACCAGCTGTAGAAGGGCAAACCCAAGCCTCGCTAATGGCACCGCCGAACTTCCGCAAACTCTAAGGTTCAAAGGCTTTCACATGGTCATTATGTCGAGTTAGGGTTTTCATTCTTCTAGAGGGTCCATAGAAATGTTTGCATGTCTTTTCGAATACTTTAAACTTCGAATATGGGTTTCTGACATTCGATCGCCTCTATCGACACCCAACGTACCTGCGTGAAGTCGTCTCTAGCTGGAATCAATCAATCTGATGACCTCGCATCGGTGTAAGCGAACGAACCACATATCCTAGTCATTCATCCTCGGGTAACTAGCGATCTTCTGTCATTCCTCTATGTACAACTCGTACTGCAATAGCTCTAACATCTGGGGCGATATCTCGTCGTTCGCAGCAACTACTGGCTCATTCTTCTGCACGTTGAACAATGTCTCAATCATTATGAATAGGCGATACATCAATGGTCATTCGAGTAATCTCATAAAAGCGACCCATCAAACGCTCATGGCGCGAAAACACAATAAAACGACGCCTGATTGGTAGAGATTTTGTGCGTATGCGTTTTGAATCAAAGATTAACCGCAATCAATAACGGTGTCGCTTGGTAGCTAGCCGAATGAGTACGGGTCGGTCCATAGGGAGATGGATTCCTTTTCTTTATGTTCTAACGAGTTAATCCGATCAAATCGTTTTTTGTTTTAGATCTAAGAATGAGAATAAGTTGATAAAAAGGTTTGCTAGGGCTAGGGTTAGGTCAGTTCAAAATATGGATTCTTCTCACTGCTTTTAATGTCCTAGTAAGGATTTTAGGTGTTGAGGTAATAGTCAACAAAGGGAATTACCACGACTAGGAAGAAACATAGTTTCTTTCTTTTGGTCCTTGTCCGTTCTTTCTTAACTCTTAGCCCTAACCTCTATGTAAATCAACCACAACCGGTCTTAACTAGGGAATCACTGCTATCTCGTGGGATAGGGTACCGTAGTGAGCGGTGCGTGTTTGATTCAAATAGAGTCCTAATTAAAAATTATGAGGGCAAGAAAAAGAGGGAAAGAGATTTCCTTCTCTCAAACCTTCCATCTCCTAACAAGTGAGGAATTACTCACTCATTAGGGTATTAACAATGGAATTCATTTTTTTATAAATTTTTATATTAGAAAACTAAATTGCAAATATTAAAAGAACAGAAAAAAATACATGAATTAAATTCAGAAAAGGAATGCGAGATAAAAATAAAAATACCTTTCTTTATTGATGCACTCTTGAACGATTACAAAGGAATTAAAATTTTAAAACTAGAAAATAAAAAGAGGCATCTCAAAAGAGGCACCCAAAAGAGGCACACTTTATTTGGCTTTGAGCCCTCCTATTTATAGATAGGAAAAACCCTAGGTTTACATTCTGATCCATATATGAAATTACAAAACAACCCCAAAGAACGAGTCAAAGCACCGACACCCTGTTGGAGATAGTGCCCTCAGAGTCAATTATTGGATCACAGGCACGTGATTGCAATGATTGAGGGAGGACCTATACCGGTAGGACGGTCTTACTCAAGATGATAGTATGCTATCTGGTTTATCTTTATCATCGTGTACTGCTTCAGGTGACCTTACAGGTCACTATTGCACGTTGATAGAGCCCTTAGGATTCTTGCTTGACGGCCAACAGTATGATGGCGATCATATACGTGGGAGCTGGGGTCTATAAGCACATCCTTAAAAGGTCCCTAGTCGTGGGAGTTTCGAGACTGGGCATCGATACTCCATTAGTAGACTAGTGTATACAGTCGAGACCCCGACGAGGGGCGGTGGCTGGTCTCACAAGCCACTGGTGTCAGTTGGTTCACCTAAGATGTATACAGGTGCTCATTGGGTTATGAGTACACCGGACAGGACTCGCCGGGAACATGCTAGTTGGGATTATACCAGACGTCAGATAGCAGTTCCCTGGTGACATGTGTACAGGTTAGTTCATCGACCTGAGATCGTCATTTGACTCGTGTGAGTTCCCATTGTGCTTTGATTACTACCCTACCACGGCTCAAAGGAGTCGTGCAAACAGGTTTTAGTTGGGTACAGTCCCGAGCTACATAGAGGCAGTGAGCAGATCTGCAGGGGTTCGTCTCTCCCGGTATTGGGGGTGAGGTCGCGTTGTGTCTAGGAGAGCCATTACACAAAGCCCTCAGCCGAGGTAGGAGATTTACTGGTAGGTATTCCAGTAGTATCTCAGGGTGTTCTGGACTACACTCCGACACGACTTGTACCGCTTATGGGGGTCTGACTTTTACCAACCCCCTAGGCCCGCTATGCGATACTCATAGACGAACGGACCGGACTGTACGGATATTGTCACTGACAGGCTCAGTAGGATGTCAGGATGAGTTCGCTCATCGACATCCCTTTTGGTCAATACTTGGTAGCCCGTTACGTACGGCTAATACCTATGACGTGCTAGTGGTTAAATCCACAGCCAAAGTATTGACGAGTCTTTTGAGTCCCCCACAGACAGTTTCTCAAGTTTCGGGCGAAACGTTGTAGAGGCCGTATGTTATATGGCAAGGTTCGATCTTATACGTGCGGTATTGCACGGATCATGATCGGACGGATCATACTAGTGGGCTTTGGTTTAAGATGGATCCTAGTATTAGATTTGTTGGATTACTTTAGTCTCATCGCATTCGCATTCAGTCGGAATGCGGGTGCAGGTATGTATATACAGGTGAGGGGTATCCTTGTGATCCGTCACGAGTTTACTTTAGATGTTGCCGGATCTTTTTGTTGTGACAAACATTTGGATTAGTGTTTGTATATGGAAATAATGAGCTAGAAATTCATCATGCATTGCATTAAATGTGACATGGACATTTAGATGACTCATGGTCTCTTTTTTAGCAAATATGACACATTAGTGTTTTGTTTAATGTGTTGAAATGAGATGGAGAGAGAGAGGGGCTGCCATGGGGTGATTATTGGTCATGTATTTTTCATAATATCACTCTCTCACTCTCATAACAACAAAAGAAAAAGAAAAGCTCTTGTTCTTCTTCTTCTTCCTCTAGCTCATTGCTTCCATCAATGCCAACACCTTCAACCTCCATCCAAAGCCATGGATGCAAGAGACAAAGTGATCATAACATTCTCTACAACACCTTGGACGCGTCGGCTAGCACACTTCGCGCCCGATTTGCTTCGGATGAAGCGGGAGCCCGTAAAAAGAACCGATGATGTGGTGCCCTTTCCGACGAGGAGATGAAGACCGGAGTTGCCGCGGGGAGATCGGGATGGTGGACAAAGACCGAAGGACACGGATCGCTCGGTATAGCATTCTATCCCTTCTCTTGATAGCTAGGTGTAGGTTAATGGTTACGATCCGGGTTTTATAGGATGCGGTAGTGCTGGTTTAAAATTCAAGAAAAAATTTCTTTTCCGCATTTTGGCCTCGGATAAACGGCCGGGGCGCTACCGTAGTCCTACATGGTATCAGAGCCACGCCATTAACCTTTACTAGCTTGCTCTTGCGTGTTTAGAACTTCGATCGAACGGATTTTCCGAAAACCCGATTTCTAAAGTGCAGTTTCTGTCGAATTTTTGCAGTGCTCAAAAAATTATTTGGTACATATCAAAAAATCGTGCAGGGGTTTTTATGCATTCTGTGAAAATTTGGTGCGCTAACATTACTGTTCCGCCGCGGAACCGCGGCCAAACCCATGCTTTGGCCGCGGTTCCGCCGCACTTTAGACTCCTCTCTGCACCAAATTTCTACAGTGCCTCTCTGACATGGAAATAGGGTTTTTGGTATATTCCTTTTGGGCCCAGATTTATTTTGAGTGCTACAGTTGTGCTTGGGGCCCACTTCGGAAAATTCAGTCGATCGAAAACTTTAAACATGTTAGTTCACAGTATTTACATTATATCTGCAACCGTGAATGTCACTCGATCGGTAAATCCAGTCTATCTGCTATAGCCCTTTTAGACGGATTTGCGAACGTGACATTCACGTTGATGTTCTGTGTTGTGCTGTGATGTTGCGGATTTGTCGTGGTGGATAGCCTGGATGCAATGGTAATACAGTTTGGTTGTATATGTACATTTGATATTGTGGGGCGAGCGTCCGACATGTGGACTGCCGTTACTGTCTGTTTGTATATTATTCTTTTGGGGCACGACCGGGCTAAGGTTGATGTACCCGTTGTATGTATATTTTACTTTCTGTACAAGGATTGCCCCGAGGAGGGGTGCACGGATAGACGGATTCTAGAAGGCAACAGGCCTGCATCTCATGGCATTGAGACAGAGGGGGCTTCACTCTAGAATTGGCGGGCTATTCGCCGCACTCGTAGGGGGTACAGGTTGACCCAAGGACGGGTGCCCAAGTTACCGGATTCCGTGAAGTGCTGGGTGGTCCATTCACATTGCTGAAGGGGACTGCCTCGCTTCAGGTTTTGGCGGGTAACTTGCCGCGCCCGTAGGGGTCTAGGATTTCATTGCACAGGCTATCCACATGACCAGGGGAACGTCGGGTTTCAGCAGCGGCTCTATGAAACCCGGGGCTTCCAGATATCTGTATTGTTCTGTGATGCTTATTGCATTTCTGTATTGTTGCATTTTATCACGCCTTGAGCGAATATTATATATTGATATATATACTAGTAGATGTTGTATATGTTTTGCATCCGCGCTAGTCCAGTCCCCGCTCTGTCGTTAGTTAAGTAACCTAACGGTTGATGACGAGACCCAGTAGCGAATGCGGATGGAATATACGTACATCGTATTTTCGTTCTTTATTGGTGTGATCATTTCATGGGACTGCATTGATTCGGATCAATGCAAGCTAAACAAACCTATTCTGATGTTGTTGGAACATTTTTTCAAAAAGCTGTTATTGCAAGGACGTTCTCTTTTGTTTTGCACAGTGGTATTCGGTTATGAATATCCATCACCTCAGTCGACGAGGCAAGGGCCGAGATCCCTTCACCGGGAGTGACCCCTTGAACAGAAGTTTGCGTCAGGGTAATAACTTCACTATAGCCGATTACTTTTTGCTTTGCATCGTGGTATTCAGTTGGAATATCCTGCACCTCATTCTACGGGGAAAGAGTCGAGATCCCAATACCGGGAGTGACCTCTTTAGCAATGGTTTTCGTCACTATATTTTTATAAAAAAACTATGTTGTTCCTTCAACGATATCAAGTTCATTACGTTAAAGGTTTTTCGCCAAAAACCAGCCGTAGCCCTCCGTCATTTCCTACATGTATTATTTAGTATTCGTTCTGCGTTTGTTGACCTAGTCAAGACGTAGTGTTCGGTAGCTAAGTGGTATTTGTTTGTTGCATAAGTGGGATTGGTTAGGATAGTCGTGCGGCCTTGTTGACCTAGTCAAGGGCACGTACGGGTGGATTTAATGCAATCCAAAATAATGACGGGTTGAACTTGACTGGCGGTTTATGGTTTGTTGACCTAGTCAAGGTCATAAACCGTTTGGGGTACAAATCACATCGGGAGTTTCTAAAGAAACTGAAACTTGCCAGGCATGCGCATACATTCTGGAGTGTGATAACGTGAGTGGATTACGTCACGTTATCATGCGATGATAGTTGGATCCCGATTCCCACTGATGAGTTGGTTTACTCCTCGGGTGATCCCGACTAATTCTTCTTTCAGGTTTGGAGGAGAATTTGACGTTACAGTGGGAGGTTTCCTGATTAGATAAAGTGATAACCATTCTGATCTAGGTTAGAGTGCACGCTGAGTGTTTCTTTTCTCTCTCTCTTTGGCAGCGACCATGACCCGACCCTTGACTATGACTCAGTGACCAAAATTAACCGAACCTTCTTATAAGACTGGCTTTTGGATTGTCAGAGTTGCAAACCTCATTACCACTCCTACTTTTACCATTTTCTCTAGGACACCCCGTATTACTAGGAACGTCTACTTCCATTGGATAAAACCATCGTATGGTTATATACGAACTCGAAGGAATTTATTCGAGGATGGTTTCCGGTTCTGGAGAAAACGAATAGGACTATTCAGTTGTCTTTTCCTTTTACCTTCTCTCAGGTTGCGAGTACTCCTTGGTTTAGGAGATAGTACACCTATTACGCAAATTGGATAGTCTTCTTCCAAACCTTAGGCTGGTGCCGAACGGTGGGGAATGAAGAAAACCAATTAGCATAACAATGGTGTACAGAAGGTATTAAGTATAGACATATCAAGGGATTAGTAAGATGGCAAAGTAAAATGCGACTGCTATTCACGACAAAACCAAGTATTTCATTACCACTCCCACTTCACCTTTGTATTTCTCCAGGACACTCCGTATCACTACGAAGATCCACAGTTATTTGGATACTCTATCGTATGGTTATATACGAACTCGAAAGGAACTTGTTCCAGTTCGGGGATGGATTCTGGTTAAGGAGAAATATGAATAAGGTTTATTCGGTTGTCTTTTATCTTCACCTTCTCTCGCATTGCGAGTGCTCCTAGGATTAGGACTGTACACCCATTATGCTTATTGGATAGTCTTCTTCCAAACCATAGGCTGGTGACGAACGGTAGGGAAGGAAGAAAACCATTTAGCCTAAGAGGGTGTACAGAAGGTAATGACTAAAGACATATAAAGGGATTTGGAGAGATGACAAAGAAATATACGGCTACAGTTATGAATATGGATAATGGAAGAGGCATTACTAGGAATACCGGGATACCCCATCGAAACATTTCAATGTTTCAGTTTCACTGTGTACTGTTAAAAGAAAACTGATTTCCCAATTAGTCCTTACTCCAGGGTATGTATTTACTAGGTATAATTCTCACATTTGTATGGTTTTACAGATTATGAGTGGGAGTAAGTTATTGGGAATTAGGTGATCATCCTCACTATATCGGAATTCGTTGTAATTGGTGATATTTGAGGAAATCGCCTGGGTTGTTTGCCGGACGGCAAATATTTGGTTTTGAATATCCGTTGTTATGCACCAATTTCAAATTGATATATCTGTACGTCTATTTTTTATAGAGTGAGATATACCTTTTTGAAATTATGTCTATGACATTTACCTATATCAGTGGATGGTTAGGTAAGGAGCATTAAACATCGGTGTAATTCTTCATAACCATAGTACAATTTTCAACCTACGACATACAGGGAATGAGTTATTAGACTCAAGGGACTTATACAGAGTATTGTATATTGTCCAGTTTCCATGAGGACAGAGGGTTTGGTACTTGTACTGTATTCTGTTTACTTATGCCTTCTCTAATTCTTAGACATGTGTTTCGTAGAAACACAGGGTCCAAATTTTGAGAAGTTATAGGTATAAGAGTAAAGTACAGAACCAGGTGTTGTAAGTATCGGGATTCTTCAAGCTGATCGAAGATGTAGATACTTGTGTGTGGTATTCAGTTGATAGTAATGATTAAGAGAACTTTCTTCTCTTTCAGGTCACTCATAATTGGAAGCATTCCTAAGTTAAGTAACGCTGATCGGCCTCCTTCCATTTAGTTGACATGCACAGGAGACAGCTGCATGATTTGAATCTGGTTCAATTAAATCAGTGCCTCTGTTTCTGTATTGGATATAGAACAGTTCATATCTTAACGATGTTAAGGTACGGGGAGTCGTCCGGCTTATGATTAAAACCAGACTCCAGATAACTCAAGGCACGTTTCTGTAATGGCTGTTTGTGGGTTGACCCAAGCTATGACGAGGGTTGACTTTCTACCATCAGGAAGATCAATAGTGATATTGTTCTTGACTCGCCACAGTTTTAATAAAAATGGATTTTTTCAGAAAACAGAAGTGGGAGTATGGTAGAACTGGAAGTGATTCCAGAACCGCAAACGATTACTGAAGATTTGATAAGAACCTAAAGATTCGATCTGGTTTGACATTCCATTGGCCACTCCGCAGATATGGTGGGTAACCTCAGGCGCTCGAGAGGTACTTCGGTATGCTCAAGGACGGTGACAGGGAGATTCTTGTTTACCCAGACTTGCCATTGCTGTTGTTCCAGACTGTGAGACCCGGCAGGAGGATGAGTATAGCGTCGTTCTAAATTAGCTTTAGAAGTGCACGTGTATATGACTCTGCCAGAGGGTTGTCATAGTCAGTGGGAGCAGCGGAAGCATTGGTAGAAAAGTGGCTTATGTCTATTTATAGACTAAAGCAGATACAGCGGAGAAAGATCATCTATTTCTGATGTGACAGTCATAGGTTTGACTTCATCAGAATAGGTGATGGATCTGTTAAGAAGGTAGTAGGGTAGATGTCCTGGTATTTGGATGACATGCACAGAGTAGGAAGTGAAATTCCTATACTACGATCGATTATAGTTTGGTTGTCACACAGTGGTTTCTCCACATAGGACTTGGATACTATATCAGACATTTTGGTTACTAGATCTATGGTTTTAGATCTGGATTTGGGTAGTTTCCCAATCTGGGTACTTTGACTGCAGTCTAAAGGTGTTTTAGAATGGACGACTCCTGGCATGGTAGTGTACCTGCAGGTGATGGAGTCACCCTCTCTAAAGGTGTCCTACAGACTAAAGGGGCGAGGGATGTCCATGATTGGCAGATCACTTGCTTAGGCAATTGAGTCAATCATGAGATGTCAAGTACCACACCAGACGTTGTTTTTGCAGGAGATGCAGTAGGTTGATATTAATCCAATCCTGGAGAAACGATCGGAAGCAGTTTTAGAACATAAGTTCATGTTCTAGGGATATGATAACGACATCCTCCTTCGGGAGACAGTTATCATTCCAGGCTTCCAAGGTGACCTGGATGGCAGAGTGGCTGTCAGAGTTATAGTTTTCCCTCTGACGAGGGGCAGTATTTTGGACAGGTGGTCCAGGCGGATACTGAGGGAAGCATGGCGCAGGACACTGATTAAGTTCAGTCGGCGATACAGTCTGAGAAGTTTGGATTTGGAGTTCATTTATGAACTAGGTCCCATCAGATATCCAGACATATTCTAAGACAGGTATTGCTCATTTCGGGAGATGGGTTTCTCCGCGAACTTAAGATAAAGAGAGATATAGAAAGATACATTACAGTTGATCCACTCACTGAGGCTATTCCTCGAACGCAATAGTTTCGCAAACGAGCTTTGTGAGACTGACTAGTAGAGTAGTTGGGTGTTCGGTATCACATGGGCTGTGAGTATGCGACATCACAATAATTAGCCTTGAGTGCAAGTGGGAGATTGTTGGAGATAGTGCCCTCAGAGTCAATTATTGGATCACAGGCACGTGATTGCAATGATTGAGGGAGGACCTATACCGGTAGGACAGTCTTACTCAAGATGATAGTATGCTATCTGGTTTATCTTTATCATCGTGTACTGCTTCAGGTGACCTTACAGGTCACTATTGCACGTTGATAGAGCCCTTAGGATTCTTGCTTGACGGCCAGCAGTATGATGGCGATCATATACATGGGAGTTGGGGTCTCTAAGCACATCCTTAAAAGGTCCCTAGTCGTGGGAGTTTCGAGACTGGGCATCGATACTCCATTAGTAGACTAGTGTATACAGTCGAAACCCCGACGAGGGGCGGTGGCCAGTCTCACAAGCCACTGGTGTCAGTTGGTTCACCTAAGATGTATACAGGTGCTCATTGGGTTATGAGTACACCGGACAGGACTCGCCGGGAACATGCTAGTTGGGATTATACCAGATGTCAGATAGCAGTTCCCTGGTGACATGTGTACAGGTTAGTTCATCGACCTGAGATCGTCATTTGTCTCGTGTGAGTTCCCATTGTGCTTTGATTACTACCCTACCACGGATAAAAGGAGTCGTGCAAACAGGTTTTAATTGGGTACAGTCCCGAGCCACATGGAGGCAGTGAGCAGATTTGAAGGGGTTCGTCTCTCCCGGTATTGGGGGTGAGGTCGCGCTGTGTCTAGGAGAGCCATTACACAAAGCCCTCGGCCGAGGCAGGAGATTTACTGGTAGGTATTCTAGTAGTATCTCAGGGTGTTCTGGGCTACACTCCGACACGACTTGTACCTCTTATGAGGGTCTGACTTTTACCAACCTCCTAGGCCCGCCATGCGATACTCATAGACGAACAGACCGGATTGTACGGATATTGTCACTGACAGGCTCAGTAGGGTGTCAGGATGAGTTCGCTCATCGACGTCCCTTTTGGTCAATACTTGGTAGTCCGTTACGTACTGCTAATACCTATGACGTGCTAGTGGTTAAATCTACAGCCAAAGTATTGATGAGTCTTTTGAGTCCCCCACAGACAGTTTCTCAAGTTTCGGGCGAAACGTTGTAGAGGCCGTATGTTATATGGCAAGGTTCGATCTTATACGTGCGGTATTGCACGGATCATGATCGACGGATCATACTAGTGGGCTTTGGTTTAAGCCGGATCCTAGTATTAGATTTGTTGGATTACTTTAGTCTCATCGCATTCGCATTCAGTCAGAATGCGGGTGCAGGTATGTATATACAGGTGAGGGGTATCCTTGTGATCCGTCACGAGTTTACTTTAGATGTTGCCGGATCTTTTTGTTGTGACAAACATTTGGATTAGTGTTTGTTTATGGAAATAATGAGCTAGAAATTCATCATGCATTGCATTAAATGTGACATGGACATTTAGATGACTCATGGTCTCTTTTTTAGCAAATATGTCACATTAGTGTTTTGTTTAATGTGTTGAAATGAGATGGAGAGAGAGAGGGGCTGCTATGGGGTGATTATTGGTCTTGTATTTTTCATAATCTCACTCTCTCACTCTCATAACAACAGAAGAAAAGAAAAGAAAAAGAAAAGCTCTTCTTCTTCTTCTTCCTCTAGCTCATTGCTTCCATAATGGCAACACCTTCAACCTCCATCCAAAGCCATGGATGCAAGAGACAAAGTGATCACAACATTCTCTACAACAACTTGGACGCGTCGGCTAGCACACTTCGCGCCCGAGTTGCTTTGGATGAAGCGGGAGCCCGTAAAAAGAACCGATGATGTGGTGCCCTTTCCGACGAGGAGATGAAGACCGGAGTTGCAGCGGGGCGATCGGGATGGTGGCCAAAGACCGAAGGACACAGATCGCTCGATATAGCATTTTATCCCTTCTCTTGATAGATAGGTGTAGGTTAATGGTTACGATCCGGGTTTTATAGGATGCGGTAGTGCCGGTTTAAAAGTCAAGAAAAAAATTTCGTTTCCACATTTTGGCTTCGGATAGACGGCCGGGGCGCTACCGTAGTCCTACACACCCCACCGATACGTGCGTTGCACGGCCGTGGAACCGCGGCAAAATAGCTTGTTTGGCAGCGGATCCGCGGCCATTTGGTGGGCTTATGGGACCAATTCTTTAGGGTTTCTTCAAGTTGCTTTTATCTTCTATTTTCTTCATTTTGTTTCTCAGAATCTATTCTATTTTCTTCCAGATTTCCAACAGTGCAGAATTATGTGGACTTTTACCGTAAGCTTCGCGTTGAAGTCTTGCATCTTGTGCTGCCTTTGTACTTTGTGCATTCGAACTGTTTACTGATCTTCATTTGTTCCTTGAATTGTTAGGCGGCATCATACGGATTTATCTATTGTTGGTCGTAGTCTCACATTTGTAGCGTCTTTTCATGAATTTCACCATAATGATCTGAGAACCTGTAACCTGCAACTTCTTAGCAGACATTGATCAAAAGCACCTATTTATTTGTAATATGAATGAGAATGGGTGATATAATAATGCAAAATTCTGATATGAACAAATACCCCCAAACTTATCTTTTGCTCGTCCCGAGCAAAGCCAATTTTATTCTCAACAAATTCCTAACCTCACTTTCGCAGGGAATCGTGATTGCGCTGAGCTCGTGCAACATGCCGTTAAACCTCTAGGTGTCCCTAATAGGAGAAGTGTTGTCTCCTGAGGGTTTTCAGCCGATACTACCCACAAAATACGATCAATTTTGCCTGTTGACTTTAATTCTTCAATTCAGTATTCTAGTAAGAAATTCTATTATCTTGAACTTAGAAATCATCAACCCATATTTTTCACACCCACTTATCATTTAACTTAAGATCGTATTTATTATGCAAATTTATTAAGCTTTCAGCATTATTTGAATTTTCCTTCTAAGTTTCCATCTGAACTTAGGAATTTTTAGCATCTCTACTGAAGGTATAAGCCCTATTTTTCATTCCTATCTCTCATCCAAACTCCAATCATATACCCTACGTCTGTGTAATATTTATCCCTACACTTGGAAATTCAATTCAAACTATCATACTCTTGTCCATATCCAAAGTACTTTTAGTTGGTGAATTTTAGATGAAATTTGCTCACACACCTTTCATGCGACCGTCAATACTTCTTGAGGTACTAACGACCGATTACAAAATGTATTCGCGCATTAAGTCGTAATTCCTCGTCTTGTAATACCTAAGGCTTTAGCAGTGACTCCCAAACCAGTTGGTCTAAGGCACTAGTTGATAAAGCACCCTCGCTATATATATTTTTTTTATTTATGCAGCCTCAAGTAATTACAAAACGAGTGTTCATTTTTTTTTATCTCTTTATTCACACTTGTACTTTTTATTTTATTTTCCTTCATACTAAGAATTTTAGAAAAGAGCATTTCAAGGTATCCTCTACTATTCCATGTTTCAAGGTGCGTGTTTGTGCAAGTTGTAGGGTATATATTTTCAGAATTTAGACATAAGGTTCAGAATTATTTTTCAAACTTACATTTCATATAAAAATTCAATATTCTTCCCTTATTTTGACTTAACCCTAGAACTGAACTTAAAATTTGCTTATTTCTAAATAATCTACAAGGGCATATATTTTCTAAGGTTAAACTTTAAGAAAAGGTTATTTTTAGGGTTTTTAATTTACTAAGTTTAGGATCTAGTTTTTCCCTACTATTCAACCGTCATGTTGAACTTAAGTCAAATATGGTCAAAATTGAACTTTTCAATTTTTATAATTTTTAATTTTTTTTTAATTTTTTATGGGTTTTAAAATAAGTATGCAAATGAAAAAATATACATATGAATGAGAAGGAAGAAAGCTTACCGAGCACACCCCCAAACTTAAACTTGACAGTGCTCTCACTGTCAGGCTACACCAAGAGGGTCAAAATTGTCGGCACTCCCCTATTTGTTTTTTGTTTTTTTATTTTATTATTAATAGAAAAAGAAAACAAAATATATATACACAGAAAGGTTCCCCCCAAACTTAAGTGAAACAGTGTTTCCACCGTTGAAGCATTAAGGTTCAGAGTTAGGGAGGAGAAAAACACAGCATCATGTTATACAAGGCCTTACACATGCCAAAGGTTAGCACCAACCATTCAAAAAGTTTATCGTTATAATGGTGTGGTTGGTGAAAGAATGGAGTGTAGAGAAAAGAAATGAGAAACACTCGAGACCGTGTGGAGATAGAAGCAGTATACGGTTTCGGTGGAAGAGAAGAATGGCGGACGGGAAAAAGAAACAGTGGTGGTTCGACTTCTTCAGGTGGAGGTTGGTTAATCACAAAATCTGTGTCATTTAGGAATGCGAGTTCGTCGGCGAAAATATCTTCGAAACTTTCATCGATGGTCCGATTGAACATTTCAATGTCAATAAGTGTCGCGCCAGAATTCAACACACTTGATTTTTTAAAAATTACGGAGCTAGGAGACTCGTAAGGCTCATCTACCTGATTCTCAAAAAATTCTAAATCAAGTTGTTTTTCTAGAATTATCGAACTCAAAATATCGGATTGTGATTCATTAATACTTGCTATCATTAAAGGAAGATTAGAAGAACCAGAGAAAGTGGGAGAAAGCAGTGGAATATGAACTTGAGGGTGGAAATGGAGTGTATAAATTAGCACAATTTGTAATGACCAATATGTAAAAAGCGATTGTGCTAATCTATCAACCCACTGAGAAATGAGGTCAAATCCCTCAAGATTCGTAAGAAAACATGGGTACGTCGAACTTGGTAAACCAGACATTGAAAATGAAAGTGATACGGTTTCTTGCGCGGTCGGAACGATGGAAAGGATGAAGGGGAGCGATTTAGGAAGTGTAACAGTTAAAGGTTCACGGGGGTGTACACAGTCAGTGGAAGGGACAGGATGAATTGGAAAATCCGACGCATCAAACAAAACTGGTTCATCCTCAATACTAACCTCATAATTCCCCTCAGAAGTTATCTCATCCATGCAATTATCATCAAAATCCAGACGCATATGGAGTTCGGGAAAAACAGTTAATAATTTGGGATGATGAATTGGAGAGAGAAAGTCATCCAAATCTGTGGGTTCATCATCCAAAATATTCCCAGCGTTAATATCCTCGATCAAGTGAAAATTAAATTTCTCAGACACCTCATCAAAAGGATGGATATCAATCAATTCAGGTTCTAGAGTGGAGGTGTAGAGGTCAAAAGGATTGGTGATGGTTTCACTCGAAAGGGACCCTTCAAAATCAGGTAAATCAAACACAACAAAATCGCACAACTCATTAAACGTTCTATTTTCAAATGGTGAATCATTTGGGACACTTGATAGACATTCAAAACCGAAGTTGTGGGATTCAATTGGGGATGGGTAGGTTTTATTTGGAAGGGTGCATAGCTCACTCTCTCCACTCAAATTCTTAATCCGTCCAACAGTCTCATCATACATTGGAAAATTTGGAGCTAGTTGGAAACTAGCTACCGGGTCACTAGATTGTATAAGGGCAGCCATGGACGCATTCAAATCCCTCATCTGTTGGTATATCGCTACCATAACGTCTTCCAGCGACTGTTCCAGACTAGACATGGGTTGTGACAGGGTTTCAATAAAAGATTCAAAGTTGTTTGGATACGTGAAACTCCCAAATGGCTGTGTAGAAACAATGTCTAGGGAAGGTGCAAAAGTCGGGTAGGACTGGTAGGAATTGAATGGTTGGACAGGAGTAGGATCAATATTTGGATAAGAAGGTGAATGAAATTGTTGATCAAAAGAATTCGCAGTGGTGAAAGGAGTGAAAGATCATTTACGAGATTGTTCAATATGTTCAACAATAGACATGGGTTTCAGGGTTACAACAGGACTCAAAAAAGTAGTATCAACGTAAGAAGGTGGTGAAGGTTGAAATGGTTGATATAAGGTGGATTGCGGAGTCCAACTGTTTGTCCTAGACGCGCCTATTTGATCTTTCAAAGAAATTTTGGGCATGGAGGGGTCGTCCGAAATTCGACCGAAACAATTAGCGTAAGAAGTAATGTCTGGTTGAAGGTACCAAAGTTCGGCAAGAGTTTTGCGAGGTGGGGTACCCATGATGTGATGAGAGAAAGGAAAAGAATGTGAATTATTTTTTTTTTGTTTTTTTTTAAAATTTAAATTTTTTTTTTAAATTTTTTTAAAAAATTGTTTGATTTTGGAGTTTTGAATTTTTTGAAAGTGTTTTTTTTAAGAAAGAGTTTTGCAAAAATTTATACGGAACTACGACACAATTTCAAACAACCACAGTTTAAAAATGCACAATCAAACCTAGAGCTAGGGTCTCCTAAGTTAACTAGACTTCTCCTAACTGTTCCAAAGCGACAAGTTGTGAGATATCCCTCAAATCGCCTCTTCACCGCCAATTGTGGCCAGGTAAGCACAAATGAAGAAAGGAGGGTTCCTCTCACGGATCACCATGAGATGGGCCTTTTAAAGTTACCTTTCTCACTTGTCTAGCCTAGACACTACAAAGTCAGGTTTAGATAAACGATTGAATGTCCACAACCTTCCTCTGTCCTAATGCCTCTGTCCTAATGAGCATGGCAGTCCTTAGTTGGCTGAGTCTAGATATTTTTTAATTAACTCAAAAGTGATGCATATGCTTTTAGTGATTTTTGGGGTCTTAGGAAGGGTAATGAAATCCCCACCCAATCTGGATCGGTGTTATAGCCCCTTAAAAGTTCGTTTTAAATATGCAAAGCAATTAACACACAAAATCTAAAACACTTGCAAATTTTTTTTTTATTTGGTAGCGCAAAGAATCCTGCACAAAAACAATTGATTGGATAGGAGGAAGAAATTTGCGCAAAGAACCCTGCAGGAAAAATTTTCAGGGGAGTTCAGGGGGTTACAGAGAAGACAAAAATACTTACAGAGAATTTTTTTGGGCGCTGACGTCACCCTTTGACCGTGGTTCCGCGGTCAAACTGTCAATTCTGCCGCGGTTCCGCGGCAATTTAGTTGGTTTAGATCTCCAAAAATTTTCTCTGTGTTGTTTGGATTCTCCCCTATTTGTTCAGATCCTCTGTTTCTTGATTTGTTCACTGGGCTTGCTCCAGATCTGTAACAGAGTTTACTCCAAGCCTACACACTTGCATAAAAATCTTTCAAAAAGAACAAGATGATTTTTATTTTAAAATTTTTCAATTTTTATAATTTTTATAAATTTTTTTAATTTTTTTTGTTAACTCGAAATTACACAAAGAAAGAGACTACCATCTCCCCGGCAATGACACCATTTGATTGGTAGAGATTTTGTGCGTATGCGTTTTGAATCAAAGATTAACCGCAATCAATAACGGTGTCGCTTGGTAGCTAGCCGAATGAGTACGGGTCGGTCCATATGGATATGTATTCCTTTTCTTTATGTTCTAACGAGTTAATCCGATCAAATCGGATTTTGTTTTAGATCTAAGAATGAGAATAAGTTGATAAAAAGGCTTGCTAGGGCTAGGGTTAGGTCAGTTCAAAATATGGATTCTTCTCACTGCTTTTAATGCCCTAGTTAGGATTTTAGGTGTTAGGGTAATAGTCAACAAAGGGGATTAGCATGATTATGAAGAAACTTAGTTTCTTCCTTTTGGTCCTTGTCCGTTCTTTCTTAACTCTTAGCCCTAACCTCTATGTAAATCAACCACAATCGGTCTTAACTAGGGAATCACCGCTATCTCGTGGGATAGGGTGCCGTAGTGAGCGGTGTGTGATTGATTCAAATAGAGTCCTAATTAAAAATTATAGGGGCAAGAAAAGGAGGGAGGGAGATTTCCTTCTCTCAAACCTTCCCTCTCCTAACCCTAACAAGTGAGGAATTACTCACTCATTAGGGTATTAACAATGGAATTCATTTTTTAATAAATTTGTATATTAGAAAACTAAATTGCAAATATTAAAAGAACAGAAAAAATGCAAGAATTAAATTCATAAAAGGAATGCCAGATAAAAATAAAAATACCTTTCTTTATTGATGCACTCTTGAACGATTACAAAGGAATTAAAATTTTAAAACTAGAAAATAAAAAGAGGCATCTCAAAAGAGGCACGCAAAAGAGGCACACTTTATTTGGCTTTGAGCCCTCCTATTTATAGATAGGAAAAAACCTAGGTTTACATTCTGATCCATACATGAAATTACAAAACAACCCCAAAGACCGAGTCAAAGCACCGAAACCCCACCGACACGTGCATTACACGGCCGCGGAACCGCGGCAGAATAGCCTGTTTGGCTACGGATCCGCGGCCATTTGGTAGGCTTATGGGCCCAATTCTTTAGGGTTTCTTCAAGTTGCTTTTATCTTCTGTTTTCTTCACTTTGTTCCTCAGAATCTCTTCTATTTTCTTCCAGATTTCCAACAGTGCAGAATTATGTGGACTTTTACCGTAAGCTTCGTGTTGAAGTCTTGCATCTTGTGCTGCCTTTGTACTTTGTGCATTTGAACTGTTTACTGATCTTCATTTGTTTCTTGAACTGTTAGGCGGCATCATACGGATTCATTTATTGTTGGTCGTAGTCTCACATTTGTAGCGTCTTTTCATGAATTTCACTGTAATGATCTGAGAACTTGTAACCTGCAACTATTTAGCAGACATGGATCAAAAGCACTTATTTATTTGTAATATGAATGAGAATGGGGTGATATAATAATGCAAAATTCTGATATGAACAACGCCTCTATGCAATCGTATATCCCTGGAATCACGCCCTAGTCAGTCCTTGTCCGTGACGAGCTCGTGCTGACCGCAACTCTAGCCGTAGCTTTCCACGCCCGTACAACCGTGGTAACAAAACCATAAGCTGGTACTGAAGGGGATAGATCTTATGAATGAATATAATACTGTGCAAGGAAATGTACATCCTAAGGCTTCTTAAGCGGAGTAGCGTATCGTAAGTATGCCGCGGAACATACACACGGTACGTCACTCTACTAAAGTTACCTACTTCATCAACCAAGGGTCATCCTACACTCAGGAGGTAAAACCTAACGCTCTGATACAAACTTTGTCACGATCCGAAAAGTACGGAACATGACCGACACTTAAACTACGAAACATCTCGAGGCGTATGTAATCTAAGTAAGACAAAACCCAAAAATCCAAACCAAGTAAAGTAGTAGAGTGAAGGTAAACCAATTTTTAAAGCAAGAAGTTTTAATAGCATAAGCCGAATTATGCGTCTTTTAAAACATCAAGTCTTTTCTGAAAATTTCGGCATAGTTTCCTTTGTAAATACTGGCCCCAAACGAGGTACAACATAAATAGTATATGAAATGATAAAAGGCATCCCCAAGCAGGAGCTAGCTCTTCGTCAATCGACGGTAACAACCACGCAAGCAAGATAATATGCAACGCCGAAATGAGGGGATCAAAACTCAAAATAAACTCAAATGAACATGAAAACCATAATAATACAACGTGCGACTCTAAGGTCGAAATAAATACAAGTCTGGTTGATGGAGTTTCTAGATACAACAATGAAAATAAAATACAAGGGTGGTCACGATGCGAGTGAACCCACCTACCGAAGCAATCACTAGGAATGGAAGCAGTGTTCCAGAAAGCCGCAACGAAACCTGTACGGCAAAACCTGCAAGGAACTGTGGCACAACGGGGGTGGGTTTCCAACTCGTGAGTAGAAAACATCACAGAGCAGAAATCACATGTATGACGTATCCTAGGTCATATCAAGTAATATTCTCAAATAATATCCTGATCCATCTACATATAAGTGGAATACTACGTGCTCGTGTCAGTGCCTCAGATAGCAACATATCAGATATATGATGTAAGAATGCATTACGAAAGGAAACATAATACATCATGAGTGAGACAACAGTTTTCCTTATTTAATGAGATTCCTGTATGTATATAAATCAAATATCATCAATGAAAACAACAGAGAAATCAGTGTCAAGCATCGACATAAAACATGAATCTCAATATCTCAATATCTCAGGCTCCGGCTATCCGGACTGGCCTGTATCATCAAATCTCAATATCTCAGTGTCTCAAATATCAATATCTCAATATCCCAATACCTCGGGCTCCGTCAGTCCGGATCGGCTCATATCATCAATCACACGACCACGAACGGTATCCTCCGGATATCCGCCGCACCAAACAATCACCGGTAGGCAGTCTTCCCCTGCCGGGCTCATCGTCTTCAACTCGAGCTTCTTGCCCCGGGGTATCATACCGGGTCCACCATGTACCCGCAGACGGTTCATCCAACTCCTCAAATCGGGTCTCGAAAACCATCTCAGGACCGAGAAAACATCATGGTGGAAAAGACTCATCATATCAAGGAAAACCGCATCTATCTCTTTAAAACAAAACATCAGTTCATAAAACTTTCACATGCGGTTTCCAAATCCAGAAATCTCAAGAAGGATCCGAAATCATAAAAATCATGATATCAATAAACAGTGAATACCGGCGTAAATCTCCATAATACTGCATGAGCAATGAATATATGAATGTATCTGATATCATGCAACAAATGCAATAGTTAAACTAATATATGTAAGCCATAACATATTGCAACTATCAACTAGCAAGCTATGCCAATGAATAGTATTCTCTAAAGTGTACGCGACATGGAAATTACCGATGATGATGTGTGTGAGCCGGCAAGCTGGTGTACGTGGAACATATGCATCATCGGTAATAGTGTTGGTGTCCTGACAGCAGGGTTTCATAATAATTACAGATAACACATGTACAATCATGCAATGCGATGAAACATCATGAATATACAGAAAGTGATGTAGTAACAGCAACACTGAAGAATATACCTATCCAATATACGAGTCATACAGTTTGGTATCTAAAATACTCACAATTCTCCACTTTTGAAAACAAGTATGACTCGAGCCCAGTCAAAAGGGTAAGGAAATCCACCCAAGTCTGAGTCGATCTATATGTATATCTAGTAGTCGGTGATCTCGCCTCAATAGTATCACGTACGATACAATATATATAAATATATATATATATATATATATATATATATATATATATATAACATGCTCGAGTCAAGAGTGCGGATCTAACATCATAACTATATCCCGTACGGTAAATCTATCGTACGACATCCCCAAAATCGGGGTACGGGTCAAATATCAATCTATCTCATTACTCGTCTGATATCCTTATCATCACATATCGTGAACGGGGGGTGGGGGGTACTGATCTAAGTCTAGTACAATACTAATATCATCAACATAAATGTATGCGTGTGTGCAAATACACATCGCCCAAACAACCCGCTAATATCACGTCGTATATCCTAATACGAACCAATCACATCACCGATCTCATGGCACCATGCTCAAACTCATCGACTCATCTCCAAATACCATATACTATCCTCATCACCCATGCATATGAATACGAATATATATATATGTCCCCAATATGCACATGGAAGTAAATGTATGCGAGTGCGTGTAAGTGCGTGCATGCAAATCTTTACTCTAGGGTTTCGTGACTAAGAAATCAACTAAAGACCTTTCTTCAATTCTCACTAACACTAAACCCATAAGCTCCTAAACCTTTCCTTGCTAAGTGTTCATATCTTACAATAACATATAAAAGTATATCTATATCTCATCACATCATTTCTTACAACTTTACGGGGGTGCTATACGCCATCCACCCCACTTCCCCCGTAGATATATATCTACTCACCTAGATCTTCGCTTGCCGATGCCGATGTCGCCACGCGCTTGCTTTTCATCTTGAAGTCCTCGTGAGGGTATCTACATGTCATAACATATCGTATCGCATTAAAATCTGACTCATGACCAAAACGACAAACGAATTCTGACATAGGTCAAAACCTATGGTTCGCTCAAGAAAAAGAACCAAATAACCCTCGACCTCGGCGTACAAACGCCGAGTGATCAAGAAAAACTCAAACGCACCATTCGTGGTTTCAAAACACACTAAATATATATATGAAATAGGGTTTAAATCATCAAAACTTCAAATTCGTTTTAAAGCTATTTTTCCGAAAACCTAATAAGCAAAATTAACCGTTTTATTGAAAAATCATGATGTTTTAACAATTCTAGTGGTCATAATACTCATTAAATATCTTAAATAAGTCATACAAACAATTTCCATAATTTAATCTCATCAATTTTCATTAAACCCCAAATCCTAGTTTTGCAAATTTAGCCAATTTTAACAATTTTATAGTAAAAATGCACAAACAACAATTTAGCTTGGTTTTGCATGATCTAAAGTATTAAACTATAACTTATAATGTTAATAATGTCATGAATACCCTCATTAGATTTTTATCTCAATTACTTATATATTTTACAAAAACCTAGTTTGCAACAATTAAGCAATTTGGACAAATTAGTTGTAATAATTAGTAACTTAACAATCTAGATTAGATTTTACATGACTTTATGTGTTAAGCTACATATTAAAACCATGAAAAATTTATAAAAAACCCTAGCTTGATCACAACCCTTTTCTTGAATTTTTAAATTAGCAACTAGAACCCTAATTACACACCGAAATCCATTCAATTTAAGTAATTAGCCTACAATTAACACTAGGGTTAGGATTATACCTCACTAAACATGAGATCAAACATGCACCCAAGCCTCCTAAAGATGCTAACTTTGCTCCAAGATCCATGGTAGATAGGCCAAGGAATAATGGGTAGAGATTGGATTTGGAATTTGAGGTTTTATTTTGGATTTTTGATGGATTTTGTAGAATTTTTTTGTGGTGAAAGAGGGGAGAACAAGGGGAGGGATGCTGCTGATTTGGGGAGAGGGGGGCTCGAGCATTGTGTAGGGGAGAGGGGAGAGAGAGTGAGATTGGAATTAACAAGTCAACAAAAGGGTCAAAGCCCATACCTCATTTATCTATTTTCTTTTTCCATTATTTTCTTTTCCTTTACATTTTCTTTGACTTTTTCTTAAGTGGGGAATTGGTGGGGGGTAGCATGGGTTCGACCAGCATAGTGTGTGTGGGCGTGTAGGTGTGTGTGGAATTCCAGTCAAAAACAACCCCTTCAAAACTCATAATTGCATCTTACATCAATTTCTATTTTAAATTTATTTAATCTAGCATTCTAAAACCTCTATAACCATAAGGAAAATTTTTGAAGAATGAATATGTTACAAACTAGATTCTAGCTTGTCATGGTTCATAGAATTTGCACTATCCCATTCCAATTTGTAATTATCACTAATTAAATGTATTAGTGATGGCTTAAAATAATATTAAAATAATTAATTTCGGAAAATTTTCCAGTAAACTAGAAATTTTACAAGTGGCTCAATAAACACCAAATACTAGAAATTACATAGCTAGAATATGTATAATTAATTTTATATTAAAATATATTTATATCTTGATTTTTATGGAAAACACCCGTTATTTTACCGATTATCCGAAATTTCACCTGAACGATTTTCAAAACGTTACACCCACACAGGAGTTTCCTAGCTCAGGCGAAACGATATGGTGTGCATATGAGATATGCGCGGGACCCGATTGAATGCTGGTATGCGATACCGTATGTTAATCGGGCGTTTTTCTATTGGTCAGGTCATATGAGATATTACCGGTTTGTTAAATCAAGTGTTGATTTAACATTTGACTTTTATTTTAATTCTTTATTTAAACCGTTTTCTTTGTTGAAGATGTATGTATGCATGTATGCACATGTTGATGTGCATGGACACATACATACATACATGGATGTGTATCATGGTTGATGATACACTATATGGTGGCAATGCAAGACTCACATGGTTGTTAATATATATATATATATATATATATATATATATATATATATATATATATATTCATTTTTGAGTTAAAATTAAAGATTATTCACTCATGGTTAATGTTTATCTTCATTTGACTTTTTGACCATTCTTGACCTAATTTTTAACCATGAGTTAATTCTCTTTTAGCTTTTAAACTCAATCAAAAATATCTAGATATTATCTAACCATAGTTTAAGGAGTGAATGATTTAATATTGATTATTTCATTCTCATCTCATTATGTTTTATTATTCATCACAAAAGCTTTTGAGTTCAAGCTTTGCCATTATCTTCTTCTTCCTCTCTCTCTCTTGAGTTTTCATTTGAGTGAGTTAGTAAAAAAGAAAGGGTTTTGATTAGAGAATACAAACCACATCATCATTCTACACACATATAGCCCATTTGTGTAGGGTGTTTGCTACACTTCTTCCATGGATAAAGTAAAGTAAGGAGCTTTGAGCAAAGGGACATCGGGTAGATCATCGTAGATAAGGAAGGTTGCCAGCGATCCGTTCCAAACTCTCAAAGGTCCAAGGAGTCACCAAAGGGAGACTACAAAAGTTGTAATCTCTACACTTAGTGATAGAATGTTCTTTATATGTGATACAAAAGTTGTTACCATAAATATTCTAGTTTAAAGATTCATGGTTTGTTTGCTTTGCATCTCTCTAAATTTTAAAGTGGCATGAGTGATGCTTCCATAGACTAGACTAGGTGCAAGGGAAACCCAACAGTGGTATCAGAGCCTAGCTAGAATTTTAGACACGGTGTTAATACAATTACGAAAATGAAATCGACTCAGAAATACGATATTTGAAACCCTTGATATTGCTCTCTAGAAATTTTATAAAAAGTTTAAATTTTTTTTAGCAACTGCAGAAGTTAGCATGAGATGTATTGAGAACACTGGAGCAATACGAGGCGAATCCACCAATACAAAACCAAGCACAATTGGGTTTTGGCCGGCCTGCTCGGCCAGATGAGCACCAAACCCCCTCGTATTTCTCCTGTGGTCTTCTCTGTAGGATTTGGGGTTTCAGGTATTGTTTGCTTAGCGCAATTTTTCATGTGATGATTGTCTTGATCAGGGGCAAATTCGTAGTATTTCGTAGTCATATAATTTAACACTGTATTGGTAACCTTGAAAATGTTTAGCAGTTCGAACGAACTTCGAACACCACATTTTGTACCCCGTTGAAATTTCCAAGTGTTGCAATTTTCCCAAGTTGATTGTATTCGTAAAATCGTGCAAGTATCCCTATGGCCCCTCTAGAAGAATATAATAACCTTAACTCGATTCTATGCCCATGGAACAGCGATCGAACCCTAGGGTTTGCCGTAGTTCCGTAGTGTCATAGGTGAGACATTGGTTATCCCCTTCTACGGCTGGTCCATAGACACTGTGGCACGGTTTTTGAGTATTTTGACTTTGCTCAAGTGTTGAGCTCACGGGGTAATTTGTGAGTGTATATTGATTCGATCGAAACGTTAAACATCGTCTTGATATATCTGATTGTGATACAATATGTGGAATTCACATTGTTAGGCATGAAATCCGTAATATGTGATATTTCGGGTTTACGATGTCTAAGGTGATTGTGGATTCCAAATGTTGTAGTTTTTCACTTTTCTTTTTTTCGACCGTAATTGTAGTATGTAGTGTATCGCCGGCTTCGTTTCTATACATCAACGATAATCGGGATACACATACTTGCTTATATTGATGATATGAGATATTATGTGTTGCTGTGATATGTTATATTGGATCGTCGTGTTTTGAATAGCCGGGGGGTTTTATGTGAGATGAGGGTTTTTATTTTCATTCATGTAAAATTCATTGTATATAATATTCTTTTATTGGGGCACTTCCGGGTTGAGGATGATGTCACCATTGTATATTATTTACTTTTCCGCATTAGGATAGACCCAAGGAGGGGAGCACAAGTGACCGGGTTGTAGGGTTCAGTGGGAGGCCATCTCGAGGAGTCGAGACCGGGTCTCCTAAACTCCAGAATTGGCAGGGTCACTTTCCACTCTCGTAGGGGTCTAGGGGTGTGGGTTTGGATACTCATCGCGACCGTGGAATCCGTGTTTATACAGGCTCAAAATAAAACATGGACCTCCTGGTATATCCAATATTTCATATGATTCTTCTGCTGCTGGTATACTGTGATGTGATCATATTATATGCGTGAGACGAATGCTTTATTATTTTATATATGATATAGAATTAACGTTGTTTATGTTTTACACCCGTGCTAGTCCCGTCCCGCTATGTCGTTAGTTAAGTAACCGAACGGTGCATAACGGGACACTGTGGCTAATGCGGATGGCATAAGCGTACGTTGTATTTTCGTTTCTTCTGTGATGCTTAGGAAGCTTAAATGATGGGATTCATTAATGAGATTAATGAAAGAAAAAGAAACCTAAAAGATGATGTAGAATCAAATTTATAAAAAGGGTAGCTCTAGTTTTTGCTTTGCATAGTGGTATTTGTGAAAATATCTTGCACCTTATTCGATAAGGAAAGAGCCGAGATCTCTTCACCGGGAGTGACCTCTTTAGCGAAACTAGCAGATGCTACAACTCACTCGATTTTATTTTTGACAGCTTCTATAGTTTTTGCTTTGCATAGCGGTATTTGTGAAAATATCCTGCACCTTATTCAATAAGGAAAGAGCCGAGATCCCTTCACCGGGAGTGACCTCTTTAGCGAAACTAATAAAAGCCTCAAAAACACTCCTTTTTCAAAAATCACTTGTTTCTACAACGATATCAAGTTCGTTACGCAAAAGGTTTTCAGAAAAACCTGTCGTAGCCCTCCGTCATTTCAGATAAAGATTATTTAGTATTCGTGTTGCGTTTGTTGACCTCTATCAAGACGTAGTGTGCGGTAGCTGATTAGTACTTATCTGTAAAGCATGTGATGAGATTGGATTAGGGTAGTCGTATGACCTTGTTGACCTCTGTCAAGGGTCGTGCGGGTGGGTTTGATTCAATCAAGAAATGACGGGTTGAACTTGACTAGTGCACTATGGTTTGTTGACCTCTGTCAAGGTCATATCACACTAGGGGCAAAAGCATTATCAGGAATTTCAAGAGTTGAAATTTGCAATGAGATTGCATACCTTCTATGAGATAGTTGGATCCTCATACCCACTGCGAGTAAGAGTTACTCCTGGGAGAGTTTTTACACATGACAATTAGCCGATCAAGTAGGTGTCTAGAAAGGTGTTAACGGGGTTATGCCTCTGGGAAAATGTCTATTTAGGTCCGTGCGAAAGCACGGGGAACCTCCCTCAAAGTACCAACACTGGCCTGGCCGAAAGATTGGCGAACCTGTAAGGTGTAATTAATCCCGGCTAATCTCACCTTTTAGGGTTTGAAGGAAGATTTGATGAAAACAGTGGGAGCCATCCTGATTAGATTAGATAATAACCAATCTAATCTTGCAAGAGCATACGCTAAAGTGTTTTCTTCTCTCTCTCTCTCTCCACAGGTAGCGACCATGTCAGGCCTTAATCAAGATAATAATATGGATGTATTGACTGAACCCGCTTATTATACTGAGCAGGGGAACGTTGGTCCCTCTCCAACTTATAATTATTATAAGTCCGAGCAGGATATTGGAGAATATCCAGATTCTCACCCCGCCCAAACGAAGAATAAGCATGCTGATGCATCTTCTTCGGGTATGTTAGTTATCGAGAACTGTTTCTCAGTTCACTCTACGTCCTGGGTATTAGATACCGGATCGGGATCCCACATATGTAATATGTTACATGGGCTACGGAAAGGTAGGGAACTGGGAGAGGGTGATCATTCCGTAAGAGTAGGGAATGGTGCAAATGTTGCAGCCAAAGCAGTTGGCGAATATCACCTTGTATTACCAAATGGTAATACATTGATTCTGAACGAATGCTATTATATTCCGACCTTGATATGCAATCTTATTTCAGTTTCTTTATTGAGTAAAGAGGGATATAATTTTTTACTACAGGATAATGTTATGAACATCTTCCTAAATCAAAAGTTAATTGGATTAAGCTCATTAAATAATGGCATATATGTTCTCAATCAAACTACAGTACTTTATATGCAAAACAAACACAAGAGAAAGAGTTCAGAAATGAACGAATCCTTCTTATGGCATTGTAGACTAGGTCATATCAATGCGAAACGATTAACTAAGTTGCATAAGGATGGATATTTGAATCCGTTCGAATTTTCATCTTATGATACTTTCCAGTCATGTCTCAAAGGCAAGATGACCAAAACTCCGTTTAGTGGACACGGAGAAAGAGCTACGGAACACATGGGACTGATACATAGTGATGTATGTGGTCCCATGTCTACACATGCCAGGGATGGTTCCGCGTACTTCATTACATTCACTGATGATCTCTTAAGACACGGACATGTGTTCTTGTTGAAACACAACTCTGAAGCTTTTGAGAAATTCAGAGAATATAAGAACGAAGTAGAGAACCAAATGGGTAAAAGTATTAAAATCATTCGATCTGATCGAGGAGGAGAATACTTGAGCAATGAGTTCTGGGATTATTTAAAAGAGAATGGGATTCTCTCTCATCTTAATCCACCGTATACACCACAGCACAACGGTGTATCGGAACGGAGGAATCGCACCCTATTAGATATTGTGCGCTCTATGATGAGCACCGCTGAGTTACCTATTTCTTTTTGGGGTTATGCGCTTGAAGCAGCAGCATACCTATTGAATCAGGTTCCATTAAAATATGTACCTACCACACCATAAGAGATATGGAGTGGGAAGAGATTATGTCTTAAACGAGTTAAGATATGGGGTTGTCCGGCCTATGTCAAAATGCAAAATCCGGACAAACACGAGGCACGATCAGTTCTTTGTAAGTTTGTTGGATATCCTAAACATTCGAATGGATATCTATTCTACCAGGTGAATAACAAAAGGTGTTTGTTGCTCAACATGCCACCTTTTTAGAAAAGGAATTTCTTACAAAAGAAATTAGTGGCGAAGAGGTAGAGCTGGGAGAAGTTCCAGCGGTACAAACTATAACTGAAGATTTAGTGGAACCAGAGGATTCAGTAGTTCCCAACGAACCCCAGCCTCTCCACCGATCTAGTAGGGTTCCTCATCCACCTGAGAGATACTACAGTTTTCTCATTGATGGTGGAAGCGAGGATTGCATCAATGACGATGATGACCCGACTAGCAATTATGACCTTAACTAAGGTCAACAAATCATAAGTACTAGTCAAGTTCTACCCGTCATTTCGTGATTAATTAGACCCACCCACATGACCCTTAACTAAGGTCAACAAAGTCACACGACTGTCCTAACTAATCGCATCATATGCGGTGTAGGAAGACATCACTTAGCTACCGTACATTGTGCCTTGACTATGGTCAACAAACACAGCACGAATACTAAGTACTCTACTTCCTAAAATGACGGAGGGTTGCGGCTGGTTTTTGTGAAAACCTTTAACGCTTTGAACTTGATCTTGTTGCAGAATCAAATGGTTTTTAAATGGAATGCTTTTGGAGCTTTTCTAGTTTTGCTAAAGGGGTCACTCCCGGTGAAGGGATCGTCGGCCCTTTTCTCGTCGAATGAGGTGCGGGATATATCATATATATCACTATGCAAAGCAGAAACTATAGAAGCGATCAAAGACAAACCGAGGGTTGTAGCATCTGCCAGTTATTGCTAAAGGAGTCACTCCCGGTGAACGGATCTCGGTCCTTTCCTCATTGATGGTGGAAGCGAGGATTACTTCGAGGGAGGTTTTCCAACGCTTTCGCGAAGTTCCTTAATTCAAGAACCTCTTTTCCCTGGGGGCGTAGCCCCGCTAACACCTTTCTAGGCACCTACAAGGTTTATAGCATTAATCGTTTAGTGAGAAATTTCCCGAGGAGTAGCATATACTCACAGTAGGATCGGGATCCAAATATCATCGCGTGACGAAACTGAAGGAATCCTACCAGAATCACCACACTCCAAATGGTATGCAAATCTAGCAAGTTCAGTACTTATGAAACTCCCGATGTGGATTTTTGCCCCATGCTCTTATGACCTTGACGAAGGTCAACAAATCATAAGTCACATGTCAAGTTCTGCCCGTCATTATCCAGGTTAATTTGAATCCACCCGTATATACCCTTGGAGAAGGTCAACAAGGTAATGCGAATGTCCCAAACCAACGCATCTATCTATGCTACATATGAATACCCAACAGCTACCAATCACTATGCCTTGACGAAGGTCAACAAACATAGCTTGAATACTATTGAATATTCATACGAAACGACGGAGGACTACGAATGGTTTTGGCAAAATCGTGAACGTAGTGAACTTGATATAATCGATGGAACGCGATAGCTTTTAAAAAGAGTGTCTCAAGCTCCGCATTTAAAAGTTAGTTTTGAAAAGAACCGAGTGGTTTTTTGAAAGTGTTCCAACGATTTTTACTTGGTTTATTATCTTGCATTAGTTCTTTTAATGCGTGATATACTTGCATTAGTTCTTTTAATGCGTCCCATCATTTAATCCTACCATTGCAGAAAACAACCAAAATATGACGTACGCTTATGCCATTCGCATTCGCCACGGGGCCCCGTCATTACCCGTCAGGTTACTTAACTAACGACAGAGCGGGGGCTGGGCTAGCACGGCTTTAAAACATAAGCAACGCCTAAATAATATCATATATAGATATATGCAATGATAGACATTTCAGATCACAGATGAACACATTGGATATACTAGGAATCCGCAATTCGTACGAGCCTGTAACGAAAAGCAGATTACATGGTCGCGGTGAATAGCCAATACCCTACCCAAGACCCCTAAGGATGCGGCAAACTACCCGCCAAGTACCCGAAGCGGAGCAACCTCCCTCAACACCGTGAGTAGGCCACTCGGCACTTCGAGATACCCGGTAGTTTGTGCACCCCCTCCATGGGTCTATCCTAGGAGCAAAAACAGTAAAAAGAAATTATACAATGACGACTACAACCCCGACCCGGTTGTGCGGTCATACAAATAATATTACATCAATTTACAAATTTACAAGAATTGAAAGAAAAGAAAAACTCTCGTCTCACAACCCCCGGCTATTCAACCGCGACAATCCAACATATTCATATACACATTCCAATAACATTACAGATCACAGATTTGTATAACCCCCACTAATCGACATATAGCGATTAGCAGACGTTCAATACAAATATCATATCACAGAAAAACCCGTCAGCTAAAGACTTTTAGAAGTTCGATCAAAAATACGGATTTTTAGGACCCCAAAAATAAAATTTTCATTCTGGAAAATCTGGGCTAAAAAGACATCCAAAAATCCCAAAATACCCTTATGAGCAAACTGCAAAGAAGAAACCCCATGACCGAGTCAACTCGGCCGTGGTTCCGCGGCGGGAGCAAGCTCCCGCCGCGGAACCATGGCGCTTTGATCGAGTTAGGGGGTCAAATTTTTGCAGTTTCTTCAGAAAACCCTGAGTCGATTTTTGGTGTATCTCAAAAAAAAATTCCAGCACTTTTAAAATCGACAGAAAGTTTAAAAAAACGGGGTTCGTTTTGCGACTTTTTCTTTGATCGATCTTCTAGCTACTTTGCTAACATGTTAGATAGAGTTTAACTAGGCTCTGATACCACTGTAAGTCCATGCTACCTCTCCCGGTACTTTCGGGCATGCGGAATTTGATAAAAAACAATTTTCTTAGAGGTGGTAACATGGACTTAAAACCCGGATCTTTGTTAAACATCTAACTAACAACCTAACTAGGAGTCGTTAACTACTCGGTTAGGGGGTTTATACCTTTCTTGTCTTGAACTCCTTCGTCTTCAAACCTCGATGGTGGTCCGGATCGGCTTCTTTCCGTCGTCTCCTTACGCCGAAGATAGATCCACCTGAAAGCTTCAACCTTTGGCTCCTTCTTCGATCTTTGAAGAAACTAGTTCACTCGGTTTGCTAAACCTTGTGAACTAGAGTGAGTAGAGAAGAATTTGTATGGGATTTTATCTATGGTTCTTAGTTCTCAACTCATGAGACAAGTGAACCATAGAGTCAAGAGATGGAGCAAGAGGAAGAGGGTGAGAGCAAGAGTATGAGAGCTCAAGAACAAGAGAGAGAATGGTCAAGCAAGAATGAGCCTCTCTTTTGTCTTTCACCCTCTCATAATCCAAAACAATGATAACATATCATACCAATCAAGTATTATGTGATGGTTTAAGCAACCATAGCTATATCATTTCATGCACTCATTTTGCACAAAAGAGCAAGCAAGCAAAAGTCTTTGCCATGAAATGATAGCTATGGTTATCATGATGGTCAACTAGTCAAGCCCAGTCAACCGGTCAACAAAGTCAACAAGTCAACAAGTCAACAAAGTCAACTCCTCAACAACCATGTCACCATAATACTTAATTAATATAATTGTTAATCACATATCATATTCTCATTAGGGTTGAGCAAAAAGTCAATAGTCAACGGTCAACAACCCTAATGAGAATCCTCTGCCTCTGCCTCTCCGTCAACTGTGCATACACACCCGCATCCGCGTTCCGAGGAACACGAATGCAAACTGGATAAATCCAATCCCAAAATGTACACTAGGATCTGGCTTAAACCAAAGCCCGCTAGTGTAAACTGTCCGGACACTGTACGTGCACAAGTGCACGGATGTGACCGAACCCTGTCGCAAAACCATGCGACCTGTCGCAAAACTATGCGACCTCTACTCTTTTGCCTAAAGGCAAATAGCTTTCTGTGTGGGACTCTAAAGACTCGACACTACGCTGGCAGTGGGTTTAACCACAGACCGCAAGCGGCACTAGCTGTGCGTAACGGTCCCCAGGTAGATTCCGACAAGAAGACTGACGAGGCGAAACCTATCTGAACTCCTACTGAGCCTGAATATGACATTCTCCGTACAGTCCGTTCTGTTCGTCTGATACATCGCATGGCGGGCCTAGGGGGCGGTAAACGTCAGTCCCCTAATAGCGGTACAAGTCATGTCGGAGCGAAGCCCAAAACACCCCGAGATAACACTGGAAGCCTACTAGTATATCTCGTTTGCCCTGGCCAGGGACTACTCGTGTAATGGCTCTCCTAGACACAGCGTGATGTCAACCCCCAATACCGGGAGAGATGAATCCTGTCTAACCGTCTCTGCCTCCAAGTGCTTCGGGACTGCACCCAACTACCACCTGTTTGCACGACTCCTTTGAGCCGTGGTAGGGTAGTAATCAAAGTACAGTGGGAACACACTCGAGGCGAAGTGACAGTGTCAAGTCAGCGGACTAAGCTGTACTCATGTCACCTGGGAACTGATAACTGACGATAGGCATAATACCAACTAGTCAGTTCCCGACGAGTCCTGTCCAGTGTACTCGTAACCTAACGAGCATACTATCTCAAGTACGACGTACCGACGGCTGTGGGACAGACCGTCTCCCACACTGTGATGAGAAGCGCATGCGCTAGTCTACTCCGGAGTATCGATGCCCTGTCTCGATAGTCCTGCGACCAGGGACCTGCATAAGGATGTGCTTATAGATTACCCAGCCCCACTAGTGTGACTGCCATCACAACGCTGGTAATCAAGCAAAGATCTTAAGGGCTCCACTAATGTGTATAGGCGATATACTAAAATAAACACATGTACACATTGAAGCAGAAACAAACCAAGTAGCATACTACTATTTTGAGCAAGATTGAATATACAAGGTGAATATCCCAAGCTTCCATTAAGTAATATACAAACCAGTATGATACAGTAATGGCCTCTAGGGCATATACACTAACAAGGGCTTCGTAGATAGTGAGAGCAGCGGAAAGGTGTGCAAGCTGCTTAAATCCATCTATGGGTTAAAGCAGGCATCACGGAGTTGGAACAACTGTTTTGATGTAGTAGTCAAAGAGTTTGACTTCATCAAGGACATAGATGAACCTTGTATCTACAAGAAGGTTGCAGAGAGTAAGGTTGTCTTCCTTGTATTGTACGTGGATGGCATACTCTCGATAGGAAATAATGTTCCTATGCTGCACTCGGTCAAGCTCTTCTTATCACATAGATTCTCAATGAAAGATCTAGGTGATGCCTCCTGCATTTTGGGGATTAAGATCTATAGAGATAGATCTAAAAGGATACTGGGATTGTCCCAATCAAGGTACATTGATATCGTACTAAAGAGGTTTAGTATGGAAGAATCCAAGCGTGTGAACCAACCCACGATCTCTGGACTCACTCTCTCCAAAGAGATGTCTCCTGAGACTGATTTGGAGAGAGCTCGCATGCAAGGGATACCCTATGCTTCGGCAGTAGGCTCTATCATGTACGCGATGCTATGTACCAGACCCGATGTTGCATACTCACTAAGTGTAGTGAGTGGGTATCAAGCAGATCCAAGAGAGAGTCACTGGACAGCTGTGAAGAACATTCTCAAGTACTTGAGAAGGACTTAGGAGATGTTCTTGGTGTGTGGTAACAGAGAACTCCAAGTGGAGTCCTTTTCAGATTCAAGCTTCCAAAGTGATAAGGACGACTCTAAGTCCCACTCGGGATTTGTCTTTACCCTAAATAGAGGGGCAGTTTGTTGGAAGAGTTCCAAGCAAGAAACCGTGGCAGACTTGACGATGGAGGCTGAATACATCGCTGCCAACGATGCTGCCATAGAGGCTGTCTGGATGAAGAAGTTCATCACTGAACTTAGTGTGGTTCCGTCCATTGAGCATCCAATATCTTTGTATTGTGATAACAATGGAGTTGTGGCTTTGGCCAAGGAACCCGGGTCCCATCAGAAGTCCAGACATATTCTGAGGCGGTATTACCTGATCCGGGAGATAGTTGATCGCCGCGAGATCGAGGTCAGGAGAGTTGACACGAAGGACAACATTGCGGATCCACTCATGAAGGCCATACCCCAGATATAATTTGAGAGACTTTTCGGGATGTTGGGTATGAGATACTAAAACTCTGGCCTTAGTGCAAGTGGGAGATTGTTAGTTGTATATATGCCTGAGAGGCCATTGTTGTACATATGATGTATATTATAGTCGATGCTTGGATATATATAGAGAGGAATTTCTTGATCGATATGATAGTATGCTATCTGGTTTCACTTTGTCTAAAAAAGTTGACTTGTATTGGTTTACTGTCTTGCTCTCACATGTTGATAACGCCCTTAGGATATGTACTCGACTACTGGGACTATGATGCAGATCATACTAGTGGGGCCAAGGTAGTCCAAGAGTACACCCTATAACTGTTCTTAGTCGAGGGTGTATCAAGACAGGGCATCGATACACCAGAGTAGACTAGAGTATACGCATCTTGACCCATATGATGGGCGATGGATGATCCTATATCCATTGGTGTTTGACATAAAAGATGGTGTACAGGTGCTTAGTAGAGACTGGGTACACTGAACGGACTCGCCGAGAACTCCTAGATGGTATTATACCTATCTTCAGATAGCAGTTCTCTGGTGACACTGGTACAGGTTAGTCTGTAGACCCGAGATCATCATAGAGTCTTGTGTGATTCCCACTGTGCTTTGATTTCCACCTATCCACGTTCAAAATATCGTGCAAAACGGTGGCTTTTAGGTACAGTCCCGAATCACATAGAGGCAATGAGCGATAGGAGGGGTTTCGTCTCTCCCGGTATTGGGGGTTGATGTTGCGCTGTGTTCGATTGGCTATAACTGGAAGTCTCTGGCCAGGGCTGATATGGAGATCTGCTGGTAAGTGTTATTAGTAGTTTCTCGACCTGTTTTGAGCCTCACATCGACACTACTTATCGGTTACTGGGGTCTAAAGTTTACCACCCCTAGACTGGATATGCGACGTATGAGACGAAGAGTCCGGACTGTACGGTAGTGTTACTGATTGGCTCGACGGGAGTTTTGACAGCTTCGCTGGTTTTCTTCTGATCGCTCGATACCCGGGTGGCCGTTACATTTAGCTGGCCGCTTGCAGCTTGTCGGTGTTTGATACGATCATCACCTACTGCCGGCGTATTGACGAGTCTTAGAGTCCCACACAGGAGTTTCCTAGCTCAGGCGAAACGATGTGGTGTGCATATGAGATATGCGCGGGACCCGATTGAATGCGAGTATGAGATACCGTATGTTAATCGGGCATTTTTCTATTGGTCAGGTCGTATGTGATATGACCGGTTTGTTAAATCAAGTGTTGATTTAACATTTGAATTTTAGTTTAATTCTTTATTTAAACAATTTTCTTTGTTGAAGATGTATGCATACATGTATGCACATGTTGATGTGCATGAACACATACATACATGGATGTGTATCATGGTTGATGATACACTATATGGTGGCAATGCAAGACTCACATGGTTTTTAATATATATATATATATATATATATATATATATATATTCATTTTTGAGTTAAAATTAAAGATTATTCACTCATGGTTAATGTTTATCTTCATTTGACTTTTTGACCATTCTTGACTTAACTTTTAACCATGAGTTAATTCTCTTTTGGCTTTTAAACTCAATCAAAAATATCTAGATATTATCTAACCATGGTTTTAAGAGATAATGATTTAATATTGATTATTTCATTCTCATCTCATTATGTTTTATTATTCATCACAAAAGCTTTTGAGTTCAAGCTTTTCCATTATCTTCTTCTTCCTCTCTCTCTTGAGTTTTCATTTGAGCGAGTTAGTAAAAAAGAAAGGGTTTTGATTAGAGAATACAAACCACATCATCATTCTACACACATATAGCCCATTTGTGTAGGGTGTTTGCTACACTTCTTCCATGGATCAAGTAAAGCAAGGAGCTTTGGGCAAAGGGACTTTGGGTGGATCATTGTGGACAAGGAAGGTTGCTAGCGATTCGTTCCAAACTCTCAAAGGTCCAAGGAGTCACCAAAGGGAGAGTACAAAGGGTGTAATCTCTACACTTAGTGATAGAATGTTCTTTGTATGTGATACAAAATTTGTTACCCTAAATATTCTAGTTTAATGATTCATGGTTTGTTTGCTTTGCACCACTCTAAATTTTAAAGTGGCATGAGTGATGCTTCCATAGACTAGACTAGGTGCTAGGGAAACCTAACATGATATTCTGTGATGTGATCATTTTATATGCGTGATACGAATGCTTTATTATTGTATATATATGATATATAATAAACGTTGCTTATGTTTTACACCCGCGCTAGTCCCGTTCCGGTATGTCGTTAGTTAAGTAACCTAATGGTGCATAACATGACACTGTGGCGAAGGCGGATGGCATAAGCATACGTTATATTTTCGTTTCTTCTGTCATGCTTAGGAAGAATAAATGATGGGAATTCATTAATGAGATTAATGATAGAATAGAAACCTAAAAGATGTTGTAGAATCATATTTTCAAAAAAGGTAGCTCTAGTTTTTTCTTTGCATAGTGGTATTCCTTGTAGAATATCCAGCACCTTATTCGATAAGGAAAGAGCTGAGATCCTTTCACTAGGAGTGACCTCTTTAGCAATACTAGCTGATGCTACAACTCACTCGGTTTTGTTTTTGATTGCTTCTATATTTCTTGCTTTGCATAGCGGTATTTTAGAAATATCCAGCACCTTATTCGATAAGGAAAGAGCTGAGATCTCTTCACCGGGCGTGACCTCTTTAGCGAAACTAGGAAAAGCTTAAAAAACACTCCTTTTCAAAATCACTTGTTTCTACAACGATATCAAGTTTATTAAGCAAAAGGTATTCAGAAAAACCTGTCGTAGCCCTCCGTCATTTCTGATAAAGATTATTTAGTATTCATGCTGCGTTTGTTGACCTCCGTCAAGACGTAGTGTGCGGTAGCTGACTAGTATTTATCTGCTGCATATGATGCGATTGTTTTAGGGTAGTCGTACGACCTCTTTGACCTCCGTCAAGGGTCGTGCGGGTAGGTTTAATTCAATCAGGAAATGACGGGTTGAACTTGACTAGTAGCCTATGGTTTGTTGACCTCCGTCAAGGTCATAGGACGCTAGGGGCAGAATATTATCGGGAATTTCAAGTGTTGAAATTTGCAATGAGATTGCATACCTTCTATGAGATGGTTGGTTCCCGATACCCACTGCGAGTAAGAGTTACTCCTGGGAGAGTTTTACACATCACAATTAGCCAATCAAGTAGGTGTCTAGAAAGGTGTTAACGGGGATATGCCTCTGGGAAAACGGGGTTTATTTTAATTAGGTCCGTGCGAAAGCACGGGGAACCTCCCTCAAAGTACCAATACTGGCCTGGCTGAAAGATTTGCGAACTTGTAAGACGTAATTAATCCCAGCCAGTCTTACCTTTTAGGGTTTGAAGGAAGATTTGATGAAAAATGTGGGAGCCATCCTGATTAGATAAGATAATAACCAATCTAATCTTGCAAGAGCGCACGCTAAAATGTTTTCTTCTCTCTCTTTCTCCAGGTAGCGACCATGTCAGGCCTTAATCAAGATAATAATATGGATGTATTGACCGAACCCACTTGTTATATTGAGCAGGGGAACGTTGGTTCCTTTCTTTCTTATAATTGTTATAAGACAGAGCAGGAAATAAGGAATATCCGGATTCCCACACCGCCCAAACAAAGAACAAGCATGTTGATGCATCATCTTCGGGTGTGTTAGTTATCGAGAACTGTTTCTCAGTTCACTCTACGTCCTGGGTATTAGATACCGGATCGGGATCCTACATATGTAATATGTTACATGGGCTGAGGAAAGGTAGGGAACTGGGAGAGGGTGAACATTCCGTAAGAGTAGGGAATGGTGCAAATGTTGCAGCCAAAGCAGTTGGCGAATATCACCTTGTGTTACCAAATGGTAATACGTTGATTTTGAACGAATGCTATTACATTCCGACCCTGATATGCAATATAATATCAGTTTCTTTATTAAGTAAAGAGGGATATAATTTTGTAGTACATGATAATGTTATGAACATCTTCCTGAATCAATAGTTGATTGGTTCAGGCTCGTTAAATAATGGCATATACGTTCTAAATCAAACCACAGTTCTTAATGTACAAAACACACACAAGTGGAAGAGTTAAGAAATGAACGAATCTTTCTTGTAGCATTGTAGACTAGGTCATATCAATGCGACACGAATAGCTATGTTATATAAAGATGGATATTTGAATCCGTTCGAATTATTATCTTATGAAACTTGCCATTCATGTCTCAAAGGAAAGATGACCAAAACTCCGTTTAGTAGACACGGAGAAAGAGTTACATAACTCTTGGGACTGATACATAGTGATGTATGCGGTCCCATGTCTACACATGCCAGGAATGGTTCCTCATACTTCATTACATTCACTGACGATCTCTCAAGATACGAACATGTGTTCCTGATGAAACGTTAGTCTGAAGCTTTTGAGAAATTCAAAGAATATAAGCACGAAGTCGAGAACGAAACAGATAAAAGTATTAAGATCCTTCGATCTAATCGAGGAGGAGATACTTGAGCAATGAGTTCCTAGATCATTTAAAAGAGAATGGGATTCTCTCTCAGCTTACTCCTCCTTATACACCACAGCACAACGGTGTATCAGAGCGGAGGAATCGCACCCTATTAGATATGGTGCGCTCTATGATGAGCACCGCTGAGTTACCTATTTCCTTTTGGGGGTATGCGCTTGAGACAGCCATATATCTATTGAATAGAGTTCCAATCAAATCAGTGCCTACCACTTCATATGATATATGGGAGGGGAAGAGACCGTGTCTTAATTTTTTTAAGATATGGAGTTGCCCGGCCTATGTTAAAAAGCAAAATCCAGACAAGCTCGTGGCAATGTCTGTTCTGTGCAAGTTTGTAGGATATCCCAAGCATTCGCGAGGACATATCTTCTACCACCATGAGGAACAAAAGGTGTTTGTTGCTCATCATGCCACCTTTTTAGAAAAGGAATTTCTTGCAAAGGAAATTAGTGGCAAGGAGGTAGAACTGGAAGAAGTTCCAGCAATACAAACTACGACATATGATTTAGTAGAACCAGAGGATTCGATTGTTCTCGACGAACCTCAGCCGCTCCGCCGATCTAGTGGGGTTCCTCATCTACCTGAGAGATACTACGGTTTTCTCATTGATGGTGGGAGGGAGGATTGCATCATGGAAGATGATGACCCGACTAGCTTCGAACAGGCCATCACGAGTGGGGACTCTGTGAAATGGCTGAATGCAATGCGATCTGAGATGGAATCCATGTACACCAACAAAGTGTGGACTTTAGAAGTTGCTCCTGAAGGGGTAAAACCCATTGGGAGCAAATGGATCTTTAAGAAGAAACTTGGTGCAGATGGAAAAGTTGAGACTTTTAAAGTTAGACTTGTTGCAAAGGGTTTTCGTCAACGACCAGGTATGGATTATGGCGAAACCTTTTCTCCAGTAGCTATGCTTAAATCCATCCGGATCCTACTTGCCATTGCTGCATACCATGACTACGAAATCTGGAAAATGGATGTTAAGACCGCCTTTCTAAATGGTGATTTAGAGGAGTGCGTGTACATGACTCAGCTAGAGGGCTTCGTAGACAGTAGGAGCAGCAGAAAGGTGTGCAAGCTGCTTAAATCCATCTACGGGTTAAACCAGGCATCACGGAGTTGCAATATCTGTTTTGATGTGGTAGTTAAAGAGTTTGACTTCATCAAAAACGTAGATGAACCTTGTATATACAAGAAGGTGGCAGAGAGTAAGGTTGTCTTCCTCGTATTGTACGTGGATGACATACTCTTGATAGGAAATGATGTTCCTATGCTGCACTCGGTCAAGCTCTTCTTATCAAATAGATTCTCAATGAAAGATCTAAATGATGCCTCCTGTATTTTGGGGATTAAGATCTATAGAGATAGATCTAAACGGATACTGGGATTGTCCCAATCCAGGTACATTGAAACCATACTAAAGAGGTTTAGTATGAAAGAATCCAAGCGTGTGAATTTACCCACGATATCTGGACTCACTCTCTCCAAAGAGATGTCTCCTAAGACTGATTTGGAAAAAGCTTGCATGCAAGAGATACCTTATGCTTCGGCCGTAGGCTCTATCATGTATGTGATGCTATGTACCAGACCTGATGTAGCAAACTCACTAAGTGTAGTGAGTAGGTATCAAGCAGATCCAGGAGAGAGTCACTGGACAGCTGTAAAGAACATTCTCAAGTACTTGAGAAGGACTAAGGAGATGTTCTTGGTGTATGGCAAAAGAGAACTCTAAGTGGAGTCCTTTACCGATTCGAACTTCCAAAGTGATAAGGACGAATCTAAGTCGCAATCGGGATCTGTCTTCACCCTCAATGGATGGGCGGTTTGTTGGAAGAGTTCCAAGCAAGAAACCATGGCAGACTCGATGATGGAGGCTGAATACATCGCTGCCAATGATGCTGTCAAAGAGGCTGTCTGGATGAAGAAGTTTATCACTGAACTTGGTGTGGTTCCGTCCATTGAGCATCTGATACCTTTGTATTATGATAACAATGGAGCTGTGGCTTTGGCCAAGGAACCCAGGTCCCATCAGAGATCCAGGCAAATTCTGATGCAGTATCACCTGATCCGGGAGATAGTTGATCGCCGTAAGATCGAGGTCAGGAGAGTTGACACGAAGAAAAACACTGCGGATCCACTCATGAAGGCCACATCCCAGATACATTTTGAGAGACTCTTTGGGATGTTGGGTATGAGATACTACAACACCTGGCCTTAGTTCAAGTGGGAGATTGTTAGTTATGTATATGCCCTAGAGGCCATTGTTGTACATATGATGTATATTATAGTGGATCCTTGGATATATATAGAGAGGACTTTCTAGCTCGATATGATAGTATGCTATCTAGTTTAACTTTGTCTAAACATGTTGACTTGTATTGGTTTGCTGTCTTGCTCTCACATGCTGATAAAGCCCTTGGGATATGTACTTGACTACCGGGACTATGATGAAAATCATACTAGTGGGGCCAGGGTAGTCAACGATTACATCCTATAATTGTTCCTAGTCGAGGGTGTATCGAGACAGGGCATCGATACTCCAGATTAGACTAGCGTATACGCATCTTGACCCATATGATGGGCGATGGATAATCCCCCATCCATTGGTGTTTGAGTTCAAAGATGTTACACGGGTGCTCAGTGGAGACTGGGTACACAGAACGGAATCGCCGAGAACTCTTAGATGGTATTATACCTATCGTCAGATAGCAGTTCTCTGGTGACACTGGTACAGGTTAGTCTGTGGACCCGAGATCGTCATAGAGTCTTGTATGATTCCTACTGTGCTTTGATTTCCACCTTACCACGTTCATGAGAACATGCAAAATGGTGGCTTTTGGGTACAGTTCCGAATCACATGGAGGCGATGAGCGATAGGAGGGGTTTCGTCTCTCCCGGTATTGGGAGTTGATGTTGCGCTGTGTTCGATTGGCTATAACTGGATGTCCCTGGCCAGGGCTGATATGGAGACCTACTGGTAAGTGTTATCAGTAGTTTCTCGACCCGTTATGAGCCTCACATCGACACGACTTATCGGTTACTGGGGTCTGACGTTCACCACCCCTAGACTGGATATGCAACATATGAGACGAAGAGACGGGATTGTACGGTAGTGTTACTGATTGGATTCACAGGAGTATATACAGGCTTGCTTGTTGATCTTCTGATCTTTCAATACCCGGGTGGCTGTTACGTTTAGCTGACCGCTTGAGGCTTGTGGGTGTTTGATATGATCATCACCTACTGCCGGCGTATTGACGAGTCTTTAGAGTCCTACACAGAGGTTTCCTGGCTCAGGCGAAATAGAGTAGGAGCATATATATGATATGTGCGGGACCGAGACTAATACGTGTATGTGACACCGTATTCTATTCTCGCGATGTATTATATTGGCCGGTTATATATGATATAACCGGGTTATCGGATCAAGTGTTGATTCGATAAAATGATAAATGTTATATTAGTCGGTTATGTGTAATATAGCCGGATTATTAAATTAAGTGTTGATTTAATAATTTAATGTATAATTATATATGTGATATTTTAAATTACATTAACTAATATAATGCTCACTTAAGTATTACATTTTCTCACTTTGGATACATTTATCACATATGTGATATATATTTATTGTATTCTTTTCTTTGTTACATTAAATATTATATATGTGATATATAATATTGTAACATGCTAGGTTATAAATGCAACTAGGGTTTATGAGATTAAAACCATGGCTATGTTTATGGTTAGGTTTTTAATTATCTTAGTTAATTCTAATTGAGTGGATTAATCTTGAGATATTTTCTTATGTTGACTTAGTCCACCCTTCTTGATATTACTAAGATATTTATTAACCCAACCTTTAACCCTAGCCTATAGTTTATTCTCTACATGAGTTAGCCATGACACATTTAACCCATGGTTGCATTTCTAACCTCAGAACAATAATTCATTCATCACTTTTTCTTCTTCTTCTTCTTCACAAAAAAAGCTTGCTTGATTTCTTCCAAGTGATGAAAGATTGTGAGAAATAGAAAACTAAAGAGAGCAAAATTCCTACTTCATCATCCTATTCTATACTAGCCATATAGATTAGTGTGTTTGCTTCACCAATTCATAATTAGTGAAAAGATACCTTGGGTTTGTGATTCCTCAAGGTAGATCATCTTGGATTGTGAAGACTTCAAGCTAGCATGGATCATTCACCTCATGGAGCCTCTCTACAGTCCGGGAGCTTGATGATCGCAGCGAAGGGACCACAACTTGGAGCTTATGAAGCGAAGGAACGGACTACAAAGGATGTAATCCCTATCACTTAGAGTAAAGATGTTTGCTTTAAGTTTTTAACCCTAATTCTCTAGTAAAGATTCTTGCTTAGGTTGTTTGGCACTTGAAAATTTTAAAATACTCCATGTTTGATGCCTTTTAGAACCTTGTTCTAGTGCCTAAGAACCTTACAATTCGTGTCTTATCAGTCGATTCACGTTTGTACGTCAATCGTCGAGAGTTTTTTTGGTTATTCTTGCATGAGTAGCCTATAGGTTTTAACCTATAGGCACCACGCGTGTCGTTTAGGTTTCGAAACGGATTTTAATGCGATACGCTATGTTATGACATGTAGGTACCTCCGCGTGAACTTTGGGACGACAAGAAAAGGCGTGGCGACATCGACTTCGGAAAGCAAGGATCAAAGTGAGTAGATATATATCTACGGGGAAAGTCGGATGGATGGCGTATAGCACCCCTGCAGTTTTGTAGTGAAGTATACGAATACGTATATATATATATATATATATATATATATTATGTGTATTGTGAGACCATGATTATCAAGATAGGTTTTAGGTGTTCATGGGTTAGTTTTAGTGTAATTAGAAGTAACTTAGTTTAGCTTTTTAGTCGCGAAACCCTTGAGTAAAGATTTGCACACACGCACACACGCACGTGTACATTTGATTTACTTGTGCGTATATGTGGATACACACACACATATATATATGTATGTGAGTATGTATATATATATATATATGTATACATATACATGGATAATGAGGATATATATGGTACTTGGAGATGAGTCGATGTGATTGGGTATGATGCTACGAGATCGGTGATGTGACTTAGTTCATATTATGAGATACGACATGATATTATAGCGGGTCTTTAGGCGATGTGTTTTCATACACACGCATATATATATGTTGATGGTATCGGAATGTACTAGACTTTAGATCAGTACCCCTAGTTTAGGACATGATGATAAGGATACCAGAGAAATAATGAGATAAATGTGATATTCGACCCGTACCCAGATTTGGGATGCCGTACGATGGATTTACCGTACAAGATATAATTATGATGATAGATCCTCACTCTTGACTCGAGGATGTCATATTATATATTGTATCGTACGTGATACTATTGAGGCGGGATCACTGACTATTAGATATTTATATATCGGCTCAGACTTAGGTGGTTTTCCTTACCCTTCGACTAGTCTGTTAGCTTAGTCCTGTAGTTTACTTAGTAGATGTTAGACTGGGTTTGAGTCATACTTATTTCCACAACCAACAAATCATGAGTATTTTAAAGGCAGGCCAAGGGATACTACAGATATTTCAAAGGACGTACCTTTTCTTAAAAACACCGTAGTCCCTCTTTTCTAAACACCACGATTCGTGTTATTTCAAATGCCAAAACGGTATGACTCATGTATATTAATGTAGATTCTTTATTGTTGTGTTTATTATTCATTTTCCGCATATTCTTGCTATTCGCATCGCATTGCATGTTTAAATGTGTTTTTATTATTATATTGAACCCATGTTATCAGGACACCAGCACAATTATCGATGATGCGTATGCTTCACGTACACCTGCTTGCCGGCTCACACACATCATCGGTAATTGCCATGTCACGTACATATTAGAAAACACTATTACATTAGTATAAATTGCTAGCTGATTGTTCCAATATGTTATTGCTTTTACATGCTAGTTTAATTATTGCATTCCTTGCTTGATATCAGAAGCATTCATATATTCATGTGCCATGCAATATTATGGAGTTTTATGCCGGTAATGCATTGTTATTTACTCTTAAGATTGGGATTTCGGATTTCCATGAGATTTCTGGATTTGGAGAAACCGCAAAGATTTTATAAACTTATTATCATTTTAAAGATAGAAAATTGACGTTTTCTCGTGATATGATATGAGATATGTCCACCATGGGTTTTCTCGGCTCTTGAGCGATATCATACACCCGTATCGAGGAGGAGGAGGAACCGTTATGTGTGCATGGTGGACCCAGTGCGGTACCCCGGGGCAAGATGGTCGTAGATGATGGCGTTGAGCCCGGCAGGGGAGCACTACTGACCGGTTATTGTGATGCGCCGGATATCCGGAGGATACAGACGTGTTCTAGAAATTAGATGATACGGGCCAGTCCGGATTGCTGGAGCCCTAGATATTGAGATTTGATGATACATGCCAGTCCGGATTGCTGGAGCCCGAGATATTGAGATATTGGGATATATATTTTGTGTCGATACTAGACACTGATTCTTTGTTGATTTCATTGATGATACTTCGATTTTATACAGAAATCTCACTGAGATAAGAAAACAGTTTTCTCATTTAGATGTATTCTGTTTTCATGCATTCATACATCATATATATGATGTGTTGCTACCTGAGGCATTGACACGAGCACTTGGTATTACACTTATGTTTAGATGTTTACCATTGCCATTATATTATGCTTCAGGCTTTATTATATTGAGGATATATTACCGTATGACCTACGATTGAGTCATACATGCGGTTTCTGCTCGGTGATGTTTTCTACTCACGAGTTGGCAACTCACCCCCGTTGTGCCACAGTTTCTTGCAGGTTTTGCCGTATAGGTTTCCTCGGCGTCTTTGCTGGCACATTCCTTCTTTCCGGGTGATTTCTTTGGTAGGTGGGTTCACTCACATCGTGACTACCCTTGTATTTTATTTATATTCATTTGTATCTTGTAACTCCATCAACCGGACTGGTATTAATTTATAGACTTAGAAGAGCAGTGTATATTCTTTCGACCTTAGAGTCGCGCTTGTATTATTATGATTTTCTTGATGGTATTGGTTTTCCTTTTGAGTTTTGATCCTCGCCCTTCGGCGTTGTATATTATATTGCTTACGTGGTTGTGACCGCAAATTGGCGAAGAGCTAGCTCCTGCTTGGTGATGCCTTTTATCATTTATGTATATTATTCATGTTTTACCCGTTTGGGGTCAGTATTTACAAAGGAGACTCCGCCGAATTTTCGGAAAGGACTTGATGTTTTTAAAAATGTTTACTACGACTTTCAAAGTGATTCATACGGAAACTTTTAAATAAGTTTTCCTTCACTTCTTCTTTTAAATGGGTTAGATTTCTGGGATTTTGGCTTACTTGAATTAGATGGGGTCCAATAGACTTTATATGATTCAAGTTCCAGTCACGTGCCATTTCGGGTCGTGACAGTCCACCATGCGTTTTCTAGGTTCTGAGAGCTTGCGTGAGTATACCTGATTCGAGGAGCAGTAGGCACCGTCTATGGGGGCATGGTGGTCTCGGTAAGGTACCCCGGGGCAAGAAGACTCGTATAGTTAGGCGGTGAGCCTGGCAGGGGAGTACTACCTACCGGTGATTGGCTGGACGTGGCGGTTATCCGGAGGATACCGACCGGAGACTGACGGTGACCGATATATGTGGATTTGCGTGTCGATGCGGGACACGAGTATTTCATGATGTTTTCAAGTGCCAATGTTGGGCACTCAGGTTCCACGACATTTACAGGATATGAGGGCCAATCATGGTGACGGCGCCTGAGGTATTGGGATTTAGGGTGTATTGATGGACACCGGGTTTTTCCATGATGATGATTCGTAAGGATGATATGTTTTATCCCATACTCAGCATTTATTAATATGCATTGCATCATATATTTGTAGTACCTGATAGAGTACCTTTCATGATTGTTGCAAACCCAGATTACCATATTGATACTATCATATTACATGTGATAGGGTATCGCAGTACGCGCATACCTGCGATTACCTATATGATGTTACTTACTATTCACGAGTTGGCAACTCACCCCCGTTGTGCCACAGTGTTTTGCAGGTTGACCCTCAGAGTAGTCGCGACAGGGCTATCTCATTGTATCTTTTTGGCAACGGATACCGCTACGGTTGGACGTGAGCCATTTTGCTATAGGTGGGTTGCGGTTATCCGACTTTATATTTCATTGTACATCTTATTGTATCCATTACTCTCCATCTACCATTTCATGTATTGACTTAGAGGCAAGTTGTGAGGACGATATTGTATATTGACTCTGAATGTCAAGCTCGTGCGAGCCGACTTTTATTATGCAGTTTTATCCTTTATGCTGTTTTTTACTTATATATCCATTTCATCGCTACGGCGTCGTATATTATTCATGTGGTGGTTTTTCTGCCGTTGGGCGTGATTGCTCTCGTTTGGGGATGCTTTATTTATATCACATGTTGCTTTACTTATATCTTATGTTGTACCCGCTTTGGGGCTAGTTTTTACAAAGGAGGTACTGCCGAAATTTTTAAGAAAATAATTTAAACTTTAAAGATTTTTACTTGAGATATCCAAATGTTTTCAAAAAATGTTCCGTCACTTACTACTTTTAATGGTTTAGATTTCTGGGTTTCGGCTTACTTAAATTGCGTTACGCCTGTAGACGTTACGTGGTTTAAGTGCCGGTCACGTGCCAAATTTTGGGTCTTGACAAAGTTGGTATCAGAGCTCTAGGTTATACCTTTCGGAGTGTAGGATGACCTTGGTATGATGGAGTAAGTAGCTTAAGTAGAGTGACGTGGCGTGTATATGTTCCGCGGCATACTTACGACACGGTAGTCCGCCTAAGTGACCTTAGGACTTATTGGTTGAAATTCATTTCGTAATTATATACGTCCTTGTGATTCAATTTCAGTATTCTTATCGAATCCTGTTTTCATTTCCAGCCATTATGCCGCCGAAGACTACGAGGGCGCAGAGAGCGGCCGCGAGAGCCGAGGTCAGAGTTGGCTCATCTGAGACGAGGACTGACCAGGACGGTACGACCGTTGTACAGGAGAAGATTGATCCACCTTCGCACGATTGTATCACTAGGCTAGAGGCCGGCAAGCAGGATTTACGCCAGATGATGTGATCATTAGTTGTGGCTAGTAGAGCGCAGCGACATGAGGTTGTCCCACCTCCTATAGGGACCGTGATGGTGCCTACTGTTCAGGTAGTTGTACCTACAGCTACGGAGGTTATCACAGTATCGTTATCTGAGTTTATGAGGCTGAAGCCTCCGGTTTTCACAGGCACTGATGCAGCGGAGGACCCACAGTCATTTATCGATCGGATGGCCAGGATATGTCGTTCGCTGAGATGCTCCGACGCGAGATGGGTAGAGTTCGTGAGTTTTCGTCTGGAAGGTCTTTCCTAGAAGTGGTGCGAGTCCTTAGAGAAGGGCAGAGCCGTAGGTCTTTCTTCGATGACTTGGGCTGAGTTCATGACGGTTTTTCTTGCCCATTTTCTTCCGCAGAGCGTCAGGGATGCTCGAGCGCGTAGTTTCGAGTCGTTACGCCAGACTCCAGTTATGACAGTGGTAGAGTACGATGTGCAGTTTACCGAGCTATCTGCGTATGCTTCGTATTTGGTAGATACTGAGGAGATGCTGATCAAGAGGTTTGTTCGAGGCTTGCTTACCCAATTGTTCCTCGCTATCAGCGCACATCATTGCGATATATATGCAGCAGCGGTGGATGCAGCCCTATTAGTTGAGGAGCATCTTTCTGAGACGTCGGTCGTTCCGGAACCAAAGAGGGTTCGTACTGGTGTATCAGCATGGAGACATATGTTTAGACGCCGCGACAGATTCCGTTCAGATAGCAGAGGCTTGGGACGAGGTTGGTTATTTAGTTCTTATCCCCAGGAGGGTCAGCAGTCATCGTTTGGATGTTTCCGGTGCAGAAGTCTTCATCATCTTGTTCGAAATTGTACTGATCCACGTGGGGACGAATCAGCCGTATCACATTTCACCTTACCACTTTCTCCACCTCAGAGAGCGTTGCCTTTTGCGCCTGTTTTTTCTCCGCGTTAGACTTATGCACAGAGAGGTCATGGTCATGGAGGGTTTGTTCAGAGAGGACGGGGTGACAGAGGCAGGGTTCAGCCAGTTGCAGGTAGAGGGCAGGCACGGGTATTTGCTTTGACTCATCAGGACGCGCAGGCGTCCAATGCAGTGGTTTCAGGTACTCTTTTAGTATGTTCTTTTGATGCACACGTGTTGTTTGATCCGGGATCAACGCACTCGTATGTTTCTACACACATCGTGCCGAGATTGGGCCAAGAGTCATGTTTTCTAGATCAGCCGCTTGTTGTGACCACTCCTGTTGGCGAGTCGTTTGTTGCGCGACACGTGTTTTGGTCGTGTGCTGTTCGGATTGGAGATAGAGAGTTATCCGTCGACTTGATCCTTCTTGAGATGTTGGACTTCGATGTTCTCCTGGGCATGGACTGGTTAGCTACGTGCTATGCATCCGTGGACTACCGCGAGAAGAAAATTAGGTTTTGTTTTCCCGGCGAGTCGGTTCATGTTGTGCAAGGGGACCGTGGTGCCGCCCCTCACAGTTTGATTTCTGCCCTTTGCGTTAGTCGGATTTTGAGGATGGGATGTCGGGGATTCTTAGCTTTCATTAGTGATACCGGAGCCACAGTAGATTCAATGGACCGGGTTCCTATCGTGCGAGAGTTTCCCGACGTCTTTCCCGATGAGTTTCCTTGATTACCGCCAGAGCGTGAGATAGAGTTTTACATTGATCTGATTCCCGGCACGGGGCCTATTTCTATACCGCCTTACCGGATGACCCCGGAGAAGCTTAAGGAGCCTAAGGATCAGCTGCAAGAGTTGCTTGATAGAGGACTGTTGGAGATAGTGCCCTCAAATTCAATTATTGGATCGTAGGTACGTGATTGTAATGATTGAGGCAGGACCTATACCGATATGACAGTCTTGCTCGTGATGATAGTATGCTATCTGGTTTGTCTTTATCATCGTATACATGCTTTAGTTCACTATTGCATATTGATAGAGCCCATAGGATTCTTGCTTGACTGCTAGCAGTATGATGGCGATCATATACGTGGGAGCTGGGGTCTATAAGGACATCCTTAAAGTGTCCCTAGTCGTGGGAGTTTCGAGACAGGGCATCGATACTCCAGAGTAGACTAGTGTATACAGTCGAGACCCCGACGTGGGGCGGTGGCCGGTCTCACAAGCCATTGGTGTTAGTTGGATCACCTAAGATGTATACAGGTGCTCATTAGGTTATGAGTACACCGGACATGACTCGCCGGGAACATGCTAGTTGGTATTATACATATCGTCAGATAGCAGTTCCCAGGTGACATGTGTACAGGTTAGTTTTTCGACCTGAGATCATCATTTGTCTCGTGTGAGTTCCCACTGTGCTTTGATTACTACCCTACCACGCTCAAAGAAGACGTGCAAACAGGTATTTTTTTGGTACACTCCCGAGCCACATGGAGGCAGTGAGCGGATCGTCGGGGATTCGTCTATCCCGGTATTGGGGGTTGATGTCACACGGTGCACGGGTGGCCATCACTAGAAATCCTCGACCGAGGTAGTAGAGATTTACTGATTTGGATCAGTAGTTTCTCAGGTGGTGATGGGCTTCATGCCGACACGATTTATCGCGTTATTAGGGGTCTGACTTTATCCACTCCCCTAGACTCGATATGCGATACTCTTTAGACGAACGGACCGAATTGTATTGATATTGTCACTTTCAGGCTCAGTAGGGTTTATGGATGAGTTCGCTCGTCAGCTTCCCTTCCAATCAATACATAGGAAACCGTTACGTACAGCTTGTACCTCTGACGTGCTAGTGGTTATACCCAGTGCCAGTGTTTTGATGAGTCATTAGAGTCCCCCACAGACCGTTTCCCAAGTTCGGGCGAAACGTTGTAGAGGCCATATGGTTTTATGGCAAGGTTCGGAAAATGCACGTGCGTTTTCGCACGTGTCATATTTCGGGCAGATAATACTGGTCGACTTTGGTTTAAGCCGGATCCGAGTATTATACTGTGTAGATATAATATTTTTCTCTCAGTTGCATTTTTATTCGGTCGTAATACAAATGCGGGTACATTTATACTGTTACGGGGTTATCCTGAAATTCGTTTCAGGATCGCTTTTGGATGTTGCCAGTTTCCAGTTTCCAGTTTCCTGTTTTCTATCACCCGTCTTTAACATTCGGTTAAAGACGGATTTATCTTTTCTTGTTGAGTGTAGAAGGTTCTAGAAGCATCTAGATGGTGACTAGGATGATGAGGTGGCTTGTGACTCATTTGTGCTTTAAATGTTCATTTAATGTTTTTGATGACAAGGTTAAGTGATTCATTAGTTCATTAAATGTTTGTGCAAGGTGTTGTTATGACTCATTCATATCATTATGGTTATGGTCACCTTCCCCTTCCTACACTCACCCCCACCATCTATATGTGGCCGGCCCTCTCTTTTGAGAGAGAGGATTGATTTTGCAAAAGAAAAGAATAGAGTTTGGTTCATGAAAATTAGAATAGCCGATTTCTCATTTACCCGATTCAAATAGAAACATCATTAACCGTTCATCCTTGTCTTTGGACGAAGCGAGACAAAGTGTTCTACTCATTCTCTACATCATCTTGGTCGTCTCTTTTAGCAAACTTGACGATCGAGTTGCCTCGGTTCAGAGGCGGGAGCCCGTTTAAAGATCCGTCGACGTTGTGCCACCTAGACAAGAAGACTGGAGATTCAGGAGATCGGAGCAGCCGCAACAAAGCGTGGGATGATGGTTGAAGACCGAAGGACTCGGATCGTTCGGTATAACATTTCTACCCACTTTGTAGTTTGTTAGTTTAGCTTTAATGGCAGATCCGGGTTATAGTACGCGATAGCGCCAATTGTAAAAAGTTTTGTTCCGCATTTGGCGTCTGTTAGACGGCCGGGGCGCTACCGTGGACTTACAGGGACTTGTACATACGAGTTTTTCGCTGTGGGGAGCTCCTGTTCTGTTCGTCAAGAAGAAGGACGGCGGTTTGATGTTGTGCATTGATTATCGTCAATTGAACCGAGTTACGGTGCGGAATAGGTATCCTTTACCTCGCATTGACGATTTATTTGATCAGCTCCAGGGTGTGGGACATTTTTCTAAGATTGATTTGAGATCAGGTTATCATCAGTTGCGGGTTTTGAATGATGACGTTCCGAAGACTGCTTTTCGTACGCGCTACGGGCATTATGAGTTTTTGGTGATGTCGTTCGGACTCACCAATGCCCCAACCGCGTTCATGAATTTGACGAACCGGATTTTTAGGCCGTTCCTCGACCAGTTTATTATTGTGTTTATTGATGACATTCTGGTTTATTCCAAGAGTCATGAGGAGCATGAGCAACACTTGAGGATTGCTTTGCAGACATTGAAAGAGCACCAGCTGTTTGCTAAATTCTCGAAGTGTGCCTTCTGGCTTTATAGTGTTGACTTCCTTGGTCATGTGGTTACGGGAGCCGGTAGTCGTGTGGACCCGAGGAAGATCGAAGCCGTGCATCTTTGGCCCAGACCTGTATCAGTGACGGAGAGCCGCGGCTTTTTGGGCTTAGCCGGTTATTATCGATGTTTTGTTCAGGATTTCTCCCATATCACTGCACCGTTGACTGGGTAGACCAGGAAGGGGTTCCTTTTCTTTGGACTGAGGCATGCGAGCAGAGTTTTCAGCAGTTGAAAACTCAGTTGACGACTGCACCAGTTTTATCTTTGCCTTCTGGATCGGGCGGCTTTGTCGTTTACTATGATGCTTCTCGAGTGTGGATCAGTTGTGTATTGATACAGTATGATAGAGTTATCGCGTATGCTTCTTGGCAGTTGAAGAAGCACGAGAAGAATTATCCCACTCACGATCTTGAGATGGCCGCGGTGGTCTTTGCACTTAATATTTGGAGACACTACTTGTACGGAGAGTCGTGTCAGTTTTTCACAGACCACCAGAGCTTAAAGTACATCTTTCAGCAGCGGGATCTGAATTTGAGGCAGTGCCGTTGGATGGAGCTTGTGAAGGATTATGATTGTGAGATCCTTTGTCACCCGGGCAAGGCGAATGTGGTAGCCGATGCTTTGATTCGTAGGCCCGAGGGTAGCTTGTCCTCGTTGAGCATAGTTCAGATACAGACTTCTGCAGATTGGCAGATCTTGTGCGACAGCAGAGTATAGTTTAAGTTCACTTCCACTGGGGACAGCTTGCTCATGTCCGTGCCCGTCTACTTCTATTAGATCGTATTCGTGAGGCACAGCCCGCCGATGCCCGTTTGTCTGAGATTCGTGAGCATGTTCGGCAGGGTTGAGATCCGAAGTTCTTGATTGATGACCAGGGTGTGCTGTGTTTTGGGACTCGTTTGTGTGTACCTGATACCGATGGGTTGAGACGCGAGATCTAGCGCAGGGACATCAGTCAGCCTTTAGTGTTCACCCAGGTTCCACCAAGAGGTACCGTGACTTGAGAGATATCTACTAGTGGGCAGAGATGAAGAGTGATGTTTCGTATTTCGTTTCGAGGTGCCTGACTTGTCAGCAATTCAAGGCTGAGTATCAGAGACCGGCAGGAGAGTTGCAGCCTTTACCCGTTCCGGAGTGGAAATAGGAGCAGATTTCCATGGACTTCGTTGTGAGTCTACCCAGGTCTAGTCGAGGGTATGACTCCATTTGGGTGATTGTAGACCGGTTGACGAAAGCTGCTCACTTCCTCCCAGTGAGGACCACTTTCGGTTATGCTCAGTATGCCCAGTTGTACATTGATGAGATTGTGCGTTTGCATAGAGTTCCTTCATGTATTGTATCCAATAGGGGCACCCAGTTCACTAGCCGTCTTTGGCAGAATCTTTAGGAAGCCTTGGGTACCCGTTTGAGCTTTAGCACCGCTTTCCATCCGCAGACTGATGGTCAATAAGAGCGCACTATACAAACTCTGGAGGATATGCTTCGTGCGTGCGTGCTTGATTTTGGGGGCGGTTAGGATCATCACTTGCCGTTGATAGAGTTCTCCAACAATAACAGTTATCAGGAGACGATTTAGATGGCGCCTTTTGAGGCTTTGTATGGTAGGAAGTGTCGATCGCCAGTCTGTTGGACCGAACTTAGTGATAGCAAGATTTTGGGACCCCTGCTATTTCAAGAGACTACGGAGAAGATCCAGATGATTCAGGATAGGATAAGACCAACCCACTGCAGACAAAAGTCTTATGCCGACCGTCGTCGTCGCAGGCTCGAGTTTGCAGTGAGGGATCATGTAATCCTACGGATTTCTTCGATGAAGGGCGTGATGAGATTTGGGAAGAACGGAAAGCTCGGTCCCAGATTTGTAGGTCCTTTCGAGATCCTTGAGCGAGTTGGTACCGTTGCTTACCGTTTGGCTCTTCCACCCAGTTTTCTGGATGTTCACCCAGTATTCCATGTGTCGATGCTTCGCAGATACCTTCATGACCCTACTCACATGATTCAGCACCAGACTGTTCAGCTAGAGCGCGATCTTTCATTCACCGAGCAGCCAGTAGTGATATTGGATCGGCAGGTCAAGAAACTTCGGTCAATGGTCTTGCCATCTGTGAAGGTTCTTTGGCGTAGCCTGAATGGTGAAGAAGTCACTTAGGAGACCGAGAGCGAAATGCGGAAGAAATTCCCTCATCTCTTTGAAGGTACGCATAGTAAAAATTTTTAATTCGGGGAGGAATTTCTATAAGGGGGGAAGATTGTAACGCCTTAGAATGCGATTAGTGGTTAATTAAGCGATAATTTGGGTTTTAGTAAAAAGTTTACAAAATAGTTTTCAAATATTTTATGAAAATTAATTAATATTTTATTAATATTTATTGCGGGCTTGCACATATATGTGCATGTTAACCTAGGGTTAATTTGGGGTTGAACCATGCTTAAGTAGCCATGGTGTATTAACCCATTCCTTTAAGTGTAATATGTAATTAATTAAATAAACTAGTTTTCAAATTTTAAAAATAAATGGTTTTTCATTTGGGTTGACTTGAGAGAGAGAGAGAGAGAGATTGCATCATGAGGCATGGCAAGCATGCTATGCATTTAATGAGGAAAGAGAGGGGCATGGCTCTCTAAACTCACCCCTCATTTCCCACACCCTCACTCACACATACACTGGCATACACTCCCTCACTCTCTCATTCATAACTCTCATTATTTTTCTCTTCTTCATTTGTTCTCCACCTCATCTCTTCACTCACTTCCTCAACTGAAACCCTAACCCCACCCTCACAAACCCACACAAATCTCCACTAAACTCCATCAAAACCTTTCTCAAGCCATGATCAAGCCACTAGAATCACTTGGAGCTTGGAAAGCTTGGATTTTAAGGAAGTGTGGATAGGTATAAACTTTAAACTGTTAATTAGGAGTTTATTTTTGTAGTGTTGCTTTGTAGTTTCAGTTTAGAACATTAAAAGTATAGTTTTGTGCACGATATCGTATTTTAGTGTCGTTTAGGATATCTGTAATCTGCTATGACCCCGAGTGTGCACTATGAAAACAAGCAGTGTAGTAGTGTTGTGCTAGAGACCCTGAGTGTACACCAGTAACACGAGACCCACCTGACACTGTTTGGCCGGTGAAATTGGAGGTAATTCCAGCGAGCTCGGCCGATTGGGCACCTGGGGAGTTGAAACTTTGTGGGTAGCTGTCTGCAGTCGTTTTAGGTTGTTTGGTACTGTTTGATTTTGATGTTTTTACAGTGGATAAAATCTGGGATCGAATTGCTAGTTTTAGTGTTTCGACGACGCGCGTTACGATATCCGACACGGTGTACGACTTAGTTTTTGTGTTTCACGTGATTTCTGCACTTGGGTTGTTTTAGTGATGTCGCCACACACGTTAGCCACTAAGTGAACACTTGTGAGTTGTTGGGGTCGGTGCGTCGGTCTAAGCCTAGTTTGTGCGTATTATTGGTCGATTTCTAAGTTTTGTCTTGCTATGTTTTATGTGTAAATAGGGTCGCAGGTGGGAACTTCGGACGCTACGAAGAAAGGGATGCAGGTGGTCGGATATACATAGTTCGAGCTCACCGATGAGTAGATTTAACATCTACGGGGAAATCGCCCGTATGGCGTTATGCATCAGGGCTGGATAGGATACTATAGCCGCATGTTTATATTCATATATATATTGATTGTGCATGAGCATCATATATATCATTACTTGTTGTGCCTTGACTTAGTATCTAGTGGACACTATACTATTACTGACGGTTCATATTACACGAGCACTGATTGTATGCTACACACACACCGTCGGTAATTGCCATGACACGCACAACCTATACACATATGCCGTATTTATTTTTTATTGATATTTACACATGGATTATTGTTCTATTGCGTATATGAGATACATCATGCATACATATTTACATGTATACACCCATACATCATGCATACATATGTGCATCCTTATATGATTTTAGAGGAATTGGGAACCGCATGATATATTTAAAAACTCGATTCATTTAAAAGAGCGATTTTCCCTTGATATGCTCATATTACTGTCTTATGTTGCATATATCACATTTCATGGATTTACGCATTGAGATATGGATTGCATGTGATTTATGGATTTGAGAACCGTGGTATTATTTCAAGAAAGTATGCATTGTTTTGAAAACCCGGTTTCTCTTGATATGATATTCAGTGCGTCCACCATGCATTTTCTCGGTTCTGAGCGCTTGCGTGAGTATACCTGATTCGAGGAGCGGTAGGCACCGTCTGCGGGGGCATGGTGGACCCGGTAAGGTATCCCGGGGCAAGAATACTCGTATAGTTAGGCGGTGAGCCTGGCAGGAGAGTACTACCTACCGGTGATTGGTTGGACCTGGTGGTTATCCGGAGGATACCGACCGGAGTCGAGAGATGGATATGGGCCGATCCGGACTGACGGAGCCCGTGGGCCGATCCGGACTGACGGAGCTCGAAATATGTGGATTTGTGTGTCGATGCTGGACACGAGTATTTCATGATGTTTTCAAGTGCCGATGTTAGGAACTCAGGATCCATGAGATTTACAGGATATGAGGGCCGATTAGGGTGACCGCGCCTGAGGTATTAGGATTTGGGGTGTATTGATGGACACCGGGTTTTTCCACGATGATGATTCGTGAGGATGATATGTTTTATCTCATACTCAGCATTTATTGATATGCATTGCATCATGTTATTGTAGTACCTGATAGAGTACCTTTCATGATTGTTGCATACCCAGATTACCATATTGATACTATCATATTACATCTGATAGGGTATCGCAGTACGTGCATACCTGCGATTACCTGTATGATGTTACTTACTCTTCACGAGTTGGCAACTCACCCCCGTTGTGCCACAGTGTTTTGCAGGTTGACACTCAGAGTAGTCGCGTTAGGGCTATCTCATTGTATCTTTTTGGCAGCGGATACCGCTACTGTTGGCCTTGAGCCGTTTTGCTGTAGGTGGGTTGCGGTTATCCGACTTTATATTTCATTGTACATTTTATTGTATCTAGTACGCTCCATCTACCATTTCATGTATTGACTTAGAGATGAATTGTGAGGACGATATTGTATATTATTTTGTGACTCTGGATGTCGAGCTCGTGTGAGCCGACTTTTATTATACAGTTTTATCCTTTATGTTGTCTTTTACTTATATTGTCCATTTCTTCGCTACGGCGTCGTATATTATTCATGTGGTGGTTGTTTCCGCCGTTGGGCGTGATTGCTCCCATTTGGGGATGCTTTATTTATATCACATGTTGCTTTACTTATATATTATGTTGTACCCATTTCATGGCTAGTTTTTACAAAGGAGGTGCTGCCGAAATTTTTAAGAAAATAATTTAAACTTTAAAGATTTTTGTTGGAGATAGTGCCCTCAGAGTCAATTATTGGATCACAGGCACGTGATTGCAATGATTGAGGGGAGGACCTGTCCCAGTAGGACAGTCTTACTCGAGATGATAGTATGCTATCTGGTTTATCTTTATCATCGTGTACTGCTTTAGGTGACCGTACGAGTCACTATTACACGTTGATAGAGCCCTTAGGATTCTTGCTTGACTACCGGCAGTATGAGGGCGATCATATACGTGGGAGCTGGTAGTCTATAAGCACATCCTTAAATGGTCCCTAGTCGTGGGAGTTTCGAGACAGGGCATTGATTCTCCAGAGTAGACTAGTGTATACAGTCGAGACCCCGACAAGGGGCGGTGGCCGGTCTCACAAGCCACTGGTGTCAGTTGGTTCACCTAAGATGTATACAGGTGCTCATTGGGTTATGAGTACACCGGACAGGACTCGCCGGGAACCTGCTAGTTGGGTTTTATACCAGACGTCAGATAGCAGTTCCCTGGTGACATGTGTACAGGTTAGTTCATCGACCTGAGATCGTCATTTGTCTCGTGTGAGTTCCCACTGTGCTTTGATTACTACCCTACCACGGCTCAAAGGAGTCATGCAAACAGGTTTTAGTTGGGTACAGTCCCGATCCACATGGAGGCAGTGAGCGGATCTTCAGGGGTTCGTCTCTCCCGGTATTGGGGGTGAGGTCGCGCTGTGTCTAGGAGAGCCATTACACAAAGCCCTCGGCCGAGGCAGGAGATTTGCTGGTAGGTATTCCAGTAGTATCTCAGGGTGTTCTGGGCTACACTCCGACACGACTTGTACCGCTTTTGGGGGTCTGACTTTTACCAACCCCCTAGGCCCGCCATGCGATGCTCATAGACGAACGGACCGGACTGTACGGATATTGTCACTGACAGGCTCAGTAGGGTGTCAGGATGAGTTCGCTCATCGACGTCCCTTTTGGTCAATACCTGGTGGCCCGTCACGTATTGGCTTATACCTCTGACGTGCTAGTGGTTAAATCCACAGCCAAGGTATTGACGAGACTTTAGAGTCCACCACACTCAGTTACTCAGGTTTTGGGCGAAACGCTGTAGAGGCCGTATGAAGATATGGCAGGGTTCGATTAGATACGTGCGGTATTGCACGGATCGTAATCGGACGGTTTTTACTAGCCGGCTTTGGCTTAAGCCGGATCCTAGTATTAGATAGTGTAGTTTTGTCTCTTTGCATTTGGTTTCAGTGGGAATACAAATGCGGGCATGTATTTGCAGTAGTGGGGTTTTCCTGTAATTTATTACGGGATCGGTTTTCTGAAGTTGCCAGTTTGCATTCCGTTCCGGCCGGTTTTCTTTTATTCCCTCACGGCCGGACTTTTCGTTGGAGGGGGTTAATTGCAAGTTTGCAATTAACTTATTTATGAGGGGTTTTCTTGCCTTTGTGCATTATGATGAGACTTGTTTCATCATGAGATGCTTTTCTAGTCTATTCCATTCCTTTCATTTGATGGTTTGTGAAGGAGAAATGAGAGTGACCTTTTTGATAAATTATTATTCATTCTTTTTTCTTATATGAGAGTGGTTTTCTTTTCTCTCTCCAATCTTCTTCATACTTGAGAGGGGCCGGCCACTTTGGGGAGAAAAAAAAAAGAGAGAGAGAGAGATTTCATTTTGTGGGTTGGTGGAAAATCATTTCTCATTCTCATGTTGCATCAAAGTTTCATAACTCATTTCTGTTTTCCACCACATCCATGGCAACTTCATGAAACCCCAAAGACACATAGCATTCTACACTATTCTATAGCAAGCCTTGGACGTGTCGGCTAGCCAACTTCGCGCCCGAGTTGCCTCGGTCAAGAGGCGGGAGCCCGTAAAAGATTCCGGCCACGTGGTGCCCCTTTCCGACGAGACGATGATGGATGGAGATTCCGCGAAAGATCGGAGTGGAGACGAAGACCGAAGGACACGGATCGCTTGGTATTGCATCTCTACTCCTTTCCTTTTTGCTAGTTAGCTAGGTTAATGGCCCGATCCGGGTGAAAAGTGCGCAGTGGTGCCGGTTGCAAAGTTCGCAAAGTTTTTGTTTTCCGCGTTTCCGGCGTCGGATCGACGGCCGGGGCGCCCCCGCGGGCTTACATTGGTATCAAAGCCATGCCATTAACCTTGCCTAGCTTGCTCTAGCGCGTTTAGAACTCGATCGAACAAAAATCCCCAAAAACCGTATTTTCTATGCATCGTGTTTTCTGTCGAAATTTTTTCTGCTCGAAAATTTTTTCAGGTTGTTGCAGAACACTGTGCATGAAAAAATAAGAATTCTGGTAAAAATTTTGTCTCGAGATCGGACTATACCGCCGCGGAACCGTGGCCAAACCCATGCTTGGGCCGCGGTTCCGCCGCTATTTTAACTGTTCATCGTGGCAAAATTTTCCAGAAGGCTTCTGATTAGGAAATAGGGGTTTTGGGATATTTGTTTTGGGCCCAGATTTTCTGTAAGTGCTACAGTACTGCTTGGGGCCCACTTGATAAAATTTGTTCGATCGAATATTTTAAACATGCCAGTTCACAGTATTTACATTATATCTGCGACCGTGAATATCACTTGATCGGTAAATCCTGTCTAACTGCTATAGCCCGGTTAGACGGATTTGCGAACGTGACATTCACGTTGATGTTCTGTGATTGTACTGTGTTGTTGCGGATCGGTCGTGGGGGATAGCCTGGTTGCAATGTTAGTACAGTTCTGTTTTATATGTACATTTGATTTTGCGGGGCGAGCGTCCGACATGTGGACTGCCGTCACTGCCTGTTTGTATTATTCTTTTGGGGCACGACCAGGTTGCGGTCGATGTACCCGTTGTATGTATATTTTAGTTTCTGTACTAGGATTACCCCGCGGAGGGGTGCACGGATAGCCGGGTTCTAGAGGGCAACGAGCCCGCATCTCATGGCGTTGAGACGGAGGGGGCTTCACTCTAGGATTGGCGGGCTATTCGCCGCACTCGTAGGGGGTACAGGTTGACCTAGGAGGGGTGCCCAAGTTACCGGATTCCGTGAAGTGCTGGGTGGTCCATTCACGTCGCTGAAGGGGGCTGCCTCGCTTCAGGTTTTGGCGGGTAACTTGCCGCGCCCGTATGGGTCTAGGATTTCATTGCGCAGGCTATCCACACGACCAGGGGAACGTCGGGTTTCAGCAGCGGCTCTGTGAAACCCGGGGATCCCAGATATCTGTATTGATCTGTGTTGCTATACAATTCTTTGTTGCTGCATTTTTATCACGCCTTGAGCGAAAATTATATATTGTATATATACTAGTAGATGTTGTATATGTTTTTCATCCGCGCTAGTCCATTCCCCGCTCTGCCGTTAGTTAGCTAACCTAACGGGTGATGACGGGACCCAGTGGCGAATGCGGATGGCATATACGTACGTCAGTATATTTTCGTTCTTTATTGGTGTGATCAATTGATGGGACTGCATTGATTCGGATCAATGCAAGATAAACAAACCTATTCTGATGTTGTTGGAACACTTTTCAAAAAGCTGTTATTGCAAGGGCGTTCTCTTTTGTTTTGCATCGTGGTATTCAGTTGGAATATCCTGCTCCTCAGTCGACGAGGCAAGGGCCGAGATCCCTTCACCGGGAGTGACCCCTTGGACAGAAGTTTGCGTCAGGGCGATAACTTCACTATAGCCGATTACTTTTGCTTTGCATCGTGGTATTCAGTTGGAATATCCTGCACCTCATTCTACGGGGAAAGAGCCGAGATCCCTTCAACGGGAGTGACCTCTTTAGCAAAGGTTTTCGTCACTATATTTTTACAAAGCTATCAGTTCCTTCAACGATATCAAGTTCATTACGTTAAAGGTTTTCGCCAAAAACCATTCGTAGCCCTCCGTCGTTTCAGACGGGTAGCACGTAGTATTCATGCTATGTTTGTTGACCTTCGTCAAGGTATAGTGCATGGTAGCTGCTTGTTACCGTTCTGCTGCATAGATAGATGCGTTGGTTTAGGACAGTCGTATAGCCTTGTTGACCTTCGTCAAGGGCTTGTACGGGTGGGTTCAAATTAACCTGGATAACGACGGGGAGAACATGACATGTGACTTATGATTTGTTGACCTTCGTCAAGGTCATAAGAGCATGGGGTAAAAATCCACATCGGGAGTTTCAAAAGTACTGAAACTTGCCAGATATGCGCATACCTTCTGGAGTGTGATAGCGTGAGCGGATTCCGTCACGTTATCATGCGATGATGGTTGGATCCCGATTCCCACTGATGAGTTGGTTTACTCCTCGGGTGATCCCGGCTAATTCTTCTTTGAGGTTTGGAGAAGAATTTGAGTTACAGTGGGAGGTTTCCAGATTAGATAAAGTGACAACCATTCTGATCTAGGTTAGAGTGCACGCTGAGTGTTTCTTTTCTCTCTCTCTTTGGCAGCGACCATTGACCCGACCCTAGACTATGACTCAATGACCAAGTTGACCGAACCTACTTAACACTGGCTTTTGGATTGTCAGAGTTGCAAACCTCATTGCCACTCCTACTTTTACCCTTTTCTCCGGGACACCCCGTATTACTACGACCGTCCACTTCCATTAGACAAAACCATCGTATGGTTATATACGAACTCGAAGGACTTCGAGGATGGTTTCTGGTTCTGGAGAAAACGGATAGGACAATTCAGTTGTCTTTTCTTTTCACCTTCTCTCAGGTTGCGAGTACTCCTTGGTTTAGGAGTAGCACACCTATTACGCAAATTGGATAGTCTTCTTCCAAACCATAGGCTGGTGCCGACCGGTAGGGAATGAAGAAAACCAATTAGCCTAAACGGTGTACAGAAGGTATTAAGTTCAGACAAAGCAAGGGATTAGTAAGAGGGCAAAGTAAAGTACGACTGCTATTCACGACCAAACCAAGTATTTCTTCGCCAATCCTAAATCACCTTTGTATTTCTCCAGGACACTCCGTATCACTACGAAGATCCCAGTTTATTGGATAATCCATCGTATGGTTATATACGAACTCGAAAGGAACTTGTTCCAGTTCGGGGATGGATCCTGGTTCAGGAGAAATAGGAATAAAGTACATTCAGGTGTCTTTTATCTTCACCTTCTCTCGCGTTGCGAGTGTTCCTAGGATTAGGACAGTACACCTTTTATGCTTATTGGATAGTCTTCTTCCAAACCATAGGCTGGTGCCGAACGATAGGGAATGAAGAAAACCATTTGGCCTAAAGGGGTGTACAGAAGGTAATGACTAAAGACATAAAAAGGGATTTGGAGAGGTGGCAAAGAATTATACGGTTATAGTAGTGAATCTGGATAATGGAAGAGGCATTACTAGGAATACCAGGAAACCCCGTCGAAACATTTCAATGTTTCAGGTTCACTGTGTACTGTTAAAAGAAAACTGATTTCCCAATTAGACACTTGCTCCAGGGTATGTATTTACCAGGTATGATTCTCACATCTGTATGGATTTACAGATGTTGAGTGAGAGTAAGTTATTGGGAATTAGGTGACCATCCTCATTATATCGGGATTCGTTAGAATTGGTGATATTTGATGAAGCCACCTGGGTTGTTTGCCGGTCGGCAAATATTTGGTTTTGAATATACGTTGTTGTGCACCAATTTCAAATTGATATATCCGTACGTCTATTAGACATACCTTTTTGAAATTATGTCTATGACATTTATCTATACCAGTGGATGGTTAGTTAAGGAGCATTGAACAACGGTGTGATTCTTCTTAACCAAAAGTACAGTTTTCAACCTACGACACACAGTGATTGAGTCACTAGACTCAAGGGACTTATACAGAGTATTGTATAGTGTCCAGTGTCCACTAGGACAGAGGGGTTGGTCCTCGTACTATATTCAGTTTACTTATGACTTCTCTAGTTTTTAGACAAGTGTTTCGTGGAAACACAGGGTACGAATTTTGAGAAGTTATAGGTATTTGAATAAAGTAGAGAACCAGGTGTTGCAAGTATCGGGATTCTTCAAGATGATCGAAGATGTAGATACTTGTGTATGGTATTCAGTTGATAGTAATGGTTAAGAGAACTTGCTTCTCTTTCGGGTTACTCATAACTGGAAGCATTCCTAAGTTGAGTAACGCTGATCGGCCTCCTTCCATTTAGTTAACATGCACTGGAGACAGCTGCATGATTTGAATCTGGTTCAATTAAATCAGTGTCTCTGGTTCTATATTGGATATAGAACAGTTCATATCTTAACGATGTTAAGGTACGGGGAGTTGTCCGGTTTATGCTTAAAACCAGACTCTGGATAACTCATAGGCACGTTTCTGTAATGGCAGTTTGTGGGTTGACCCAGGCTATGACGAGGGTTGATTTTCTACCATCTGGAAGATCAATAGTAATATTGTTCTTGACTCGCCACAGTTTTATTAAAAATGGATTTTTTTCAGAAAAACAGTAGTGGGAGTATGGTAGAACTGGAAGTGATTCCAGAACCGCAAACGATTACTGAAGATTTGATATGAACCTAAAGATTCAATCAGGTTTGACATTCTATTGGCCACTCCGCAGATAAGGTGGGTAACCTCAGGCACCCGAGAGGTACTTCGGTATACTCAAGGACGGTGGCAGAGAGGTTCTTGTTTACCCAGACTTGCCATTGCTGTTGTTCCTGACTATGAGACCCGGCAGGAGGATGAGTATAGCGTCGTTCTAAACTGGATTTAGAAGCGTACGTGTATATGACTCTGCCAGAGGGTTGTCGTAGTCAGTGGGAGCAGCGGAAGCATTGGTGGACATTAGGCTTATGTCTATTTATAGACTAAAGCAGATATAGCGGAGATAGATCATCTATTTCTGATATGACAGTCATAGGTTTGACTTCATCAGAATAGGGGATGGATCTGTTAAGAAGGTAGTATGGTGTGATGTCCTGGTATTTGATGACATACACAGAGTAGGAAGTAATATTCCTATACTACGATCGGTTATACTTTGGTCGTCACACAGTAGTTTCTCCTCATAGGACTTGGATCTTACATCAGACATTCTGGTAACTAGATCTATGGTTTTAGATCTAGATTTGGGTGGTTTCCCAATCTGGGTACCTTGACAGCATTCTATGAGTATTTAGAATGGACGACTCCTGGCATGGTGGTGTACCTGCAGGTAATGGAGTCACCCTCTCTAAAGGTGTCTTACAGACTAAAGGGGAGAGGGATACGCATGGTTGGCAGATCACTTGCTTAGGCAATTGAGTCAATCATGAGATGTCAAGTACCACACCAGATGATGTTCTTGCAGAAGATGCAATAAGTTGATATTGATCCAATCCTGGGGAAACAGTCGGAAGCAGTTATAGAACATAAGTTGATGTTCTAGGATATGATAACGGCAGCCTCCTTTAGGAGACGGTTATCATTCCAGGCTTCCAAGGTGACCTGGATGGCAGAGTGGTTGTCAGAGTTATAGTTTTCCCTCTGATGAGGGGCAGTATTTTGGACAGTTGGTCCAGGTGGATACTGAGGGAAGGCATGGCGCAGGGATACTGATTAAGTTCAGTTGACGATACAGTCTAAGAAGTTTGGATTTGGAGTTCATTTATGAGCTGGGTCCCATCAGACATCCAGACATTCTAAGACAGGTATTGCTCATTTCGGGAGATGGCTTTCTCTGCGAACTTGAGATATAGAGAGACATAGAAAGAAACACCAGAGCGGATCCACTCACTGAGGCTATTCCTCGAACGCAATAGTTTCGCAAACGAGCTTTGTGAGACTGCCTAGTAGAGGAGTTGGGTGTTTGGTATCACACGGGCTGTGAGTATGCGACATTGCAATAATTAGCCTTGAGTGCAAGTGGGAGATTGTTGGAGATAGTGCCCTCAGAGTCAATTATTGGATCACAGGCACGTGATTGCAATGATTGAGGGGAGGACCTGTCCCAGTAGGACAGTCTTACTCGAGATGATAGTATGCTATCTGGTTTATCTTTATCATCGTGTATTGCTTTAGGTGACCGTACGAGTCACTATTACACGTTGATAGAGCCCTTAGGATTCTTGCTTGACTACCGGCAGTATGAGGGCGATCATATACATGGGAGCTGGTAGTCTATAAGCACATCCTTAAATGGTCCCTAGTCGTGGGAGTTTCGAGACAGGGCATCGATTCTCCAGAGTAGACTAGTGTATACAGTCGAGACCTCGACGAGGGGCGGTGGCCGGTCTCACAAGCCTCTGGTGTCAGTTGGTTCACCTAAGATGTATACAGGTGCTCATTGGGTTATGAGTACAACGGACAGGACTCGCCGGGAACCTGCTAGTTGGGTTTTATACCAGACGTCAGATAGCAGTTCCCTGGTGACATGTGTACAGGTTAGTTCATCGACCTGAGATCGTCATTTGTCTCGTGTGAGTTCCCACCGTGCTTTGATTACTACCCTACCACGGCTCAAAGGAGTCATGCAAATAGGTTTTAGTTGGGTACAGTCCCGAGCCACATGGAGGCAGTGAGCGGATCTTCAGGGGTTCGTCTCTCCCGGTATTGGGGGTGAGGTCGCGCTGTGTCTAGGAGAGCCATTACACAAAGCCCTCGGCCGAGGCAGGAGATTTGCTGGTAGGTATTCCAGTAGTATCTCAGGGTGTTCTGGGCTACACTCCGACACGACTTGTACCGCTTTTGGGGGTCTGACTTTTACCAACCCCCTAGGCCCGCCATGCGATGCTCATAGACGAACGGACCGGACTGTACGGATATTGTCACTGACAGGCTCAGTAGGGTGTCAGGATGAGTTCGCTCATCAACGTCCCTTTTGGTCAATACCTGGTGGCCCGTCACGTATTGGATTATACCTCTGACGTGCTAGTGGTTAAATCCACAGCCAAGGTATTGACGAGTCTTTAAAGTCCACCACACTCAGTTACTCAGGTTTCGGGCGAAACGCTGTAGAGGCCGTATGGAGATATGGCAGGGTTCGATTAGATACGTGCGGTATTGCACGGATCGTAATTGGACGGTTTTTACTAGCCGGCGTTGGCTTAAGTCGGATCCTAGTATTAGATAGTGTAGTTTTGTCTCTTTGCATTTGGTTTCAGTGGGAATACAAATGCGGGCATGTATTTGCAGTAGTGGGGTTTTCCTGTAATTTATTACGGGATCGGTTTTCTGAAGTTGCCAGTTTGCATTCCGTTCCGGCCGGTTTTCTTTTATTCCCTCACGGCCGGACTTTTCGTTGGAGGGGGTTAATTGCAAGTTTGCAATTAACTTATTTGTGAGGGGTTTTCTTGCCTTTGTGCATTATGATGAGACTTGTTTCTGTTGGAGATAGTGCCCTCAGAGTCGATTATTGGATCACAGGCACGTGATTGCAATGATTGAGGGAGGACCTATCCCAGTAGGACAGTCTTACTCGAGATGATAGTATGCTATCTGGTTTACCTTTATCATCGTGCACTGCTTTAAGTGACCTGACATGTCGCTATTGCACGTTGATAGAGCCCCTAGGATTCTTGCTTGACTACCGGCAGTATGAGGGCGATCATATACGTGGGAGCTGGTAGTCTATAAGCACATCCTTAAAGGGTCCCTAGTCGTGGGAGTTTCGAGACAGGGCATCGATACTCCAGAGTAGACTAGTGTATACAGTCGAGACCCCGACAAGGGGTGGTGGCCGGTCTCACAAGCCACTGGTGTCAGTTGGTTCACCTAAGATGTATACAGGTGCTCATTGGGTTATGAGTACACCGGACAGGACTCGCCGGGAACATGCAAGTTGGTCTTATACCTGACGTCAGATAGCAGTTCCCAGGTGACATGTGTACAGGTTAGTTCATCGACCTGGGGATCGTCATTTGTCTCGTGTGAGTTCCCACTGTGCTTTGATTACTACCCTACCACGGCTCAAAGGAGTCGTGCAAACAGGTTTTAGTTGGGTAGAGTCCCGAGCCACATGGAGGCAGTGAGCGGATCTTCAGGGGTTCGTCTCTCCCGGTATTGGGGGTGAGGTCGTGCTGTGTCTAGGAGAGCCAGAACATGAAAAGTCCTTGGCCAAGGCAGGAGATTTGCTGGTAGGTATTCCAGTAGTATCTCAGGGTGTTCTGCGCTGCACTCCGACACGACTTGTACCGCTTTTGGGGGTCTGACTTTTACCAACCCCCTAGGCCCGACATGCGATGCTCATAGACGAACGGACCGGACTGTACGGATATTGTAACTGACAGGTTCAGTAGGGTGTCAGGATGGTTTCGCCCATCGACGTCCCTTTTGGTCAATAGCTGGTGGCCCGTCACGTATTGGCTTATACCTCTGACGTGCTAGTGGTTAAATCCACAGCCATAGTATTGACGAGTCTTTAGAGTCCACCACACTTTCAGTTACTCAAGCTTTCGGGCGAAACGCTGTAGAGGCCGTATGGAGATATGGCAGGGTCCGATCAGACACGTGCGGTATTGCACGGATCAGGATCGGACGGTTTGTACTAGTGGCCGTATGGTTATATGGCAGGGTTCGTTCAGATACGTGCGGTATTGTACGGATCAGGATCGGACGGATATTACTAGCCGGTTTTGGTTTAAGCCGGTCCTAGTTTAGTACAGTGTAGATTTTGTCTCTTTGCATTTGTATCCGGACGGAATACAGATGCGGGTGTGTATGCACAGTATCGGGGTTTTCCTGTAATTTATTACGGGACCAGTTTTCTGGAGTTGCCAGTTTGCTTTCCGTTCCGGCCGGTTTTCCTTTGTTCTTTCCCGGCCGGAAGTTTGCAAATAACACATTGTGGAGGGTTTTATTGCATAAGGTTTGATTATGAAAGCATCTTTGCTTTTCATGCATTTATTGTGAAGTGAATGGATTTGATTGGATTTGAGTTTTGTGATAATTATGTTTGGATGTGGTCACCCTCCTCCTTTTACTACCATCACCTCCCTTCATGATTCATAATCTTTTTTCCACCATTTTCTAAGTAAGAAGGTTTTCATTTTAGAAAAGAGAGAAGAAGGAGAGAGCTTCATCTTTGAGAATGTTTTCATTCTTGATCTCTTTTCATGCTAAGAAAAATGCAAGCACCATTTTTCTTATCTTGTATCCTCCATCAATGGCAACATAACCCCAAAGTGAGACATGCACTTTACACTACATTCTACAACAAATCTTGGACGCGTCGGCTAGCCTACTTCGCGCCCGAGTTGCCTCGGTATTGAGGTGGGAGCCCGTAAAAGCTACAGGCGATGTGGTGCCCTTCCGGAGAGGAGGCGACGACCGGAGATCCCGCGAGGAGATCGGAGTGGAGATGAAGACCGGAGGACTCGGATCAGTCGGTACATCTCTAACCCATCCTCTTGTTAGCTTAGACTAGTTTAATGGCACGATCCGGGGTTTAGTGTGCGGTGGTGCCTGTTTGCTAAGTCCGCAAAATTTAAAGTTTATCACCGTTTCCGCGTTTGGCCGTCGGATTGACGGCCGGGGCGCCGCCGTGTACTTACAGTGGTATCAGAGCCTCGCCATTAACTTCGTCTAGCTTCGTTTGATGTGTTTTTCAGTTCCGATCGATCAAAATTCCGAAAACCCATTTTTTGTTCACTTCAGTTTTCTGTTAAGATTTTTTGGTGTCCAAAATTTTTTCAGGTTGCATAAAACTGATGTACAACAAATTCTAAGAATACTGGAAAAGTTCGATACAGTAAACCCTAACCTGGAGCGCGGAACTGCGGCCAAAACCCACTTGGCGCCGCGGTTCCGCCGCCGTATTGATTGTTCACTGTGTACAAATTTTCCAGTGGGCTTCTGGGCTTATTTTGGGGGTTTTGGAATATTAAATTTGGGCCAAGAATTTCTGTGTGTGCTGCAGTATTGCTTTGGGGCCCACTTGTTAATTTTTGATCAATCGGAAAATTTTAAACACATTTTTCACAGTATTTACATTATATCTGCGACCGTGAATGTCACTCGATCGGTAAATCCGGTCTAACTGCTATAGCCCGGTTAGACGGATTTGCGAACGTGACTTTCACGTTGATGTTCTATGTTTATGCTGTGATGTTGCGGATCGGTCGTGGGGGATAGCCTGGATGCAATGCTAGTACAGTTGTGGTTGTATTATGTACATTTGATATTGCGGGGCGAGCGTCCGACATGTGGAATGCCGTCACTACCTGTTTGTATTATTCTTTTGGGGCACGACCTGGTTGCGGTCGATGTACCCGGTGTATGTATATTTTACTTTCTGTACTAGGATTACCCCGCGGTGGGGTGCACGGATGGCCGGGTTCTGGAGGGCAACAAGCCCGCATCTCATAGCATTGAGACGGAGGGGGCTTCACTCTAGGATTGGCGGGCTATTCGCCGCACTCGTAGAGGGTACAGGTTGACCCAGGAGGGGTGCCCAAGTTGCCGGATTCCGTGGAGTGCCGGGTGGTCCATTCACGTCGCTGAAGGGGGCTTCCTCGCTTCAGATCTTGGCGGGTAACTTGCCGCGCCCGTAGGGGTCTAGGATTTCATTGCACAGGCTATCCACACGACCAGGGGAACGTCGGGTTTCAGTAGTGGCTCTGTGAAACCCGGGGATCCCAGATATCTGTATTGTTCTGTGATGCTGTACATTTCTGTGATGTTGCATTTTTATCACGCCTTGAGCGAAATATAATATATTGGTATATATATTAGTAGATGTTGTATATGTTTTTCATCCGTGCTAGTCCAGTCCCCGCTCTGCCGTTAGTTAGCTAACCTAACGGGTGATGACGGGACCCAGTGGCGAATGCGGATGGCATATACGTACGTCAGTATATTTTCGTTCTTTGTGGTGTGATTAATTGATGGGACTGCATTGATTCAGATCAATGCAAGATAAACAAACCTATTCTGATGTTGTTGGAACACTTTTCAAAAAGCTGTTATTGCAAGGACGTTCTCTTTTGTTTTGCATCGTGGTTTTCATTTGGAATATCCTGCTCCTCAGTCGACGAGGCAAGGGCCGAGATCCCTTCACCGGAAGTGACCCCTTGGACAGAAGTTTGCGTCAGGGCATTAACTTCACTTTAGCCGATTACTTTTGCTTTGCATCGTGGTATTCATTTGGAATATCCTGCACCTCATTCTACGGGGAAAGAGCCGAGATCCCTTCACCGGGAGTGACCTTTTTAGTAAAGGTTTTCGTCACTATATTTTCTAAAAAGCTATCCATTCCTTCAACGATATCAAGTTCATTACGTTAAAGGTTTTCGCAAGAAACCATTCGTAGCCCTCCGTCGTTTCAGACATGTAGCACGTAGTATTCATGCTATGTTTGTTGACCTTCGGCAAGGCATAGTGCATGGTAGCTGCTTGTTGCCTTTCTGCTGCATAGATAGATGTGTTGGTTTGGGACAGTCGTATAGCCTTGTTGACCTTCGTCAAGGGCTTGTACGGGTGGGTTCAAATTAACCTGGATAATGACGGGTAGAACTTGACATGTGACTTATGATTTGTTGACCTTTGTCAAGGTCATAAGAGCATGGGGTAAAAATCACATCGGGAGTTTCAAAAGAACTGAAACTTGCCAGATATGCGCATACCTTCTGGAGTGTGATACCGTGAGCGGATTCCGTCACGTTATCGTGCGATGAGAGTTGGATCCCGATTCCCACTGATGAGTTGGTTTACTCCTCGGGTGACCCCGACTAATTCTTCTTTCAGGTTTGGAGGAGAATTTGAGGTACAGTGGGAGGTTTCCTGATTAGATAAATTGGTAACCATTCTGATCTAGGTTAGAGTGCACGCTGAGTGTTTCTTTTCTCTCTCTCTTTGGCAGCGACCATTGACCCGACCCTAGACTATGACTCAGTGACCAAGTTGACCGAACCTTCTTAACACTGGCTTTTGGATTGTCAGAGTTGCAGACCTCATTGCCACTCCTACTTTTACCCTTTTCTCCAGGACATCCCGTATTACTACGAACGTCCACTTCCATTGGACAAAACCATCGTATGGTTATATACGAACTCGAAGGACTTCGAGGATGGTTTCCGGTTCTGGAGAAAACGGATAGGACTATTCAGTTGTCTTTTCTTTTCACCTTCTCTCAGGCTGCGAGTACTCCTTGGGTTAGGAGTAGTACACCTATTACGCAAATTGGATAGTCTTCTTCCAAACCATAGGCTGGTGCCGACCGGTAGGGAATGAAGAAAACCAGTTAGCCTAAACGGTGTACAGAAGGTATTAAGTTCAGACAAAGCAAGGGATTAGTAAGAGGGAAAAGTAAATTGCGACTGCTATTCACGACCAAACCAAGTATTTCTTCGCCAATCCTAAATCACCTTTGTATTTCTCCAGGACACTCCGTATCACTACGAAGATCCCATTTTATTGGATAATCTATCGTATGGTTATATACGAACTCGAAAGGAACTCGTTCCAGTTCGGGGATGGATCCTGGTCCAGGAGAAATAGGAATAAAGTACATTCAGGTGTCTTTTATCTTCACCTTCTCTCGCGTTGCGAGTGCTCCTAGGATTAGGACAGTACACCCTTTATGCTTTTTGGATAGTCTTCTTCCAAACCATAGGCTGGTGCCGAACGGTAGGGAAGGAAGAAAACCATTTGGCCTAAAGGGGTGTACAGAAGGTAATGACTATAGACATATGAAGGGATTTGGATAGGTAGCAAAGAATTATACGGTTACAGTTGTGAATCTGGATAATGGATGAGGCATTACTAGGAATACCAGGAAACCCCAACGAAACATTTCAATGTTTCAGTTTCACTGTGTACTGTTAAAAGAAAACTGATTTCCCGATTAGACACTTACTCCAGGGTATGTATTTACCAGGTATGATTCTCACATCTGTATGGTTTTACAGATGATGAGTGGGAGTAAGTTATTGGGAATTAGGTGATCATCCTCATTATATCGGGATTCGTTGTAATCGGTGATATTTGAGGAGATCATCTGGGTTGTTTGCCGGTCGGCAAATATTTGGTTTTGAATATCCGCTGTTGTGCACCAATTTCAAATTGAAATATCTGTACGTCTATTTTTATAGAGTGAGATATACTTTTTGATATTATATCGATGACATTTACCTATATCAGTGGATGGTTAGGTAAGGAGCATTGAACAGCGGTGTAATTCTTCTTAACCAAAAGTACAGTTTTCAACCTACGACACACAGTGATTGAGCCGCAAGACTCAGGAGACTTATACAGAGTATTGTATATTGTCCAGTGTCCACTAGGATAGAGGGGTTGGTCCTCGTACTGTATTCTGTTTACTTATGACTTCTCTAGTTCTTAGACAAGTGTTTCGTAGAAACACAGGGTCGAAGTTTTGAGAAGTTATAGGTATAAGAATAAAGTAGAGAACCAGGTGTTGCAAGTATCGGGATTCTTCAAAGTAATCGAAAATGTAGATACTTGTACATGGTATTCAGTTGATAGTAATAATTAAGAGAACTTGCTTCTCTTTCGGGTTACTCATAATTGGAAGTATTCCTAAGTTGAGTAACGCTGATGGGCTTCTCTCCATTTAGTTGACATGCACTGGAGATAGATGCATGATTTGAATCTGGTTCAATTAAATCAGTGCCTCTGGTTCTATATTGGATATAGTACAGTTCATATCTTTACATTGTTAAGGTACGGGGAGTTGTCCGGCTTATGATTAAAACCAGACTCTGGATAACTCAAGGCACGTTTCTGTAATGGCTGTTTGTGGGTTGACCCAGGCTATGACAAGGGTTGACTTTCTACCATCTGGGAGATCAATAGAAATATTGTTCAAGACTCGCCACAGTTTTATTAAAAATGGATTTTTTCAAAAACAGCAGTGCGAGTATGGTAGAACTGGAAGTAATTCCAGAACCGCAAACGATTACTGAAGATTTGATAAGGAACCTAAAGATTCAATCTGATTTGACATTCCATTGGCCACTCCGCAGATAAGGTGGGTAACTTCAGGCACCCGAGAGGCACTCCGGTAGCCTCAAGGACGGTGACAGGGAAGTTCTTGTTTACCCACACTTGCCAGTGTTGTTGTTCCAGGCTGCGAGACCCGGCAGGAGAATGAATATAGCGTCGTTCTAAACTAACTTTAGAAGTGCACGTCTATATGACTCTGCCAGAGGATTGTCGTAGTCAGTGGGAGCAGCGGAAGCATTGGTGGACATCAGGATTATGTCTATTTATAGACTAAAGCAGATGTAGCGGAGATAGATCATCTATTTCTGATGTGACAGTCATAGGTTTGACGTCATCAGAATAGGGGATGGATCTGTTGAGAAGGTAGTAGGAAGTGATATTCCTATACTACGATCGGTTATACTTTGGTCGTCACACAGTGGTTTCTCCACATGGGACTTGGACATTATATCAGACATACTGGTTACTAGATCTATGGTTTTAGATCTAGATTTGGGTGGTTTCCCAATCAGGGTACTTAGACAGCATTCTATGAGTATTTAGAATGGACGACTCCTGGCACGGTAGTGTACCTGCAGGTGATGGAGTCACCCTCTCTGAAGGTGTCTTACAGACTAAAGGGGAGAGGGATGTGCATGATTGACAAATCACTTGCTTAGGCAATTGAGTCAATCATGAGAAGTCAAGTACCACACCAGATGTTGTTCTTGCACTAGATGCAATAAGTTGACATTGATCCAATCCTGGAGAAACAGTCGGAAGCAGTTTTAGAACATAAGTGGATGTTCTAGGGATATGATAACGACAGCCTTATTCGGGAGACAGTTATCATTCCAGGCTTCCAAGGTGACATGGACGACAAGGAGGTTGTCAGAGTTATAGTTTTCCCTCTGACGAGGGGCAGTATTTTGGACAGGTGGTCCGAGGCAATACTGAGGGTGGCATGGCGCAGGATACTGATTAAGTTCAGTTGACGATACAGTCTAAGAAGTTTGGATTTGGAGTCCATTTATGAGCTAGGTCCCATCAGACATCCAGACATTCTAAGACAGGTATTGCTCATTTTGGGAGATGGCTTTCTCCGCGAACATGAGATATAGAGAGACATAGAAAGAAACACCAGAGCGGATCCACTCACTGAGGCTATTCCTCGAACGCAATAGTTTCGCAAACGAGCTTTGTGAGACTGACAAGTAGAGGAGTTGGGTGTTCGGTATCACACGGGCTGTGAGTATGCGACATCGCAATAATTAGCCTTGAGTGCAAGTGGGAGATTGTTAGAGATAGTGCCCTCAGAGTCGATTATTGGATCACAGGCACGTGATTGCAATGATTGAGGGAGGACCTATCCCGGTAGGACAGTCTTACTCGAGATGATAGTATGCTATCTGGTTTACCTTTATCATCGTGCACTGCTTTAAGTGACCTGACATGTCGCTATTGCACGTTGATAGAGCCCCTAGGATTCTTTCTTGACTACCGGCAGTATGAGGGCGATCATATACGTGGGAGCTGGTAGTCTATAAGCACATCCTTAAAGGGTCCCTAGTCGTGGGAGTTTCGAGACAGGGCATCGATACTCCAGAGTAGACTAGTGTATACAGTCGAGACCCCGACGAGGGGCGGTGGCCGGTCTCACAAGCCACTGGTGTCAGTTGGTTCACCTAAGATGTATACAGGTGCTCATTGGGTTATGAGTACACCGGACAGGACTCGCCGGGAACATGCTAGTTGGTCTTATACCTGACGTCAGATAGCAGTTCCCAGGTGACATGTGTACAGGTTAGTTCATCGACCTGGGGATCGTCATTTGTCTCGTGTGAGTTCCCACTGTGCTTTGATTACTACCCTACCACGGCTCAAAGGAGTCGTGCAAACAGGTTTTAGTTGGGTACAGTCCCGAGCCACATAGAGGCAGTGAGCGGATCTTCAGGGGTTCGTCTCTCCCGGTATTGGGGGTGAGGTCGTGCTGTGTCTAGGAGAGCCAGAACATGAAAAGTCCTTGGCCAAGGCAGGAGATTTGCTGGTACGTATTCCAGTAGTATCTCAGGGTGTTCTGCGCTGCACTCCGACACGACTTGTACCGCTTTTGGGGGTCTGACTTTTACCAACCCCCTAGGCCCGACATGCGATGCTCATAGACGAACGGACCGGACTGTACGGATATTGTCACTGACAGGCTCAGTAGGGTGTCAGGATGGTTTCGCCCATCGACGTCCCTTTTGGTCAATAGCTGGTGGCCCGTCACGTATTGGCTTATACCTCTGACGTGCTAGTGGTTAAATCCACAGCCATAGTATTGACGAGTCTTTAGAGTCCACCACACTTTCAGTTACTCAAGCTTTCGGGCGAAACGCTGTAGAGGCCGTATGGAGATATGGCAGGGTCCGATCAGACACGTGCGGTATTGCACGGATCAGGATCGGACGGTTTGTACTAGTGGCCGTATGGTTATATGGCAGGGTTCGATCAGATACGTGCGGTATTGTACGGATCAGGATCCGACGGATATTACTAGCCGGTTTTGGTTTAAGCCGGTCCTAGTTTAGTACAGTGTAGATTTTGTCTCTTTGCATTTGTATCCGGACGGAATACAGATGCGGGTGTGTATGCACAGTATCGGGGTTTTCCTGTAATTTATTACGGGACCAGTTTTCTGGAGTTGCCAGTTTGCTTTCCGTTCCGGCCGGTTTTCCTTTGTTCTTTCCCGGCCGGACTTTTCCGATGGAGGGTGTTATTTGCAAGTTTGCAAATAACACATTGTGGAGGGTTTTATTGCATAAGGTTTGCTTATGAAAGCATCTTTGCTTTTCATGCATTTATTGTGAAGTGAATGGATTTGATTTGGATTTGAGTTTTGTGATAATTATGTTTGGATGTAGTCACCCTCCTCCTTTTACTACCATCACCTCCCTTCATGATTCATAATCTTTTTTCCACCATTTTCTAAGTAAGAAGGTTTTCATTTTAGAAAAGAGAGAAGAAGGAGAGAGCTTCATCTTTGAGAGTGTTTTCATTCTTGATCTCTTTTCATGCTAAGAAAAATGCAAGCACCATTTTTCTTATCTTGTATCCTCCATCAATGGCAACATAACCCCAAAGTGAGACATGCACTCTACACTACATTCTACAGCAAATCTTGGACGCTTCGACTAGCCTACTTCGCGCACGAGTTGCCTCAGTATTGAGGTGGGAGCCCGTAAAAGCTACAGGCGATGTGGTGCCCTTCCGGAGAGGAGGCGACGACCGGAGATCCCGCGAGGAGATCGGAGTGGAGATGAAGACCGGAGGACTCGGATCAGTCCGTACATCTCTAACCCATCCTCTTGTTAGCTTAGACTAGTTTAATGGCACGATCCGGGGTTTAGTGCGCGGTGGTGCCAGTTTGCTAAGTCCGCAAAATTTAAAGTTTATCACCGTTTCCGCGTTTGGCCGTCGGATTGACGGCCGGGGCGCCTCCGTGTGCTTACAGTTTCATCATGAGATGCCTTTCTAGTCTATTCCATTCCTTTCATTTGATGGTTTGTGAAGGATAAATGAGAGTGACCTTTTAGATAAATTATTATTCATTCTTTTTTCTTATATGAGAGAGGTTTTCTTTTCTCTCTCCAATCTTCTTCATACTTGAGAGGGGCCGGCCACTTTGGGGAGAAAAAAAAAGAGAGAGAGATTTCATTTTGTGGGTTGGTGGAAAATCATTTCTCAATCTCATGTTGCATCAAAGTTTCATAGCTCATTTCTCTTTTCCTCCACATCCATGGCAACTTCATGAAACCCCAAAGAGACATAGCATTCTACACTATTCTATAGCAAGCCTTGGACGTGTCGGCTAGCCAACTTCGCGCCCGAGTTGCCTCGGTCAAGTGGCGGGAGCCCGTAAAAGATTCCGGCCACGTGGTGCCCCTTTCCGACGAAACGATGATGGATGGAGATTCCGCGAAAGATCGGAGTGGAGACGAAGACCGAAGGACACGGATCGCTTGGTATTGCATCTCTACTCCTTTCCTTTTTGCTAGCTAGCTAGGTTAATGGCCCGATCCGGGTGAAAAGTGCGCGGTGGTGCCGGTTGCAAAGTTCGCAAAGTTTTTGTTTTCCGCGTTTCCGGCGTCGGATCGATGGCCGGGGCGCCCCCGCGGGCATACAATTTTTACTTGAGATTTCCAAATGTTTTCAACAAAAGTCCCATCACTTAGTACTTTTGATGGTTTAGATTTCTGGGTTTCGGCTTAATTAAATTGTGTCACGCCTGTAGACGTTACGTGGTTTAAGTGCCGGTCACATGCCAAATTTTGGGTCGTGACAAGGATAACCCTCGAATCGCCTCTTCCCTGCCAATTGTGGCCAGGTAAGCACAAGTGAGGTAAGGAGGGTTCCGCTCACGAATCACCGTGAGACTGGCCTTTTAAAATTACCTCCTCACTTGTCTAGCGTAGACACCACAAAGTCAAGTTTAGATAAACGATCGATTCCCCGCAACATTCACTTGTCCTAATTGAGCGCGAAAAGTCCTTATAAGTTTGGTCTAGATATTTTTTATTAACTCAAGGTGACGCGTATGCTTTTTGTGATTTGTTGGTCTTAGGAATGGTGATGAAATCCCCACCCAATCTTAATTGGTGTTCAAGCCCCTTAATGTCTGTATTATTATATGCAAAGCGTATAAACAAACAAAATCTAAAACAACAAAATAATATATATAATTTTATTGGCAGCGGCGCAATCTTTGCAAAGAAACCTGGATAAAATACAGTTTAGTTGAATTCACAGAGAAGATTAGAGGAAGAGAAGTGGTGGAAAAAAATTGAGGCCAAGAAACCACAATATAACCACGGAACCGCCGCACAACCCAAGCTTTGACCGCGGTTCCGCTGTCAAAATGTTGAATTGGCGCCTGAAACTTGGGTCCCTGCACTCTTCTTTCTCTGTATGACAGAATAAAAACCTCTATCTCTTTATTTTAATACTTTACTTGCTCCAGATAACCTGCACACTTGCATACAAAAATTATCAAAAATAATAAAAATGGTTTTTATTATATTTATTATTTTCTTTATATATACAAAAAAAAAATTTACCTGAATAATAAGAAAGAAATACGTTACCATATCTCCAGCAACGGCGACATTTGATTGGTCGGCGGAAACTATGCGTTGTACCTTATCCTATTTGTTCTACTTACCGCAATGTAACACCTTAGAATGCGATTAGTGTTAATTAAGCGATAATGCAGATTTTTAGTAAAAAGTTTATCAAGATAGTTTTCACATATTTTATAAAAAATTAATTAATATTTTATTATTATTTATTTTGGCTTGCACACACTTGTGCATGTTAACCAAGGGTTAATTAGGGTTAACCATGCTTAAGTAGCCATGACACCTTAACCCCATTACATTAAGTTGTAATATGTAATTATATAAATTATTTAGTTTTAAAAATTAAAAGGTTTGAATTTTGGGGTTGACTTGAGAGAGAGAGAGAGAGGGGGTTGACATGCATCATAAGGCATGGGGGCAAGCATAGCTTGCATTAAATGAGGAGAGAGAAGAGGGGGGCGTGGCTCATCTAAACTCACACCCCATTTGTGTTCACCACTCTCAACCCTCACTCACATAATCCTTCACTCTCACCTCCTTCTCTCATTCTCATATTTTTCTTCATCTCATTTCCCTTACACACTCAAACTGAAACCCTAACCCAAATCCTCACAAAATATCCACTAAACCCCACTAAAACCCTTCAGAAGTCAAGATTAAGCCACTAGGATCACTAGGAGCATGGAAAGCTAGTATTTTTGAGCAAGTGTGGGAAGGTAACGATCTCTAACTGTTAATTAGGACCATTTAATGTTTTATTGCTTAATAGTTGCTGTCTAGAACCATAAAGATATAGTTTTGGTGTAATATCGTATTTTTAGTGTTAAAATGGGGTCACCGTGATCTGCTATGACTACGAGTTATTAAGGGAAAATCTAGCAATATAGTAGTGTTTTGTTGTAGTCCCTGAGTGTTCACCTGAAACCCGAACCTAATCCCACCTGTTTTGGCCGGCGACATTGGGGTATTTTCCGGCGAACTCGGCCGTGTAGGGACATGGGGAGTTGCGGTTCTAGGGTGGCTGTCTGTAAGTATTTTGGGATGTTTGGTACTGCTAGATTTTTAGGTTTTGACAGTAGGTAAAATCTGGGAACAGTTAGCTATTATTTTAGTATTTCGACTACGCGCATTACGATATCCGACATGGTTTGCATTGTTTGTGTAGCTTGCTGCACTTAGGGTTGTTTTAGATTGTCTCTACACTCGTTAGCCACTAAGTGAACACTTGAGGGGTTGTTGGAGTCGGTGCATCGATTTAAACGTAGTTTGTACGTATTATTGGTCGATTTCTAAGTTGCACTTGCTGTGTTTTGTGTGATTTTAGGAGCGAGTGTGGGGACTTCAGATGCTGCGAAGAAAGGAAAGCAGGTGGTCGGATTTACCCAGCTCGAGATCATCGGTGAGTAGATTTAACATCTACGGGAAAATCGCCCGTATGGTGTTAAGCATCAGGGCAAGATATAATATTATAGCCGCTTGTTTATATGCATATATGTTGATTGTGCATGAGTATCATTGCATACCATTACCTGTTGTGCCTTGACTTAGTACCTAGTGGACACTGCACCATTACTGACGGTTCATGTTGCACGAGCACTAAATTGTATGCTACACCCATACCGTCGGTAATTTCCATGACACGCCTAACCTATACACATATGCGGTAATGTATTGTTATTGATATTGAGACGTTGATTCTTGTTATATTGCACATATGAAATGCATCGTGCATACATAGCTACATGTAAACCGTTATATGATGTTGCATTTGATTTCAGAGGAATTGGGAACCACATGATATATTTAAAAACTGGATTAATTTAAAAAAACGGTTTTCCCTTGATATGTTCATATTACTGTTTTATGTTGCATATATAATATTTCATGGATTTACGCATTGAGATACGGATTTCATGTGATTTATGGATTTGAGAATCGTGGTATTATTTCAAGAAGGTATGCATTGTTTTGAAAACACGGTTTCTCTTGATATGATATTTCAGTGCATCCACCATGAGTTTTCTCGGTTCTGAGACTTGTGTTAGAAACCCGATTCGAGGAGCTAGATGATCCGTTTGCGGGTTCATGGTGGACCCGGTATGGTACCCCGGGGCAAGTAAGGGATGTTGTGCAATAGACGATGAGCCTAGAAGAGGGACTACTAGCTATCGGTGATTGGTTGGACCTGGCGGTTATTCGAAGGATACCGACCGGAGTCGAGAGATGGATATGGGCAGATCCAGACTGACGGAGCCTGTGGGCCAATCCGGACCGACGGAGCCCGAGTTATGTGGATTTGCGTGTCGATGTTGGACATGAGTTTTCATGATGTTTTCGAGTGCCGATATTGGGCGCTCAGGTTCCATGAAATTTACAGGATATGAGGGCCGATCAGAGTGACGGCGCCTGAGGTATTGGGATTTGGGGTGTCGTTGATGGACACCGGTTTTTCCACAATGATGATTCATTGATGATGATATGTTTTATCCTATACTCAGTAGTTATTTGATATGCATTGCTTCATGTATTTGTAGTACCTGACAGAGTACTTTTCATTATTTTTGCATATCCATATTGTCATACTTATGCTATCGGATTGCATGTGATAGATTATCGTTGTACATGCATACCTGCGATTATCTGTATGATGTTACTTTCTATTCACGAGTTGGCAATTCACCCCCGTTGTGCCACAGTGTTTTGCAGGCTTGACCCTCAGAGTAGTCGCGGCAGGGCATCTTATTATCTCTATTTTGCGGATACCGCTACAGTTGGCTGTGAGGCCGTTTGGTATAGGTGGGTTTACGGTTATCCGACTTCATCTATTGTACATCTTATTGTATCTAGTACTCTCCATATACCATTTCCATTTATTGACTTAGAGACGAGTTGTGAGGACGGATATTGTATATTTTGTGACTCTGGGTGTCGAGCTCGTATGAGCCGGCTTTTATTATGTAGTTTTTATCTCTTTATGCTATTTTTCTTTCATATTGTCTATTTCTTCGTTACGACGTCGTATATATGCTTGTGGTGGTTGTTCCCTCCTCTGGGGGTGATTTTCTCCCGTTTGGGGATGCTTTATTTATATCCTATGTTGCTTTACTTATATCTTATGTTTGTACCCATTTCGGGGCTAGTTTTTACAAAGGAGGTGCTGCCGAAATTTTTAAGAAAATAAACTTAAGTTTAAAGATTTTTACTTGAGATTTCCAAATGTTTTTAACAATGTTTTTATCACTTACTACTTTTGATGGTTTAGATTTCTGGGTTTTCGGGTTACTTAAATTGCAGTACGCCTGTTGACGTTACGTGGTTTAAGTGCCGGTCACGTGCCAAATTTTGGGTCGTGTCAAAGTTGGTATCAGAACGCTAGGTTTTACCTTTCGGAGTGTAAGATGACCTTGGTATGATGGAGTAGGTAGCTTAAGCAGAGTGACGTAGCATGTGTATGTTCCGCGGCATACTTACGACACGGTACTCCGCCTAAGTGACCTTAGGACTTGTTGGTTGAAATTCCTTCCGTGATTATATACATCCTTGTGATTCGATTTCCGTGTTCTTATCGAATCATGTTTTCGTTTCCAGCCATTATGCCGCCGAAGACTACGAGGGCGCAGAGAGCGGCCGCGAGGGCCGAGGTCAGAGTTGGCTTATCGGACACGAGGATTGAACAGGGCGGCACGCCCGTTGTACAGGAGCAGATTGATCCACCTTCGATAGATCGTATTACTAGGCTAGAGGCTGGTATGCAGGATTTGCGCCAGATGATGGGATCGTTAGTTGAGCCCGGTCGAGCGCAGCGAAAGGAGGTTGTCCCACCTGTTACGGGGACCGCGATGGTGCCTACTGTTCAGGCAGTTTTACCTGCAGCTACGGAGGTTATCACCATATCGTTATCTGAGTTCATGAGGCTGAAGCCTCCGGTTTTCACCGGCACTGATGCAGCTGAGGATCCGCAGTTGTTTATCGATCGGATGGCCAGGATCTGTCGTTCGCTGAGATGTTCCGACGCGAGATGGGTAGAGTTCGTGAGTTTTCGTCTGGAGGGTCTTGCCCAGCCTTGGTGCGAGTCTTTAGAGAGGGGCATAGCTGCAGGTCTTTCTCCTATGACCTGGGCTGAGTTCGTGATGGTGTTTCTTGCCCGTTTTCTTCCGCCGAGCGTCAGGGATGCTCGAGCTCGCAGTTTTGAGTCGTTACGACAGACTCCGGGTATGACGGTGGCAGAGTACGATGTTCAGTTTACCCAGCTATCTGTGTATGCTCCATATTTGGTGGACACTGAGGAGATGCGGATTAAGAGGTTTGTACGAGGCCTTCTTACCCAGTTGTTCCTCGCTATCAGCGCAAAACATTATGACACATATGCAGCCGCAGTAGACGAGGTCGTATTAGTTAAGGAGTGTCTTTCCGAGACTTCGGTCGTTCCGGAAGCGAAGAGGGTTCCTACTGGTGTATCAGCCCGAAGGAAGATGTTTTGACGCCGCGACAGATTTCGTTCAGGTCGTGGGAGTAGCAGAGGCTTGGGAAGAAGCCAGTTGTTTAGCTCTTATCCCTAGGAGGGTCAGCAGTCATAGTATGGATATTTTCGGTGCGGGAGTTTTTATCATCGCGTCAGGGATTGTACTGAGCCACGTGAGGATGAGGCACCCGTATCGCATGTTACCTTACCACCTTCTCCACTTCAGAGAGTGTTGCCTCTTGCGCCTGTTGTTGCTCCGCGTCGGACTTATGCTCAGAGAGGTCATGGTAGCGGAGGGTGTGTTCAGAGAGGACGGGGTGGCAGAGGCGGAGGACAGTCAGTTTCCGGTAGAGGGTAGGCACGAGTGTTTGCTTTGACTCATCAGGACGTGCAGGCGTCCAATACAGTAGTTTCAGGTACTCTTGCAGTAAGTTCCTTCGATGCACATGTTTTGTTTGATCCGATATCTGCACACTCGTATGTTTCTACACACTTCGTGCCGAGATTGGGCCCAGAGTCGTGTTTGCTAGATCGGCCGCTTGTCGTGACTACTCCTGTTGGTGAGTCTTTTATTGCACGACACGTGTTTCGGTCGTGTGCCGTCCGTATTAGAGATAGAGAGTCGTCCGTCGACTTGATCCTTCTTGAGATGTTGGACTTTGAAGTTCTCCTGGGTATGGACCGGTTAGCTACTTTCTACGCGTCTGTGGACTGCCATGAGAAAACAGTCAGGTATTGTTTTCCCGGCGAGTCAGTTCTTATTGTGCAGGGGGACCGTCGTGCCGCCCCTGACAATTTGATTTCAGCTATTTGCACTAGTCGGCTTTTTAGGAGAGAATGTCGGGGATTCTTGGCTTTCATACGAGATACTAGAGCCACAGTAGATTCTTTGGACCAGGTTCCTATCGTGTGAGAGTTTCCCGACGTATTTCCCGATGAGTTGCCTGGATTGCCTCCAAAGCATGAGATTGAGTTTTGCATTGATTTAATCCCCAGCATGGGGCCTATTTCTATACCACCTTATCGGATGACCCCAGCGGAGCTTAAGGAGCTTAAGGATTAGCTGCAAGAGTTGCTTGAAAGAGGACTTGTGCATCCGAGCGTTTCGCCTTGGGCAGCTCCTATTCTGTTCGTCAAGAAGAAGGGAGGCAGTTTGAGGTTGTGCATTGATTATCATCAATTGAACCGAGTGACAGTGCGAAATAGGTATCCTTTATCTCGCATTGACGATTTGTTTGATCAGTTCCAGGGTGCGGGACATTTTTCCAAGATTGATTTGAGATCAGGTTATCATCTGTTGCGGGTTCGGAATGATGACATTTCGAAGACTGCTTTTCGTACGCGCTACGGGCATTATGAGTTTTTGGTGATGTCGTTCCGACTCACCAATGCCGCAGCAGCGTTCATGGATTTGACAAACCGGATTTTCAGGCCATTCCTTGACTAGTTTATTATTGTGTTTATTGATGACATTTTGGTTTATTCCAAGAGTCGAGAGGAGCATGAGCAGCGCTTGAGAATTGCATTGCAGACATTGAGAGAGCACCAGTTGTTTGCTAAATTCTCGAAGTGTGCCTTCTGGCTTGATAGTGTTGATTTCCTTGGTCATTTTGTTACGGGAGATGGTATTCGTGTGACCCGAGGAAGATCGAGGCCGTACAGCTTTGGCCCAGACCTGTATCAGTGACAGTGGTCCGCAGCTTTTTAGGCTTAGCCGGTTATTACCACCGTTTCATGCAGGACTTCTCGAGTATCGCCGCACTGCTAACTAGACTGACCAGGAATGGGGTTCTTTTTCTTTGTACTGACGCTTGCGACCTGAGTTTTCAGCAGTTGAAGACTCGGTTGACAACTGCACCAGTTTTATCTTTGCCTTCTAGATCGGACGGCTTTGTCGTTTACTGTGATGCTTTACGAGTGGGGCTCGGTTGTGTATTGATGCAGCATGATAGAGTTATCGCTTATGCTTCCCGGCAGTTGAAGAAGCACGAGCAGAATTATCCCACTCATGATCTTGAGATGGCCGCAATGGTCTTTGCGCTTAAGATTTGGAGACACTACTTGTACGGGGAGTCGTGTCAGATTTTCATGGACCACAAGAGCTTGAAGTACATCTTCCAGCAGTGGGATCTGAATTTGAGACAGCGCCGTTGGATGGATCTTGTGAAGGATTATGATTGTGTGATCCTTTATCACCCGGGCAAGGCGAATGTGGCAACCGATGCTTTGAGTCGTAAGCTCGGGGGTAGCTTGTCCCAGTTGAGTGCAGTTTAGAGACAGTCACCTGTAGATTGGCAGATATTGTGCGGCAGTAGAGTACAGTTTGAGTTCACTTACACCGGGGGATAGCTTGCTCATGTCCGCACCTGTCCACTTCTACTAGATCGTATGCAGGAGGCACAACCCGCTGATGCCTGTTTGTATGAGATTCTTGAGCATGTTCGGCAGGATAGAGATTCAGAGTTCTTGATTGATGGCCAGGGTGTGCTACGTTTTGGGACTCGTTTGTCTGTACCTGATACCGATGGGTTGAGACACGAGATCCTAGAGCAGGCACATCTGTCAGCTTTTAGTGTTCACCCAGGTTCCACCAAGATATTTCGTGACTTGAGAGATATCTACTGGTGGGCAGCGATGAAGAGTGATGTTTCGGATTTCGTTTCGAGGTGCCTGACTTGTCCGCAAGTCAAGGCTGTGAGCATCAGAGACCGGCCAGAGAATTGCAGCCTTTACCCATTCCGGAGTGGAAATGGGAACAGATCTCCATGGATTTCGTTGTGGGTCTACCCAGGTCTAGTCGAGGGTATGACTCTATTTGGGTGATTGTTGACCGGTTGTCTTCCTTCTAGTGAAGACCACTTTCGGTTATGCTCAGTATGCTCAGTTGTACATTGATGAGATTGTGCATTTGCACAGTGTTCCCATATGCATCGTATCCGACAGGGGCACCCAGTTCACTAGCCGTCTTTGGCATAAGCTACAGGAAGCTTTGGGTACCCATTTGAGTTTTAGCACCGCTTTCCATCCGTAGACCAATGGTCAGTCAGAGCGGACTATACAGACTCTGGAGGATATGCTTCATGCGTGCGTGCTTGATTTTGGTGACAGTTGGGATCGTCACTTTCCATTGATAGAGTTCTCCTACAATAACAGTTATCATGAGACGATTCAGATGGCACCTTTTGAGTCTTTGTATGGTAGAAAGTGTCGATCGCCAGTCTGTTGGACCGAAGTCAGCGATAGCAGGATTTTGGGACCCCAACTAGTTCAAGAGACTACGGAGAAAATTCAGTTGATTCAGGATAGGATGAGAGTAGCCCAGTGCAGACAGAAGTCTTCTGCCGACCGTCGTCGTCGCAGGCTCGAGTTAGCAGTGGGGGATCATGTATTCGTACGGATTTCTCTGATGAAGGGCATGATGAGATTTGGGAAGAAAGGGAAGCTTAGTCCCAGATTTGTAGGTCCTTTTGAGATCCTTGAGCGAGTTGATACCGTTGCCTATCGTTTGGCACTTCCACCCAGTTTTCCGGATGTTCACCCCGTATTCCATGTATCGATGCTTTGAAAGTACATTCATGACTTTTCTCACATGATTCAGCACAAGACCGTTCAGCTAGAACGCGATCTTTCGTACACCGAGCAGCTGGTAGTTATATTGGATCGGCAGGTGAAGAAACTTCGGTCAAAGGTCTTACCATCTGTGAACGTTCTTTGGCATTGCCCGAATAGTGAAGAGGTCACTTGGGAGGCCGAGAGCGAGATGCGGAAGAAATTCCCTCATCTCTTTGAAGGTACGCATAGTAAGATCTTTAAATTCGGGGACGAATGTCTTTAAGGGGGAAGATTGTAACACCTTAGAATGCGATTAGTGTTAATTAAGCGATAATACGGATTTTTAGTAAAACGTTTACCAAGATAGTTTTCACATATTTTATAAAAAATTAATTAATATTTTACTATTATTTATTTTGGGCTTGCACACACTTGTGCATGTTAACCTAGGGTTAACATGCTAAAGTAGCCACGGCACCTTAACCCCATTCCATTATGTTGTAATATGTAATTATATAAATTATTTAGTTTTAAAAATTAAAAGGTTTAAATTTTGGGGTTGATTGAGAGAGAGAGAGATGGTTGACATGCATCATGAGGCATGGGCGAAAGCATGGCTTGCAATAAATGAGGAGAGAGAAGATGGGGGGCATGGATCATCTAAACTTACACCCCATTTGTGTTCACCACTCTCAACCCTCACTCACATAATCCCTCACTCTCACCTTCTTCTCTCATTCTCACATTTTTCTTCATCTCATTTCCCTCACACCCTCAAACTGAAACCCTAACCCAAATCCTCACAAACCCAAACAAAATCTCCACTAAAACCCACTAAAACCCTTCACAAATCAAGATTAAGCCACTAGGATCACTTGGAGTATGGAAAGCTAGGATTTTTGAGCAAGTGTGGGAAAGTAACGATCTCTAACTGTTAATTATGACCTTTTAATGTTGTATTGCCTAATAGTTGCTGTCTAGAACCATAAAGATATAGTTTTAGTGTGATATCGTATTTTTAGTATTAAAATGGGGTCACTATGATCTGCTGTGACCACGAGTTGTTAAGGGAAAATCTAGCAATATAGTAGTGTTTTGTTATAGTCCTTGAGTGTTCACCTGAAACCCGAACCCAATCCCACCTGTTTTGGCCAGCGACATTGGGGTATTTTCCGGCGAGCTCGGCCGTGTAGGGACATGGGGAGTTGTGGTTTGTATGGTGGCTGTCTGTAAGTATTTTGGGATGTTTGGTACTGCTAGATTTTTAGGTTTTGACAATAGGTAAAATCTGGGAACACTTAGCTAGTATTTTAGTATTTCGACTATGCGCGTTATTATATCCGACACGGTTCGTGTTGTTTGTGTAGCTTGCTGCACTTAGGGTTGTTTTAGATTGTTACTACACTCGTTAGCCACAAAGAGAACACTTATGAGGTTGTTGGAGTCGGTGCGTCGATTTAAACGCAGTTTGTAAGTATTGTTGGTCGATTTCTAAGTTGCACTTGCTGTGTTTTGTGCGATTTTAGGGGCGAGTGCGGGAACTTCAGACACTGCAAAGAAAGGTAAGCAGGTGGTCGGATTTACCTAGCTCGAGATCATCGGTGAGTAGATTTAATATCTACGGGGAAATCGCCCGTATGGAGTTAAGCGTCAGGGCAAGATATGATATTATAGCCTCATGTTTATATGCATCTATGTTGATTGTGCATGAGTATCATTGCATACCATTACCTGTTGTTCCTTGATTTAGTACCTAGTGGACACTGCACCATTACTGACGGTTCATGTTGCACGAGCACTAAATTGCATGCTACACCCACACCGTCGGTAATTGCCATGACACGCACAACCTATACACACATGCTGTAATGTATTGTTATTAACATTGAGACGTTGATTCTTTTTCTATTGCGCATATGAAATGCATCGTGCATACATAGCTACATGTACACCGTTATATGATGTTGCATTTAATTTTGGAGGAATTAGGAACCGCATGATATATTTAAAAACTGGATTCATTTAAAAGAGCTGTTTCCCTTGATATGCTCATATTACTGTTTTATTTTGCATATATCATATTTCATGGATTTACGCATTTTGATACGGATTTCAGGTGATTTATGGATTTGAGAACCGTGGTATTATTTCAAGAAAGTATGCATTGTTTTGAAAACCCGGTTTCACTTGATATGATATTTCAGTGGGTCCACCATGAGTTTTCTCGGTTCTGAGACTTGTGTTGGAAACCCGATTCGAGGAGCTGGATGATCCGTTTGCGGATTCATGGTGGACCCGGTATGGTATCCCGGGGCAAGAAAGGGATGTTGTGCAGTAGACGATGAGCCTGGCAGAAGGACTGCTACCTACCGGTGATTAGTTTGACCTGGTGGTTATCCGGAGGATACCGACCGGAGTCGAGAGATGGATATAGGTTGATCCGGACTGACGGAGCCTAAGTTATGTGGATTTGCGTGTCGATGTTGGACACGAATTTTCATGATGTTTTCGAGTGCCGATGTTGGGCACTCAGGTTCCATGAGATTTACAGGATATGAAGGCCGATCAGAGTGACAGCGCCTGAGGTATTGGAATTTTGGGTGTCGTTGATGGACACCGGTTTTTCCACAATGATGATTCATTGATGATGATATGTTTTATCCCATACTCAGTAGTTATTTTATATGTATCGCTTCATGTATTTGTAGTACCTGATAGAGTACCTTTCATGATTGTTCCATATCCATATTGTCATACTTATGCTATCGGATTTCATGTGATAGATTATCGTTGTACGTGCATACCTACGATTATCTGTATGATGTTACTTACTATTCACGAGTTGGAAACTCACCACCGTTGTGCCACAGTGTTTTGCAGGCTTGACCCTCAGAGTAGTCGCGACAGGGCTTCTTATTATCTCTATTTTGCGGATACCGCTACGGTTGGCTGTGAGGCCGTTTGGTATAGGTGGGTTTGCGGTTATCCGACTTCATCTATTGTACATCTTATTGTATCTAGTACTCTCCATCTACCATTTCCATGTATTGACTTAGGGACGAGTTGTGTGGACGGATATTGTATATTTTATGACTTTGGGTGTCGAGCTCGTGTGAGCCGGCTTTTATTATGTAGTTTTTATCTCTTTAAGCTGTTTTTCTTTCATATAGTCTATTTTTACGCTACAGCGTCGTATAAATGCTTGTGGTTGTTTTTTCCGACTTTGGGCGTGATTTGCTCTCGTTTGGGTATGCTTTATTTATATCCTAGGTTGCTTTACTTATATTTTATGTTTGTACCCGTTTCGGGGCTAGTTTTTATAAAGGAGGTGCTGCTAAATTTTTTAAGAAAATAAACTTATGTTTAAAGATTTTTATTTGAGATTTCTAAATGATTTTTACAATGTTCTTATCACTTACTACTTTTGATGGTTTAGATTTCTGGGTTTTCGGCATACTTAAATTGTGTTACGCCTATTGACGTCAAATGGTTTAAGTGCTGATCACATGCCAAATTTTGGGTCGTGACACGCAATCAAGACGGTGTCGCTTTGCAGCTAGCCAGTTGAGCACGGGTCGATCCACAGGGAGATGGTAGTATGTCAGTTCGTGTTTTAGATGAGTCAATGAAAGAATGCATATATGTGTACAATTCTATCCTAAGTGTTTGTATGTAAATTCAAGTAAGCTTGTTAAGGTTAAGGTTGGTTAGTAGAGTTAGGATTAATCTTGTACTTTTCTTTTACCATTCTTAAAACGATGTTGGGATAATCGAAAGTAGCGGGGATTAGGAGGACACAGGAATGAGATTTGCGAGTTTAAGTAAGCTTTCCAACGCTAAATCCATTCCTAGAGCCCCTTGTCCGTCCGCTAAATGTGCTTATTTCCAATCATCGGCCAAACACCCGCAACCATGTATCCAATTAAGTCACAACTACATGTCACATTGTAGTGCGCTTAAAGGACTTCTCGACTTAGGTCGCGGTTATATGTCACGTATAGCGTGCCTAAGTGAGGGTGTTGCGTTTTTTTTGGTCTAGGTTCGTTTTAGGATGTTTGGTGAAGAGAAGAACAATGGATTTTTCCGTCCCTCATACTAACCTTCCTTAGCCCCTAACAAGTATGGAAATTATTCACACATTTAAAAGGAAAAGAAAACATGAAAGAAGAAAAGAAGGAAAGGTAAAAAAACGGTTTTACAAAATGGTAGCAAGCTAACTACTTGGGCCCTCACCTTAGCAAGGGACTCCGTCGAGTATCATGGCTTGAAAATACGGATAAAAAGAGAAGGAAAAATATAACAAGAAAATAAAAACAACAACTACTTAACAACAATTAATAAAGTTACACTAAGAATTAAAAATACAATGCATGAAATAAAAATACAAGATAAGAAAAATAACCCTCTTCTTCATTGATTTTCCACTCAAGAGCTCTCACTACACATTAATAGAGAATAGATGATGAAGAAGAAGAAGATACAAACTAAACTACACTAAATCCTAACAAAAACTAAGCATCCTTTACTTAGCACAAAACTGGGCTGTTTATAGGCAGAGAGCTGAAACCCTAGGGCTAAATTCTAAGCCCAAATACAATGACCAAAATAATCCCAAAGTTTGGTCAGATGATGACACGAAACCGCGGCGGAACCGCCGCAAAAACCCATATTGGTTTTGTGGAATTGGGGTCTCGTATTTTCTAGGATTCCTCGTGTTGCTATCTTCTGTTGTTCTACATGACCCAAATTGCAAAAATGCTTCCAAAGTTTCTTCAGATTTGCAACAGTCCAAAATGGCTTCACTTTTAATTCATTTGACCTTATCTCCCTCGAGATCTGTGCACCCATTGAATCTTGTGATGCCCCTCTCGTGCTCTGTGCTTGTCCGAGACACGAATGACCATTGTTCTTTGTCTTGTCTCTTAAACTGGTAAGCGGCACTGGACGGATACGGATGACCGGAACCCGGATTTTATCTGTCTGTGACAGATGTTCTGGATTTTTAGGGTAACTGTGGAGATTTTGTATGATTTGCGTCAATTTGGACTAGGAACCTCTAACCTGTAAATATGTAGCAAACACGGATCAAAAGCACCTGCCTATAAACAAACGAGCAGAAGAATAAGTGGTATTAACAGCAATATTCTGGTATGAACAACATACATACAACTAACAATCTCCCACTTGCACTAAGGCCAGTTATTGTAGTATCTCATACCCAACGTCCCAAAAACTCTCAAACTGTATGTGGGGTTTTTTCCTAGGTAAGTGGATCCGCCGTGTCATTTTTCGTGTCAACTCTCCTGACCTCGATCACCCAGAGATCAACCATCTCCCAGATCAGGTGATACTGCCTAAGAATATGTCTGGATCACTGATGGGACCGGGGTTCCTAGGCCAAAGCCACAGCTCCATTGTCACCATAATTGTAGGAACCAATTTCATCTCATGAACATCTATACCCAAACAACCTCTTTCGTAGCATCATTGGCAGCGAGCATTCACCCTTTATCGTTGAGTATGCCACGGTATCTAGCTTAGAACTCTTCCAACATACCGTCCCTCCACTGAGGGTAAAGACAAAATACGAGACTGTCTTACAGTCGACCTTATTGTTAGTTGTATGTATGCCCTAGAGGCCATTGTTTTACATGATTGTATAATATAATGGATACTTGGACATATATAGAGAGAACATTCTTGCTTGACATGATAGTATGCTATATGGTTACTCTTTTTCTTAACATGTAGATTGTTATTGTGATGTTGTCTTGCTCTCACATTTTGATAAAGCCCTTAGGATGTGTACTTGACTACCAGGACTATGATGGCGATCATACTAGTGGGGCCAACGTAGTCCATTAGTTCATCCTTTAATTGTTCCTAGTCGAGAGTGTATCAAGATGGGGCATCGTTATTCCAGAGTAGACTAGCGTATACGCTTCTGGACCCATTTGATGGGCGATAGATGATCCCACATCCGTTGGTGTTTGACATTAAAGATGTTATACGGGTGCTCAGTGGAGACTGGGTACACTGAACAAGACTCGCCGAGAACTCCTAGCTTTTATTATACTTCAAGTTAGATAGTAGTTCTTTGGTAACACTGGTATAGGTTAGTCTTTAGACCCGAGATCATCATAGAGTCATGTGTGATTCCCACCATGCTTTGATTTCCACCTTACAAGAGAACGCGCAAAACGTTGTTTTTTGGGTACAGTCCTGAGTCACATGGAGGCAATGAGCAATAGGAGGGGTTTCGTCTCTCCCGGTATTGGGTGTTGATGTTGCGCTGTGCTCGATTGGCTATAACAGGAAGTCTCTGGCCAATGCTGATACAGAGATTTACTGGTAAGTGTTATTAGTAGTTTCTTGACCCGTTATGAGCCTCACATCGGTATGACTTATCAAGTTACTCGGGTCTAATGTTTACTACCCCTAGACTAGATATGCGACTTATCGGATGAAGAGACCGGACAGTATGGTAGTGTTACTTATTGGATTCACAGGAGTATGAGCACGCTTGCTTGTTGATCTTCTGATCGCTCAATACCCGGGTAGCCGTTACGTCCAACTAGTACCGTTGACGGCTTATGGGTGACTGATATGATCATTACTTACTACCGGCGTATTGAAAAGTCTTTAGAGTCCTACACAGAGGTTTCCTGGCTCAGGAAAAACGAAGTAGGAGCACATATGTGATATGTGCGAGACCGAGATTAATACGTGAATATGATACCGTATTCTATTCTCGTGATATGTGATATCGGTCGGTTATATATGATATAACCGGGTTGTCGAATCAAGTGTTGATTCGATAAGTTGATACAAATAATATTAGTCGGTTATATGTGATATAACCGGATTATTAAATCATGTGTTGATTTAGTAATTTAATGTATAATTGTATATTTGATATATTAATTTACATTAACTAATATTATCTCACTTAAGCATTTCTTTTCTCACTTGTGCACATTTAATATATATATGTGATATATATATTATTGTGTCATGCTAGTTGCTTCATGCTACATGGGTGTATGAGACTCACATCATGCTTATGATAATGCAGGGTTTATTTATTTAAAGTAAATCAAAATTAGTTGTAAATTAGCACATGGCTTGAAGCTTGTGGAAGCTTGTAGATGTTGGGTTCTCTAGGGCGGCAGCAAGGTTTCGGGAGGTATCGTCCATGCCAATTTCAAAATTTTCCGTTCTAAAGAACCCTAACATAGAATCTTAACTAGAGATTTAGACGAACTACAATGTAAAACAACTTTACATCTAAAGTGATTGAGGAATACAACCATTGTAGAACGGTCCTTCACTTCTAAAGCTCCGTGTAGTATTCCCTTCGCTCCAAGTAGTGAACACCTGAACTGTAGTAAGGGTTCACATGAAGAAATGAACAATCTTGCTCGAAGTCTTCGAGGCCGAAGATGATCTACGTCGAGGAGACTCAAGCTCATGCTACCTCTTCACTAATGGTAGATTAGTGATGCAAACACCCTAAACTAAATGGCTAATATAGTAGAGGATGATGAAGTAGGAACTGAGCTCACTTTAGATTTATTTTTCTCACATTATTTCTAAACCATTTGAAAAGCCAGTAAGCTTTTTCATGAGGAAGAAGAAGATGAAGTGGAGATGAGAATGAAACTCATGAGATGAGAATAGAAACCATGGATGAGTTAGTATCATACACTAACTCATGTAGAGAATAAACCATGGCTAACAATAATGGTTAGGTTAATAAATATCTACTAGTAAAACAAAATTATTGGACTTGGTCAATGGTTCCACAAGCTTCTACAATCTTGAACCATGTGACTAATTACCATTAATTTTGATTAACTTTAAATAAATAAAACCATTCATTATATCAAGCATGGTGTGAGTCTTATACACCCATGAAGCATGTGGCATCAAGCATGACACATAAAGATGGACATTAATATATATCACATATATACTAAGTGTACACAAGTGAGAAAAAGAAATATTTAAGTCAACAAATATTAGTTAATGTAATTCAATATATCAAATATATAATTATACATTAAATTTTTAAATCAACACTTGATTCAATAATTCGGCTATATCACATACAACCGGCTAATATCAACTGTAACAATCTATCGAATCAACACTTGATCCGATAACCCGGCTATATCGCATATAACCGACCGATATCACATATCGCGAGAATAGAATACGGTATCACATACGCGCATTAATCTCGGTCCTGCACATATCACATATGTGCTCCTACTTCGTTTCGCATGAACTAGGAAAGCTCTGTATAGGACTCTAAAGACTCGTCAATACGTCGGCAGTAGGTGATGCTCATATCAAACACCCACAAGCCGCAAGCGGTCTGCGAAACGTAACGGCCACCCGGGTATTGAGCGATCAGAAAATCAACAAGCAAGCCTGCTCATACTCCTACGAAACCAATCAGTAACACTATCGTACAGTCCGGTCTCTTCGTCAGATATGTCGCATATAGCAGCCTGGGGTGGTATAATGTCAGACCCCAATAGCCTGATAAGTCATTCCGATGCAAGGTCCATAACGGTTCTAGAAACTACTGATAACACTTACCAGTAAATCTCAGCAACCCTAGCCAGAGATTTCCTCTTATGCCCAATCAAGCATAGCGCAACATCAACAGCCAATACCGGGAGAGACGAATCCCCACCTATCGCTCATTGCCTCCATTTGACTCAGGACTGTACCCAATAACCACCTTTTTGCACGATCTCTTGAACGTGGTATGGTGAAAACCAAAGCACAGTGGGAATCACACAAGACTTTATGACGATCTTGGGTCGACAGACTAATCTGTACCAGTGTCACAAGAGAACTGCTATCTGACGATAGGTATAATACCATCTAGGAGTTCTCGGCGAGTCCGTTCAGTGTACCCAGTCTCCACTGAGCACCCATATACCTTCTCTGATGTCAAACACCAATGGGTGTGGGATCATCCATCGCCCATCATATGGGTCAAGAAGCGCATACGCTAGTTTACTCTGGAGTATCGATTCCCTGTCTCGATACTCCCACGAGTAGAAACAATTGAAGAATGTACTTACTGACTACCATTGCCCCACTATTATGATCTGCATCATAATCCCGGTAGTCAAGTACTTATCCTAAGGGCTTTATCAACATGTAATAGAGAGACTATAAGTGTACAAGTTAAGATAAAGGGCAACCAGATAGCATACTATCATGTCGAGCAAGAAAGACCTCCCTATATATATATCCAAGCATCCACTACAATATACATCGCATGTACAGTAATGGCCTCTAGGGCATACATAAAATTAACAATCTCCCACTTGCACTAAGGCCATTTGTTGTAGTATCTCATACTTAATGTCCTATAGAAGTCTCTCTCGGGTAAGGCCTTTGTGAGTGGATCCGCTGTGTAATCCTTCACGTCAACTCTCCTTACCTCGATCCCTTGGAGATCAACCATCTTCCTGATCAGGTGATACTTGCCTCAGAATATGTCTGGATAGCTGATGGGACCGGTGTTCCTAGGCCAAAGCCACAACTCCATTGTTGTCACAATAACAGTTATTGGACGCTCAATGGCAGGAACCATGTTCATCTCATGAACAAGAAATGCCCAGACATCCACTTTGGCAGCATCATTGGTAGCAATGTATTCAGCCTTTATCATCTAGTATGCCACGGTATCTAGCTTGGAACTCTTCCAACATACCGTCCCTCCACTAAGAGTAAAGAAAATGCCTGTGACTAACTTTCAGTCGACCTTATCACTCTGGAAGCTCGAATTGGTAAGGACTCCCGCTGGAGTTCACCGTTACCAAAACACTAAGAACATCTCTTTAGTGCTTCTTAAGTACTTAAGAATGTCCTTCATAGTTATCCAGTGATTCTCCCAAGATCCGATTGATTCCTGATCACTACATCTAGTGAGTTAGCTACATCTGGTCTGCTACATAACATCGCATACAAGATAGAGCCTACTGCCGAAGCATAGGGTATCCCTTGCACGAGAGCTCTCTCCGAATCAGTCTCGGAAGACATATTTTTAGAGAGAGTGATTCCTGAGTCAGAGGGCGAACCACCACGCTAAGAATCATCCATACTAAACCCCTTTAGAATGGTGTTAATTTACCTGGATTTGGGACACTCCCAACATCCACTTAGATCTATCACTACAGATCATGAACTACAAGATGTAGCAGGTATCATCCAGAACTTCTATGGAGAATCCTTATGATAAGAGGAGCTTGACCGAATGTAGCATAAGAAACCATTTCCTATCAAGAGTACGTCATCTACGTACAGTACGTTTAAGACAACTTCACTCTCCACAACCTTCTTGTATATACAAGGTTCATCTACCTTTTTGATGAAGTCAAACATTTGACTGCCACATCAAAACAGATGTTTCAACTCCGTGATGTGCGCATTGATCCTGATGGACTTAAGCATAGCTTTGAAAGTCTCCACTTTTCCATCTACACAAAGAATCTTCTCAAGATCCATTTTCTCCCGATGGGTTTTACCCCTTTAGGTGAAACATGCAAAGTCATACTTTGTTGGTGTACGTTGATTTCATCTTTGATTGCATAGCATCCAGCCTTTACACAGAGTCCCCACTCGTGATGGCCTGCCGAACCTAGTTGGGCCATCATCTACCATGATGCAATCCTCGCTCCCACTATCATCGAGAAAACCGTAGTATCTCTCAAGTGGATGAGGAACCCTACCAGATTCACGGAGAGACTCAGGTTCGTTGGAGACTATTGAATCCTTTGGTTTTACCAAATCATCAGCTGTTAGTTTGTCTAGCTGTAATTCCTTCCAGTTCTACCTAATTACCACTAATTTCTTCACAAGAAATTCCTTTTCTAAAAAGGTGGCATATTGAGAAACAAAACACCTTTTTCTTCTCAGTGTGGTAGAAGATATTCCCTCGCAAATGTTCGGGATATCCAACAAACTTATACAGAACTGTCATCGCCTTGAGCTTTTCAGGATTTTGCCTTTCAACATAGGCCGGACAACCCCATATCTTAACTCGTTTAAGAGATGGTCTTTTCCCATTCCATATCTCATATGGAGTGGTAGGCAATGATTTGAACCCCATTCAATAGGTATGCAACTTCTTAAGTTCATAACACCAAAAAGAAACAAGCAACTCAGCAGTACTCATCATAGAGCGCACCATATCTCATAGGGTGCGATACCTCCGCCCCGATACACCGTTGTGCTGTGGTGTACGCGAAGGAGTAAGCTGAGAGAGAATCCTATTCTCTTTTTAGAAACTCCAGGAACTCTATGCGCAAGTATTCTCCTCCTTGATCACATTGAAGGACTTTAATACTTCTACCCGTCTGGTTCTCAACTTCAAGCTTATATTCCTTGAATTTCTCAAAAGTTTCAGACTTGTGTTTCAACAGGAACATTTGTCCGAATCCTGAGAGATGATCAGTGAATATAATGAAGTACGAAGAACCAACCTTGGCATTTGTAGACATAGGACCGTATATATCATCATGTATCCGTCCCAAGAGTTCAGTGACTTTTTCTTTGTTTCCAGTAAACGGAGTATTGGTCATTTTACCTTTGAGAAAAGACCTGCAAGTATCATAAGATGAAAATTCGAACAGATTCTTATATTCATCCTTATGTAGCTTAGCTGGTCGTGTCGCATTGATATGACCTAGTCTACAATGCCACAAGAAAGATTCATTCATTTCTGAACTACTCCTCTTGTGTGTGTTCTACATACTTTGAACTGTGGTTTGATTTAGAACGTATATGCTATTTCCTAACGTGCCTGATCCAATCAACTCTTGATCAAGGAAAATGTTTACAACATTATCCATTAATACAAAATTACATCCTTCTTTAACTTATTAAAGAAACTGATGTAATTGTTAGTTATATGTATGCCCTAGAGGCCATTACTGTATATATGATGTATATTGTAATGGATGCTTGGACATATATAGGGAGGACTTTCTTGCTCGACATGATAGTATACTATCTAGTTGTACTTTATCTTAACATGTACTCTGATTGTCTCTATGTTACATGTTGATAAAGCCCTTAGGATATGTACTCGACTACTAGGACTATGATGAGATCATACTAGTGGGTCTACGGTAGTCGACGAGTACATCCTATAACTGTTCCTGGTCGAGGGTGTATTGAGACAGGGCATCGATACACCAGAGTAGACTAGCGTATACGCATCTTGACCCATATGATGGGCGATGGATGATCCCATATCCATCGGTGTTTGACATCAAGGATGGTGTACGGGTGCTCAGTAGAGACTGGGTACACTGGACGGACTCGCCGAGAACTCCCAGATGGTATTATACCTCACGTCAGATAGTAGTTCTCCGGTGACACTGGTACAGAGTAGTTTGTTGACCCGAGATCGTCATAGAGTATTGTGTGATTCCCACTGTGCTTTGATTTCCATCATACCACTTCCAAGAGGGCATGCAAAAAGGTGGCTTTTGGGTACAGTCCCGAATCACATAGAGGCAATGAGGGATAGGAGGGGATTCGTCTCTCCCGGTATAGGGAGTTGATGTTGTGCTGTGTTCGATTGGCTATAACTGGAAATCCTTGGCCAGGGTTGCTGAGATTTACTGGTAAGTGTTATCAGTAGTTTCTCGAACTATTATAGACCTCAAATCGACACGACTTATCGAGCTACTGGGGTCTGACGTTTACCACCCCTAGGCGAGATATGCGACATATCAGACGACGAGACCGGACTGTACGGGAGTGTTACTGATTGGATTCACAGGAGAATGTACTGGCTTGCTTTTTGATCTTCTAAGTGCTCAATACCTGGGTGGCTGTTATGTTTAGCTGACCGCTTGCAGCTTGTGGGTGTTTGATATGATCATCACCTACTGCCGGCGTATTGACGATTCTTTAGAGTCCTACACAGAGGTTTCTTGACTCAGGAAAAATGGAGTAGGAGCACATATGTGATATGTGCGGGACCGAGGATAATGCGGTATGTGATACCGTATTGGATTCTCGCGATATAAGATATCGGCCGGGTATATGTGATATAGCCGGGTCATCGTATTAGTCGGTTATATGCGATATAGCCGGATTGTCGGATCATGTGTTGATTCGATAATTTAATGTATAATAATATATATGATATATTAAATTACATTAACTAATATTAGCTCACTAAAAGATTCTTTTTCTTACCCGGGTAATACATTGATATATATGCGATATATGTTAATTGTATTATTTTATATTGTTATGATAAATATTTTATATGTGATATATAATATTGTAACATGATATGATAACTAATGCAACATGTTTAGTGGAGATTAAACAAGGTTAGGGTTTGTTTTGGGTTAGTTCCTTCTTGATGATTCTAGAAGGTTTCTTTTTGTTTTGTTCAAGATATTTTCAAATGACTCATGCTTTAACCCAACCCAAACCATAGCCCTTGGTTAATTCTCTACAAAGGTTTAGCAACCATGGTTGCATTATTCATCATTATCTTCTGTACATTATTCATCACAAAATGATTCTATCATCTTCTTCCTTGAGTTCTTTTTTTGAAAAAGCTTTCTAGCTTTTTGCTAAGTGATGAATGTGAGTGAGAATATGAAAACAAATGAGAGCAAAAATCCTACTTCATCATCCTCATCTATCCTTGTCATTTAGATGAGGGTGTTTACTTCATTTGGTGAGTGTTAGCTTGTGTTAATGAAACTTCAAGGTAGATCATCTATGTTATCGAAGATCGGAAGCAAGACTGTATCTTTCTCTTCGTGGAGCCTCTCGAGAGTCCGGAACATGATGATCGCAGCGAAGGGACCTCAACACGGAGCTTAAGAAGTGAAGGACCGGATATACAAAGGTTGTAATCCCTCTCACTTAGTGTTAAAGTGTTTAATATGCTTGTTTTCGCCTAAACTCTAGTTTAAAGATCCGGCTTTGGGTTGTTCGGCACGGCTAAATTTTAAATCGGGCATGGTTGATGCCTCGTAGACCCTTGTGCATGTGCCCAGCAACCCTACAGTGGTATCAGAGACAAGCTAGAGCTTTAGGCGAAATCTAGACGAAGTTTAAAGTCCGATCGAACACCAAAACCCTAATTTGAACCCCTCTCTGGATATTTTTCAAAAATGTGATTTTTTATGAATTAAAAATGCTCAGAAAATTAAGCAGGAAAAACTAAGAATTACTGTGAAGTACGGACCTGTAATGCGCTGATTTGGCCGTGGAACCGCGGCTAAACCATGGGTTTGGCAGCGGTTCCGCGGCCAAAATTTTGAACTAATCCCTGGAACTTCATATATTTATTCTTAGGTCCTTTCTTGTCATTTTTTTCTGGGAATTTTTTAATTCCACTCAAGTGTTGAGTTTTCTAGGGTTGTATTGGGGACTCGTTGATTCGATCGGATAATTTAACTTTGTTTAGTTTGTCCGGGTAATTTTTAGATCGTGTTAAAAAGTTCGACGGGATATCAATAACTCACTTTTTCCCCTGCCGGAAAATTTCCAAGCGTTGGATTTTTTCGTAGTTTAGGAACGTTCTAAGTCATGCAAGTAACGCGGTGGACCCTCTAGAAGATAAAAAACCTTAACTCGATTATGTGACCGTCTTGAACTGCCTCTAAACCTTAGTGTTTGTGGCAGTACGGCGTACCACATGTGAGGCGTTGGCTTGACCCTTCTACGGACTTTTTAAGGGCTCTATAAATTCCTTTTCACTGGGAACAACTCCTGGTTCATTAGTTCAAGCGGAATCCAATACCTGCCTTCTTTTCGTCGGCAGTGCTGTTGTAGGGCTGGAGTATTGGTACTATAGCATGTGATGGATGTTCTTAAACTAATTTCAAGTGTTGAGAACTATTTGGGAAATCTTGGGTGTTTGATTGTTCGATCGGAAAGTTTAACATTGTCTATTTATCTGGAACGTGATACAATATTTGGAATCCACAAATAGTTATGAGATAACTGATTTGAATATTATAAACATAGCAGTTTAGTCTTAGATGATCGGTTGCCACGGAATTTTGATGTGATCAAAAGTCCGTCGCAATCATGTAGCGTACGCGGATACTCGCCGGGTAAACTTAACAGACAACCACGCCACATAGCCCCGACCAAGTGACTGTAGGAGAACCCCGTCGCCAAAAGCATCCGTTCGGGTGCTCGCGGCAGCGGTGTTCTGCCTTAGTGCACTTCGTCGACGGCATCAGGGGGTGCGGCCGTCTACTAAAGTTTGCGACGAGCATTCGATCAGGATGTCGGGAATCTTGTTGAATTGCCTGACTTGATATTGAAAAGCGTTTTCGGTAATGAGACTAAAATGCGGGGTTTATAATTGTTAGGCATGCGATGTCTAAGGAATTCATTTGGTTAGGCATGCGATGTCTAAGGAGGTTGCGGATTCCAACTGTTGTAGTTTTACACTTTTTTCTGTAACCGTAAGCGTAGTATGTGGTGTATCGCCGGCTTCGTTGCTATACATCAACGACAATCGGGATAAGCATACTTTCTTACGTTGATGATATGAGATATTATGTGTTGCTGTGATATGTTATATTGGATCGTCGTGTTCTGAATAGCCGTGGGTTTTATGTGAGATGAGGGTTTTTATTTTCATTCATGTAAAATTCATTTGTATGTAATATTCTTTTATTGGGGCAGTTCCGGGCTGAGGATGATGTCACCATTGTATATTATTTACTTTTCCGCATTAGGTAGACCCAAGGCGGGGAGCACAAGTAACCGGGTTCTAGGGTCCAGTAGGAGACCATCTTGAGGAGTCGAGACCGGGTCTCCTAACCCTAGAATTGGCAGCGTTGCTTGCCGCTCTCGTAGGGGTCTAGGGATGTGGGTTTGGATATTCATCGCGACCGTGGAATCCGTGTTTTATACAGGCTCGTATTAAAACACGGACGTCCTAGTATATACAATATTTCATATATGTTTCTTCTGCTGCAATGTTCTGTGATGAGATCATATTACTGCCTGAGACGAATGTTTATATTATATATATGAGATATATGTTATATTACAGATTTCGTTTCAAATGTGATGCTTATGAAGCATAATAAAATGGGACTTCCTTAATGAGATTAATGAAACTAAAAGAAACCTAAAGATGTTGTAGAAACTTGTTTAAAAACCGGTAGCTCTAGTTCTTGCTTTGCATAGCGGTGTTCCTTGTAGAACATCCAGCACCTTATTCGATAAGAAAAGAGCCGAGATCCCTTCACCGGGAGTGACCTCTTTAGTGAAACTAGCAGATGCTACAAACTCAGTTTGTCTTTTGATTGCTTCTATAGTTCTTGCTTTGCATAGTGATATTTGTGAAATATCCTGCACCTTATTCGATGAGGAAAGAGCCGATGATCCCTTCACCGGGAGTGACCTCTTTAGCGAAACTAGAAAAGCCTCAAAAACATTCCATTTATTGTATCACATTCCGGATAAATGGAAAATGTTAAACTTTCCGATCGAACAATCGAACACCCAAGTTTTCCCGATACAGCTCAACACATGAAATAAGTCTAAAAACATTCAGTTCATGCCTCAGTACCAACGGTCCAGCCGTAGAAGGGTCAAGCCAACGCCTCACATGTGGCACGCCGTACTGCCCCAAACCCGAAGGTTCAAAGGGCAGTTCAAGACGGTCACATAATCGACTTAAGGTTTGTTGTCTTCTAGAGGGACCATCGTGTTACTTGCACTACTTAGAACGTCGTTAAACTACGGAAAAATCCAACGATTGGAAATTTCCCGGCAGGGGAAAAAGTGGGTATTTATATCCGGTCGAACTTTTTAACATATTCAAAAATTATCCGGAAAACACATAGGCAAAATAAGATAATCCGATCGAATCTACGAACTCCTAATACAACCCAGAAAACTCAACTCTTGAGTTCAGATTAAAAATTCCCAGGAAAACCAACACTGCAAAATAGGAATTACTGTGCAAAATTGAACAACGGAGGACACTATATGGCCGCGGAACCGCCGCATTAGGCATGCTAATGCCGCGGTTCCGCAACGCGTTTATGGCATTAGGCTATCGAATTTCACAGTAACTCTTACAATCACCTGCTGATTTTTCTGCATATTTTTAATATTGAAAATCTCACTGTTTTAAAAAATGTACAGAGAGCAAAACAGGATTAGGGTTTCGGGTTCGATCGGGTTTCTAACTTCGTCTACACATCGCCTAAGGCTCTAGCTAGGCTCTGATACCACTGTAGGTCAGGCAGCCACCCCATCCAATGGGGTCGCCGTGGCACCAACGGGTCCCTCAGCCGCTACTTTTTACGCATGACCCGTCGCGAGGACTATAAAGCGCCGGAACACCTTCCGGTCTCGGGACACCCTGGGGGTAAGAGCCTATGCTTCGCCACACTGTCACACAGTGAGAACCCCCCATAGGTCGACATCCAATGCCTAGTAGCTCTGATACCACTGTAGGGTTCCTAAGCACACTAATGAAGTCTCACATGTGATCAAACATGCTCAGTTCAAAAATTTCCTTGTGCCTACAAACCCTAATACGGATCGTTAACTGGAAAACTAGGCGATGCAAGCAAGTAAACGGAAATATAGCTAAAGGGAAGGGGCTACAACCTTTGTAGATCCGGTCCTCCACCTCCTAGGATCCGTGATGATGTCCCTCCGCTGTCCAAATTGAATCCATGACTCTAGCATCGGCTTCATCGGAAAATGGGCGGGCTAGGTCATCGACTACAATGCCGAAGATGATCTACGTCGAGACATCACAAGATCAAGCTCCGACTTCACCAAGCCATGAAAACTTGTGAAGAAAACACCCTATACTACTTGGCAAGAGGTAAAGGATGAAGAAATAGGAGGTGGGTTCACTTTAGAATTGGATTTCTCACTCATTTGCTCAAGTTGCTATTGATGGAGGCAAGCTTCTTTCTTGAAGAAGAAGAAGAAGAAGAAGATAATATGATAAGTATATTTAAAAAAGAAAACAATATGATACTTATCATATCTTCAACCATGGTTTAGTGTAGAGATTTAACTAAGGTTAGATGAATGGTTAGGGTTAGGCATGAAACAAAAATGGTGGACTTTTTCAAAGCTTCATGAAGCTTCAATGTAAAACAAAGCAAGCCACCATTTCTTTTCTTTTGCCAAAATGAATGAATAAATAAATAAATAGATAATAAGTGAATAAACAAAACCCTAACCACTCTCACAACCATGGTTTAATCTTTACACAAACCCTATTGAGCATGTATCATCAAACATGATACAAACAAGTGCACAAAGATATATCACATATACAATGTGCATTTCAAGTGAGAAAATCCTTTTAAAGTGAACCAATACTAGTTAATGCAAAGTAATATATCAAATATATAATTATGCATCAAATCATTAAATCAATACTTGATTTAACGATCCGGTCATATCGCATATAACCGACTAATATCTAATGTATCGGCTTATCGAAACAATCCTTGATTCGATAACTAGGTTATATCGCATACAACCTTTCGACACATTCGTCGCGAGAATGGAATACGGTATCACATACATGCATTATTCTCGGTCCTGCACATATCTCATATGCGCTCCTATTTCGTTTCGCATGAGCCAGGAAACCTCTGTGTAGGACTCTAAAGACTCGTCAATACGCCGGTAGTAGATGATGATCATATCAAACACCCACAAGCCGCAAGCGGTCTGCTAAACGTAACGGCCACCTGGGTATTGAGCGATCAGAAGATCGATGAGAAAGCCCGCTCACACTCCTGTGAATCCAACCAGTAACACTTACCGTACAGTCCGGTCTGTTCGTCTGATATGTCGCATATCTCGCCTAGGGGTGGTAAACTTCAGACCCCAGTAGCTTGATAAGTCATGCCGACGTGAGGTCCATAACATTCGTGAAACTACTGATAACTCTTACCAGTATATCACTGCAACCCTGGCCAGGGATTTCCTGTTATGGCCAGTCGAGCATAGCACAACATCAACCCCCAATACCGGGAGAGACGAATCCCCTCCTATCGCTCATTGCCTCCATGTGAATCGGGACTGTACCCAAAAACCACCTGTTTGCACGACTCAGTAGAGCCGTGGTAGGGTGGAAATCAAAGCACAGTGGGAGACACACAAGACTCTATGACGATCTCGGGTTAACAGACTAAGTTGTACCAGTGTCACCAGAGAACTGCCATCTGATGTGAGGTATAATACCATCTGGGAGTTCTCGGCGAGTCCGTTCAGTGTACCCAGTCACCACTGAGCACCCGCATACCATCTGTGATGTCAAACACCAATGGATATGGGATCATCCATCGCCCATCACATGGGTCGAGAAGATATACGCTAGTCTACTCTGGAATATCGATGCCCCGTCTCGATATTCCCACGACTAGGAACAATGAAGGATGTACTCATTGACTACCCAGGCCCCACTAGTATGATCTGCATCATAGTCCTGGAAGTCGAGTACACATCCTAAGGGCTTTATCAACATGTAATCAGAGAGACAGAAAGTATACATGTTAAGATAAAGAGCAACCAGATAGCGTACTACCATGTCGAGCAAGAAAGTCCTACCTATATATGTCCCAGCATCCACTACAATATACATCCAATGTACAGTAATGGCCTCTAGGGCATACATATAACTAACAGCATACGCATTGAGCGTTGTAAGCCTGTATCAGTCGAACCTAGGGGAGAAACACTGGATAGCGGTAAAGAACATTCTCAAGTACCTGAGAAGGACTAAGGAGATGTTCTTGGTGTATGGCGGAAAAGACCTCCAGCTCGAGGCCTTTGCCGACTCCAGCTTCCAGAGTGACAAGGATGACTCCAAGTCCATGTCGGGTTATGTCTTTACCCTCAATGGAGGGGCGGCTTGCTGGAAGAGTTCCAAGCAGAAGACCGTTGCTGACTCAACTATGGAAGCGGAGTACATAGCTGCTTGCGATGCCGCAATGGAAGCTGTCTGGATGAAGAAGTTCCTCACGGAGCTTCAGGTGGTTCCTACCATTGTTGATCCAATACCGCTGTATTGCGACAACAACGGCGCTATAGCTTTAGCGAAGGAACCCAGGTCCTATCAGAAGTCCAGGCACATTTTGAGACGGTACCACCTGATCAGGAAGATCGTAGATCGCCGGGAGATCGAGATGAAGATAGTAAATACAGAGAACAACACTGCAAATCCACTTACGAAGTCCCTACCCCAGACTCAGTTCGAGCGGCTGATCGAGATGATAGGTCTTCGATACGCCAGTACATGGCCTTAGTGCAAGTGGGAGATTGTTTGTGTATATGCCCTAGAGGCCATTACTGTATCATACTAGCTTGTATATTACTTAATGGAAGCTTGGGATATTCACAGTTGTATAGACAATCTTGCTCAAAATGGTAGTATGCTACTTGGTTTGTCTCTACTTCAATATGTGCATGTGTTTCTTTTAGCATATCGCTTATATACATATTAGTAGAGCCCTTAGGATCTTTGCTTGATTACCAGCGTTGTGATGGCGCTCACACTCGTGGGGGCTGGGTAATCCATAAGCACATCCTTATACAGGTCCCTAGTCGTAGGACTATCAAGACAGGGCATCGATACTCCGGAGTAGACTAGCGTATGCACTTCTCATCCCAGCGGGGGAGACGGTCTGTCCCACAGCCGTCAGTACATCGTACTTGAGATAGTATGCGGGTGCTCGTTAGGTTACGAGTACACTGGACAAGACTCGTCGGGAACTGTTGGTTGGTATTATACCTATCGTCAGTTATCAATTCCCAGGTGACATGAATACAGCTTAGTCCGCCGACTTGACACTGTCACTTCGCCTCGAGTGTGTTCCTGCTGTACTTAGATTACTACCCTACCATGGCTCAAAGGAGTCGTGCAAACAGGTAGTAGTTGGGTGCAGTCCCGAAGAACTTGGAGGCAGTGACGGTTAGACAGGATTCGTCTCTCCCGGTATTGGGGGTTGACATCGCGCTGTGTCTAGGAGAGCCATTACACAAGTAGTCCCTAGCCAGGGCAAGCGAGATATACTGGTAGGTTTCCAGTGTTATCTCAGGGTGTTCTGAGCTACACTCCGACACGACTTGTACCGCTATTAGGGGACTGACGTTCACCGCCCCCCTAGGCCCGCCATGCGATGTATTAGACGAACAGACCGGACTGTACAGAGATTGTCACATACAGGCTCAGTAGGAGTTCGGATGGGTTTACCTCATCGGCCTTCTTATCGACATCTACCTGGGGACCGTTACGTACAGCTAGTGCCGCTTGCGGTCTGTGGTTAAACCCACTGCCAGCATAGTGTCGAGTCTTTAGAGTCCCACACAGAGAGTTTCCCTGCATTGAGCGAAACGTGTAGAGGCCGTATGGTTTTACGGCAGGGCTTCGATCACTTACGTGCACTTGTGTGCGTATGCTGTTCGGGCAGGCAAAACTGGTGGGCTTTGGTTTAAGCCGGATCCTAGTATTGCACAGATGGATTTGATTTGTCTTCTGTGCATTCGCATTCTATGGATTGCGGATGCGGGTGTGTATGCACAGTTTTGAGGAGCGATGAAGGAGGAGGTGCCCCATTAGGGTTTTGGCAGTTGGTTCGGCCAAAACCCTAATGTGGCACACTCATTAGGGTTTTGACAATTCGTTTGGTCAAAACCGTTATGAGCCGGAGACATTGTTTACTAATCCTTTTAGTGATAGATCAGTGATGGGTAATTACATTGACCATTTGACCACTTAGACCTCTCTTGACTTTGTTGACCCGTTGACCGTGTTGACCATTGACCTTCAAGAGAGATTTACACTCTTCTTTCATTTTCTTTTTATTTCTTGAGTTATGATAATGGTCAATTCAATGTGCCATCAACTTTTATCATGATAGGATTAGTAGTGATGATTTTAGTGTATTATTGCAACCATGGTTCATTTCATTTGGCTTAATCTTTTCATTATTCTCTTCTTATTCTCTCTCTTGAAATGAGAAGAAAAGAAAAGCTCCATGGTTGCTAAGCTTTCTCCTTCATCTTCCTCCTCTTGAAAATTCTTTTGATCTCATGTGTTGATAGAAAAAGAATCCACATAGACAAACACTTCCATCTTTCTCTTCTACACAACCTAGAGCATCTAGATTAGCGATCTCGTTGCCCTAGTTGCCTCGGCTTGAGGTGAAGCTTAGTGTACAACTCTCGGGTGGATCGTCTTCGACTCAAGAAGGCCGCGGAGGTGACCAAGATCCGGATCGACCCTCGGAGCGTAGATGGACGAGCCGGACAGCGGAGAGAAGACCCGAAGGACCGGTTCCGTGAGGTATATTTTCTACAGCATAGTAGTTAAAGCCTCTACTTGTTTGCTAGTTTCTAGTTTAGCCAAGATCCTTGCTTTTGAGTCCATGTTGCCTTGCGCCAAATTATTGTTTTTCGCCGTTTCCGCCTCCCCGTAAGAACCGGGGTGAGCAACGTGGACTTACAATTGCTGCATACCATGACTACGAAATCTGGCAGATGGATGTTAAGACTGCCTTTTTAAATGGTGATTTAGAGGAGTGTGTGTACATGACTCAGCCAGAGGGCTTCGTAGATAGTGGGAGCAGCGGAAAGGTGTGCAAGCTGCTTAAATCTATCTATGGGTTAAAGCAAGCATCGCGGAGTTGGAACATCTGCTTTGATGTTGTAGTCAAAGAGTTTGACTTCATCAAAAACGTAGATGAACCTTGTATCTATACGAAGGTTGCAGAGAGTAAGGTTGTCTTCCTCGTATTGTACGTAGATGACATACTCTTGATAGGAAATGATGTTCCTATGCTGCATTCATTCAAGCTCTTCTTATCACATAGATTATCAATGAAAGATCTAGGTGATGCCTCCTGCATTTTGGGGATTAAGATCTATAGAGATAGATCTAAACGGATACTTGGATTGTCCCAATCCAGGTACATTGACACCAAACTAAAAAGATTTACTATGGAAGAATCCAAGCGTGGGAACCAACCCACGATCTCTGGAATCACTCTCTCCAAAGAGATGTCTCCCAAAACTGATTTAGAGAGAGCTCGCATGCAAGGGATACCCTATGCTTCGGCAGTAGGCTCTATCATGTACGCGATGCTATGTACCAGACCCGATGTAGAATACTCACTAAGTGTAGTGAGTAGGTATCAAGCAGATCCTGGAGAGAGTCATTGGACAGCTGTGAAGAACATTCTCAAGTACTTGAGAAGGACTAAAGAGATGTTCATGGTGTATGGTAACGGAGAACTCCAGGTAGAGTCCTTTACCGATTCAAGCTTCCAAAGGGATAAGGACGACTCTAAGTCGCACTCGGGATTTGTCTTTACCCTAAATGGATAGGCGGTTTGTTGGAAGAGTTCCAAGCAAGAAACCATGGCAGACTCGACGATGGAGGCTGGATACATCTCTGCCAACGATACTGCCAAAGAGGCTGTCTGGATGAAGAAGTCCATCACTGAGCTTGGTGTGGTTCCATCCATTGAGCATCCAATACCTTTGTATTGTGATAACAATGGAGCTGTGGCTTTGGCCAAGGAACCCAGGTCCCATCAGAAGTCCAGACATATTCTGAGGCGGTATCACCTGATCCGGGAGATAGTTAATCGCCATGAGATCGAGGTCAGGAGAGTTGATAAGAAGGACAATATTGCGGATCCACTCACGAAGGCTATTTCCCAGATACAATTTGAGAGACTCTTTGGGATGTTGGGTATGAGATACTACAACAGCTGGCCTTAGTGCAAGTGGGAGATTGTTGGTTATAAATATGCCCTAGAGGCCATTGTTGTACATATAATGTATATTATAGCGGATGCTTGGATATATATAGAGAGGACTTTCTTGCTCGACATGATAGTATGCTATTTGGTTTCACTTTGTCTTAACATGTTGACTTGTATTAGTTTACTGTCTTACTCTCACATGTTAATAAAGCCCTTAAGATATGTACTCGACTACTAGGACTATGATGCAGATCATACTAGTGGGGCAAGGGTAGTCAAAGAGTACATCCTATAACTGTTCCTAGTCGAGGGAGTATCGAGACAGGGCATCGATACTCCGGAGAAGACTAGCGTATACGCATCTTAATTCATACGATGGGCGATCGATGATCCCATATCCATTGGTGTTTGACATCAAAGATGGTGTACAGGTGCTCAGTGGAGACTGGGTACACTGAACGGACTCGCCGAGAACTCCTAGATGGTATTATACATATCGTCAGATAGCAGTTCTCCGGTGACACTGGTACAGGTTAGTCTGTAGACCCGAGATCATATTAGAGTCTTGTGTGATTCCCAATGTGCTTTGATTTCCACATTACCACGTCCAAGAGGGCATGCAAAACGGTGGCTTTTGGGTACAGTTTCGAATCACATGAAGGCAATGAGCGATAGGAGGGGTTTCGTCTCTCCCGGTATAGGGAGTAGATGGTGTGCTGTGTTCGATTGGCTATAACTGGAAGTCCCTGGCCAGGGCTGATATGGAGTGCTGCTAGTAAGAGTTATCAGTAGTTTCTCGACCCGTTATGAACCTCACATCGACACGACTTATCGGTTACTGGGGTCTGACGTTTACCACCCCAAGACTGGATATGCGACATATCAGACGAAGAGACCGGACTGTACGGTAGTGTTACTGATTGGATTCACAGTAGAATGTATAGGCTTGCTTGTTGATCTTCTGATCGCTCAATACCTAGGTGGCTGTTACGTTTAGCTGACCGCTTGCAGCTTGTGGGTGTTTGATATGATCATCACCTACTGCCGGCGTATTGACAATTCTTTAGAGTCCTACACAGAGGTTTCCAGGCTCAGGCAAAACGGAGTAGGAGCACATATTTGATATGTGCGGGACCGAGAATAATACGATATGAGATACCATATTCTAGTCTCGCGATATGAGATATCGGCCGGGTATATGTGATATAGCCGGGTCATCGGATCAAGTGTTGATTCGATGAATTGGTACATGTTATATTAGTCGGTTATATGTAATATAGCCAGGTTATCAGATCAAGTGTTGATTTGATAATTTAATGTATAATTATATATGTGATATATTACGTTACGTTAACTAATATAAGCTCGCTTTATTGATTCATTTTCTCACGGGAAAATACATTGATATATATGCGATATATGTTAATTGTATTATTTTCTTTTGTTAAAAAATATATTGTATATGTGATATATAATATTGTAACATGTTAGGGTTACAAATTTAACAAAGGTTTAGGGTTTAAACTTGGTTAGGGTTTGGATTAGGGTTAGCTTTTGCATGAAGCTTCCATGAATCTTCATGAAGCTTTGACTTTGTCTTTAGCTTGATATTTTGTGAAGATATTTTTTTAACCCAATCCAGACCATTAATTCTAGTTCATTCTCTACAAGGTTTAAGCCTTCATTCTTAACTCATGGTTGGATTTGTAACCACTACAAGAATTCGTTATTCATCACAAAAGGTTTAGATCATTATTATTCTTCTTCTTCCTTTGTGAAAAAGCTTCACTTGGTTTTTGATTTATGATGAATAAGTGTGAGAAAAAGAAAACAAAAGAGAGCAAAATTCCTACTTCATCTTCCTCATCTATTCTAGCCACTTAAATTAGGGTGTTTACTTCTCTAATAAGTTGATTAGTGAAGTGTAAGCTTGGGTTAGAGATTCTTCAAGGTAGATCATCTTGGATCATGAAGACTACAAGCAAGGTGTCTCATTTACCTCATGGAGCCACTCGAGAGTCGGAGTTCATGTTGATCACAGCGAAGGGACCTCAACACGGAGCTTATGAAGCGAAGGAACAGACTACAAAAGTTGTAATCCCTATCTCTTTTCTTATTTGTATGTGATACAATTTGTTACCCTAGAAATTCTAGTAAGATTCATGGTTAGTTAGCTTTGCACCTCTCTAAATTTTAAAATGGCATGAGTGATGCTACTAAACCCTAGACTAGGTGAAAGGGTAACCAAACAAAGGTTTCGTCATAGTCCACACCAGGTCTTTGACGAAAACCTTTTGCAACAAGTCTAGCCTTATAAGTTTCCACCTGCCCATCTACACCAAGTTTTCTTTTGTAGAACCATTTGCATCCAATGGGTTTTACCTCAGGTGGAGAAATATCCAAGGTCTACACTTTATTGGTGTACATGGACTCCATTTCGGATCGCATAGCATCTAGCCACTTATCAGAGTCCTTACTGATAATGGCCTGCCCGAAACTGATAGGATCATCTTCTTCCAAGATGCAATCCACTCGATCCCCGTCTATGAGAAAACCGTAGTATCTCTCGGGCGGATGAGAAATCCTACCAGATCTGCGGAGTGGCTGAAGTTCGTCTGGGATTACTGAATCTAGTGGTTCCTCTAAATCTTCAGTTACATTTTGTGGTTCATGGATCTCTCCCAGTTCTACCGTACTCCCACTAGTTTCTTTTGCAAGAAACTCCTTTTCTAAAAAGGAAGCATGGCGAGATACAAACACCTTCTGTTCCTCAGTGTGGTAGAACAGATATCCTAGTGAATCCTTAGGATATCCCACAAATTTACATAGAACTGAACGGGCCTGAAGCTTGTCCAGTTTCTGTGTTTTCACATAGACTGGACAACCCATATCTTAATAAACTTAAGACATGGTTTCTTACTACTCCATATTTCATACGGAGTTTTAGGCACATATTTGGACGGAACTTGATTCAAAAGGTATGTCGCTGTCTGAAGCGCATGTCCCCAGAATGAAAGAGGCAACTCAGCACTACTCATCATGGAGCGAACCATATCTAATAGGGTACGATTCCTCTGCTCCGATATACCGTTGTGCTGTGGTGTATACGGAGGAGTAAGCTGAGAGAGAATTCCATTCTCTTTTAAGTAATCTAGGAATTCCGTGCTTAAGTACTCCCCTCCTCTATCCGATCGGAGGATCTTGATACTTATGCCAATCTGGTTCTCTACTTCGTTTCGGAATTCTTTGAATTTCTCAAAAGCTTCGGATTTGTGTTTCATAAGATACACATATCCGAATCTAGAGAGATCGTCAATGAATGTGATGAAGTAAGAGACCCACCCCTTGCATGTATAGACATCGGACCACACACATCACTGTGTATGAGTCCTAAGAGCTCTGCTGCTCTTTCTTCATGTCCGGTGAACGGAGATTTGCTCATCTTTCCTTTGAGACAAGACTGACAAGTTTCATAAGATGAAAATTCGAACGTATTCAAGTGTCCATCTTTATGTAACTTACTTAGTCTTTTCTCTCCGATATGACCAAGTCTACAATACCACAAGTAGGATTCGTTCGTATCTGAACTCTTCCTCTTGCATGTGTTTTGTATATTGAGAACTGTATTCTGATTTAGAACATAGATACCATTACACGGTGTACCTTCTGCAACCAATACCTTATCAAGGTAAATGTTCATGATATTTCTATCAAGAACAAAGTTATATCCATCTTTATCAAGTAATGAAACTGATATGATGTTGCAAACCATGGAAGGTATATAGTAGCAATTGTTCAAAATCATAGTATTTCCATTTGGCAACACTAGGTGATATTCACCGACGGCTGCAGCATTAACTTGTGCTCCGTTCCCTACCCTGAGGGACATATCACCAGGTGCAATTTTCCTACTTTTCCTCAGTCCCTGCAATAGATTGCAGATATGAGATCCTGATCCGGTATCTAGTACCCAGGAGGTAGGACTGACCGAAAAGTAGTTCTCAATTACAAGAACACCTGAAGTAGATGCATTAGTATGCTTCTTCTTCAATGGGGTCTCCTTGGATTTCAAACAAACCTCTTTCCATTGCTCATACTTACGATTGCCATCATAAGTTAGAGCCAAACCGACTTTCCCCAGCCCCGAATAAGAATTCGGATCGGTCAGGCGATACATTTTATTATCTTCATTAGGGCATGAAATGGTTGCTACCTGGAGGGAGAGAAAAGAAACACTCAGCGTGGGCTCTTTCAAGATTAGATTGGTTATTAATTTATCTAACCAGAATGGCTCCCACTGTTTCCTCAAATTCTTCTTTAAAACCCTAAAAGAAGAACTAGTCAGGATTTAATCACACGTCACAATACTTGCTTAACCTTTCAACCAGGCTATTATTGGTACTTCGAGGAAGATTTTCCAACGCTTTCGCGAAGTTCCTTAATTATATAACCTCTTTTCCCTGGGGGCATAGCCCCGTTAACACCGTTCTAGACACCTACTTGGTTTATAGCATTGATTGTTAAGTGAAATAATCTCCCGAAAGTAATCCAACTCATCAGTGGGACCGGGATCCAACTATCATTGTGTAATGAACTAGATGGAATCCACTCTAGTCACTACACTGCAGAAGGTATGCTAAATCTGCAAGTTTCTTGTATATTTCAAACTCCCGATGTGGTTTTTGCCCCTAGGACCCATGTGACCTTGACGAATAATCAACAAATCAAAAAAGGTCCTAGTCAAGTTCAACCCGTCGTTATCCAGGATTGCATTAGACCCACCCGCATGATCCTTGACTAATAATCAACAAAATCATGCGACCGTCCTAACCAATCGCATCTATCAATGCAACAGAGAATCATTACTTAGCTACTGTTCACTGTGCCTTGACGAATAATCAACAAACACAGCACAAATACTAAGTATTAATTATCTGAAAAGACGGAGGGCTACGGCTGGGTTTTTGACGAAAAACCCGTCAACGTAATGAACTTGATATCGTTGAAAGAACCTGAGTGGTTTTTAAATATATAGTGGCGAAAACATTTGCTAAAGAGGTCACTCCCTATGAAGGGATCTCGGCTCTTTCCTATTCGAATGAGGTGCTAGATATTCCAAACTGAATACGACGATGCAAAGCAAAAATAATCGACTATAGTGAAGTTATTACGTTGACCCAAACTTTGACTCAAGGGGTCACTCCCGATGAAGGGATCTCGGCCCTTGCCTCGTCGAATGAGGTGCAGGATATTCCAAACTGAATACCACTGTGCAAAGGAAAAGAGAACGTCTGTAATGTCAGTTTTTAAAACTTGGTTCCAACAACATCTTTTAGGTTTATTTTCTTGCATTAATCAAAATTAATGTGGTCCCGTCAATATAACCTATCACACCAGAAAAGAACGAAAATATGATGTACGTATAAGCCATCCGCATTCGCCACTGGGCCACGTCATCACCCGTTAGGTTACTTAACTAATGACAGAGCGGGGGCTGGACGAGCGCGTGTAGGGTTACTAGGCACTCTAATAAGGTTCTGCAATGCATCAACCATGCCCGTTTAAAATTTTAGCCGTGCCGAATAACCCTAAACAAGATCGTTGCTAGAAAATTAGGGTTTCATATGCTAGTAAACAACGTTTACGACTAAGTGAATGCGAAATACAACCTTTGTAGATCGGTCCTTCACTTCTATAGCTCCTTGTTAAAGTCCTTTCGCTGCGATCGTGGTTCTCCCGGACCCTTGCATGGCTTCACGAGGCGAACGACGCGTCCTTGCTTGAAGTCTTCGAGGCCGAAGATGATCTACGTCGAGGGGATGCCAACTCAAGCTTCTACTTCACTAATTTGAGAATTAGTGAAGCAAACACCCTAAACTAAAGTGCTTGTCTAGTAGAGGATGGATAAATAGGAAGTGGGTTCTCTTTAGAATTTTATTTCTCACAATCTATCTCACCTTGGATCAAACCCTAGCAAGCTTTTCTTTTTCACAAATGAAAAAGAAGATGAACAAAAGAAAGAGATAAGGATAATGATCAAGTGAGAATGCTAACCAAGGTGAGTGAGTATCATATACTAACTCTTGTAGAGACTTAACCCATGGCTAATCCTTATGGTTGGGTTAAGAAATATCCATAGTAAAAACAAATTTAGTGGAATTAGTCAATGCTTCCACAAGCTTCCACAAGCTTCAAGCATTTAGCTAATCCTCCACTAATTTTGTAATTACTTTGAATATGAAAATCCAACATAAATCAATAGCATGGTGTAAGTCTCATACACCCTAGTCATGTGTATCATCAACCATGATACAATAAGAAAACACATTTTTAATATATATCATATATATACATTAAAGTTCTGCTCATGTGAAAAAAACCCTAAAGTGAACAAGTGTTAGTTAATGTAAACTAGTATATCAAATATACAATTATACAATAAATTATTAAATCAACACTTGACTTAATAATCCGGTCAAATCACATATAACCGACTAACATCCATTGTATCGACTTATCGAATCAACACTTGATTCGATAACCCGGCTATATCATATATAACCGACTAATACATAAAGTCGCGAGAATAGAATACGGTATCACATACATGTATTATTCTCGGTCCCGCACATATCACATATGCGCTCCTATTTCGTTTTGCCTGAGCCAGTAAAACCACTGTGTAGGACTCTAAAGACTCGTCAATACGCCGGCAGTAGGTGATGATCACATCAAGCACCCACAAGCCGTCAGCGGTACTAGCTGGACGTAACGGCTACCCGAGTAGTGAGCAATCAGAAGATCAGCAAGCAAGCCCGCTCCAACTCCTGTAAAAGCCTGTCGGTAACACTTCCCGTACAGTCCGGTCTCCTCGTCTGATATGTCGCATATCAAGTTTAGAGGTGGTAAATGTCAGACCCCAATAACCGATAAGTCGTGCCAATGTGAGGCTCATAACGGATCGAGAAACTACTGGTAACACTTACCAGTAAATCTCTAAATCAGCCCTGGCCAGGGACTTCCCTGTTATGGCCTATCGAGCACGGCGCAACATCAACCCCCAATACCGGGAGAGACGAAACCCCTCCTATCGCTCATTGCCTCCATGTGACTCGGAACTGTACCCAAAAACCACCGTTTTGCATGCCCTCATGGACGTGGTAAGGTGGAAATCAAAGCACAATGGGAATCACACAAGACTCTAAGACGATCTCGGGTCTACAGACTAACCTGCACAAGTGTCACCAGAGAACTGCCATCTGACGTGAGGTATAATACCATCTGGGAGTTCTCCGCGAGTCAGTCCAGTGTACCCAGTCATCACTGAGCACCCGTATACCATCTCTGATGTCAAACACCAATGGATATGGGATCATCCATCCCCCATCTCATGGGTCGAGAAGCGCATACGCTAGTCTACACTGGTATACCGATGCCACGTCTCGATACACACACGACTAGGGACCTTGAAGGATGTACTTATGGACTACCATGTCCCCACTAGTATGATCCACATCATAGTCCAGGTAGTCAAGTACACATCCTAAGGGCTTTACCAATATGTAACTATAAAACAGTATAAAGAGACAAGTATACATGTTAAAGTAAAGTGCAACCAGATAGCATACTATCATATCGAGCAAGAAAGTCCTCTCTATATATGTCCAAGCATCCAATATAATATACATCATCTGTACAATACTGGCCTGTAGGGCATACATATAACTAACAATCTCCCACTTGCACTAGGGCCAGCTGTTGTAGTATCGCATACCAAGCATCCCGAAGAGTCTCTCAAACTGTATCTGGGGAATGACCTTCGTGAGTGGATCCGCAGTGTTGTTCTTCGTGTCAACCCTCCTGACCTCGATCTCCCGGCGATCAACTATCTCCCGGATCAAGTGATACCGCCTCATAATATGCCTGGATCGCTGATGGGACCTGGGTTCCTTGGCCAAAGCCACCGCTCCATTGTTATCGCAATACAAAGGTATTGGATGCTGAATGGATGGAACCACTCCAAGTTCAGTAATGAACTTCTTGATCCAGACAGCCTCTTTGGCAGCATCATTGGCAGCGATGTATTCAGCCTCCATCGTCGAGTCTGCCACGGTTTCCTGCTTGGAACTGTTCCAGCTAACCGTCCCTCCGTAAAGGGTGAAGACAAATCCCGACTGCAACTTAGAGTCATCCTTATCACTCTGAAAGCTCGAATCAGTAAAGGACTCCACTTGGAGTTCTCCGTTACCATACACTAAGAGCATCTCCTTAATCCTTCGTAAGTACTTGAGAATGCTCTACACAGCTGATCAGTGACTCTCTCCAGGATCAGCTTGATACCTACTCGCTACACTTAGTGAGTATGCTATATCGGGTCTGGTACATAGCATCGCGTATATGATAGAGCCTACAGCCGAAGCATAGGGTATCCCTTGCATGCGAGCTCTCTTCAAATCAGTCTTGGGAGACATCTCTTTGGAGAGAGTGAGCCCTGAGATCGTGGGTAAAAACTCACGTTTGGACTCTTCCATACTAAACCTCTTTAGTATGGTGTCAATGTACCTGGATTGGGACAATCCCAATATCCGTTTAGATCTATCTCTATAGATCATAATCCCCAATATGCAGGAGGAATCACCAAGATCTTTCATTGAGAATCTTTGTGATAAGAAGAGCTTGACCGATTACAGCATAGGAATGTCATTTCCTATCAAGAGTATGTCATCCACGTACAATACGAGGAAGACAACCTTACTCTCTGCCACCTTCTTGTAGATACAAGGTTCATCTACGTTTTTGACGAAATCAAACTCTTTGATAACTACGTCAAAGCAGATGTTCCAACTCCGCGATGCTTGCTTTAATCCATAAATGGATTTAACCAGCTTGCACACCTTCCCGCTGCTCCCACTATCTACGAAGCCCTCTGGCTGAGTCATGTACACACACTCTTCTAAATCACCGTTTAGAAATGCGGTCTTAACATCCATTTGCCAGATTTCGTAGTCATGATATGCAGCGATGGCAAGCATGATCTGGATGGATTTAAGCATAGCCACTGGAGAAAAGGTTTCATCATAGTCCACACCTGGTCTTTGACGAAAACCCTTTGCAACAAGTCTAGCTTTGAAAGTCTCCACTTTCCCATATACACCAAGTTTTTTCTTTAAGATCCATTTGCTCCCAATGGGTTTTACCCCTTCAGGAGCAACCTCCAAAGTCCATACTTTGTTGGTGTACTTGGATTCCATCTCGGACCGCATTGCATCCAGCCATTTCACTGAGTCCCCACTCGTGATGGCCTGCTCGAAGCTAGTTGGGTCATCATCAACCATGATGCAATCCTCGCTCCCACCATCCATGAGAAAACCGTAGTATCTCTCAGGTGGGTGAGGAACCCTACTAGATCGGTGGAGAGGCTGAGGTTCGTTGGGAACTATTGAATCCTCCAGTTCCACTAAATCTTCAGTTGCAGTTTGTGTATTTGGAACCTCTTCCAGCTCTACCACTTTGCCACTAATTTCTTTTACAAGAAATTCCTTTTCTAAAAAGGTGGCATGTTGAGCAACAAACACCTGTTGTTCCTCACTGTGGTAGAAAAAATACCCATATGAGTTGTTTGGATATCCCACAAACATGCAAAGAACTGACCGTGCCTTGAGTTTGTCCGGATTTTTTCTTTTGACATAGGCCGGACAACCCCATATCTTAACTCGTTTAAGATATGGCCTCTTCCCACTCCATATCTCATATGGTGTGGTAGGTACAGATTTAGATGGAACTTGATTTAATAGGTATGCTGCTGTCTCCAGTGCATACCCCCAGAAGGAAATAGGTAACTCAGCTGTGCTCATCATAGAGCGCACCATATCTAATAGGGCGTGGTTCCTCCATTCAGATACACCGTTGTACTGTGGTGTATATGGAGGAGTCAGCTGAAAGAGAATCACATTCTCTTTTAGGAAGTCCAGGAATTCATTGCTCAAGTATTCACCTCCTCGATCAGATCGAAGGATTTTAATACTTTTCCCGGTTTGGTTCTCGACTTCTTGTTTATTTTCTCTAAATTTCTCAAAAGCTTCTGATTTGTGTTTCGTTAGGAACACATATCCGAATCTAGAGAGATCGTCAGTGAATGTAATGAAGTACGCAGAACCATTCCTGGCATGTGTAGACATGGGGCCGCATACATCACTAAGTACCAGTCCCAAGAGTTCCGTAACTCTCTCTCCGTATCCCGTAAACGGAGTTTTGGTCATCTTGCTTTTGAGACATGACTGGCAAGTGTCATAAGATGAAAATTCAAATGGATTCAAATATCCATCCTTATGCAACTTAGCTAGTCGTGTCGCATTGATGTGATCCAGTCTACAATTCCACAAGAAGGACTCGTTCATTTCTGAACTCTTCCTCTTGTGTGTGTTTGTTATGCTCAGAACTGTTGATTGATTTAGAACATAAATGCCATTGCACATCGTGCCTGATCCAACCAACTTTTGGTTTAGGAAAATGTTCATAACATTATCCTGTAATAAAAAATTATATCCTTCTTTACTCAACAAAGAAACCGATATAATGTTGCATATCAGGTTCGGCATGAAATAGCATTCGTTCAGAATCAATGTATTACCAGTTGGTAATACAAGGTGATATTCCCCGACGGTTTTAGCTGCAACAATTGCACCATTTCCAACCCTTATGTCTTTATCACCTTCTCCAAGTTCTCTACCTTTTCTAAGCCCATGTAACTGATTACATATATGGGATCCTGACTCGGTATCTAATACCCAGGACGTAGAGCAAATGGAGAAACAGTTCTCTGTAACGAACACACCCGAAGAAAATGCATCAATATGTACTTTCTTCATTCGGGTGGCATAGGAATCCTGGTATTCCCCTATATCATGTTCAGTCCTATAACTCTTATAAAAAAGAACGGAACCAACGTTCCCCAGCACAGTATAACATGCGGGTTCGGTCAATACATCCATATTATTATCTTTATTAAGGCATGATATGGTCGCTACCTCGAGAGAGAGAGAAGAAAACACTTTAGCGTATGCTCTTGCAAGATCAGATTTGTTATTATTTTATCTAATCAGGATGGCTCCCACTGTTTTTATCAAATCTTCCTTCAAACCCTAAAAGGAAAGACTAGCCGGGATTAATTACACCCTACAACTTCGCTAATCTTTCAGCTAGACCAGTGTCGGTACTTTGAGGGAGGTTCCCCGTGCTGTCGCACGGACCTAATTAAAGTAAACCTCGTTTTCCCAGAGGCGTAACCCCGTTGACACCTTTCTAGACACCTACTCGATCGGCTAATTGTCCTGTGTAAAACTCTCCCATGAGTAACAATTACTCGAAATGGGTATCGGGATCCAACTATCTCATAGAAGGTATGCAATCTCATTGCAAATTTCAACACTTGAAATTCCCGATAATATTTTGCCCCAAACGATCTATGACCTTGACAAGGTCAACAAACCATAGACCGTAAGTCAAGTTCAACCCGTCATTTCTTGATTGAATTAAACCCACCCGCACGACCCTTGACATGGTCAACAAGGCCATACAACTACCCTAATCCAGTCTGCCTCATATACATAAACAGATAAATGCTGGTCAGCTACCGCACACTACGCTTTGACAAGGTCAACAAACGCAGCACGAATACTAAGCAGGACTTAACTGAAATGACGGAGGGCTACGACAGGTTTTTCGGAAAACCTATTGCGTAATGAACTTGATATCGTTATAGAATCATGTGAATTTTGAAATGGAGTGATTTTGAGGCTTTTATTAGTTTTGCTAAAGTGGTCACTCCCGGTGAAGGGATCTCGGCTCTTTCCTCATCGAATAAGGTGCAGGACATATCATATATATCGCTATGCAAAGCTAAACTCCAAAAACAATCAAAACCAAACCGAGTGTTGTAGCATCTGCCTGTTTTGCTAAAGAGGTCACTGTTTCCCCCAATCAGAGCAAAGCTCTGTTTGAATTTCAAAATTCAAAATTCGAAGCAACGCTTCAGATTCTTTGCGCAGTGCGCAACGCGCCACGTGTCGAAAGATGATACGTCAGCGCAGCGCCCAAGGCAGCGCGCCCAATCAGAGCAAAGCTCTATTTAAAGAAAAATTAAAGGAAACAACGCTTCAGTTGTGCAAGCGCTGCGCTGCGCGACACGTGTCAGCGCAGATGCGCAAGCGCAGTTGCGCTACGCGACACGTGTCAGCGCAGATGCGCTGCACCGTGCGCTGCGCGACACATGTCAGCGCAGTTGCGCAAGCGCAGTCGCGCAAGCGCTCTGCTCTGCTGACACGTGTCATGCACTGGGGCGTTTGAGCCAAACAGAATTAAATTCTAGCAAAATTTTTCTGTTCTTGTTAAAACAAGAAGGTCGCCTTCTGTAAAACAGAAGCCCTTGGATCAAAGATCCAACGGTGGGGAAAATTACCCAAATCACTCAGAGAAAGATCTTTTTAACAAATTTAACAAATTTATGGCCACTATATAAAGGCCCCTAGACCCCAAATCAAAGGCATCAACACTGTGAGAGATCAAGAATTTCAAACAGAGAGAACTCTGAAGAAATTTCAAGAAGAAAATGGTAAAAATAAAAAAAAAACTTTAAGACAGAAGAATTTCTCCTAATAGATCATTGATCTAAGAACAAGATCAATGATCTTAAAATAATAATAAGTGATTTGCACTTTTTTATGAACCACTGGTTCCCTGAAATAAGAAAAACAAGAAAAACTTGTTTTCTTTGATCTAAATTAGATCAAGAAATCAAACAGTGCTTTGCACCTTTTTATGAACCATTGGTTCTGGAATCTAAAAGATTCCCAAGTTAATAGTGCCTTGCACTTGCAAAAACTGCACTGTTGCGCTCCTGGGTTGGCGCAAGCCACCAGAGAGCGCCACGTGTCAGCATCTGAATCACTTGCGCTATGCGCTTTTGAAATAGAGCCTTGCTCTATGAAATTGGCGCAACTCACCAGAGCGCGCCACGTGTCAGCAGCGCAGCGCACTGTGCTTGCGTGACACGTGTCATCACCGTAAGCGCTTGCGCACATTGATTGGCGCAAAGCGCCTGACAAATGCAATGCATTATTTACTAAAGGGCCAGGCCCAAATCAAAAAGGCCTAGTAGGCCAAAATAAATTGCAATGCAATAAAAAGGACAGAGCATAAACAACATTAATGCTCTGCATCATTTATAAAAGGGCAGAGCCCAAACAAAGGTGAAAATGCAATAAAAAGGGATAGAGCCCAAACAAAAATGATGCTCTGCATCATTTATAAATATGCAGAGCCCAAACAAAATAAATAATGCTATGCATTATTAAACATGGGCAAAGCCCTAACACAGGCCTAATAGGTCAAACGCAAATAAAAATGTTGAACATTCTCAACTGGACTTAGACCAATCATGGCCGTAAGTCCTCAAATTAAATTGACTGGGCAAGACTACTCTCCTAAATCAATTTACATCCGGTTCAAGGGTACATCTCCGAACTCCTCTGACACGTATCGTTGTAATCCTTCAACGACGTCAGAGAGGTGACGGGTCTCGACAACCACACATAAACACGGATTGTGGGGTCCTTAAACTCATGGACTTAAGCGTCCTTAAACTAAAACAAGGACTATGGGGTCCTTAAACCCACGGACTTAAGTGTCCTTAAACTAAAAATGAACCACCATGTCCCTAAATTGGAATATGGACCGCAATGTCCTTAAACTACCTAAGGACCACTACGTCCCGAAACTGGAACAATAGATCTCCCAAATGCTTTTTTGTCGGATCTAAACGATCCCGTTTAAGTTGATCTTAGCCTTAAATATGGCTAACATATCCTTAAACATTTAAACAGACTTTATTCCAAAATTGGACTATAAGACTCCCAATCAACTTTGGTCAAGGGTACATCTCCGAACTTCTCTGACACATGTCGTTGTAATCCTTCAACGTCGTCAGAGAGGTGACGGGTCCCGACGGCCATATATTAAATGGACCACCATGTCCCTAAACTGGAATACGGACCGAAACGTCCCTAAACTGGAAATGGATCTAGACGATCCCGTTAAGTCGATCTTGGTCTCAAATCAGACTAACGTATCCTTAACAAACGTTTAAGTTGATCTTAGTCTCAAATATGGCTAACGTATCTTTAAACTAAAACACCAAACCTAAATCTAAGTAAATACGGATTTAGACTAATCCACGTCCTACGGGCGACGGCATCACTTAGTCTCCGTATACAATCCACGGGCAACCACAAACTAAACAAACACACACGACACGAAGTGAAATTCTGGAGAAGGAGAAAGTTGTTACAGCGATGCGGTAACGTAATTAACTGCAAGGGCTTGCTCCTGCAGGGAAGAGCGTCCCCACAATCAAAAACCCCTTAAGCGAGGGGGAATCTGACGAAGTCTGCTACATCGGCCGCATCCGTCAAAACCTCCGATACACGGTGCCATAAATCAACTTGGCATCTTCGGAGAGGTGGACGGATAAAACCATATAGCATCTGCCCCGAATCTCAGGCAAGACGTCCTAACGTCGACGCCGCCATTCGGAAGGGAACAGATTTTGGCATGCCCGGTGGGACCTTTTCCTCTTTCCACTCCACACTTCGTGTGTCCTATTCGCGAACGAATCGCGGTTTGTTAATGGTTGCCCTTAAGTTTTAAGTTACTAAGATTTGGTCTTTTGTCTGGCGCAGAAATCAAGCATCGATGGCCTCTACCTATTCAAAGTGCTCCAACTGCAGCTGCAACTCGCGTCCTGCCTCAACTAGGGGCATAACCTACGGGCCCCATGCGGCCTCTTTGTTCACGATGCCTGTGGAGCAGATTACTCAAGCCACAACTGGGCTCTTTTTCGGAACCATGCTTCCCCCAACAAGCTTCAGCACTCCGGTACTCATACCAGAGGCTCCTAAGAAGTCGGTCTTCGATCGACTTACAGCTACTGCGACCCCTCTCAACGGGTCGCCCAACACCAGTGCCTCGGTCTTCTCCAGACTGGGCCAAAACACTTGCGGGCCCACAATGAAGCTTGCAGTCCCAGAAAAGGTTATTCCAAAAAGAGTAGCCAAACCTGCTCCTGAAGTCGTCAAGACGGCTTCTCCTGCTAAGAGATCGGTCTTTACAAGACTGACCGTCCCAACTCCCACTCCTGCTCCTGCTGCTCAAAAGACATCAGTCTTCAATAGGCTGACGCCGGCAACGGCCCCACACCTGAACAGGGGGCAAGACAAGGCCATCTCCGTCACTGAACCAATACCGACAACCCGTCGCACCGGATAAGGAAGACCGGGGGCAGCTCCCCCTCTGGAATAACTCCACCAGCTCCAAAGGTGGAAGTTAATGCTGATGTTCCAACTGGGAACAGTTTTGAGCTGCTGAAGAGGGTACGCAGAAACTCGCCAATTGCGGTGCTCAAAAGATCTCCTCCACTGATAGAGACCGCCATGGAAGCAGAAAAGCCAGAGCGGCCTCCTCAATCGCTGTCCTCCAGGATCTACAAGACATGGCGACGAGTCCGAGAATCTGTGATTGATCCTAATTTCTCTCGCCAACACAAGAAGTCGAAAGTTCGGCAAGAAGAAAATTCCCCAATCAAGCAGCGGAAGGTGACGACCACTTGGGTGCCCAAAGCAACGGCTCCCTCAACTTCAACGGCCCATAAAAGAAGAAGGCCGGAGAAAGTCCTCACGCCGACAACGAATACCAAAGGTGGTGAGCCCAAACGCCTTAAGTCAGGGGGTATTGTAGTTCATACCGTCTACATGGCGTCTGGTAAAGAGGACAGTCCCATATCTACAGGACATCGACCGCTTACACGGTCAGTGACCAAAGCTCAGGAGCAACAACAAAAGCTCCAGGAGATGATGAATGCGATGGCCGCACTTACTGGGCCACAAGAAAACCCTGAAACGTCTTCGGATGAACGTCAGGAGCAAGAAACTGACGCCGAATTCCTTCGTCGAATATTGGAGAAGAAGGATAAAGAGGCTGCTGAACAAGCAGCCAACATAAAGCGTATGGGCCTCCGGTTCCAAGACATGGTAGGGATGATGATCCAGCAAGATCCTCCGGCCGAAGATCCTCTGATCGTCCTTGAAGACGATAGGGGAGCGACGTCGAATCCTCCGCCAGCTCTGTCAACAGCTAAGGAGGAAGCAATCTCCAAAGCTGATTTGGACGAGTACATAGCCCAACAAATACGGGTTCATCATGCGATTGAAGCAGCCGGCCAGGTCGTGAAAACAGGACGACCGTATCCGATTTGGTACGACCAGATCAAGTACCCGCCGGGCTACACAATCCCTAAGTTCCATGTCTATAAGGGGACGGGCAATCCTCACCAGCATGTTGCCCAGTTCAGGGCACTCTGCGGCAACACCGGCGGTGATAACAAGCTGTTGCTTCGCCAGTTCGTTGGCAGCTTATCAGATACAGCGTTCGAGTGGTACTTTGAGCTCTCGAACGACTCTATCAAGACCTTCGCAAAGATGAAGCTGTTGTTTACCCAGCGTTTTGCAAGCGCCAGCGAACGCACCCCGATGACGGCACTGATTAACGCCAGGGTAAAGCCAGGCGAGACATGGGTTCAATATGCTATACGGTGGAGGAACTTATGGTCAAAGTGCGAGCAGCGCATTGAAGCAGCTCCTGTAGCGGGTATGTTTGTGGGAACCCTTGATCCGCAAGCAACCATCTTGCAATTTATGATATTCTTCAAGCCGACTACCTTCCAGGCCTTGATTGACAAGTTAGCTCAAATGGATCAGATGGGCCATAGACCCCCTCTTCCAAAGCCGGACTCCCGAAACGACAAGGGGAAGGGAAAGGCGATCGTTGTCTCTAATGCTCAACAACAGCCGAGCAACTGGAAGCCGGTTGTTCATCAAAATAATATGCGTCCACAGGTATCCCTTGAAGAGAGACTAGGACGTCTTTACTCGTTTCCCCGAGATAAAACGAGAAGGTTATTCGAGTTGGCGCTGCGCAACCGACTCATAAATCTGCCGGAGCCAAAACGTCCGTCACGACCAAATGATGTCAATGAGCCCAACTACTGTCCCTATCACCGGGTACTGGGTCATCCGATCGAAGATTGCTATGTCTTCAAAAAATTGGCTTGAAGACCAGTACCAAAAGGGCAGATTCGCATTATCCGATAGATGGAAAGTGAATCCGCCGCAACCTCACACCTCTAAAAGGACAAATATGCCGGGGGCAACGTGCTCTCTCGTCAAAGAAGCCCCATGGGAGGTTGTGCTGTCAGCTAAGACCAAGAGGATGTTGAACGATCTTCAGACATGCCCAGCGATCAAGTGAAAGAACCCGTTAGAACCGCAAGTCATTGAGGGGATGTTGAAGCCACGTCGAACTCCAAAGACCGATGGTGGCGGCCCAAGCACTCCCAACCAACCGTCAAAATCTTCAAAGAAGAAGAAGAAGAAGAAATCTAAGAAGTCTGTAAAGCCTGGTGACAAGCGCACAGACTTATAAAAACAAATTGACGCGCTGGAAGAATACAATCAGAAAGAACGGACTCCTGTTACGCTCCAAGAGTTTCTCAACCACGTCTTTCAAGAGGAAGATGAGGGAGAAGGTTATGTTAGTTATATGTATGCCCTAGAGGCCATTACTGTACATTGGATGTATATTTTAGTGGATGCTGGGAAATATATAGGTAGGACTTTCTTGCTCGACATGATAGTACGCTATCTGGTTGCCCTTTATCTTAACATGTATACTTTCTGTCTCTCTGATTACATGTTGATAAAGCCCTTAGGATGTGTACTCGACTTCCAGGACTATGATGAAGATCATACTAGTGGGGCCTGGGTAGTCAATGAGTACATCCTTCATTGTTCCTAGTCGAGGGAATATCGAGACGGGGCATCGATATTCCAGAGTAGACTAGCGTATATCTTCTCGACCCATGTGATGGGCGATGGATGATCCCATATCCATTGGTGTTTGACATCAAAGATGGTATGCGGGTGCTCAGTTTAGACTGGGTACACTGAACGGACTCGCCGAGAACTCCCAGATGGTATTATACCTCACGTCAGATGGCAGTTCTCTGGTAACATTGGTACAGCTTAGTCTGTTGACCCGAGATCGTCATAGAGTCTTGTGTGTCTCCCACTGTGCTTTAATTTCCACCCTACTATGGCTCTACTGAGTCGTGCAAACAGGTGGTTTTTGGGTACAGTCCCGATTCATATGGAGGCAATGAGCGATAGGAGGGGATTCGTCTCTCCCGGTATTGGGGGTGGATGTTGCGCTATGCTCGACTGGCCATAACAGGAAATCCCTGGCCAGGGTTGCAGTGATATACTGGTAAGAGTTATCAGTAGTTTCATGAATGTTATGGACCTCACGTCGGCATGACTTATCGAGCTATTGGGGTCTGACGTTTACCACCCCTAGGCGAGATATGCGACATATCAGACGAACAGACCGGACTGTACGGTAAGTGTTACTGGTTGGATTCACAGGAGTGTAAGCGGACTTGCTCGTCGATCTTCTGATCATTCAATACCCGGGTGGCCGTTACGTTTAGCAGCCCGCTTGCGGCTTGTGGGTGTTTGATATGATCATCATCTGCTGCCGGCGTATTGACGAGTCTTTAGAGTCCTACACAGAGGTTTCCTGGCTCAAGCGAAACGAAATAGGAGCGCATATGAGATATGTGCGGGACCGAGAATAATGCGTGTATGTGATACCGTATTCTATTCTCGCGATGAATGTATCGATTGGTTGTATGCGATATAACCTAGTTATCGAATCAAGGATTGATTCGATAAGTCGATACATAGGATACTAGTCGGTTATATGCGATATGACCGGATTGTTAAATCAAGTATTGATTTAATGATTTAATGCATAATTGTATATTTGATATATTACTTTGCATTAATTAGTATTTGTTCACTTTAAAAGGATTTTCTCACTTGATGTACACAAGTTGTATATGTGATATACTTTTGTGCACTTGTTTGTATCATGGTTGATGATATATGCTCACTTGGTTTTGTGTAAAGAATTGAACCATGGTTAAGTTAATGATTAGGGTTTTGTTTATTTAATTACTTATCTATTTTTTTATTTTTTCATTTTGGAAAAGATAAATAAATCATGGTGGCTTTCTTTGTTTGTTTGTTGAAGCTTCATGAAGCTTTGAACTAGTCCACCATTCTTGTCTCTTGCTTAACCCTAACCATTCAACCTAACCTTAGTCAGTTCTCTACACTTAACTAAGGTTAAGATTATGATATGTATCTGATCAGTCGAAAATACTGTATTTCTAACATGGCAATTTCCCTACCTTTTGCAGTCAAGTAAAGCTATCCGGTATTCATATCACTCATATTTGCAAAACACATGTAAAATATTGGATTACTTGTACTGTACACTAAAACCAGCACTTTTAGGGAAATTGTGTGTGTTTCATGGCATCGCATCATCCTTGTATTGCGCAACTCTTGTCTCGGTGAAATTGTGCAGGAAATTCCAGAAGCAGGGCCTAATTGGGACATGAACTAATAAAAGACACACCAATTCAAAGGCTAAAGATCTGGAGCAATACAGAAGGCTAAATGAGATTTCACATATTGGATAAAAGCCCACCAGAAAGCCCAAGAATTATCCCAGAAGATAAAGCACCAAGGCTACCAAAAGGCCGCGGATCCGCGGCCCAAGCCCCATTGGCGCGGCGGATCCGCGGCCTTATGAAGAGATCAAGCAACCCAATTTTGTCACATGCCTAATTCTAACGGCCAAAGCTTCCAGAAGACCCTAGAAGCTCCACATGGCATCTCTAGAAGGCTCGGCTCAACAAACTCTTGGAGGGAAATTCAAAATTTAAAGCTTAACTAACTTTTTGGAGGGAAATTTAAATTATTTGATAACTAACTTGTGGGGGGAATTCAAACTTCAATTCTAGATCTAAGATTTGGAAAGTCTATAAAAAGGAGCCTAGATCTAGAGGGGAAATGGTTCAAGAATTATCATCATCTTCTACCCACAAGTTTAGTGACAAAAGCTTGTGCCAAATTCAATTCCATTCTCCAATTCAAAATCAAGATCAAGATCCCGAGATCAATTTGAGCAAGAGAGCCTTCAACCTTTAGCAAGTGACGCCGGATTTCCAACGGAGCAAGAGATCCACGCCGATCCGCGACTCAAGGAGCCGAGCGAAGCCGAAATCGACGATCTAGTTCCTTCCTTTTGTAAATTCAAGAGAGTTGTAACGAAATTTGTTGATAAATAAAGGTGAATTTTCTATACTCTTGCTTATCTTTTAATTCAAGCATAATGATTAGAATTCAATTTTTGATTGTGTTTTTGATCATGATGTTTGAGTAATCTCCGCTCGTGTAGGAGTTGTGACGATCTTTAGATGATGATGATTTAGATCTTTCTACAATTCTTAAATCCTGTAATGTTTGGAAATTCTAGTGAATCAAATGATTAATGACCTAGTTTCGAGATGATGCTTTCTTGATCGTGTTCACTCGAAACTTGGGAACAACTATTAAACATTTGATTGACTAGGAGCTAGAATTTGAATGTGATCCATCGAAAGGACAAAGGATGAGTTGCGGAATCCCTAATTTTCTCGCAAAGATCCTTAACCCGCGATGAATTTGCATCGATCTAGTATCAATTCATTAATGGATAAGAATTAGTAATCTTTAGATCTCATCACATCTATAGATCCGATCTACTCCTACGAGCCATACTTCTAATCTTGATTGTTGGTTGGAAATTATCACACATCTCAATTCTTGCTTTTAATGTCTTTTCTAGATCTAGATTTTTCTTATTTCTTGATCTTTAAATGCAAATCATGAATTGTTTTCTTTTCTTTGCCTTAAATTTTCATCTCATCTAATTCCGAAATTGAACGGAACTCACTTTCCCTGTGGACGATCCGCAACTTACTAACGCGCTACATCCGACACCGTTATTGATTGCGGTCAAAATAATTTTTGATTGTGATTTCTAAAATCTATTTTCTCAAAACACTACACAATCGGAAAATCAATCCAATCAAAATGGCGCCGTTGCCGGGGATCGTGTGCTATTTGTTCATTTTTTGAAATTTGAGTTGAAAAGTTTATTCCATCAATATTTTTTTTTTAGATCAAAACTTGCACAAAATACTAATACATGTTGTTGTGGTTAATTGCAAGGAGATCTGGAGCTTGCTGGAAAATTGGAAAATTATTTGGTGAATTCCAGAGGACTGAGGAAGAGAACAGGAGCATTACCAAATTTTTTTGTACAGAGAAGAGCTTGGTGAAGCGCGGAACCGCGGCATTAGGAGCTAGTTGCGGCGGAAGCGCTGCGCTTCAAGGGGTTCTCTGGAAAAATTTTATCAGGTAATCTCTAACTTTCTTATCTCCTTTCTAAAATCTGCTCCAACCAACAATTTGTTGCAGGTTTCTTTGCAAATATTCGCAGCGCGCAAAAAGCAAAATAAAATTTGTGCTTGTTTTTGATTTTGTGGTTGTTTGCATAACTAATACGGAAATTAAGGGGCACGGCCAAATCCAGATTAGGTGGGGAGTTCATTACCCTTCCTAGGCCCCAAAAATCACAAACCTGCATCCGCATTACCCTCATTAATTAAAAAAATATCAAGAGATGACTCTAAGGACCGTCGCGCTCACTTAGGACAGAAGAAGGCCGTGGGAAATTCATTGCTTATCCGCATTTCTCTTGTGGTGCCTAGGAAAGTGTGTCGAAGGCTAATGGTTACTTAATTATGTAAGTCCATGCTACCTCTCCCGGTACTTTCGGGAATGCGGAATTTGGTAAAAAACGATTTTTACGGAGGTGGTAACATGGACCTATAACCCGGATCTTGGTTAAACATCTATCTAACAACCTAACTACGAGTTTCTAGGTACTCGGTTAGGGGGTTATACCTTGCTTGTCTTGAACTCCTTCGTCTTCAAGCTCCGATGGTGGTCCGGATTGGCTTCTTCTCGTCGTCTCCGTACGCCGAAGATAGATCCACCTGAAAGCTCCAACCTTTAGCTCCTTCTTCGTTCTTTGAAGAAACTAGTTCACTTGGTTTGCTAAACCTAATGAACTAGAATGAGTAGAGAAGAATTAGAATGGGATTTTATCTATGGTTCTTGATTCTCAACGCATGAGAGATATGAACCATAGAGTCAAGAGAGGGAGCAAGAGGATGAGAGTGAAAGCAAGAACAAGATAGCTCAAGAACAAGAGAGAGAATGAGCAAGAAAGAATGAGGCTCTCTTTTGTCTTTCACCCTCTCATAATCCAAAGCAATGATCACACATCATACCAATCAAGTGTTATGTGATGGTTGAAACAACCATAACCATATCATTTCATGCACTTATTTTGCACAAATAAGCAAGCAAGCAAAAGTCTTTGCCATGAAATGATAGCTATGGTTATCATGATGGTCAACTAGTCAAACCTAGTCAACCGGTCAACAAAGTCAACAAGTCAACAAAAGTCAACAAGTCAACAAAGTCAACAACCATGTCACCATAATACTTAATTAATATAATTGTAAATCTCATATCATATTCTCATTAGGGTTGATCAAAAGGTCAATAGTCAACGGTCAACTGTCAACAACCCTAATGAGAATCCACTGCCTCTGTCTCCCTGTCAACTGTGCATACACACCCGCATCCGCGTTCCGAGGAACACGAATGCAAACTGGATAAATCCAATCCCATAAGGTACACTAGGATCTGGCTTAAACCAAAGCCCGCTAGTGTAAACTGTCCGGACACTGTACGTGCACAAGTGCACGGATGTGACCGAACCCTGTCGCAAAACCATGCGACCTGTCGCAATACCATGCGACCTCTACTCTTTTGCCTAAAGGCGAAAAGCTTTCTATGTGGGACTCTAAAGACTCGACATTACGCTGGCAGTGGGTTTAACCACAGACCGCAAGCGGCACTGGCTGTGCGTAACGGTCCCCAGGTAATGCCGACAAGAAGACCGACGAGGCGAAACCCATCTGAACTCCTACTGAGCCTGAATGTGACATTCTCCGTACAGTCCGGTCTGTTCGTCTGATACATCGCATGGCGGGCCTAGGGGACGGTAAACGTCAGTCCCCCAATAGCGGTACAAGTCGTGCCGGAGCGAAGCCCAAAACACCCTGAGATAACACTGGAAGCTTACCAGTATATCTCGTTTGCCCTGGCCAGGGACTACTCGTGTAATGGCTCTCCTAGACACAGCGCGATGTCAACCCCCAATACCGGGAGAGACGAATCCTGTCTAACCGTCACTGCCTCCAAGTGCTTCGGGACTGCACCCAACCACTATCTGTTTGTACGACTCCTTTGAGCCGTGGTAGGGTAGTGATCAAAGTACAGTGGGAACACACTCGAGGCGAAGTGACAGTGTCAATTCAGCGGACTAAGCTGTACTCATGTCACCTAGGAACTGATAACTGACGATAGGCATAATACCAACTAATCAGTTCCCAACGAGTCCTGTCCAGTGTACCCGTAACCTAACGAGCACCCGCATACTATCTCAAGTACGACGTACTGACGGCTGTGGGACAGACCGTCTCCCACACTGGGATGAGAAGCGCATGCGCTGGTCTACTCCGGAGTATCGATGCCCTGTCTCGATAGTCCTGCGACCAGGGACCTGCATAAGGATGTGCTTATAGATTACCCAGCCCCACTAGTGTGACGGCCATCACATCGCTGGTAATCAAGCAAAGATCCTAATGGCTCCACTAATGTGTATAGGCGATATACAAAAATAAACACATGTACACATTGAAGTAGAAACAAACCAAGTAGCATACTACTATTTTGAGCAAGATTGTATATACAAGGTGAATATCCCAAGCTTCCATTAAGTAATATACAAACTAGTATGATACAGTAATGGCCTCTAGGGCATATACACTAACAATCTCCCACTTGCACTAAGGCCATGTACCGGCGTATCGAAGAACTATCATCTCGATCAGCCGCTCGAACTGAGTCTGGGGCAGGGCCTTGGTGAATGGATCTGCAGTGTTATCTTCTGAATTTACTCTCTTTACCTCGATCTCCTGGCGATCAATGATCTCCCTGATCAGGTGGAACCGCCTCAAAATGTGCCTGGACTTCTGATGGGACCTGGGTTCCTTCGCTAAAGCTATAGCGCCGTTGTTGTCACAATACAGCGGTATTGGATCAACACTGGTAGGAACCACCTGAAGTTCCGTGAGGAACTTCTTCATCCAGACAGCTTCCTTTGCGGCATCGCAAGCAGCTATGTACTCCGCTTCCATGGTTGAGTCAGCAACGGTTTCCTGCTTGGAACTCTTCCAGCAAACCGCCCCTCCATTGAGGGTAAAGACATAACCCGACATGGACTTAGAGTCATCCTTGTCACTCTGGAAGCTGGAGTCAGCAAAGGCCTCAATCTTGAGGTCCTTTCCGCCATACACCAAGAACATCTCCTTAGTCCTCCTCAGGTACTTGAGAATGTTCTTTACTGCTATCCAGTGTTTCTCCCCTGGGTTCGACTGATACCGGCTTACAACGCTCAATGCGTATGCTACATCTGGTCTGGTACATAACATCGCATACATAATAGAGCCTACCGCAGATGCGTAGGGTATTGATGACATGCGAGCCCTTTCCAAATCAGTCTTGGGAGACATCTCTTTGGAGAGGGTGATTCCGTGACAAGCCGGTAGATTACCGCGCTTGGAATCTTCCATACGGAATCGTTTCAGTATAGTGTCGATGTACCTTGACTGTGAAAGTCCCAATATCTTTTTAGATCTATCACGATAGATCTGGATCCCCAGAATATAGTTGGCATCGCCCAGGTCCTTCATGGAGAACCTCTGTGACAAGAATCCTTTGACTGACTGTAGCATAGGAATATCATTTCCTATTAGGAGAATGTCATCGACGTACAAGACGAGGAATACCACATTTCTCCCTACAATCTTACTGTAAATCCATGGTTCATCTGGGTTTTTGACAAAGTCGAATTCTTTGACAGTATCATCAAAGCAGATGTTCCAACTCCGCGATGCCTGCTTAAGTCCATAGATGGACTTGAGCAACTTGCACACTTTACCGCTGCTCCCACTCTGAATGAATCCCTCTGGCTGATCCATATAGACGCACTCTTCCAAATTTCCATTTAGGAAAGCCGTCTTTACGTCCATCTGCCAGATCTCATAATCGTGGAAGGCAGCAATGGCAAGAAGGATCCGAATGGATTTAAGCATGGCTACCGGAGAAAAGGTCTCGTCATAGTCCAAACCAGGTCTTTGACGAAAACCCTTTGCAACGAGCCTAGCTTTATAGGTTTCAACCTGCCCATCTACACCAATCTTCTTTCTGAAGATCCATTTGCAGCCTACGGGTTTTACCCTTTCTGGAGCAAAGTCCAAAGTCCAAACTTTGTTGGTGTACATGGACTCCATCTCGGTCCGCATTGCATCCAGCCATTTTACCGAGTCACCGCTCTGAATGGCTTGCTGGAAGCTAGTAGGCTCATCATAATCTATGATGCAATCCTCTCTATCCCCGTCTATGAGAAAACCGTAGTTTCTCTCGGGCGGATGAGACTGCCTACTACTCCTGCGGAGCGGCGTAGGAATGTCTGGTTCCCCTGAACCTTCTGGTTCTACTAAGGTTTCAGTAATAGCTTGTGGTTCTGGAATTTCTTCCAGTTCTATTGCGCTCCCACTTATCTGACTTTCTAAAAACTCAGTTTCCAAGAAGCGGGCATGACGAGAAACAAGGACTTTTTTCTCCTCTGCGTAATAGAAAAGATACCCCTTGGAGTTCTTTGGGTATCCCACAAACTTGCACTGTACTGAGCGTGCCTCGAGCTTGTCCGCATGCTGCTTTTTTACAAAAGCCGGACATCCCCATGTCTTAAAGGATTTAAGACAGGGTTTCTTCCCACTCCACATCTGATATGGTGTGGTAGGCACTGTCTTAGTAGGAACTTGGTTCAAGAGATGTGCAGCTGTTTCCAGTGCATAACTCCAGAAAGATCGCGGTAACTCAGCCTTACTCATCATGGAACGAACCATATCTAATAGGGTTCGATTCCTTCTTTCCGATACACCGTTGTGTTGTGGTGTGTATGGAGGAGTACGCTGAGAGAGAATTCCATTCTCTTTTAAGTAGTCCAGAAACTCGGCACTCAAGTATTCACCACCTCGATCCGATCTTAGGATCTTGATACTTTTTCCTGTTTGTTTTTCTACTTCATTCTTATATTCTCGAAATTTCTCAAAGGCCTCGGATTTGTGCTTCATTAAGAAGACATGTCCAAACCTAGAGAAATCATCTGTGAAAGTAATGAAGTATGAATAACCGCTTCGCGCATGTGTAGACATTGGACCACACACGTCACTGTGTATAAGTCCCAAGAGCTCGCTCGCTCTTACTCCGTGTCCAGTGAACGGAGTCTTTGTCATCTTTCCCATGAGACAAGATTCACAAGTGGCATAAGACTGGTACTCGAACGGTTCCAAGTATCCTTCTTTATGTAACTTAGTCAACCGTGTCTTATTGATGTGACCCAGTCTACAATTCCATAAGAAAGCCTGATTTAATTCAGGAGACTTTCTTTTAAGTGTGTTCTGGACACTGAATATCTGAGCTTGATTCAATACGTATATACCGTTATTTAATGTACCTGACCCAATCAACGCTTGATTTAGGTGGATGTTTACTACATCGCTTACAAAAGCAAAATCATATCCTTCCTTAGAAAGTAAGGATACAGATATGATATTAAAAGTCGCACCTGGTACATACAAACAGTCACGCAGAATCAATATCTGCCCAGTTGTCAGTCCTAGGTGATATTCCCCTACGGATACAGCATACATGCTCATTCCGTTAGCAACCCTGAGAGTCATATCACCATTCCTGATAACCCTACGGGTTCTCAGACCCTGTAACGAATTACAGATATGAGATCCTGATCCGGTATCCAATACCCAGGAAGTAAGGTTAACTGACAAACAGTTCTCAATTACAAACACACTCGAAGCCGAAGCCACAACATGCTTCGAATTCTGGCTACTGGCTATACAAGCCCTGCAATCTCTCTGCCATAGTTCATTCCCGTTACAATAGGAACATCCCTCTTTAATCATATCCAGTCCCGAAACTTTTGCCCTTCCTTTTCCTTCTTCTTCCCTGGTTTCTTTCAGGGTATAAGCGGAGGGCAGGGACTGTAGAATTAGGTCAGTACTTGACCCATTCTCCAACGTGGTCCCCAGGTCCGTGAGCTTAAAATAGCTGGTCTCTGTAAGGACGTTGCCCCCTACAGATGACCCGACAGCCAACCTCGCTTGAAGCAATTCGTTCGAGGTCTCATATCTTGCGATACGAGATTGCTCTCCATATAAAACTTTGTTATGGAGGAAGATAGAAACTGAGTCCATCTTCTCGTGCTGCCTCTGGTTTGCACCATTAACTGAGGCTAACACGAGGCACTTGGCTTTCGCACAATCCTTTTACGATGTCCTGCGGATGTGAACATCCGTGACAGGGGAAACTGGACCTGAGACAGCAGGGATTTGATTAGTTAAGAGGTGTCCTAGCTTGTCATGGGCAATGGACATCTGGACAGACCTTTGCCAGTCATAACAGTCAGGTTCAGTCATATTTTTATCTAGATGTAACCTAGGTGCAGTCAAAGGGTCGCTGCAATTAAGAGAGATAGAAGAAAACACTCAGCATGATGCTCTTGCAAGTTTAGAGTGGTTTTTAATTTGTCTAAACAAGATGGCTCCCACTGTCTCTCGAATTCCTCCTCAAAACCAAAAAGGAAGAATTAGTCAGGATCAATCCCACCGTACAATACTTGCTTAACCGTTCGGCCTGGCTAGTGTCGGTACTTCGAGGGAGGTTTTCCAACGCTTTCGCGAAGTTCCTTAATTAAATAACCTCTTTTCCCTGTGGGCGTAGCCCCGCTAACACCTTTCTAGACACCTACTTGGTTTATAGCATTGATCGTTAAGTGAGAAATTTCCCGAGGAGTAGCATATACTCACAGTAGGATCGGGATCCAAATATCATCGCGTGATAAAATTGAAGGAATCCTACCAGAATCATCACACTCCAAATGGTATGCAACGCTAGCAAGTTTCAGTTCTTTTGAAACTCCCGATGTGGATTTTTTTCCCCATGCTCTTATGACCTTGACTAAGGCCAACAAATCATAAGTCACATGTCAAGTTCTACCCGTCGTTGTCCAGGTTAATTTGAACCCATCCGTATATACCCTTGACTATGGCCAACAAAGTAATACGACTGTCCCAAACCAACGCATCTATCTATGCAACATATGAGTATCCACCAGCTACCAATCACTATGCCTTGACTAAGGCCAACAAACACAGCTTGAATACTGTTGAATATTTATATGAAACGACGGAGGGCTACGAATGGTTTTGGCGAAACCGTGAACGTAGTGAACTTGATTTAGTCGATGGAACGAGATAGCTTTTAAATGGAGTGGCTCAAACTCCGCATTTTAAAAGTTTGTTTTGAAAAGAACCGAGTGGTTTTTCGAAAGTGTTCCAACGACTTTTACTTGGTTTATTATCTTGCATTAGTTCTTTTAATGCGTGATATTCTTGCATTAGTTCTTTTAATGCATCCCATCATTTAATCCTACCATTGCAGAAAACAACCAAAATATGACGTACGCTTATGCCATTCGCATTCGCCACTGGGCCCCGTCATTACCCGTTAGGTTACTTAACTAACGACAGAGCGGGGGCTGGGCTAGCGCGTCTGTAAAACATAAGCGACGCCTAAATAATATCATATATAAATATACTGCAATGATAAATATTTCAGATCACAGATGAATACATTGGATATACTAGGAATCTGTAATTCGTACGAGCCTGTAACGAAAGACAGATTACACGGTCGCGGTGAATAGCCAATACCCCACCCAAGATCCCTACGGGTGCGGCAAACTACCCGCCAAGTACCCGAAGCGTAGCAACCTCCCTCATCTCTATGAGTAGGCCACTCGACACTTCGGCATACCCGGTAGTTTGTGCACCCCCTCCATGGGTCTATCCTAGGAGCAAAAACAGTAAAAAGAAATTATACAATGACGGCTACAACCCCGACCCGGTTGTGCGGCCATACAAATAATTATTACATCAATTTACAAATTTACATGAATTGAAAGAAAAGAAAACTCTCGTCTCACAACCCCCGGCTATTCACCCGCGACAATCCAACATATTCATATACACATTCCAGCAACATTACAGATCACAGATTTGTATAACCCCCACTAATCGACATATAGCGATTAGTAGATGTTCAATACAAATATCACATTACAGAAAACCCGTTAGCTTAAGTCTTTTAGAAGTTCGATCAAAAATACGGATTTTCGGGACCCCAAAATAAAATTTTCGTTCTGGAAAATCTGGGTTGAAAATACATGTACCAAAATTCCCAAAATACCCCCAGATGCACACTGTAGCAAAGAAACACCAGAGAGGCGCCAAGGAGGCCGCGGAACCGCGGAAATAGCAAGCTATTGCTGCGTTTCCGCGGTCGTTTAGAGGGATCGGTTGGTGATTTTTCTACAGTGGCTTCAAAAAACCCTGAGCCGATTTTAGGTGTTAAAATAATCAACTTTTGAACAGTAAAAAAATCGACAGAAACTCGAATTTTTGGGGTTCGTTTTCGGGACATTTTCTTTGATCGATCTTCTAGTTACTTTCTAACATGCTAGATAGAGTTTAACTAGGCTCTGATACCACTGTAAGTCCATGCTACCTCTCCCGGTACTTTCGGGAATGCGGAATTTGGTAAAAAACGATTTTTACGGAGGTGGTAACATGGACCTATAACCCGGATCTTGGTTAAACATCTATCTAACAACCTAACTACGAGTTTCTAGCTACTCGGTTAGGGGGTTATACCTTGCTTGTCTTGAACTCCTTCGTCTTCAAGCTCCGATGGTGGTCCGGATTGGCTTCTTCTCGTCATCTCCGTACGCCGAAGATAGATCCACCTGAAAGCTCCAACCTTTAGCTCCTTCTTCGTTCTTTGAAGAAACTAGTTCACTTGGTTTGCTAAACCTAGTGAACTAGAATGAGTAGAGAAGAATTAGAATGGGATTTTATCTATGGTTCTTGATTCTCAACTCATGAGAGATATGAACCATAGAGTCAAGAGAGGGAGCAAGAGGATGAGAGTGAAAGCAAGAGCAAGAGAGCTCAAGAACAAGAGAGAGAATGAGCAAGAAAGAATGAGGCTCTCTTTTGTCTTTCACCCTCTCATAATCCAAAGCAATGATCACACATCATACCAATCAAGTGTTATGTGATGGTTGAAGCAACCATAACCATATCATTTCATGCACTTATTTTGTACAAATGAGCAAGCAAGCAAAAGTCTTTGCCATGAAATGATAGCTATGGTTATCATGATGGTCAACTAGTCAAACCTAGTCAACCGGTCAACAAAGTCAACAAGTCAACAAAAGTCAACAAGTCAACAAAGTCAACAAAGTCAACAACCATGTCACCATAATACTTAATTAATATAATTGTTAATCTCATATCATATTCTCATTAGGGTTGATCAAAAGGTCAATAGTCAACTGTCAACAACCCTAATGAGAATCCACTGCCTCTGTCTCCCTGTCAACTGTGCATACACACCCGCATCCGCGTTCCGAGGAACACGAATGCAAACTGGATAAATCCAATCCCATAAGGTACACTAGGATCTGGCTTAAACCAAAGCCCGCTAGTGTAAACTGTCCGGACACTGTACGTGCACAAGTGCACGGATGTGACCGAACCCTGTCGCAAAACCATGCGACCTGTCGCAATACCATGCGACCTCTACTCTTTTGCCTAAAGGCAAAAAGCTTTCTGTGTGGGACTCTAAAGACTCGACATTACGCTGGCAGTGGGTTTAACCACAGACCGCAAGCGGCACTGGCTGTGCGTAACGGTCCCCAGGTAATGCCGACAAGAAGACCGACGAGGCGAAACCCATCTGAACTCCTACGGAGCCTGAATGTGACATTCTCCGTACAGTCCGGTCTGTTCGTCTGATACATCGCATGGCGGGCCTAGGGGGCGGTAAACGTCAGTCCCCCAATAGCAGTACAAGTCGTGCCGGAGCGAAGCCCAAAACACCCTGAGATAACACTGGAAGCTTACCAGTATATCTCGTTTGCCCTGGCCAGGGACTACTCGTGTAATGGCTCTCCTAGACACAGCGCGATGTCAACCCCCAATACCGGGAGAGACGAATCCTGTCTAACCGTCACTGCCTCCAAGTGCTTCGGGACTGCACCCAACCACTACCTGTTTGCACGACTCCTTTGAGCCGTGGTAGGGTAGTGATCAAAGTACAGTGGGAACACACTCGAGGCGAAGTGACAGTGTCAAGTCAGCGGACTAAGCTGTACTCATGTCACCTGGGAACTGATAACTGACGATAGGCATAATACCAACTAATCAGTTCCCGACGAGTCCTGTCCAGTGTACCCGTAACCTAACGAGCACCCGCATACTATCTCAAGTACGACGTACTGACGGCTGTGGGACAGACCGTCTCCCACACTGGGATGAGAAGCGCATGCGCTGGTCTACTCCGGAGTATCGATGCCCTGTTTCGATAGTCCTGCGACCAGGGACCTGTATAAGGATGTGCTTATAGATTACCCAGCCCCACTAGTGTGACGGCCATCACATCGCTGGTAATCAAGCAAAGATCCTAAGGGCTCCACTAATGTGTATAGTCGATATACAAAAATAAACACATGTACACATTGAAGTAGAAACAAACTAAGTAGCATACTACTATTTTGAGCAAGATTGTATATACAAGGTGAATATCCCAAGCTTCCATTAAGCAATATACAAACTAGTATGATACAGTAATGGCCTCTAGGGCATATACACTAAGAAATTAGGCCCACTACTTACGTAGTGGAGAACCTCCCACTTACCTGGCACTAACCTGGATACAGGAGGAACAAAGAGGCAGTGGAGGATTCTATCCTGCGTCTTATCTTCTGGCAGTTAGGAGCGGTCTAGAGATTGGACTTAGGTGACCATAGATTTTTAGGGTATTGCTTGTTGCATCATATTTTCAAAATCCGTATCATTTTTTTTCAAAACAAACACCACACACACTTCATTCCCCTAATTATAAATCACGCTGCCACTTGTACTAACCCCTTTTAGTACAAGATAGGCTGGACACGGGATTCTAGTGCCCGTCTTGTCCGCGTCCCCTCGATCGACTTCGAAGTCGGTATTTCTCCATTTACCTTTCTTTTACCCCCCACCACACCCACACCGATGGATCAGTCTCCATCAAACCTCTTTACCGCTACTCTGCCGCCGTCCGTTGGTGCGCAGATTCCACCCCGCATCTCTCTCCAAGAGAGGTGTTACCCTTTGCGAGGTCCTCTCTCGACCTGCTTATCCATTCCACCAGCCAACGGGGATAACTTTGAGATCAAGCCCCAGTACATCAACCTTCTACCCAAATTCCACGGTCTCGAGACTGAAGACGCGTACGTTTTTATTACCAAATTTGAAAACGTATGCGCAATGATGGGTACATCACAACTTTCTGTGGATGCCATGCGTCTACGACTTCTTCCATTTACCTTGTGCGATATAGCCGAGAAGTGGCTGTATAACACCACCGCACATTCCATCACGAATTGGGAAGAATTTGTCGCGGCATTCCTTAAGAAATTTTACCCTATGCAAAAGACAGCTCGAATCCATAGTGAACTCTATCAATTCTCCCAGCTTCCGGCTGAACCATTTTCAAAATACTTTGACCGATTCAAGGATCTTTTGGTTCAATGCCCACATCACGGCATCCCGAAATAGGAACTTTGCCGAATCATATATGAGGGCAGTAACCCTACCACTAAACAAAACCTTGAAAACATGTGTCAAGGAACCTTTATGACCAAGGATGATGGGGAAGCATGGAAATTTTTAGAAGAGTTCGCTGAAAAATCACTACAGTGGGAGACTGGAACCCAGCCATCGAGTAGGGGTGGCGTACACCAAATAGACGTGTCCATAGATGTTCGAGCTGAGATGGCAGCAATGCAAAAGAAGCTCGACGCTATGGAACACAAATTCCTAGCAGCCTCCCTAAATCCAATTTCGCTCCCCAAAACCGTTTGTGGGTGCTGTTCTGATCCTTCTCACTTGACGGAAGAATGTCCATTAAACTCTCAGTTTCGAGGTCTCGAGCATACCAATGCCGCATTTCAAAGACCTGGAAACGATCCTTTTTCTTCCACATACAATCAGGGTTGGAGGAATCACCCGAATTTTGCTTGGAACCAATCCCAAAACACGGTTCCAAACCCGAATCAATTCCAACGGGTCCCTCCACCACAACAACAACCACTTCAGCTCACCCAGCACCCCTACCAGTCACAAAATTTCCAAAACCAGGTCAACACTCCTGCACCTTCTAATCTTATGCAGTCGACATGTTCTGACGAGTTCTCTCAATTCGCTCAAACCATGAAATCACTCATGTCAAATTTCATGGAAGTGTCGGCCGAGGTTAAGTCTTCCGTTGGTGAGATAAAGAAAAACTCAGCGTCCCAAGCTGAGAGTATCAAAATGATGGAAGCTGAGATTGCACGACTTAAGGCCGAAATGAGCGCGAGAGAAAAAGGGAAACTCCCAGCTCAACCTGTACCCAATCCTGGCTATTCACATCATGTGAATGCAATCACCACGTTGAGATCTGGGAGAGTGCTGGATAACCATGTTGGGGAAGAAGTTGATGATATTGATGATCCTATCAACACCCCGGCTGAGACCTTTCCACACACACATGCTTCTGCTTCTGCTTCTTGTTCTTCTACCCCACCGCCTTCTCACGAGCCTATTCTCCATTTCCCACTAGGCTCGACACCTCAGCTCACCTCTTTTACTCCTCCACAGACGATCCCCACTTCTATTTTGGGATCGGGGCCACACACACTTCCTTCTCCTATGATGGACCCAGCGCTCATTGCTAAAGCACCTTACCCTAATCGGTTAAGGGCTAACACATCGAGTCCACATATGGAGAAGATTATGGACATGTTCAAGCAAGTTAACATCAACATCCCTCTCCTAGATGCGATTCAACAAGTCCCCGCTTATGCGAAAATTCTTAAGGACTTGTGCACTAGGAAGAGGAAGACTCAAGTGCCAAAGAAGGTCCTCATGTCTAATAGCATTAGCACTGCTTTTATCCCTCCGCTACCAAAGAAACGTAAGGACCCAGGATGTCCTACGATATCGATTTCTATTGGGGATAAACACATCAATCGTGATCTTTTAGACCTTGGCGCCAGTGTTAACCTGCTTCCTTTCTCAGTCTATGAGCAACTAGGGATCGGAGAGTTGAAACCAGCCCATTGCACTCTCCAGATGGCTGACCGATCAATCACCAAACCTAGGGGTGAACTGGAGGATGTGTTAATAAAAATCGGGGAATTCGTATTCCCTGTGGATTTTATTGTACTTGATACACAGCCTGTAGCGAACCCACGGAATCAAATTCCGGTGATTTTAGGTCGCCCCTTTTTGGCCACTTCCAATGCTATCATCAACTGTCGTAATGGCTCTATGACCTTATCCTTTGGGAATAGGTCAATAGAGCTGAACATTTACAAGATTGGAAGTGTACCCTCCGAACCTACTGCTCATGTCTGTTCTGTCGACTTAATGGATGTCGACAGCAGCGAATTTGATGATCCTCCTGATACCGATCTTGACTCTTTTCATACGTTGTTGTTTGACCCAACTATGTATCATACACATACGGACTCTTCCACCGAGATGTCCGGGTCAACAACTAACACCGATTATGAATTGCTTTTAGAGTCTGAAGATCACCCCGCACTTTGTGATGACATTATTCTTCGGGGTATTGATGAAACTTTTGAGGAGATCTTCGCTGATGAACTCGCATTTCTGAATAATACGGTTGTTGAGATGAATCATGTCCCAATCACTGAAATTGAACCTCCACCCCTTTCTCTGAACTGTAAAAAGAATGCAAGTAATCCATCACATTCACTGCTTCGTCTCTCCAAAATGAGATGCACACACACTCTCTTCCACCCCTTACCCTTTCCCCACTTCTTCTTCCACCAACCCGAGCACTGCATTGATAAAATCTTCGAATGGTTGGTGTTGATCTTCGGTCTTTGCAAATCTTGGCATCGACCAATAATTCTTGATCCCCTCATGTGATTTTCAAAGTTTAACATTGCATAACTCAAGTTTGGGGGGGAACAATTTTTCTGGCTCTTAAAAAAAAATTTACAAAAAAATTGCGAGTCAAAAATAAGTTTGGGGGAGAATCTTCACTTATATTTTTTTCCCCACTAATAAATTCCTCCCAGGCTTACAGGTTTTTTTTAGATATAGCGGATGGCAACAGTGAGGACACTGTTGAAAACAAGTTTGGGGGAGGTTTGTGCTTAGTTTTGCATCATGTGCATATCATTTGCATAAGCACAAAACATTTCTTTAAAACCATAAAAATATAAAAAAATTTCAAAACCCATAAAAATTTTTGTGTAAATATTTTTCTTTTGGTTCATCAATTTTTGTAAATAACTTTTCAAAACCCATTTCTTTGAAAATCTATAAAAATTCAAAAATTTTCAAAATATAAAAACTTGAAATTTTCAAAATATAAAAATATTTTAATAAAAGATTAGATAGTGAATAATTACATCCATGAGATTAGAAAAATTTAAGAAAACTGAGAAAATTAGAAGTTTTCTTATACGAACTAGTAATAAGTAGTTATGAGCCGTTGTCCCAAGGGTTAGTAAGATGAAGGACGTCACTAATCTGAGGATAAAAATAAGTTTGAAAAATAGTTTCTATTCTGGAAGCCAAACATTTTGAACGTTGATACCCTGCTATTCGCACTTACACACGTCTTAAAGCCTGGGATGGTAGAGGATACCTTGAAATGCTCTTGTCTTTAAGCCGAAAGTATGAAGGAAAAAAAATGGTGAGAAAAATAGATACTGGTTTTGTTATCACCAAGGGAAATAAAAAATATATAGCAAAAGGATGCTTCTTCACCTAGTGCCCTAAGGCCAACTGGTCTGGGAGTCACTGCTATGCCTGAGGTGGTGCAAGACGAGGAAAATACACCAAGCATGCAAGCACAGGAGTAATCGGTCGGTTAGTATCTCAAGAAGTATTAACAGTCGTATAAAAGTATGTGAGCAATCTCGTTTATCAAAAAGTACTGAGGTTGATGGGCAAGAGTATGATAGCTTGAATTGAATTCTCCGGGTGTAGGGATGTCTTTACACACACGCAGGGTTATATGATCGATGTTTGGAAAACAGATAGGAATGAAGAATAAGACGATGTTTTATTGAGGGAGGACGTGATTTCTAACATCTTTTCATGACCATTAAGATAGGGCTCATGACAACCGAAAAGCTAGCTTAGTTGGAAACCCTAATTTTCAAGGCTTTTCTTTTACAATTCTTGTCTTTAAATGTAATATTCATGATCTTCCTTTTATTATTGGATTTTGTGGGTGCAATCCGCTGAAAACCCTCAGGAGACAACACTCCTCCTACTAGGGACACCTAGAGGTTCAAAGTCTTGTTGCACGTGCTCAGTGCAATCGTGTTGCCTACGAAAGTGTGCTTTTCTCTTTCTTTATTTTTTCCTTCTCTTTTTAATAAAACAGTTCGATCGAGACGATCAAAAATAAGTTTGAGGGAATTTGATCAGTCGAAAATACTGTATTTCTAACACGGCAATTTCCCTACCTTTTGCAGTCAAGTAAAGCTATCCGGTATTCATATCACTCATATTTGCAAAACACATGTAAAATATTGGATTACTTGTACTGTACACTAAAACCAGCACTTTTAGGGAAATTGTGTGTGTTTCATGGCATCGCATCATCCTTGTATTGCGCAACTCTTGTCTCGGTGAAATTGTGCAGGAAATTCCAGAAGCAGGGCCTAATTGGGAAATGAACTAATAAAATACACACCAATTCAAAGGCTAAAGATCTGGAGCAATACAGAAGGCTAAATGAGATTTCACATATTGGATAAAAGCCCACCAGAAAGCCCAAGAATTATCCCAGAAGATAAAGCACTAAGGCTACCAAAAGGCCGCGGATCCGCGGCCCAAGCCCTATTGGCGCGGCGGATCCGCGGCCTTATGAAGAGATCAAGCAACCCAATTTTGTCACATGCCTAATTCTAACGGCCAAAGCTTCCAGAAGACCCTAGAAGCTCCACGTGGCATCTCTAGAAGGCTCGGCTCAACAAACTCTTGGAGGGAAATTCAAAATTTAAAGCTTAACTAACTTTTTGGAGGGAAATTTAAATTATTTGATAACTAACTTGTGGGGGGAATTCAAATTTCAATTCTAGATCTAAGATTTGGAAAGTCTATAAAAAGGAGCCTAGATCTAGAGGGGAAATGGTTCAAGAATTATCATCATCTTCTACCCACAAGTTTAGTGACAAAAGCTTGTGCCAAATTCAATTCCATTCTCCAATTCAAAATCAAGATCAAGATCCCGAGATCAATTTGAGCAAGAGAGCCTTCAGCCTTTAGCAAGTGACGCCGGATTTCCAACGGAGCAAGAGATCCACGCCGATCCGCGACTCAAGGAGCCGAGCGAAGCCGAAATCGACGATCTAGTTCCTTCCTTTTGTAAATTCAAGAGAGTTGTAACGAAATTTGTTGATAAATAAAGGTGAATTTTCTATACTCTTGCTTATCTTTTAATTCAAGCATAATGATTAGAATTCAATTTGTGATTGTGTTTGTGATCAGGATGTTTGAGTAATCTCAGCTCGTGTAGGAGTTGTGACGATCTTTAGATGATGATGATTTAGATCTTTCTACAATTCTTAAATCCTATAATGTTTGGAAATTCTAGTGAATCAAATGATTAATGACCTAGTTTCAAGATGATGCTTTCTTGATCGTGTTCACTCGAAACTAGGGAACAACTATTAAACATTTGATTGACTAGGAGCTAGAATTTGAATGTGATCCATCGAAAGGACAAAGGATGAGTTGCGGAATCCCTAATTTTCTCGCAAAGATCCTTAACCCGCGATGAATTTGCATCGATCTAGTATCAATTCATTAATGGATAAGAATTAGTAATCTTTAGATCTCATCACATCTATAGATCCGATCTACTCCTACGAGCCATACTTCTAATCTTGATTTTTGGTTGGAAATTATCACACATCTCAATTCTTGCTTTTAATGACTTTTCTAGATCTAGATTTTTCTTATTTCTTGATCTTTAAATGCAAATCATGAATTGTTTTCTTTTCTTTGCCTTAAATTTTCATCTCATCTAATTCGGAAATTGAACGGAACTCACTTTCCCTGTGGACGATCCGCAACTTACTAACGCGCTACATCCGACACCGTTATTGATTGCGGTCAAAATAATTTTTGATTGTGATTTCTAAAATCTATTTTCTCAAAACACTACACAATCGAAAAATCGTTTCAATCAGTATCATATTGTTTTCTATTTTAAATAATACTTATCATATTCTTTCTTCTTCTTCTTCATCTTCAACATGAAGAAACCATGCCTCCATCAATGGCAACTTGTGAAAATGAGTGAGAAATCCAAATCCAAAGTGAACCCACTTCCTATTTCTTCATCCTCTACCTCTTGCCAAGTAGTATAGGGTGTTTTCTTCACAAGTTTCATGACTTGGTGAAGTGGGAGCTTGATCTTGTGATGCCTCGACGTAGATCATCTTCGGCATCGAAGTCGACGACCTAGCCCGCCTATTTCTCCGATGAAGCCGATGCTAGAGTCCGGAATCCGATATGGACAGTGAGGGGACTTCATCACGGAGCTGTGGAGGTGGAGGACCGGATCTACAAAGGTTGTAGCCCCTTCCCTTTAGCTATAAATTCGTTTACTTGCTTGCATCGCCTTGTTTTCTAGTTAACGATCCGTATTAGGGTTTGTAGGCACAAGGAATTTTTGAATTGAGCATGTTTGATCACTTGTGAGACTTCATTAGTGTGCCTAGGAACCCTACAGGTTCGTCGGATGAGTCTGAGGAATACGTGGCGAGCTGCCATATGATCTCCCATTCGTTGACGGACGACGAGGAGACTCCTTGCATTGAAAAGCTAGGGCAGATCCCGAACCAAAAATTCTGGGGCCATCAGATGAAGTAATTGACACATTCCTTAACGAAGCTCGGTTGAAAAGTAAAGCTGATCGAGAACGCGAGACGACTTTATTTGAAAGGGCCAAGTGCCAGCGACTTGACGAAAGAGCCGAGATGCTTCCGCTGGAGCAAAACACATCCACTACTGATAAAAGCAAATTCAAGATGAGGAAAAGGTTTGCTAAGGCTATATCAATGGGCATGAAGCTACCATCCTCCGAAGGAAACATTACTGGTGAAATAGAAATGCACCCCTCTTATTTCTTATATCATCAGAAGATTTCACACCCCACTGAGGAGTGCAAAGCTTTCGATAGATGGTGGCAAGGATATGTTACTCATCGACAACAATTTAAGCGGGAGAAGCGCAAAACTCGTCGGGAGCGAAAAAATATGACCGAAGGGTTTAACAGAACTACCGGTGATTGTCGCATGGTTAACGCCGGGGAATCACAGGTGCCTTCATTCGGGACTGATTCTGATGGAGAGCTGGAGCTTGGACCTCTCTTTAAGGAGTCCGCTTCGGAAAAAGAAGAAGGGCAGAAGGTCTGTGAAAATATCTGGCTACGTAATCGCACGCTTCCCGAAAAGAATCTCGGACCCTCAAATAAGAAAGATAAAGGGAAAGAAAAGGTCCCTGAAGGTATTGTCTTAGATGACCAAGTTATGGAGGAACTAAGTGCCAAAGACCCGCCGAAGAGAAATAAGGTGGATTACAACGTCTTAGTGCATCTGAGGAAACTACCCTCGCAGCTCAGCATTCTTGACGCCCTTTTGCTATCAAAGGAGGCGAGAGATTCGTTAATCAAGGCACTATAGGATCCGGAGCAATTCCAAGCTTTCTTGGCCGAGGAAAAGATAAAGGATGAATTAGAGGAAGTGCACATGGCCGATGTCCCTTTTGGTGATGAAGACCTTCTCCTTGGGACGTGCGAACACAATCGCCCCCTTTATGTCACAGGATACTGCCACGATATAAAGATAGGCAAGATCCTGATCGATAATGGATCCTCCGTTAATCTCCGCAATGTGCGAGTGTTAAAAGAAATCTGCATGAGCATCCAACACCTTGCTCGGGACAATATCACCATCTCCGGGTTCGACGCCCAGTCAATAAGAACTCTTGGGTTTGTGATACTGACGCTACGCTTTGGGCTACTCGTCACGGACATTAAGTTCCACGTCATAGATGCCAAGACATGCTACAATGCTCTGCTCGGCCGACCGTGGTTACACGAATACAACATCATCCCTTCTACTCAACATCAGTGTATGAAGTATTCTAAGGATGGTCTCGAGTATATCGTGGCGGGAGAACTGAACCCGTTCTCTATGAACGGGGTCCGCAAATATGAAGATACCAAATACTTCTTGCTGGATTTCAAAGACATTGAGAGATGTCACAAACCGGAAAACAAAGTCGCTGCCACCATCCCTATCTTCGGCAGTGATACCGAGGAGGAAGAGGAGATAGTTTATTCGGGTCCGTCTCGACACAACAATCCAGGACCATCCGCTCCTTCGTTGATCTTTGGTAGCGACTCGGAAGATGAGGTCCATGCTGTATTCTCTGCTCGACCTTCAATACAAACGTCCGCTGACGAAGAGTAAAGTCTACAAGTCGCCATGGTTCCACTTAAACACCATAAGGAACTGGATGCACTTGATATCTACAGCGTAGAGGAGCTACGGACGTTCTACGTCCCTCCCAAGCGAGAAGGCGAAAAAGAAATTCTATTCTACCGCTCTGAAGAAACCAGAGTGGAGAAAGAAATCTGGCACGGCGCGAATCCTACGCTTGACAGGCTTTAGCCCATTCGTCTCCCCAGATATTATACAGAAGGCTTGAAGAGGCTACTGAAGCGCCAAGGGATATCCTTCAAGCAGACCGTTCGAAAAGCCAAGTTCCATAACAAAGTCTGGAACGTTCCCAGGACTCAACGCAAACTGCCTAATGGGAGAATGGAAACAATCGGGCTTGGATACATCCGGTCAAAGAAACGAGAGCTGCTACACGGTTGCTGCATCGTGTATGACTTTGATGAAGAAGCGGATGCTCAATGGGAGGACGCTAATCCTGAACCAGTGAAAGTTCCAGATGCAAAAGAGCCCAGTCCATCATTCGAAGAACAAATGGACAAACTTATAAGGGAAGCTGGTCAAAAAGTCCGAGACGACCATAACCGCGAAATGGCCATCTACGAGAAAGCCAAAACGCAACGCCTCTTCCAACAAGCTGTGGATGAAGATGCCACTCCATGTCAACCTGTTGTGAAAAAGGCTCGACGCAGAGGCAGAAACAAGTCGAAACGCAAAAAAGGCGCTCAAAAACAACGAAACGGGGATAAGAGGCCACGCAAGCAGGAATCAAGCGGTTCCGATCTATCCCTCATAAGAAAAATGGGTCGAGCGTACTCTTTTCCTCGGGACAAGACGAAGAAAGTACTTGACCTCGCTCTAAAACATCAGATGCTTACACTGCTGGAGTCTAAACACCCCGAGCAATTAGGCGAAGTCTCACACCCAGACTATTGCCCTTATCACCAAGTGATAGAGCACCCTCTCGAAGAATGCTTCACCTTCAAGAATTGGGTCGAAGATCAGTATCAGCTTGGCAAGTTCGCTCTGTCCGACAACTGGAGGGTAGTGCCGCCACAGAAGCACAAACCCAAGCCCACAAAAGAAGAACCAGTTCCTCATTAGGATTGGAAGCGAATTCGTACTTGTCAAATGATAACAATATCAAAAGAAGAGCCCGAAAACATGGATGGCCTTCCCTGGTGCTTTGAAAACATTAACGACGAGGTGATCTCAGAATTCCCTCCAGCGCCAAAAGAGCTGGAAGATGGAATCCATACCACTGCAGATAACCTCAAGAAAATTGAGTTGGGAACGGCAAACGACCTGCAACCGACATTCATTAGTGATCTACTGTCTGAAGAGAAGGTGGCTTCATTAAAAGACCTGCTTATGCAGCATAAAGATTGCTTCGCATGGAACTATTCCGAAATGCCGGGACTAGATCCAGAAATTGCTGTGCACAAATTGGCAATATCCTCGGACATCAAGCCAGTCAAGCAGGCACCAAGAAGAATTCGGCTCGAGCTTGAGATGAGTATCAACGCCGAGGTCAAGAAGCTGATCGACTCTGGCTTCATCCAGGAGGTCCAGTATCCCGAGTGGATCGCCAACATCGTCCCGGTGATGAAGAAAAATGGGACAGTGCGCATATGCGTAGACTTCCGAGATCTCAATAAAGCTTGCCCGAAGGACGATTTCCCAGTGCCGGTAACCGAGCTGATGATAGATAACACGTCCACACACGAGGTTTTCTCCTTCATGGAAGGCTCGTCAGGGTATAATCAGATAAAGATGCATCCCGAAGACCAGAAGCACACCGCCTTCAGGACTCCTTTGGGTATATTCTGCTACAAGGTGATGCCCTTCGGTTTAAAGAACGCCGGTGCCACCAATCAGAGGGTCATGACGAAAATCTTCGATGACCTTATACATGAAGTCGTTGAATGCTATATCGACGATCTCGTAGTTAAAAGCAAATCATACGAGGAACATCTCGAGCATTTGAAGACCGTGTTTCAACGCCTTCGACAATACAACTTGAAAATGAACCCGCTCAAGTGTGCATTCGGAGTTTCCTCGGGCAAATTCCTGGGATTCATCGTCCGACACTGAGGTATCGAGATAGATCCGTCAAAGATCAAAGCGATCATAGAAATGCCTCCGCCAAGGACTCTCAAACAGCCGCGGTCTCTCCAAGGGAAGCTCGCGTATATACGGAGATTTATAGCTAACCTTTCAGGCAAGTGCCGTCCTTACAGCCACCTGGTGAAGAAGGGAACCCCATCCGTCTGGGACCAAAAATGCCAAAGCGCGCTAGACGAGATCAAACAATACCTGCAGAACCCGCCAGTGCTGGCTGCTCCGGTCAAGGGAAAGCCCATCATTCTTTATAAAACCGTTCTCGAAGGTTCCTTAGGCGCATTATGGGCGCAATAGAACGATCAAGGGAAGGAAAGAGCACTCTACTACTTAAGTCGAGTTCTACTGGGGGTAGAAAGCAACTACTCCTCCATTGAAAAACATTGCCTGGCGTTGATCTTTGCGATAACAAAGCTCAGACATTATGCGTTCGCGCATGAGGTCCGTCTCATTTCGAAGGCGGACCCTCTTAAATATTTAATGTCAAAGGCCATATTGACGGGACGACTCGCTAAATAGGCCCTGCTCTTGATGGATTTCTCGATAACGTATCAACCTCTCAAGGCAGTGAAAGGCCAGGCCATCGCCGACTTCCTCGCTGAGCATCCGATACCCGCCGATTCTCCTTTGAATTGCGATCTTCCGGACGAACATGCGTTTGATGCGATCGACGGTGGTGATACCCGATGGGAGCTTTATTTCGATGGAGCATCTTCCATGAAGAAGCGCAAACAAAATACCCCTATAATCAAATCGGGAGTAGGACTCATCTTTGTAACTCTACAAGGAGGGATAATGCGCTTTGATTTCTCCCTGACAGAGCCGAGGACAAACAATGAAGCCGAATACGCAGCTTTGATAGCAGGCCTCGAGATCGCCATCGACATGGGAATTGAAAACCTCCTCATATACGGAGACTCCCAGCTGATCGTTAGTCAAGTAAACGGCAACTACCAAACGTGCAAACCAGAGTTGGTGAAGTACGGCAAAAAGGTGTAGCAACTGTTGACCCAAATTCCCTCCTATACTTTGGAAAACATACCGCACGCGGAAAACAGCAAAGCGGATGCATTGGCCAAGCTCGCCAAGGAACTGGCTGATGAGAACCTCGATGACGTAAGAATCGTGGTACAAAGCCGTCGGGTGCTTGCCCCAGCAGAAATATCTCCGGAATCACCCGAAGAGAAGGGAGCGACTGAGCAGACGACCCTGCAAATAAAATATTGGGAAAATACCAAGGATTGGAGAGAAGTCTTTATAGACTACTTCAAATATCGTCGAACACCCGAAGATGCGTCCTCCAGACATCAGCTTATGAAACGAGCTCTGTCTTTCGCCTTCGTCAATGATACTCTGTACAAGAGGTCGCTCGATTCTTTGTGGTTGAGATGCCTGGGACCTGACGAGGAGAAAAGAGTCGTTCAGGAGGTTCATGATGGACACTGCGGTTCTTACCAAGCGGGCCCAAAGATGAAGTTGAAGATCAAACGGATGTGCTATTACTAGCCCACGATGATTCAGGACTGCCTCAAATATGCGAAGCAATGCCACTCATGCCAAATTCATGGGGACTTCATCCACCAGCATCCAAATCCGCTACACCCGACAGTGGCTAGCTGGCCATTCGAAATGTGGGGAACTGACATAGTCGGCCCCATCGAACCAGCATCATCCAGGGGACATCGTTTCATCCTGGCGACGACTGACTACTTCTCCAAATGGGCAGAGGCAGTACCGCTGAGGGAAGTTAAGACGAAGAATATCCTCCATTTCTTCAAGACGTACGTCATATATCGGTTTGGAACTCCGTGCCTGATCATCTCCGATAACGGGCCAGCTTACAGAAGCCATAAGATCAGTCACATCGCGCAACAACACAATATAGACTGGAGATATTCCTCGGTTTATAATCCGCGAGCTAATGGTCTAGCTGAAGCCTTCAACAAAACCTTGACAAAGATCATGAAGAAAACGGTGTCCCGAAATAAGAAGGACTGGCATGAGAGGCTACAAGAAGCTCTTTGGGCGTATCGAACTACGTTCAAGACAGCCACAAACACAACGCCATATGCGTTGGTATTTGGTACAGAAGCGGTACTCCCCCTCAAGATAGAGTTACCCTCTCTACGAGTGGCAGTCCACTACGAGCTGACAGACGAGGAAAATGCTCACCTTCGGCTTGAGGAGCTTGATGCCCTGGACGAGACCCGACTCATAGCGCAACAAAATCTGGAGGCTTATAAAGCAAAGATGACGCGCTCATATGAAAGATTGACCCGGCCAAGGACATTCCGCCAAGGCGAACTCGTGCTAGTGGTCAAAAGGCCTATGATCCCTAATCGCGCCAAACGGGGAAAATTTGAGCCAAACTATGAAGACCCGTACGTCATAGACAATGTCTACCAGGGTGGAGCCTATCTACTCATGGATATGCACGGTGAAAGGCCTTACAGGACAATAAATGGTCGATTCCTAAAGAAATACTACGCTTAGCGAGTTACTGCCTAGGTCAATGATAGATGATGACGACTATGTCCGCTCGCTATCTTCCTAAGCTCAAACTTTATAAGCAGTATCCAACCCTCTCTTGGACGGACCGAAACGTCCTTAAACTAATGGCGGACCGAAACGTCCTTAAACTAATGGCGGACCGAAACGTCCTTAAACTACTACCGCAGCATCTTCAGGCTGACGACATGAATAAAAGAAAAAGGAAAAGAAAAAATATATATAAAAATAAAAAATATATATAAAAACGGTATGTCCATAAGCAAAAAGGGCACGGATGAAAACCCGAAAGGGCTCCGTCAGTAAAAACAGCAGGGCTACCGGCGAGTGTTCGTGAAAACCCGAAAGGGCGCGACCTCGTAAAATATATATATATAAAAATAAAAAGAATATAAAAAAACGGTATGTCCACAAGCAAAAAGGGCACGGATGAAAACCCGAAAGGGCTCCGTGAGTAAAAACAGCAGGATTACCGGCAAGTGTTTGTGAAAACCAGAAAGGGCGCAACCTCATTAAAGGACACTTACATGGTCCTCTCGACCTTGTAAGGAGAAACCACCCGAGTGAGATCCTTAGGACTCACAAGGGAGCAACACACTCAGGAATCCCCACGATTCCTAAGGAGAAAATACACTTGCGATATCCTCACGACTCGTAAGGAGAACTCTCTTATGGGACCCTCACGGCTCATAAGATTTGAAAGTCTTAAGTTACAGAGACCTAAACCTGTGCTTAAGCAAACCCCTCACAACCTTCGATATTGCCCTACAAGTGGTTCAATACTGGCCCTTGTATACAATCCACGGGCGTGAATAAATATTTCCCTAACCAAGTTTCATCCGTGATTGGGGATATGTGCGCATGATGAACAACCCTTATAATTCCTCTCGACTTACAAGGAGAAAACCCTCTTGTAGGATGCTTACGACTTACAGAGGAACATACACTTAGGAATCCTCACGATTCCTAAGGAGAAAATACACCTACAAGATCTTCACGACTTGTAGGGAGAAATACCTTTATGAGACCCTTACGGCTCATGAAGTTAAAAGCCTTAGTCAACAGGACCTTAACCCTGTTCGCTAAGCCACCTTTGTTCGACATCGACAGAGGCAAATGATGATTCGCTCCTGGAAATATCCCAGTTGTAGCGGTGCTGATGCCGAAATCGGTGTCTAATTTCAGGTTTACGGTGAAAAGCCGGTACGCCGCACATGCATACGAAATAGCCGAAATGATGGGGCAGCTTGCAATAAAAAGCAGCAAGTAAACAAAACGTATGCATACAAAATAGCCAAAATGATTGGGCAACTCGCAATAAAAATCAGCGAGTAAAATAAAATAAATAGCCGAAATGATTGGGCACCGCGAAAAATATCCGAAATGATTGGGCAATCGCGACCTTCGCGATATAAAAGCTGAAATGATAGAGCATCGTGGAAATAAAACAATACATATAAATGAAACTTATGCCCTACAGTTGAGATCACATCGATCCCTGTATACAATCCAAGGGCACAAACAAAAAGGGGACTACATTTTCCCACCAGGCAGGCTGCGTCAAAGGGAAGTGAGATCTTGACGACCACATCTACAGCCTGGAGACCAACAGTGGCGTTCCTCCTCATTCCAGCAGGACATGGACGTGACATCACCTATCGGAGCTACGGCAAAGTCCCTGGTTCCAACACTCTACGGTTCACAGACAACCTAGAGTCAACCACTGACCTCCGTCTCGGAAACAAGTCAACCAATGACCTCCGTCCAGGAAACAAGTCAACCAATAACCTCTGTCTCGGAAACAAGTCAGGCAATGACCTCCGTCTCGGAAACAAGTCAGCCAATGACCTCCGTCGCGGAAACAAGTCAGCCAATGACCTCCGTCTCGGAAACAAGTCAACCAATGACCTCCGTCCCGGAAACAAGTCAGCAAATGACCTCCGTCGCGGAAACAAGTCAACCAATGACCTCCGTCTCGAAAACAAGTCAACCAATGACCTCTGTCTCGGAAACAAGTCAACAAATGACCTCCGTCTCGGAAACAAGTCAGCCAATGACCTACGTCTCGGAAACAAGTCAGCCAATGACCTCCGTCTCGGAAACAAGTCAGCCAATGACCTCCGTCGTGGAAACAAGTCAGCCAATGACCTCCGTCTCGGAAACAAGTCAGCCAATGACCTCCGTCCCGGAAACAAGTCAGCAAATGACCTCCGTCGCGGAAACAAGTTATCCAATGACCTCCGTCTCGGAAACAAGTCAGCCAATGGCCTCCGTCGCGGAAACAAGTCAGCCAATGACCTCCGTCTCGGAAACAAGTCAGCCAATGACCTCCGTCCCGGAAACAAGTCAGCAAAAGACCTCCGTCACGGAAACAAGTCACCAACGACCTCCGACCCGGAAACAAGTCAACCAACGACCTCCGTCGCGGAAACAAGTCAACCAACGACCTTCGTCTCGGAAACAAGTCAACAAATGACCTTCGTCGCGGAAACAAGTCAACCAACGACCTCCGACCCGGAAACAAGTCAACCAACTACCTCCGACCCGGAAACAAGTCAACCAATGACCTCCGTCGTGGAAACAAGTCAACCAACGACCTCCGTCTCGGAAACAAGTCAGCAAATGGCCTCCGTTGCGGAAACAAGTCACCAAATGACCTTCGTCGCGGAAACAAGTCAACTCACCAACCACTTACGAGTCCTCTCGACTTGTAAGGGAGAAAATTCTCTTATAAGATCCTTACGACTTATAAAATAAAACACACTTAGGAATCCTCACGATTCCTAAAGAGAAAATCCACCTACGAGATCCTGAGAAAAATCTCTATGAGACCCTCATGTAAGTGCACGGCGGCGTCCCGGCCGTCAATCTGACGGCCAAATGCGGAAGCGGTGATAAACTTAAATTTTTCTTGAACTGGCAAACCGCCGCGCACTAATACCCGGATTGAACCATTAATTAGTCCTAGCAAACTACAAGATGGGAAGAGAGATATACCGACTGATCCGAGTCCTCCAGTCTTCTCGTCGTCGTCCCGATCTCCTGCGGAAGCTCCGGTCTCCACCTCGTCGCCGGAAGTGCACCACATCGCCTACTTCTTTTACGGGCTCCCACCTCAATGCCGAGGCAACTCGGGCACGAAGCTGGCTAGTCGACGTGCCCAAGATTTGCTGTAGAATGTGTAGTACTCAAGTCTCACTTTGGGGTTGTAGGAATTGCCTTTTGGTGGAGGGATGAACTATGGAGTTTGGAGATGGAACTTGTGGATATTTGGGAGCATGAAATGAACCAAATACCCACCCTCAAAATTTTGGACAGCCCCCTCTAATGCTTGGCCGGCCACTACAATGAGGAAGTGGAGAGAATGAGAATCAGAGAGTCCAAAAAAATGGGAGCCATACTCATATCATACCAAAAGAGAGAGAGAGGAAGGTTATCATATGAACCAATGATAACAAGGCAAAACCAACACTCAACTAACAACCATCTCTCATCATCAACAATCATGTCCACAAAAGTCATGCCATCATGACAAGAAGTCAAGTCAAAAGGTCAAGGTATGGAGCAACCATGATGAAGTCAAAAAGTCAAGTGATCATGACATGGCAATATGCAAAAGACCCCCTCCACAAATGCCTATTTGCAACAATGCAAATAAGCCCTCCTCCACCAATCTTCGGCCAATGAACGATACAAAGGAAATCGGCCGAAACGGAAAGTAAACTGGCAACTCCAGAAAACTGGTCCCGTAATAAATTACAGGAAAACCCCGATACTGTGCATACACACCCGCATTTGTATTCCGACCGAAATACAAATGCAATGAGACAAAATCTACACTGTACTATACTAGGATCCGGCTTATACCAAAACCGGCTAGTATTAACCGTTCGATCCTGATCCGTGCAATACCGCACGTATCTGATCGAACCCTGCCATATATCCATACGGCCTGTAGTACAAACTGTCCGATCCTGATCCGTGCAATACCGCACGTATCTGATCGGACCTTACCATATCTCCATACGGCCTCTACAACTTTTCGCCCGAAAGCTGAGTAACTGAATGTGGGGGACTCTAAAGACTCGTCAACACCTTGGTTGTGGATTTAACCACTAGCACGTCAGAGGTATAAGCCAATACGTAACGGGCTACCAGGTATTGACTAAAAGGGACGTCTGTGAGCGAACTCAGGCCGACAACCCTACTGAGCCTGTCGGTGACAATATCCGTACAGTCCGGTCCGTTCGTCTATGAGTATCGCATGGCGGGCCTAGGGGGTTGGTAAAAGTCAGACCCCCAAAAGCGGTACAAGTCGTGTCGGAGTGTAGCCCAGAACACCCTGAGATACTACTGGAATGCCTACCAGTAAATCTCCTTGCTTCGGCCGAGGGCTTCGTGTAATGGCTCTCCTAGACACAGCGCGACCTCACCCCCAATACCGGGAGAGACGAACCCCTGAAGATACGCTCACTGCCTCCATGTGGCTCGGGATTGTACCCAACTAAAACCTGTTTGCATGACTCCTTTGAGCCGTGGTAGGGTAGTAATCAAAATACAGTGGGAACTCACACAAGACAAATGACGATCCCCAGGTCGATGAACTAACCTGCACACATGTCACCAGGGAACTGCCATCTGACGTCTTGTATATGACCAACTGGCATGTTCCCGGCGAGTCCTGTCCGGTGTACTCATAACCCAATGAGCACCTGTATACATCTTAGGTGAACCAACTGACACCAGTGGCTTGTGAGACCGGCCACCGCCCCTCGTCGGGGTCTCGACTGTATACACTAGTCTACTCTGGAGTATCGATGCCCTGTCTCGAAACTCACACGACTAGGGACCATTTAAGGATATGCTTATAGACTGCCAGCTTCCACGTATATGATCGCCCTCATACTGCTGGTGGTCAAGCAAGAATCCTAGGGGCTCTATCAATGTGTAATAGCGACTTGTCAGGTCACCTAATGTCACGACCCGAAAGCACGGAACGTGACCGGCACTTAGATTACGAAGCGTCTAGAGGCGCCACGTGACCTAAGTAAGCCGAAGCCCATAAATCTAAACCATAAAAGAAGAAAAAGAAGAAAAGAAAAGAAAACAAGTATAAAAACATCAGCAAATTTTACCAAAAATTTCGGCAGAGTCTCCTCTGTAAAAACTGGCCCCCAAACGGGTACAACAAGTATAATATGAATAAACAATATAAAGCATCCCCAAACGGGTGCTAGCTCAATGCCAACAGGCGGAAACAACCACAACAAACACAATAATATACAATGCCAAAGGGCGAGGCTCAAAACTCAAAAGAAAACAAAACCACCAGATCAGAATAATACATGCGCGACTCTATGGTCGAAATAACAGACTGGTCCAATAAACTTAACAAGTAATACAAATTTGGTGGATGGAGCTTACTAGATACAAGTGAGTGAATAAAAGTACAATGGTGGTTCGGATACAAGTGAACCAACTTACCGTGCAAATCACCCTGAAGAAAAGATGTGCCAACAAGCTGCCACGGAAACCTGTACATCGAACCTGTAATAAAATTTGGCACAACGGGGGTGAGTTGCCAACTCGTGAGTAGAAGACATCTACGAAAAGAAATCGAATGCACGACGCTATCCTAGGTCATAATAATACACTATTATATCCCAATCAACTAGTAATAGCAGGGTAAAACTACGTGTAAGTGCAGATACTCCGTGCTCGTGTCAGTGCCTCATATAATACTATGTCATATGAAATGAAATGCATGCATCATGAATGTAAAGTAACAAATCCTGAAATCCAGATATATATGTATAAGAAATCTTTAGCTATTATCATAGTAAAATGTGTATAAGAATCTGAAATCTCAACAATGAAATCCATGGAAATCCGTGTCAAGCATCGACACAACACATGTAATCTCAAGTCTCAATATCTCGGGCTCCGTCAGTCCGGATCGGCCCATATCATCAAATCTCACGACAACGGTCGGTATCCTCCGGATATCCGCCGCGCCAGACATCACCGGTAGGTAGCCTTCCCCTGCCAGGCTCATCGTCTACAACTCGATCTTCTTGCCCCGGGGTACCATACCGGGCCCACCATGTACCCGAGACGGTTCATCCACTCCTCGAATCGGGTCTCGAAATCCATCAGAAAACATGAAATCTCATGGTGGACGACACATACATCACGAGAAAACCGCATCTTATTTAAAAAAGAGAAGAAGAGAGAGAGAGAAGTTTTTATATATTTTTGCGGTTTTTCCCCAAAAATCCAGAAATCTCATAGAAATCCAAATCTCAAAATCATGAGTAAGTATATGATAAGTGTCAGCATATGCCCATACTACTGTGCGATAACATGAAATATGAATGCATGAATGTCTAAGTAATAAATATCATGTCTTATAATAATGTCAAAGAATAATCACAATATTATATCTGTCTAGTTGCTAACTGATTCTATCCATAAAAGACAATATGATCTAAAGTGTACGTGACATAGCAATTACCGATGATGATGTGTGTGAGCCGGCAAATAAGTGTGCGTGGAATATGCGCATCATCGGTAATAGTGCTGGTGTCCTAACAGGTAAAGTTTATACTGATTATAGCAACATATAAAAGAACATGCACCATGATGATTACAGTACGAATGTAAATACAGGTGTGCGTTATCCACTCCTCTGCGAGATACGAGTACAACTACCACTATGTGAGTCGAACCTAAACCAGTGTCCATCTAATATCCTAAGGAACTAACCTAAGAAACTAGTCAATAAGAAACAAGCATCTACCTAAGGTCTGAACCAATATCTCTAATAGTCGGCGATCCCGCCTCAATAGCGTCGCGTATGTAGTATGGCTTCCTCGAATCAAGAGTGGGGATCAATCATCATATCTAAGCCTCGTACGGTAAAATCCATCGTACGGTATCCCTATATCGGGGTATGGGTCAAGTATCTCCTAGGTGTCTCATTATTAGTAATGGGTCATCATTAACACATCTCATGATCAAGGTTCTAAACTGTGATCGCATACATCAATCATATATCATTGCCATCATGATAAGCATCATTAGTTTATCCTCAGAAATATCATGTCATATGTATCATATTGTGATTAAGTCATACTTATGTGATATCGGCATCAGGTCACACCAATATAATGTCGTAATCAAGTTATACATATATCATATCGTGGTCAGTCACAAGTTACAGTCCGGGTACTATTCTAGCGTCCCATGTACATCAATATCACCACCACTCTTTATGATTTATATATATTCATGTTCATTATCTCATTCTCTAATGATTCCGCTAACACTTTAATACGACTGTATAGCTAAGAATTACGGCATCAAGCCCCGCTACATTGTTTCATCATATCTCGGATATGATATCACATCAATGAATCACATATACGTGTTGTATATATATGTATATACCTATACCTCGTTCTATATATATACATATACACGTATACCCCATGTCGAGTTTCAGTGTGTGCGCGTGGGTGTGTTTCTATCTGAAACCTACGAACCTCTTCCAAGGTACTCATTCTCGGATATGGTTTTCCTAAATCAGTCTAGTCCAGCCTAGGGTCAATACTAGGGTCCTACTAAGGTCACATCTGATTTCCTAATGTCAATAAGTACCATTCCTATTCTACGTTGCGGGGGTGCTAAACGCCATCCACCCGACTTCCCCCCGTAGATATACATCTACTCACCTGGTCCATGTCTGCCGACGACGTTGTCGCCATCCTCCTCTTCATCGCCCGCAGTCCACTTGAAGGGTACCTAAACGCAAACATATAAATATTATCGTAAACCGAATCACATACAAAAGTCAAACGATACAAGGAACAAGCACAAGTTAAAACCTATGTCCCGTCCACGCAAAAGAACCAAATACCGCTCGATATCGGCGTACAAACTCCGATGGATCGAGATAACATAATCAAACAACTTGTAGTTTTAAAACACATTACTTATATTGTAAAACATGATCAATTTCATCGAAACACTAAAATCGATCAAATCGTCCGTTTTCGAAAAACCCGAAAATGCCAATTTACCGTTTTTCATCGAAACTTGACATTTAAATGAAACCAATGGTCATAAAACTCATTAAATAGCATTACTAGACTGTACAAACCATTACTATATTTTTATTACACAATTTTGCATTTATTTGAAATTTCTAGTTTGCAACTTTTAACAATTTTAACATTTTTCAAGCAAAATACCACAATTCCATCACAAAACAAAATTTTGCATGAATTAATGTATTAAACCACAATTCATGATGATAATGATTTGATGAAACCATAAATTATATTTTTAATCTCCTTTATTTAGGAATTTTCAAAATCTAGTTTACAAAATAATAGCATTTTATTAGTATTTTCCAATTCTCAAAGTAATCTAGTGATCAAACTAAGTTTTTCTTTCCATTTACATGCTAATACTCTCACTAAAACTACAATCTAATGATAGAAACTTTAATTGGAATTTTATATTACCCACAAACACATTTTGGAAAAATCTAGTTAGCTAATTTCCTTATTTAAAACAATTTTAAATGAAAATTTTACAATTTAACAACCATGCAATATTTTCAAATTCTAAAAGTTTTAAACTAACTATTATAACCCTAATTAATTATTAAAAACCCTAACTTGAATTTACAACCCTAACTTGCATTTTTTTTAAAAAACATAGAATTAATTCATTAAATCTAATTAAGCTTAAATGATCATCTAATAACAATAAATCAAAAGGAAGAAAATTATACCTCCAAAATGTGAAATCCAAACAAGAAATGAGCCTCCAAAATACATGCTTTCCCACTCCAAAATCCATATACAAAAGGGTAGAGAATAAAGGGTATGAAGAGATTAGGATTTTGTGTATTTTTTGTTGAATTTTTGATGTAATTTGATGGATTTTTGTGCAAAAATGAGGTGGGAAATGGGGGGGGGGGGGGGGGCAGCCATGGGAGGGTTGTGGCCGGCCTTGGTGAGGTGAGGAAGAGAAAGAAGTGAGTGTGAAAGTGTGTAGAACTTTCAAGAGAAGAAAACATCACATAAAGGTCTTTTCATGGTTTATTTAATTATTTATTTATTTGTTTACTATAGCAACTCAAGAAAGCTCTAGAAAATAGGAAAAATTTGCAAATAATTTTTGCATGATACATACTAAATTCTAACATGCCATGGTTCATTTTTACAAATTAAAACCATTTAAATTTGTAATTTACACTAATTTAGTGTAAAAATAAAGCTTATGTTAATATTTAAAATAATTAATTTAGGAAATTTTTTTAATTAAACTAAAAATTTATAAGTGGCTAAATAAACACTATTTACTAGTAATTACATAATTAAATAGGTATTTTTGAATTTATAATGAAAAACAATTGCGGTTTGATTTTACGAAAAATACATTTTGCTTTACCGAAAATCATAAAATTCACTTAAACAATTTTATTCATTTAATTATTTATTTAATTATTTTTAAAACGTTACACCTAAAGCAGTACACGATGATAAAGGTAAACCAGATAGCATACTATCATCTCGAGTAAGACTGTCCTACCGGGATAGGTCCTCCATCAATCATTGCAATCACGTACCTGTGACCTAATAATTGACTCTGAGGGCACTATCTCCAACAATCTCCCACTTGCACTCAAGGCTAATTATTGCGATGTCGCATACTCACAGCCCGTGTGATACCGAACACCCAACTCCTCTACCAGTCAGTCTCACAAAGCTCGTTTGCGAAACTATTGCGTTCGAGGAATAGCCTCAGTGAGTGGATCCGCCTTGTTGTTTCTTTCTATGTCTCTCTATATCTCAAGTTCGTGGAGAAAACCATCTCCCGAAAAGAGCAATACCTGTCTTAGAATATGTCTGGATGCCTGATGGGACCTAGCTCATAAATGAACTCCAAATCCAAACTTCTTAGACTGTATCGTCAACTGAACTTAATCTGTATCCTGCACCATGCCTCCCTCAGTATTGCCTTGGATCACCTGTCCAAAATACTGCCCCTCATCAGAAGGAAAAACTATAGCTCTGACAACCTCCTTGTCGTCCATGTCACCTTGGAAGCCTGGAATGATAACTGTCTCCCACATGAGGCTGTCGTTATCATATCCCTAGAACATCCACTTATGTTCTAAAACTGCTTCCGACTGTTTCTCCAGGATTAGATCAATATCAACTTATTGCATCTAGTGCAAGAACAACATCTGGTGTGGTACTTGACATCTCATGATTGACTCAATTGCCTAAGCAAGTGATCTGCCAATCATGCATATCCCTCTCCCCTTTAGTCTGTAAGACACCTTTGGAGAGGGTGACTCCATCTTCTGCAGGAACACTACCGTGCATGGAGTCGTCCATTCTAAATACCCTTAGAATGTTGTCTAAGTACCCAAATTGGGAGACTACCCAAATCTAGATCTAAAACCATAGATCTAGTAACCAGAATGTCTGATATAATGTCCAAGTCTCATGTGGAGAAACTACTTTGTGACGACCAAAGTATAACCGATCGTAGTATAGGAGTTTCTTTTCCTATTCTGTGTATGTCATCCAAATACCAGGATATCACACCCTACTACCTTCTCAACAGATCCATCCCCTATTCTGATGAAGTCAAAACCATGACTGTCACGTCAGAAATAGATGATCTATCTCCGCTACATCTGCTTTAGTCTATAAATAGACATAAGCTACCTGTCCACCAATGCTTCCGCTGCTCCCACTGACTACGACAACCCTCTGGCAGAGTCATATAGACGTACACTTCTAAAACTAGTTTAGAACGACGCTATACTCATCCTCCCGCCGGGTCTCGCAGCCTGGAACAACACAATGGTAATTGTGGGTAAACAAGAACTTCACTGTCACCGTCCTTGAGGCTACCGTAGTACCTCTCGGGTGCCTGAAGTTACCCACCTTATATGCGGAGTGGCCAATGGAATGTCAATCCAGATTGAATCTTTAGGTTCCTTATCAAATCTTCAGTAATCGTTTGTGGTTCTGGAATCACTTCCAGTTCTACCATACTCCCACTACTATTTTCTGAAAAAATCCATTTTTATTAAAACTGTGGCGAGTCTAGAACAATATTGCTATTGTTCATCCAGATGGTAGAAAGTCAACCCTCGTCATAGCCTGGGTCAACCCACAAACAGCCATTACAGAAACGTGCCTTGAGTTGTCCAGTGTCTGGTTTTAATCATAAGCCGGACAACTCCCCTTACCTTAACATCGTTAAGATACGAACTGTTCTATATCCCATATAGGATCAGAGGCACTGATTTAATTGAACCAGATTCAAATCATGCAGCTGTCTCCAGTGCATGTCAACTAAAAGGAAGGAGGCCGATCAGCGTTACTCAACTTAGGAATGCTTCCAATTATGAGTAACCTGAAAGAGAAGCAAAATCTCTTTATCATTACTATCAACTGAATACCATACACAAGTATCTACATCTTCGATCTCTTTGAAGAATCCCGATACTTGCTATACCTGGTTCTCTACTCTATTCAAATACCTATAACTTCTCAAAATTCGGACCCTGTGTTTCCACGAAACACTTGTCTAAAAACTAGAGAAGTCATAAGTAAACCGAATATAGTACGAGGACCAACCCCTCTGTCCTGATGGACCCTGGACAACATACAATACTCTGTATAAGTCCCTTGAGTCTGATAACTCATTCACTGTGTCTCGTAGGTTGGAAACTGTACTTATGGTTAAGAAGAATTACACCGCTGTTTAATGCTCCTTACCTAACCATCCACTGATATAGGTAAATGTCACAGACATAATTTCAAAAAGATATATCTCACTCTATGAAAATAGACGTACAGATATATCAATTTGAAATTGGTGCATAACAGTGGATATTCAAAACCAAATATTTGCCTACCGGCAAACGACCCAGGTGACTTCCTCAAATATCACCGATTACAACGAATCCCGATATAATGAGGATGATTACCCAATTCCCAATAACTTACTCCCACTCATCATCTGTAAAACCATACAGATGTGAGAATCAAACCTGGTAAATACATACCCTAGGGTAAGTATCTAATCGGGAAATCAGTTTTCTTTTAACATTACACAGTGAAACTGAAACATTGAAATGTTTCGATGGGGCATCCCGGTATTCCCAGTAATGCCTCTTCCAGATTCACGACTGTAACCGTATAATTCTTTGCCACCTCTCCAAATCCCTTCATATGTCTTTAGTCTTTATCTTCTGCACACCCCTTAGGCCAAATGGTTTTCTTCCCTCCCTACCGTTCGGCACCAGCCTATGGTTTGGAAGAAGACTATCCAATAAGCATAATGGGTGTACTGTCCTAATCCTAGGAGCACTCGCAATGCCAGAGAAGGTGAAGATAAAAGACACCTGAATAAATCTTATTCCTATTTCTCCTGAACCAGAATCCATCCCCGAACTGGAACAAGTTCCTTTCGAGTTCGTATATAACCATACGATGGAGTATCCAATAAACTGTGGATCTTCGTAGTGATACGGAGTGTCCTGGAGAAATACAAAGGTGATTTTAGGATTGGCGAAGAAATACCTGGTATGGTCGTGAATATCAGTCGCAATTTACTTTGCCCTCTCACTAATCCCTTGCTTTGTCTTAACTTAATACCTTCCACTTTAGAACCTGAATCGATTGATATCCATGCTTTTGTTGAGGTGTCAGAAAATTTTGATTTTCACTTGATTAAGGATATTGACGCCGGGAATATTTTGGATGATGAACCTATAGATTTGGCTGAGTTTGTCTCTTCAAATCATCATCCCGAGTCATTAAATGTTTTTCCCGAATCCCATATGCGTCTGGATTTTAATAAAAATTGCATGGATAAGCTGAATTTTGAGGAGAATATTGAGGATAGTTTTGAGGATGAACCAGTTTTAATTGATGAGTCGGATTTTCCCATTCATCCTGTCCCTGTCATTGACAGTGTACACCCTCCTGAACCTTTAACCGATACCCCTCCTCGATCACTTCCCTCCACCCTTTCCATCGTTCCGACCTTGCAAGAACCCGTCTCGCTCTCATTTCATATGTCTGGTTTACCAGGTTCGGCGTACCCATGGTTTCTTACGAATCTTGAGGGATTCGACCCAATTTCTCGACGAGTAAATATATTAGCACAATCACTTTTCACACATCGGTCATCACAAATTGTGCTAATCTATTTACTCCATTTGCACCCTCAAGTTCGTATTCCACTTCTTTTTCCCTTCCGCCATTCTTCTTCCTCTCATATACCGAGACCGTATACCACTTCTATCTCCATACGGTCTCGCGTATTCTCTTTCTCTTTTCTCTACGCCTTCTTCCACCAACCTGTACATTATAGCGATAAAATATTTGAATGGTTGGTGCTCACTTTTGGCCTGTGTAAGGCCTTGTATAGCTTGATACTGTTCTTCCCCCCTAACCCTGAATTTCAACGCTTAACAGTGGAAACACTGTTTTACTTAAGTTTTGGGGGGACACCTTTTTTGTATATATCTTTTTGGTTTTTGTTTTGTATATAATTTGTTTTTAAGGAGCGCCGGCAATTTTGACCCTCTTGGTATAGCCTGACAGTGAGGGCACTGTCAAGTTTAAGTTTGGGGGTGTGCTCGGTAAGCTTTCTTCCTTCGCATTCATTTGTATATTTTGCATTTGCATACCTTATTTAAAATCCATAAAAATCTGAAAATTTTCTAAAAACATAAAAACTTTTTAGCTAGTGGGAGGACTCTGATTCAACATTTCGACGGTTTTGTTTGATAAAATAAGAATAACTAAATCTTATGTTTAGATTTTGAAAACCTGAAAAATAACTCTCCTTTGAAATTAACTATAGCTGATATACGTCTTTACATCACACTACACGTGTCGTGAGTTTTTGAAATTAGATGACAAGTCTTTTATGTTTAAAAAACTTTTAAACAGATAAATAATTTTCTGAGGATCAAATAGGTTTGTTCTGAAATAAGTAATGTCAAGAATAGTTTATGAGGTAAAGCGAATATGAAGGAATGTTATTGATGCCGTAATTGGAACTAAGTCTGAAAAATAACCCATCTGAAACTTGATTGGAATGATTACACACCAAACCCACTAAACACGTCTTTTATCCAAAAAAATATTTGAACTGCCGGTTATATCTCCGTTCGTATCAAATCATCTGATTTTCACGCCAAACTGTCTTTTGTTTTTGGACCTAGGTAACTTGAGTAATTAAGTCCGCTGGGGTGTTTCTACACCTAATGCCCTAAAACCAACTGGTTTGGGTGCATTGGCCCAAAGCTCGCTAAGAAGCCTAGAAAGTCCAGATAAAAACAAAGTCAAGCAAGTGTTCTCTCCGAGTTAAAATTCCTAACGGTTCTTTGTGTGAGAATAATCTTGATAAAAGAAAGGTTTTAAAAAAAAAATTTAACGGAGATATGAAGGTTTTACTCTTTGATAAAGACTATTGCACGTTCACAGAGGTGTGTATGAAATGAAAACAAGAAAAAGGTGGAGTGAAAAATACGACTTAGTTTCCTGTTAAGGAAGATAGAAATTCTGAAGTTGAAACCTTACTGGAAAACGAAACTTGAAAAATGCTTAACTCTTTATAAAACTTATGTGATCCTTTTAAAATTGTTATCTGGGCTTTATTGTGCGACATGATGACTTTAATCGACCTTTCGGGAACTTAACGACACTATTTGCACTGCACGTAAAGACATATAAAACCTGTAGTTAAATAAGAAGCGAGGTGTGAAAACTAAAGGTTCGATAGTCTAGACTTAGGATTATAGAATTGTTATTTTCTGAAACAAAACTTTAGGGGTTTGAATCTTAGTTATTTTACAAAACTAGCTTGACGGGATTTTGTGGGTAGTATCCGCTGAAAACCCTCAGGAGACAACACTCCTCCTACTAGGGACACCTAGAGGTTTAACGGCTTGTTGCACGTGCTCAGTGCAATCGCGTTCCCTGCGAAAGTGCGGTTAGGATTTTATTTTTTTTGTGAATAATTGGTTTTGCTCGGGACAAGCAAAAGTTAAGTTTGGGGGTATTTGTTCATCACAGAATACTGCATTTTATACCGCCCATTCTTACGCTCGGGTGTTTATAGGTAGGTGCTTTTAATCTGTGTTTGTTAAATATTTACAGAGTACAGGTTTTCAGTCCAAATATTGCAAAACATGACAAAATCTCCACAGTTACACCAAATACAGAACATCTGTCACAGCAGATAAAAGCCGGGTTCCGGTCATCCATATCCGTCCAGTGCCGAGTACCAGTTCCAGAGACAAGACATATGACAGTGGTCATTCGTGTCTCGGACAAGCACAGAGCATGAGGGGGGGCAGCACAAGAATCAATGGGTGCGCGGAGCTCAAGAGAGATAAAGTCAAAAGTGAAGAAAAGATAATGCAATCTTGGACTAGGAATCTGAAGATATTCTGGAAGCAATTATCAGAAAATATGTGTACCAGACAACAGGGGACAGCATATCAGGGCCGTACAAGAAACCACACACCCTAACCCTACTGTAGGGGCGTGGATCCGCGGCCAATAGGGGGTATTGGCGGCGGATCCGCGGCCAAGTGGGCCCCTCTCACTGACAATTTTTGGGGTTATTTTGGGTATTTCATTTTATATCAGAATGTTGCCCTAGATCTTCAACCCTCTGCCTATAAATACAGCAGAACTTGCCAAAGCCAAGGGTCATTCTTTGTTCTTCATTCTTTTGTAGGATTTAGTCTTTTTTCTTCTTCTTCTTCATTCTTTTTCCATGAAACTTGTAGTGAGAGCTTTTTGAGTGGAACATCAATGAAGATGAGGGCTTTTGTTCATTCTCTTTTGTTTCTTCTTCCCCTTGAGATTCTTGCTTTCTCTTGATCATTCAACCTCTTCATTGAGCTTGAATGGTTAAGGGTTAGTTATTGATCTCAAGGGTCGTATTTTCTTGCGGAATTAGCGCTTCATTTCACATGCGTTCTCTACCCTTCCCTTGATCTTGCAACCTCTTGATTGAGCTTGCAAGTTTAAGGGTTGGCTATTGATCACATGCTTGTCTTGAGTCCTAGTTCCTTGTTCTTTTTACTCGCTTTTTATTACTCGCTTTTTATTACTTGCAATTTATTTCATGCACTTAAATTCCATGCACTTATATTCTTGTAATCTTTTCTTTTCTTTGTTCTTTTCTTTTTTGTTCTCTCTTTTTGGTTCTCTTTTGTGAATGAATGTAATTATTATTGTTAAGAAGAAATACGATATTATAAGTTAAAGATTTTCTTTTCTCTTTTCCTTTTCCCGTTATTTTCCATTGAACTCCGCCCAAACCATACGCAAGCGCTCCGTTAGGCACCATACCCTGACAAGGTAATGGTGATTCCTAACCGCGACCGGTTGCGTTCGGTTTGGCCGGAGGCGAAAGCAAAAGACAAGAACGGAAGGACAAGGGTAAATAAGCCGGATTCCACGAATACCGCGCTTAAATCCCCTAATCCATGTTGTTGCCGATTGCTCTAGCTTCAATTGGTCAAGACTCGGCTCAAAGGTTTCGAGTACGGATTTCTTTAGCTTATAATCTCGTATCTTTTCTTAACAACTTTATACTTGCAAATAAACACATAGGTTAGATCAAACAAACATACAGATTCTTTATTGACTCGTCTAAGATAAGAAGGTAAAATACCACCATCTCCCTGTGGACCGACCCGTGCTCAACCGGCTAGCTGCAAAGCGACACCGTCCTGATCGCGGTTATACTTTAATTCTTTGAACATCCGACACGCCAAAAGCGTGCGATCAGTGCACCCGGAATCAACTTGAGCTTTGCAGACACCTTGCGGCGGCTGGTCCCGATGTCCGCACCCACGCCAGACTCCGGTGAGGCTACAACCACTGTCTCCATTGGAGCACAGGGCGCTGGTGGTGCATCCGCGATATCGGGAAGTGGCAATCCGTGTGGAGGACTTTGCGCACGCGGCTGTCCGGCTCTAGCATCCTTTAGAGGGGGAACTACCGGGGTCCTTGGCACTAAAGGAGCGTTGCGGTCGCTACCTGGAGGCGCACCCTTACGGTCGACTAGCAATCGTCTTTCCTCCTTTATGACGGCTGCCATCGAATGACTGTACCATTCTGTATATACCTTGAGGAGTCGTGTGGCGCAAGCTGGCTCACTGATAAAAAATGGGAACCCATATTCAGGTGCATGAAGTGATGCAACGCGTTCTCCATCCCCTCTTCAGTAGCAACAGGTTCCGATAAGAAGGCTTCCAATGGTACCCCGTGATTGTAGCTCAGCTGTTGGGCGAAACGATGCGGGTTATACCTCATGAAAATCGCCGCACCGTTCTGCCAGAACACCATGAAGCCCGGTCTAATAGAATATAAGTGGAGGGTCTCCCTGGCCGTAAAAACTGAGGCTCCATCTTTGAAAGTGTCCTGCAATGGCCGCATCGCAGTGGTAGACGCATTTCTAATAGTCAACACCTTGTCGACGAAAGACACCCCGTCTCCAACGGTATGGGGGCGAAGGAGTAAACCCCTGGCATTCCGTGGCGATGGAGTCATAATTGATGCTCCAATCAACTGTATGATGCGAGGGAAGCTGCACCTGTTATAGAACGAAGGCCTTTGTGCATGCCGAAGACACCTGATATGTGTAGCTCGAGCCATGATATGAAATAGTGCATCGGGAAGATCACGTGCAGCACCCTAGGCTCATTAGCATCCGCCGCTCGACTGAGGCCGTGATACAAGTGTGCCAAGCCGGCGATCCCAACGGCCACCTTTACCCCGATGGTCATCCGGTGAGCTGGGTAAAAGATGGAGGACCGCATATGGCGAGAATGCATTGGGAGCGCAAACCAACTCAGCCATAGCCCAAGAAATCTTAAGAAGAAGGCATCATCGTCCATCCCAGGGGCTGCAACTTCCGCAAAAGACATTGTCGGGGAGTTAGGAAGGAAAAAACCCTTTTGGTATATTTCCTTCACCGGTAGGTTATCCAAACCTAGACCGAAAGGGTCCTCAAGGGTGGCGAACTTGGCAGCTTCTGCCGAGAGGACGCTTGGGTGAAGGAACCAAGCGATGAAATCCTCAAAGCTGACTCCGCGACTCCCACGTTCGATGAAAAGGGCCTCATAGATGTTCAACACTTTGATCAAACTTGAGAATTGATGTTGAACAGCATTCTCCGGGGTGAGGCCCCTTACTGCCGGCTTAGCACCGAAAACATACTCGTCTTTCGGAAGCAACTCCTCATAGTGCTCCCCTATAACCGGTAAGCCGGAGACCTCTGTGAACTCCTCCAGAGAAATTGACATTTCCCGATCCATTGCAAGGAAGGTGTGAGTAGGAATGTTCCACTGCTCGAAGAAAGCCTTGAACCACCAGGTGGGAAGCGTGGGATACTGGAAGAGGGAGACGTAGACCGCAGTGTACAACCCTAACCTTATCGACTGCGACTTCTTCGTCGACAGGATATACCGATCCCACGGCAGATACTCGATCGGGTGGCAGGGAATCAGACCTATGTTATATGATTGCCCCTAAGGTCGCGCCTCGCCTTGACAGATACAGCGTCCGAGGATATCCAAAACCATAAGATGCTGGACCGGGATTGCATCTATGGCAGGATGAAGAAAGCCCTTCGATGTCCAATCAACCATCTCCACGGCATACTGCACCGGGGGTGGGCTGGCGTAATGAATCGCCGTGATGGGTTCTGACGGTACTGCGCATGAGAAGCTCTGTCGACCCATGATAATCTGATTGTACCACGACCCCCAAAGGTGGAGACTCTTATATTCCGGGTCGTGGTCCCTGATCATAGCCAGGACTTCGCGGTCCAAGGGCGCTTCAGGAAATCCCTCCTCCGAACGAGCAAACGGGAATGAGGGATCGAGAGACATAGTCAGTGCAAGGGAACAAAAGTAGCCGTTAGTATTGCAACTCCAACGCTTAGCGTTTAAAAAATTTTAAATTAAAAATTAATTAAAATTAATTACACCACACTGCAGTGCAGTGGGTAGGAGACCAAGGGGGGACCCACAAAATCTGGATGACAATACATCAGTTAATAAGACAACCCCATCATTGGATGAGATTGTCAGTTGGTCCCCAAGAGAATATTCCCATTAATAATAAAAAAATCCCTAGAGACAAGGAGAAAATCTCCTTTTTCAGAGCAAAGCTCTGTCACAGAGTGACACTTGTCAAACTCTGGTCTCAGGGGAATAAGATTCTTTGAAAGTGCTTAGCTCTGTAATAATAAAAAATTTCATCAAAGAAAATTTTTTCCTAAAAAGTTGAAGTTCTGGGATCTTAAAGATCCATATGAAAAAACTCTTAAGAGTTCATCATCAGAAGATCAGGGATCTATATTCTGTCAATATGAGCAAAGCTCTGTTCATGGGCTAAGAAACCCTGAAACAAATTCTTGAGAGCAAAGCTCTGTTTATGAAACCCCAAAGGGGATTTCTTTAGATCAAAAGATCTATGAGAGCAAAGCTCTGCTGGTTAAAATTGATTTAATTTAATTTAAAATTAATTATTACCTAAAGTTTTCTAACTTTGGGAAACGAGAGCAAAGCTCTAGAGTTCTGGAAACAAGAGCAAAGCTCTGAAGTTCTTAAGCAAGAGCAAAGCTCTGGAAATCAAAATCTTGGAAATGGTAAAGATTTCTAAGGGCCAGGGGTCCTATTTATAAGACGCTTGCGCCCCTTCAGCTCACTCGTTGATCCAACGGCCAGGATCTTGCCACCGCTGCACTCACGTGCGCGCCACGTGAGCGCAACGGTGGGGGGGCATTTGTTTCCCCCAATCAAAGCAAAGCTCTGTTTGAATTTCAAAATTCAAAATTCGAAGCAACGCTTTAGATTCTTTGCGCTGTGCGCAACGCGCCACGTGTCGAAAGCTGATACGCCAGCGCAGCGCCCAAGGCAGCGCGCCCAATCAGAGCAAACCTCTATTTAAAACAAAATTAAAGGAAGCAACGCTTCAGTTGCGCAAGCGCTGCGCTGCGCGACACGTGTCAGCGCAGTTGCGCTGCGCCGTGCGCTGCGCGACACGTGTCAGCGCAGTGGCGCTGCGCCGTGCGCTGCGCGACACGTGTCAGCGCAATCGCGCTGCGCTTTGCGCTGCTGACACGTGTCATGCACTGGGGCGTTTGCGCCAAACAGAATTAAATTCTAGCAAGATTTTTCTGTTCTTGTTAAAACAAGAAGATCTCCTTCTGTAAAACAGAAGCCCTTGGATCAAAGATCCAACGGTGGGGAAAATTCCCCAAATCACTCAGAGAAAGATCTCTTTAACAAATTTAACAAATTTATGGCCACTATATAAAGGCCCCTAGACCCCAAATCAAAGGCATCAACACTGCGAGAGATCAAGAATTTCAAACAGAGAGAACTCTGAAGAAATTTCAAGAAGAAAAAGGTAAAAAAAAACTTTAAGAAAGAAGAATTTCTCCTAATAGATCATTGATCTAAGAACAAGGTCAATAATCTTCAAATAATAATAAGTGCTTTGCACTTTTTTATGAACCACTAGTTCCCTGAAATAAGAAAAACTTGTTTTCTTTGATCTAAATTAGATCAAGAAAACAAACAGTGCTTTGCACCTTTTTATGAACCATTGGTTCTGGAATCTAAAAGATTCCCAAGTTAATAGTGCCTTGCACTTGCAAAAACTGCACTGTTGCGCTCCTGGGTTAGCGCAAGCCACTAGAGAGCGCCACGTGTCAGCATCTGAATCACTTGCGCTATGCGCTTTTGAAATAGAGCCTTGCTCTCTGAAATTGGTGCAACTCACCAGAGCGCGCCACGTGTCAGCAGCGCAAGCGCAGCGTACTGCGCTTGCGTGACACGTGTCATCACCGTAAGCGCTTGCGCTCATTGATTAGCGCAAAGCGCCTGACAAATGCAATGCTTTATTTACTAAAGGGCCAGGCCCAAATCAAAAAGGCCTAGTAGGCCAAAATAAATTGCAATGCAATAAAAAGGGCAGAGCCCAAACAGCATTGATGCTCTGCATCATTTATAAAAGGGCAGAGCCCAAACAAAGGTAAAAATGCAATAAAAATGGGTAGAGCCCAAACAAAAATGATGCTCTGCATCATTTATAAATATGCAGAGCCCAAATAAAATAAATAATGCTATGCATTATTAAACATGGGCAAATCCCTAACACAGGCCTAATAGGCCAAACACAAATAAAAATGTTGAACATTCTCAACTGGACTTAGCCCAATCATGGTCGTAAGTCCTCAAATTAAATTGACTGAGCAAGACTGCTCTCCTAAATCAATTTACATCTGGTTCAAGGGTACATCTCCGAACTCCACTGACACGTATCGTTGTAATCCTTCAACGACGTCAGAGAGGTGACGGGTCTCGACAACCACACATCAACACGGACTGTGGGGTCCTTAAACTCATGGACTTAAGCGTCCTTAAACTAAAACAAGGACTGTGGGGTCCTTAAACCCACGGACTTTAGCGTCCTTAAACTAAAAATGGACCACCATGTCCCTAAATTGGAATATGGACCGCAATGTCCTTAAACTACCTATAGACCACTACGTCCTTAAACTGGAACAATAGAGCTCCCAAATGCTATTTTGTCGGATCTAAACGATCCCGTTTAAGTTGATCTTAGCCTCAAATATGGCTAACATATCCTTAACATTCAAACAGACTTTAGTCCCAAATTGGACTATAAGACCCCCAATCAACTTTGGTTCAAGGGTACATCTCCGAACTCCTCTGACACATGTCGTTGTAATCCTTCAACGTCGTCAGAGAGGTGACGGGTCCCGACGGCCATATATTAAATGGACCACCATGTCCCTAAACTGGAATATGGACCAAAACGTCCCTAAACTATCTATGGACCACTACGTCCCTAAATTGGAAATGGATCTAGACGATCCCGTTAAGTTGATCTTGGTCTAAAATCAGACTAACTTATCCTTAACAAATGTTTAAGTTGATCTTAGCCTCAAATATGGCTAACGTATCCTTAAACTAAAACACCAAACCCAAATCTAAGTAAATACAAATTTGGACTAATCCACGTCCTACGGGCGACGGCATCACTTAGTCTCCGTACACAATCCAAGGGCAACCACAAACAAAACAAACACAAACGATACGAAGTGAAATTCTGGAGAAGGAGAAAGTTGTTACCGCGATGCGGTAACGTAATTAACTGCAGGGGCTTGCGCCTGCAGGGATGAGCGTCCCCACAATCAAAAACCCCTCAAGCGAGGGGGAATCTGACGAAGTCTGCTACATCAGCCGCATCCGTCTAAACCTCCGATACACGGTGTCATAAATCAACTTGGCATCTTCGGAGAGGTGGACGGATAAAACCATTTAGCATCTGCCCCGAATCTCAGGCAAGACGTCCTAATGTCAACGCCGCCGTTCGGAGGGGAACAGTCACTCCCGGTGAAGGGATCTCGGCTCTTTCCTCATCGAATAAGGTGCAGGATATATCATATATATCGCTATGCAAAGCAAAACTGTAGTTACCCTTTTTGAAAAATTTGATTCTACATATTTCGCATTTCATGCCTAACTGTATGAATTCCACATATTGTATCACATTCCAGATAAATAGACAGTATTAAACTTTCCGATCGAATAATCAAATACCCAAGATTTCCTATATAGCTCAACACTTGAGCGGAGTTTAAAAATTCCAGAATACGTCACAGTAGCAACGGTCCAGCCGTAGAAGGGTCAAGCCAACACCTCACATGTGGCACGCCGTACTGCCCCAAACCCTAAGGTTCAAAAGGCAGTTCAAGATGGTCACATAATCGAGTTAAGGTTTGTTGTCTTCTAGAGGATCCATCGCGTCACTTGCACGTATTTCCGAAAGATTTAAAACCCGAGAAAAATTCAACACTTGAATGTTTTTCTTGTCGGGAAAAATTGAGTTAATGATATCCGTTCGAACATTTTAATACTTTCTAAATTATCCGGAATAACAAAACAAAATTAAATTATCCGATCGAATCGACGATTACAAAATAAACCCCAAAATACTCAACACATGAGTCAGTTTTAAACATACCCAGAAAAATGCTGGAACAGCTAAGGATGTTACTGCATAAAGAACCGTCCCTAATTCCCTTTTCTTGCCGCGGAACCGCCGCTAAAAGTGGCTTATTGCCGCGGTTCCGCGGCCACGTGGAGGACTTAGGGGCTCGTTTTTCATGGTAATTCTTAGAAAACCCTGCTGAATTTTTTAGGTATTTTAAATACTGAAAATACACAATTTTGAAAAAATGTACAGAGTGGGGGTTAACTTTGACGTATTCGGGTTCGTTCGGAGTTTTAACTTCGTTAACACATCGCCTAATGCTCTAGCTAGGCTCTGATACCACTGTAGGGTTACTAGGCACTCTAATAAGGTTCTACAATTCATCAACCATGCCCGTTTAAAATCTTTGCCGTGCCGAATAATCCTAAACAAGATCGTTGCAAGAAAATTAGGGTTTCATATGCTAGTGAACAACGTTTACGACTAAGTGAATGCGAAATACAACCTTTGTAGATCGGTCATTCACTTCTATAGCACCTTGTTGAAGTCCCTTCGCTGCGATCGTGGTTCTCCCGGACCCTTGCATGGCTTCACGAGGCGAAAGACGCGTCCTTGCTTGAAGTCTTCGAGGCCGAAGATGATCTACGTCGAGGGGATGCCAACTCAAGCTTCTACTTCACTAATTTGAGAATTAGTGAAGCAAACACCCTAAACTAAAGTGCTAGTCTAGTAGAGGATGGAGAAATAGGAAGTGGGTTCTCTTTAGAATTTTATTTCTCACAATCTATCTCACTTTGGATCAAACCCTAGCAAGCTTTTTCTTTTTCACAAATGAAAAAGAAGATGAAAAAAAGAAAGAGATGAGGATAATGATCAAGTGAGAATGCTAACCATGGTGAATGAGTATCATATACTAACTCTTGTAGAGACTTAACCCATGGCTAATCCTTATGGTTGGGTTAAGAAATACCCATAGTAAAAACAAATTTAGTGGAATTAGTCAATGCTTCCACAAGCTTCCACAAGCTTCAAGCATTTAGCTAATCCTCCACTAATTTTGTAATTACTTTGAATATTAAAATCCAACATAAATCAATAGCATGGTGTAAGTCTCATACACCCTAGTCATGTGTATCATCAACCATGATACAATAAGAAAACACATTTTTAATATATATCATATATACATTAAAGTTGTGCTCATGTGAGAAAAACCCTAAAGTGAACAAGTGTTAGTTAATGTAAACTAGTATATCAAATATACAATTATACAATAAGTTATTAAATCAACACTTGACTTAATAATCCGGTCAAATCACATATAACCGACTAACATCCAATGTATCGACTTATCGAATCAACACTTGATTCGATAACCCGGCTATATCATATATAACCGACTAATACATAAAGTCGCGAGAATAGAATACGGTATCACATACACGCATTATTCTCGGTCCCGCACATATCACATATGCACTCCTATTTCGTTTTTCCTGAGCCAGTAAAACCTCTATGTAGGACTCTAAAGACTCATCAATACGCCGGCAGTAGGTGATGATCACATCAAGCACCCACAAGCCATCAACGGTACTAGCTGGACGTAACGGCTACCCGGGTATTGAGCGATCAGAAGATCAGCAAGCAAGCCCGCTCCAACTCCTGTAAAAGCCTGCCGGTAACACTTCCCGTACAGTCTGGTCTTTTCGTCTGATATGTCGCATATCAAGTCCAGGGGTGGTAAACGTCAAACCCCAATAACCGATAAGTCGTGCCGATGTGAGGCTCATAACAGGTCGAGAAACTACTGGTAACACTTACCAGTAAATCTCTAAATCGTCCCTGGCCAGGGACTTCCCTGTTATGGCCAATCGAGCATAGCGCAACATCAACCCCCAATACCGGGAGAGACGAAACCCCTCCTATCGCTCATTGCCTCCATGTGACTCGGAACTGTACCCAAAAACTACCGTTTTGCACGCCCTCATGGACGTGGTAAGGTGGAATCAAAGCACAGTGGGAATCACACAAGACTCTATGACGATCTCGGGTCTACAGACTAACCTGCACATGTGTCACCAGAGAACTGCAATCTGACGTGAGGTATAATACCATCTGGGAGTTCTCGGCGAGTCCGTCCAGTGTACCCAGTCATCACTGAGCACCCGTATACCATCTCTGATGTCAAACACCAATGGATATGGGATCATCTATCGCCCATCTCATGGGTCGAGAAGCGCATACGCTAGTATACACTGGTATATCGATGCCCCGTCTCGATACACCCACGACTAGGGACCTTGAAGGATGTACTTATGGACTACCATATCCCCACTAGTATGATCCACATCATAGTCCAGGTAGTCAAGTACAAATCCTAAGGGCTTTACCAATATGTAACTATAAAACAGTATAAAGAGACAAGTATACATGTTAAAGTAAAGTGCAACCAGATAGCATACTATCATATCGAGCAAGAAAGTCCTCTCTATATATGTCCAAGCATCCAATATAATATACATCAACTGTACAATACTGGCCTCTAGGGCATACATACAACTAACAGCGCGGGTGCAAAACATATACAACAATCTACTAGTATATATATAATTATATACAACATTCGTCCCAGGCATGATAATAATCAACATCACAGAAACTCAGCCAACAATACAGAATGGTGGATAATCTTGGAGCCCCGGGTTTCATTTGAGCCGCAAATAAAACCCGACGTGTGTGGATAGCCTATGCAAGGAAAACATGTACCCCTTACGAGTGCGGCGAATAGCCCACCAATTCTAGAATGAAGCCCCCTCCGTCTCAACGCCATGAGATGCGGGCTTGTTGCCTTCTAGGCCCCGGATATTCGTGCACTCCTCCGCGGGGTAATCCTAATACAGAAAAAGAAAATAATATGTACAAACGGTGACATCGACCTCAACTCGGTCGTGCCCCAAAATAATATACAACCCGGCAAAGACGGCAGTCCACATGTCGGACGCTCGCCCCGCAATAACAAATGTACAAATGAATATAAACTGTACTACTAACATTACCCCACATGCTATCCATCACAACTATCCAACCACAATCACAGCACAAGCACAAAACATCAACGCGAATGTCACGTTCGCAAAACCAGTCTAAAAGAACATATAGCAATCAGACGAGTTTTACCGATCGAGTGACATTCCCGGTCGCAGATAAAAGTGAATGTACTGTAAAATACACATTTAAAATTTCGATCGACTAAAATTTTCCGAATAGGCCCCAAATGCAAATCCAGCACTCAAATAAACCTGGGCCAAAACTATATATCACAAATATCATATTTTCAAGAACTAGGGCCCCAGAAAAATTTTGGGGTACTGTAGCCCAAAAAGCGCCACGGAAGGGCCGCAAAATGCGAAATTTTGCTCACTTTCCGCGGTGGAATTTTGGAGTTAGGCCCCCTTATTTTTTCTGTAGCTATAGTTTCGCCTGCATATAATTCTAAGATACCCAGAAAAATTTTAGGACAACTTTGAAAATCGACAGCAAGCTCATGAACATAGATTCGTGATTCGGAAAAATTTGTCAATCGAGATTTTAACCTTGTGCAAACAAGCCAGTAGGGTTTATGGGTAAGCTCTGATACCATGAAGGGTTGCACTAGCGCTCCGGCCAACATCCATGGCCAAATGCGGAACAAAAATTTTACTACGATACAAAACTTGGGGCTAGAATAAACCCTAAACCGGATGTTTACCATAAACCTAACTAGCAAAAGAAGGTTCTATCTAGTATGATAGAAAGTTCTACCTCAAACTTGAACTCCTTCTCTTCTTGTGGTGCTTCTCCTTGTTGTGAGCTCCTTGGAGTGGTGTAGATGGCTCCTCCTCACCGTCTTCTCTATGCCAAAGAAAGATCCACCCGAAGGCCTCTACCTTGAGCTCCAACCTCTATCTTGAAGTAACTAAGGTGCTTGGTGTGCTAGACTAAGAACCCTAGAGTGACTAGAGAATTATTTTTGGTGGTTTAATCTCACAATGCTCTTGATTTTCAACTCATGAAACAAAAGAGCCTTGAGAGAGGAAGAGGAGAGAGCTAGCAAGAGAAAGAAAGTGTCATGATAAAATGAGGTGTTTGCTCTCATATGAAGGAAAAAGAATAATGATAATTTTAATTAGGATAATTGTCATGGTTGATGTTGATTTGACCATTATCATGTCACAATTAATGCTTAGCACAAAATATCTCATGCTTTAATAAAATATCTAAGTCAACAAAAGTCAACAAGTCAAATGGTCAAACCAATTAACCATGATACAATTATCTCTAATTAAAACTCATTAATCAATTTCCTCCATCTCATTATGGTTTTAATCAAGTCAATGGTCAAAACCCTAATGAGGTTTCTCTGCCTCTGTCAACTGTATATACACACACGCATCCGTGTTCCGAGGAACACGAATACAATGAGACCGAACCAACCCAAAAATAAATACTAGGATCTGGCTTAAACCAAAGCCCACTAGTGTCAACTGCCCGAACACCAAGCACGCACAAGTGCGCGTATGTGAACGGGACCTGTCGTAAAACCATACGACCTCTACTCCGTTTTGCCCAAAGGTGAACAACCCTCTGTGTGGGACTCTAAAGGCTCGACACTACGCTGGCAGTGAGTTTAACCACAGGCCGCAAGCGGTACTAGCTGTACGTAACGGTCCCCAGGTAGATGTCGATAAGAAGACCGATGAGGTGAACCCATCCGAACTCCTACTGAGCCTGAATGTGACAATCTCCGTACATTCCGGTCTGTTCATCTAATAGTATCGCATATCGGGCCTAGGGGGCGGTAAACGTCAGTCCCCTAATAGCGGTATAAGTCATGTTGGAGCGTAGTCCAAAACAACTGAGAAACTACTGGAGTACCTACCAGTAAATCTCGCTTGCCCTGGACAGGGACTTTGTGTAATGGCTCTCCAAACACAGCGCGATATCAACCCCCAATACCGGGAGAGACGAATCCTATCTAACCTCCACTGCCTCTAAGTGCTTCGGGACTGCACCCAACTACTACCTGTTTGCACGACTCAATAGAGCCGTGGTAGGGTAGCAATCAAAGAACAGAGGGAACACACTTGAGGCGAAGTATCAGTGTCAAGTCAACGGACTAAGCTGTACTCATGTCACCTGGGAACTGCTAACTGACGATAGGTATAATACCAACCAACAGTTCCCGACGAGTCCTGTCTAGTGTACTCGTAACCTAACGAGCACCTGCATACTATCTCCAGTACGATGTACTGATGGCTGTGGGACAGACCATCTCCCCTGCTGGGATGAGAAGCGTATGCACCAGTCTACTTTGGAGTATCGATGCCCTGTCTCTATAATCCTACGACTAGGGACCTGTATAAGGATGTGCTTATAGACTACCCAGCCCCCACTAGTGTGATCGCCATCACAACACCGGTAGTCAAGCAAAGATCCTAGGGACTCCATCAATATGTATTAGCGATATGTTAAAAGAAACAAATATACATATTAAGATAGATACAAACCAAGTAGCATACTACTATATAGAGCAATACTGTCGTAAATCCGTGTATATATCCCAAGCTTCCAAAATGTATTATACAAACTAGTACTATACAATAATGGCCTCTAGGGCATATATATCCAACAATGAAGAGGGTTAACTTTCTACCATCTGGAAGATCAATAGTGATATTGTTCTTGACTCGCCACAGTTTTAGTAAAATGCACTTTTTCAGAAAACAGTAGTGGGAGTATGGTAGAACTGGAAGTAATTCCAGAACCACAAACGGTTACTGAAAATTTAATAGGACCTAAAGATTCAATTAGATCGACGTTCCATTAGCCACTCCGCAGATATGGTGGGTAACCTCAAGCACCCGAGAGGTACTCCGGTAGCCTCAAGGACGGTGACATGGAGGTTCTTGTTTACCCAGACTTGACACTGCTGTTGTTCCAGACTATGAGACCCGGCAGGAGGATGAATATAGCGTCGTTCTAAACTATCTTTAGAAGTGCACGTGTATATGACTCTACCAGAGGATTGTCGTAGTCAATGGGAGCAGAGGAAGCATAGTGTACAAGTAGCTTGTGTCTATTTATAGACTAAAGCAGATATAACGGAGATAGATCATCTATTTTTGATGTGATAGTCATGGCTTTTGACTTCATCAAAATAAGAGATGGATCTATTAAGAAGGTAGTAGGGTGTGATGTCCTGGTATTTGGATGACATGCACGTTGTAGGAAGTAAAATTCATATACTACGATCGGTTATACTATGGTTGTCACACAGTGGTTTCTCCATATAGGATATGGATATTATATCTAGCATTCTGGTTACTAGATTTTTGGTTTTAGATCTAAATTTGGGTAGTTTTCTAATCCGGGTACTTAGACAGTATTCTAAAGGTATTTTAGGATGGAAGACTCCTGGCACGGTAGTATACCTGCAGGTGATGGAGTCACCCTCTCTGAAGGTGTCTTACAGACTAAAGGGGAGAGGGATGTGCATGATTGGCCTATCACTTGCTTTGGCAATTGAGTTGATCATGAGATATCAAGTACCACACCTGATGTTGTTTTTGCGCTAGCTGCAATAAGTTGATATTAATCCAATCCTGGAGAAATGTTCGAAAGAAGTTTTAGAACATAAGTGGATGTTCTAGGGATTTGATAACGACAGCCTCCTTCAGGAGACAGTTATCATTCCAGGCTTTCAAGGTGACCTGGTTGACAGAGTGTCTGTCAGAGTTATAGTTGTCCCTCTGATGAGGGGCAGTAGTTTGGACAGGTGGTCCAAGCAGATACTGAGGGAGGCATGGCGCAAGATACTGATTAAATTCAGTTGACGATACAGTCTAAGAAGTTTGCTGGATTTGGAGTTCAATTGTGAACTAGGTCCCATCAGATATCCAGACATATTCTAAGACAAGTATTCCTCATTTCAGGAGATGGCTTTCTCCGCGAACTTGAGATAAAGAGAGACATAGAGAGAAACATCAGGGCGGATCCACCCACTGAGGCTATTACTCGAACGCAATAGTTTTACAAACGAGCTTTGTGAAACTGATTAGTAGAGGAGTTAGATGCTCAGTATCACACGAGCTGTGAGTATGCGACATCGCAATAATTAGCCTTAAGTGCAAGTGGGAGATTGTTGGATATAGCGCCCTCAAAGTCAATTATTAGATCGTAGGTACGTGATTGCAATGATTGAAGGGGGACCTATACCGGTAGGACAGTCTTACTCGAGATGATAGTATGCTATCTGGTTTGTCTTTATCATCGTGTACATGCTTCAGGTGACATTACAGATCACTATTACACGTTGATAGTGCCCTTAGGATTCATGCTTGACTACCAGCAGTATGATGGCGATCATATACGTGAGAGTTGGGTAGTCTATAAGCGCATCCTTAAAATGTCCTTAGTCGTAGGAGTTTCGAGACTGGGCATCGATACTTCATGAGTAGACTAGTGTATACGGATCGAGACCCCGACGAGGGGCGGTGGCTGGTCTCACAAGCCATTGGTGTCAGTTGGCTCACCTAAGACGTATACAGGTGCTCATTGGTTTGTGAGTACACCGGACGGACTCACAAGGAACATGCTAGTTGGTTTTATACCTATCATCAGATAGTAGTTCCCAGGTGACATGTGTATAGGTTAGTCCATCAACCTGAGATCGTCATTTGTCTCGTGTGAGTTCCCGCTGTGCTTTGATTACTACCCTACCACGGCTCAAAGGAGTTGTGCAAACAGGTTTTAGTTGGGTACAGTCCCGAGCCACATGGAGGCAGTGAGCGGATCGGCAGGGGATTCGTCTCTCCCAGCATTGGGGGTGAGATCGCGCTGTGTCTAGGAGAGCCATTACATGAAGTCCTTGGCCAAGGCAAGTGAGATTTACTGGTAGGTATTTCAGTAGTATCTTAGGGTGTTCTGGGCTACACTCCGACACGACTTATACCGCTATTGGGGGTCTGACGTTTATCAGCCCCTAGGCCCGATATGCAATACTCATAGACGAACGGACCGAACTGTATGGATATTGTTACTGACAGGCTCAGTAGGGTTTCAGGATGAGTTCGCTCATCGGTCTCCCTTTTGGTCAATACATGGGTAGCCGTTACGTACAGCTAGTACCATTGACGTGCTTGTGGTTAAACCCACTTCCAGCATATTGATGAGTCTTTAGAGTCCCCCACAGAAAGTTTCCCAAGTTCGGGCGAAACTTTGTAGAGGCCGTATTGTTTTATGGCAGGGTTCGATCGTATACGTGCACTTGTGCATAGATCATGATCGGACGGATCATACTAGTGGGCTTTGGTTTAAGCCGGATCCTAGTATTAGATTTGTTGGATTACTTTCGTCTCATTGTATTCGCATTCAGTCGGAATGCGGATACAGGTATGTATATACAGTTGAGGGGTATTCTTGTGATCCGTCACAAGTTTACTTTAGTTGATGCCATATCTTTTTGTTGGATTAAACATTTTGGTTTAAATGTTTGATGGAGGAAAATGTGAGTGCAAGTTTTGTCCACATGCATCTTTTCATACCACATGCACATGGTGACTCATGGTCTTCATCAAATGTGACATGGATTGATTTTGTGGCTAATGATGTTTTGTGGGGATATTTTTGAGAGAGAGGGGCAGCCAAGTATTGGCTTGGGGCTTTGTTATATTGATATATATCTCTCTCTCAAAATAACACACACAATACAAGCTCTTCTTCTTCTTCCTTTTTCTTGAGCTCACAAGTTCATCATCAATGGCTTCTTCTTCAACCTCCATCCATACAATCTCATGTGTTGAGAATCAATGGATGTATAGAGACAAAGTTATCACATACATTCTCTACTTCACCTTGGACATGTCAGCTAGCAAACTTCATGTCCAAGTTGCTTCGGTTTGAAGCGGGAGCCCGTAAAAGGTTTTCTAGACATGGTGCCACTTCGATGAGGAGATCGGAGATCGAGAAAGATCGGAGATACCGCTAGGAACTAGGGATGGTGGCTAAAGACCGAAGGACACAGATCGATCGGTATAGCCATTTTAACTTCTTGAAGATAGCTAGTTTAGTGTTAATGGTACGATCCGGGTAAAAGTCTGCGTTAGCGCCAGTTTCGTAAAAGTTTTTGTTTCCGCATTTGGCCTCGGATAGACGGTCGGGGCGCTACTGTAGACTTACAACTCATCGGCCGAGCTCGCCGGAAAAATCCCCTATCTCGCCGGCCAAAACCGCTCAGGTTGGTCTCGTGTTTCAGGTGTACACTCAGGGAAACTGGCACTACACTACTATACTGCTAGATTTCACAGTAAAGACTCAGGGTCATAGCAGGTTACAAAGACTCAAAAACGACATTAAAAACACGATATTACACCAAAACCTTATCTTTAGGGTTCTAAACTGAAACAACAAGGAAACACAATAAAATAACTACCTAATTAACAGTTTAGAGATTGTTACCTAACCATACTTGCTCCAAAATCATAGCTTTCCATACTCCAAGTGATCTTCATAGGCTTTAGATCAAGTTTAATGAAGGGTGTAGTGAGTTTTGTGAAGAGTACTGAGTGTTTATAAGGATTTGGGTTAGGGTTTAGTGAAAAACAAGGGAAGTGTTCGGTTTGAGGGTGGTGAGGGTGAAGAATATGAGAAGGAGAAAATATGAGAATAAGAGAATGGGATGAGAGTGTGAGGGTGTATGTGTGTGAGCGAGGGAATGAGGGTGTGAGATTAGCCATGCCCCTCTCTCTCCCTTCATTAAATGCATGGCATGCTTGCCCCATGCCTCATGATGCATGCCACCTCTCTCTCTCTCTCTCAAGTCAACCTAATTAAAAACCATTTTTATTTATAATTTGAAAACTAATTAATTTAGATAATACATAAGGCTTTGTTGGAGATAGTGCTCTCAGAGTCAATTATTGGATCACAGGCATGTGATTGCAATGATTGATGGAGGACCTATACCGGTAGGACAGTCTTACTCAAGATGATAGTATGCTATCTGGTTTACCTTTATCATCGTGTACTGTTTTAGGTGACCTTACAAGTCACTATTGCACGTTGATAGAGCCCTTAGGATTCTTGCTTGACTGCCAGCAGTATGAGGGCGATCATATACGTGGGAGCTGGGGTCTATAAGCACATCCTTAAAAGGTCCCTAGTCGTGGGAGTTTCGAGACAGGGCATCGATACTCGAAAGTAGACTAGTGTATACAGTCGAGACCCTGACGAGGGGCGGTGGCCGGTCTCGCAAGCCACTGGTGTCAGTTGGTTCACCTAAGATGTATACAGGTGCTCATTGGGTTATGAGTACACCGGACAGGACTCGCTCGGAATATGCTAGTTGGTCTTATACCTGACGTCAGATAGCAGTTCCCTGGTGACATGTGTACAGGTTAGTTTATCGACCTGAGATCGTCATTTGTCTCGTGTGAGTTCCCACTGTACTTTGAATACTACCCTACCACGCTCAAATGAGACGTGCAAACAGATTTTAGTTGGGTACAGTCCCGAGCAACATGGAGGCAGTGAGCGGATCTGCAGGGGTTCGTCTCTCCCGATATTGGGGGTGAGGTCACGCTGTGTCTAGGAGAGCCATTACACGAAGTCCTTGGCCAAGGCAGGAGATTTACTGGTAGGTATTCCAGTAGTATCTCAGGGTGTTCTGGGCTACTCTCCGACACTACTTGTACCGCTTTTGGGGGTCTGACTTTTACCAACCCCCTAGGCCCGCCATGCGATACTCATAGACGAACGGACCGGACTGTACGGATATTGTCACTGACAGGCTCAATAGGGTGTTAGGATGAGTTTGCTCATCGACGTCCCTTTTGGTCAATACCTGGTAGCCCGTTACGTATGGCTAATACCTCTGACGTGCTAGTGGTTAAATCCACAGCCAAAGTATTGACGGGTCTTTAGAGTCCCCCACAGACCGTTTTCTCAAGTTTCGGGCGAAACGCTTTAGAGGCCGTATGGAGATATGGCAGGGTTCGATCAGATACGTGCGGTATTGCACGGATCATGATCGGACGGATAATACTAGCGGGCTTTGGTTTAAACCGGATCCTAGTATTGTACTGTGTAGTTTTGTCTCATTGCATTTGTATTCGGTCGGAATACAAATGCGGGTATGTATATACAGTCGCGGGGTTTTCCTGTAATTTATTACGGGATCAGATTTTTGAAGTTGCTAGTTTGCTTTCCGTTTCGGCCATTTTTCCTTTGTTCTTTCTTTGGCTGAAATTTGGTGGAGGGGGTTATTTGCAATTGTGAAATTAACAAAGGAGAAGACTTCTTGGTTCATGATGGTTCATGATGGCTTGACTTTTGTGATGAGAGTGATGGGTTTATGAGTGTGGATTTTGTTGTGATGATAATTCTTAATCATCACCTTTCTCTCTCTTTCTTGTATGATTGCTTACCCCCACTTTTGAGATCACTCCCCATTTTCTCATTCTTGAAAAAAGGTCGGCCATATTAGAGGTGGGGCTGTCCAAAATTTGGAGAGAGCATTTTGCTCTCATTTGGTTTGGAAAAATTCTCTAGTTCATCACAAAATTCCGCATCTCATTCCTCCACCAAAACAAGGCAACTTCTAGTAACCCCATCAAGACAAAAGAGTTCTACACTTCATCTAAAGTATTCTTGGACACGTCGACTCACCAACTTTGTGCCCGAGTTGCCTCGGTTCAGAGGTGAGAGCCCGTAAAAGAACCCGGTGATGTGGTGCCCTTCCGACGAGAAGATGAAGATCGGAGATTCCACGGGGAGATCGGGACGACGACGAGAAGACCGAAGAACACGGATCGCTCGGTATATCTCTCTACCCCTTCTCTAGTTAGCTAGGAGTAGGTTAATGGCCCGATCCGGGTTTTTAGTGCGCGGTGGTGCCGGTTTAAAAGTTAATGAAAAGTATCGTTTCCGCATTTTGGCCTCGGATTGACGGCCGGGACGCCGCCGTGTACTTACACTGGTATCAGAGCCAGGCCATTAACCTATTCTAGCTTGCTCTAACGTGTTTACAAGTTCGACCGAACGAATTTCCAAAAACCACATTTTCCATGAATCAGTTTCTATCGAATTTTTTTAGTCGTCAAAAAATTATTTGGTACATTGGAAAATTACGTGCAGGGTTTTTTGAGAATTCTATGAAAATTTGGTCGGCTGATATTACCGTCGCGCGGCGGATCTGCGGCCCAAGCCATGTTTGGGCCGCGGATCCGCCACCGTTTTGTGTCCAAACTGCACCAAATTTTTACAGTGAGCTTCTGACATGGAAATAGGGTTTTTGGTATGTTCTGTTTGGGCCCAGATTTTCTTTGAGTGCTACAATAGTGCTTGGGGCCCACTCCAAAAAATTTAGTCGATCGAAAATTTTAAACATGTTAGTTCACATTATTTACATTATATCTGCGACCGTGAATGTCACTTGATCGGTAAATCCTGTCTAACTACTATAGCCCTTTTAGACGGATTTGATTACGTGACATTCACGTTGATGTTCTGTGCTGTGCAGTGATGTTGCGGATTTGTCGTGGTGGATATCCTGGGAGCAATGTTAGTACAGGTTGGTTATTTATGTACATTTGATATTGCGGGGCGAGCGTCCGACATGTGGACTGCCGTCACTGTCTGTTTGTATATTATTCTTTTAGGGCACGACCGGGTTGAGGTCGATGTACCCGTTGTATGTATATTTTTCTTTTTGTACTAGGATTACCCCAAGGTAGGGTGCACGGATAGCCGGGTTCTAGAAGGCAACGGGCCCGCATCTCATGGCTTTGAGACCGAGGGGGCTTCACTCTAGAATTGGCAGGCTATTCGCCGCACTCGTAGGGGGTGCATGTTGATCCAAGGAGGGGTGCTCAAGTTACCGGATTCCGTGAAGTGCTGGGTGGTCCATTCACATTGTTGAAGGGGGCTGCCTCGCTTCAGGTTTTGGCGGGTAACTTGCCGCACCCATAGGGGTCTAGGATTTCATTGCACAGGCTATCCACACGACCAGGGGAAAGTCGGGTTTCAGTAGCGGCTCTATGAAACCCGGGGATCCCAAATATCTGTATTGTTCGGTGATGGTTATTACATTTCTGTGATGTTGCATTTTATCACGCCTTGAGCGAATATTATATATTGATATATATATACTAGTAGATGTTGTATATGTTTTGCATCCGCGCTAGTCCAGTCCCCGGTCTGTCGTTAGTTAAGTAACCTAACGGGTAATGACGAGACCCAGTGGCGAATGTGGATGGCATATACGTACACATTATTTTCGTTCTTTATTGGTGTGATCAATTGATGGGACTGTGTTGATTCGGATCAATGCAAGCTAAATAAACCTATTCTGATGTTGTTGGAACATTTTTCAAAAAGCCGTTATTGTAAGGACGTTCTCTTTTGTTTTGTACAGTGGTATTCAGTTGGAATATCCTGCACCTCAGTCGACGAGGCAAGGGCCGAGATCCCTTCACCGGGAGTGACCCCTTGGACAGAAGTTTGCGTTAGGGCAATAACTTCACTATAGTCGATTACTTTTGCTTTGCATCGTGGTATTCAGTTGGAATATCCTGCACCTCATTCTACGGGGAAAGAGCCGAGATCCCTTCACCGGGAATGACCTCTTTAGCAAAGGTTTTCGTCACTATATTTTTATAAAAAGCTATCTGGTTCCTTCAAAGATATCAAGTTCATTACGTTAAAGGTTTTTTGCCAAAAACCATTCGTAGCCCTCCGTCATTTCAGAAAGGTAGCACTTAGTATTCATGCTATGTATGTTGGCCTCCGTCAAGACATAGTGTATGGTAGCTATTTGTTACTTTTCTGCAGCATATATAGATGCGTTGGTTTGGGACGGTCGTACTACTATTTTGGCCTTCATCAAAGGTATGTACGGGTGGGTTCAAATTAACCCGGATAATGACAGGTAGAACTTGACATGTGACTTATGATATGTTGGCCTTCGTCAAGGTCATACGAGCATGGGGCAAAAATCACATCGGGAGTTTCTAAAGAAACTGAAACTTACCAGATATGCACATACCTTCTGGAATGTGATATCGTGAGTGGATTCCATCACGTTATCATGCGATGATAGTTGGATCCCGATTCCCACTGATGAGTTGGTTTACTCCTCGGGTGATCCCGACTAATTCTTCTTTCAGGTTTGGAGAAGAATTTGACGTTACAGTAGGAGGTTTCCTGATTAGATAAATTAGTAACCATTTTGATCTAGGTTAGAGTGCACGCTGAGTGTTTCTTTTCTCTCTCTCTTTGGCAGCGACCATGACCCGACCCTATACTATGACTCAGTGACCAAGATTAACCGAACCTTCTTAAACACTGGCTTTTGGATTGTCAGAGTTGCATACCTCATTGCTACTCCTACTTTTACCTTTTTCTCCAGGACACCCCGTATTACTACGAACGTCCACTTCCATTGGACAAAACCATCGTATGGTTATATACGAACTCGAAGGAATTTATTCGAGGATGGTTTCCAGTTCTCGAGGAAACGAATAGGACTATTCAGTTGTCTTTTCCTTTTACCTTCTCTCAGGTTGCGAGTACTCCTTGGTTAGGAGATAGGACGCCCGTTACGCCTATTGGATAGTTTTCTTCCAAACCTTAGGCTGGTGCCGAACCGTAGGGAATGAAGAAAGCCGATTTGCCTAAGTGTGGTGTACATAAGGTATTAAGTAAAGACAGATAAAGAGATTAGAAGGAGGGCAAAGTAAACTGCGACTGCTATTCACGACCAAACCAAGTATTTCATTACCACTCCCACTTCACCTTTGTATTTCTCCAGAACACTCTGTATCACTACGAAGAGCCACAGTTTATTGGATACTCCATCGTATGGTTATATACGAACTCGAAAGGAACTTATTCCAGTTCGGGGATGGATTCTGTTTCAGGAGAAAAAGGAATAAGGTTTATTCGGTTGTCTTTTATCTTCACCTTCTCTCGCATTGAGAGTGCTCCTAGGATTAGGACATACACCCATTATGCTTATTGGATAGTCTTCTTCCAAACCATAGGCTGGTGCCGAAAGGTAGGGAAAGAAGAAAACCATTTAGCCTAAGAGGGTGTACAGAAGGTAATGACTAAAGACATATGAAGGGATGCGGAGAGATGGCATAAAAATATACGGTTACAGTTGTGAATCTAGATAATGGAAGAGGCGTTACTAGGAATACCCGGATACCCCTACGAAACATTTCAATGTTTCAGTTTCACTGTGTACTATTGAAAGAAAACCGATTTCCCAATTAGCCCATGCTCCACGGTATGTATTTACCAGGTATGATTCTCACATCTGTATGGCTTTACAGATGATGAGTGGGAGTAAGTTATTGGGAATTAGGTGATTGTCCTCATTATATCGGAATTCGTTGTAATTGGTGATATTTGAGGAAGTCACCTGGGTTGTTTGCCGGATGGCAAATATTTGGTTTTGAATATCCGTTGTTATACACCAATTTCAAATTGATATATCTGTACGTCTATTTTTATAGAGTGAGATATACCTTTTTGAAATTATGTCCATGACATTTACCTATATCAGTGGATGGTTAGGTAAGGAGCATTAAACAGTGGTGTAATTATTCTTAACCATAAGTACAGTTTTCAACCTACGACATATAGGGAGTGAGTTATTAGACTCAAGGGACTTATACAGAGTATTGTATGTTGTCCAGCGTCCATGAGGACAGAGGGGTTGGTTCTCGTACTATATTCGGTTTACTTATGACTTCTCTAGTTTTTAGACAGATGTTTCGTAGAAACACAGGGTCCAAGTTTTGAGAAGTTATAGGTATGTGGATAAAGTAGAGAACCAGGTGTTGCAAGTATCGGGATTCTTCAGGGTGATCGAAGATGTAGATACTTGTGTATGGTATTCAGTTGATAGTAATGATTAAGAGAACTTGCTTCTCTTTCAGGTTACTCATAATTGGAAGCATTCCTAAGTTGAGTAACGCTGATCGGCCTCTTTCCATTTAGTTGACATGCACTGGAGACAGCTGCATGATTTGAATCTGGTTCAATTAAATCAGTGCCTCTGTTTCTGTATTGGATATAGAACAGTTCATATCTTAACATTGTTAAGGTACGGGGAGTTGTCCGGCTTATGATTAAAACCAGACTCTGGATAACTCAAGGCACGTTTCTGTAATGGCTGTTTGTAGGTTGACCCAGGCTATGACGAGGGTTGATTTTCTACCATCTGGAAGATCAATAGTGATATTGTTCTGGACTCACCACAGTTTTGACAAAAATGGATTTTTTCAGAAAACAGTAGTGGGAGTATAGTAGAACTGGAAGTGATTCCAGAACCGCAAACGATTACTGAAAATTTAATAAGAACCTAAAGACTCAATCTGGATTGACATTCCATTGGACACTCCACAGATAAGGTGGGTAACCTCAGGCACTCGAGAGGTACTTCGGTAGCCTCAAGGACGGTGGTAGGGAGGTTCTTGTTTACCCAGACTTTCCATTGCTGTTGTTCCAGACTGTGAGACCCGGTAGGAGGATGAGTATAGCGTCGTTCTAAACTAGCTTTAGAAGTGTACGTCTATATGACTCTTCCAGAGGGTTGTCATGGTCAGTGGGAGCAGCAGAAGCATAGTGGACAAGTGGCTTATGTCTATTTATAGACTAAAGCAGATATAGCGGAGATAGATTATCTATTTCTGATATGACAGTCATAGGTTTGACTTCATCAGAATAAGGGATGGATCTGTTAAGAAGGTAGTAGGGTGTGATGTCCTGGTATTTGGATGACACACACAGAGTAGAAAGTGAAATTCCTATACTACGATCGGTTATACTTTGGTTGTCACACAGTGGTTTCTCCATATGGGACTTGGATTTTATATCAGACATCCTGGTTACAGGATCTATGGTTTTAGATCTTGATTTGGGTAGTATCCCAATCTGGGTACTTAGACAGCATTCTAAATGTGCTTTAGAATGGACGACTCCTGGCACGGTAGTGTACCTGCAGGTGATGGAGTCACCCTCTCTAAAGGTGTCTTACAGACTAAAGGGGAGGGGATGTGCATGATTGGAAGATCACATGCTTAGGAAATTGAGTCAACCATGAGATGTCAAGTACCACACCAGATGTTGTTTTTACGGTAGATGCAATAAGTTGATATTAATCCAATCCTGGAGAAACGATCGGAAGCAGCTTTAGAACATAAGTGGATGTTCTAGGGATATGATAACGACAACCTCATTCAGGAGATAGTTACCATTCCAGGCTTCCAAGGTGACTTGGATGACAGAGTGACTGTCAGAGTTATAGTTTTCCCTCTGACGAGGGGCAGTATTTTGGACAGGTGATCCAGGAGGATACTGAGGGAGTCATGGCGCAGGATACTGATTAAGTTCAGTTGACGATACAGTCTAAGAAGTTTGGATTTGGAGTTCATTTATGAACTAGGTCCCATCAGATATCCAAATATATTCTAAGACAGGTATTGCTCATTTCGGGAGATGGCTTTCTCCGCGAACTTGAGATAAAGAGAGACATAGAAAGAAACATTAGAGTGGATCCACTCACTGAGGCTATTCCTCGGACGCATTAGTTTCGCAAACTGGTTTTGTGAGACTGATTAGTAGAGGAGTTGGGTGTTCGATATCACACGGGCTGTGAGTATGCGACATCGCAATAATTAGCCTTGAGTGCAAGTGGGAGATTGTTGGAGATAGTGCCCTTAGAGTCAATTATTGGATCACAGGCATGTGATTGCAATGATTGATGGAGGACCTATACCGGTAGGACAGTCTTACTCAAGATGATAGTATGCTATCTGGTTTACCTTTATCATCGTGTACTGTTTTAGGTGACCTTACAAGTCACTATTGCACGTTGATAGAGCCCTTAAGATTCTGGCTTAACTGCCAGCAGTATGAGGGTGATCATATACATGGGAGCTGGGGTCTATAAGCACATCCTTAAAAGGTCCCTAGTCGTGGGAGTTTCGAAACAGGGCATCGATACTCCAGAGTAGACTAGTGTATACAGTCAAGACCCCGACAAGGGGCGGTGGCCGGTCTCACAAGCCACTGGTGTCAGTTGGTTCACCTAAGATATATACAGGTGCTTATTGGGTTATGAGTACACCGGACAGGACTCGCCAGGAACATGCTAGTTGGTCTTATACCTGACGTCAGATAGCAGTTCCCTGGTGACATGTGTATAGGTTAGTTCATCGACCTGAGATCTTCATTTTTCTCGTGTGAGTTCCCACTGTACTTTGATTACTACCCTACCATGCTCAAAGGAGACGTGCAAACAGGTTTTAGTTGGGTACAATCCCGAGCCATATGGAGGCAGTGAGCGGATCTGCAGGGGTCCGTCTATCCCGGTATTGGGGGTGAGGTCGTGCTGTATCTAGGAGAGCCATTACACGAAGTCCTTGGCCAAGGAAAGAGATTTACTGGTAGGTATTCCAGTAGTATCTCAGGGTGTTCTGGGCTACTCTCCGACACGACTTGTACCGATTTTTGGGGTCTGACTTTTACCAACCCCCTAGGCCCGCCATGCGATACTCATAGACGAACGGACCGTACTGTACGGATATTGTCACTGACTGGCTCAGTAGGGTGTCAGGATGAGTTCGCTCATCGAAGTCCCTTTTGGTCAATACCTGGTAACCCGTTACGTATGGCTAATACCTCTGACGTGCTAGTGGTTAAATCCACAGCCAAAGTATTGACGAGTCTTTAGAGTCCCCCACAGACCGTTTTCTCAAGTTTCGGGCGAAACGCTGTAGAGGCCGTATGGAGATATGGCAGGGTTTGATCAGATACGTGCGATATTGCACGGATCATGATAGTACGGATAATACTAGCGGGCTTTGGTTTAAGCCGGATCCTAGTATTGTACTGTGTAGTTTTGTCTCATTGCATTTATATTCGGTCGGAATACAAATGCGAGTATGTATATACAGTCGCGGGGTTTTCCTGTAATTTATTACGGGATCAGTTTTTTGAACTTGCCAGTTTGCTTTCCGTTTCGGCCATTTTTCCTTTGTTCTTTCTTTGGCTGAAATTTGGTGGAGGGGGTTATTTGCAATTGTGCAATTAACAAAGGAGTAGACTTCTTGGTTCATGATGGTTCATGATGGCTTGACTTTTGTGATGAGAGTGATGGGTTTATGAGTGTGGATTTTGTTGTGATGATAATTCTTAATCGTTACCTTTCTCTCTCTTTCTTGTATGATTGCTTACCCCCCCTTTTGAGATCACTCCCCATTTTATCATTCTTGAAAAAGGGCCGGCCATATTAGAGGTGGGGCTATCCAAAATTTGGAGAGAGCATTTTTCTCTCATTGGTTTGGAAAAATTCTCTAGTTCATCACAAAATTCCGCATCTCATTCCTCCACCAATACAAGGAAACTTCTAGTAACCCCATCGAGACAAAAGAGTTCTACACTTCATCTACAATATTCTTGGACATGTCGACTCGCCAACTTCGTGCCCGACTTGTCTTGGTTCAGAGGTGGGAGCCCGTAAAAGAACCCGGCGATGTGGTGCCCTTCCGGCAAGGAGATGAAGACCGGAGATTCCGTGGGGAGATCTGGACGACAACGAGAAGACCGAAGGACACGGATCGCTCGGTATATCTCTCTACCCCTTCTCTAGTTAGCTAGGAGTAGGTTAATGGCCCGATCCGGGTTTTTAGTGCGCGGTGGTGCCAGTTTAAAAGTTAAAGAAAAGTATCGTTTCCGCATTTTGGCCTCGGATTGATGGCCGGGGCGCCGCCGTGCACTTACAAGCTTAATTAAAATGGGGTTAAGGTGCCATGGCTACTTAAGCATGGTTTAACACCTAATTAACCCTAGGTTAACATGCACATGTGTGTGCAAGCCCGCAATAAATATTAAAAATATATTAATTAATTTTTGTCAAATATTTGAAAACTATTTTGGTAAACTTTTTACTAAAAATCCGCAGTATCGCTTAATTAACACTAATCGCAGTCTAAGGTGTTACAATCTTCCCCCTTAAAGAAATTCATCCCCGAATTTAAAAATCTTACTATGCGTACCTTCAAATAGATGAGGGAATTTCTTCCGTATCTCGCTCTCTGCCACCCAAGTGACCTCTTCACTATTCGAGCTACGCCAAAGAACCTTCACAGATTGCAAGACCTTTGACCGAAGTTTCTTCACCTGCCGATCCAAAATCACTACTGGCTGCTCGGTGAACGAAAGATCGCGCTCTAGCTGAACGGTCTGGTGCTGAATCATGTGAGAAGGGTCATGAAGGTATTTGCAAAGCATCGACACATGGAATACGGGGTGAACATCCGGAAAACTTGGCGGAAGTTCCAAATGATAGGCAACGGTACCAACTCGCTCAAGGATCTCGAAAGGACCTACAAATCTAGGACTAAGCTTCCCTTTCTTCCTAAATCTCATCACGCCCTTCATCGGAGAAATCCGTAGGAATACATGATCCCCCACTGCGAACTCGAGCCTGCGACGATGACGGTTGGCATAAGACTTCTGTCTGCACTGGGATGCTCTCATCCTATCCTGAATTAACTGAATTTTCTCCGTTGTCTCTTGAACTAGCTGGGGTCCTAAAATCCTGCTCTCATGAAGTTCAGTCCAACAGACTGGCGATCGACACTTTCTACCATACAAAGCCTCAAAAGGTGCCATTTGAATCTTTTCCTGATAACTGTTATTGTAGGAGAACTCTATCAATGGCAAGTGACGATCCCAACTGCCACTAAAATCAAACGCGCACGTACGAAGAATATCCTCCAGAGACTGTATAGTCCGCTCTGACTGACCATCGGTCTACGGATGGAAAGCGGTGCTAAAGTTCAAACGGGTACCCAAGGCTTCCTGAAGCTTCTGCCAAAGACGGCTAGTGAACTGGGTGCCCCTGTCGGATACGATGCATGTGGTAACGCCGTGCAAACGCACAATCTCATCAATGTACAACTGAGCATACTGAGCATAACCGAAAGTGGTCTTCACTGGAAGGAAGTGGGCTGCTTTCGTCAACCGGTCAACAATCACCCAAATGGAGTCATACCCTCGACAGACCTGGGTAGACCTACAATGAATTCCATGGAGATCTGCTCCCATTTCCACTCCGGAACGGGTAAAGGCTGCAACTCTCCTGCCGGTCTCTGTTGCTCTGCCTTGACTTGCTGACAAGTCAGGCATCTCGAAACAAAATTCGAAACATCACTCTTCATCCCTGCCCACCAGGAGATATCTCTCATGTCACGATACATCTTGGTGGAACCTGGGTGAACACTAAAAGCTGAATGATGTGCCTGCTCTAGGATCTCGAGTCTCAACCCATCGGTATCAGGTACATACAAACGAGTCCCAAAATGTAGCACACCCTGCTCATCAATCAAGAACTCTGAATCTCTACCCTGCCGAACATGCTCAAGAATCTCAGACAAACGGGCATCGGCGGGCTGTGCCTCACGAATACGATCTAGTAGAAGTGGATGGGCAAGGACATGAGCAAGCTATCCCCCAGTGGAAGTGAACTCAAACTGTACTCTGCTATCGCACAAGATCTGCCAATCTGCAGAAGACTGTCTCTGAACTGCGCTCAATTGGGACAAGCTACCCCCGGGCCTACGAATCAAAGCATCGGCTGCTACATTCGCCTTGCCCGGGTGATAAAGAATCTCACAATCATAATCCTTCACAAGCTCCATCCAACGGCGCTGCCTCAAATTCAGTACCGCTACTGGAAGATGTACTTCAAGCTCTGGTTGTCCGTGAAAATCTGTCACGACTCCCCGTACAAGTAGTGTATCCAAATCTTAAGCGCAAAGACCACCGTGGTCATCTCAAGATCATGAGTGGGATAATTCTGCTCGTGCTTTTTCAACAGCCGGGAAGCATAAGCGATAACTCTATCATGCTGCATCAATACACAACCGAGCCCCACTCGCGAAGCATCACAGTAAACGACAAAGCCGCCCGATCCAGAAAGTAAAGATAAAACTGGTGCAATCATCAACCAAGTCTTCAACTGCTGAAAACTCTGCTCGCATACCTCAGTCCACAGAAAAGGAACTCCCTTCCTGGTCAGTCCGGTCAGTGGTGCAGCAATACTCGAGAAGTCCTGCACGAAACGGCGGTAATAACCGGCTAAGCCAAAAAAGCTGCGGACCTCTATCACTGATAAGGTCTGGGCCAAAGCTGTACAGCCTCGATCTTCCTCGGGTCCATACGAATACCGTCTCCCGTAACCACATGACCAAGGAAGTCAACACTATCAAGCCAAAAGGCACACTTCGAGAATTTAGCAAACAGCTGGTGCTCTCTCAATGTCTGCAAAGAAATCCTCAAGTGCTACCCATGCACCTCACGACTCTTGGAATAAACCAGAATGTCATCAATAAACACAATAATAAACTGGTCGAGGAACAGCCTGAAAATCCGGTACATCAAATCTATGAACGCTGCTGGGGCATCGGTGAGTATGAACGACATCACCAAAAACTCATAATGCCCGTAGCGCGTACGAAAAGCAGTTTTCGGAACGTCGTCATTACGAACCCGCAACTGATGATAACCTGATCTCAAATCAATCTTAGAAAAATGTCCCGCACCCTGGAGCTGATCAAACAAATCGTCAATACGAGGTAAAGGATACATATTCCGCACCGTAACTCGGTTCAATTGACGATAATCAATGCACAATCTCAAACTGTCGTCCTTCTTCTTGATGAACAGGACAGGAGCTCCCCAAGGAGAAACACTTGGACATACAAGTCCCCTATTAAGTAACTCTTGCAGCTGATCCTTAAGCTCCGTCGGGGCCATCCGGTAAAGCAGTATAGAAATAGGCCCCATGTCGGGGATCAAATCAATGCAAAACTCAATCTCACGCTCCGGCGGCAATCCAGGTAACTCGTCGGAAAATACATCGGGAAACTCTCACACGATAGGAACCCGGTCCAACAAATCTACTGTGGTAAGCAGGCCTCGTACAAACCTCTTGATTGCCAATGTATCTACGGCGGCAATCCAGGTAACGACGTCTCGAAAAGACACTCCTCAACCAATAGGGCTAGGTCCACTGCTGCTGCGTATGTATCACAATGTTGTGCGCTGATAGCGAGGAACAACTGGGTAAGAAGGCTTCGTACAAACCTCTTGATCCGTATCTCCTCGATGTCCACCAAATATGGAGCATACACAGATAGCTCGGTAAACTGCACATCGTATTCTGCCACCGTCATACCCGGAGTCTGGCATAACGACTCGAAATTGCGCGCTCGAGCATCCCTGACGCTCTGCAGAAGAAAATGGGCAAGAAACACAGTCACGAACTCAGCCCGGGTCATAGGAGAAAGACTTGCGGCTCTGCCCCTCTCTAAAGACTCGCACCACTTCTAGGCAAGACCTTCAAGACGAAAACTCGAGAACTCTACCCATCTCACGTCGGAGTATCTCAACAAACGACATATCCTGGCCATCCGATCGATAAATGACTGCGGATCCTCAGCTGCATCAGTGCCGGTGAAAACCGGAGGCTTCGGCCTCATGAACTCAGATAACGATACGGTGATAACCTCCGTAGCTGTAGGTACAACTGCCTGAACCGTAGGTACCATCGCGGTCCCCGCAGCAGGTGGGACAACCTCCTATCTCTGCGCTCTACTGGCCTCGACTAACGATCCCATCATCTGGTGCAAATCCTGCATACCGTCATCTAGCCTAGTAATACGATCAAGCGAAGGTGGATCAATCTGCGCCTGAACAACGGGCGTACCGCCCTGGTCAGTCCTCGTCTCAGACGAGCCAACTCTGACCTCGGGTCTCGCGGCCGTTCTTTGCGCCCTCGTAGTCTTCGGCGGCATAATGGCTGGAAATGAAAACAGGATTCGATAAGAACATGGAAATCGAATCACAAGGATATATATAATCACGGAAGGAATTCCATCCAACAAGTCCTAAGGTCACTTAGGCGGAGTACCTTGTCATAAGTAGGCCGCGGAATATACATGCGCTACGTCAATCTGCTTAACCTACCTACTCCATCATACCAAGGTCATCCTACACTCCGAAAGGTAAAACGTAGCGCTCTGATACCAACTTTGTCACGACCCAAAGTTTGGCACGTGACTGGCACTTAAACCACGAAACGTCTACAGGCGTAAATCAATTTAAGTAAGCCGAAACCCAGAAATCTAAACTATCAAAAGTAGTAAGTGATGAAAACATTATTAAAAACATTTGGCAATCTCAAGTAAAAATCTTTAAAGTTTAAATTATTTTCTTAAAAATTTCGTCAGCACCTCCTTTGTAAAAACCAGCCCCGAAACGGGTACAAACCTAAGACATAAGTAAAACAACATATGAAATAAATAAAGCATCCCTAACGGGAGCAATCACGCCCCAAAGGCGGAAACAACCACCACAAGCATATATACGACGCCGTAGCGAAGAAATAGACAATATAAGTGAAAATAGCATAAAGAAATAAAACTGCATAATAAATCGACACCCAGAGTCACAAAATAATATACAATATCGTCCTCGCATCTCGTTTCTAAGTCAATACATGAAGTGGTAGATGGAGAGTACTAGATACAATAACATGTACAATGAAATATAAAATCGGATAACCGCAACCCACCTACAGTAAAACGGCTCACAGCCAAACGTAGCGGTATCCGCAAAATAGAGATAATAAGCAGCATGTTGCGACTGCTCTGATGGTCAAACCTGCAAAACACTGTGGCACAACGGGGGTGAGTTGCCAACTCGTGAATAGTAAGTAATATCATACAGATAATCACAGGTATGCACGTACTGCGATACTCTAACACATGCAATCTGATAGCATAATATGTCAAATGGATATGCAACAATCATGAAAGGTACTCTATCAGTTACTACAAATACATGAAGCAATGCATATCAATGAATGCTGGGTATGGGACAAAACATATCATCATCACATCATCGTGTAAAAACCCGGTGTCCATCAATGACACCCTAAATCCCAATAACTCAGGCGTCGTACTCTAATCGGCCCTCATATCCTGTAAATCTCATGGAACCTGAGTGCCCAACATCGGCACTCAAAAACATCATGAAATACTTGTGTCCGTTATCGACACGCAAATCCACATATATCGGGCTCTGTCAGTCCGGATCGGCCCACGGGCTCCGTCTGTCCGGATCGGCCCTCGGGCTCCGACAGTACGGGTCAGCCTATATCCATCTCTCGACTCCGGTCGGTATCCTCCGGATAACCGCCAGGTCAAACAAATCACTGGTAGGCAGTGCTCTCCCTGCCAGGCTCATTGTCTACACCATAAAAACCATTTCTTGCCCCGGGGAACCATACCGGGTCCACCATGAACCCGCAAACGGATCATCCAGCTCCTCGAATCGGGTTTCTATCACACGTCTCAGAACCGAGAAAACGAATGGTGGATGCACTAAAATATCATATCAAGAGAACCGGGTTTTCAAAACAATGTATACTTTCTTGAAATAATACCACGGTTCTCAAATCCATAAATCACATGAAATCCGTATCTCAAAGCATAAAACCATGCAATATGATATATGCAAAATAAAACCGTAATATGAGCATATCAAGGGAAAACCGCTCTTTTAAATGAATCCGGTTTTTAAATATATCATGCGGTTCCCAATTTCTCCAAAATCAAATCCAACATCATATAAAGGTGTACATGTAGCTATGTATGCACGATGTATCTTATATGCACAATAGAACAATAATCCATATGTCAATATCAATAACAATTACAATGCAGCATATGTGTATAGGTGGTGCGTGTCATGGCAATTACCGACGGTGTAGGTGTAGCATACAATTTAGTGCTCGTGCAACATGAACCGTCAGTAATGGTGCAGTGTCCACTAGGTACTAAATCAAGGCACAACAAGTAATAGTATGTAATGATACTCATGCACAATCAACATATATGAATATATACATGCAGCTATAATATTCTATCAAGCCCTGACGCATAACGCCATACGGGCGATTTCCCCATAGATGTTAAATCTACTCACCGTGATCTCAAGCTAGGTATATCCAACCATCTGCTTCCCTTTTTTCGCAGCGTCCGAAGTCCCCGCATGCGATCCTATTAACACAAAACATAGCAAGTGCAACTCAGAAATCGACCAATAATACGTACAATTACGTTTTAAATCGACGCATCGATTCAAACACCCTCTAAAGTGTTCGCCTAGCGGCTAACATGTGTGGCGACACTACTAAAACAAACTCATGTGCAGAAATCTTGTGAAGCACAGAAACTGAGTCGAACACCGTATCGCGCGTCGTCGAAGCACTAAAAACTAGCTAATCGATCCCAGATTTTACATACTGTCACTAACTGAAAATCTAGCGGTACCAAACTGTTAGTTATATGTATGCCCTAGAGGCCATTACTGTACATACGATGTATATTGTAGTGGATGCTTGGACATATATAGTGAGGACTTTCTTGCTCGACATGATAGTATGCTATCTGGTTGCTCTTTATCTTAACATGTACTCTGATTGTCTCTATGTTACATGTTGATAAAGCCCTTAGGATGAGTACTTGACTACCAGGACTATGATGTAGATCATACTAGTAGGGACAGTGTAGTCGCTAAGTACATCCTTCAATTGTTCCTAGTCGTAGGTGTATCGAGACAGGGCATCGATATACTAGAGTAGACTAGCGTATAGCTTCTCGACCCATGTAGATGGGCGATGGATGATCCCATATCCATTGGTGTTTGACATCAAAGACAGTATACGGGTGCTCAGTAGAGACTGCGTAAACTGGACGGACTTGCCGAGAACTCCCAGATGGTATTATACCTCACATCAGATGGCAGTTCTCTGGTGACACTAGTACAGGTTAGTCTGTAGACCCGAGATCGTCATAGAGTCTTGTGTGATTCCCACTGTGCTTTGATTTCCATCATACTACGTCCAAGAGAGCGTGAAAAACGGTGGCTTTTGGGTACAGTCCTGATCGCACTCTTTTGGCGTGTCGGATGTTCAAAGTTCTAAAGTTTACCGCGATCAGGACGGTGTCGCTATGCAGCTAGCCGGTTGAGCACGGGGCGATCCACAGGAAGATGGTTGTATGTCCATTCGAGTTCAAGTCAATAAAGAATGGGTATATGTTTGTTCAAATCTAACCTATGTGTTTTATTTGCAAATATAAAGTTGTTAAGAAAAAGATACGAAATTGTAAGCTAAAGAAATCCGTACTCAAAACCTTTGAGCCGAGTCTTGACCAATTGAAGCTATAACAATCGGCAACAATGTGGATTAGGGGATTTAAGCACGGTATTCGTGGAATCCGGCTTATTTACCCTTTTCCTTCCGTTCTTGTCTCTTGCTTTTGCCTCTGGCCATACCGAACGCAACCGGTCGCGGTTAGGAATCACCATTACCTTGGTAGGGTAGGGTGCCTAACGGAGCGCTTGCGTAACGTTTGGGCGGAGTTCAATGGAAAATACTGGGAAAAAGAAATGAGCAAAGAAATATTAACTTACAATACCGTATTTATTCTTAACAACGATAATTACAACCATTCACAAAAATGAACCAAAAAGAGCAAAAGAAAAGATTACAAGTAGGTAAGTGCATGGAATTTAAGTGCAAGAAAGTAAGACATGAATGTAAAGCAAGTAATAAAAAGCAAGAAAGAAATAAGCAAGAAAGTAATTACAAGAACATAGAACTCAAGACAAGCATGGGATCAATAGCCAACCCTTAAACTTGCAAGCTCAATCAAGAGGTTGCAAGATCAAGAGAAGGGTAAAGAACTCATGTGAAATGAAGCACTAATTCCATAAGAAGATACAACCCTTGAAATCAATAACAAACCCTTAAACTTTCAAGCTCAATGAAGAGGTTGAAAGATCAAGAGAAAGCAAGGATCTCAAGGGGAAGTTAAAACAAAAGAATGATACAAAAACCTCATCTTCACTTCATCATCCACTCAAAAAGCTCTCACTACAATTTTCATGGAGGAAAAAATGAAGAAGAAGAAGAAGAAGAAGAAGACTAAACTACACTAAAAAGGCTAAAGAACTTAACACCTTGGCTTGGCTCAGATCTGGGGTATTTATAGGCGGGGAAATAGAAACCTAGGGCAAGAATCCGGCTCCACATAAAATTACCCAACTGCCCACAAAAAACGACAAAGCGAGGAGACCAAATGGCCGCGGTTCTGCGGCCTAAGCGCGCTTATGCCGCAGAACCGCGGCGCTTTAGAGGAGTTAGGCGTTCATATTTTGTGGGGATCCCTGGTTTTATGTTGTCTGCTGTGTGGTATATGACTTTTTATCAGAAACTCTTCCCATTTCTTCCAAAATTTCAGTAGATCAAAAGGTGATGTGATGTGGATCTTTTGCCAAGATTTCCTCGAGCTCCGCATAGATATGTTAGATTTTGTGTTGCCATTGTGCTTTGTGCACGAAAATGACATCGATTTGCCATTTTGTCCCTTAAACTGGTGTGTGGCAACATACGGATAGAGAGCTGAGACCCGTGTTTTATCTGTTGTTGGCAGTAATCCGGAATTTGACGTACTTTTCCATGAATTGCACTGTTCAGAGCTGAGAACCAGTATCCTGTAAATAGGTAGCAAACACTGATTAAAAGCACCTGCCTATAAACAAACGAGTGTAAGAATGGGCGGTATAAAATGCAATATTCTGGTATGAACAAATACCCCCAAACTTAACTTTTGCTCGTCCCGTGCAAAACCATTTATTTACAAAAATAAAATCCTAACCGCACTTTCGCAGGGAAAGCGATTGCACTGAGCGCGTGCAACAAGCCGTTAAACCTCTAGGTGTCCCTGGTAGGAGGAGTGTTGTCTCCTGAGGGTTTTCAGCGGATACTACCCACAAAATCCGGTCAAGCTAGTTTTGCAAAATAACTATGATTCAACCCTAAAGTTTTGTTTCAGAAAATAACAATTCTAAGATCCTAAGTCTAGACTATCGAACCCTTATTTTTCACACCTCGCTTCTTATTTAACTAAAGATTTTATATGTCTTTAGTGCAAATAGTGTCGTTAAGTTCCAGAAGGATCGATTAAAGTCATCATGTCACACAATAAAGCCCAGATAAAAATTTTTAAAGGATCACATAAGTTTTATAAAGAGTTAAGTATTTTTCAAGTTTCGTTTTCCAGTAAAGTTTCAACTTCAGAATTTCTATCTTCCCTAACAGGAAACTAGGTCTTGTTTTTCACTCCACCTTTTTCTTGTTTTCATTTCATACACACCTCTGTGAACGTGCAATAGTCTTTATCATAGAATAAAACCTTCATATCTCCGCTAGAAATATTTTTTATAAAACCTGTCTTTTGTCAAGATTATTCTCACACAAAGAACCGTTAGGAATTTTAACTCGGAAAGAACACTTGCTTGACTTTGTTTTAAACTGGACTTTCTAGGCTTCTTAACGAGCTTTGGATCAATGCACCCAAACCAGTTGGCTTTAGGGCATTAGGTGTAGAAACACCCCAGCGGACTTAATTACTCAAGTTACCTAGGTCCAAAAACAAAAGACAATTTGGCGTGAAAAATCATGATGATTCAATACGAACGGAGATATAACCGGCAGTTCAATTATTTTTGGATAAAAGACGTGTTTAGTGGGTTCGGTGTGTAATCATTCCAATCAAGTTCCAGATGGGTTATTTTTTAGAATTAGTTTCAATTAAGGCATCAATAATATCCCTTCATATTCACTTCACTTCATAAACTATTCTTGATATTACTTATTTCAGAACAAACCTATTTGATCCTCAGAAAGTCATTTATCCATTTAAAAGTTTTTAGACATAAAAGACTTGTCATCTAATTTCCAAAACTCACGACACGTGTAGTGTGATGTAAAGACGTATATCAGCTATAGTTAACTTTAAAGGATAGTTATCTTTCAGGTTTTCAAAATCTAAAAATAAGATTTAGTTATTCTTATCTTATCAAACAAAACCATCGAAATGTTGAATCCGAGTTCTCCCACTAGCTAACTTGACAAAGTTTTTATATTTTTTGGAAAATTTTCGATTTTTATGGGTTTTTAATAAGGTATGTAAATGCAAAATATACAAATGAATGCGAAGGAGGAAATCTTACCGAGCACACCCCCAAACTTAAACTTGACAGTGCCCTCACTGTCAGGCTACACCAAGAGGGTCAAAATTGTCGGCGCTCCCTAAAAACAAATTATATACAAAAAAACAAAACAAAAAATATATACATGAAAAAAGGGTTCCCCCAAACTTAAGTGAAACAGTGTTTCCACTGTTAAGCGATGAAGTTCAGGATCTGGGGGGAAAGAACAGTATCAAGCTATACAAGGCCTTACACAGGCCAAAAGTGAGTACCAACCATTCGAAGATTTTATCTCTATAATGTGCTGGTTGGTGAAAGAAGGCGTAGAGAAAAGAGATGGAGAATACGCGAGACCATATGGAGATAGAAGTGGGATACGGTCTCGGTATATGAGAAGTAGAATGGCGGAAAGGAGAAAGAAGTGAAATACGAACTTGAGGGTGGAAATGGATTGAATAAATTAGTACAATCTGCGATGATCGATGTGAAAAGATGGATTGTACTAATCTATCAATATGGCGAGAAATGGGGTCAAATCCCTCAAGATTCGTGAGAAACCATGGGTAAGCCGAACTCGGTAAACCAGACACAGGAAGTGAAAATGATACGGTGTCTTGCCAGGTCGGAACGATGGGAAGGATGGAGGTAAGTGGTTGAGGAAGGTTATCGGTTAAAGGTTCAGGAGGATGTACACAGTCAATGAAAGGGACAGGGTGAATAGGAAAATCCGACTCATCAATTAAAACTGGTTCATCCTTAAAACTATCCTCAATATTTTCCTCAAAATTTAGCTCATCCATGCATTTATCATCAATATCAAGACGCATATGAAGTTCGGGAAAAACATTTAATGACTCGGGATGATGACTTGGAGAGAAAAACTCTGTCAAATCTACAGGTTCATCATCCAAAATATTCCCAGCGTCAATATCCTCAATCAAGTGAAAATCTATATTCTCAGACACCTCAACAAAAGTATGGATATCAATCAATTCAGGTTCTAAAGTGGAGGTGTAGAGGTCAAAATGTTTAGGAACGGTTTCACTTGGAAGGGACCCTTCACAATCAGGTAAATCAAACACTACAAAGTCGCACAACTCATTATCTGTTCTATCTTTAATCAATGGATCGTTTGGAACATTAGATAGACATTCAAAACCGGAGTTGTGGGATTCAAGTTGAAACGGGAAGGCTTGATTCGGAAGGGGGTACTTCTCACTCTCTCCACTCAAATTCTCAACTTGTCCTACCGCCTCTTCATACATTGGAAAATTTGGAGCTAGTTGAAAACTAGCTACCGGGTCACTAGGTTGTATGAGGGCGGCCATGGACGCATTCAAATCCATCATCTGTCGGTACGACGCTACCCTAAAGTCTTCCAATGACTGTTCCAGACTAGACATGGGTTGTGAAGGGGTTTCAGTAAAAGATTCAAAATTGTTTGGATACTGAAAACTCCCAAATGGCGGTTCAGAAGCAATGTCTAGGGAAGGTGCAAGAGTCGGGTAGGATTGAATGGCTGGACAGGAGCAGGATCAACATTTGGATAAGAAGGTGAATGGAATTGTTGATCCCAAGAATTTGAAGTGGTGAAAGGATTGAAAGATTGGCTACGAGATTGTTCAATACGTTCAGCGATGGACAAAGGACGACTTGCAAAAGGGGTATCTACATAAGAGGGTGGGGGAGGTTGAAAAGGTTGATACAAAGTGGATTGCGGAGGGCAAGTGTTTGTCCTAGATGCGTCTATGCGATCTTTCAAAGAGATTTTGGGCAAGGAGGGATCGTTCGACGTTCGACCAAAGCAAGAACCGTAAGAAGTAATGTCTAGTTGTGGGTATCAAAGTTCGGCAAGAGTTTTGCGAGGTGGTGTACCCATGATATGAAGAGAGAAAGAAAGAAAGGCAGAGAAAAGGAGGGGAAAAAGAATGTGAAGTTTTTTTTAGGTAGCTATTAACAAAAGAATGAAATATACACATAAAAAAGAATATGGACAAAAACAATCATGACACAAAAATACCACACACCTAATCGTTCTAGGGTTCACCTAGGTCAACTAGACCTGCTCGTGAACTTGATTGTCGAAGTAAAACTGTGTCGAGAAACGGGCTCAAGATACACTGATCACGAGGCCAGGTAAGTGCAGAGATAAGGGGAGGTTTTCCAACGCTTTCGCGAAGTTCCTTAATTAAATAACCCTTTCTCATTTGGCAGTTTCGCCGTTAACACTTTCCTAGACACCCCGTAAACAATATACCGTTAAGCGAGGTTCTAAACACAGTTAACTTCTCCTAGTGAGCGCGAAGTCCTTAAGGTTTAAAGTCTAGTTTCTTTTAAATTTTGTACGGGTAAACGTTATGCTCAAGTTCGTGATTTGTGGGCCACGGAAAAGGTGATGAATTCCTTTACCGTATGTTGTGGGGTTCGCTTGCCCTTAAGTCCGTATTAATGTATGCAATGCGCAATTCAATAAAAATTCTATAAAGAATCAAATAATCGTTTTTCAGTTTAAGAACGACACTGCAACAAATACAGGTTAGTCAATTTTTTAGCGTTTGCTAGCGAACTTGCAAAGAATCCTGCAAAGAATAGTATATTGGATGCGTCGGATTTGAGAAGAAGGTGTTAGTAAAGTACGTACCGTTAAGTTTTTGGGTTAGGAAACCCCCGTTGAATCAAATCCGGTAAGCTTGAAAAGTTCGCTTGCGCGGGTCAAACTACCCGGATCTTTGGCACTGTACTTTGCAATCACCTTAGCCTTGAACGTACACTTTGCTCCCCACAATCGCCGTTTGCAAATCCACAAAAATCAGCAGACTTGCTTACAAAAATTATAAAAAAAACAAAAAGATTTTTTTTTATTTATAAATATATACAAAAAGAATATTAACCCGAAGAACAAGAAAGAAAATATGCTACCGTCTCCCCAGCAACGGCGCCATTTGATCGCACACTTTTGCCGTGTCGGATGTTTAAAGTTCTAAAGTTTACCGCGATCAGAACAGTGTCACTATGCAGCTAGCCGGTTGAGCACGGGTCGATCCATAGGGAGATGGTTGTATGTCCGTTCGAGTTTTAGAAAAGTCAATAAAGAATGAGTATATGTTTGTTCAAGTCTAACCTATGTGTTTTATTTGCAAGTATAAAGTTGTTAAGAAAAAGATACGAAATTGTAAGCTAAAGAAATCCGTACTCAAAACCTTTGAGCCGAGTCTTGACCAATTGAAGCTAGAACAATCGGCAACAATGTGGATTAGGGGATTTAAGCACGGTATTCGTGGAATCCGGCTTATTTACCCTTGTCCTTCCGTTCTTGTCTCTTGCTTTTGCCTCCGGCCAAACCGAACGCAACCGGTCGCGGTTAGGAATCACCGTTACCTTGGTAGGGTAGGGTGCCTAACGGAGCGCTTGCGTAACGTTTGGGCGGAGTTCAATGGAATATAACGGGAAAAAGAAATGAGCAAAGAAATATTAACTTACAATACCGTATTTATTCTTAACAACGATAATTACAACCATTCACAAAAACGAACCAAAAAGAGCAAAAGAAAAGAAAAGATTACAAGTAGGTAAGTGCATGGAATTTAAGTGCAAGAAAGTAAGACATGAATGTAAAGCAAGTAATAAAAAGCAAGAAAGAAATAAGCAAGAAAGTAATTACAAGAACATAGAACTCAAGACAAGCATGGGATCAATAGCCAACCCCTAAACTTGCAAGCTCAATCAAGAGGTTGCAAGATCAAGAGAAGGGTAAAGAACTCATGTGAAATGAAGCACTAATTCCATAAGAAGATACAACCCTTGAAATCAATAACAAATCCTTAAACTTTCAAGCTCAATGAAGAGGTTGAAAGATCAAGAGAAAGCAAGGATCTCAAGGGGAAGTTAAAACAAAAGAATGATACAAAAACCTCATCTTCGCTTCATCATCCACTCAAAAAGCTCTCACTACAATTTTCATGGAGGAAAGAATGAAGAAGAAGAAGAAGAAGACTAAACTACACTAAAGAGGCTAAAGAACTTAATGTTTCCCCCAATCAGAGCAAGGCTCTGTTGAATTTTGAAAATTCAAAATTCGAAGCAACGCTTCGGTTTCCGTGCGCAGTGCGCAATTTGCCACGTGGCAGAGGCCGAATGGGCAGCGTAACGCCCGAAACAGCGCGTCCCATCAGAGCAAGGCTCTTCAGAAAACTTAATTAAAGACTTAACTGCGCAAACGCACGGATGCGCGACACGTGTCTGCGCAAGCGCTTGGATGCACGACACGTGTCTGCGCAGTTGCGCAGTCGCAACTGCGCAAACGCACGGATGCGCGACACGTGTCTGCGCAAGCGCTTGGATGCACGACACGTGTCTGCGCAGTTGCGCAGTCGCAACTGCGCAAACTCACGGATGGGCGACACGTGTCTGCGCAGTTGCGCATGCCGCAGCTGCGCAAACGAACCGATGCGCGACACGTGTCTGCGCAAACGCACAGATGCGGGACACGTGTCTGCGCAGTTGCGCAGCCGCAGCTGCGCAAACGCACCGATGCGTGACACGTGTTTGCGCAGCTGCGCAAACGCACGGATGCGCGACACGTGTCTGCGCAGTTGCGCAATCGCAGCTGCGCAAACGCACGGATGCGCGACACGTGTCTGCGCAGTTGCGCAATCGCAGCTGCGCAAACGCACGGATGCGCGACACGCGTCTGCGCAGTTGCGCAATCGCAGCTGCGCAAACGCACGGATGCGCGACACGTGTCATTTGCTGGTGAGTTGCGCAGCAACTGAATGAAGATTTAGATAAATCTTTTCTGTTCTCCTGTAAAACAGGAACCCTTGGATCGAAGATCCAATGGTGGGAAAATTCCCAAAATTATTCAGGAAAGATTTTGTTAACAAATCCAACAACTTTGTGGGCACTATAAATAAGACCCCAAGCCTCATTCAAAAGGCATCAATCAGATAATCAGGAGGAGAGAATTAGAGAGAGAGTCAATCATCAAAGGAAAGCTCTTGAAAATTAATCAAGAACACAGAAGAAACAAAAAGAAGAAGGTAAAATTTCTGAAGAACAGAAAATAAATAGTGCCTTGCACTTAATATGAACCCTTGGTTCTAAAAAAAAAAAAATAATAAATAGTGCCTTGCACTTAATATGAACCCTAGGTTCTGTATGATCAGGAGAAAACAAGAACTTGTTTTTCCTTTGATCTAAATTCAAATCAAAAGTGCCATGCACTTGAATTCTTCAAACTGAAGATTTCTAGGGTTTCTGCAACCCTTTGTTTTGGGCCAGGCCCAAATTAAAACAATAAAAGGGCAAGGCCCTGTTTGGATTTAAAAGGGCCTGGCCCAAATTGAATTGCAGATAAAAGGGCAAGGCCCTGTTTATAAAAAAAAAAAAAAAAGAGTTCTGAAACTCACTATTTAAAAAGGGCAAGGCCCTGTTTGGAGAATTCCTGAGTTCTTGTTAAAAAGGCTCGGCCCAAATCAGACTTGCAAAATAATGAAAGGGGCCGAGCCCTGTTTAGATCGATTCTTCTAATCGGGCAGAGCCTAAAAATAAAAATTGGACTTAACCCAATCTTGGCTGTAAGTCCTTAAATTAAATGCCTCTCCTAAATCAATCTACATCCGGTTCGAGGGTACATCTCCGAACTCCTTTGACATCCGTCGTTGTAATTCCTCAACGACGTCAAAGAGGCGACGGGTCCCAACGACCACTCACCTAATATTGGACCGAAACGTCCTTAAACTAATATTTGCCCCAAAATGAGAACATTGGACCGAAACGTCCTTAAACTAATGATGGACCGAAACGTCCCTAAACTAATAATGGACCGAAACGTCCCTAAACTAATGTCGGACCGAAACGTCCCTAAACTAATAATGGACCGAAACGTCCCTAAACTAATGTCGGACCGAAACGTCCCTAAACTGGCGACGGACCACCACGTCCCTAAACTGGCGACGGACCACCACGTCCCTAAACTGGAATATGGACCACTACGTCCTTAAACTGGCGACGGACCGAAACGTCCCTAAACTAATAATGGACCCCCACGTCCCTAAAACTGGCGATGGACCGCCATGTCCCTAAACTGGCACAATAGGGCCCAAACGCTCTTTTGTTGGATCTAAACGGTCCCGTCTAAGTTGATCTTAACCTCAAATACGGTTAACGTGTCCTTAGATATTCAAATAAACGATAAAACTCCAAATCAACTTTGGTTCAAGGGTACATCTCTGAACTCCTCTGACGTCTGTCGTTGCAATCCCTCAACGACGTCAGAGAGGCGACGAGTCCCGACAACCAGATAATTAAATCAATCACTACGTCAGGTCGATCGTAGTCCAAAACAGGACTAACGTATCCTTGACGAACGTTTAAGTTGGTCTTAGCTGCAACGCGGCTAATGCATCCTTAAACTAAAAACACCAAACCCAAATCTAAGTAAATACGGATTTGGACTAATTATCCACGTCCTACGGGTGACGACATCACTCAGTCTCCGTATACAATCCACGGGCAATCACAAACAAAACAAACACACACGACACGAAGCGAAATTCTGGAGAAGGAGAAAGTTGTTACCGCGACGCGGTAGCGTAATTAACTGCAGGGGCTTGCGCCTGCAGGGAAGAGCGTCCCCACAATCAAAAACCCCTCACCCTGAGGGGGAATCTGACGAAGTCTGCTACATCGGTCGCATCCGTCTAAACCTCCGATACACGGTGCCATAAATCAACTTGGCATCTTCGGAGAGATAGGCGGATAAAACCAGATAGCATCTGCCCCGAACCTCAGCGCCAGGACTTCAGCAGTCCTGTGCGGCCGTCTTTCGGAGGGGAACAGATTCTGGCACGCCCGGTGGGACTTCTTCCTCTTTCCACTCCACACTTCGTGTGTCGTTTTCGCGAACCAATCGCGGTTTGTTAAATGATTGCCTTCGGATTTCAAATTGCTAAGATTTGGTCTTTTGTTTGGTGCAGAACTCAAGCATTCAATGGCCACCAACTGCACCAACTGCTCGAAGTGCAACTGCAACGGACGCTCCACCTCACCTAGAGGTGTAGCATATGGGCCCCAGGCAGCTTCCTTCCTGACTCTGCCGGTAGGCCAAGTAACTCAGGCCACCACCGGCTTGTTCTTCGGGACTATGGTCCCACCTACAAGCTTCTCTGCGCCGACATCCGCACCAGAAGCGAAAAAGAAGTCGGTATTCGACCGGCTCACTGTTACCACGACCCCTGTCAACGGGTCGCCTGCTACTGAACCAACAGCCTCCGTTTTCACCAGGCTGGGTCAGAACTATAAGGTGGCTGTCCCAAAGAGGGCAACGGCCGCTACTTTGGAAGTCGTTAAGGCGACTTCTCCCATTAGAGAGTCAGTCTTCACAAGATTGACGGTTCCTACTCCTCCTCCAGCTGATCAGAAGGCATCAGTCTTCAATAGGCTGACATCAACAGTTACCCCACGCTCAAACAGGGGGCAACGAGAAACCACCTCAATCTCCGAGCCAATCCCGGCGGCTCGTCGCGCGCGACGTCGCCATTGGCAGAGAGTAAGGAAAGCAGGGGGCAACTCCCCCTCAGGGCTAACCCCACCGGCTCCAGTGGTGGAAGTCGATACTGCTGTTCCAACTGGAAACAGCTTTGAAATGCTGAGGAAAGTGAGAAAGAACTCCCCGGTGGCCACGTTAAAAAGGTCTCCTCCACCCAGGGAAAAAGCTCCGGAGATGAAACAGGAACAGCCCCCTCAACGGCTGTCAGCGAAAGTTTATAAAGTTTGGCGGAGGGTTCAAGACTCCGTGATTGACTCAAACCACCTCCGTCATCGGAACAGGGCAAGAATGGAAAAAGACAAAAATCGCCCCGCCAAACAACAGGGGGCAACAAATGCTAGGATGCCCAATTCAGCGGCTCCTTCAACCTCGAAGGCCCATAAAAGGAAGAGGCCAGAAAAAGCTCCCATGACGCTGACAAAGTCTAAGAACGGTGAACCTAAACGCCCCAAGTCAGGGGGCATCACAGTTCATACAGTCTATATGGCTTCGGGGAAAGAAGAAAGTCGTACTTCTATGGGTCACCGACCGCTTACCCGGTCAGTGACCAAGTCTCAGGAGCAGCAACAAAAGCTCCAGGAGATGATGACTACCATGGCTGCACTCACGGGGCCAAAAGAGAATCCTGAGACGTCCTTAGATGAACGTCAAGAAGAAGAGACCGACGCCGAGTTCCTTCGCCGAATGCTTGAAAAAAGAGACCAAGAGGCTGCTGAACAAGCAGCCAATATACAGCGCATGGGCCTTCTCTTCCAAGATATGATAGGGATGATGATACAACCAGAATCCCCGACTGAAGAACCCCCGATCGTCCTTGGGGATGACAGGGGAGAAACATCGAACCCTCAGCCCGTTCTATCGACGGCTAAAGAAGACACAATCTCTAAAACGGATCTGGACGAATATATAGCCCAGCAGATAAAAGTTCATCACGCGGCCAAAGCAGCCGGCCATGTTGTGAAAACGGGGCGGCCATATCCGGGCTGGTACGACCAAATCAAGTACCCACCAGGTTACACAATTCCAAAGTTTCATGTCTACAAGGGGACCGGCAATCCCCATCAACATGTTGCCCAATTCAGGGCGCTTTGTGGTAACACTGGAGGTGACGACAAGCTCTTGCTGCGCCAGTTTGTTGGAAGCTTATCAGATACGGCTTTCGAGTGGTATTCCGAGCTCCCCAACGACTCCATTAAAACCTTCGCAGAGATGGAGCTGCTCTTCACCCAACGCTTTGCAAGTGCCAGCGAACGTACTCCGATGACGGCGCTGATTAACGCCAGGGTGAAGCCCGGCGAGACGTGGGTCCAGTACGCTATACGGTGGCGTAATTTATGGTCTAAATGTGAACAACGCATAGAAGAAGCCCCTGCGGTGGGAATGTTTGTCGGAACCCTTGATCCACAAGCAACCATCTCGCAGTTTATGATGTTCTTCAAGCCGACTTCTTTCCAGGCTTTGATCGACAAATTGGCGCAGATGGACCAAATGGGCCATAAACCCCCTCTCCCGAAGCCCGACTCTCGAAACGACAAAGGAAAAGGAAAAGCTATCATCGTCGCTAATGCCCAACAGCAACCGAACGACTCGAAGCCGGTTGCTCGTCTAAATAACACGCGCCCGTACGTACCCCTTGAGGACAGGATGGGACGTGCTTACTCCTTCCCCCGTGATAAAACAAGGAGGTTATTTGAGTTGGCATTGCGCAATAGGCTTATAAATCTGCCGGATCCAAAACGTCCGTCACAACCAAGTGACGTCAACGATCCTAATTATTGCCCTTACTATCGAGTGCTAGGACATCCAATCGAAGATTGTTACGTGTTCAAAAATTGGCTCGAAAACCAGTACCGTCAGGGCAAGTTTGCGCTATCTGACAAATGGAAGGTGAACCCTCCGCAGCCCCACACCTACAAGGGAACGAATACGCCGGGGGCAACATGCTCCGTCATTGAAGAAACTCCCTGGGAAGTCGTATTATCGGCCAAAACGAGGAGAATGCTAAATGATCTTCAGACCTGCCCAGCGGTCAAGTGGAAGAACCCCTTGGAACCGCAGGTTATAGAGGGGATGTTGAAGTCACGTCCGACTCTGAAGACCGAGGGTGGTAGTTCAAGCGTTCATAACCAGCCGTCAAAATCTTCGAAAAAGAAGAAGAAGAAATCTAAGAAGCCCGTGAAGCCTGGCGACAAGCACACGGACCTACAGAAGCAGATCGACGCACTGGATGAGTACAACCAAAGGGCGCGGGCTCCCATTACGCTCCAAGATTTCCTTGATCACGTCTTTCAAAAAGAGGATGAGGAGGAAAGTTCATCGGATGAATCCGAGGATTATGTGGCGAGCTGTCATATGATCTCTCACTCGACTTCGAACGATGAAGGGACTTCTGGCACCAAAACGCTGGGGGCAAATGCCGAATCAAGAGCCCCAGGGTTATCAGTTGAAATGATTGGCGTGTTTCTTAATGAAGCTCAGTTGAAAAGCAAAGCTGATCGAGAACGCGAGACGGCTATATTCGAAAGGGCCCAGCGCCAACGACTTGAGGAAAGAGCCGAGATGATCCCACTAGAGCAAAATGCCTCCACCGCTGACAAAAGCCAATTTAAGATAAGAAAGAAGTTCGCCAAGGCCATATCGATGGGCATGAAGCTACCACCCTCAGAAGAAAGAGTTACTAGCATGGTAGAAACGCATCCCTCTTATTGCTTATATCATCAGAAGGTCTCACATTCTACCCAAGAGTGCAAAGCGTTCGGTAAATGGTGGCAAGGATACGTCGCTAATCAACAACGCTTTAAACGGGAAAAGCGCAAGGTTCGTCGGGAGCAAAGAAACACGACCAAAGTGCTTGAAAGAACTGCCGGCAACTGTCACATGGTTAACACTACCAGGTCACAAGTGCCCACATTTGGGAGCGACTCTGATGAGGAACTAGAGATTGCCCCTCTCTTTAAAGAGTCAACTTCGGGAAAAGAAGAAGAACCGAAGTCTTGCGAAAATATACAGCTGCGGAATCGGACACTGCCTGAAAAGAACCTCGGACCCTCGAATAGAAAAGATAAAGGGAAAGAGAAGGTCTCTGAAGACATCACTTTGGATGACCAAGTCGCGGAAGAGTTAACCGCCAAAAATCCGCCAAAGAGGAGTAAGGCGGATTACAATGTCCTAGCACATCTGAGGAAGCTACCCTCACAACTCAGCATCCTTGACGCTTTGTTACTATCAAAGGAGGCGAGAGACTCCTTGATTAAGGCGCTACAAGATCCAGACCAGTTCCAAGCCTTCTTGGCCGAAGAAAAGATGAAAGACGAATTGGAAGAAGTGCACACAGCCGACGTTGCTTTTGGTGACGAGGACCTTCTTCTCGGGACGTGTGAACACAATCGCCCTCTTTATGTCTCAGGATACTGCCATGACATAAAGATAGGTAAAATCTTGGTCGATAACGGATCGTCCGTCAATTTACTCAACGTACGGGTGTTAAAGGAGATTTGCATGAGTGTCCAACACCTTGCCCGGGACAAGATCACTATCTCCGGTTTCGACTCTCAATCTTCAAAGACTCTCGGATCTGTGATATTGACGCTACGCTTCGGATTGCTCGTCACGGACATCAAATTCCATGTTATAGATGCCAAGACGTGCTATAATGCTCTGCTCGGCCGACCATGGCTACACGAGTACAATATCATCCCTTCTACACAGCATCAGTGTATGAAATATTCCAGGGATGGCCTCGAGTACACTGTGGCCGGAGAGTTGAATCCGTTTTCCGTGAACGAGGTTCGCAAGTATGAAGATGCCAAATATTTCTTGCCGAGCTTCGAAGACACGGAAAGGTGTCACAAACCGGAGAACAAAACTAATGCCACCATCCCTGTCTTCGGCAGTGATACCGAGGAGGAGGATATAATTTATTCAGGTCCATCCCAATCTACCAGGCCAGGACCATCCGTTCCTTCGTTGATCTTCGGCAGTGATTCAGAGGATGAAGTTCATGCTGTATTCCCTGCTCGGCCTTCGATACAGATCTCCGCTGATGAAGAGCGAAGTCTGCAGATAACCATGGTGCCGCTTGAACATTACAAAGAACTGGATGCACTCGACACTAACAGCGTAGAAGAATTGCAGACATTCTATATCCCTCCCGGACGAAGGGGTGAGAAGGCAATCTTATTCTACCGTTCTGAAGAGAACAAAGTAGAAAAAGAAGTTTGGCATGGCGCGGATCCCACACTTGACAAGCTTCAGCCTATCCGTCTTCCCCGGTATTATACCGAAGGTTTGAAGAAACTGCTAAAACGCCAGGGGATGTCCTTCAAACAGACCGTTAGAAAAGCCAAATTCTATGACAAGGTCTGGAACATTCCCGGGACCCAATGCAAACTGCCTAACGGGAAAGTAGAAACCAAAGGGCTTGGGTACATCCGGCCAAGGAAGCGGGAGCTAGTAAACAGCTGTTATGCCATATATGACTTCGATGAAGAGGCGGACGCTCAATGGGAGGACGCTGATCCCGAACCAGCAAAAGTTCCGGATACAAAACCGCCCAGTCCATCATCTGAAGACCAGATGAGCAAACTTATAAGGGATGCGAGTCAAAAAGCCCGAGATGATCACGATCGTAAAATGGCAATCTATGAGAAAGCTAGGACACAGCGCCTCCTCCAACAGGCAGTAAAGAACGAAGATGCCGTTCCTTGTCAACCTGCTACAAAAAAGGTTCGACGCGAGAATAAAAGCAAGTCGAAAGGCAAGAGAGGCGCTCGACAACTACAAAGCAGAGCTAAGAAGCCGCGCATCCGAGAATCGAGCGTCATTGACTTAGCCCTCGGGAAGAAAATGGGTCGAGCATACTCTTTTCCTCGGAACAAAACAAGGAAAATATTCGATCTCACTCTAAAACATCAAATGCTTACGTTGCCAGAGTCTAAACACCCTGAACAAGCAGGCGAAGTCTCCAACCCAAAGTATTGCTTTTACCATCAAGTAGTAGGGCATCCACTTGAAGATTGCTTCACCTTTAAGAATTGGGTCGAGGACCAATATCAGCTTGGCAAATTCGCGTTGTCTGACAGTTGGAGGGTAGCGCCGCCGCAAAAACACGAACCCGAGAACACAAGAATAAAACCAACCCCACATTGGGATTGGCAGAAAATTTGCACCTGCCATGTGATAACAATATTAAAAGAAGGGTCCGAGGACATGAACAACCTCCCTTGGTGTTTTGAAAGCGGCAGCGATGAGGTAATCTCAGAATTTCCCCCAGCTCCGAAAGAACTGGAAGATGGAATCCATACCACTGCAGATAATCTCAAGAAAATTGAGTTGGGGACGGAAAATGACCCGCGACCGACATTCATCAGCGAGCTGCTATCTGAAGAAAGGGTGGCTGCATTAAAGGATGTGCTTCTGCAGCACAAAGATTGCTTCGCGTGGAACTATTCCGAAATGCCGGGACTAGATCCAGAAATTGCAGTACACAAGTTGGCGATATCCCCGGACATCAAGCCAGTCAAACAAGCGCCGAGGAGAATGCGACTCGAGCTTGAGATGAGCATCAACGCCGAAGTCAAAAAGCTGATAGATTCAGGCTTCATCCAAGAAGTCCAATACCCTGAATGGATCGCCAACATCGTCCCGGTAATGAAGAAAAATGGGACAGTGCGCATATGCGTAGACTTCCGGGATCTCAATAAAGCCTGTCCAAAAGATGATTTCCCAGTGCCAGTCACCGAACTGATGATAGACAACACATCCACTCATGAGGTTTTCTCCTTCATGGACGGCTCGTCAGGATATAATCAAATAAAAATGCACCCTGAAGATCAGAAGCACACGGCCTTCAGGACTCCGCTTGGTATATTTTGTTATAAAGTGATGCCTTTCGGTTTGAAGAACGCCGGTGCTACTTATCAGAGGGCCATGACGAAGATCTTCGACGACCTTATACACGAGATCGTCGAATGCTATATCGACGATCTCGTAGTCAAGAGCAAATCGTACAAGGAACATCTCGAGCATCTGAAGACTGTATTTCAACGCCTTCGGCAATACAACTTGAAGATGAATCCTCTTAAATGTGCGTTCGGGGTTTCCTCGGGCAAGTTCCTGGGATTCGTCGTTCGACACCGAGGTATTGAAATAGACCCGTCAAAGATCAAAGCGATCATGGAAATGCCTCCGCCGAGGACTCTCAAACAGCTGCGGTCTCTCCAAGGGAAACTCGCGTATATACGGCGATTTATAGCCAACCTTTCAGGAAAGTGCCGTCCTTACAGCCACCTGATGAAGAAGGGAACCCCATTTGTTTGGGACCAAAAATGCCAAGGCGCACTGGATGAGATCAAGCAATACCTGCAGAACCCTCCGGTGTTGGCTGCTCCAGTTAAGGGGAAACCTCTTATTCTTTATACAACCGCCCTCGAAGGTTCTTTAGGCGCATTATGGGCACAAGAGAACGATCAAGGGAAAGAAAGAGCACTTTACTACTTAAGTCGAGTCCTGCTGGGGGCAGAAAGCAATTACTCTCCCATTGAAAAACACTGCCTGGCGTTGATCTTCGCAATAACAAAGCTTAGGCACTACGCGTTGGCGCACGAGGTCCGTCTGATTTCAAAAGTGGACCCTCTTAAATACCTAATGTCAAAAGCCATATTGACAGGACGACTCGCTAAATGGGCCCTGCTCTTGATGGAATTCTCGATAACGTATCAGCCTCTCAAGGCAGTGAAAGGCCAAGCCATCGCCGACTTCCTCGCTGAGCATCCGATACCCGCCGATTCTCCTCTGAATTGCGATCTTCCAGACGAACATGCGTTCGATGCGATCGACGGCGATAATATTCGATGGGAGCTTTATTTCGATGGAGCATCTTCCATGAAGAAACGCAAACAAAGTACCCCTATAATTAAATCAGGGGTAGGACTCATCTTTGTAACTCCACAAGGAGGAATAATGCGCTACGCCTTCTCCCTAACGGAGCCGAGAACAAACAATGAAGCCGAATACGAAGCTCTGATAGCAGGCCTCGAGATCGCCATTGACATGGGAATTGAAGATCTCCTCATATACGGTGATTCCCAACTGGTCGTCAGTCAAGTGAACGGCGATTACCAAACATGCAAACCAGAATTGGTAAAATACGGTGAAAAAGTGCAGCAACTGCTAACCCGAATTCCCTCCTACACGTTGGAAAGTATACCGCGTGCGGAAAACAGCAAAGCGGACGCACTGGCCAAACTTGCTAAAGAATTGGCCGACGAGAACCTCGATGACGTTAGAATCGTGGTACAAAGCCGTCGAGTGCTCGCCCCAACAGAAATATCTCCGAAATCGTCTGAAGAAAAAGGAGCGAAAGAGGAGACAACCTTGCAAATAAAAGACAGGGAAAATACCGATGATTGGAGAGAAGTTTTCATAGATTACTTCAAGTTCCACCGAATACCTGAAGAGGCATCCGCAAGACATCAGCTCACGAAACGAGCTCTGTCTTTCGCCTTCGTCAATGATACTCTATACAAGAGATCATTCGATTCCCTGTGGTTGAGATGCTTAGGACCTGACGAAGCGAGAAGGGTCGTCCAAGAAGTTCACGACGGACTCTGCGGTTCCCACCAAGCAGGCCCAAAGATGAAGTTGAAGATAAAGCAGATGGGCTACTACTGGCCCACGATGATGCAGGATTGCCTCGAATATGCGAAGCAATGTCATTCATGCCAAATTCATGGGGACTTCATCCATCAGCATCCCAATCCACTACATCCGACAATGGCTAGTTGGCCATTCGAAATGTGGGGAACTGACATAGTTGGTCCCATCGAACCAGCATCGTCAAAGGGACATCGTTTCATCTTGGCGACGACTGACTACTTCTCCAAATGGGCAGAGGCAGTACCATTGAGGGAAGTGAAAACGGAGAACATCCTCCATTTCTTCAAAACGCATGTCATATACCGGTTTGGAACCCCGAGAAGGATCATCTCTGATAATGGGCCAGCCTACCGAAGTCATAAAATTAGCCGCTTCGCACAGCAGCACAATATAGATTGGAGATATTCCTCAGTCTATAATCCGCGAGCTAATGGTCTAGCTGAGGCCTTCAACAAGACCTTGACGAAGATCATGAAGAAAACAGTGTCACGAAATAAGAGAGATTGGCACGAAAGATTGCAAGAGGCTCTTTGGGCGTATCGGACTACGTTTAAAACGGCCACAAACACAACGCCATACGCGTTGGTATTTGGGACGGAAGCAGTACTCCCTCTCGAGATAGAATTACCCTCTCTACGAGTGGCAGTCCACTACGAGCTGACAGACGAAGAAAATGCTCACCTTCGGTTTGAAGAGCTTGACGCCCTTGATGAAATCCGGCTTCTAGCACAACAAAATCTGGAAGCCTATAAAGCAAAGATGACGCGCTCATATGAAAGATTGAGCCGCCCGAGGACATTCCACCAAGGCGAACTCGTGCTTGTGGTCAAAAGGCCCATGATCCCCAATCGCGCCAAGCGGGGAAAGTTTGAGCCGAACTATGAAGGGCCGTATATCGTTGATAAGGTCTACCAAGGTGGGGCCTATCTACTTATGGACATGCACGGTGAAAGGCCTTTCAGGCCAATAAACGGACGCTTCCTAAAGAAATACTACGCTTAATGAGCCACAGCCTAGGTCAATGGTAGATGACGACGACTATGTCCGCTCGCTATCTTCCTAAGCTCAAGCTTTATAAGCAGTAGCCAACCTTCTCAATGGCGGACCGAGACGTCCTTAAACTAGTGATGGACCGAAATGTCCTTAAACTAATATCAGACCGAAACGTCTTTAAACTAATACTGCAGCATCCTTGGGCTGACGAGACGAATAAAAATAAAAAAAAAAATAAAAATAAAAAAATAATAAAAAAAAAACGGTATGTCCGTAAGCAAAATGGGCGCGGATGAAAACCCGAAAGGGCTCCGTAAGTAAAAATAGCAGGACTACCGGCGAGAGTTTGTGAAAACCTGAAAGGGCGCAACCTCGTTAAGAACCCTTATGGAGTCCTCTCGACCCCGTAAGGAGAAACCACCCGCGTGAGATCCTTACGACTTACAAGGGAACAACGCACTTAGGAATCCTCACGATTCCTAAGGAGAAAATACGCTTGCGAGATCCTCACGACTCGTAAGGAGAACTCTCTTATGGGACCCTCACGGCTCATAGGATTTGAAAGTCTTAAGTCACAGAGACCTAAACCTGTGCTTAAGCAAACCCCCACAAACTTCCAATATTGCCCTACAAGTTGCTCAATACTGACCCTTGTATACAATCCACGGGCGCGAATAAACGTTTCCCTAACCAAGGTTCATCCATGACCGGGAATACGTTCGTATGGTAAACAACCCTTATAGATCCCCTCGATTTATGAGGAGAAAACCTTCCTGTGGGATCCTTACGACTTACAGAAGAGCAAAACACTTAGGAACCCCCACGGTTCCTAAGGAGAAAATACACTTACAAGATCCCCACGACTTGTAGGGAGAAATACCTTCACGAGACCCTTACGGCTCATGAAGTCAAAAGCCTTAGCCGACGGGATCCTAACCCTGGTCGATAAGCCTCCTTTGTTCAACAACGATAGAGGCAAATGATGATTCGCTCCTGGTAATATCCCAGTTGCAGCGGTGCTGATGCCGAAATCGGTGTTCAATTTCAGGTTGACGGCGAAAGCCAGTAGACCACTCATGCATACGAAATAGCCGAAATGATAGGGCAACTTGCAATAAAAAGAAGCAAGTAAAATGTATGCATGCAAAATAGCCGAAATGATTGGGCGACTCGTAATAAAATGCAACGAGTAAAAATAAAAAAAAAATAAAATAAAAAAAAATAGCCGAAATGATTGGGCGACTCGTAATAAAATGCAACGAGTAAAAATAAAAAAAAATATAGCCGAAATGATTGGGCACCGCGAAAAATAGCCGAAATGTTTGGGCAATCGCGACCTTCGCGATATAAAAGCTGAAATGATAGAGCATCGCGGAAATAAAATAAAACAAAAAAAAAAAATAATAAGAAATGATAAAACTTCGGCCCTACAGTTAAGATCATATCGATCCCTGTATACGATCCAAGGGCGTGAACAAAGAAGAAACCATACCTCCCCAGCGGATTCCGTCAAACGACGAAACCAAGCCTCAACGGTTCATTTCAACCGAAGAAGCCAGTGACTTCAACGAAAATTCCTCAACTCACGGATACAAACACTCCTTGACGAGAGCCTTCTGATCCGCGTCGACCCGCAGAGCCACCCGTGTCTCCGTAGGAACCCTCGACTCGTTTCAAACCCCAAGGACACAAATAATCCTTGGCGCTCGGGAAACAAATAATCCCGACAAATTCCTCAACTCACGGATACAAACACTCCTTGACGAGAGCCTTCTGATCCGCGTCGACCCGCAGAGCCACCAGTGCCTCCGTAGGAACCCTCGACTCGTTTCAAACCCCAAGGACACAAATAATCCTTGGCACTCGGGAAATAAATAATCCCGGCAAATTCCTCAACTCACGGATACAAACACTCCTTGACGAGAGCCTTCTGATCCGCGTCGACCCGCAGAGCCACCAGTGCCTCCGTAGGAACCCTCGACTCGTTTCAAACCCCAAGGACACAAATAATCCTTGGCGCTCGGGAAACAAATAATCCCGGCAAATTCCTCGACTCACGGATACAAACACTCCTTGACGAGAGCCTTCTGATCCGCGTCGACCCACAGAGCCACCAGTGTCTCCGTAGGAACCCTCGACTCGTTTCAAACCCCAAGGACACAAATAATCCCTGGCGCTCGGGAAACAAATAATCCCGGCAAACTTCTCAACTCACGGATACAAACACTCCATGACGAGAGCTTCTTTGACTCATATCTTGGGCAGTAAGGATTCAAAACTTACTTCCTGAACAATGGGACCCTGCAAGTCAATCCTAAATGGTCTCTTGCATACTATCCACGGGTCTCACTCTCTGAAGTCGATTCTCGACAAAGAGGGAAACAACCGCTTACGAGCCCTCTCGACTTGTAAGAGGGAGAAATTCTCTTATAGGATCCTTCCGACTTATGAGAGGAAACCACACTTGGGAATCCTCACGATTCCTAAGGAGAAAATTCACCTGCGAGATCCTCTCGATCCGTAAGGAGAAAAGTCTCTATGAGACCCTCACGGCTTATAGAGTTGGAAAGTCTTAGGCAGCAGATCTGAACCTGCGGCCTAAACCGTCGTTATTTCTTAATAAGGTCGGGATGCTCGTCCCAATCGTTCGTCAATTGTGGTTGTTAAGGTGGCGTACTGATTATAAAAGAAAAGAAAGACAGAGAAATGACACAAGACATTACAAAATGTGTATCTTTTATTCATAAAAAATTGGTTGAGTACAGGATACATTGTGTTAAAGGATAAAAAAATATATACATATAATTTACAAAGACAAATGATACAAGGGGGATTATGGGGAAGGAAGCGTCTTGCACAGATGTAGCAATTGGTCGCATACGTCCTTCCATGCTTTCTCCTGATCAACTGCCACTGCCAGCTCCGCCTCTACTTGAGCCCGCTGTTGCGTAAAGGATGCGAGCTCTTCCCCAACAACCTGATGAGCTGCTTCTTGGCCTTGGGCATCACGCTCAGCAGCATCAAGTTTCTGCTTCAACGCTAGCCCATTAGATATACGCTTAAGAAGACCTTCAAAGACAGCTTTCACCTCAGCAGCATTCGTCCTAACTTCGGCACGAAGGCAAGCGGTCGCGTTTGAAGATTTCTGATGCGCCTTTAGCCGTAAAGCTGCCTTCTGCTCCAAATGGCGGAGATAAGAGGTGCTTTGCTCAAGCCAAGCTATCCGTTCGGCACTCGCGGCCAAAGCCTCGGGAGAAGGGCGTGTCGACTCCAACCGATGCAGGCGAGCTTCGATCTCTCTGCAGTGGTTAACCCACGATTCGACGACGCCTTCGTTATGGAAAGTTACGAGCGCCGCCAACATTGGGTTAACGTCCACAGCGAAATCTACGGCCGAAGGAAGGGCATCCATGTTGAGCTCTTCGATGTACCCGCTCAACATACCCAGGCTCATTACAGCACCCTTTGAAGACGGGCGTCGCGAGAAAGGACCCGCCGGTGAGAGGACCTGAGATTCAAAAGGAATTGGAGCTGGGACAATAGCTGCAAAAAACGAAACATGGTCAAACAATGATTCGAAAAGTCGATGAAAGATCATATAAAAAGAGGGAAGGAATATTTGTACCAGTCGCAACGGACGTCAAAGCCGGAAGCGCCGGTGGCAGCACAAGCCCGGCGTCCCCTCCTTCGATCTGAGGCACTGCAGTCAGGAAGAAGAAAAGTCAGATACGATCCTATATTCCCTCGAAAAAGACCAAGACGGCACTCACCGATACCCTTAGAGGGAGAAGCGAGCTCGGATGGGAAGGAGAAGTGTGGGAGCAACACCTGATATAGATGATCAAAGAGCCCTCCTGAAAAGGCACAACGGCGTAACATTAGTACAAGAGCCACATTTTTGAAAGATTAATGCATGAGTCGTGAATCCGTACCTTCCAACATCCGTGACGGCACGAGGGAAGACGGGGAAGTGACCACCGCCAAAGCGGCAGTTGACGGTGCTCCCTCAAGCAATGGAGCGTCGGCACTGACCGCACCTGCAAAGACAAGCTTGTCAGAAGAGATCATGAGATATATACAAAAAAAATGGAAACGCTGGTGACTCGAAAATTCACCTGACGAGCTGCCAGCAGAAACTGAGGTAGTCCCTTCCTCCACTGACGGAAGACCACCACCTGTGGCTTCGTCACCCGACTCAAGGGGAACCGTTGTTACGCTCTCAAGCTCTGCAGGCGGCGGGGAACCATAGGCAGGAAGGGCCAAGATAGGAACATTGCCCGATTCCTGAGAAGGAGCGCCTAGCTCGTCTTCAGGAATCATAGCCACCTCACCTGCTGTTCCCTCAGGATCAGCGATTACAGCTGTCCCGTCCACCGGCACCACGAGGTCCCCAGCCTCAAGTACCTCGCCCTCTATCGCCTTCGGCTCGGCTGAGACAATCATCTCATCTGCCGCCACTTCGGGTACGGCATCAACGACTTGCTCCGCGGTAGGTTCTTCAATCCCGGCTCCAGGCCCCATGACCTCGACAAAGTTGTCCACTGTCGGTTCGGGTTCGGCGAGTACCGCGTCCTCTGCTCCCTTGGGCTCGACGGTCGTTTCCCCCTCCCCCTCAGTTGGACTCGACCCTACAAAATGGAATACGTATAAGCCAACAACTCTACAATTCGTACGACGAGATTCTGAAAGAAGTACTACCTGAAGTGGATTTGTCATTGGCACTCCGAACCGCGCGCGCCACTTGCCGACGAGCAGTAGACAGAGCCACTGGAGGCTCTTCAGAAGGAATATTATCGAGAGGAATAGTGCTAGGGCCCGCTCCTGCGGCCAGAGCAGCTCTGCGCGCCTTCGCTTCGCGTCTAGACCGCTTCCGTTCCTCTTGAGCCGATGAGGCAGATGCCATCAGAGCTTCCTTGAGTGAAGCCTCCTCATCCGTGTAGAGGGATGCCTCCAGATTTTTCAGAGCATCCCTCGTCGTTGCATCGAGCCGAGGCTCTTGCGCCAGCTTCGACGGAGCTGGGACTTCGATGACAGGCTTGGGAAGGGTCCTTGCACCGATTAATACAACCCCTGCAAAGAAACAAGAGAAGGTCAGGTCGACTGTCATAAAAAGACAACAAACTTTCCTTATAAAAAAAAACGGGGTAAAACATACCGACGCTTTCTAGAGCACGCTTCTTCTCCTCCGCCTGGAAGGTCTTCAGAGAGGCATCGATGGCCTTTTCAGTAGATTCACCTGCAGGAAATGAGGCAAATATTAGCTAAAGACAGTAATAAAAAGTGGGATAAAATGACAAATAAGGAGGCTAATGATTACCTGACTCGGCAAGCCTGCTTAACATTGCTTCGAGTCTCGCTGATCGCTCCGAAGCTGCAATGGCAGCGGCCAGATTGGTGTCCTCAGGGTCCACCACGAAACCCTCGTTGCTGCCGTACTCACATATAGTCTCGACAGGATGAGCCGCGGGCTCTAAGTTAAGAATTGCGTCGAGGGACAAGGTGGACTTCTTCTTCTTCTTTTCACCAGCCTTGGATCCACTCGGAGCATCTTTGCGCTTGCCGGTTTTGGCAGTCACTTTCGGGCGGCGAGTCCCGATGTCCGCTCCTACACCCGACTCCGGCGAGGCCGCTTTAGCCGTCTTTGTCGGAGCACGGGGTACCGTTGGGGCATCCACCGTGGTGGGCAGTGGCAGTCCACGCGGAGGGGCCAACACGCGTGGTCGATCGACTCCAGCCTCTTTCGTCGGAGGGATAACCTGAACCCTGGGCTGCAATGGAGCCTTGCGATTGCCGCCGGGAGGCGCAGCCCTACGATCGACCAATAAACGTTTCTCCATCAAGATGATTGGTCCCATCGCGTGCGCATACCAGGCCACATACGAATTGAGTATCTTGGGGGTACAGCTGGGCTCACTGATGAAGAAGTAAGAGCCTGTATTTAGCCGAATGAAGTGATGCATCGCATTCCGTACCCCTTCTGGACCGACTGCAGGTGTTCCCAAGAAGGCTTCCAATGGGACCCCTTGGTTATAACTCGATTGCCGGGCAAATCGATGCGGGTTATACCTCATGAAGAGGGCCGTGTCATTCTGCCTAAATACCAAGTAGCCCGGCCTAATGGAATAAAGATGAAGAATTTCCCGAGCTTTCAACACGGAAACGCCGCCTTTAAAGTCATCTCGCAGCGACACCACTGACTTAGTGGTCTCGGAACCCATGGTGATGACCTTATCCACAAAAGAGGTCTTCGCCCCGACTAAATGCGAACGCAGAAGCAGTCCCCTGGACTCCCGCGGAGGTGCAAACACGATGGAAGCCCCGACCAATCGCATGATTCTTGGAAGTTTGAATCTCTCAAAGAACTGAGGAGTTTTATGGGCACCAAACACTCCCCGAACATGCAGCTCCATCCAAGAAGTGAAGTAGTGCATCGGGAAGTTAGCAGGCTGTACCCCAGGTTCATTAGCGTCCGCCGCTATGCTAAGTCCGTTGTAAAGGTAAGCCAATCCGGCGATCCCCACTGATAACTGCAGGCCGGCCACCATCCGATGCGCCGGGTAAAATACAGAAGACCGCATGAGGCGTGGGTGCATAGGAAGCGCGAAGCTGCACAGCCACAGACCTAAGAACCCTATGAAGAAGGTCTCCTCATCCATGCCAGGGACGGCGATCTCTGAGAAAGGGACGATAGCAGTCCCGGCAAGGTAGAAACTCCGCTGATCAATTTCTGATGAAGGCCGACGATCCAAGCCGAAACCAAAAGGGTCAGTGAGTTGGGCGAACTTATCACCTCGCTCTGATAAAAATTCCGGGCGAATAAAGCGAGCAATGAAGTCCGCGAAACTAACGCCTCGGTCGCCCAATTCCAAATGAAGCTCCTCGTAAATCTCCAAAACCCTCACCAGGCCCGGATGCTGATGCTGGATGGCATTTTCCGGAGTTAAGTCGAGTACCACCTGCTTGGTGGCAAAGACGTACTCATCAGGAGGAAGCAGCTCCTCATAATGCTCCCCCCTCGCCGGTAAACCCGAAAGCTCGACGAACTCCTCTAGAGAAATAGAAACTTCCCTATCCGCCGTCAGGAAAGTATGCGTGGGGATATTCCATTGTTCAATGAAAGCCCTTGTCCACCACGTTGGAGGAGTAGGATATTCGAAAAGCGAGACGTAGACGGCGGAGTATAAACCGATCTTCGTCAGATGAGCTCTTTTCGCTGCTAAGATGTACCGGGCCAATGGCAGGTATCCAGCAAGCGGTCGCGGATTCAATCCAATATTATAGGCCTGTCCCCAAGGGCGTGCTTCACCCTGACAGATTCGCCTTCCTAGGATATCTATGGCCGGCGGCGGCTGTACCGGAATAGCGCCGATTGCGGGCTGGAGAAGATCGTCCGAATTCCAATTTTTAACCTCCACGGCATACTCCACCGGGGGTTTATCTGCGTAGGGGATCGTGACTATGGGTTCAGAAGGCGAGGCGGAACTAAAACTACGGCGGCCTTGGATAATCTGACTGTACCACCTTCCCCATAGGTGGAGATGTTTGCACTCAGGATCACGATCTTTAATCAAGGCAAACACTACCCGGTCCACTGGTGCGTGTGGGAACCCTCCTTCTGAGCGAACGAAAGGAAAAGACAAGTCGTCAGACATTCTTCCTGCATAAAATATATATATATCATTAGTGGCCTGACACTTAATATTTAATAAAAATAATATATAAAAAAATCTATGATAATAATAATAATAATAATAAATAAAAAGTTGGCTCCACACTGTGAGGCAGTGGGTAAGGAACAAAAGGGGGACCCACAAAATCAAGATGACGGCGCATCATTTGATAAGACAATCCCACCATTGGATGAGACTGTCAGTCAATTAAAAGACCCCCAAGAGAATATCCCCATTAGGGGGACCCCTAGAGACAAGGAGAAGATCTCCTCTTTTCAGAGCAAAGCTCTGCCACAGAGTGACATTTGTCAAACTCCTGTTTCAAAGGAATAAAACTTCTTAAAAAGAGCCTAGCTCTGCAGTAGTGATAAAAATTTATAACTCCTGAGAATTAAAATTTTGGGATCTTAAAGATCCATGGAAACTTAAAAAAAAAATTTCCTAGTTGATCTATAAAGCAGGGCTCTGTTCATGGGTTAAAACCTAAGAACAGAGTCTCTGTAAATTTGGAGAGCAAGGCTCTGTGAATAAAAAAGAAACCCCAAAGGGGTTTCCTTTAGATCAAAGATCTATAAGAGCAAGGCTCTGTTGAATAAACCCCAAAGGGGTTTCCTTTAGATCAAAGATCTATAAGAGCAAGGCTCTGATTAGTTAAATTTAATTTAAATTAAATTAATTTAATTTTACCTATAATGGTTCTGAAGTTAGAACTTGGAAGTTCTTAAGGAAATCACAAGAGCAAGGCTCTGGAAGTTCTCAAGTAAGAGCAAGGCTCTGAAATTCAATTTCTTGAGAATGGTAAAAAATTACCAAGGACCAAGGGTCCTATTTATAGGCGCCTGCGCCTGTTCACCTGACTCGTCGATCCGACGGTCAGGATCTTGCCACCGTTGCACTCACGCGCGCGCCACGTGAGCGCAACGGTGGGGGGGCATCTGTTTCCCCCAATCAGAGCAAGGCTCTGTTGAATTTTGAAAATTCAAAATTCGAAGCAACGCTTCGGTTTCCGTGCGCAGTGCGCAATTTGCCACGTGGCAGAGGCTGAATGGGCAGCGTAACGCCCGAAACAGCGCGTCCCATCAGAGCAAGGCTCTTCAGAAAACTTAATTAAAGACTTAACTGCGCAAACGCACGGATGCGCGACACGTGTCTGCGCAAGCGCTTGGATGCACGACACGTGTCTGCGCAGTTGCGCAGTCGCAACTGCGCAAACGCACGGATGCGCGACACGTGTCTGCGCAAGCGCTTGGATGCACGACACGTGTCTGCGCAGTTGCGCAGTCGCAACTGCGCAAACTCACGGATGGGCGACACGTGTCTGCGCAGTTGCGCATGCCGCAGCTGCGCAAACGAACCGATGCGCGACACGTGTCTGCGCAAACGCACAGATGCGGGACACGTGTCTGCGCAGTTGCGCAGCCGCAGCTGCGCAAACGCACCGATGCGTGACACGTGTTTGCGCAGTTGCGCAAACGCACGGATGCGCGACACGTGTCTGCGCAGTCTGCGCAGTTGCGCAATCGCAACTGCGCAAGCTCTCGGATGCGCGACACGTGTCATTTGCTGGTGAGTTGCGCAGCAACTGAATGAAGATTTAGATAAATCTTTTCTGTTCTCCTGTAAAACAGGAACCCTTGGATCGAAGATCCAATGGTGGGAAAATTCCCAAAATTATTCAGGAAAGATTTTGTTAACAAATCCAACAACTTTGTGGGCACTATAAATAAGACCCCAAGCCTCATTCAAAAGGCATCAATCAGATAATCAGGAGGAGAGAATTAGAGAGAGAGTCAATCATCAAAGGAAAGCTCTTGAAAATTAATCAAGAACACAGAAGAAACAAAAAGAAGAAGGTAAAATTTCTGAAGAACAGAAAATAAATAGTGCCTTGCACTTAATATGAACCCTTGGTTCTAAAAAAAAAAAAATAATAAATAGTGCCTTGCACTTAATATGAACCCTAGGTTCTGTATGATCAGGAGAAAACAAGAACTTGTTTTTCCTTTGATCTAAATTCAAATCAAAAGTGCCATGCACTTGAATTCTTCAAACTGAAGATTTCTAGGGTTTCTGCAACCCTTTGTTTTGGGCCAGGCCCAAATTAAAACAATAAAAGGGCAAGGCCCTGTTTGGAAAAATTCCTGAGTTTCTGGAAACTCATTATTTAAAAGGGCCTGGCCCAAATTGAATTGCAGATAAAAGGGCAAGGCCCTGTTTATAAAAAAAAAAAAAAAGAGTTCTGAAACTCACTATTTAAAAAGGGCAAGGCCCTGTTTGGAGAATTCCTGAGTTCTTGTTAAAAAGGCTCGGCCCAAATCAGACTTGCAAAATAATGAAAGGGGCCGAGCCCTGTTTAGATCGATTCTTCTAATCGGGCAGAGCCTAAAAATAAAAATTGGACTTAACCCAATCTTGGCTGTAAGTCCTTAAATTAAATGCCTCTCCTAAATCAATCTACATCCGGTTCGAGGGTACATCTCCGAACTCCTTTGACATCCGTCGTTGTAATTCCTCAACGACGTCAAAGAGGCGACGGGTCCCAACGACCACTCACCTAATATTGGACCGAAACGTCCTTAAACTAATATTTGCCCCAAAATGAGAACATTGGACCGAAACGTCCTTAAACTAATGATGGACCGAAACGTCCTTAAACTAATATTGGACCGAAACGTCCCTAAACTAATAATGGACCGAAACGTCCCTAAACTAATGTCGGACCGAAACGTCCCTAAACTAATAATGGACCGAAACGTCCCTAAACTAATGTCGGACCGAAACGTCCCTAAACTAATGTCGGACCGAAACGTCCCTAAACTAACAATGGACCACCATGTCCCTAAACTGGCGACGGACCACCACGTCCCTAAACTGGCGACGGACCACCACGTCCCTAAACTGGAATATGGACCACTACGTCCTTAAACTGGCGACGGACCGAAACGTCCCTAAACTAATAATGGACCCCCACGTCCCTAAAACTGGCGATGGACCGCCATGTCCCTAAACTGGCACAATAGGGCCCAAACGCTCTTTTGTTGGATCTAAACGGTCCCGTCTAAGTTGATCTTAACCTCAAATACGGTTAACGTGTCCTTAGATATTCAAATAAACGATAAAACTCCAAATCAACTTTGGTTCAAGGGTACATCTCTGAACTCCTCTGACGTCTGTCGTTGCAATCCCTCAACGACGTCAGAGAGGCGACGAGTCCCGACAACCAGATAATTAAATCAATCACTACGTCAGGTCGATCGTAGTCCAAAACAGGACTAACGTATCCTTGACGAACGTTTAAGTTGGTCTTAGCTGCAACGCGGCTAATGCATCCTTAAACTAAAAACACCAAACCCAAATCTAAGTAAATACGGATTTGGACTAATTATCCACGTCCTACGGGTGACGACATCACTCAGTCTCCGTATACAATCCACGGGCAATCACAAACAAAACAAACACACACGACACGAAGCGAAATTCTGGAGAAGGAGAAAGTTGTTACCGCGACGCGGTAGCGTAATTAACTGCAGGGGCTTGCGCCTGCAGGGAAGAGCGTCCCCACAATCAAAAACCCCTCACCCTGAGGGGGAATCTGACGAAGTCTGCTACATCGGTCGCATCCGTCTAAACCTCCGATACACGGTGCCATAAATCAACTTGGCATCTTCGGAGAGATAGGCGGATAAAACCAGATAGCATCTGCCCCGAACCTCAGCGCCAGGACTTCAGCAGTCCTGTGCGGCCGTCTTTCGGAGGGGAACACTTAACACCTAGGCTTGGCTCAGATCTGGGGTATTTAAAGGCGGGGAAATGGAAACCCAGGGCAAGAATCCGGCTCCACATAAAATTACCCAACTGCCCACAAAAAACGACAAAGCGAGGAGACCAAATGGCCGCGGTTCCGCGGCCTAAGCGCGCTTATGCCGCGGAACCGCGGCGCTTTAGAGGAGTTAGGCGTTCATATTTTGTGGGGATCCCTGGTTTTATGTTGTCTGCTGTGTGGTATATGACTTTTTATCAGAAACTCTTCCCATTTCTTCCAGAATTTCAGTAGATCAAAAGGTGATGTGATGTGGATCTTTTGCCAAGATTTCCTCGAGCTCCGTGTAGATATGTTAGATTTTGTGTTGCCATTGTGCTTTGTGCACGAAAATGACATCGATTTGCCGTTTTGTCCCTTAAACTGGTGTATGGCAACATACGGATAGAGAGCGGAGACCCTTGTTTTATCTGTTGTTGGCAGTAATCCGGAATTTGACGTAATTTTCCATGAATTGCACTGTTCAGAGCTGAGAACCAGTATCCTGTAAATAGGTAGCAAACACTGATTAAAAGCACCTGCCTATAAACAAACGAGCGTAAGAATGGGCGGTATAAAATGCAATATTCTGGTATGAACAAGTCCCGAATCACATGGAGGCAATGAGAGATAGGAGGGGTTTCGTTTCTCCCGGTATTGGGAGTTGATGTTGCGCTGTGTTCGATTGGCTATAACTGGAAATCCCTGGCCAGAGTTGCTGAGATTTACTGGTAAGGGTTATCAGTAGTTTCTTGAACTGTTATGGACCTAATATCGACACGACTTATCAAGCTACTAAGGTCTGGCATTTACCACCCCTAGGCGAGATATGCAACATATTAGACCGAACTGTATGGGAGTGTTACTGATTGGATTCGCAGGAGAATGTACAGGCTTGCTTGTTGATCTTCTGATCGCTCAATACCTGGGTAGCTGTTACGTTTAGCTGACCGCTTGCATCTTGTGGGTGTTTGATATGATCATCACCTACTGCCGGCGTATTGACAATTCTTTAGAGTCCTACACAGAGGTTTCCTGGCTCGGACAAAACAGAGTAGGAGCACATATGTGATATGTGCGGGACCGAGAATAATACGAGTATGTGATACCGTATTCGATTCTCGTGATATGTGATATCGGCCGGGTATATGTGATAAAGCCGGGTCATCGGATCAAGTGTTGATTCGATGAACTGATACTTATTATATTAGTCGATTATTTGTGAAATAGCCGGATTATCGGATCAAGTGTTGATTCGATAATTTAATGTATATTATATATGAGATATATTACATTACATTAACTAATATAAGCTCACTTTATTGATTCATTTTCTCACGGGATAATACATTGATATATATGCGATATATGTTAATTGTATTATTTTTTTTGTTACAAAATATATTATATATGTGATATATAATATTGTAACAAGTTAGGGTTACAAATGCAACATGTTTTGTGGAGTTTAAACATGGTTAGGGTTTGGATTAGGGTTAAGCTTGGATGTAGCTTCCATGAAGCTTCATGAAGCTTTGACTTTTTTTACTTGCTATGATATTTTGTGTAGATATTTCTTAACCCCAACCCAAACCCTTTACCCTAGTTTATTCTCTACACGGGTTAAGCCTTCATGCTTAACTCATGGTTGATTTCTAACCGCAACAATAAATCATTATTCATCACCAAAAGGTTTTAGCATTCTTCTTTTTCTTCTTCCTTGATGAAAAGCTTCACTATCTATTTCATAAGTGATGATAATGAGTGAGAATATAAAAACAAAAGAGAGCAAAATTCCAACTTCATCATCCTCATCTATTCTAGCCACTTAGATTAGGGTGTTTGCTTTACTAATACTTGATTAGTGAAACAAGTGCTTGGGTTTGAGATTCTTCAAGGTAGATCATCTTGGATTAGTGAAATCTTCAAGCAAGGTACATCATTCTCTTTATAGAGCCTCTCGAGAGTCGAAGTTCATGATGATCGCAGTGAAGGGACCTCAACACGGAGCTTATGAAGCGAAGGACCGGACTACAAAGGTTGTAATCTCTATCTCTTTACTTCTTTGTATGTGATACAAACTTGTTACCCTAGAAATTCTAGCATGATTCATGGTTTGTTTGCTTTGCACCTATCTAAATTTTAAAGTGGCATGTGTGATGCTACCAAACCCTAGAATAGGTGCAAGGGAAGCCCAACAGTGGTATCAGAGCCAAACTAGAATTCTTGATGCAGTGTTATAATAATTATGAAAACGAAAACCACTTCGAAAAACGATATTATGAATACCCTATTTTGCTCTCTGTAAATTTTCAAAAAAGTGCTTTAAAAATTTTTCAAACAGGTGCAGAATGATATTTGGGATAATATATGAACATGGGTGAAATACGGGGGGGTGCTCGGTTTTTGGCCGATCCCCTAAGGCCAAATTCCGGCCAGGCCAGCCCCACATGCTCCTCTGCTCCCCGTATTCCTCCTATGCTCTTTTTTCTCCAGTTTGGGTTTCCTAGTATTGTTTATTTAGCCCAATTTTCATGTGATGATTAGTTTGACTTGGCGCAAATTCGTAGTTCTTCGTAGTCATATTATTTAACACTGTGTTGGCAACCTTGACTATTTTTAATAGTTCGAACGAACATCGAACACCACACTTTCTACCCCGCTGAAATTTCCAAGTGTTGTAATTTTCCTAAGTTAACTTTATATTCAATAGTCGTGAAAGTATCCTATGGACCCTCTAGAAGATCATAATAACCTTAACTTGATTCTGTGCCCACGGAACCGCGAACGAACCTTCGGGTTTGTCGTAGTTCCGTGGTGTCATAGGTGAGGCGTTAGTTAACTCCTTCTACGGCTGGACCATAGACACTGTGGCGCGATTTTGGGTATTTGTAACTTTGTTCAAGTGTTGAGCTCTGGGGTAAAACATGGGTGTATGTTGATTCGATCGAAATGTTAAACATCATCATGATATTCTGGAATGTGATACAATATTTGGAATCCACAAGTAGTTATGAGATAACTAGTTTGAATGTTATAAATCTAGCATTTTAGTCTCATTTGATCGGTTGCCACGGGATTTTGATGCGATCAAAAGTCCGTTGCAATCACGTAGCATACGCGGATACTCGCCGGTTAAACTTAACATATAGCCACGCCCCATAGCCCCGACCAAGTGACTGTAGGAGAACCCCGTCAACAAAAGCATCCGTTCGGGTGCTCGCGGCAGTGGTGATCCGCCTTAGTGCACTTCGTCGACGGCATCGGGGGGTGCGGCCGTCTACTAAATTTTCCAACGAGCATTCGATCAGGATGTCATGAATCTTGTTGAATTGCCCGACTAGTTATTGAAAAGTGTTTTCGGTATTGAGACTAAAATGCGGGGTTTATAATAGTTAGGCATGCGATGTCTAAGGAATTCATTTGGTTAGGCATAAAATCCGAATATGAGATATTTTGGGTTTATGATGTCTAAGGTGGTTGCGGATTCGAACTGTTGTAGTTTTTCACTTTCTTTTCTGCGACCGTAAGTGTAATATGTAGTGTATCACCGATTTCGGTGCTATATGTTAACAACAATTGGGATACGCATAATTACTTACGTTGATGACATTTGATGTTATGTGTTGCTTGGATATGTTATATTGGATCGTCGTGTTTTGAATAGCCAGGGGTTTTATGTGAGATGAGGGTTTTTATTTTCATTCATGTAAAATTCATTGTATGTAATATTCTTTTATTGGGGCACTTCCGGGTTGAGGATGATGTCACCTTTGTATATTATTTACTTTTCCGCATTAGGATAGACCCAAGGCGGGGAGCACAAGTAATCGGGTTCTAGGGTCCAGTAGGAGACCATCTCGAGGAGTCGAGACCGGGTGTCCTAACTCTAGAATTGGTAGGGTTGCTTGCCGCTCTCGTAGGGGTCTAGGGTGTGGGATTGGCTATTCATCACGACCGTGGAATCCTTGTTTTATACAAGCTCGCATTAAAACATGGACCTCCTAGTATATCCAATATTTCATATGTTTCTTCTGCTGCGATATCTGTGATGTGATCATTTGATATGTTGTGATGAATACAGGATATAGTATATGTGATATATTATATAAACGTTGCTTATGTTTTACGCCCGCGCTAGCACTGCCTCGCTCTGCCGTTAGTTACCTAACCTAACGGTGCACGAGGGGACATCGAGGCGAATGCGGATGGCATAAGCGTACGTTGTATTTATCTGTGTTGTTTAGGTAAACTTATAAGATGGGACTTCATTAATGAGATTAATGAAATAAAAGAAACCTAAAGATGTTGTGGAATCGAATTTTCAAAAACAGATAGCTCTAGTTGTTGCTTTGCATAGTGGTATTCCTTGTAGAATATCCAGCACCTTATTCGATATGGAAAGAGCCGAGATCCCTTCACCGGGAGTGACCTATTTAGCGAAACTAGCAGATGCTATAAACTCGGTTTGTCTTTTGATTGCTTTTCTAGTTCTTGCTTTGCATAGTGGTGTTGTGAATATCCAGCACCTCATTCGACGAGGAAAGAGCCGAGATCCCTTCACCGGGAGTGACCTCTTTAGCAAAACTAGCAAAAGCCTCAAAAACACTCCATTTAAATCATTTGATTCTACAACAATATCGAATTCATTACGCAAAAGGTGTTCTTAAAAACCTGACGTAGCCCTCCGTTATTTCAGATAAGTACTAGTTAGTATTCGTGCTGCGTTTGTTGACTATGTTAAGGCGTAGTGTGCGATAGCTGATTAGTGCTTATCTGTATAAGCATATGATGCGATTGGATTAGGATAGTCGTGCGACTTTGTTGACTATGTTTAGGGTCATGCGGGTGGGTTTAATTCAATCGGGAAATGACGGGTTGAACTTGACTAGCACTTATGATTTGTTGATTATGTTAAGGTCATATAGCTGCTAAGGGGAAAATATTATTGGGAATTTCAAGTGTTGAAATTTGCAATGAGATTGCATACCTTCTATGAGATAGTTGAATCCCGATACCCGCTGCGAGTAAGAGTTACTACTGGGAGAGTTTTACACATTACAATTAGCCGATCAAGTAGGTGTCTAGAAAGGTGTCAACGGGGTTACGCCCCTGGGAAAACGAGGTTTATTTTAATTAGGTCCGTGCGAAAGCACGGGGAACCTCCCTCAAAGTACCGGCACTGGCATGGCTGAAAGATTGGCGAACTTGTAGGGTGTAATTAATCACGGCTAGTCTTTCCTTTTAGGGTTTGAAGGAAGATTTGACTAAAACAGTGGGAGCCATCTTAATTAGATATATTTATAACCAATCTAATCTTGCAAGAGCATACGCTGAGTGTTTTCTTCTCTCTCTCTTTAGGTAGCGACCATATCACACCTTAATCAAGATAATAATATAGATGTATTGACCGAACCCGCTTGTTATACTGCGCTAAGGAACGTTGGTCCCGCTCCAACCTATAAATATTATAAGACTGAGCAGGAAATAGGGGATTACCAGAATTCTCGTGCCGCCCAAACGAAGAAAGTGTATGATGATACATCTTATTCGGGTATGTTAATTACCGAGAACTGTTTCTCAGTATCCTTTACGTCTTGGGTATGAGATATTAGATCAGGATCCCGTAAATGTAATATGTTACATGGGCAACAGATAGGTAGAGAACTGAGAAAGGGTGATAAGTTTTAAGAGTTAAAAATGGTGCAAGTGTTGCAGCCAAGTCTGTTGGCAGTTATCATCCTGTATTACAAAATAAATTGATTCTGAACGAATGTTATTGGATACCGAACCTGATATACAGCATCGTATCAGTCTCTTTATTAGTAAAGAAGGATATAATTTTGTATTGTTGGAGAATATTTTGAACATTTCCTATATCAAGAGTTGATCGGATCAGGCACGTTATCTAAAAACATATACGTTCTAAATCAAACTACAGTTCTTAACGTACAGAACACACACAAGAGGAAGAGTTCAGAAATGAACGAATCCTTCTTGAGGCATTGTAGACTAGGTCATATCAATGCGACCCGACTAGCTAAGTTACATAAAGATGAATATTTAAATTAGTTTGAATTTACATCTTGTAAACTTGCCAGTCAAGTCACAAAGATAAGATGACCATAGCTCTGTTTATTGGAAACAGAGAAAGAGTTAGTGAACTCTTGGGATTGATACATGTTGATGTATGTAGGTCCCCTGTCTACACATGCTAGGACTGGTTCTTTGTACTTCATTACATTCACTGATGATCTCTCAAGATTCGCACTTGTGTTCTTGTTGAAACACAAGTCTGAACCTTTTGAGATATTCAAAGAATATAAGTTAGAAGTAGAGAACCACTGTACGCTATCTGGTTGTTGAAACACAAGTCTGAACCCTAGAGGCCATTACTGTACATACGATGTATATTGTAATGGATGCTTGGACATATATAGGGAGGACTTTCTTGCTCGACATGATAGTACGCTATCTGGTTGTACTTTATCTTAACATGTACTCTGATTGTCTCTATGTTACATGTTGATAAAGCCCTTAGGATATGTACTCAACTACTAGGACTATGATGAGATCATACTAGTGGGGCCACGGTAGTCGACGAGTACATCCTATAACTGTTCCTAGTCGAGGGTGTATCGAAACAGGGCATCGATGCACCAGAGTAGACTAGCGTATACGCATCTTGACCCATTTGATGGGCGATGGATGATCCCATATCCATAGGTGTTTGACATCAAAGATGGTGTACGGGTGCTCAGTAGAGACTGGGTACACTGGACGGACTCGCCGAGAACTCCCAGATGGTATTATACCTCACGTCAGATGGCAGTTCTCCGGTGACACTGGTACAGAGTAGTCTGTTGACCCGAGATCGTCATAGAGTCTTGTGTGATTCCCACTGTGCTTTGATTTCCATCATACCATGTCCAAGAGGGCATGCAAAAAGGTGGCTTTTGGGTACAGTCCCGAATCACATGGAGGCAATGAGCGATAGGTGGGGATTCGTCTCTCCCGGTATAGGGAGTTGATGTTGTGCTGTGTTCGATTGGCTATAACCGGAAATCCCTGGCCAGGGTTGCTGAGATTTACTGGTAAGTGTTATCAGTAGTTTCTCGAACTGTTATAGATCTCATATCGACACGACTTATCGAGCTACTGGGGTCTGACGTTTACCATCTGTAGGCGAGATATGCCACATATCAGACGACGAGACCGGACTGTATGGGAGTGTTACTGATTGGATTCACAGGAGAATGTACAGGCTTGCTTGTTGATCTTCTGAGCGCTCAATACCTGGGTAGCTGTTACGTTTAGCTGACCGCTTACAGCTTATGGGTGTTTGATATGATCATCACCTACTGTCGGCGTATTGATGATTTTTTAGAGTCCTACACAGAGGTTTCTTGACTCAGGCAAAACGGAGTAGGGGCACATATGTGATATGTGCGGGACCGAGGATAATACGATATGAGATACCGTATTCTATTCTCGCGATATTTGATATCAACCGGGTCATCGGATCAAGTGTTGATTCGATGAATCGGTACGGATAAATATTAGTCGGTTATATGCGATATAGCCGGATTGTCGGATCAAGTGTTGATTCGATAATTTAATGTATAATAATATATATGATATATTAAATTACATTAACTAATATTAGCTCACTAAAAGATTCTTTTTCACACTCGGGTAATACATTAATATATATGCGATATATGTTAATTGTATTATTTTATTTTGTTACGATAAATATTATATATGTGATATATAATATTGTAACATGATATGATAACTAATGCAACATGTTTAGTGGAGTTTAAACATGATTAGGGTTTGGATTAGGGTTAACACTTCTAGTTGATTCTAGAAGCTTTTCTTTTGTCATGATAAAGATATTTGTGTAGATTTTTATCTATGACTCATACTTAACCCAACCCAAACCCTAGCCCTTGGTTAATTCTCTACAATGGTTTAGTCAACCACAGTTGCATTATTCATCATATTATTCTCTTCATTATTCATCACAAAAGAAATTCTAATCATTCTTCATCTTCTTCCTTCTTCTTTCTTCATGGAAAAAGCTTACTAGCTTTTTTCCAAGTGATGAATATATGTGAGAAAAAGATAATAAAAGAGAGCAAAAATCCCACTTCATCATTCTCATCTATCCTTGCCCTTTAGATGAGAGTGTTCACTTCAAATTATGAGTGTTAGCTTGTGTTAACGAAACTTCAACGTAGATCATCTTTGTATCGAAGATCGGAAGCAAGACTGCATCTTTCTCTTCGTGGAGCCTCTCGAGAGTCCGGAACACAATGATCGCAGCGAAGGGACCACAACACGGAGCTTATGAAGTGAAGGACCGAATCTACAAAGGTTGTAATCCCTCTCACTTAGTGTGAAAGTGTTTAACATGTTAGTTTTCGCCTAATCTCTAGTTTAAAGATCCGTATTCGGGTTGTTCGGCACGGCTAAATTTTTAATCGGGCATGGTTGATGCCCTGTGGACCCTTGTGAGAGTGCATAGCAACCCTACAGTAAAACCATACGACCTCTATATCATTTCGCCTGGAGCAGGGAAACTCTCTGTGTGGGACTCTAAAGACTCGACTACTACGCTGGCAGTGGGTTTAACCACATACCGCAAGCGGCACTAGCTGTACGTAACGGTCCCCAGGTAGATGTCGATAAGAATTCCGATGAAGAAACCCATCCGAACTCCTACTGAGCCTGATGTGACAATCTCCGTACAGTCCGGTCTGTTCGTCTAAGACTATCGCATATTGGGCCTAGGGGGCGGCAAGCGTCAGTCCCATAATAGCGGTATAAGTCGTTTCGGAGCGTAGCCCATTACACCCTGAGAAACAACTAGAAACTACCAGTAAATCTCACTTGCCCTGGCCAGGGACTTTGCGTAATGGCTCTCTGACACAGCGCGATATCAACTCCCAATACCGGGAGAGACGAATCCTGTCTAACCACCACTGCCTCCAAGTGCTCGGGACTGCACCCAACTGCTACCTGTTTGCACGACTCCTTTGAGCCGTGGTAGGGTAGCAATCTAAGAACAGCGGGACACACTCGAGGCGAAGTAGCAGTGTCAAGTCTGAGGACTATGCTGTACTCATGTCACCTAGGAACTGTTAACTGACGACGGGTATAATACCAACCAACAGTTCCCCGTGAGTCCTGTCCGGTGTACCCGTAAACCAACGACCACCTGTATACTATCTCCAGTACGACGTACTGACGGCTGTGGGACAGACCATCTCCCCAACTGGTGAGAAGCGTACACACTAGTCTACTCCGGAGTATCGATGCCCTGTCTCGATAATCCTATGACTAGGGACCTGAAAAGGATGTGCTTGTAGACTACCCAGCCCCCACTAGTGTGACTTCCATCACAACGCTGGTAGTCAAGCAAGATCCTAAGAGCTCTTTCAATACGTATACTCACATATTAATATAGATAAAACCAAGTAGCATACTACCATGTTTAGCAAGACTGTTATATAACTGTGAATATCCCAAGCTTCCATTAAGTAATATACAAGCTAGTATGATACAATAATAGCCCCTAGGGCATATACACTAACAATCTCCCACTTTCACTAGGGCCATGTACTGGCATATCGAAGACCGATGATCTCGAGTAGCCTCTCGAACTGAATCTGAGGTAGGGCCTTCGTGAATGGATCAGCAATGTTCTCTTCAGTAGCAACTCTCCGGACCTCGATCTCCCGACGATCAATGATCTCCCTGATCAGGTGATACCGCCTTAAGATGTGTCTGGACTTCTGATGGGACCTTGGTTCCTTTGCTAAAGCTATAGCTCCGTTGTTGCCGCAATACAGAGGTATTGGATCAACAATGGTAGGAACCACCTGAAGTTCTGTTAGGAACTTCTTCATCCAGACCGCTTCTTTTGCGGCATCGCAAGCATCAATATACTCCGCTTCCATCGTCGAGTCAGCAACGGTGTCCTGCTTGGAACTCTTCCAGCACACCGCCCCTCCTTTGAGGGTAAAGACATAACCTGACATGGACTTGGAATCGTCCTTATCACTCTGGAAGCCGGAATCAGCAAAAGCCTCCATCTTGAGGTCTTTTCCGCCGTAAACCAAGAACATCTCCTTAGTCCTCCTCAGGTACTTGAGAATGTTCTTTACTGCTATCCAGTGCTTCTCCCCTGGGTCTGACTGATACCGGCTTACCACGCTCAGTGCGTAAGCTACATCTGGTCTGGTGCACAACATCGCATACGTTATAGAGCCTACCGCAGAAGCGTAGGGTATAATAGACATGCGTTCCCTTTCCAAATCAGTCTTGGAAGACATCTCTTTGGATAGGGTGATTCCGTGACAAGCCGGTAGATTACCGTGCTTAGAATCTTCCATACTGAATCTTTTCAGTATAGTGTTGATATACCTGGACTGCGAAAGTCCCAACATCCTCTTAGATCTATCACGATAGATCCGGATCCCCAGAATGTAAGAGGCATCACCCAGGTCTTTCATGGAGAACCTATGTGACAAGAATCCTTTGACAGATTGTAGCATAGGAATGTCATTTCCTATCAATAGAATGTCATCCACGTACAAGACGAGGAATACGACAGTTCATGCTACAACTTTACTATATATGCATGGTTCATCTGGATTTTTGACTCATATTCTTTGACCATTTCATCAAAACAGATGTTCCAACTCCGTGATGCCTGCTTTAGTCCATAAATGGACTTAAGCAACTTGCATACTTTCCCGCTGCTCCCACTCTGATTGAAACCCTCTGGCTGATCCATATAGACGCACTCTTCTAAATTTCCATTCAGAAAAGCCGTCTTTACGTCCATCTGCCAGATTTCATAATCATGGAAGGCAGCAATAGCAAGAAGCATCTGAATGGATTTGAGCATAGCCACTGGAGAAAAGTTTCGTCATAGTCCAAACCATCTACACCAATCTTTTTCTTGAAGATCCATTTGCATCCTATGGGTTTTACCCCATCTGGAGCAAAGTCCAAAGTCCATACTTTGTTGGTGCACATGGACTCCATTTCGATCCGCAATGCATCTAGCCATCGTACCGAGTCGCCGCTCTGGATGGCCTGCTGGAAGCTAGTAGGTTCATCATCATCTATGACGCAATCCTCTCTATCCCCATCTATGAGAAAACCGCAGTATCTCTCAGGAGGATGAAACGGCCTACTACTCCTGCGGAGGGGTGCGGGAATGTCCTGTTCTTCTTGAACTACTGGTTCTACCAAACTTTCAGTAGTAGTTTTTGGTTCTGGAATTTCTTCCAGTTCTATTTCGCTCCCACTTATTTCCTTTTCTAAAAACTGATATTCTAGAAAATGGGCATTACGAGAAACAAAAACCTTTTGATCCTCTGCGTAATAGAATACATACCCCTTGGAGTTCTTTGGATATCTCACAAACTTACACTGTACTGATCGTGCCTCGAGCTTGTCCACATGCTGCTTTTTAACAAAAGCTGGACATCCCCATATCTTCAGATACTGAAGATAGGGTTTCTTCCAACTCCACATCTGATATGGCGCGGTAGGCAAAGTCTTGGTAGGAACCATGTTCAAAAGATATGCCACTGATTCTAGCGCATAACCCCAGAAAGATCGCGGTAACTCAGCATTACTCATCATGGAACGTACCATATCCAATAGGGTTCGATTCCGTCTCTTCGATACACCGTTATGCTGTGGAGTGTATAGAGGTGTAAGCTGAGAGAGAATTCCTTTCTCTTTTAGGTAACCTAGGAACTCGGCATTTAAGTATTCACCAACTCGATCAGATCTTAGTGTCTTGATACTTTTGCCGGTTTGGTTTTCTACTTCATTCTTATACTCTTGGAATTTCTCAAAAGCCTCGGATTTATGTTTCATCAGATAAATGAATCCGTACCTTGAGTAATCATCCGTAAAAGTAATGAAATAGAAAAAACCACCTCTTGCATGTGTAGACATTGGACCACATACATCGTTGTGTATGAGTCCTAAGAGCTCGCTCGCTCTTACTCCATATCTAGTGAATGGTGTCTTTGTCATCTTTCCTTTGAGACATGATTGAAAAGTGGCATAAGTTTGATATTCGAACGAGTCCAAATATCCTTCTCTATGTAACTTAGTCAACCTTCTCTCATTGATGTGACCTAGTCTACAATGCCATAAGAAATCTTTATTTAAATCTGGAGACTTTCTTTTTAGTGTGTTCTGGACATTGAAAATTTGGAGTTGGTTTAAGACATATATACCGTTATCCAGTGTACCGGATCCAATCAAACTATGATTAAGGTGGATGTTAACAACATCACTTACAAACGTGAAATCAAAAGCTTTATTTGATAACAAGGAAACTGATATGATATTACACGTTAAGCTAGGTACACAAAAACAGTTATGTAAAACCAAAATGTGTCCACTCGTCAATCCCAGGTGATAATCCCCTACGGACACAGCTCCCACACTAGCTCTGTTAGCAACCATCAGGGTCATATCACCATCCTTCAGCACTCTACGGTTTCTTAGTGCCTGCAATGAATTGCATATATGAGATCCTGATCCGGTATCCAATACCCAGGAAGCAGAGTTGATTGACAGACAATTCTCAATTACAAACACACCTGAAGTCGAAGCCACAGCTTGCTTCGGTTCCTGGTTCTTGCCGTTCCACACCTTGCAATCTTTCTTCCAGTGCCCTTTCCTATGACAATGGAAGCACTCATCCTGGGCCACTACTGGTACCGCAAACTTTTTCTTTCCCTTCGCTCCTACCTTACTAACACCTCTTCTAGGTTTGGTGGCGGCCTTCTTCTTCCTTCCTTTGGCCCTAGCCTTGGAACCGGAAGAAGAAGCACCGCTAACAAACATAGAGGGTGTTTCCCTTGCCTTCTGCAAGGTGCCCTCTGCACTCCTCAACATGTTAAGGAGTTCCGGAAGTTCAACTTCTTTTCTTTGAATGTTGAAATTCAGAATAAACTGGGTGTAGGTAGAAGGAAGGGACTGGAGAATAAGGTCTGTATAGAGCTCATTATCCAAAGTCGTCCCAAGGTCTGCGAGCTCTTCTATATAGCCAATCATCTTTAGGACATGTTCTCCTACCGATGATCCGACGGCCAACCTCGCTCGAAACAAGTTTTTTGAGGTCTCGTATCTTGCTATACGAGATTGCTCTCCATAAAATTCCTTTGTATGGAGAAATATAGCATCAAGATCCATATCCTTGTGCCTCCTCTGATGTTCATTGTTCATCGAGGCAAGCACGATGCACTTAGCCTTCGCGCAATCATACTCCCAAGTTTTGCGGATTTCCTTATCCGTATTACTGGATTTGGGACCTGGGACTGCAGGTGCCTTAGCGGTGAGGACGTACCCCAATTTGTCATAGGTCAAAGCCATTTTGACATTCCGCAGCCAATCTTTATAGTTTGGCCCTGTTAGTATATTTTTCTCTAAAAGTAACTTAAGTCCAGTCATTTTCAGGGTCGCTGCAAGTAGGAGAGAGAAGAAACACTTTAGCATGATGCTCTTGCAAGTTTAGAGTGGTTTTTAATTTATCTAAACTAGATGGCTCCCACTATTTCTCGAATCCTTCCTCAAACCATCAAAGAAGAATTAGCCAGGACTATTCTTACTGTATAATACTTGCTTAACCGTTCGGCCAGGCTGGTGTCGGTACTTCGAGGGAGGTTTTCCAACGCTTTCGTGAAGTTCCTTAATTAAATAACCTCTTTTCTCTGGGGGCATTACCCCGCTGACACCTTTCTTGACACCAACTTGGTTTATAGCATTGATCGTTAAGTGACGAATCTCCTGATGAGTAGCATATACTCACAGTAGGATCGGGATCCAAATATCATCGTATGATAATGTTGAAGGAATCCTACCAACATTCATCAAACTCCAAATGGTATGCATCTCTTTGCAAATTTCAGTTTCTTTAGAAATTCCCGATATAAATTTTTGCCCCATGCTCTTATGACCTTGGCGTTGGTCAAAATGTCATAAGTCACATGTCAAGTTCTACCCATCATTATCTTATTAATTTGAACCCATCCGTACATATCCTTGACGTTGGCCAAAATGATAATACGATTTTCCCAAACTAACTCATCTATCTATGCAACAAATGAATACCCAGCAGCTACCAAACACTATGCCTTGGCGTTGGTCAAAATATATAGCTTGAATACTACTGAATACCCAAATGAAATGACGGAGGGCTACGAATGGTTTTGCCGAAACCGTGAACGTAGTGAACTTGATATGACCGAAGGAACCTGATAGCTTTTAAAAGGAGTGGTTAAAGCTCCGCAATTAAAAATATCATATGTTTTAAAATAACCGAGTGGTTTCTTTTAAATTGTTCCAACGATTCAACTTTTGGTTTATTTGCTTTGCATTAATAATAATGTGTCCCATCATTAACCTATCATTGCAGAAAAACAACGAAAATGCAACGTCCTCTTATGCCATCCGTATTCGCCACTGGGTCCCGTCATCACCCGTTAAGTTACTTAACTAACGGCAGAGCGGGAGCTGGGCTAGCGCGGGTGTAAAACATAAGTGATGTCTAAATAGCTATCATATATAGATATTGTACATTCGTCAGACGCAAAAATAGGCATTCCAGATCACATATGAACATTAATGGATATGCAAGCAATCCGCGTTTGTTTAGAGCCTGCAACAAAAGACGGATTACACAGTTGTGATGAATAGCTATTACCCCGCCCTAGACCACTACGGGTACGGAAAACTACCCGCCAAGTACCCGAAGTGAAGCGGTCTCCCTCAACTACGTGAGTAGGCCACTAAACACTTCAAAGTACCCGGTAGTTTGTGCACCCCACCTTGGGTCTATTCTAGGAGCAAAAAACAGTAAAATGAAATAATACAACGGTGGCTACAACCGCAACCTAGATGTGCCCCGCAAAAATAATATTACAACATATTACAATTACTTTGAATGAATATAACAACTCATCACAAACCCCGGCTAATCATCACAACAGTCCAATACAGTTCATAACCACAAACAGTAAAAACCATTACAAAAATGTGCAACCCCCTGCCAACCGACATACTAGCAGTTACGGGAGGTTTACGAACACATTATACAATCACAGATATAATCAAATTAGCAAACATCGTAAGATTTCGATCGAACAAACACTTTAGATTCTACTCCAAAACTTCTCTGTTCACCTGAGACTTGAACAGAAAAATAAACATTCTAGAAAACACAAAAATATCACAGAAGAGTTACTGGAGCAAACTGGGTTGAATCGGCTTTAACTCGGCCGTGGATCCGCGGCGGATCGGTGGGATCGGCCGCGGTTCCGCGGCTGTATGGCCGATTTAGGAACCCATTTTTCTCCAGTAACCTTATAATTCCTTTCTTGTTATTTTAGAGGTCCCTGAAAAATTTTTAGGGCCTGTTTTAAAATCGATAGAAACTTAGTGATATCGATATTTTTTCCGGTTCGTTTTGCGTTCGAAATTCATATGACTTCGCTAATGAGTTAATTATTGTTTAGCGAGGCTCTGATACCATTGTAAGTCGATGTACAACACCCCATGACTTGCGGGGAGGCGAAAAATTGAAAAACGACCTTGTTCTTTGCATAAACATCGACTAACCGAGAATCTTTGCTAAACTATAACTAACAAGAAACATAGAAGTTGTGAACTACTATGATAAGTGATTATACTTAATGAACCATGTCCTTCTCCTTTTCGTTATCCACGTCCTTCTCGGCCTCCTCCACATAATAGATGATCCACCCGAGAGCTATACTCCAAGCTTCACCTGTAACTTGAGGTAACTAGGTTTCTTAAAGAGCTAATCTAAGTAACCTAGGTGATATAGAGAAGTGTGATGGATTAAATAGTCTTTTCTAATCCTTGGTCTCAACACATGAGAGGGGAGGATTAGGGTTTGAAGAGAGAGAGCTTGAGGAGAGAGAAGGTGAGCAAGAGAATGAGAAGAGATAATGAACTCATTTGAATATATATGAAGCATAATGTTTTATGAAATAAATAAATTAAATCATTTAACAACCATGCTTCATTCATTCATATGAGTGATTCATCTCATGAGTCATTAGATAAATAAATGATGCATTAACTCCATGGATGAATCACACAAATGAGTCATTAACATAATAAATGCAAATGCCACCTTAACCCTCAAGTCACCATCCTTCTCGAAGATTCTCGCGAAATTACGAGAACGCCCCTCCTATCCGTGAAAACACGGAAAAACTTTAGACTGTATAAATCCAATAACCTGATACTAGAAACTGGCTTAAACCAAAGCCGGCTAGTAAAAACTGTCCGAATGTCGTACGTGCGTAAACACACGTAAGCGTCCGAACCCTTATCGTAAAACCATACGATCTCTATATCGTTTCTCCTGGAGCAGGGAAACTCTCTGTATGGGACTCTAAAGATTCGACTACTACGCTGGATGTGGGTTTAACCACAGACCGCAAATGGCACTAGCTGTACATAACGGTCCCCAGGTAGATGTCGATAAGAAGGCCGATGAGGAAACCAATCCGAACTCCTACTGAGCCTGATGGGACAATCTTCGTACAGTCCGGTCTGTTCGTCTAAGACTACAGCATATCGAGCCTAGGGGGCGGCAAGCGTCAGTCCCATAATAGCGGTATAAGTCGTGTCGGAGCGTAGCCCATTACACCCTGAGAAACAACTGGAACCTACCAGTAAATCTCGCTTGCCCTGGCCAGAGACTTTGCGTAATGGCTCTCTGACACAGCGCGAGATCAACTCCCAATACCGGGAGAGACGAATCCTGTCTAACCACCACTGCCTCCAAGTTCTCGGGACTGCACCCAACTGCTACCTGTTTGCATGGCTCCTTTGAGCCGTGGTAGGGTAGCAATCTAAGAATAGTGGGACACACTCGAGGCGAAATAGCAATGTCAAGTCTGCGAACTATGTTGTACTCATGTCACCTGGGAACTGTTAACTGACGACGGGTATAATACCAACCAACAGTTCCCCGTGAGTCCTGTCCGGTGTACCCGTAACCCAACGAGCACCTGTATACTATCTCCAGTACAATGTACTGACGGCTGTGGGACAGACCATCTCCCCAACTGAGATGAGAAGCGTACACACTAGTCTACTCCGGAGTATCGATGCCCTGTCTCGATAATCCTATGACTAGGGACCTGAAAAGGATGTGCTTGTAGACTACCCAGCCCCCACTAGTGTGACTGCCATCATAACGCTGGCAGTCAAGCAAGATCCTAAGAGCTTTATCAATACGTATACTCACATATTAAGATAGATAAAACCAAGTAGCATACTACCATGTTTAGCAAGACTGTTATATAACTGTGAATATCCCAAGCTTCCATTAAGTAATATACAAGCTAGTATGATACAATAATGGCCCCTAGGGCATATACACTAACAAGTCAAAGAGTTTGACTTCATCAAAATGGTAGATGAACCAAGTATATACAAAAAGGTAGTATGGAGTATGGTGGTGATCCTCGTATAGTACGTGGATGACATATTCTTGATAGGGAAGGAGTTTCCTATGCTACGCTCGGTCAATCTTCTCTTATCACAAGGATTCTCTATAAAGGATCAAGGTGATACCTCCTAAATCCTGGGTTTTGGATCTATGAGATAGATCTAAGTGGATGTTATGATTCTCGCTAGGTGTAGTGAGATGGTGTCAATCGATCTTGGGGAGAATCTCTGGATAGGATCCAGGGTGGTAAAGTCAATTGAATGTCGGTCACAGGCATTGTCTTTACCCTCAGTAGAGGGACAGTATGTTCGAATAGTTCCAAGCTAGATACCGAGGCAAACTAGACGATTAAAGGCAAGATACATCGTTACCAAGGATGCAACCAAAGAGTAAGTCTGGATATATATGTAAGTTCATTAGATGAACTTCGTTCCTACCATTGTGTGGCAATGGAGTTGTGGCTTATGCCTAGGAACCCCCTTCCCATCAGAGATCCAGACGTATTCTTAGGCAGTATCACATGATCATGAAGATGGTTAATCTCCAGGGAGATCGAGGTTAGGAGAGTAGACACAGAGGACAACAGCGCGGATCCACTCACAAAGGCCTATTTCCCAGTAGAGACTTTTATGGGATGGTTGAGTATGAGATACTTCAACCACAGCTGATTGTTGGGTATGTGTCACGCCCCGCTTCCCAAAAGAAGGTGAAGGATGACGTGGCATAGTCCGCAACCTAACTGTATTGAAGGTGGTCTATTCAATACAGTTACGTTAAGCGTATGAATATTTAACATGCAGGGTGTGTACCAAAACAAAAATAATAAAAGCGAAAGGCATTTATTTCCATTAACCAAACTTTATTACTGTAAGTGCATGGCAGCGCCCCGGCCGTCTGTCCGAAGCCAAAATGCGGAAACGAAACTTTTCTTTAAACTTTAAAACTGGCACTACCGCGTACTAAAAACCCGGATCGGGCCATTAACCTAATGCTAGCAAACTAGAGAATGGGTAAAAAGCTATACCGCGCGATCCGTGTCCTTCGGTCTTCGGCCTCCATCCCGATCTCCTCGCGGAATCTCCGGTCTTCATCTCCTCGTCGTAAAGGGCACCACATCGCCGGGTTCTTTTACGGGCTCCCACCTCTGGACCGAGGCAACTCGGGCACGAAGTTGGCGAGTCGACGTGTCCAAGAATGTTGTAGGCTAGTGTAGAATTATTTGTCTCAAAGGGGTTGTGAAGTTGCCATAATAGAGTGGAGGTGAAGAATAAACTTTTGGAGATGAGTAAGGTGTTTTGTTGCAAGCCAAGAAAATGAGATGAAGAAAAATTCCCACACCAAAAGGAATCCCCCCTTCATCTCATAATGTGGCCGGCCAATATCTTGGCAAGGGAAATATGAAGGGGGTGAGCACAAGCTAGGTGTGGGGTGACCATAAAGAAATGTATGATAACAAGAAAAAGGATCACATCAAAGTCTAATCCAAATCCTTTCTCATTTAATTCAAGTAATGAGCACAAGAATGGAATCAAAAGATGCTAGTATTATCATAATCCCTCAAATCACAAATAACACCCTCCATATTGCTAATTTGCACATTTGCAAATTAGCCCCTCCATCGGAAAAATTCGGCCATGAAGGAACAAAGGAAAACTGGCCAAAACGGAATACAAACTAGCAACTTCAAAAAACTGATCCCGTAATAAATTACAGGAAAACCCCGCGATTGTATATACATACCCGCATTTGTATTCCGACCGAATACAAATGCAAAGAGACAAAATCTACACTGTACAATACTAGGATCCGGCTTAAACCAAAGCCCGCTAGTATTATCTGTCCGATCATGATCCGTGCAATACCGCACGTATATGATCGAACCCTGCCATATATCCATACGGCCACTACAGCGTTTCGCCCGAAACATGAGAAACTGTCTGTGGGGGACTCTAAAGACTCGTCAATACTTTGGCTGTGGATTTAACAACTAGCACGTCAGAGGTATTAGCCATACGTAACGGACTACCAGGTATTGACCAAAAGGGACGTCGATGAGCGAACTCATGTTGACACCCTACTGAGCCTGTCAGTGAAAATATCGGTACAGTCCGGTTCGTTCGTCTATGAGCATCGCATGGCGGGCATAGGAGGTTCGTAAAAGTCAGACCCCCAAAAGCGGTACAAGTCGTGTCGGAGTGTAGTCCAGAACACCCTGAGATACTAATGGAATACCTACCAGTAAATCTCCTACCTTGGCCAAGGACTTCGTGTAATGGCTCTCCTAGACACAGCGTGACCTCACCCTCAATACCGGGAGAGACGAACACCTGCAGATCCGCTCACTGCCTCCATGTGGCTCGGGACTGTACCTAACTAAAACCTGTTTGCACGACTCCTTTGAGCCGTGGTAGGGTAGTAATCGAAGCACAGTGGGAACTCACACGAGACAAATGACGATTCCAGGTCGATGAACTAACCTGTACACATGTCACCAGGGAACTGCTATCTGACGTCAGGTATAAGACCAACTAGCATGTTCCCGGCGAGTCATGTCCGGTGTACTCATAACCCAATGAGCACCTGTATACATCTTAGGTGAACCAACTGACACCAGTGACTTGTGAGACCGGCCACCGCCCCTCGTCGGGGTCTCGACTGTATACACTAGTCTACTCTGGAGTATCGATGCCCTGTCTCAAAAAATCCCATGACTCGGGACCTTTTAAGGATGTGCTTATAGACTACCAGCTCCCACGTATATGATCGCCATCATACTGCTGGCCGTCAAGCAAGAATCCTAAGGGCTCTATCAACGCGCAATAGTGACCTGTAAGGTCACCTAAAACAGTACACGATGATAAAGATAAACCAGATAGCATACTATCATCTTGAGTAAGACTGTCCTACCGGCATAGGTCCTCCCTCAATCATTGCAATCACGTCCCTGTTGTAAGTGCACGGCGGCGCCCCGGCCGTCAATCCGACGCCGGAATGCGGAAACGAAACTTTTTACGAACTTGTAAACCGGCACCACCGCGCACAAAACTCATAGATCAGGCCATTAAACTAGTCCTAGCTAACAAGAGAAGGGGTAAAGAGATATACCGAGCGATCCGTGTCCTTAGGTCTTCTCGTCGTCGTCCCGATCTCCCCACAGAATCTCCGGTCTTCATCTCCTCTCCGGAAGGGCACCACGTCGCCGGCTTCTTTTACAGGCTCCCACCTCTGGACTGAGGCAACTCGGGCACGAAGCTGGCGAGTCGACGTGCCCAACGATTTGCTGTAGAATGAGTGTAGTGCTCTATATATCATTTGGGGTTTGAGGAAGTTGCCTTTTGTGGAGGAATGAGATGTAAGCTTTTTGTGGATGAACTTGGGAATTTTGTAGCATGAAAAGAGCAAAAATTCCCACACCAAAATAATGGGCAGCCCCTCCCTCATTTGGCCGGCCCCCTCATGGTGGTGAGTGAGAATGGAGTCAAAGAATCAAAGAGAGTGAACCACAACATAATGCAAGAGAGAGAAAGGGTGATGATCATAAGTAATGATCATCAACCAAAACCAATACTCCATCAACCAATCATCTACCATGATTACTTTAAAAGGTCAAGCAATCATGAACTCAAGAAAGTCGAGGGAGGCTAAACCATCATGAAGCAACAAAATGCAAAGAACACCCTCCACAAATGCTAATTTGCACAATTGCAAATAAGCCCTCCTCCACCAATCTTCAGCCAATGAAAGATATAAAGGTAAATGGCCGAAACGGAAAACAAACTGGCAACTTCAGAAAACTGATCCCGTAATAAATTACAGGAAAACCCCGCTACTGTATACACATACCCGCATTTGTATTCCGACCGAATAAAAATGCAATGAGACAAATCTACATTGTACAATACTAGGATCCGGCTTAAACCAAAGCCCGCTAGTACTATCCGTCCGATCATGTGTAACGTTTTGAAAATCGTTTCGGTGAAATTTCGGAAAATCGGAAAAATAAGGGGGTTTTCTGTAAAAAGTCAAATTGCAAATATCTTTATTATAAAATTAAATATACATATTCTATCTATGTAATTGCTAGTATTTGGTGTTTATTGAGCCACTGGTGAAATTTCAAATTTTCTGAAAATTTTTCCGAAATTAATTATTTTAATATTATTTTAAGCCGTCCCTAATACATTTAATTAGGGAAAATTACAAATTGGAATGAGTTGAAACAAATTTTGTGCATCATAAAACATTAAATAAAATTTTATCATGTGGTTTTTGAAATGAAATCGTTTGCCAAAACGGTTTAGAAAATATCGAAGAAAAAGGCTTTTTTCGGTGAATTTAGTGTTAATGGGAATTGGGGTAATACATTTATCTTTTTCCCTAACCCACACACCCACACCTCACCCTCTCTTCCCCTCCCCATGTGGCCGGCCCCACCATGACAGCCCTCCCCCTCTCCCTCTCTCCAATCAATTCTTTTGTCAAAAGAAAAGAAAAGAAAAGAGTAGAAAATGATAGAATTTGAGTGGACTTTGACTTGATCTAACTTTCTCCACCTCACTCTCTCTCCTCCCTCACCCAACCCCCCACACTTCTGGCCGAAACCAGCAACCCCCCAACAGCCCCTTTCCCCTCTTCTCCTCTCTTTGTTCCATCAAAGAAAATCCAAAGAAAAATCCACTAAAAATCAAGCAAAAATCCAAATCAAAATCCAACTCCTACCCATTTCTCATTAGCCATTCTAGCACGGATCTAGGGATCAAAATGGCATTTTAGGAGGCTAGATCTTGAGCTTGATCTCATCATGGGAGGTATAATCTCTTGCTTTTGCTAAAATTTGTTATCTAGTTGCTTTAATCTAAGTTAACTAAGTGCTTAATTAGGTTTTGATGAGTTTAATTGCATGATTAAAGATTTCAAGTTAGGGTTTTGTTGTGGAAATGGGTTATGATAAATTGTGCATGGTTGTGTGATATGGGCTAGCATCTTAAAACTTGTTAAAACTAATCTAATTGCTAGTTTGCAAATTGTTAGTTTAAAATTTTAATAATTGTACAAATATTGCAAACTAGGTTTTTTAGAATTGATGGAAATGAGTGATTTTAAAATCTAATTAACATTGGTATGACATAATTAAGATGTTTAATGAACATTATATCCACTAGAATTGTTAAAATATTTAGATTGGTTAAAACACCAAGTTTTGAACTAAAAAGGTAACTTTTGCTAACTAGATTTTGATTTAATGTAATTTAGCAAGATTAAAAATCTAGTAAATGTTTATGTGGCCTAATTAAGATAATTAGTGAGTATTGAGACCACTAGTTTGCTAAAACATCAAGACTTGTAGTAAAACGGTTAACGACCCCTTTACTAGGCTTTTTGGAAATAAACCGATTTGATCAATTTATTGGTTTTAATGATTTGCATCCTATTTCATATATTTTTAGTTCCTTATAAAACAACGATTGGTACGTTTGGTGTTTTTCTCGATCAATCGGCGTGTGTACACCGATGTCGAGGGTTTTTGGGTTGATTTGAGAAAGCAAACCATAGGTTTTGACCTATGTGGGATTCGTGAGTAGTTTTGGGTCATGAGTCGGATTTTAATACGACACGGTGCGTTATGATATGTAGGTACCCCATGTGGACTTCGAGACGACAAGCAAGCGCGTGGCGGCGTCGGCACCGGCGAGCGAGGACCAGGTGAGTAGATTTATATCTACGGGGAGAAGTCGGGTGGATGGCGTATAGCACCCCCGCAGTTCGTAGTGATGTATACGAATACGTATACACACATATATATATTGTTTATTTTGTTGAGTTATTGATGATAAATATGGATATTTGGTGTTCTTGGATGTTGTAGTGTCGCGAAACCCTAGAGTAGCGGTCGCACCACACTTGCACACACCCACCCATACTTGCATACTTTCTTCTTTCATTTGTGCTTACGGGAATATATTGTTAGGTGTTCACATGGGTATGGGACTATGTGTTCACCTACGGATTGAGATGAGTCGATGAGATTTGTGTTGAGATTGTGATATCGGTGATATGGCAGGATTCATACTTGAGGTACGTCCTGGTGATATAGCGGATCTTGGGGCGACGATACTGGTGAATAGTGTTATAAATAAAGTGGTCGACATATGATCGTGATATGAGGCATGATATACTAGGATATTGATATTAGGCCGTATCGGGCGATGTATACCCCTTGATGATATGTGCTGACGATATCGGTTCGTACGAGATTGTCGATCAATGGTCAGATCATGAGTATATTGAGGATATTAGTATTGTACTAGACATAGGTCAGTACCCTAGACTATGATCTTGGATAAAGAGGATACCGGAGGAATAGGGTGAGGAATATGATATTGACCCGTACCCAGATCTGGGGATGTCGTACGACGGATTTACGTACGAGCTATATCTTGATGATTGATCCGCACTCTTGACGTGGGATGTCTGATTATAGATATGGTATCGGATATGATATTATTGAGGTGGGATCACCGACTAATATATATACAGGTATGTATATGGATCGACTCAGATGTTAGGCGGTTTCCTTACCTGTAGTCCAGCTTGTTAGCTTAGCCCTTTAGTTTAGTTTAGTTGTTAGATTAGATTCGATTCTTACCTATTTCAAAACTAACGAATCGTGGGTATTTTAAAAGACAGCCCAAGGGATCCTACGGATATTTCAAAGGACGTATCTTTTCATAAAAACACCGTAGCCCCTATTTTCAAAACCCCATGATTTGTGTTATTTCAAAAGGCACCATTTATAGGACTTATATTAGATTAATGCAGATTAGTTATAGTTGCGTCTAGTATTCAGCTCCCGCTCATTTTTGAGGTTCGGTTCGCATCGCATGCTTATATTATGTTTCATACTCCATTATTGATATCATGCTGTTAGGACACCAGCACCATTACTGATGATGCGTATGTACCACGTACACTTACTTGCCGGCTCACACACATCTTCATCGGTAATTGCCATGTCACGGACACCTTAGAAAATATTATTTCTTGACATAGCCTGTTAGCTAATAGTTTAGACATGATATTAGCGTACTTGCCTTATATGTTAGTTTAGACATTGTAGTTATTACCTGCTACTTCATGCATACTGTTATTCATTGTTATGCCGCATTCATGGATTCTCATGCATATATTCACTATTTTACGTGTTATTGAGGTTTTGGATTCGGATTTCCATGAGATTTTCTGGATTTCGGGAAAACCGCAAAACATATACAAACTTCTTCTTTTTCTTTTTAAATGAAAAGCACGGTTTTTCCCATGATGTACGAGTCGTCCACCATGAGTTTGCTGATGGATTTCGAGACCCGATTCGAGGAGACGGACGAACCGTTTCGGGTACATGGTGGACCCGGTAAGGTACCCCGGGGCAAGAAGCGCGTGATGATGACGATGTGAGCCTGGCAGGGGAGCACTACCTACCGGTGATATTACCCGACGCGTCGGATATCCGGAGGATACCGTCGTGGTCTTGAGATAGATGGTAGGGGCCGGTCTGGATTGACGGCGCCCTAGATATTGTGTTTGAGATATTGAGGTACAGAAATTGTGATACAGAGATATCGAGATATTTGGACACTTGTTTTGTGTCGATACTGGGCACTGTTTTATATTGATTTCATTTATGGTACCTCACTTTTAAAATACAGAAATCTCACTGATTTATGAAAGCAGTCTTCTTCAGTACATGCATTCTGTTCCATGCATTCATACATCATCCATATGATATATTGCTACCTGATGCACTGACACGGGCATATGGGATTACACTTGGGTTAGATATTTACCCTAGCCATTGTAATAGGCTGCATGCTATTCATATATTTGAGGATATATTATGATCATTGACCTAGGTTGCGTTATTTATGTGATTTCTGTGCGTAGATATTTTTCTATTCACGAGTTGGCAACTCACCCCCGTTGTGCCCCAGTTTCTTGCAGGTTTGCCGTACAGGTTTCATTACGGCTTGCGGGCATAGTTTCCTTCGGGTGATTTGTTAGTAGGTGGGTTTACTTGTATCATACCCCCCATTATATAACTTGTATATTATTACTCTGTTGTATCTAGAAGTTCCATCAACCAAACATGTATTTATTTTTTTAGATAGAGACCAGTGAGATTATTCCTTCGACCTTAGAGTCGCGCGTTTTATTTCTGTGGTTTTCTTGTGGTTTTGAGTTTCCTTTTGAATTTTGATCCTCGCCGTTGGCGTTGTATATTATATTGCTTGTGTGGTTGTGACCGTCGATTGACGAAGAGCTAGCTCCCGCTTGGGGATGCCCTTTTATTGTTTTCGTATACTATTCATGTTGTATCCCGTTTGGGGGCCAGTATTTACAAAGGAGACTCTGCCAAAATTTTTGGGAAATATTTGATGTTTTTTGTTAAAAAGAACCGTACAATTCGGCTTATGCTATTCAAACTACTTGTTTTAAATTGGTTTTCCTTCACTCTACTACTTTTCTTGGTTTGGGTTTCTGGGTTTTCGGCTTACTTAGGTTACGTACGCCTCGAGACGTTCGTAGTTTAAGTGCCGGTCATATTCCGTACTTTCGGGACGTGACAAAGTTGGTATCAGAGCGTTGGGTTTTACCTTCGGAGCATAGGATGACCCTTGGTTGATGGAATAGGTGACTAAAGTAGAGTGACGTACCGTAGGTATGTTCCGCGGCATATTTACAATACGCTACTCCACTTAAGAAGCCTTAGGATGTACATTTCTTTGCTCAGTATTATATTCATTCCGATCTAGCCTCATCAATACCAGTTATGGTTTTGCTGCCACGATTATAGGCAGGGAGAGCTACAGCTAGAGTTGCGGTCAGCACGTGCTCGTCACGAACGAGGACTGACCAGGGCGGAATTCCGGCGACACACGATTGCGGAGATGTGCCTTTTTACTGTGTTTCTGTGCCACGAGCGTTTGGCAGATCGCCTTTATGAGGTTACTCGGATGTGCTGATCGACACTAGAGGATTGAGCCAATGATAGAGGCCAGCCAGATTTTGATGACCATTGACGTATTGCTTACTCCTGATGATTGAGGCACCGTTCAGCGTGCAGACGAGCGAGCCAGTTATTGCTGCGAACGATGAGATATTGCCCCAGATGCTGGAGTTAGTGCAGAATGAGTTGTACTGAGAGATGATAGAAGGTCGCTAGTCATCGAGGATGAATGACTAGGACATGTGGATCGTTCGCCTACCCCGATGCGAGGTCATCAGATAGATTGATTCCAGCTAGAGACGACTTCACGCGGAGACGTTGGGAGTCGACAGAGACGATCGAATGTCAGAAACCTATTATTCCAAGTTTAAAGTAGTCGGAAAGACATGCAAGCAATTCTATGGTCCCTCTAGAAGAATGAAACCCTAACTCGACTTAATGACCGTGTGAAATCCTTTGAACCTTCCGGTTTGCGGCAGTTCTACGGCGCCATTAGTGAGGCTTGGGTTTGCCCTTCTACGGCTGGACCACCGATGCTGTGGTATGTACTCGATACTATTAAACTGTGCCCAAGAGGTTGAGCACTTGGGGGATTATGAGGTTTTGACGACTTGATTGGATGGTTCGACTTAATTCGGACGCTAGGTGGTGAGATGCATTTCTTGGGAGACTCCTGATACGAGGATAACCGTTAGAGCTCAGTCCATGCAGCCATGACGAGACGAGTCCGAAGCGGTCGACATTAGAGAAAGGTGAAGTAAGTGGTTCGTACCACATCTAGATGAAACGACGTTCCACTCCGCCGACATCAGAGATGCGATACGTATGCCAAGGCATTGTACTTGGATATACCTTCCAGAAGGAGTCGCGTTGAGTATGCAGCCGTTCCAGAACGAGAACAGATCTAGTAAGGGACGATGACTTCCGGACAGTTCGGCAGAGACGAGATTTGGGAGAGATCTCGATAGGACCTTTCTGGAATAAATTACGAGAAGACTTGGACCCAGTAGTGGTCATGTTATGCACACCGGCAGGCCAGAGTTCAGGATCGTCGACGAGGCATTCTATGAGTGACCCCGACAGCTGGCCAGAGATTCTTGAGTATGTGCTGAGCGGGACTATTCCGCCATACTAGATTTCGATGTTTTGGGTGAATTATTCGCATGATTTGGTTTTGATGATTGAGGATTTACGATTTTCGCACAGTCGTTGCACTTGATATCGTTTTCGTGCTTTGGTTTCACATGTTTGTGATTTTACGGTTTTAGAAATTTGAGTTGATTTTGTGCGTATGCACGCACACGATTTGGTTCCTGCACTCTGTATAGTTTATATATGCTTGCAGTGCAGTGATACGCCTTTTGTGCACTTAGATGCACTGGACTTCGATTTCGATTGTGATACTCGATATTTGTTTTGTGCACCTTGTGCACCTGATTTGATTTTGCGCATGTTCGGCGCTTGATATTGAATTTCATGATTTCGTGCATGATGGATGCCCCTGGTTTTGGGTTTTCATGCATGTTGAGCCATGTCTTGAGATGCGATTTCGGTGCACACCAGATGCACTAAATCGAGATTTTTTTCGTGCATGTCGGATGCACCTGATTTTGCTGTCAGGCACACACGTTGCCTACGACAGATGCTTTGTGCACACCCGATGCACTTAGATCATGTTTCTGTGCATATGTATGGCACATATATGGATTTTGATTTTCGTGCGCACCAGACGCACGTAGTATTCATACGCGTATTTTGGGATTGATTTCTTATGGAGAAGTACATTTTTATGATGATTGCTATGAGTTTTTGTACTGAGCAGGACTAGTCAGAGGACAGTACCTGAATATATTTTGCATGCATTGATAGTTATTGAAGGGATTTCCAAAAAGCGAGCTATAGTCTCAGTCTTTACCTACGTGTCTGATATGACACGAAATGTTTTAAACAAGGAGACCCTTCTAAATTGTTTCCGAAACGGCGGAACGTACATTTTAAACAAAGGATATATATATATATATATATATATATATATATATATATATATATATGTAGTTATTTTCTTACAATAGACGTCCGCCACTGTGCAGTGCTGCGACCATCGCACAGCGATTTGAAAAAGGTTTGTCATGCATTGCTTCTAGATGCTTTAATGATGTATATCATGTTGGTTTTCGTATTGGATCTTGACATTAATATCTTCCCCATGACTCCGATGATTGCGGGATGCTTGACGGAGTTTCGATTTCGAGTTTTATGCTCATTTTTCATGCGCATGCGTTGCGCTACGATTGTTTTATTTATTTACGATCTCGGAGCTCTGACGACTTGATGGTTTTGCTTAGATGTTTTAGTATTTGGGGGGAGTTTTAATTTAAATTCGGGGACCAAATTTCCTTAAGGGGGAAAGATTGTAACGTTTTGAAAATCGTTTCGGTGAAATTTCGGAAAATCGGTAAAATAAGGGGGTTTTCTGTAAAATGTCAAAATGCAAATATCTTTATTATAAAATTAAATATACATATTCTAGCTATGTAATTGCTAGTATTTGGTGTTTATTGAGCCACTGGTGAAATTTCAAGTTTTCTGAAAAAATTTCCGAAATTAATTATTTTAATATTATTTTAAGCCGTCCTTAATACATTTAATTAGGGAAAATTATAAATTGGAATGAGTTGAAACAAATTTTGTGCATCATAAAACATTAAATAAAATTTTATCATGTGGTTTTTGAAATGAAATCGTTTGCCAAAACGGTTTAGAAAATATCGAAGAAAAAGGCTTTTTTCGGTGAATTTAGTGTTAATGGGAATTGGGGTAATACATTTATCTTTTTCCTTAACCCATACACCCACACCTCATCCTCTCTTCCCCTCCCCATGTGGTCGGCGCCACCATGACAGCCCTCCCTCTCTCCCTCTCTCCAATCACTTCTTTTGTCAAAAGAAAAGAAAAGAAAAGAGTAGAAAATGATAGAATTTGAGTGGACTTTGACTTGATATAACTTTCTCCACCTCACTCTCTCTCCTCCCTCACCCAACCCCCCACACTTCTGGCCGAAACCAGCAACCCCCCAACAGCCCAATTCCCCTCTTCTCCTCTCTTTGTTCCATCAAAGAAAATCCAAAGAAAAATCCACTAAAAATCAAGCAAAAATCCAAATCAAAATCCAACTCCTACCCATTTCTCATTAGCCATTCTAGCACGGATCTAGGGATCAAAATGGCATTTTCGAAGGCTAGATCTTGAGCTTGATCTCATCATGGGAGGTATAATCTCTTGCTTTTGCTAAAATTTGTTATCTAGTTGCTTTAATCTAAGTTAACTAAGTGCTTAATTAGGTTTTGATGAGTTTAATTGCATGATTAAAGATTTCAAGTTAGGGTTTTGTTGTGGAAATGGGTTATGATAAATTGTGCATGGTTGTGTGATATGGGCTAGCATCTTAAAATTTGTTAAAACTAATCTAATTGCTAGTTTGCAAATTGTTAGTTTAAAATTTTAATAATTGTACAAATATTGCAAACTAGGTTTTTTAGAATTGATGGAAATGAGTGATTTTAAAATCTAATTAACATTGGTATGACATAATTAAGATGTTTAATGAACATTATAGCCACTAGAATTGTTAAAATATTTAGATTGGTTAAAACACCAAGTTTTGAACTAAAAAGTTAACTTTTGCTAACTAGATTTTGGTTTAATGTAATTTAGCAAGATTAAAAATCTAGTAAATGTTTATGTGGCCTAATTAAGATAATTAGTGAGTATTGTGACCACTAGTTTGCTAAAACATCAAGACTTGTAGTAAAACGGTTAACGACCCATTTACTAGGCTTTTTGGAAATAAACCGATTTGATCAATTTATTGGTTTTAATGATTTACATCCTATTTCATATATTTTTAGTGACTTATAAAACAACGATTGGTACGTTTGGTGTTTTTCTCGATCAATCGGCGTGTGTACACCGATGTCGAGGGTTTTTGGATTGATTTGAGAAAGCAAACCATAGGTTTTGACCTATGTGGGATTCGTGAGTAGTTTTGGGTCATGAGTCGGATTTTAATACGACACGGTGCGTTATGATATGTAGGTACCCCATGTGGATTTCGAGACGACAAGCAAGCGCGTGGCGGCGTCGGCACCGGCGAGCGAGGACCAGGTGAGTAGATTTATATCTACGGGGAGAAGTCGGGTGGATGGCGTATAGCACCCCCGCAGTTCGTAGTGATGTATACGAATACGTATACACACATATATATATTGTTTATTTTGTTGAGTTATTGATGATAAATATGGATATTTGGTGTTCTTGGATGTTATAGTGTCGCGAAACCCTAGAGTAGCGGTCGCACCACACTTGCACACACCCACCCATACTTGCATACTTTCTTCTTTCATTTGTGCTTACGGGAATATATTGTTAGGTGTTCACATGGGTATGGGACTATGTGTTCACCTACGGATTGAGATGAGTCGATAAGATTTGTGTTGAGATTGTGATATCGGTGATATGGCAGGATTCATACTTGAGGTACGTCCTGGTGATATAGCGGATCTTGGGGCGACGATACGGGTGAATAGTGTTATAAATAAAGTGGTCGACATGTGATCGTGATATGAGGCATGATATGCTAGGATATTGATATTAGGCCGTATCGGGCGATGTATACCCCTTGATGATATATGCTGACGATATTGGTTCGTACGAGATTGTCGATCAGTGGTCAGATCATGAGTATATTGAGGATATTAGTATTGTACTAGACATAGGTCAGTACCCTAGACTATGATCTTGGATAAAGAGGATACCAGAGGAATAGGGTGAGGAATATGATATTGACCCGTACCCATGTTGGAGATAGTGCCCTCAGAGTCAATTATTGGATCACAGGCACGTGATTGCAATGATTGAGGGAGGACCTATCCCGGTAGGACAGTCTTACTCGAGACGATAGTATGCTATCTGGTTTATCTTTATCATCGTGTACTGCTTTTGGTGACCTGACATGTCTCTATTACACGTTGATAGAGCCCCTAGAATTCTTGCTTGACTACCTGCAGTATGATGGCGATCATATACGTGGGAGCTGGTAGTCTATAAGCACATCCTTAAAAGGTCCCTAGTCGTAGGAGTTTCGAGACAGGGCATCGATACTCCATTAGTAGACTAGTGTATACAGTCGAGACACCGACGAGGGGAGGTGGCCGGTCTCACAAGCCACTGGTGTCAGTTGGTTCACCTAAGATGTATACAGGTGCTCATTAGGTTATGAGTACACCGGACAGGACTCGCCGGGAACCTGCTAGTTGGTCTTATACCAGATGTCAGATAGCAGTTCCCTGGTGACATGTGTACAGGTTAGTTCATCGACCTGAGATCGTCATTTGTCTCGTGTGAGTTCCCACTGTGCTTTGATTACTACCCTACCACGGCCAAAAGGAGTCGTGCAAACAGGTTTTAGTTGGGTACAGTCCCGAGCCACATGGAGGCAGTGAGCGGATCTGCAGGGGTTCGTCTCTCCCGGTATTGGGGGTGAGGTCGCGCTGTGTCTAGGAGAGCCATTACACAAAGCCCTCGGCCGAGGCAGGAGATTTACTGGTAGGTATTCCAGTAGTATCTCAGGGTGTTCTGGACTACACTCCGACACGACTTGTACCGCTTTTGGGGGTCTGACTTTTACCAACCCCCTAGGCCCGCCATGCGATACTCATAGACGAACGGACCGGACTGTATGGATATTGTCACTGACAGGCTCAGTAGGATGTCAGGATGAGTTCGCTCATCGACGTCCCTTTTGGTCAATAGCTGGTGGCCCGTCACGTATTGGCTAATACCTCTGACGTGCTAGTGGTTAAATCCACAGCCATAGTATTGACGAGTCTTTAAAGTCCACCACACTTTCAGTTACTCAAGCTTTCGGGCGAAACGCTGTAGAGGCCGTATGGAGATATGGCAGGGTCCGATCAGATACGTGCGGTATTGCACGGATCAGGATCGGACAGTTTGTACTAGTGGCCGTATGGTTATATAGCAAGGTTCGATCTGATACGTGCGGTATTGCACGGATCAGGACCGAACGGATATTACTAGCCGGCTTTGGCTTAAGCCGGTCCTAGTTTAGTACAGTGTAGATTTTGTCTCATTGCATTTGTATCCGGTCAGAATACAGATGCGGGTGTGTATGCACAGTATCGGGGTTTTTCCTGTAATTTATTACGGGACCAGTTTTCTGGAGTTGCCAGTTTGCATTCCGTTCCGGCCGGTTTTCCTTTGTTCTTTCCCGGCCGGACTTTTCTGATGGAGGGGGTTATTTGCAGTTTTGCAAATAACACACTGTGGAGGATTTTCTTGCAAATGTATTTATCATGAAAGCATCTTTAGATACCATTCTTTTCCTTCATCATTTCATGCTTTATTAAGATTAGATATGAGATGAAAGTTGATGTGAGTTTATGATGATGATGTTTAGGATATGGTCACCATTCTCTTTATCCTACACTCACCTCCCTCTTGTTTCATATATTCTTTCCTCCACCATTCTTAGATGATAAGTTTTTCATGGTTGAGAAAAAGAAGAAGATGAGAGCTTCATCTTGAGAGTTTCATTCTTGATCTCATTTTCTTGCTAGAAAAATGCAAGCACCATTTTTCTAATCTTGATTCCTCCATCATCTTCAAAGGCAACAAACCCCAAATGAGACATAGCCTCTACACTACACATTCTACAGCATATCTTGAGCATGTCGAGTTGCCGGCTTCATGCCCGAGTTGCCTCGGTATTGAGGCGGGAGCCCGTAAAAGACGCAGGCGATGTGGTGCCCTTCCGGCGAGGAGGCGACGATATGAAGACAAGACTTTCCGCGGGAGATCAGGACGATGACGAGAAGACCGGAGGACTCGGACCACTCGGTATACTTCTCTTCCCATCTCTTGATAGCTAGTATAGGTTAATGGTTGACGATCCGGGTTTTCATTGTCCGCGGTAGCGTCGGTTTCCAAGTAAGGAAAAATTTTTGATTCCGCATTTTAGCCTAGGATAGACGGCCGGGGCGCTGCCATGGCGCAGCATGGTATCAGAGCCACGCCATTAACCTTGCCTAGCTTGTTATAATGCGTTTTGCTTATCCGATCGACCAAAATTCCAAAAACCTCATTTTTGTTCACATCAGTTTTCTGTTGAAATTTTTTGGTCTCTAAAAATTTTTCAGGTTGTATAAAACTTATGTACTGGATATTATAAGACCTCTGTAAAAATTCGACACTTTCAGTCGATGACTTTAGCGCGGAACCGCGGCCAAACCCCCCCTTGGGCCGCGATTCCGCCGCGCTCTAGTGTCCTCACTGTGTCCAAATTTTACAGTGGGCTTGTGGGCTGATTTTGGGGGTTTTGGGATATTAAATTTGGGCCCAGATCTTCTGTGACTGCTACAGTATTACTTGGGGGCCCACTTGTTAATTGTTTGATCGATCGGATATTTTAAACACATTATTTCACAGTATTTACATTATATCTACGACCGTGAATGTCACTTGATCGGTAAATACCGTCTAACTGCTATAGCCCGGTTAGACGGATTTGCGAACGTGATTTTCACGTTGATGTTCTATGTTTATGCTGTGTTGTTGCGGATCGGTCGTGGGGGATAGCCTGGATGCAATGCTAGTACAGTTTTGTTGTATTATATACATTTGATATTGCGGGACGAGCGTCCGACATGTGGACTGCCGTCACTGCCTGTTTGTATTATTCTTTTGGGGCACGACCTGGTTGCGGTCGATGTACCCGGTGTATGTATATTTTACTTTCTGTACTAGGATTACCCCGCAGAAGGGTGCACGGATAGCCGGATTCTAGAGGGCAACGGGCCCGCATCTCATGGCATTGAGACGAAGGGGGCTTCACTCTAGGATTGGCAGGCTATTCGCCGCACTCGTAGGGGGTACAGGTTGACCCAGGAGGGGTGCCCAAGTTACCGGATTCCATGAAGTGCTGGGTGGTCCATTCACGGTGCTGAAGGGGGCTGCCTCGCTTCAGGTTTTGGCGGGTGACTTGCCGCGCTCGTAGGGGTCTAGGATTTCATTGCACAGGCTATCCACACGACCAGGGGAACGTCGGGTTTCAGCAGCGGCTCTGTGAACCCCGGGGCTTCCAAATATCTGTATTGTTCTGTGATGCTGTACATTTCTGTGATGTTGCATTTCTTATCACGCCTTGAGCGAATATAATATATTGGTATATATATTAGTAGATGTTGTATATGTTTTACATCCGCGCTAGTTCAGTCCCCGCTCTGTCGTTAGTTAAGTAACCTAACGGGTGATGACGGGACCCAGTGGCGAATGCGGATGGCATATACGTACATCATTATTTTCGTTCTTTATTGGTGTGATCATTTGATGGGACTGCGTTGATTCGGATCAATGCAAGATAAACAAACCTATTCTGATGTTGTTGGAACAATTTTTCAAAAAGCTGTTATTGCAAGGACGTTCACTTTTGTTTTGCATCGTGGTATTCATTTGGAATATCCTGCTCCTCAGTCGACGAGGCAAGGGCCGAGATCCCTTCACCGGGAGTGACCCCTTGGACAGAAGTTTGCGTCAGGGCAATAACTTCACTATAGCCGATTACTTTTGCTTTGCATCGTGGTATTCAGTTGGAATATCCTGCACCTCATTCTACGGGGAAAGAGCCGAGATCCCTTCACCGGGAGTGACCTCTTTAGTAAAGGTTTTCGTCACTATATTTTTATAAAAGGCTATGCAGTTCCTTCAACGATATCAAGTTCATTACGTTAAAGGTTTTTCGCCAAAAACCATTCGTAGCCCTCTGTCATTTCCTATGAGTATTATTTAGTATTCGTGCTGCGTTTGTTGACTCCGTCAAGGCGTAGTGTACGGTAGCTAAGTGGTGCTTGTTTGTTGCATAAATGGGATTGGTTAGGACAGTCGTGCGGCCTTTTTGACTCCGTCAAGGGCACGTACGGGTGGGTTTAATGCAATCCAGATAATGACGGGATGAACTTGACTAGGACTCTTTGATTTGTTGACTCCGTCAAGGTCACTTGAGTCCTAGGGGTAAAAATCACATCGGGAGTTTCAAAAGAACTGAAACTTGCCAGATATGCGCATACCTTCTGGAGTATGGTGACTTGAGTGGATTCCGTCAAGTTATCATGCGATGATAGTTAGATCCCGATTCCCACTGATGAGTTGGTTTACTCCTCGGGTGATCCCGGCTAATTCTTCTTTCAGGTTTGGAGAAGAATTTGACGTTACAGTGGGAGGTTTCCAGATTAGACAAAGTGATAACCATTCTGATCTAGGTTAGAGTGCACGCTGAGTGTTTCTTTTCTCTCTCTCTTTGGCAGCGACCATTGACCCGACCCTGGACTATGACTCAGTGACCAAGTTAACCGAACCTTCTTAACACTGGCTTTTGGATTGTCAGAGTTGCAAACCTCATTGCCACTCCTACTTTTACCCTTATCTCCAGGACACCCCGTATTACTACGAACGTCCACTTCCATTGGACAAAACCATCGTATGGTTATATACGAACTCGAAGGACTTCGAGGATGGTTTCTGGTTCTGGAGAAAAACGAATAGGATTATTCAGTTGTCTTTTCTTTTCACCTTCTCTCATTGCGAGTACTCCTTGGTTTAGGAGATAGTACACCTATTACGCAAATTGGATAGTCTTTTTCCAAACCTTAGGCTGGTGCCGAACGGTAGGGAATGAAGAAAACCAATTAGCATAACGATGGTGTGCAGAAGGTATTAAGTTAAGACAAAGCAAGGGATTAGTAAGAGGGCAAAGTAAATTGCGACTGCTATTCACGACCGAACCAAGTATTTCTTCGCCAATCCTAAATCACCTTTTTATTTCTCCAGGACACTCCGTATCACTACGAAGATCCACAGTTTATTTGGATACTCCATCGTATGGTTATATACGAACTCGAAAGGAACTTGTTCCAGTTCGGGGATGGATTCTGGTTCAGGAGAAATAGGAATAAGGTTTATTCGGTTGTCTTTTATCTTCACCTTCTCTCGCTTTGCGAGTGCTCCTAGGATTAGGACAGTACACCTTTTTATGCTTATTGGATAGTCTTCTTCCAAACCATAGGCTGGTGCCGAACGGTAGGGAAGGAAGAAAACCATTTGGCCTAAAGGGGTGTGCAGACGGTAATGACTAAAGACATATAAAGGGATTTGGACAGATGGCAAAGAGATATACGGTTACAGTTGTGAATCTGGATAATGGAAGAGGCATTACTAAGAATACCGGAATACCCCACCGAAACATTTCAATGTTTCAGTTTCACTGTGTAATGTTAAAAGAAAACTGATTTCCCGATTAGATACTTACTCCAGGGTATGTATTTACCAGGTATGATTCTCACATCTGTATGGTTTTACAGATGATGAGTGGGAGTAAGTTATTGGGAATAGGGTGATCATCCTCATTATATCGGGATTCGTTGTAATCGGTGATATTTGAGGAGATCATCTGGGCTGTTTGCCGGTCGGCAAATATTTGGTTTTGAATATCCGCTGTTGTGCACCAATTTCAAATTGATATATCTGTACGTCTATTTTCATAGAGTGAGATATACTTTTTGATATTATGTCGATGACATTTACCTATATCAGTGGATGGTTAGGTAAGGAGCATTAAACAGCGGTGTAATTCTTCTTAACCATAAGTACAGTTTTCAACCTACGACGCACAGTGAAAGAGTTGTTAGACTCAGCGGACTTATACAGAGTATTGTATGTTGTCCAGTTTCCATTAGGACAAAGGGGTTGGTCCTCATACTATATTCTGTTTACTTTTAACTTCTCTAGTTATTAGACATGTGTTTCGTAGGAACACAGGGTCTAAGTTTTGAGGAGTTATAGGTATTTGAATACAGTAGAGAACCAGGTGTAGCAAGTATCGGGATTCTTCAAAGTGATCGAAGATGTAGATACTTGTGTATGGTGTTCAGTTGATAGTAATGATTAAGAGAACTGGCTTCTCTTTCAGGTTACTCATAATTGGAAACATTCCTAAGTTGAGTAACGCTGATCGGCCTCCTTCCATTTAGTTGACATGCACTGGAGACAGCTGCATGATTTGAATCTGGTTCAATTAAATCAGTGCCTCTGTTTCTATATTGGATATAGAACAGTTCATATCTTGATATTGTTAAGGTACGGGGAGTTGTCCGGCTTATGCTTAAAACCAGACACTGGACAACTCAAGGCACGTTTCTGTAATGGTTGTTTGTGGGTTGACCCAGGCTATGACGAGGGTTGACTTTCTACCATCTGGAAGATCAATAGTGATATTGTTCTTGACTCGCCACAGTTTTAATAAAAATGGATTTTTTCAGAAAACAGTAGTGGGAGTATGGTAGAACTGGAAGTGATTCCAGAACCGCAAACGATTACTGAAGATTTGATAAGGAACCTAAAGATTCAATCTGATTTGACATTCCATTGGCCACTCCGCAGATAGGGTGGGTAACTTCAGGCACCCGAGAGGTACTCCGGTGGCCTCAAGGACGGTGACAGGGAAGTTCTTGTCTACCCACACTTGCCATTGCTGTTGTTCCAGGCTGCGAGACCCGGCAGGAGGATGAGTATAGCGTCGTTCTGAACTAGCTTTAGAAGTGCACGTCTATATGACTCTGGCAGAGGGTTGTCATAGTCAGTGGGAGCAGAGGAAGCATTGGTGGACATCAGGCTTATGTCTATTTATAGACTAAAGTAGATATAGCGGAGATAGATCATCTATTTCTGATGTGACAGTCATAGATTTGACGTCATCAGAATAGGGGATGGATCTGTTAAAAAGGTAGTAGGGTGTGATGTCCTGGTTTTGGATGACATACACAGAGTAGGAAAGGAAACTCCTATACTACGATCGGTTATACTTTGGTCGTCACACAGTGGTTTCTCCACATGGGACTTGGATATTATATCAGACATTCTGGTTACTAGATCTATGGTTTTAGATCTAGATTTGGGTGGTTTCCCAATCTGGGTACCTTGACAGCATTCTATGAGTATTTAGAATGGACGACTCCTGGCACGGTAGTGCACCTGCAGTTGATGGAGTCACCCTCTCTAAAGGTGTCTTATAGACTAAAGGGGAGAGGGATACTCATGATTGGCAGATCACTTGCTTAGGTAATTGAGTCAATCATGAGATGTCAAGTACCACACCAGATGTTGTTCTTGCACTAGATGCAATAAGTTGACATTGATCCAATCCTGGAGAAACAGTCGGAAGCAGTTTTAGAACATAAGTGGATGTTCTAGGGATATGATAACGACAGCCTCTTTTGGGAGACAGTTATCATTCCAGGCTTGCAAGGTGACATGGACGACAAGGAGGTTGTCAGAGTTATAGTTTTCCTTCTGACGAGGGGCAGTATTTTGGACAGGTGGTCCAAGGCAATACTGAGGGTGGCATGGCGCAGGATACTGATTAAGTTCAGTTGACGATACAGTCTAAGAAGTTTGGATTTGGAGTTCATTTATGAGCTAGGTCCCATCAGACATCCAGACATTCTAAGACAGGTATTGCTCATTTCGGGAGATGGTTTTCTCCGCGAACTTGAGATATAGAGAGACATAGAAAGAAACATCACAGCGGATCCACTCACTGAGGCTATTCCTCGAACGCAATAGTTTCGCAAACGAGCTTTGTGAGACTGACCAGTAGAGGAGTTGGGTGTTCGGTACCACACGGGCTGTGAGTATGCGATATCGCAATAATTAGCCTTGAGTGCAAGTGGGAGATTGTTGGAGATAGTGCCCTCAGAGTCAATTATTGGATCACAGGCACGTGATTGCAATGATTGAGGGAGGACCTATCCCGGTAGGACAGTCTTACTCGAGACGATAGTATGCTATCTGGTTTATCTTTATCATCGTGTACTGCTTTTGGTGACCTGACATGTCGCTATTACACGTTGATAGAGCCCGTAGGATTCTTGCTTGACTACCTGCAGTATGATGGCGATCATATACGTGGGAGCTGGTAGTCTATAAGCACATCCTTAAAAGGTCCCTAGTCGTAGGAGTTTCAAGACAGGGCATCGATACTCCATTAGTAGACTAGTGTATACAGTCGAGACCCCGACGAGGGGCGGTGGCCGGTCTCACAAGCCACTGGTGTCAGTTGGTTCACCTAAGATGTATACAGGTGCTCATTGGGTTATGAGTACACCGGACAGGACTCGCCGGGAACCTGCTAGTTGGTCTTATACCAGATGTCAGATAGCAGTTCCCTGGTGACATGTGTACAAGTTAGTTCATCGACCTGAGATCGACATTTGTCTCGTGTGAGTTCCCACTGTGCTTTGATTACTACCCTACCACGGCTCAAAGGAGTCGTGCAAACAGGTTTTAGTTGGGTACAGTCCCGAGCCACATGGAGGCAGTGAGCGGATCTACAGGGGTTAGTCTCTCCCGGTATTGGGGGTGAGGTCGCGCTGTGTCTAGGAGAGCCATTACACAAAGCCTTCGGCCGAGGCAGGAGATTTACTGGTAGGTATTCCAGTAGTATCTCAGGGTGTTCTGGACTACACTCCGACACGACTTGTACCGCTTTTGGGGGTCTGACTTTTACCAACCCCCTAGGCCCGCCATGCGATACTCATAGACGAACGGACCGGACTGTACGGATATTGTCACTGACAGGCTCAGTAGGGTGTCAGGATGAGTTCGCTCATCGACGTCCCTCTTGGTCAATAGCTGGTGGCCCGTCACGTATTGGCTAATACCTCTGACGTGCTAGTGGTTAAATCCACAGCCATAGTATTGACGAGTCTTTAGAGTCCACCACACTTTCAGTTACTCAAGCTTTCGGGCGAAACGCTGTAGAGGCCGTATGGAGATATGGCAAGGTCCGATCAGATACGTGCGGTATTGCACGGATCAGGATCGGACAGTTTGTACTAGTGGCCGTATGGTTATATAGCAAGGTTCGATCTGATACGTGCGGTATTGCACGGATCAGGATCGAACGGATATTACTAGCCGGCTTTGGCTTAAGCCGGTCCTAGTTTAGTACAGTGTAGATTTTGTCTCATTGCATTTGTATCCGGTCAGAATACAGATGCGGGTATGTATGCACAGTATCGGGGTTTTTCCTGTAATTTATTACGGGACCAGTTTTCTGGAGTTGCCAGTTTGCATTCCGTTCCGGCCGGTTTTCCTTTGTTCTTTCCCGGCCGGACTTTTCCGATGGAGGGGGTTATTTGCACATTTGCAAATAACACATTGTGGAGGATTTTCTTGCAAATGTATTTATCATGAAAGCATCTTTAGATACCATTCTTTTCCTTCATCATTTCATGCTTTATTAAGATTAGATATGAGATGAAAGTTGATGTGAGTTTATGATGATGATGTTTAGGATATGGTCACCATTCTCTTTATCCTACACTCACCTCCCTCTTGTTTCATATATTCTTTCCTCCACCATTCTTAGATGATAAGTTTTTCATGGTTGAGAAAAAGAAGAAGATGAGAGCTTCATCTTGAGAGTTTCATTCTTGATCTCATTTTCTTGCTAGAAAAATGCAAGCACCATTTTTCTAATCTTGATTCCTCCATCATCTTCAAAGGCAACAAACCCCAAATGAGACATAGCCTCTACACTACACATTCTACAGCATATCTTGAGCATGTCGAGTTGCCGGCTTCATGCCCGAGTTGCCTCGGTATTGAGGCGGGAGCCCGTAAAAGACGCAGGCGATGTGGTGCCCTTCCGGCGAGGAGGCGACGATATGATGACAAGACTTTCCGCGGGAGATCAGGACGATGACGAGAAGACCGGAGGACTCGGATCACTCGGTATACTTCTCTTCCCATCTCTTGATAGCTAGTATAGGTTAATAGTTGACGATCCGGATTTTCATTGTCCGCGGTAGCGCCGGTTTCCATGTAAGGAAAAAATTTTGATTCCGCATTTTGGCCTCGGATAGACGGCCGGGGCGCTGCCGTGGCGCAACAACCCAGATCTGGGGATGCCGTACGACGGATTTACGTACGAGCTATATCTTGATGATTGATCCGCACTCTTGACGTGGGATGTCTGATTATAGATATGGTATCGGATATGATATTATTGAGGCGGGATCACCGACTAATATATATACAGGTATGTATATGGATCGACTCAGATGTTAGGCGGTTTCCTTACCTGTAGTCCAGGTTGTTAGCTTAGCCCTTTAGTTTAGTTTAGTTGTTAGATTAGATTCGATTCTTACCTATTTCAAAACTAACGAATCGTGGGTATTTTAAAAGACAGCCCAAGGGATCCTACGGATATTTCAAAGGACGTATCTTTTCATAAAAACACCGTAGCCCCTATTTTCAAAACCCCATGATTCGTGTTATTTCAAAAGGCACCATTTGTAGGACTTATATTAGATTAATGCAGATTAGTTATAGTTGCGTCTAGTATTCAACTCCCGCTCATTTTTTAGGTTCGCTTCGCATCGCATGCTTATATTATGTTTCATACTCCATTATTGATATCATGTTGTTAGGACACCAGCACCATTACCGATGATGCGTATGTACCACGTACACTTACTTGCCGGCTCACACGCATCTTCATCGGTAATTGCCATGTCACGGACACCTTAGAAAATATTATTTCTTGACATAGCCTGTTAGCTAATAGTTTAGACATGATATTAGCGTACTTGCCTTATATGTTAGTTTAGACATTGTAGTTATTACCTGCTACTTCATGCATACTGTTATTCATTGTTATACCGCATTCATGGATTCTCATGCATATATTCACTATTTTACGTGTTATTGAGGTTTTGGATTCGGATATCCATGAGATTTTCTGGATTTGGGGAAAACCGCAAAACATATACAAACTTCTTCTTTCTCTTTTTAAATGAAAAGCGCGGTTTTTCCCATGATGTACGAGTCGTCCACCATGAGTTTGCTGATGGATTTCGAGACCCGATTCGAGGAGACGGACGAACCGTTTCGGGTACATGGTGGACCCGGTAAGGTACCCCGGGGCAAGAAGCGCGTGATGATAACGATGTGAGCCTGGCAGGGGAGCACTACCTACCGGTGATATTACCCGACGCGTCGGATATCCGGAGGATACCGTGGTGGTCTTGAGATAGATGGTAGGGGCCGGTCTAAATTGACGGCGCCCTAGATATTGTGTTTGAGATATTGAGGTAGAGAGATTGTGATACAGAGATATCGAGATATTTAGACACTTGTTTTGTGTCGATGCTGGGCACTGTTTTATGTTGATTTCATTTATGGTACCTCACTTTTAAAATACAGAAATCTCACTGATTTTTGAAAGCAGTCTTCTTCAGTACATGCATTCTGTTCCATGCATTCATACATCATCCATATGATATATTGCTACCTGAGGCACTGACACGGGCATATGGGATTACACTTGGGTTAGATATTTACCCTAGCCATTGTAATAGGCTGCATGCTATTCATATATTTGAGGATATATTATGATCATTGACCTAGGTTGCGTTATTTATGTGATTTCTGTGCGTAGATGTTTTTCTATTCACGAGTTGGCAACTCACCCCCGTTGTGCCCCAGTTTCTTGCAGGTTTGCCGTACAGGTTTCATTACGGCTTGCGGGCATAATTTCCTTCGGGTGATTTGCTAGTTGGTGGGTTTACGTGTATCGTACCCCCCATTATATAACTTATATATTATTACTCTGTTGTATCTAGAAGTTCCATCAACCAAACATGTATTTATTTTTTTAGATAGAGACCAGTGAGGTTATTCCTTCGACCTTAGAGTCGCGCGTTTTATTTCTGTGGCTTTCTTGTGGTTTTGAGTTTCCTTTTGAATTTTGATCCTCGCCGTTGGCGTTGTATATTATATTGCTTGTGTGGTTGTGACCGTCGATTGATGAAGAGCTAGCTCCCGCTTAGGGATGCCCTTTTATTGTTTTCGTATACTATTCATGTTGTATCCCGTTTGGGGGCCAGTATTTACAAAGGAGACTCTGCCGAAATTTTTGGGAAATATTTGATATTTTTTTTTAAAAAGAACCGCATAATTCGGCTTATGCTATTCAAACTACTTGTTTTAAATTGGTTTTCCTTCACTCTACTACTTTTCTTGGTTTGGGTTTCTGGGTTTTCTGCTTACTTAGGTTACGTACGCCTCGAGACGTTCGTAGTTTAAGTGCCGGTCATATTCCGTACTTTCAGGACGTGACATAATTATCCGTGCAATACCGTACGTATCTGATCGAACACTGTCATATCTCCATACGACCTCTACAGCGTTTCGCCCGAAACTTGAGAAACTGGTCTGTGGGGGACTCTAAAGACTCGTCAATACTTTGGTTATGGATTTAACCACTAGCACGTCAGAGGTATTAGCCTATACGTAACGGACTACCAGGTATTGATCAAAAGGGACGTCGATGAGCGAACTCATCCTGACACCCTACTGAGCCTGTCAGTGACAATATCCGTACAGTCCAGTTCGTTCGTCTAAGAGCATCGTATGGCGGGCCTACGGGGTTGGTAAAAGTCAGACCCCCAAAAGTGGTACAAGTCGTGTCGGAGTGTAGCCCAGAACACCCTGAGATACTACTAGAATACCTACCAGTAAATCTCCTGCCTCGACCGAGGGCTTTGTGTAATGGCTCTCCTAGACACAGCGCGACCTCACCCCCAATACCGGGAGAGACGAACCCCTGAAGATCCGCTCACTGCCTCCGTATGGCTCGGGACTGTACCCAACTAAAACCTGTTTGCACGTCTCCTTTGAGCGTGGTAGGATAGTAATCAAAGTACAGTAGGAACTCACACGAGACAAATGACGATCCTCAGGTCGATGAACTAACCTGTACACATGTCACCAGGGAACTGCTATCTGACGTCAGGTATAAGACCAACTAGCATGTTCCCAGCGAGTCATGTCCGATGTACTCATTGTTAGTTATATGTATGCCCTAGAGGCCATTACTGTACATTGGATGTATATTGTAGTGGATGATGGGACATATATAGGGAGGACTTTCTTGCTCGACATGATAGTATGCTATCTGGTTGATCTTTACCTTAACGTGTATACTGATTGTCTCTCTGTTACATGTTGGTAAAGCCCTTAGGATGTGTACTTGACTACCTGGACTATGATGCGGATCATACTAGTGGGGACATGGTAGTCCATAAGTACATCCTTCAAAGTCCCTAGTCGTGGGTGTATCGAGACGGGGCATCGATATACCAGAGTAAACTAGCGTGTACCCTCTCGACCCATACAGATGGGCGATGGATGATCCCATATCCATTGGTGTTTGACATCGGAGATGATATACGGGTGCTCAGTGGAGACTGGGTACACTGGACGGACTCGCCGAGAACTCCCAGATGGTATTATACCTCACGTCAGATGGCAGTTCTCAGGTGACACTGGTACAGAGTAGTCTGTTGACCCGAGATCGTCATAGAGTCTTGTGTGGTTCCCACTGTGCTTTGATTTCCATCTTACCACGTCCAAGAGGGCGTGCAAAACGGTGGTTTTTGGGTACAGTCCCGAGTCACATGGAGGCAATGAGCGATAGGAGGGGATTCGTCTCTCCCGGTATAGGGGGTTGATGTTGCGCTGTGTTCGATTGGCTATAACAGGAAATCCCTGGCCAGGGTTGCTGAGATTTACTGGTAAGTGTTACCAGTAGTTTCTCGAATTGTTATAGACCTCATATCGACACGACTTATCGAGTATTGGGGTCTGACGTTTACCACCCCTAGGCAAGATATGCGACATATCAGACGATCAGACCGGACTGTACGGTAGTGTTACTGGTCGGATTCGCAGGAGTGTGAGCGGGCTTGCTCGTCGATCTTCTGATCGCTCAATACCCGGGTGGCCTTTACGTTTAGCAGACCGCTTGCGGCTTGTGGGTGTTTGATATGATCATCACCTGCTGCCGGCGTATTGACGAGTCTTTAGAGTCCTACACAGAGGTTTCCTGGCTCAAGCGAAACGAAATAGGAGCGCATATGAGATATGTGCGGGACCGAGAATAATGCGTGTATATGATACCGTATTTCATTCTCGCGATGAATGTGTCGAATGGTTGTATGCGATATAACCTAGTTATCGATTCAAGCGATGATTCGATAAGCCGATACATTGTATACTAGTCGGTTGTGTGCGACATGACCGGATCATTGAATCAAGTGTTGATTTAATGATTTAATGCATATTTATATATTTGATATATTGCTTTGCATCAACTAGTATCGGTTCACTTAAGATGGATTTTCTCACTCGCATGTACACATTGTATATGTGATATATTTTTTTGTGCACTTGGATGTATCATGTTTGATGATGCTATAATGCTAGGGTTTATGTAAAGAGTTAAACCTTAGTAAAGTAAATGGTTAAGGTTTTCTTTTATTCATTCATTTATTTTTAATTTGGATTAAAAGAAATGAAATGAGAAAAGAAAAACAAAAGGGTTTCATTCTTTCATGAAGCTTGTTGAAGCTTCATGAAGCTTTGACCAAAGAAACCCTTTTGTCTTCATCCCATTAACCTTAACCATTCATTGAACTATAGTTAACTCTCTACAACAAACCATGGTTTATGTTATGATAAGGATAATTCTTTTTCTATTTTCAAATTAACTTATCATAACTTTTCTTCTTCTTCTTCTTCTTCATCTTCTTCCATGAAGAAACCTCCACTTCATCAATGGTGATTGATGATAAAGAGTGAGAAATCCAATTCTAAAGTCTACCCACTTCCTATTTCTTCATCTTCTACCTCTTGCCAAGTAGTAGAGTGTGTTTCCTTCACAAGTTTTTAGGGCTTGGTGAAGATGGAGCTTGATTTAGCGATGCCTCGACGTAGATCTTCGGCTTGGACATCGACGACCTAGCTCGCTTTTTCTCCGACGAAGCCGACTCTAGAGCCCGGATTCCTTTTGGACAGCGGAGACGACTTCGTTGCGGAGCTATGGAGGTGGAGCACCGGATCTACAAAGGTTGTATTTCCGATATCCCATTAGTTAAGTTGTTAACTAGATTGTTATTCGCCTAGAAATCTAGCCGACGATCCGTTGTCGGGTCTCTCGGCACCGTTAAAATTTGAAATTGGCATGATCGATGCCTTGTGTGACCTCATTAGGGTGCCCAGGAACCCTACAGTGGTATCAGAGCCTAGCTAGAGCCTTAAGCGAAGTCCAGACGGAGTTTGAAGTTCGAACGAACCCGAAAACCCATTTCTAACAGCTCTCTGTCCTTTTTTCAAAACTGTGCATTTTTGTCAATTAAAAATATTCAGAAAATCAAGCAGGGTGTTATGTGAATTACTGTGAAATACGAGGTTCTAATTCAACTTTTCCACCGCGGAACCGCGGCACGTGCTATGCATCACGCGGCGGTTCCGCGGCAGTACTATTCCCTTGGCTGCTGATATCTGCACAGTAACTCACATAAAATAGTGCTGTATTTTCTAGGATATTTTAACCTTTACTCCACAGTTGAGAATTCAGGGTTGTTTTGGGATTTCATGGATTCGATCGGATTATCAAATTTTGTCTGTGTGGCTTTCCGGATAAATTTTAGAATATGTTAAAAAGTTCGACCGGATATAAATACCCACTTTTTCCCCTGTCGGGAAATTTCCAAGTGTTGGATTTTTCCGTAGTTTAACGACGTTCTAAGTAGTGCAAGTAACGCGATGGACCCTCTAGAAGACAACAAACCTTAACTCGATTATGTGACCGTCTTGAACTGCCCTTTGAACCTTCGGGTTTGGGGCAGTACGGCGTGCCACATGTGAGGCGTTGGCTTGACCCTTCTACGGCTGGACCGTTGCTACTGAGGCACGAACTGAATGTTGTTAGACTTATTTCATGTGTTGAGCTGTATCGGGAAAACTTGGGTGTTCGATTGTTCGATCGAAAAGTTTAACATTTTCTGTTTATCCGGAATGGGATACAATAATTGGAATTCACAAGTAGTTATGTGATAACTGAATGAATGTTATAAACATAGCAGTTTAGTCTAACTTGATCGGTTGCCACGGAATTTTGATGTGATCAAAAGTCCGTCGCAATCACGTAGTGTACGCGGATACTCGCCGGGTAAACTTAATAGACAGCTACACCCCATAGCCCCGACCAAGTGACTGTAGGAGAACCCCGTCGCCGAAAGCATCCGTCCGGGTGCTCGCGGTAGCGGTGTTCCGCCTTGGTGCACTTCGTCGACGGTATCGGGGGTGCGGCCGCCTACTGAAGTTTGCGACGAGCATTCGATCAGGATGTCGGGAATCTTGTTGAATTGCCCGACTTGATATTGAAAAGTGTTTTCGATAATGAGACTAAAATGCGGGGTTTATAATTGTTAGGCATGCGATGTCTAAGTAATTCATTTGGTCAGGCATGCGATGTCTGAGGTGATTGCGGATTCCAACTGTTGTAGTTTTACACTTTATTTTCTGTGACCGTAAGTGTAATATGTGATATCGCCGGTTTTGTTGCTATATGTCAACGACAATTGGGATGCGCATATTTACTTACGTTGATGACATGTGATGTTATGTGTTGCTGGATATGTTATATTGGATCGTCGTGTTTGAATAGCCGGGGGGTTTTTATGTGAGATGAGTGTTTTTCATTTTCATTCATGTAAAAACTTGTATGTAATATTCTTTTATTTGGGGCGCTTCCAGGTTGCGGAAGTTGTCACCCTTTGTATATTATTTACTTTTCCGCACTAGGATAGACCCAAGGAGGAGGGCACAAGTAACCGGGTTCTGGAGTCTAGTGGGAGACCAACTCGAGGAGTCGAGTCCGGGTCTCCTAACTCCAGAATTGGTAGGGTTGCTTGCCGCTCTCGTAGGGGTCTAGGGGTGTAGGTTTGGCTATTCATCGCGACCGTGGAATCCGTGTTTTATACTGGCTCGTATTGAAAACACGGACGTCCTAGTATATCCAATATTTCATATGTTTCTTCTGCTGCGATATCTGTGATGTGATCATGTGATGTTCTGTGATAGATACAGTATATAGTATATATGATATATTATATAGCCGTTACTTATGTTTTACACCCGCGCTAGCCCTGCCCCGCTCTGTCGTTAGTTACCTAACCTAACGGTGCACGAGGGGACATCGAGGCGAATGCGGATGGCATAAGTGTACGTCGTATTTATCTGTGATGTTTAGGTACTTAAATGATGGGACTTCATTAATATGATTAATGAAATAAAAGAAACCTAAGATGTTGTAGAAGCGAATTTCAAAATAAAACAAGTAGCTACAGTTCTTGCTTTGCACAGCGGTATATACGATATATCCTGCACCTTATTCGATGAGGAAAGGACCGAGATCCCTTCACCGGGAGTGATTCCTTTAGCAATAACTGGCAGATGCTACACCCTCGGTTTGTCTTTTGATTGCTTTTAAGTGTTTTTGCTTTGCACAGTGATATATGTGATATATCCCGCACCTCATTCGACGAGGAAAGGACCGACGATCCCTTCACCGGGAGTGACTCCTTTAGCAAAACTAGAAATGCCTCAAAATCACTCCATTTTTAAAATCATTTGATTCTACAACGATATCGAGTTCATTACGCAATAGGTTTTCAGAAAAACCTGTCATAGCCCTCCGTCATTTCAGATAAGTCCTATTTAGTATTCGTGCTACGTTTGTTGGCCTGCGTCAAGGCGTAGTGTGCGGTAGCTAACTAGTATTTATCTGCTTATGCATATGATGCAGATTGGATTAGGGTAGTCGTGCGACTTTGTTGGCCTGCGTCAAGGGTCGTGCGGGTGGGTTTAATTCAATCAGGAAATGACGGGTTGAACTTGACTAGCGGACTATGGTTTGTTGGCCTGCGTCAAGGTCATAGGACACTAGGGGAAAAATATTATCGGGAATTTCAAGTGTTGAAATTTGCAATGAGATTGCATACCTTCTATGAGATAGTTGGATCCCGATACCCGCTGCGAGTAAGTGTTCCTCCTGGGAGAGTTTTATACATTACAATTAGCCGATCAAGTAGGTGTCTAGAAAGGTGTTAACGAGGTTACGCCTCTGGGAAAACGAGGTTTACATTAATTAGGTTCGTGCGAAAGCACGGGGGACCTCCCTCAAAGTACCGACACTGGCCTGGCTGAAAGATTGGCGAACTTGTAGTGTGTAATTAATCCCGGCTAGTCTTTCCTTTTAGGGTTTGAAGGAAGATTTGATAAAAAGCAGTGGGAGCCATCCTGATTAGATAAAATAATAACCAATCTGATCTTGCAAGAGCGCACGCTGAGTGTTTTCTTCTCTCTCTCTCCAGGTAGCGACCATATCACGCCTTAATCAAGATAATAATACGGAATATTGACCGAACCCGCTTGTTATACTGAGCTGGGGAACGTTGGTCCCGCTCCAACTTATAATTGTTATAAGACAGAGCAGGAAATTGGGGAATACCAGATTTCCCGTGCCGCCCAAACGAAGAGAGTGCATGCTGATGCATCATCTTCGGGTGTGTTCTTTATACAGAACTGTTTCTCAGTATCCTCCGCATCCTGGTATATGATACCGGATCAGGATCCCAGATATGTAATCTGTTACATAGGGCTACAAAAGGGTAGAAAAACTGAGAACGGGTGATAAGTTTCATGAGACAGAAAACGGGGCAAGAGTTGCAGCCAAGTCTGTCGGTCACTGTCACCCTGTATTACCAATACATTGATACTGAACGAATGTTATTAGATACCGAACCTGATATACAAAATCATATCTGTCTCTTTATTAGTAAAGAAACGATAAAATTTTGTATTGTTGGATAATGTTTTGAACATTTCCTATATCAAAAGTTGATCGGTTCAGGCACGTTATCTAAAAACATTAATGTTCTAAATCAAACTACAGTTCTTAGTATACAGAACACACACAAGAGGAAGAGTTCAGAAATGAACGAATCCTTCTTGAGGTATTGTAGACTAGGTCAGATCAATGCGACCTGACTGGCTGAAGTTGCATTTAGATGTATATTTAAATCAGTTTGAATTTACATCTTGTGAAACTCGCCAGTCATGTCACAAAGATAAGATGACCATAGCTCTGTTTATTGGAAACAGAGAAAGAGTTGGTAAACTTTTGGGATGATACATGTTGATGTATGTAGGTCCCCTGTCTACACATACCAAGACTGGTTCTTTATACCTCATTATATTCTCTGATAATCTCTCAAGATTCAGTCATATGTTCCTGTTGAAACATGAGTCCGAACCTTTTGAGATATTCACAGAATATAAGCGAGAAGTAGAGAACCAAAATACGGGTATAAGTATTATGTCCTTTGATGTGATCGAGGAGGAGAATACTTGAGCACAGAATTCCTGGACTATTCTAAAGGAGAATGAGATTCTCTCTCAGCATTACTCCTCCGTATACACCATAGCACGATGGTATATCGGGGCGGAGCAATCACACCCTATATGATAAGGTGTGCTCTATGATGAGTACTACTGAGTTACCTGTTTCCTTTTGGGAGTTATGCACTTATGAAGCTGCATACCTATTGAATTAGGGTTCGAATCAAATCAAAGCCTACCATTTCATATGTGATATGGAAAGGGAAGAGCCCATGTCTTAAGCTAGTTAAGATTTGGGGATGTCCGGCCTATGTCTAAAAGCATGATCCAGACAAGCTCGAGGCAAAGTCTGTAATGTAGAACTGGAAAGGTTCCAGCTATACAAAATACAGCAGATGATTTGGTACAACCAAAGGATTCAGTAGATGCCAACGAACCTCAGCCTCTCCGCCGATCTAGTAGGGTTCCTCACCCACCTGAGAGATACTTCGGTTTCTCTATGACAGTGGGAGCGAGGATTGCATCATGAGATGATGACCCAACTAGCTTCGAGCTGGCCATCAAGAGTAAGACTCTGTAAGAATGGCTGGATGCTTAGCGATCTGAGATGGAATCCTTATACACCAACAAAGTATGGACTTTGGTTGCTATATCTGAAGGGTTAAATCCCCATCAGGAGCAAGTATATCTTGAGAAGATTACTTGGTGTAAATGGAAAAGTTGAGACTTTCAAAGATAGACTTGTTAAAGGTTTTCATCATTGACCAGGCGTGGACAATGATGAAACCTTTTCAAGTAGCTATGCTTAAGTCCATCCAGATCCTACTTGCCACGGCTACATACCATGACTACGATATCTGGTGGTTGGGTGTCATGACTGCTTTTCTAAATGATGTTTTAGAAGAGTGCGTCTATAAGTACACAGCCAGAGGGCTTCGTAGACAGTGGGAGCAGCGGAAACGTGTGCAAGATGTTTTATAAGATAAAGCAGGCATCGCGGAGTTGGAACGTCTGTTTTGATGCGTTAGTCAAAGAAGTTGACATCATCAAAATGGTAGATGAACCTTGTATAAACAAAAAGGTAGTAGGGAGTATGGTGACGATCCTCGTAGAGTACGTGGATGACATACTCTTGATAGGGAAGGAGTTTCCTATGCTACGCTCGATCAATCTCCGCTTATCACTATGATTCTCCATATAGGATCAAAATGATACCTCCTAAATCCTGAGTTTTGGATCTATGAGATAGATCTAATTGGATGTTAGGACTCTCACTAGTTGTAGTGAGATGGTATCAGTCGATCCTGGGGAGAATCACTGGAAGTGTTCCAGAGTGATAAGGACGACTGAATGTCAGTCACAGGCATTGTCTTTACCCTCAGTAAAGGGACGGTATGTTGGAAGAGTTCCAAGCTAGATACCGTGGCATACTAGACGATAAAGGCACGATACATCGCTACTTAAGATGCTACCAAAGAGGCTGTTTGGGTGTATATTGGTTCATGAGATGAACTATGTTCCTCCCATTGTGTGACAATGGAGTTGTGGCTTATGCCAGGAACCCCCGTCCCATCAGTGATCCAGACATATTCTAAGGCAGTATCACCTGATCATGGAGATGGTTGATCTCCAGGTTGATTGAGGCAAGGAGAGCAGACTTAGAGGATAACGCAGCGGATCCACTCACGAAGGCCTATTCCCAGAGAGAGACTTTTATGGGATGGTTGAGTATGAGATACTACAACCACTGCTACAGATGGCCCTAGTGCAAGTGGGAGATTGTTAGTTATATGTATGCCCTAGAGGCCATTACTGTACATTGGATGTATATTGTAGTGGATGCTGGGACATATATAGGGAGGACTTTCTTGCTCGACATGATAGTATGCTATCTGGTTGATCTTTACCTTAACGTGTATACTGATTGTCTCTCTGTTACATGTTGGTAAAGCCCTTAGGATGTGTACTTGACTACCTGGACTATGATGCGGATCATACTAGTAGGGACATGGTAGTCCATAAGTACATCCTTCAAAGTCCCTAGTCATGGGTGTATCGAGACGGGGCATCGATATACCAGAGTAGACTAGCGTGTACCCTCTCGACCCATACAAATGGGCGATGGATGATCCCATATCCATTGGTGTTTGACATCGGAGATGATATACGGGTGCTCAGTGGAGACTGGGTACACTGGACGGACTCGCCGAGAACTCCCAGATGGTATTATACCTCACGTCAGATGGCAGTTCTCTGGTGACACTGGTACAGAGTAGTCTGTTGACCCGAGATCGTCATAGAGTCTTGTGTGGTTCCCACTGTGCTTTGATTTCCATCTTACCACGTCCAAGAGGGCGTGCAAAACGGTGGTTTTTGGGTACAGTCCCGAGTCACATGGAGGCAATGAGCAATAGGAGGGGATTCGTCTCTCCCGGTATAGGGGGTTGATGTTGCGCTGTGTTCGATTGGTTATAACAGGAAATCCCTGGCCAGGGTTGCTGAGATTTACTGGTAAGTGTTACCAGTAGTTTCTCGAATTGTTATAGACCTCATATCGACATGACTTATCGAGCTATTGGGGTCTGACGTTTACCACCCCTAGGCAAGATATGCGACATATCAGACGATCAGACCGGACTATACAGTAGTGTTACTGGTCGGATTCGCAGGAGTGTGAGCGGGCTTGCTCGTCGATCTTCTGATCGCTCAATACCCGGGTGGCCGTTACGTTTAGCAGACCGCTTGCGGCTTGTGGGTGTTTGATATGATCATCACCTGCTGCCGGCGTATTGACGAGTCTTTAGAGTCCTACACAGAGGTTTCCTGGCTCAAGCGAAACGAAATAGGAGCGCATATGAGATATGTGCGGGGCCGAGAATAATGCGTGTATATGATACCGTATTTCATTCTCGCGATGAATGTGTCGAATGGTTGTATGCGATATAACCTAGTTATCGATTCAAGCGATGATTCGATAAGCTGATACATTGTATACTAGTCGGTTGTGTGCGACATGACCGGATCATTGAATCAAGTGTTGATTTAATGATTTAATGCATATTTCTATATTTGATATATTACTTTGCATCAACTAGTATCGGTTCACTTAAGATGGATTTTCTCACTCGCATGTGCACATTGTATATGTGATATATTTTTTTGTGCACTTGGATGTATCATGTTTGATGATGCTATAATGCTAGGGTTTATGTAAAGAGTTAAACCTTAGTAAAGTAAATGGTTAAGGTTTTCTTTTATTCATTCATTTATTTTTAATTTGGATTAAAAGAAATGAAATGAGAAAAGAAAAACAAAAGGGTTTCATTCTTTCATGAAGCTTGTTGAAGCTTCATGAAGCTTGTTGAAGCTTCATGAAGCTTTGACCAAAGAAACCCTTTTGTCTTCATCTCATTAACCTTAACCATTCATTGAACTATAGTTAACTCTCTACAACAAACCATGGTTTATGTTATGATAAGGATAATTCTTTTTCTATTTTCAAATTAACTTATCATAACTTTTCTTCTTCTTCTTCATCTTCTTCCATGAAGAAACCTCCACTTCATCAATGGTGATTGATGATAAAGGGTGAGAAATCCAATTCTAAAGTCTACCCACTTCCTATTTCTTCATCCTCTACCTCTTGCCAAGTAGTAGAGTGTGTTTCCTTCACAAGTTTTTAGGGCTTGGTGAAGGTGGAGCTTGATTTAGCGATGCCTCGACGTAGATCATCTTCGGCATGGACATCGACGACCTAGCTCGCTTTTTCTCCGACGAAGCCGACTCTAGAGCCCGAATTCCTTTTGGACAGCGAAGACGACTTCGTTGCGGAGCTATGGAGGTGGAGCACCGGATCTACAAAGGTTGTATTTCCGATATCCCATTAGTTAAGTTGTTAACTAGATTGCTATTCGCCTAGAAATCTAGCCGACGATCCGTTGTCGAGTCTCTCGGCACCGTTAAAATTTGAAATTGGCATGATCGATGCCTTGTGTGACCTCATTAGGGTGCCCAGGAACCCTACACTCATAACCCAATGAGCACCTGTATACATCTTAGGTGAACCAACTGACACCAGTGGCTTGTGAGACCGGCCACCGCCCCTCGTCAAGGTCTCGACTGTATACACTAGTCTACTCTGGAGTATCGATGCCCTGTCTCAAAACTCCCACGACTAGGGACCTTTTAAGGATTTGCTTATAGACTACCAGCTCCCACGTATATGACCGCCTTCATACTGCTGGCAGTCAAGCAAGAATCTTAGGGGCTCTATCAATATGCAATAGTGACCTGTAAGGTCACCTAAAGCAGTATACGATGATAAAGGTAAACCAGATAGCATACTATCATCTTGAGTAAGACTGTCCTACCGGGATAAGTCCTCCCTCAATCATTGCAATCACGTGCATGTGATCCAATAATTGACTCTGAGGGCACTATCTCCAACAATCTCCCACTAGCACTCAAGGCTAATTATTGCGATGTCGCATACTCACAGCCCGTGTGATACCGAACACCCAACTGCTCTACTAGTCAGTCTCACAAAGCTCGTTTGCGAAACTATCGCGTTCGAGGAATAGCCTCAGCGAGTGGATCCGCTTTGATGTTTCTTTCTGTGTCTCTCTATATCTCAAGTTTGCGGAGAAAGCCATCTCCCAAAATGAGCAATACCTGTCTTAGAATGTATCTGGATGTCTGATGGGACCTAGCTTATAAATGAACTCCAAATCCAAACTTCTTAGACTGTATCGTCAACTGAACTTAATCGGTATCCTGCGCCATACCTCCCTCAGTATCGCCTTGGACCACCTGTCCAAAATACTTCCCCTCATCAGAAGGAAAACTATAACTCTGACAACCTCTCTGTCATCCAGGTCACCTTGGAAGCCTGGAATGATAACTGTCTCCCGAACGATGCTGTCGTTATCATATCCCTAGAACATCCACTTATGTTCTAAAACTCCTTCCGATCGTTTCTCCAGGATTGGATTAATATCAATTTATTGCATCTACCGCAAAAACAACATCTGGTGTGGTATTTGACATCTCATGATTGACTCAATTGCCTAAGCAAGTGATCTGTCAATCATGCACATCCCTCTCCACTTTAGTCTGTAAGACACCTTTAGAGAGGGTGACTCCATCACCTGCAGGTACACCACCATGCCAGGAGTCGTCCATTCCAAATACCTTTAGAATGTTGTCTAAGTACCCTGATTGGGAAACTACCCAAATCTAGATCTAAAACCATAGATCCAGTAACCAGAATGTCTGATTTAATATCCAAGTACCATGTGGAGAAACCACTGTGTGACAACCAAAGTATAACCGATCGTAGTATAGGAACATCACTTCCTACTCTGTGTATGTCATCCTAATACCAGGACATCTCACCCTACTACCTTCTTAACAGATCCATCCCCTATCCTGATGAAGTCAAACATATGACTTTCACGTCAGAAATAGATGATCTATCTCCGCTATATCTGCTTTAGTCTATAAATAGACATAAGCCACTTGTCCACCAATGCGTCCGCTGCTCCCACTGACTACGACAACCCTCTGGCAGAGTCATATAGATGTACACTTCTAAAGCCAGTTTAGAACGACGCTATACTCATCCTCCCGCCGGGTCTCGCATCCTGGAACAACAGCAATGGCATGTCTGGGTAAACAAGAACCTCCCTGTCACCATCCTTGAGGCTACCGGAGTACCTCTAGGGTGTCTGAGGTTACCCACCGTATCTGCGGAATGGCCAATGGAATGTAAAACCAGATTGAATCTTTAGGTTCTTATCAAATCTTCAGTAATCGTTTGCGGTTCTGGAATCACTTCCAGTTCTACCATACTCCCACTACTGTTTTCTGAAAAAATCCATTTTTATTAAAACTGTGGCGAGTCTAGAACAATATCTCTATTGATCTTCCAGATGGTAGAATGCCAACCCTCGTCATAGCCTGGGTCAATCCACAAACAGCCATTACAGAAACGTGCCTTGAGTTATCCAGAGTCTGGTTTTAAGCATAAGCCGGACAACTCCCCGTACCTTAACATCGTTAAGATATGAACTATTCTATATCCAATATAGAACCAGAGGCACTGATTTAATTGAACCAGATTCAAATCATGCAACTGTCTCCAGTGCATGTCAACTAAATGGAAAGAGGCTGATCAGCGTTACTCAACTTAGGAATGCTTCCAATTATGAGTAACCTGAAAGAGAGGCAAGTTCTCTTAATCATTACTATCAACTGAACACCATACACAAGTATCTACATCTTCGATCAACTTAAAGAATCCCGATACTTGCAACACCTGGTTCTCTACTTTATCCATATACCTATAACTTCTCAAAACTTGGACCCTGTGTTTCTATGAAACACCTGTCTAAAAACTAGAGAAGTCATAAGTAAACCGAATATAGTACGAGAACCAACCCCTCTGTCCTCATGGACGCTGGACAACATACAATACTCTGTATAAGTCCCTTGAGTCTGATAACTCGATCCCTGTGTGTCGTAGGTTGAACACTGTACCTATGGTTAAGAAGAATTACACCGTTGTTTAATGCTCCTTACCTAACCATCCACTGATATAGGTAAATGTCATAGACACAATTTCAAAAAGGTATATCTCACTCTATAAAAATAGACGTACAGATATATTAATTTGAAATTGGTGCATAGCAACGGATATTCAAAACCAAGTATTTGCCGTTCGGCAAACAACCCAGGTGACTTCCTCAAATATCACCAATTACAACGAATTCCGATATAATGAGGATGATCACCTAATTTCCAATAACTTACTCCCACTCATCATCTGTAAAACCATACAGATGTGAGAATCATACCTGGTAAATACATACCCTGGAGTAAGTATCTAATCGGGAAATCAATTTTCCTTTAACAGTACACAGTGAAACTGAAACATTGAAATATTTCGATGGGGTATCCTGGTATTCCTAGTAATGCCTCTTCCATTATCCATATTCACAACTGTAACCGTGTAATTCTTTGCCATCTTTCCAAATCCCTTTATATGTCTTTAGTCGTTAGCTTCTGTACACCCCTTCAGGCCAAATGGTTTTCTTCCTTCCCTACCGTTCGGCACCAGCCTATGGTTTGGAAGAAGACTATCCAATAAGCATAATGGGTGTACTGTCCTAATCCTAGGAGCACTCGCAATGCGAGAGAAGGTGAAGATAAAAGACAACCGAATAAACCTTATTCCTATTTCTCCTGAACCAGAATCCATCCCCGAACTGGAACAAGTTCCTTTCGAGTTCGTATATAACCATACGATAGAGTATCCAATAAACTGTGGATCTTCGTAGTGATACGAAGTGTCCTGGAGAAATACAAAGGTGATTTTGGATTGGCGAAGAAATACTTGGTTTGGTCGTGAATAGCAGTCGCAATTTACTTTGCTCTCTTACTAATCCCTTGATATGTCTTTACTTAATACCTTCTGTACACCATCGTTAGGCTAACTGGTTTTCTTCATTCCCTACCATTCGGCACCTGCCTATGGTTTGGAAGAAGACTATCCAATTTGCGTAATAGGTGTACTATCTCCTAAACCAAGGAGTACTCTCAACCTGAGAGAAGGTAAAAGGAAAAGACAACTGAATAGTCATATTCGTTTTCTCCAGAACCGGAAACCATCCTCGAATAAATTCCTTCGAGTTCGTATATAACCATACGATGGTTTTGTCCAATGGAAGTGGACGTTCGTAGTAATACGGGGTGTCCTGGAGAAAAGGGTAAAAGTAGGAGTGGCAATAAGTTTTGCAACTCTAACAATCCAAAAGCCAGTGTTTAAGAAGGTTCGGTCAACTTAGTCACTGAGTCATAGTCTTAGGGTTGGGTCAATGGTCGCTGCCAAAGAGAGAGAGAAAAGAAACACTCAGCGTGCACTCTAACCTAGATCAGATTGGTTACCAATTTATCTAATCTGGAAACCTCCCACTGTACCGTCAAATTCTCCTCCAAACCTGAAAGAAGAATTAGTCGGGATCACCCGAGGAGTAAACCAACTCAGCAGTGGGAATCGGGATCCAACTATCATCGCATGATAACGTGACGGAATCCGCTCACGTCATCACACTCCAGAAGGTATGCGCATATCTAGCAAGTTTCAGTTTCTTTAGAAACTCCCGATGTGATTTTTACCCCATGCTCTTATGACCTTGACTTTGGCCAACATATCATAAGTCACATGTCAAGTTCTACTCGTCATTCTCTAGGTTAATTTGAGCCCACCCGTACATACCCTTGACTTTGGCCAAAATAGTAGTACGACTGCCCCAAACCAACGCATCTACCTATGCTGCATATGAATACCCAACAGCTACCAATCACTGTGCCTTGACTTTAGCCAACATACACAGCTTGAATACTATTGACTATCCATATGAAACGACGGAGGGCTACGAATGGTTTCTGGAGAAAACCTTTAACGTAATGAACTTGATATCGTTGAAGGAACTGGATAGCTTTTATGAATATAGTGACGAAAACCTTTGCTAAAGAGGTCACTCCCGGTGAAGGGATCTCGGCTCTTTCCCTGTAGAATGAGGTGCAGGATATTCCAACTGAATACCACGATGCAAAGCAAAAGTAATCGGCTATAGTGAATTTATTGTCCTGACGCAAACTTCTGTCCAAGGGGTCACTCCCGGTGAAGGGATCTCGGCCCTTGCCTCGTCGACTGAGGAGCAGGATATTCCAACTGAATACCACTGTGCAAAACAAAAGTGAACGTCTTTACAATAACAGCTTTTTGAAAAGTGTTCCAACAACATCATAAAAGGTTTGTTTAGCTTGCATTGATTCGAATCAACGCAGTCCCATCAATTGATCACACCAATAAAGAACGAAAATAATGATGTACGTATATGCCATCCGCATTCGCCACTGGGTCTCGTCATTACCCGTTAGGTTACATAACTAACGACAGAGCGGGGACTGGACTAGCGCGGATGCAAAACATATACAACATCTACTAGTATATATATCAATATATAATATTTCGCTCAAGGCGTGATAAAATGCAACATCACAGAAATGTACAGCATCACAGAACAATACAGATATCTGGGATCCCCGGGTTTCACAGAGCCGCTACTGAAACCCGACGTTCCCCTGGTCGTGTGGATAGCCTGTGCAATGAAATCCAAGACCCCTACGGGCGCGGCAAGTTACCCGCCAAAACCTGAAGCAAGGCAGCCCCCTTCAGCAACGTGAATGGACCACCCAGCACTTCACGGAATCTGGTAACTTGGGCATCCCTCCTGGGTCAACCTGTACCCCCTACGAGTGCGGCGAATAGCCCGCCAATTCTAGAGTAAAGCCCCCTCCGTCTCAATGCCATGAGATGCGGGCTTGTTTCCCTCTAAAACCCGGCTATCCGTGCACCCCACCTTGGGGTAATCCTAGTACAGAAAATAAAATATACATACAACGGGTACATCGACCTCGACCCGGTCGTGCCCCAAAAGAATAATACAAACAGGCAGTGACGGCAGTCCACATGTCGGACGCTCGCCCCGCAATATCAAATGTACATAATCCAACAGACCGCACTAGCATTGCATCCAGGCTATCCCCCACGACCAATCCGCAACATAACAGCACAATACAGAATATCAACGTGAATGTCACGTTCGCAAATCCGTCTAACCGGGCTATAGCAGTTAGACAGGATTTACCGATCGAGTGACATTCACGGTCGCAGATATAATGTAAATACTGTGAACTAATGTGTTTAAAATTTTTGATCGATCAAATTTACCCAAGTGGGCCCTCAAGCACTACTGTAACACTTAAAGAAATTCTGGGCCCAAAAAGAATGTTCCAAAAACCCTATTTTCTACACAGGAGCTCTCTGTAAAAGTTTGGTGCAATGAACAGTAAATATGGCGGCGGAACCGCGGCCCAAGCATGGGTTTGGCCGCGGTTCTGCGGTGGTATGATGACGTCACACGACCAAAATTTTACAGAGCGCTTATAATTCCCTGCACATCATTCTGCAACAACCTGAAAAAAATTTCGAGCCAAAAATATTTCGACAGAAACTGATGTTTTTGAAAACGCGGGTTTTGGGATTTTGTTCGATCGAAAGTGTAAACACATTAGACCAAGCTAGACTAGGTTAATAGCATTGCTCTGATACCATGTAAGTGCACGGCGGCGCCCCGGCCGTTAATCCAACGCCGGAATGTGGAAACGAAACTTTTTACGGACTTGTAAACCGGCACCACCGTGCACAAAACTCCCGGATTGGGCCATTAAACTAGTCCTAGCTAACAAGAGAAGGGGTAGAGAGATATACCGAGCGATCCGTGTCCTTCGGTCTTCTCGTCGTCGTCCCGATCTCCCCGCGGAATCTCCGGTCTTCATCTCCTCGCCGAAAGGGCACCACGTCGCCGGCTTCTTTTACGGGCTCCCACCTCTGGACTGAGGCAACTCGGGCACGAAGCTGGCGAGTCGACGTGCCCAAGGATTTGCTGTAGAATGAGTGTAATGCTCTATAGATCATTTGGGGTTTGAGGAAGTTGCCTTTTGTGGAGGAATGAGATGTAAGCTTTTTGTGGATAAACTTGGGAATTTTGTAGCATGAAAAGAGCAAAAATTCCCACACCAAAATAATGGGCAGCCCCTCCCTCATTTGGCCAGCCCCCTCATGGTGGTGAGTGAGAATAGAGTCAAAGAATCAAAGAGAGTGAACCACAACATAATGCAAGAGAGAGAAAGGGTGATGATCATAAGCAATGATCATCAACCAAAACCAATACTCCATCAACCAATCATCTACCATGATTACTTCAAAAGGTCAAGCAATCATGAACTCAAGAAAGTCAAGGGAGGCTAAACCATCATGAAGCAACAAAATGCAAAGAACACCCTCCACAAATGCTAATTTGCACAATTGCAAATAAGCCCTCCTCCACCAATCTTCAGCCAATGAAAGATATAAAGGTAAATGGCCGAAACGGAAAACAAACTGTCAACTTCAGAAAACTGATCCCGTAATAAATTACAGGAAAACCCGCTACTGTATATACATACCCGCATTTGTATTCCGACCGAATACAAATGCAATGAGACAAATCTACACTGTACAATACTAGGATCCGGCTTAAACCAAAGCTCGCTAGTACTATCCGTCCGATCAAGATCCGTGCAATACCGTACGTATCTGATCGAACCCTGCCATATCTCTATACGGCCTCTACAGCATTTCGCCCGAAACTTGAGAAACTGGTCTGTGGGGGACTCTAAAGACTCGTCAATACTTTGGTTGTGGATTTAACCACTAGCACGTCAGAGGTATTAGCCTATACGTAACGGGCTACCAGGTATTGACCAAAAGGGACGTCGATGAGCGAACTCATCCTGACACCCTACTGAGCCTGTCAGTGACAATATTCGTACAGTCCGGTCCGTTCGTCTAAGAGTATCGCATGGCGGGCCTAGGGGGTTGGTAAAAGTCAGACCCCTAAAAGCGGTACAAGTCGTGTCGGAATGTAGCCCAGAACACCCTGAGATACTACTAGAATACCTACCAGTAAATCTCCTGCCTCGGCCGAGGGCTTTGTGTAATGGCTCTCCTAGACACAGCGCGACCTCACCCCCAATACCGGGAGAGACGAACCCCTGAAGATCCGCTCACTGCCTCCATGTGGTTCGGGAATGTACCTAACTAAAACCTATTTGCACGTCTCCTTTGAGCGTGGTAGGGTAGTAATCAAAGTACAGTGGGAACTCACACGAGACAAATGACGATCCTCAGGTCGATGAACTAACCTGTACACATGTCACCAGGAAACTGCTATCTGACGTCAGGTATAAGACCAACTAGCATGTTCCCGGCGAGTCCTGTCCGGTGTACTCATAACCCAATGAGCATCTGTATACATCTTAGGTGAACCAACTGACACCAGTGGCTTGTGAGACCGGCCACCGCCCCTCGTCGGGGTCTCGACTGTATACACTAGTCTACTCTGGAGTATCGATGCCCTGTCTCGAAACTCCTACGACTAGGGACCTTTTAAGGATGTGCTTATAGACTACCAGCTCCCACGTATATGATCGCCCTCATACTGCTGGCAGTCAAGCAAGAATCCTAGGGGCTCTATCAACGTGCAATAGTGACCTGTAAGGTCACCTAAAGCAGTACACGATGATAAAGGTAAACCAGATAGCATATTATCATCTTGAGTAAGACTGTCCTACCGGGATAAGTCCTCCCTCAATCATTGCAATCACGTGCCTGTGATCCAATAATTGACTCTGAGGGCACTATCTCCAACACCTGTGATCCAATAATTGACTCTGAGGGCACTATCTCCAACAATTACATCCCAAAGGAAAGAGTAAAATAAACTAAATAGTTTAATTACATCAAAGGAGAAACAAAAGCCCTAAACATGTGGGCAACAACAAAAATTAAATCTAGCTAATCTTCCATCGTCCAGTCTGCATAATCTTCATAAGTTGGCTTCATACCTTGATCCTCGCCATAATACTCATTCTTATCTGACGGACATTCCAAAGATAGAAGAAGAAAAGGAAGGTCCGTCAGCGAGTTATACTAGGGTAGGATTGCCTCATAAGGAAGTTGGTATAGAAACAAACAGGTGTATATAAATATAAAGAACATGATGTACATGGGTATAAAGGTATGTGGTTGTATGCAAATTAGATATGTTGACAGAGGTATATGTTGGTAATGGTTCAAGTCATGTCAAACGAATATTCAGTCTAAGAGTTAGATCAGGTTAAACAAGGTATGTATGGATAGAATTGACCAGTGAATATACTCGTATCCTTGAGGTATCCCATGACTAGCTTGCGCTCGTGCCTGGGTGGCAATCAATGCGGTAGCGTGAACATCCCCGAAAGGTGTCCCATGACTACTATGGAGTGTTTTCTAGCGTGAATATTACTCAAGTGCACAGGTATTTCCACCCTTCAGTTCCATAATAAACAACAAGCCTAAACTAGCGAAATATCCACATCCAAGATACTGAATAACTCGTGTCTCATAAAGAAAGGTAGATAAGGTAACAGGTGGGTATAGCATATGATGTGAGTTTAGTGTTGAGTATCAATAGGTGTTGTAAACGTTTTAGTTTGTTAAACAAGAGTCCGGATACACGCGATTATTCTATTGTGGCCACGGAACAACAACTGGGGAAGTGAAATGTACCGTTTCACTTCCCAGGATCATGATCGAGTAGTAGGGGAATCCGAGTTCCGAATCTCCTTGCCTGATCAAACTACACATCCACTGGTTCAGTATAAAGGTTTTGATGAATTAGAGTTAGTGCGTATACCTCTAGGCATGGAATTTCCATATTGTATGTCATCCACATATTGGATCATTCGCCATCAAATAGGGTTAGTATTCGCCCGAATATCGGGTTAGTAGTCGTCCACACTTAGGACTGGTCACCCTGCCTGCAGGGATCTTCATAAATGTATAGTCGTCCGTACATCAGACCGGTCACCCGGAATATCGGGATCTTCTCAATAAGTATTCCATACCTAGGTCCGTGCATTCTAACTCTAACCGTATCATATGTCATGTATGTCATAACAAGGAATCGGAAAATGTAAAATCAGTAGTTGCTTCCAGATAGAAAAGTTTGGAAGTTGAAGGGAGGTTGGGAATTGATGGAAAACTTGCGAGATATAATATAAAGGTAACTAGTCGAAATTACGAAAACTAGAGGAATTATGGTGAGTCCAACTAAGATTTGCATCGAAAGATAAATAAGAATGGTATCGAAAGAAAGGTTAAGAAAAAGAAAGAGTACCTCTGTTGTCTTTCCACGTGGTATCAGCCTTCTCGGCTGTCATGGTGAAGGTCTGGCGTTTGGGTCCATTCCTCTGCGCTTGCTGAAAAACACGCTCCTGTGATGGTAAAAGTGGTCCCTTTGGTGATGCCCCTTGACCGGTTGGTTGAGTGGCGGAAGGTGGCCGGTTTTCCTGTGTTGGTGCCCCATAGTTAGCCGGCTGGTTGAAGGGGCCTGATTGTCTCCCTCTTTAAGGACAGTCCCCAATAGCATGCTCCGTAGACCCACAGACTATGCAGAGTTTATTCAAAATGCGACAGTCCATCATGAAGTGTCCGGCTCTACCGCAATTGTTGCATATAACAGCTGGTTTTTCGAAGATAGTTGGTCATGCGGGTCTCTTGGGTTGTTGTCTCCCGTTGAATCTGGAAGATGGTCCTTCAAGAATTTGGTTGGCTGGTCGCTTAATGCCAGACAAACGGTCAACCTTCCTCATGTGTCGCTGAAGGTCTTCAAAGTTTTGCGCTGCCTCTAAGATTTCATCATAAGTCAAAAGAGTAGAAGAAGACATGGAGGAATGCGTTTTCAGGTCCAATCCTTGTCGGAATCTCTTAGCATAAAGTTCTGGGGTTGCCACCAGATGATGCGCGAACCGACTTAACCTTGCGAACTCCGAAGCTTACTCGTCCACCGACTTATCCCACATTCTCCCTTGTTGGAGTTGTATAAACTCTCTTTCCATCTCTAGGTGTGCCACAGCTGGAAAGTACTGGATATCAAAACGTTGTTTGAACATTTCCCAGTCGATGGGCTCCTTCAATCTACTTTCATCTGCCTCCCACCATATCCTGGAATTATCCGTCAGTTGTAGCTTAGCGATGTTCACCCACGCGTCCTTCGGAATTTGGGCAGCACCGAGGCCGTTGATTGTTCCCTTGAGACATTCCTCAGCTTCTAAGGAAGTTTCCTTCCCTGAAAAAGTCTTAGGGTGGAGTGATCTGAACTGTTTCACTCCCGCCGATCCTTGAGGAACTGGGGCCAGTGCCTGTTTTAAAATTTCTGCTTGTTGCTGCCTACTCTCACGTAGCTCCTGATGAAGGGCAGCTGTCTGCTGCTGTTGTTGCTCCAGTATTCCTTGCATCATTTGTAGCATTGCTGCTTGTTGGGCAGTGACTTCATTGTCTCCATTTCCCCTTCGGTTGCGGTGATGGTGTCGTCCAGCCATTGATGATCTGAATCAGAATAGGTTAGGTTACAAACAGGCTGAGGGATGAGACAAAATAATAGCTTGCATGGAAGAACAACAATTAATGCAAGAGGGAGACTAATAGGAAGAGCAAGAGACATAGAGAGATTTTTGCTCGAAACTAAGATTTTATTATTCAACTTCAAATAAGGAGAGTACAACCGAAAGTAAGGACATGCCCCTACTATTCTTACATCGGTTTATTCGGCTAAAGAAAAGGAAAAAGACTTATTTGTCTCGATTATGGGAGTTCAACAAGGGGTGATAGGTCCTCGCACTAAGAAAGGTACGACCGTTCCCACGGTGCCTTGTAGGGACAACTGCCTGAGTTTCTTCGGCCTCGAGTTCCTCCTCACTCGAAGCTTCTTCCTTCGACTCATCCTCGGCAGGAGCCTCGTTCTCTGATTCCACCTCTATAGGGTTTTGTTCTTTTTGCAGGGGCCACCTCATCCGGATCATATTCTATAGGATTCTCTTCCGCCGCAGGAGCTTCTTTTTCTGGCCCCTCCTCTATATGCTCCTCTTTCATAGGATCTTCTTCTTCATCTTCGGGGTCATTGGTCACCATAGACTCCGGAGTTGCAGCATCGACTTCTTCGTCTTCCGAGTCGCTGTCGGAAATAACCGCCTGAGAGTCTACGACTTCGTTGTCTGAATCTCCAGATGTAGCTTCAAAAGTAATATCGGACATGTCATCCTCGTCGAAAAGATTTGCTATGACTTGAAGGGAAGGTCATGGACAGGATACAGAATGTCAAGGAAGGGACAAGGGACATAGGAAAATTATGAAATCGGTATAGATGGATGAGATTCACAAATATAATAAGTTAACGGTTTCATTTTAGTACACAAGAGGACCTGCATGGGCCATAACAAAAACCTGTCACGTCCCGCTTCCCAAAAGAAGGAGAAGGATGACGTGGCATAGTCCGCAAGCTAACTGTATTGAAGGTGGTCTATTCAGTACAGCTACGTTAAGCGTATGAATATTTAACATGCAGGGTGTGTACCAAAACAAAAATAATAAAAGCGAAAGGCATTTATTTCCATTAACCAAACTTTATTACATCCCAAAGGAAAGAGTAAAATAAACTAAGTAGTTTAATTACATCAAAGGAGAAACAAAAGCCCTAAACATGTGGGCAACAACAAAAATTAAATCTAGCTAATCTTCCATCGTCCAGTCTGCATAATCTTCATAAGTTGGCTTCACACCTTGATCCTCGCCATAATACTCATTCTTATCTGACGGACATTCCAAAGATAGAGGAAGAAAAGGAAGGTCCGTCAGCGAGTTATACTCGGGTAGGATTGCCTCATAAGGAAGTAGGTATAGAAACAAATAGGTGTATATAAATATAATGAACATGATGTACATGGGTATAAAGGTATGAGGTTGTATGAAAATCAGATATGTTGACAGAGATATATGTTGGTAAAGGTTCAAGTCAAGTCAAATGAATATTCAGTCTAAGAGTTAGATCAGGTTAAACAAGATATATATGGATGGAATTGACCGGTGAATATACTCGTATCCTTGAGGTATCCCATGACTAGCTAGCGCTCGTGCCTGGGTGGCAATCAATGCGGTAGCGTGAACATCCCCGAAAGGTGTCCCATGACTACTATGGAGTGTTGTCTAGCGTGAATATCACTCAAGTGCACAGGTATTTCCACCCTTCGGTTCCATAATAAACAACAAGTCTAAACTGGCGAAATATCCACATCCAAGATACTGAATAACTCGTGTCTCATAAAGAAAGGTAGATAAGGTAACAAGTGGGTATAGCATATGATGTGAGTTTAGTGTTAAGTATCAATAGGTATTGTAAACGTTTTAGTTTGTTAAACAAGGGTCCGGATACTCGCGATTATTCCGTTGTGGCCACGGAACAACAACTGGGGAAGTGAAATGTACCGTTTCACTTCCCGGGATCATGATCGAGTAGTAGGGGAATCCGAGTTCCGAATCTCCTTGCCTGATCAAACTACCCATCCCCTGGTTCAGTATAAAGGTTTTGATGAATTAGAGTTAGTGCGTATACCTCTAGGCATGGAATTTCCACATTGTATGTCATCCACATATTGGATCATTCGCCCTCAAATAGGGTTAGTATTCGCCCGAATATCGGGTTAGTAGTCATCCACACTTAGGACTGGTCACCCTACCTGCAGGGATCTTCATATATGTATAGTCGTCCGTACATCAGACTGGTCACTCGGAATATCGGGATCTTCTCAATAAATATTCCATATCTAGGTCCGCGCATTCTAACTCTAACCGTATCATATGTCATTTATGTCATAAACTGGAAATTTTAAAAAGTATTGATCTCATTTAATAGGCCTTCCACAACCACTCGTTTTATTTTCTAAAGTTCGTAAAGTACTTCGTGTCATCTTAGGGAATGCTTAGTTAAAGAGAATAATAGTGTTTAATTATCTTTTATTACTTCTAAGAAAAACCATGAGGTTTGGAATATTTATCATTTTGAAAAAACATAATGTTTTACGGAAAAATATCCTTTCGATAAAAGGTTATGGTGTTTATTTGAAAATTACATTTTAATAAGGTACTAGATATTCCTTTTGAAAGGATATCGTTATACGGATTATAGTCCTTGTTGAAAATGGCCTTTTAATAAAGGTCGAGGTATTTAAATGAAATTATAGCGTTTTAGGTTTGGGGTAACGTTTTGGAAAATACATTTGTGTTGGAAAAACTATAAGCCGTTATTTAAATTTAGTATTTTCCTTTTTAAAAAGGTTGAAGGGATTTAACAGCATTATAATAGTTGATGAAAAAGGGTGTTGTCACGCCCCACTTCCCAGAGTCCGCTAAGATAGGCACGTGACAGAGCCAACCATGCTACCTGTGGATAGGAAATATCCCTCCACAGTCACATTACGGCTGGAGAGATATCAAGAACGGTAAAATAATAAACAACTATCTAATACATGTCCATGAGCCAGAATAACGAGTCAAGAATGAAAATAATGCGGAAGCAAAAAGATCCAATACAATAACATCTGGAAAGTAAACATAACTAAACTGGATACTAACTGGATACTAACAGGATCCTCACTGCTCGGCCTGACGGCGGAATTACTCCTGATCAGCCTACGACAAGGGTAGAGGATCTGGGCCATGCAAAACCCAGACGTCAGTGCGTCATAATATCAACAATAATATAATCAAGGGCTAGCAGGACATGCAGGAACGGGTAAGAACAGTAACAAGTCAACAGGAATATATAACAGTGAAGTATATCAGTATAAGTGACGTGCAGTGATCAATCAAAAATGTTCTACTGGGTTATCTATTCTAAGTCTTCGAAATCAATTAATGTAATCCTCATCGTAACCCATCGGTGATTATTCCGTAACGCCCGGAAAAACGACAAACAATAGGTATTCCGTAACGCCCGGAAGAACGGTAAACAATAGGTATTCCGTAACGCCCGGAAAAACGGCAAACAATAGGTATTCCGTAACGCCCGAAAAACGGCAAACAATAAGATGGCCCTTTGAGTTACGTTCGGTTACATTCTTGATTTCCCCATATCCCCAAGTTATGTGTTCAAGTCAGGTATTGATAAGTCTTAAGCTAATGCCAACACAAGATCAAGCAGGAACAGGTTTGTCTATACAGACAACAGGATATGTCTACGGGACAACATGTCAGGGTTGTCGGCATTAGAAACAAGATCAGGTAACATGTCAAGTAGTGTACATGTATCAAGTCATGTTAAGTAGTAGTGTATCAGGTCATGTCAGGTAGTGTACAAGTATCAAGTCAGGTCAAGTAATGGTGTATCAGGTCATGTTAGGTAGTACACAAGTATCAGGTCATGTCAAGTAATGCACAGGTATCAAGCGGAAGCTCATAATAAAACTGTAACAGGTATGGATGCACAACAAAAGCATGGATGCACAAATGTTTATCAGGGATTACTATATTACTATGTAGGGTACACAATATCAAGTATGGAGTACTAATATAACAATAAAATGATATAATGCAACATGGTATGCGAATAGATATGAAATCAATGGTATGGATGCACAATTATTGATTAGGGTTACAATTACAGTTCCAATACTAATTAGGATGTACTTTATTAAACATGGGGTGTTCTAACAACAGTATTAGGTTGTAAATGAGATCGGTAAATGCAGCTATATGTGTTCTAATCGATATGGATGCGAATGGATATCATATAACCTTTAGATGACAAACTAGTTAATGCACGATGTTCAATTAAACAATATGAATGGCCATATTCAATTTGATGCGGTATACTATAATATGATATGTGACAAGATAGGTTTGCATATGCTAGATATGATATGATAAGAATGGATGCATACGGTCATTGTAAAACTGTGAAACAAGTACTTTGGATGCACGGTTTGAAATTCAATTATTATATTTATTAAAATAGATGCATAAAATGTAGTTTAGCATGTAGCAAAATAAACTTGCCTAGACGGAACGAGAACGGATGTGTACGGAACATCCTATGTCGGCGAAATTTAACGACGCACGCACGGTACACGGAACGGGTCCAAACAACGTACGAGGGTGATCACGCAAGCAAGGCACTTCCTCCAGGTCATCTGGAATGGCAGCGACGTCAAGCACGGCTCCGGCGATCGCTAAAACAAGATTCAAGAAAGTAAAGAAAAGAAAAGAAAGAAAGAGGAAGAAGAAGAGGGATAGGTGATTGCTTACTGTGGTTGTGCTGCATAGGGGCCAGGAGAGAGGTGAGGGTGACGACGAGATCACAGATCTCCGGCGAAGCTAGGGTTGCTGGTTAGGTTAGGGTTCTTGGTTTATTTGGGATCTATTTTCAGAGTAAGGGGTTTGAGTTGCTGGGTTTGGCAAGGGAGAGGGGAAATGAACTGGAGGAATACAAGGAGGTGGTGGCGGGTTGAGGAGGTCGGCGGTGAGGGTGCCGGCAAAGGGTGAAGGGTTCACAGGGTTTGCAGTGTGAAAAGGAGGAAGTGGTAAAGATGGTAGTTGGGGTATGCAGGGCGAGGTGATGGAAACGCCGACGAGGGTGGAGGTGGTGATGGCGAGGCTAGGATTCGGGAGTCATGGGTTCCGAGGCAGAGGAGGTGTAAGGAAGATGAAAGAAGAGGAGGAAAGAGGTTGTTAGGTTATGAATATTAGGTAACAGTAATATATATTATACATATGTATATAAGCGGGGGGAGAGAGAGAGAGAGAGAGGCTGATTGTTAATAAAGATACTAAAATATATTTATAGTAAGGAGCTGGGATTGGATGAGGCTGAGGGAAAAAAATGGGTTAGGTAAAAAAGTTTATTATAATTTATAATAGGAGAGAGACAGAGAGAGGCTGTTGGGATTGGGTTAAGATTTTGAAAACATATTTTGGTTAATAACGTATTAACAGTTATAATAGTATTAGAATATAATATTAAATAAATTGAGTTTTCTGGCTAATACGAAAGTATTCCAAAACATGCCCGAGTTGGGTCTAAAATTATGGTTTGAAAATACGGATAATATACGTGTCAACCAAAACCAAAATGCGATATCCAGGTAACGAAAATGCATACCCCCAAGAACGGATGCACGTACGTGCGCATAGCCAACCAAACGAGTCCGTTTCACTGAACGGAACAAGAACAAGATGCGTGGATGCTACCAGAGGGTCAGGGGTATCTTGCAGGCCATGCAATGTATTTTAAAAATATTTTATGTGACTTTAAATATTATATTTAAAAATGCAGATGCCAGATAAATGCCAATATGCAGTATGCAATAATATAAGTGCACGAGTCCACGTAACCAGTCAGGATAAATTATAAACATGAATCAAGACAGGTTCCAAGCATGCGGGTCGGGTCGGATGCAAATACAGATGTCAAATATACTAATCGCACCCAAAACACAGTAAATCAGGAAAATACCATAGATAAAGAAATACATGAACTAGAACTCGTATAAATAAACTAAGGTGTTACATTATACCCAACTACAAAAAGAATTTCGTCCTCGAAATTCCCAAGACAAGAAAAGATAAACAATCATGAAACTACAGGAAGAGATCCGGAAACTTCTGTCGAATCTTGTTTTCTCGTTCCCAAGTCGATTCTCCACGTGAGCGATTTCCCGAAGAAACAAGTACGAGGGGGATAACCTTGTTCATAAGGACCCTTTTTCTTCTATCAATAATCGACATCGATCGTTCCTCAAAGGTCAAATCCTTTCTTACAGTCAGCTCCGAATGATCCAGCACGTGTGTTTTATCCTGAACATACTTACCGAGTTGAGATACATGAAACACGTCATGAACATTCGCCAAAGATTATGGTAACGCCAATCGATAAGCCACTTCTCCAACACGCTCCAAAATCTTGAAAGGCCCCACGAATCGAGGACTAAGCTTGCCTCGACTCCCAAAACAAATCACTCCTCTAGTTTGTGATATCTTTAAGAATACCAAATCACCAACAGCAAACTCTAGAGGTCTTCTCGATATATCGGCCCAACTCTTCTGCCGATCTTGTGCTGCCTTCATATGATTTCGGATAGTATTAACTTTCTCCACTGTTTGCACGATAAAATTCGGTCCCAACAATCTTCGTTCTCCAACATCGCCCTAACAAATAGGTGAACGACACTTGCGACTATACAACGCTTCGAATGGAGCCATCTGAATAGTCGCCTGAAAGCTGTTATTGTAAAAAAAAACTCCACCAAGTGTAGATGATCCTCCCATGAACCCTTGATGTCTAACATGCAAGCTCTCAACATGTCTTCAAGAGTTTGGATCGTTCTCTCCGACTGGCCATCTGTCTGAGGATGATAAGCTGTGCTAAGCTTCAATCGAGTCCCCAAACTTTCCTGTAAACTCCTCCAGAAGTGTGATAAGAATCGGGTGTCACGGTCGGACACGATACTCACGGGTACTCCATGCAATCTCACAATCTCCTGCATGTACCGTTCTGCCAACGCTTCCGTTGATTGACCAACTCAAAATGGTATGAAATGAGCTGCCTTGGCCAATCGATCAACAATCACCCAAACTGCATTGTTGCCCTTTGGACTCCACGGTAGAGCCATCACGAAATCCACGGTTATACGTTCTCACTTCCATTGAGGAATCGGAAGTGGTTGCAATAAACCAGCAACCCTTTGATGTTCAGCCTTAACTTGCTGACACACCAAGCACTTCGCTACAAAGCGAGCAATCTCCCGTTTCATGCATTCCCACCAGAAATGTTGTCGTAGATCTCGGTACATCTTCGTGCCTCCTGGATGTACGGAATACGCGGAACTGTGTGTCTCCTTCATAACTTCTTCACGAATATCTCCTTTTGGCACACACAAACGGCTACCATAACGCAACGAACCATCTTCATGAATCAATAAGTCCGTTCGAAGTCCAGCTTTAACCTGTTCTCAAAACTTCTGCAATCTTGGGTCCTGCAATTGCGCTGCTTTAATATTCTCGATCAACGATGACTGTACTTGCAGCTGCATCAATTGTCCCGAAGAATGCGGTAGCACAAACTCTACATCGAACCTACGAAAGTCTTCAATAAATTCCTTTTGTGCAGTCAACATCCTAATTGCTGGCAACCGACTAAGCGCATCCGGGACAACATTAACTTTCCCCGGATGGTACTTAAGATCAAGATCGTAATCAGCCATCAGCTCCAACCATCTACGCTGCCTCATGTTAAGCTCTTTCTGTGTGAACACGTACTTTAGGCTTTTGTGATCGGTGAATACTTCGACCCTTTCGCCCAATAAGTAGTGTCTCCAAATCTTCAAGGCGAAAATCACAGCTGCTAGCTCCAAATCATGAGTTGGGTAATTCTTCTCATGGATCTTCAACTTGTCTCGATGCATAAGCTATAACCTTCCCATGCTGCATCAAAACATAGCCCAAACCTTTCCCAGATGCGTCGTTGTGAATCATCAATCCTCCGGAACTGTCTGGTACGGTCAAAATAGGAGCGGTTATCAATCTTTACTTCAACGCCTTAAAAGCTGACGCACAACTATCCATCTGACGAACGGTACATCCTTCCGTGTAAGCTTGGTCAAAGGATCAGCCAATCGAGCAAAATTCTCCACGAATCTTCTGTAATATCCAGCAAGTCTAAGAAAACTTCTAATCTCTGCTACGTTCTTCGGAATCGGCCAATCTTGAACTGCTGCAATCTTCTCGGGATCAACTGCGATTCCATCTCCGGATACGACATTCCCCAAAACTTCACTTCTTCAAGCCAAAACTCGCACTTGCTCATCTTCGCATATAATCTTTCTCATCTCAACGTCTACAGTGCGATCTTCAAGTGTTCTGCATGCTCTTCTATGCTCCTCGAGTAGACCAGAATATCATCAATGAACACCACTATAAACTGGTTCAAGAATTGTGAAAAGATTCGGTTCATCAAGTTCATAAATATTGCCGGTGCATTCGTGAGTCTGAATGGCATTACTAAATGCTCGTAATATCCATATCGAGTTCGGAACGCAGTCTTGGAAATATCTTCTGATTAAACTCGGACCTGATGATATCCGGATCGCAAATCCAGCTTCGAGAATACCCTCGCACCACTAAGTTGCTCGAACAATTCGCCAATGCGATGGATCGGATACTTGTTCTTAATAGTCACCCGGTTTAATTCTCGATAATCGATGCACATTCTTCTTGTGCCATCTTTATTCTTGACTCGAAGAACTGGAGCTCCCCAAGGTGAATTGCTGCTGCGAATCCAACTCTTCTCTAGAAATTCGGTAACCTGCTTCTTTACTTCATCCAACTCCACTGGTGCCATCAGATAATACGCCTTTGAGATTGGCGCTACACAGGAACAAGATCGATCGCGAATTCCACATCTCGTTTTGGCGGTAAACCTGAGATGTCCTCGAACACGTCCATGAACTCTCGAACTACAGCTGGCGCTTCCTCCTTATCTGTTAGTGTATATGCCCTAGGGGCCATTATTGTATCATACTAGATTGTATATTACTTAATGGAAGCTTGGGATATTCACAGTTATATATACAGTCTTGCTAAAATGGTAGTATGCTACTTGGTTTGTGTCTACTTTAATATGTGCATATGTTTCTTGTAACGTATCACTTATACATATTAGTAGAGCCCATTGGATCTTTGCTTGATTACCAGCGTCGTGATGGCAATCACACTAGTGGGAGCTGGGTAGTCTGTAAGCAACATCCCATACAGGTCCCTGGTCGTTGGATTATCGAGATAGGGCATCGATATTCCGGAGTAGACTAAGTGTATACGCTTCTCATCCCAGTTGGGGAAATGGTCTGTCCCACAGCCATCAGTACGTCGTACTGGAGATAGTATACAGGTGCTCGTTAGGTTACGGGTACACCGGACAGGACTCGCCGGGGAACTGATTGGTTGGAATTATACCCATCGTCAGTTAACAGTTCCCAGGTGACATGAGTACAGCATAGTCCGCAGACTTGACATTGCTGCTTCGCCTCGAGTGTGTCCCACTGTTTTTAGATTGCTACCCTACCACGGCTCAAAGGCGTCGTGCAAACAGGTAGCAGTTGGGTGCAGTCCTGAGCACTTGGAGGCAGTGGCAGTTAGACAGGATTCGTCCCTCCCGGTATTGGGAGTAGATATCGCGCTGTGTCAGAGAGCCATTACGCAAAGTCCCTGGCCAGGGCAAGCGAGTTTTGCTGGTAGGTTCCAGTAGTTTCTCAAGGTGTAATGGGCTTCCCTCCGACACGACTTATACCGCTATTAGGGGACTGACGCTTGCCGCCCCCTAGGCCCGATATGCGATAGTCTTGGACGAACGGACCGGACTGTATGGAGATTGTCACATCAGACTCAGTAGGAGTTCGGATGGGTTTTCTCATCGGCCTTCTTATCGACAACTACCTGGGGACCGTTACGTACAGCTAGTGCCGCTTGCGGTCTGTGGTTAAACCCACTGCCAGCGTAGTAGTCGAGTCTCTAGAGTCCCACACAGAGAGTTTCCTACTCCAGGCGAAACGATATAGAGGTTGCATGGTTATGCGACAAAGGGTTCGGACGCGTACGTGCGTTTACGCGCGTACGACTTTCGGACGTTTTTACCAGTCGGCTTTGGTTTAAGCCAGTTACTGGTATCCGGTTATTGGATTTATACAGTCTAAAGTTTTTCCGTATTTTTGCGGATCGGAGGGGCGTTCTCGTAAATGTTTGAGAAGCTTCTAGAAGTGGTGACTAAGGAGGGTTATGTGTCATATTCATTGAATGAGTTTATGAGTCATGATGGTGATTCATTCATTTCATTAATGCACATTTATTACTTAATGACTCATGCTAATGAATCACCACTAGATATTTTATGAAGCATGATTTATCATCACTCTTTATTCTTTTCTCATTATTAGAAAATGCTTCATATATGATATGATACTCAAAAACTTATCTCATAATATAATTCACATTCTCTCTCCTCAAGCTCTCATCTTCAAGAAGACTAATCCTTAATCCTCATGTGTTGAGATCAAAGGATTAGTTAGACTTAAACATCCATTACCTTCACTCTACATCATCCTTTCATCTTTGATTAGCAATCAAAGTTGATTAGTTACCTCAAGTTAGAGGTGTAGCTTGGTGTCTTGCTCTCGGGTGGATCGTCTACTACCTAGAGAAGGTCGAAGAGAACAAAGGAGGACACAAAGACGAAGGACCGTTTTCATTAGGTATAATCCCTTAACACTATAGTTTAGTATAGCTATGTGTTCGGTTATTATTTGTTTAGCTTCGATTCAAGCGGTTAGTCGATGTTCGTTCTTTAAACTTGATCGTTTTTGAAAATTCCGCCTCCCCATAAGTACTGGGGTGTACTACATCGACTTACAGTGGTATCAGAGCCTCGCTAAACAATAAATAACTTAATTGCAAATTTGTACGAATTTCGAACGAAAAATCGAAGCCGGAAAACCCTAAATATTATCAGTTTCTGTCGAACTTAAAATGAAGTCCAAAAATTTTTCAGGTGTGTTCAGAAAGCATGAAATGAGTCAAGGAGAACACCCACGAAATTTGAGCCAATGATTCGACTAACGAGCCGCGGAAGGGCGGCGGATCCCACCGATCCGCCGCGCTTCCGCGGCCGAGTTGCCGAGTCATGGGCTCATTTTTCATGGGTGGGTCCTCTCTGGTGTTTGGGGTTTTCTGGGATGTTTAATTATTGCTCAGGTTTTGGTTTAACAGAGCAGATTTTGGAGCAATATTGATGTTGTTTAATCGATCGAAATTGTACAGCATTTGCATATTGGATTATATCTGTGATTGTTTAATGTGTTCGTAAACCTCCCCTAACTGCTAGTATGTCGGTTGGCAGGGGGTTGCACATTTCTGTAATGATTTTAACTGTTTGTACATATAAACTGTATTGGACTGTTGTGGTGGTTAGCCGGGTTTTATGATGGGTTATTGTTTTAATTCATTTGATGTAATTGTAACAAGTTGTAATATTATTTTGCGGGGCACATCCAGGTTGCGGTTGTAGCCACCGTTGTATTATTTCTTTTTATTGTTTTTGCTCCTAGCTAGACCCAAGGTGGGGTGCACAAACTACCGGGTATTTTGAAGTGTTGAGGCAGACCGCTTCACTTCTGGTACTTGGCGGGTAGTTTGCCGTACCCGTAGGGGTCTGGGGTGGGGTAATGGCTATTCATCACAACTGTGTAATCTGTCTTTTCTTGCAGGCTCAAAAGAAATACAGATTGCTTGCAAATCCAATATTGTTTATCTGTGTTCTGGAATGTATATCATTGCGTCAGACGAATGTAAAATATCTATATATATGATAGCTATTTAGACGTCACTTATGTTTTACACCCGCGCTAGCCCAGCCCCCGCTCTGTCGTTAGTTAAGTAACCTAACGGGTGATGACGGGACCCCGTGGCGAATGCGGATGGCATAAGAGGACGTTGTATTTTCGTTGTTTTCTGCAATGATAGGTTAATGATGGGACGCATTATTATGCAAAGAAAATAAACCGAAGTTTAATCGTTGGAACAAATTTAAAAGGAAACCACTCGGTTATTTTAAAAGGATCAGAATTTTAATTGCGGAGCTTTAACCACTCCTTTTAAAAAAGTATCAGGTTCCTTCGATTATATCAAGTTCACTACGTTCACGGTTTTGCCAAAACCATTCGTAGCCCTCCGTCATTTCATTTGGGTATTCAGTAGTATTCAAGCTATGTATTTTGGCCCTTAGTCAAGGCATAGTGTTTGGTAGCTGCTGGGGTATTCATTTGTAGCATAGATAGATGCGTTGGTTTGGGACAGTCGTATTACTTTTCTTGGCCCTTAGTCAAGAGTAAATACGGGTGGGTTCAAATTAACCTGGATAATGATGGATAGAACTTGACATGTGACTTATGACATATTTGGCCCTTAGTCAAAGTCATAAGAGCATGGGGCAAAAATCCACATCGGGAATTTCTAAAGAAACTGAAATTTGCAGAGAGAAGCATACCATTTTGGAGTTTGATGAATGTTGGTAAGATTCCTTCAACATTATCATACGATGATATTTTGGATCCCGATCCTACTGTGAGTATATGCTACTTATCAGGAGATTCGTCACTTAACAATCAATGCTATAAACCAAGTAGGTGCCAAGAAAGGTGTCAGCGGGGTTACGCCCCCAGAGAAAAGAGGTTATTTAATTAAGGAACTTCGCGAAAGCGTTGGAAAACCTCCCTCGAAGTATCGACACTGGCCTGGCTGAACGGTTAAGCAAGTATTGTACGGTGAGAATTGTCCTGGCTAATTCTTCTTTTATGGTTTGAGGAAGGATTCGAGAAACAGTGGGAGCCATCCTGTTTAGATAAATTAAACCACTCTAAACTTGCAACAGCATCATGCTAATTGTTATCTTCTTCTCTCTCTTAAAATGCAGCGACCCTATGACCACACATAGGTTACATCTAGATAATAATTTGACTGAATCTGACTTATATGACTGGCAAAAGTCTGTCCAGATGTCCATTGCCTATGACAAGCTGGACCACCCTATTGAGGGACACTCCTATTGCTATGGGATTGGGCATTGGCAGAGTGATTGCAGGGCTTTAGAAGCCAGTAGCCAGGATACGAAGCATGTTGTGGCTTCGACTTCGGGTGTGTTTATGATAGAGAACTGTATGTCAGTTAACCCTACTTCCTGGGTATTGGATACCGGATCAGGAACTCACATCTGTAATTCATTACAGGCTCTGAGAAATCGTAGGGTTATCGTGATAGGTGATATGACCCTCACAGTTGCTAACGGAATGAGCATGGACGCTGAATCCGTAGGGGAATATCATCTTGGAATGACAACTGGGCAGATATTGATTCTACGTAACTGTTTTTATATACCAGGTACGACTTGTAATATCATATTTGTACCCTTACTTTCTAAAGAAGGATATGATTTTGCTTTTACAAGAGATGTGATTCACATCCACCTAAATCAAGATTTGATTGGGTCAGGTACATTAGAAAACGGAATATACGTATTAAATCAAGCTCAGATTTTCAGTGTCCAGAACACTCTTAAAAGAAAGTCTCCAGAGATAAATCAGGCTTTCTTATGGCATTGTAGACTAGGTCACATCAATGAGAGAAGGTTGACTAAGTTATATAAAGAAGGATATTTGAATCCGTTCGAATATCAATCTTATGCTACTTGTGAATCTTGTCTCAAAGGAAAGATGACAAAAACTCCGTTCACTGGACACGGAGTAAGAGCAAGCGAGCTCTTGGGACTCGTACACAGTGACGTGTGCGGTCCAATGTCTATACATGCGCGAGGTGGTTATTCCTACTTCATTACTTTTACGGATGATTTCTCTAGGTATGGATATGTCTTCTTAATGAAGCATAAATCCGAGGCTTTTGAGAAATTCCAAGAATAAAAGAATGAAGTGGAAAAACAAACAGGCAAAAGTATAAAGACACTGAGATCTGATCGAGGTGGTGAATACTTAAGTGCCGAGTTCCTGGGTTACTTAAAAGAGAATGGAATTCTCTCTCAGCTTACTCCTCCATACACACCACAACATAACGGTGTATCAGAAAGGAGGAATCGAACCCTATTGGATATGGTTCGTTCCATGATGAGTAACGCTGAGTTACCGCGATCATTCTGGGGATATGCACTAGAATCAGCTGCATATCTTTTGAACCAGGTTTCCACCAAGACTGTGCCTACCACACCATATCAGATGTGGAGTGGGAAGAAACCCTATCTTCAGTATCTAAAGATTTGGGGATGTCCGGCTTATGTTAAAAAGCAGCATGCGGACAAACTCGAGGCACGATCAGTACTATGTAAGTTTGTGGGATATCCAAAGAACTCCAGGGGATATCTATTCTATTACGCAGAGGAACAAAAGGTTTTTGTTTCTCGTAATACCAATTTTCTAGAATATCAGTTTTTAGAAAAAGAAACTAGTGGGAGCGAAATAGAACTGGAAGAAATTCCAGAAACACAAACTACTACTGAAAGTTTGGTAGAACCAGAAGTTCAAGAAGAACTGGACATCCCAACGCCACTCCGCAGGAGTAGTAGGCAATCTCATCCGCCCGAGAGATACTACGGTTTTCTCATTGACGGGGATAGAGAGGATTGCACTATTGACTATGATGAGCCTACTAGCTTCCAGCAAGACATTCAGAGCGGTGACTCAGTAAAATGGCTGGATGCAATGCGAACTGAAATGGAGTCCATGTACACCAACAAAGTATGGTCTTTGGACATTGCTCCAGATGGGGTAAAACCCGTAGGATGCAAATGGATCTTCAAAAAGAAGATTGGTGTAGAAAGACAGGTTGAAACCTATAAAGCTAGACTTGTTGCAAAGGGTTTCCGTCAAAGACCTGGGTTGGACTATGACGAAACTTTTTCTCCAGTGGCTATGCTTAAATCTATTCGGGTCATTCTTGCTATTGCTGCTTTCCACGATTATGAAATCTGGCAGATGGACGTAAAGACGGCCTTTCTAAATGGAAATTTGGAAGAAAGCGTCTATATAGATCAGCCAGAAGGATTCATTCAGAGTGGGAGCAGCGGTAAAGTATGCAAGTTGCTTAAGTCCATTTATGGACTAAAGCAGGCATCACGGAGTTGGAACATCTGTTTTGATGATGCTGTCAAAGAATTTGACTTTATCAAAAATCCAGATGAACCTTGCATATACAGTAAGATTGTAGGGAGAGCTGTAGTATTCCTCGTCTTGTACGTGGATGACATTCTCCTAATAGGAAATGATATTCCTATGTTACAGTCAGTCAAAAGGTTCTTGTCACATAAATTCTCTATGAAAGAACTGGGTGATGCCACCTACATTCTGGGGATCCGGATCTATCGTGATAGATCAAAAAGGATATTGGGACTTTCACAGTCCAGGTACATAGACACCATAGTAAAGATATTCAGTATGGATGATTCTAAGCGCGGTAACCTACCGGCTTGTCACGGAATCACCCTCTCCAAAGAGATGTCTCCTAAGACTGATTTGGAAAGGGATCGCATGTCAATTATACCCTACGCTTCTGCAGTAGGCTCTATAATGTATGCGATGTTATGTACCAGACCAGATGTAGCATACGCATTGAGCGTAGTAAGCAGGTATCAAGCAAACCCAGGGGAGAAGCACTGGATAGCAGTAAAGAACATTCTCAAATACCTGAGAAGGACTAAGTAAATGTTCTTAGTATATGGCGGAAAAGACCTCCAGTTAGAGGCCTTTGCCGACTCCGGCTTCCAGAGTGACAAAGATGACTCCAAATCCATGTCGGGTTATGTCTTTACCCTCAATGGAGGGGCGGTCTGTTGGAAGAGTTCCAAACAGGAGACCGTTGCTGACTCAACAATGGAAGCAGAGTACATAGCTGCTTGCGATGCCGCAAAAGAAGCAGTCTGGATGAAGAAGTTCCTCACAGAACTTCAGGTGGTTCCTACCAGCGTTGATCCAATACCTCTGTATTGTGATAACAACGGCGCTATAGCTTTAGCGAAGGAACCCAGGTCCCATCAGAAGTCCAGACACATCTTAAGGCGGTATCACCTGATCAGGGAGATCATAGATCGCCGGGAGATCGAGGTAAAGAGAGTAAAGACAGAGGATAACGTTGCTGATCCATTCACAAAGGCCATTCCTCAGACGCAGTTCGAGAGGCTATTCGAGATGATAGGTCTACGATATGCCAGCTCATGGCCCTAGTGCAAGTGGGAGATTGTTAGTGTATATGCCCTAGGGGCCATTATTGTATCATACTAGATTGTATATTACTTAATGGAAGCTTGGGATATTCACAGTTATATATACAGTCTTGCTAAAATGGTAGTATGCTACTTGGTTTGTGTCTACTTTAATATGTGCATATGTTTCTTGTAACGTATCACTTATACATATTAGTAGAGCCCATTGGATCTTTGCTTGATTACCAGCGTCGTGATGGCAATCACACTAGTGGGAGCTGGGTAGTCTGTAAGCAACATCCCATACAGGTCCCTGGTCGTTGGATTATCGAGATAGGGCATCGATATTCCGGAGTAGACTAAGTGTATACGCTTCTCATCCCAGTTGGGGAAATGGTCTGTCCCACAGCCATCAGTATGTCGTACTGGAGATAGTATACAGGTGCTCGTTAGGTTACGGGTACACCGGACAGGACTCGCCGGGGAACTGATTGGTTGGAATTATACCCATCGTCAGTTAACAGTTCCCAGGTGACATGAGTACAGCATAGTCCGCAGACTTGACACTGCTGCTTCGCCTCGAGTGTGTCCCACTGTTTTTAGATTGCTACCCTACCACGGCTCAAAGGAGTCATGCAAACAGGTAGCAGTTGGGTGCAGTCCCGAGCACTTGGAGGCAGTGGCAGTTAGACAGGATTCGTCCCTCCCGGTATTGGGAGTAGATATCGCGCTGTGTCAGAGAGCCATTACGCAAAGTCCCTGGCCAGGGCAAGCGAGTTTTGCTGGTAGGTTCCAGTAGTTTCTCAGGGTGTAATGGGCTTCCTTCCGATACGACTTATACCGCTATTAGGGGACTGACGCTTGCCGCCCCCTAGGCCCGATATGCGATAGTCTTGGACTAACGGACCGGACTGTATGGAGATTGTCACATCAGACTCAGTAGGAGTTCGGATGGGTTTTCTCATCGGCCTTCTTATCGACAACTACCTGGGGACCGTTACGTACAGCTAGTGCCGCTTGCGGTCTGTGGTTAAACCCACTGCCAGCGTAGTAGTCGAGTCTCTAGAGTCCCACACAGAGAGTTTCCTACTCCAGGCGAAACGATATAGAGGTTGCATGGTTATGCGACAAAGGGTTCGGACGCGTACGTGCGTTTACGCGCGTACGACTTTCGGACAGTTTTTACCAGTCGGCTTTGGTTTAAGCCAGTTACTGGTATCCGGTTATTGGATTTATACAGTCTAAAGTTTTTCCGTATTTTTGCGGATCGGAGGGGCGTTCTCGTAAATGTTCGAGAAGCTTCTAGAAGTGGTGACTAAGGAGGGTTATATGTCATATTCATTGAATGAGTTTATGAGTCATGGTGGTGATTCATTCATTTCATTAATGCACATTTATTACTTAATGACTCATGCTAATGAATCACCACTAGATATTTTATGAAGCATGATTTATCATCACTCTTTATTCTTTTCTCATTATTAGAAAATGCTTCATATATGATATGATACTCAAAAACTTATCTCATAATATAATTCACATTCTCTCTCCTCAAGCTCTCATCTTCAAGAAGACTAATCCTTAATCCTCATGTGTTGAGATCAAAGGATTAGTTAGACTTAAACATCCATTACCTTCACTCTACATCATCCTTTCATCTTTGATTAGCAATCAAAGTTGATTAGTTACCTCAAGTTAGAGGTGTAGCTTGGTGTCTTGCTCTCGGGTGGATCGTCTACTACCTAGAGAAGGTCGAGGAGAACAAAGGAGGACACAAAGACGAAGGACCGTTTTCATTAGGTATAATCCCTTAACACTATAGTTTAGTATAGCTATGTGTTCGGTTATTATTTGTTTAGCTTCGATTCAAGCGGTTAGTCGATGTTCGTTCTTTAAACTTGATCGTTTTTGAAAATTCCGCCTCCCCATAAGTACTGGGGTGTACTGCATCGACTTACATTATCAACTTCCATCGACAAAAGAACACTGCTTGTCGGCCTAGCCCTAAACTCGACTGGCCTGACAGAACTGCTACCTCTAGCAAAACAAACTCCGAATGTCCGGGAATATGGAAAATCACTTTCTTTGCTCTACAATCAATGTGAGCGTGGAAAGTGCCGAGAAAGTCCATTCCCAAGACAACGTCATAACTGCCGGTATCGGTCACCAAGAAATCTGCAAAACATGAACTGGTAAGCAATGAAATTGAGAGAACCAAGGTAATAGAACGACTATGAAAAAAGGAAATGAAACAAGACCAGGACTCCAAGTGTAGCGTTTTGAAAATCGTTTCGGTGAAATTTCGAAAAAATCGGTAAAATAAAGGGGTTTTCTGTAAAAAGTCAAAATACAAATATCTTATTATAAAAATTAAATATACATATTTTAGCTATGTAATTGCTATTATTTGGTGTTTATTGAGCCGCTGGTGAAATTTCAAATTTTCTGAAAAAAATATTATTTTATTATTATTTTAAGCCGTCACTAATACATTTAATTAGGGAAAATTACAAATTGGAATGAGTTGAAACAAATTTTGTGCATCATAAAACATTAAATAAAAAATTTATCATGTGGTTTTTGGAACGAAATCATTTTCCAAAACGGTTTAGAAATTATTGAAGAAAAAAGGCTTTTTTTAGCGTAAATGGATATTTGGGGTATTGTATTTATCATTTTTCATCACCTCACACCCGTGCCCACACCCACACACCCCCACTTACCCATCCCCTTAGCCAAATTCAGCAGCCCTCACTTTTTCCCCACTTGGTTTGCAAAGGAAAAAGAAATGAAATGAAATAAAAGAAAAGATTAGAAAATAGATAAAGTAGTTAGACTTTGACCTTACCTTGACCTTTACTTTCCTCCCTTGCATTTTCCTCACCTCCCTCTCTCTCCCCTCACCCATTTCTGGCCGAAATTCTCAGCCCCAAAACAGCAGCCCCTCCCTCCCTCTTCTCCTCTCATTTTCCATAAAAAATTCACCCATTTCCATCAAAAATCAAAGCTAAAATGCAAATCCAAGCCCTACCCATTTTTCCTTAGCCTATCTAGCATGGATCTTGGTGAAAAATTTGCATTTTGGAGACAAGTTTCATGTTGATCTCAAGATGGTTATGAGGTATAAATCTTGTTCTTTTTTTTTGAGTTGTTTGTTATTACTTCAAATTATGTTAATGAAAGGTTTAGTTTAGATTATAAATTTAGAGTCCAAATTCAAGATTAGGGTTTATGAAATTGAAGTGGGGTTTTGTGTTGGAGTTGAATGGTGATCAATTGTGCATGGTTATGTGATGTATTTTGTATCTTAGGGCATGCAAAATGTAATCTTGTTGCTTAGTGCTAATTGTAACATTAAAATATCCAATTTAGCTTTATTTAAGCAAACTAGTTTTTAGCTTTTGGTTCCAAATGGGTGATTTAAAATCTAATTAAGGTTTTGATGACTTTATTAACATTATAAAATGTAGTTTAATGCTTTAAATCATGCAAATCCAAACTAGTTTGTTGTATGTGCATTTTGCTATAAAATGGTCGAAATTGGTTAAATTTGCAAACTAGTTTTTGTAAATATTGTGTTAAATCGAGAATTAAAATATGGTTAGGGTTTTTTATCATATTATTAACTTTATTAAGTGTAGTTTAACACTTTAGTTCATGGAAATCCAACCTAAATTGTAGTTTGTGCATTTTTGCTATGAAATTGTAAAAAGGGTATTTTGTAAACTAGAATATTAGGGTTTTTGGAATTTAATGAGATTAAATTCCGGAAATGGTTTTTATGACTTATGTAAGATATTTAATAAATATATTGGCCGCTACATTCATTTAAATATCGTGTTTTGTACAAAAACGGCGAATTGTGCTTGCTAGATTTTCGGAAAAATGACTTTTTGAGTGAAATTGGCGTTTTTGTGAGTTTCAACCTAGTTTATATTAAAATTAGTGTTCGTGGATGTGCAAATGAGTGTGATTGGATTTTTCTCGATGGTTTGACGTTTGTACATCGACATCGAGGGTTGGTTTGACTATTCTTGCATGCGTAGGCGATGGGTTTGGACCTATGCGTGATACGCGTGCCGATTTGGTTTTCTTATGCCGTTTCGATTTCGAATTTAGTTTTAATGTGATATGGTGCGTTATGATATGTAGGTACCCCCATGTGGACTTCGAGACGACAAGCAAGCGCGTGGTGATGTCGGCACCGGCGAGCGAGGTTCAGGTGAGTAGATTTATATCTACGGGGAGAAGTCGGGTGGATGGCATATAGCACCCCCGCAGTCCGTGGTGGTGTATACGGATGCGTATACACACCAACATTTATTGTATGTTAATTGGGATTAATAACGTTGCTTAGGATGGATATTGGCGTGTTGGATTACCTTAGTGTTGTGAACCCTAGGGTAGTGTTGCACACACATACACACATACATACTTGCATATATTCCTATTGATACGTGCTCATGGGATTCTTTATAGTTATGTGTTCATATGGGTATGGGACTATGTGTTCACACATAGCTAGTTATTATGATTATTTAAAATCTAGTTTATCCTTTAAAATATTTTTAATTACGAATTAATTATCTTAATCGATAATAAAAATATGTAGATTATTTTAACGCATTATAAAATATTTTAATCCTATAAAAACGATAAATAGATTTTAGAAAATTCTTTTAATCATTTTCAATGCTTTGAAATTTATTAACATTACTTTAAAAATATTCTCCTATCAACGAAACACGTAAATAATTATTTGATAATAGAAATTTAAATCAAATATATTTTATTAGGTATTAGAAAACACAGTCGTTACAGTATGCGATACCACAACAGATGGCCCTAATGCAAGTGGGAGATTGTTAGTTATATGTATGCCCTAGAGGCCATTACTGTACATACGATATATATCGTAGTGGATGCTTGGACATATATAGTGAGGACTTTCTTGCTCGACATGATAGTATGCTATCGGGTTGCTCTTTATCTTAACATGTACTCTGATTGTCTCTATGTTACATGTTGATAAAGCCCTTAGGATGAGTACTTGACTACCAGGACTATGATGTAGATCATACTAGTGGGGACAGTGTAGTCGCTAAGTACATCCTTCAATTGTTCCTAGTCATAGGTGTATCGACACAGGGCATCGATATACCAGAGTAGACTAGCGTATAGCTTCTCGACCCATGTAGATGGGCGATGGATGATCCCATATCTATTGGTGTTTGACATCAGAGACAGTATACGGGTGCTCAGTAGAGACTGGGTACACTGGACAGACTCGCCGAGAACTCCCAGATGGTATTATAACGCACGTCAGATGGCAGTTCTCTGGTGACACTAGTACAGGTTAGTCTGTAAACCCAAGATCGTCATAGAGTCTTGTATGATTCCCACTGTGCTTTGATTTCCATCATACCACGTCCAAGAGGGCATGCAAAACGGTGGCTTTTGGGTACAGTCCCGAATCACATGGAGGCAATGAGCGATAGGAGGGGTTTCGTCTCTCCCGGTATTGGGAGTTGATGTTGCGCTGTCTTCGATTGGATATAACTGGAAATCTCAGGCCAGGGTTGATGAGATTTACTGGTAAGTGTTATCAGTAGTTTCTCGAACTGTTATGGACCTAATATCGACACGACTTATCAAGCTACTAGGGTTTGACGTTTACCACCCCTAGGCGAGATATGCGACATATCAGATGAAGAGACCGGACTGTACGGGAGTGTTACTGATTGGATTCGCAGGAGAATGTACAGGCTTGCTTGTTGATCTTCTGATCGCTCAATACCTGGGTAGCTGTTACGTTTAGCTGATCGCTTGCAGCTTGTGGGTGCTTGATATGATCATCACCTACTGCCGGCGTATTGACGATTCTTTAGAGTCCTACACAGAGGTTTCCTGGCTCGGGCAAAACGGAGTAGGAGCACATATGTGATATGTGCGGGACCGAGAATAATACGAGTATGTGATACCGTATTCGATTCTCGCGATATATGATATCGGCCGGGTATATGTGATATAGCCGGGTCATCGGATCAAGTGTTGATTCGATGAACTGATACTTATTATATTAGTCGGTTATTTATGAAATAGCCGGATTATCGGATCAAGTGTTGATTCGATAATTTAATGTATATTATATATGAGATATATTACATTACATTAACTAATATAAGCTCGCTTTATTGATTCATTTTCTCACGGGGTAATACATTGATATATATGCGATATATGTTAATTGTATTATTTTTTTTTGTTACAAAATATATTATATATGTGATATATAATATTGTAACAAGTTAGGGTTACAAATGCAACATGTTTTGTGGAGCTTAAACATGGTTAGGGATTAGATTAGGGTTAAGCTTGGATGAAACTTCCATGAAGCTTCATGAAGTTTTGACTTTTGTCACTTGCTATGATATTTTGTGTAGATATTTCTTAACCCAACCCAAACCCTATACCCTAGTTTATTCTCTACAAGGGTTAAGCCTTCATGCTTAACTCATGGTTGATTTGTAACCATAACAATAATTCATTATTCATCACAAAAAGGTTTTAGCATTCTTCTTTTTCTTCTTCCTTGATGAAAAACTTCACTAGCTTTTTCATAAGTGATGATAATGAGTGAGAATATGAAAACAAAAGAGAGCAAAATTTCTACTTCATCATCCTCATCTATTATAGCCACTTAGATTAGGGTGTTTGCTTTACTAATACTTGATTAGTGAAGTAAGAGCTTGGGTTTGAGATTCTTCAAGGTAGATCATCTTGGATTAGTGAAGTCTTCAAGCAAGGTGCATCATTCTCTTCATGGAGGCTCTCGAGAGTCGAAGTTCATGATGATCGCAGCGTAGGGACCTCAACACGGAGATTATGAAGCGAAGGACCGGACTACAAAGGTTGTAATCCCTATCTCTTTACTTCTTTGTATGTGATACAAACTTGTTACCCTAGAAATTCTAGCTTGATTTATGGTTTGCTTGCTTTGCACCTCTCTAAATTTTAAAGTGGCATGTGTGATGCTACCAAAGCCTAGACTAGGTGAAAGGGAAGCCCAAGTACCAAACAACCTAAAATAACTGAAGACGGCTACCTACAAGAACTCAACTCCCCAGTCCACTCCTCAGCCGAGCTCGCCGGAAAAATCCCCCATCTCGCCGGCCAAAACCGCTCAGGTTGGTCTCGTGTTTTAGGTGTACACCCAGGGAAACTAGCACTACACTACTACACTGCTAGATTTCACAGTAAAGACTCAGGGCCATAGCAGGTTATAGGGACTAAAAAACGACACTAAGAACACGATATTACACCAAAACCTTATCTTTAGGGTTCTAAACTGAAACTATAAGGCAACACAACAACATAACTACCTAATTAACAGTTTAGAGATTGTTACCTAACCACACTTGCTCCAAAATCCTAGCTTTCCATGCTCCAAGTGATCTCCATAGGCTTTAGATCAAGTTTAATGAAGGGTGCAGTGAGTTTTGTGAAGAGTAGTGAGGGTTTATGAGAATTTGGGTTATGGTTTAGTAAAGAACAAGGGGAGTGTTCGGTTTGGGGTGGTGAGGGTGAAGAATATGAGAAGGAGAAAATATGAGAATGAGATGAGAGTGTGAGGGTGTATGGGTGTGAGATTAGCCATGCCCCTCTCTCTTTTCATTAAATGCATGGCATGCTTGCCCCATGCCTCATGATGCATGCCACTTCTCTCTATCTCTCTCTAGTCAACCTAATTGAAAACCCATTTTATTTATAATTTGAAAACTAATTAATTTAGATAATACATAAAACTTAATTAAAATGGGGTTAAAGTGGCATGGCTGCTTAAGCATGGTTTAACACCTAATTAACCCTAGGTTAACATGCACATGTGTGTGCAAGCCCGCAAGAAATATTAATTAATTTTTATAAAATATTTGAAAACTATTTTGGTAAACTTTTTAATAAAAATCCGCATTATTGCTTAATTAACACTAATCGCATTCTAAAGTGTTACAACATTTAATTATTAAATCAACATTTGATTTAATAATGCGGATATATTATATATATACCGGCTAATATCAATAAACACCCGATTAAAATATGTATATCAAATACACCTGTTTAATTGAACTCCTGCACGTATCCCTATACGTGCCCTACATCATTTTGTTAGTGTATATGCCCTGGAGGCCATTACTGTATCATACTAGTTTGTATATTACTTGATGGAAGCTTGGGATATTCACAGTTGTATATACAATCTTGCTCGAAATGGTAGTATGCTACTTGGTTTGTCTCTGCTTTAATATGTGCATGTGTTTCTTTTAGCATATCGCAAATATACATATTAGTAGAGCCCTTAGGATCTTTACTTGATTACCAGCGTTGTGATGGCGCTCGCACTCGTGGGAGCTGGGTGATCTATAAGCACATCCTTATACAGGTCCCTAGTCGTTGGACTATCGAGACAGGGCATCGATACTCCGGAGTAGACTAGCGTATGCGCTTCTCATCCCAGTGTGGGAGACGGTCTGTCCCACAGCCGTCAGTACGTCGTACTTGAGATAGTATACGGGTGCTCGTTAGGTTACGAGTACACTGGATAGGACTCGTCGGGGACTGTTGGTTGGTATTATACCTATCGTCAGTTATCAGTTCCCAGGTGACCTGAATACAGCTTAGTCCGCTGACTTGACACTGTCACTTCGCCTCGAGTGTGTTCCCACTGCACTTTGATTACTACCCTACCACGGCTCAAAGGAGTCGTGCAAACAGGTAGTTTTTGGGTGCAGTCCCGAAGCACTTGGAGGCAGTGACGGTTAGACAGGATTCGTCTCTCCCGGTATTGGGGGTTGACATCGCACTGTGTCCAAGAGAGCCATTACACGAGTAGTCCCTGGCCAGGGCAAGCGAGATATACTGGTAGGTTTCCAGTGTTATCTCAGAGTGTTCTGGGCTACACTCCGACACGACTTGTACCGCTATTAGGGGACTGACGTTCACCGCCCCCCTAGGCCCACCATGCGATGTATCAGACGAACAGACCGGACTGTACGGAGACTGTCACATACAGGCTCAGTAGGAGTTCAGATGGGGTTCACCTCGTCAGTCTTCTTATCGACATCTACCTGGGGACCGTTACGTACAGCTAGTGCCGCTTGCGGTCTGTGGTTAAACCCACTGCCAGCGTAGTGTCGAGTCTTTAGAGTCCCACACAGAGAGCTATTCGCCTTTAGGCAAAATGAGTAGAGGTCGCATGGTTTTGCGACAGGGTTCGTTCACATCCGCGCACTTATGCAGTTTATTGTCCGGACAGGTTATACTAGCGGGCTTTGGTTTAAGCTGGATCCTAGTATATGATTCGGGATTGGTTTTTCTCATTGTATTCGTGTTCCTCGGATCACGAATACGGGTGCATATGCACAGTTGCTTGAGACAGAGGAAGAGGACTTTGATTAGGGTTAATAACTATTGTCATTTTATTAACCCTAATACTTTTGTGTGTATTATTGTTAAATGATATTAGTTTAATAAATGTGCATGGTTATGGTTGTTGACCATTTGACCTCCTTGACTTATTGACTATGGTTGACACTTTGACCATCATCATTTCTTTTGGAAGATGCTTTTTGATCCTTGCAAATTGAAATGATAATGGTCATGTCATGATTAACCATGACAATTATCTAGCTAATTATCTAATTAAAATAATATACACATATAAGTGAGAATGGTTCATATTATTCTCATTCTATCATATACTTTCTCTCTCTTGTTCTTCCTCTCCCTCAAGCTCTCCCCTCTCATGTGTTGAGAAACACTTGAGCTTGAGAAGAACCCTCTCTTGATAATCTCTACTCACATCTAGGGTTCAAGGATTAGCACTTCTTGCACCCTAGTTACTTCTAGCTTGGAGTTGAAGCCAAAGGTTGAGGCTTTCGGGTGGATCTTTCTTCGACGTGAGAAGACGACCAAGGTGACCTCCTTCTACCACTCCAAGGAGCAAGGAGAGAAGGACTTAGAGCCCAAGGTATAACCTTTCTAGCACTTAGCTAGTTTCTAGTTAGCTTTAGCTTGTTTTTGTTTAGCAAAGATCCTTACAAGTCTAGTCCATGTTGCCTAAGTTCATAAAAATCCGATTTTTATTCCGTTTTCCGTCTCCCCGTAAGTACCGGGGTGGGCAACGTGGACTTACAGTGGTATCAGAGCCTAACTAAACATAAACTAGCTAGGTAGTAGAGTGTATCGAAGTTCGAAACGGAAAAATCGAAAAACCGAGTTTCAAAAACCCTAAGTTTCTGTTAAATTTTTTTCTGGTCAAAACGAAATAATTTATACTCCAAAAATCATCTCAGGGTTTTGTGAAGAAAGCCACCAAAAACGATCCAGTGACTCGACCAAAGAGCTGCGGTTCCGCGGCAATAGCAAGCTATTGTCGTGCAACCGCGGCCGTCTTGGCTCTTCACTGGGTCGATTTTGGTGTAGTGTGTTTCTGGCTTGGTTTTGTGATTTTTAAGACGGTTTGTATGTGCCCAGATTTTCGAGAATAGAAATTTATTTTTGGGGGCCTATAAATCCATATTTTTTTCGAACTTCAATACACTTTGACTATGAAGGTTATATCTGTGATGTTTATATGTATTGAACGTCGGCTAATCGCTATATGTCGATTAGTCGGAGTTATACATATCTGTGATCTGTGATTGATGCTGGTATGTGTATATGAATGGGTTGGATTGTCGCGGGTGAATAGCCGGGATGGATGTGAGATGAGTGTTGCTTTTTCTTTCATTCATTTGTAATATGTAAATTGATGTAATATTATTATTTGTATGGCCGCACAACCGGGTCGGGGTTGTAGCCGTCATTGTATAATTCTTTTTACTATTTTTGCTCCTAGGATAGACCCATGGAGGGGGTGCACAAACTACCGGGTATCTCGAAGTGCCGAGTGGCCTACTCACGGTGTTGAGGGAGGTTGCTTCGCTTCGGGTACTTGGCGGGTAGTTTGCCGCACCCGTAGGGGTCTTGGATGGGGTATTGGCTATTCACCGCGACCGTGTAATCCGCTTTTCGTTGCAGGCTCGAACGGATTGCGGATTCCTAGTATATCCAATGTATTCATCTGTGATCTGTAATGTCTATCATTGCTATATAATTATATATGATAACTATTTAGGCGTTGCTTATGTTTTACAGCCGCGCTAGCCCAGCCCCCGCTCTGTCGTTAGTTAAGTAACCTAACGGGTGATGACGGGGCCCCGTGGAGAATGCGAATGGCATAAGCGTACGTCATATTTTGGTTGTTTTCTGCAATGGTAGGATTAAATGATGGGACGCATTAAAAGAACTAATGCAAGAAAATAAACCAAGTAAAAGTCGATTGGAACACTTTGAAAACCACTCGGTTCTTTTCAAAACTAAACTTTTAAACGCGGAGCTTGAACCACTCCTTTTAAAAGCTATCTCGTTCCATCGATTATATCAAGTTCACTACGTTCACGGTTTCGCCAAAACCATCCGTAGCCCTCCATCATTTCAGTTAAATATTCGGTAGTATTCAAGCTATGTATTTTGACCTCACGCCAAGGCATAGTGATTGGTAGCTGCCGGATATTTATCTGTTGCATAGATAGAATGCGTTGGTTTGAGACAGTCCTACTGCCATTTTGGCCTACGTCAAGGGTAGGTACGGGTGGGTTCAAATTAACCGGGATAATGATGGGAAGAACTTGACATGTGACTTATGACATTTTGACCTCACGCCAAGGTCATAAGAGCATGGGGCAAAAATCCACATCGGGAGTTTCATAAGTACTGAAACTTGCTAGCGCTGCATACCATTTGGAGTGTGATAATTCTGGTAGGATTCCTTCGGTTTTATCACGCGATGATATTTGGATCCCGATCCTACTGTGAGTATATGCTACTCCTCGGGAAAACTCTCACTTAACGATCAATGCTATAAACTTAGTAGGTGTCTAGAAAGGTGTTAGCGGGGCTACGCCCACAGGGAAAAGAGGTTACTTAATTAAGGAACTTCACGAAAACGTTGGAAAACCTCCCTCGAAGTACCGACACTGGCCTGGCTGAACGGTTAAGCAAGTATTGTACGGTGGGATTGATCCTGACTAATCCTTTCTTTACGGTTTGAGAAGGGATTCGAGAGACAGTGGGAGCCATCCAGTTTAGACAAACTAAAAACCACTCTAAACTTGCAAGAGCATCATGCTAAAGTGTTTCTTTTCTCTCTCCTAATTGCAGCGACCATTCAACATGACCGGACTTAAGTTATTACTAGATAAAAACATATAGACAGGGCCAAACTACAAAGATTGGCTCAGGAATGTCAAGATGGCAATCACTTATGACAAGTTGAGGTATGTACTTACCACCAAAGCTCCCCCTGTCCCAGGTCCCACCTCCAGCGTCGCGGATAAGGAAATCCGTAAGACATGGGAGTTAGATTGCGCGAAGGCCAAATGCCTCGTACTTGCCTCGATGGACAACGAACATCAGAGGAGGCACGAGAATATGGACCTAAAGTCCATATTTCTCCATACAAAAGAACTGTATGGAGAGCAGTCTCGTATCGCAAGATACGAAGTGTCGAAGAAGTTATTTTCGGCAAGGTTGGCCGTCGGATCATCAGTAGCGGAACACGTGCTTAAGATGATTGGCTACATTGAGGAGCTCGCGGACCTAGGAACCACGTTGGAGAATGAACTATATACTGATTTGATTCTCCAGTCCCTTCCTTCCACTTACACCCAGTTTATTCTTAACTTCAACGTGCAAGGAAAGGAGGTTGAACTTTCCGAACTTCTGAACATGTTGAGAAGTGCTGAGGGCACCCTACAGAAAGGTAGGGAGACATCCACTTTGTTTGTAGGAGGATCTTCCTCTTCTAGATCCAGGGCGAAAGCCAAGGGTAAGAAGAAGAAAGCCCCCGCCAAACCAAGAGGCGGTGTCGGTAAAGTGGATACGAAGGGAAAAGGAAAAGCAACAAAGATAGCGGGGAAGCTGGTGGGGAAGGAAGAATGCTTCTATTGTCACAAAAGTGGTCACTGGAAACAGGATTGCAAGGCTTGGAAAGCCAGAACACAGGATTTGAAGCGAGTTGTGGCTTCAGCTTCAAGTGTGTATGTTATTGAAAATGGTCGATCAATAAACTCTACTTCCTGGGTATTGGATACCGGATCAGGATCTCATATCTGTAATTCTTTGCAGGCGTTGAGAAAGCGTAGAGTTTTGAAGGCAGGTGACATGACCCTCAGAGTTGCAAACGGTGCTAGCATGGATGCTGAGGCCGTGGGGGACTATCACCTGGGATTGTCGGATGGACATTTTTTGGTTTTGCGTAGTTGTTATTATGTACCAAATGCAACCTGTAATATCATTTCTGTATCTTTATTATCTAAAGAAGATTATGAATTTGCATTTGTAAGTAATGTAGTGAACATTCACCTTAATCAAGTTTTGATTGGGTCAGGTACATTGAACAACGGTATATACGTGTTAAACCAACCACAAATTTTCAATGTCCAGAATACACACAAAAGAAAGTCTCCAGAAATCAATAAAACTTTCTTATGGCATTGTAGATTGGGTCACATCAATGAGAGAAGGTTGACTAAGTTACATGCAGAAGGATATTTGGATCCGTTCGAATATCAATCGTATGCAACTTGTCAATCCTGTCTCAAAGGAAAGATGACAAAGACTCCGTTTACTGGACACGGAGTAAGAGCGAGCGAGCTCTTGGGACTCGTACACAGCGACGTGTGCGGTCCAATGTCTACACATGCTCGAAGCGGTTATTCTTACTTCATTACTTTTACGGATGATTTCTCAAGGTTCGGACATGTCTTCTTAATGAAGCATAAATCCGAAGCTTTTGAAAAGTTCCAGGAATATAAGAATGAAGTAGAAAAACAAACAGGCAAAAGTATCAAGGCACTGAGATCTGATCGAGGTGGTGAATACTTGAGTGCCGAGTTCCTGGGTTACCTAAAAGAGAATGGAATTCTCTCTCAGCTTACTCCTCCATACACTCCGCAACATAACGGTGTATCGGAGATACGGAACCGAACCCTATTGGATATGGTACGGTCCATGATGAGTAACGCTGAGTTGCCGCGATCGTTCTGGGGATATGCACTAGAATCAGCTGCATACCTTTTGAACCGAGTTCCCACTAAGACTGTGCCTACCACACCATGTGAGTTATGGAGTGGGAAGAAACCCTATCTTCAATACCTGAAGATTTGGGGATGTCCAGCTTATGTCAAAAAGAAGCATACGGACAAGCTCGAGGCACGCTCAGTACTGTGCAAGTTTGTGGGATACCCAAAGAACTCCAGGGGGTATTTTTTTTATTACGCAGAGGAACAAAAAGTCCTTGTTTCTCGTAATGCCCATTTTCTGGAACATCAGTTCTTAGAAAAAGAAATAAGTGGGAGCGCAATAGAACTGGAAGAAATTCCAGAACCACAAGCTATTACTGAAGGCTTAGTGGAACCAGAGGGTTCGAAAGATCAGGACATTCCCACGCCACTCCGCAGGAGTAGTAGGCAGTATCATCCGCCCGAGAGATACTACGGTTTTCTCATTGACGGGGATAGAGAGGATTGCATCATAGACTGTGATGAGCCTACTAGCTTCCAGCAAGCCATTCAGAGCGTCGACTCGGTAAAATGGCTGGATGCAATGCGGACCGAAATGGAGTCCATGTATACCAACAAAGTATGGACGTTGGACATTGCTCCAGATGGGGTAAAACCCGTAGGATGCAAGTGGATCTTCAAAAGGAAGATTGGTGTAGATGGACAGGTTGAGACCTATAAAGCTAGACTGGTTGCAAAGGGTTTTCGTCAGCGACCTGGTTTGGACTATGACGAAACCTTCTCTCCAGTAGCTATGCTGAAATCCATTCGGATCCTTCTTACCATTGCTGCCTTCCACGATTATGAGATTTGGCAGATGGACGTAAAGACGGCTTTTCTAAATGGTCATTTAGAGGAGTGTGTCTATATGGACCAGCCAGAGGGTTTCATTCAGAGTGGGAGCAGCGGAAAGGTGTGCAAGTTGCTTAAGTCCATTTATGGACTAAAGCAGGTATCGCGGAGTTGGAACATCTGCTTTGATGAGACGGTCAAGGAATTTGGCTTTATAAAAAATCCAGATGAACCATGCATCTATTATAGATTTGTAGCGAGAACTGTAGTATTCCTCGTTTTATACGTGGATGACATTCTCTTAATAGGAAATGACATTCCTATGCTACAATCTGTCAAGGGGTTCTTATCACACAGGTTCTCCATGAAAGACCTGGGTGATGCCTCATACATTCTGGGTATCCGGATCTATCGTGACAGATCCAAGAGGATATTAGGACTTTCGCAGTATAGGTACATCGACGCCATACTGAAGAGATTCAGTATGGAAGATTCCAAGCGCGGTAATTTACCGGCTTGTCACGGGATCACCCTCTCCAAAGAGATGTCTCCCAAGACTGATTTGGAGAGGGATCGCATGTCTATTATACCCTACGCTTCTGCGGTAGGCTCTATAATGTATGCGATGTTGTGTACCAGACCGGATGTGGCTTATGCACTGAGTGTGGTAAGCAGGTATCAGTCAAACCCTGGGGAGAAACATTGGATAGCAGTAAAGAACATTCTCAAGTACCTGAGAAGGACTAAGGAGATGTTCTTGGTGTATGGCGAAAAAGACCTGCAGATTGAGGCCTTTGCTGACTCCAGCTTCCAGAGTGACAAGGATGATTCCAAGTCCATGTCGGGTTTCGTCTTCACCCTCAATGGAGGGGCGGTGTGTTGGAAGAGTTCCAAACAGGAAACTATTGCGGACTCGACTATGGAAGCGGAATACATCACTGCATCTGATGCCGTAAAAGAAGCTGTCTGGATGAGGAAGTTCTTGAGAGAACTTCAGGTGGTTCCGTCCATTGTTGACCCAATACCTCTGTATTGCGACAACAACGGGGCTATAGCTTTAGCGAAGGAACCCAGGTCCCATCAGAAATCCAGACACATCTTAAGGCGGTATCACCTGATCAGGGAGATCGTGGATCGCCAGGAGATCGAGGTCCGGAGGGTTGCTTCAGAAGATAACACAGCAGATCCATTCACCAAGGCCTTGCCCCAGACTCAGTTCGAGCGGCTGATCAAGATGATAGGTCTTCGATACGCCAGTACATGGCCTTAGTGCAAGTGGGAGATTGTTAGTGTATATGCCCTAGAGGCCATTACTGTATCATACTAGTTTGTATATTACTTGATGGAAGCTTGGGATATTCACAGTTGTATATACAATCTTGCTCGAAATGGTAGTATGCTACTTGGTTTGTCTCTGCTTTAATATGTGCATGTGTTTCTTTTAGCATATCGCAAATATACATATTAGTAGAGCCCTTAGGATCTTTGCTTAATTACCAGCGTTGTGATGGCGCTCGCACTCGTGGGAGCTGGGTGATCTATAAGCACATCCTTATACAGGTCCCTAGTCGTTGGACTATTGAGACAGGGCATCGATATTCCGGAGTAGACTAGCGTATGCACTTCTCATCCCAGTGTGGGAGACGGTCTGTCCCACAGTCGTCAGTACGTCGTACTTGAGATAGTATACGGGTGCTCGTTAGGTTACGAGTACACTGGACAGGACTCGTCGGGGACTGTTGGTTGGTATTATACCTATCATCGGTTATCAGTTTCCAGGTGACATGAGTACAGCTTAGTCCGCTGACTTGACACTGTCACTTCGCCTCGAGTGTGTTCCCACTGCACTTTGATTACTACCCTACCACGGCTCAAAGGAGTCGTGCAAACAGGTAGTTTTTGGGTGCAGTCCCGAAGCACTTGGAGGCAGTGACGGTTAGACAGGATTCTTCTCTCCCGGTATTGGGGGTTGACATCGCGCTGTGTCCAGGAGAGCCATTACACGAGTAGTCCCTGGCCAGGGCAAGCGAGATATACTGGTAGGTTTCCAGTGTTATCTCAGAGTGTTCTGGGCTACACTCCGACACGACTTGTACCGCTATTAGGGGACTGACGTTCACCGCCCCCTAGGCCCGCCATGCGATGTATCAGACGAACAGACCGGACTGTACGGAGACTGTCACATACAGGCTCAGTAGGAGTTCAGATGGGGTTCACCTCGTCAGTCTTCTTATCGACATATACCTGGGGACCGTTACGTACAGCTAGTGCCGCTTGCGGTCTGTGGTTAAACCCACTGCCAGCGTAGTGTCGAGTCTTTAGAATCCCACGCAGAGAGCTATTCGCCTTTAGGCAAAATGAGTAGAGGTCGCATGGTTTTGCGACAGGATTCGTTCACATTCGTGCACTTGTGCACGTTTGCTGTCCGGACAGGTTATACTAGCGGGCTTTGGTTTAAGCCGGATCGTAGTATATGATTCGGGATTGGTTTTTCTCATTGTATTCGTGTTTCTCGGATCACGAATACGGGTGCGTATGCACAGTTGCTTGAGACAGAGGAAGAGGACTTTGATTAGGGTTAATGACTATTGTCATTTTATTAACCCTAATACTTTTGTATGTATTATTGTTAATTGATATTAGTTTAATAATTGTGCATGGTTATGATTGTTGACCATTTGACCTCCTTGACATGTTGACTATGGTTGACACTTTGACCATCATCATTTCTTTTGGAAGATACTTTTTGATCCTTGCAAATTGAAATGATAATGGTCATGTCATGATTAACCATGACAATTATCTAGCTAATTATCTAATTAAAATAATATACACATATAAGTGAGAATGGTTCATATTATTCTCATTCTATCATATACTTTCTCTCTCTTGTTCTTCCTCTCCCTCAAGCTCTCCCCTCTCATGTGTTGAGAAACACTTGAGCTTGAGAAAAACCCTCTCTTGATAATCTCTACTCACATCTAGGGTTCAAGGATTAGCACTTCTTGCACCCTAGTTACTTCTAGCTTGGAGTTGAAGCCAAAGGTTGAGGCTTTCGGATGGATCTTTCTTCGACGTGAGAAGACGACCAAGGTGACCTCCTTCCACTACTCCAAGGAGCAAGGAGAGAAGGACTTAGAGCCTAAGGTATAACCTTTCTAGCACTTAGCTAGTTTCTAGTTAGCTTTAGCTTGTTTTTGTTTAGCAAAGATCCTTACAAGTCTAGTCCATGTTGCCTAAGTTCATAAAAATCCGATTTTTATTCCGTTTTCCGCCTCCCCGTAAGTACCGGGGTGGGCAACATGGACTTACACATTTCGCATGTGCTGAGAAATCTCTGTGTGGGACTCTAAAAGCTCGACAATACGCTGGCAATAGGTTAGGATCATATCCATAGCCCACAAGCACGTCAGCGGTACTAGCTGCATGTAACGGCTACCCAGGTATTGATCGAAATAAAATCATTGAGTAAGCTCATCTGAACGTTGCAAAGTCTATCAGTAACATTACCGTACAGTCCGGTCTCTTCGTCTAAGAGTATCGCATATCGGGTGTAGGGTTTGGAATCTTTCAGACCCCAATAACTCGATAAGTCGTGCGACAAAAGACTCATAATCAACCGAAAATACAATTGATAACACTTATCAGTTTATCTCCACTACGATGACCATCGACCTATGGTTATGGGCATGTCTTGCACAGCGCGACATCAACTCCCTATACCAAGAGAGACGAATTCTCTCAACCGCTCATTGCCTCCACGTGCTTCGGGACTATACCTAACAAAATATATTTGCACGACCCCTTTGAGCCATGGTAGGGTAGAAGTCTAAATATAGTGGAAACACACATAAGACACTATGGCGATCTCAGGTCTTAGGGGCTACCCTGTACATATGTCACTAGAGAACTGCTTCCTGACATTGGTATATTACCAATTAGGAGTTCTCGGTGAGTCCGTCCAGTGTAACTCATCCAATGAGCACCTGTATACAATCCTCGATGTCAAATACCAATAGCTGTAGGATCAGCTATCACCCTCCAACCGGGTCAGGAAACGTATACACTGGTCTAAACTGGAGTACCGATACCCAGTCTTGATACCACTACTGTTAGTTATATGTATGCCCTAGAGGCCATTATTGTACATTGGATGTATATTGTAGTGGATGCTGGGATATATATAGGGAGGACTTTCTTGCTCGACATGATAGTATGCTATCTGGTTACTCTTTCCCTTAACGTGTATACTGATTGTCTCTCTGTTACATGTTGGTAAAGCCCTTAGGATGTGTACTTGACTACCTGGACTATGATGCGGATCATACTAGTGGGGACATGGTAGTCCATAAGTACATCCTTGAAAGTCCCTAGTCGTGGGTGTATCGAGATGGGGCATCGATATACCAGAGTAGACTAGCGTGTACCTTCTCGACCCATACAGATGGGAGATGGATGATACCATATCCATCGGTGTTTGACATCAGAGATGATATACGGGTGCTCAGTAGAGACCGGGTACACTGGACGGACTCGCCGAGAACTCCCAGATGGTATTATACCCTACGTCAGATGGCAGTTCTCTGGTGACACTGGTACAGAGTAGTCTGTTGACCCGAGATCGTCATAGAGTCTTGTGTGGTTCCCACTGTGCTTTGATTTCCATCTTATCACGTCCAAGAGGGCGTGCAAAACGGTGGTTTTTGGGTACAGTCCCGAGTCACATGGAGGCAATGAGCGATAGGAGGGGATTCGTCTCTCCCGGTATAGGGGGTTGATGTTGCGCTGTGTTCGATTGGCTATAACAGGAAATCCCTGGCCAGGGTTGCTGAGATTTACTGGTAAGTGTTACCAATAGTTTCTCGAATTGTTATAGACCTCATATAGACACGACTTATCGATCTGTTGGGGTCTGACGTTTACCACCCCTAGGTAAGATATGCGACATATCAGACGACGAGACCGGACTGTACGGTAGTGTTACTGGTTGGATTCACTGGAGTGTGAGCGGGCTTGCTCGTCGATCTTCTGATCGCTCAATACCCGGGTGGCCGTTACGTTTAGCAGACCGCTTGCGGCTTGTGGGTGTTTAATATGATCATCACCTGCTGCCGGCGTATTGACGAGTCTTTAGAGTCCTACACAGAGGTTTCCTGGCTCAAGCGAAACGAAATAGGAGCGCATATGAGATATGTGCGGGACCGAGAATAATGCGTGTATGTGATACCGTATTTCATTCTCGCGATGAATGTATCGAATGGTTATATGCGATATAACCTAGTTATCGAATCGAGGGTTGATTCGATAAGCCGATACATTGGATACTAGTCGGTTATATGCGATATGACCGGATCGTTAAATCAAGTGTTGATTTAATGATTTAATGCATAATTATATATTTGATATATTACTTTGCATTAACTAGTATCGGTTCACTTTTAAATGGATCTTCTCACTTGATGTGCACATTGTATATGTGATATACTTTTGTGCACATGATTGTATCATGTTTGATGATACATGCTTTTTGGTTAAGTGTAAAGACTTAAACCATGGTTAAGTTGGAAATTAGGGTTTTGTTTTTTCCATTATTTATTTATTCATTTATTTGTTTGTTTATTTATTTTGGAAAATAAATGGCATAAAGAAATGAAATGGTGGCTCATTTTGGACTTGCATGTTGAAGCTTCATGAAGCTTTGACTAAGTCACCATTTTGTCTCATGCTTAACCCTAACCACTCCACTTAACCCTAGTTGATTCTCTACACTTCACCATGGTTAGATTATGATAAGAATTCCTTTTATTTTCTATTTGGAAAATACTCATCATAATATTCATCTTCTTCTTCTTCTTCATCACTTGAAGAAAGCTTGCTTCATCAATGGTGATTGATGAAAAAGAGTGAGAAATCCAATTCTAAAGTGAACCCACTTCCTATTTCTTCATCCTCTACCTCTTGCCAAGTAGTATAGGGTGTTTCCTTCACAAGTTTTCATGGCTTGGTGAAGGTGGAGCTTGATCTAGTGATGCCTCGACGTAGATCATCTTCGGCACGAAGCCGACGACCTGCCTGCCCATTTCTCCGATGAAGCCGACGCTTGAGCTCGGGATTTCATTTGGACAGCGGAGAGGACTTCATTACGGAGCCGTGGAGGTGGAGGACCGGATCTACAAAGGTTGTATTTCCGTTCACTTAGTTAATTTGTTAACTAGTTGCTTGATTCGCCTAAACTTCTAGCCAACGATCTAGTATTAGGGTTTCTCGACACCGTATTTTCTAAAAATTGGCATGATTGATGTCTTGTGAGACCTCCTTGGTGTGCCTAGGAACCTTTCATTGGTATCAGAGCATATCTAGAGCCTTAGGCGATGCGTAGACGCAGTTTGAAATCCGATCGAACCAAAATCCGAACCCGAAACATGCTCTCTGGACTTTTTCTAAAAACTGGGATTTTTCCACATTAAAAATGCTTAAAAAATTCAGCAGGGAATTATAAGAATTACGGTGCAAAATTTAATTCATGAACAGTGCAAACGGCGGCGGAACCGCGGCATAAGCCTGGCTTATGCGGCGGTTCCGCGGCAAGTTGATGACGTCATCCTCCCCTTTTTGCACAGTAATTCCTATTTAATTATGCTGGATTTTCTGGGAATTTTTAATATTTATTCAAGAGTTGAATTTTCTGAGGTTGTTTTGGGGATTCGATGTTTCGATCGGAGTATCAGATTTTGTCTATGTGGCTTTCCGGATAATTTTTGAATATGTTAAAAAGTTCGACCGGATATAAATACCCAATTTTTCCCCTGCCGGAAATTTCCAAGTGTTGGATTTTTCCGTAGTTTAAAGACGTTCTAAGTAGTGCAAGTAACTCGACGGACCCTCTAGAAGACAACAAACCTTAACTCGATTATGTGACCGTCTTGAACTGCCCTTTGAACCTTCGGGTTTGGGGCAGTACGGCGTGCCACATGTGAGGCGTTGGCTTGACCCTTCTACCGCTGGACCGTTGGTACTGAGGCACGAACTGAATGTTTTTAGACTTGTTTCATGTGTTGATCTGTATCGGGAAAACTTGGGTGTTTGAATGTTCGATCTGAAAGTTTAGCATTTTCTAATTATCTGGAATGTGATACAATAATTGGAATTCATAATAAGTTATGAGATAACTGAATGAATGTTATAAACATAGCAGTTTAGTCTCACTTGATCGGTTGCCACGGAATTTTGATGTGATCAAAAGTCCGTCGCAATCACGTAGCGTACGCGGATACTCGCCGGGTAAACTTAATAGACAGCCTCGCCCCAAAGCCCCGACCAAGTGACTGTAGGAGAACCCCGTCGCCGAAAGCATCCGTTTGGGTGCTCGCGGTAGCGGTGTTCCGCCTTGGTGCACTTCGTCGACGGCGTTGAGGGTGCGGCCGCCTACTAAAGTTTGCGACGAGCATTCGATCAAATAGTCGGGAATCTTGTTGAATTGCCCGACTTGATATTGAAATGAGTTTTCGATTTTGAGACTAAAATGCGGGGTTTATAATTGTTAGGCATGCGATGTCTAAGTAATTCATTTGGTCAGGCATGCGATGTCTGAGGTGGTTGCGGATTCCAACTGTTGTAGTTTTACACTTTCTTTTCTGTGACCGTAAGTGTAATATGTGATATCGCCGGTTTCGTTGCTATATGTCAACGACAATTGGGATGCACATATTTACTTACGTTGATGACATGTGATGTTATGTGTTGCTGGATATGTTATATTGGATCGTCGTGTTTGAATAGCCGGGGGTTTTTATGTGAGATGAGTGTTTTTCATTTTCATTCATGTAAAAACTTGTATGTAATATTCTTTTATTGGGGCACTTCCAGGTTGCGGAAGATGTCATCTTTTGTATATTATTTACTTTTCCGCACTAGGATAGACCCAAGGAGGAGGGCACAAGTAACCGGGTTCTGGAGTCCAGTGGGAGACCAACTCGAGGAGTCGAGTCCGGGTCTCCTAACTCTAGAATTGGTAGGGTTGCTTGCCGCTCTCGTAGGGGTCTAGGGGTGTGGGTTTGGCTATTCATCACGACCGTCTAATCCGTGTTTTATACTGGCTCGTATTGAAAACACGGACGTCCTAGTATATCCAATATTTCATATGATATTCTTCTGCTGCGATATCTGTGATGTGATCATGTGATGTTCTGTGATAGATACAGTATATAGTATATATGATATATTATATAGACGTTACTTATGTTTTACACCCGCGCTAGCCCTGCCCCGCTCTGCCGTTAGTTACCTAACCTAACGGTGCACGAGGGGACATCGAGGCGAATGCGGATGGCATAAGTGTACTTCGTATTTATCTGTGATGTTTAGGTACTTAAATGATGGGACTTCATTAATGTGATTAATGAAATAAAAGAAACCTAAGATGTTGTAGAATCGAATTTCAAAATAAAACAGGTAGCTACAGTTCTTGTTTTGCACAGAGGTATATATGATATATCCTGCACCTTATTCGATGAGGAAAGGACCGAGATCCCTTCACCGGGAGTGACTCCTTTAGCAATAACTGGCAGATGCTACAACCCTCGGTTTGTCTTTTGATTTCTTTTAAGAGTTTTTGCTTTGCACAGTGATATATATGATATATCCCGCACCTCATTCGACGAGGAAAGGACCGACGATCCCTTCACCGGGAGTGACTCCTTTAGCAAAACTAGAAAAGCCTCAAAAACACTCCATTTCAAAATTCATTCGATCCTACAACGATATCAAGTTCATTACGCAATAGGTTTTCAGAAAAACCTGTCGTAGCCCTCCGTCATTTCAGATATGTACTAGTTAGTATTCGTGTTGCGGTTGTTTGGCCTCCGTCAAGGCGTAGTGTATGGTAGCTAACTAGTGCTTATCTGCTAGCATATGATGCGATTGGATTAGGGTATTCGTACGGCGTTGTTTGGCCTCCGTCAAGGGTCGTGCGGGTGGGTTTAATTCAATCAAGAAATGTACGGGTTGAACTTGACTAGCGGACTATGGGTTGTTTGGCCTCCGTCAAGGTCATAGGACGCTAGGGGCAAAAGCATTATCGGGAATTTCAAGTGTTGAAATTTGCAATGAGATTGCATACCTTCTATGAGATAGTTGGATCCCGATACCCGCTGCGAGTAAGAGTTACTCCTGGGAGAGTTTTATACATTACAATTAGCCGATCAAGTAGGTGTCTAGAAAGGTGTTAACGAGGTTACACCTCTGGGAAAACGGGGTTTACATTAATTAGGTTCGTGCGAAAGCACGGGGGACCTCCCTCAAAGTACCGACACTGGCCTGGCTGAAAGATTGGCGAACTTGTAGTGTGTAATTAATCCCGGCTAGTCTTTCCTTTTAGGGTTTGAAGGAAGATTTGATAAAAACAGTGGGAGCCATCCTGATTAGATAAAATAATAACCAATCTATTCTTGCAAGAGCGCACGCTAAGTGTTTTCTTCTCTCTCTCTCCTGGTAGCGACCATGTCACGTCTTAATCAAGATAATAATACGGATATTTGACCGAACCCGCTTGTTATACTGAGCTGGGGAATGTTGGTCCCGCTCCAACTTATAAATGTTATAAGACAGAGCAGGAAATTCGGGAATACCAGATTTTCCGTGCCGCCCAAACGAAGAGAGTGCATGCTGATGCATCATCTTCGGGTGTGTTCATTACAAAGAACTATTTCTCTGTATCCTCTACGTCCTGGGTATGTGATACCAGATCAGGATCCCAGATATGTAATCTGTTACATAGGGCTACAGAAAGGTAGAGAACTGAGAACGGGTGATAAGTTTCATGAGGTAGAAAACGGGGCAAGAGTTGCAGCCAAGTCTGTCGGTCACTGTCACCCTGTATTACCAATACAATGATTCTGAACGAATGTTATTAGATACCGAACCTGATATACAAAATCATATCAGTCTCTTTATAAGTAAAGAAACGATAAAATTTTGTATTGTTGGATAATGTTTTAAACATTTCCTATATCAAAAGTTGATCGGATCAGGCACGTTATCTAAAAGCGTTGATGTTCTAAATCAAACTACAGTTCTTAGTATATGGAACACACACAAGTGGAAGAGTTCAGAAATGAACAAATTCTTCTTACGGTATTGTAGACTAGGTCAGATCAATGTGACCCGACTAGCTAGAGTTACATAAAGATGCATATTTAAATTAGTTTGAATTTACATCTTGTGAAACTCGCCAGTCATGTCACAGAGATATAATGACACCAGCTCTGTTTATTGGAAACAGAGAAAGAGTTAATGAACTCTTGGGATGATACATGTTGATGTATGTAGGTCCCCAGTCTACACATGCTAAGACCGGTTCTTTGTACTTCATTACATTCTCTGATGATCTCTTTAGATTCAGACATGTGTTCCTGTTGAAACACATGTCCGAACCTTTTGAGATATTCACAGAATATAAGCTAGAAGTAGAGAACCAATACGGGTATAAGTATTATGTCCTTTGATGAGATCAAGGAGGAGAATACTTGAACACGGAAATTCCTGGACTATTCTAAAGGAGAATGAGATTCTCTCTCCGTATTACTCCTTTGAATACACTACGGCACAACGGTGTATCAGGGCGGAGCAATCGCACAATATTAGATATGGTGTGCTCTATGATGAGTATTACTGAGTTACCTTTTTCCTTTTGGGAGTTATGCACTTGAGAAGTTGCATACCTATTGAATAGGGTTCCAATCAAATCAGTTGCCTACCGCTTCATATGTGATATGGAAAGGGAAGAGCCCATGTCTTAAGCTAGTTAAGATTTGGGGTTGTCCGGCCTATGTCTAAAAGCAAAATCCGGACACGCTCGAGGCAAGGTCTGTTAAGTAGAACTGGAAAGGTTCCAGCTATACAAACTGCAGCTGATGATTTGATAGAACCAAAGGATTCAATAGATTCCAACGAACCTCAGCCTCTCCGCCGATCTAGTAGGGTTCCTCACCCACCTGAGAGATACTTCGGTTTCTCTATGACAGTGGGAGCGAGGATTACATCATGAGATGATGACCCAACTAGTTTCGAGCTGGACATCAGGAGTGTGACTCTGTAAGAATGGCTGGATGCTTATCGATCTGAGATGGAATCCTTATACACCAACAAAGTATGGACTTTAGTTGCTATATCTGAAGGGTTAAATCCCCATCAGGAGCAAGTATATCTTGAGAAGATTACTTGGTGTAGATGGAAAAGTTGAGACTTTCAAAGCTAGACTTGTTAAAAGTTTGCATCATTGACCAGGTGTGGATAATGATGAAACCTTTTCAAGTAGCTATGCTTAAGTCCATCCAGATCCTACTTGTCACGGCTACATACCATGACTACGATATCTGGTGGTTGGGTGTCATGACTGCTTTTCTAAATGATGTTTTAGAAGAGTGCGTCTATAAGTACACAGCCAGAGGGCTTCATAGACAGTGGGAGCAGCGGAAACGTGTGCAAGATGCTTTATAGGATAAAGCAGGTATCGCGGAGTTGGAACGTCTGTTTTGATGTGTTTAGTCAAAGAGTTTGACATCATCAAAATGGTAGATGAACCTTGTATAAACAAAAAGGTAGTAGGGAGTATGGTGACGATCCTCGTAGAGTACGTGGATGACATACTCTTGATAGGGAAGGAGTTTCCTATGCTACGCTCGATCAATCTCCGATTATCACAAAGATTCTCCATATAGGATCAAAGTGATACCTACTAAATCCTGGATTTTAGATCTATGAGATAGATCTAATTGGATATTAGGAATCTCACTAGTAGTAGTGAGATGGTATCAATCGATCCTGGGGAGAATCACTGGAAGTGTTCCAGGGTGATAAAGACGACTGAATGTCAGTCACAGGCATTGTCTTTACCCTCAGTAAAGGGACGGTATGTTGGAAGAGTTCCAAGCTAGATACCGTGACATACTAGACGATAAAGGCAGGATACATCGCTACTTAAGATGCTACCAAAGAGGTTGTTTGGGTGTATATTGGTTCATAAGATGAACTATGTTCCTCCCATTGTGTGACAATGGAGTTGTGGCTTATGCCAAGGAACGCAGGTCCCATCAGTGATCCAGACATATTCTAAGGCAGTATCACTTGATCATGGAGATGGTTGATCTCTAAGGGATCGAGGTTAGGAGAGTAGACTCAGAGGACAACACGGCGGATCCACTCACGAAGGCCTATTCCCAGAGAGAGACTTTTATGGGATGGTTGAGTATGAGATACTTTAACCACTGCTTCCAGATGGCCCTAGTGCAAGTGGGAGATTGTTAGTTATATGTATGCCCTAGAGGCCATTACTGTACATTGGATGTATATTGTAGTGGATGCTGGGACATATATAGGGAGGACTTTCTTGCTCGACATGATAGTATGCTATCTGGTTACTCTTTACCTTAACGTGTATACTGATTGTCTCTCTGTTACATGTTGGTGAAGCCCTTAGGATGTGTACTTGACTACCTGGACTATGATGCGGATCATACTAGTGGGGACATGGTAGTCCATAAGTACATCCTTGAAAGTCCCTAGTCGTGGGTGTATCGAGATGGGGCATCGATATACCAGAGTAGACTAGCGTGTACCTTCTCGACCCATACAGATGGGCGATGGATGATCCCATATCCATCGGTGTTTGACATCAGAGATGATATACGGGTGCTCAGTAGAGACCGGGTACACTGGACGGACTCGCCGAGAACTCCCAGATGGTATTATACCCTACGTCAGATGGCAGTTTTCTGGTGACACTGGTACAGAGTAGTCTGTTGACACGAGATCGTCATAGAGTCTTGTGTGGTTCCCACTGTGCTTTGATTTCCATCTTACCACGTCCAAGAGGGCGTGCAAAACGGTGGTTTTTGGGTACAGTCCCGAGTCACATGGAGGCAATAAGCGATAGGAGGGGATTCGTCTCTCCCGGTATAGGGGGTTGATGTTGCGCTGTGTTCGATTGGCTATAACAGGAAATCCCTGGTCATGGTTGCTGAGATTTACTGGTAAGTGTTACCAATAGTTTCTCGAATTGTTATAGACCTCATATCGACACGACTTATCGAGCTATTGGGGTCTGACGTTTACCACCCCTAGGTAAGATATACGACATATCAGACGACGAGACCGGACTGTACGGTAGTGTTACTGGTTGGATTCACTGGAGTGTGAGCGGGCTTGCTCGTCGATCTTCTGATCGCTCAATACCCGGGTGACCGTTACGTTTAGCAGACCGCTTGCGGCTTGTGGGTGTTTGATATGATCATCACCTGCTGCCGGCGTATTGACGAGTCTTTAGAGTCCTACACAGAGGTTTCCTGGCTCAAGCGAAACGAAATAGGAGCGCATATGAGATATGTGCGGGACCGAGAATAATGCGTGTATGTGATACCGTATTTCATTCTTGCGATGAATGTATCGAATGGTTATATGCGATATAACCTAGTTATCGAATCGAGGGTTGATTCGATAAGCCGATACATTGGATACTAGTCGGTTATATGCGATATGACCGGATCTTTAAATCAAGTGTTGATTTAATGATTTAATGCATAATTATATATTTGATATATTACTTTGCATTAACTAGTATCGGTTCACTTTTAAATGGATCTTCTCACTTGATGTGCACATTGTATATGTGATATACTTTTGTGCACATGATTGTATCATGTTTGATGATACATGCTTTTTGGTTAAGTGTAAAGACTTAAACCATGGTTAAGTTAGAAATTAGGGTTTTGTTTTTTCCATTATTTATTTATTCATTTATTTATTTGTTTATTTATTTTGGAAAATAAATGGCATAAAGAAATGAAATGGTGGCTCATTTTGGACTTGCATGTTGAAGCTTCATGAAGCTTTGACTAAGTCACCATTTTGTCTCATGCTTAACCCTAACCACTCCACTTAACCCTAGTTGATTCTCTACACTTCACCATGGTTAGATTATGATAAGAATTCCTTTTATTTTCTATTTGGAAAATACTCATCATAATATTCATCTTCTTCTTCTTCTTCATCACTTGAAGAAAGCTTACTTCATCAATGGTGATTGATGAAAAAGAGTGAGAAATCCAATTCTAAAGTGAACCCACTTCCTATTTCTTCATCCTCTACCTCTTGCCAAGTAGTATAGGGTGTTTCCTTCACAAGTTTTCATGGCTTGGTGAAGGTGGAGCTTGATCTAGTGATGCCTCGACGTAGATCATCTTCGGCACGAAGCTGACGACCTGCCCGCCCATTTCTCCGATGAAGCCGACGCTTGAGCTCAGGATTTCATTTGGACAGCGGAGAGGACTTCATTACGGAGCCGTGGAGGTGGAGGACCGGATCTACAAAGGTTGTATTTCCGTTCACTTAGTTAATTTTTTAACTAGTTGCTTGATTCGCCTAAACTTCTAGCCAACGATCTAGTATTAGGGTTTCTCGGCACCTGTTCACACCAGAATATTGCATTATTATATTCCCCATTCTTATTCGGTTAATAAATAAACAGGTGTTTTTGATGCATGTTTGCTACATGTTACAGGTTACAGGTTCGTGGATCTAAAACAGTGAAGACGATGAAAAGACGATGCAAAAATGGACTTTAACCACAAACAGAAGACTCTTGATGAAGCCTACATCAAAGATAAAATTCACAAAATACAAGTCAATGCAAGGTCCAAGATTACAAGGAAAATGGTTAAAAAATCCTTAGCAAATTGTTCACCGAAGATCTGGAACCAACTTGGTAGCCCAACTGAGAAAAGAGTTCAAGCGGGGCCCAAAAATCCTGCACAAGATCGTTATTTGAAAGGGAATATATTTTTTAATGTGCACAAAATCCTGCAGGCAATTTTCAGAAAATATCTCAAAATTTACAGAGGAAAAATAACAGGGAGCTTACAGTGCAAATCAGCACCGTATTTTCTAAAAATTGGCATGGTTGATGCCTTATGAGACCTCCTTGGTGTGCTTAGGAACCTTTCACCTATGACTAAGGATATTTAAGGATGTGCTTATCGACTACTCAGGCTCTACTAGTATGATCTTCATCGCCGTCCTGGTAGTCAAGTAAAATATTAGGGTTTTATCTCATATCTAAACGATACGTGATAGTAAATAAAACGTATCACATTAAAAATAAAGACAAATCATATAGCATACTATCATATCGAGTAAAATTGTTCTCTCATATAGGTTCTCCTTCAATTACAATAATCGCCTTGAGGGCACCTATATCCAATAAGCACTACAAGTAGTTCTATATTTCTATTCACTTTTCGAAGAACTACAGAGTAGTTCAATTTCAGTCTTTTAGAACTGTGGAAAATAGTTCGCTATCTTTTTCTTCAAAGAACTAAGAAAATGGTTATATGTTGCTCTTCCAAGAACTATGAAGATAGTTCTGCCTCTTTTCTTTTTTATCACTTTGGCTCTATGGTCTGAGCTCTCTATATATAGAGATCTTAGACCCAGGCCAAAGGCCTCATCAGGTACGGCTTTTTGTAACTGATGGCCAGCACAACAGCCTTCATTCAATCAGCCCAAACCGTCCAGAGTAGCACAGCAGCCCCAATTCTTCTACGAAGCAGCCACACGAGCGCCAACGCGACGTTCAACTATACTACCACGTAAGCCACGAATGCCCACGTGCTAAGTGCAAAGTGGTGTGCACTCATTGTGCCTTTGCCCGATCCCGTTCCACAGCCCCCGGCCCATGCCCAAGGTCTGATCCGGCCCCGAGCCCGAGCCACTAATATTACTTGTGAGTAATTAATTTATCTGGCCTACGGCAAGATTTGAACCGTTGACCTCTTATGTGACAAAATATTTGCAAATCTATTGGGCTACTGTAGTCTTTTGTTATTATTTAAAATAAATAATATACAATATATAGTTTGAAACTTCATCCATTGTATTTTTTACAGAAAACACCCATAAGATTCGTCAGTCCTCATCTCCTCACCATAGCTCGTCGTCTCTCCTCATCTCGCCGGCCTCCTTCAACCTCAACCCGATCGCTCCCTCCTGTCTTTATTGAAGTTTGCTGTAGCTTGATCAAGTTTGTGCCCTAACGAAGATGAGATTTTAACCCAATTGATGAGGGAAATTCAAAAAAAAATGCAGTAAAAACAAGATGTAGAGGATGAGGCTGAGAGAGGGGGGTAGAGGGAGAGGGGTTTGAAGATAGAGAGAGGAGACAGTGTGTGAGAGAGAGAGACTTAAAGATAAGAATGGGAAGAGAGAGAGAGAGAGAATTGAAGAGGACAATAGAGAAGGGAGCAGTATCAAGAGAGAGAAAGAAGCAGGAGGCTAAGATATGGTCGCAGCGGCAATTTGATCTTTTAACTTCTCACGGCTATATATCTAACTGTGTCTTAACAGAAAGTTAACATAACTTAACCAGAGTGATGTATTTAGTTTAATTTAAATTCTTGGGTGTGGTATTTAAAAATACAAAATTTTGGGTGTATTTTATAAAAATATACAAATTCTGGGTGTGGTATATCTTTGTCTTTCTTTACTATTATAACTACAATTCTTAAGGTAGTTGCGATTAAAATTTCAAATTGGATTAGCCGGCAACATTTGAATATCACGTGGAATTTTAATAAAATTTGAAACCAAAAAAAATGAGAAAAAATTCAAACAAAATATTAAAATAGAATCAGAAACTACCTAGATTATGCAAAGCAAGATCACAGAAAAGAAAGGATTAATAAAGATTTTTTAAGATATTTAGTTAAAATAATATATTCCGAGAAATAAGAATATCCATACAAAAACCTTATTTTACTATACACTTGCATCGCTACAAAACTTGAGAGTCCTCAAATTGATTTCAATTTGATGGTATAACGTAGCCTCAAATGGCGTCATATCAGCAGTAAAAAAAGTCAAATGTAGAATTTTCTTTAACAAATATATAATGAATATAATTATCAACTGAATCAGTTATAACCATTCAATTATCTACTAATCTTAAATAACCATTAGAATCATTATAAATCATTTTGTAAAAAGAAATTAACCATTCCCGCCATGTAAATATTAATCTCCTGTAATTTTTTTGAATTTAAATTAAAAAAGCTAAATATAATTTTTAATTAAACACGTGCAAGATACTAGTCAAAATAACCCTTTAAGTTAATTTCAATAAAATCTTATCTATAATCTATCTATATTTATAATCTATTTAGATTTATAATTTGTATTCTATCTATATTCATAATCTATTTATCAATAAATATAATCTATATTTTATCTTAAAATGATTTATAAAATCAGTAATGAAAATATAAGATAACATACTATATATAACCCAAGTATATGAATTTATTATTTTAAGTTTGTTGACACTAATTTTTAATTTACTTGGATGTTTAAAATTAATTAATTATTTGATCCTTCAAATTTTCATCATTTTTGGATGACATGTACATGCTTAAAAACTCATTTTGAGTTGAAACTATTTATCTCATTAATCAATGAGATTACCACTGTAATTTACTAGTGTTTTAGCATAGTCGCAAATTCGTGATTCGGGTATAATTCAACAAGGTCGAAAATTTGGATTCGGAGAACTGTTCGGAAAAAATCGGCAGATATTCGGGAAAGATTCGGCAAGTGTTCGGGAAATGTTCGGGAAGGATTTTGAGCAAGAAATTAATATATGAGACGCTAGGTTTTGATTTTGTGAATTATTCGCCGCTTTTTCGAATAATTCGCGAATTATTCGGCCCGTTCGACAACGGCGATTAAATCGGAGATTTAATCGGCTGATCAAAAATTCGCGAATTATTCACGAATTCGCCGAATTATTCACGAATTCGCCGAATTATTTGCGAATTATATTACTGTGTTTTAGGCACGTGCATTACACATAATTATATAAATTTTTATCAAAATTTTCTTTATTGACTTGACTACGTGCATCACACTTGTTAAATAATAATGATGCGGCAATTTATCAAAATTTTCTTTATTGACTTAACTACATGCATTGCACTTGTTAAATAATAATGATGCGGCAATATAATTACACGCATTAAAACAATAATGTTGCGGCATTTAATTATGTGTATTGCACATAAAATAATGACGTGTTTTTCTTTTGATTTCTCTTTAAAATATTATGAAGGCACATCAATAATCAATTAGAAAATTAAATGAACCACTTCCTATTTCCTACATCAACAACAATATATGAAAAGAAAAATGCCAACTATATATAGTAATACAAGAAGAAAAATCCCAAGTCCCTTGCAAAATGAATATAAGTTCAGTCTCATATCTCCTTCACTTACCATCCTGTAGTAGAGGCGCGGGGGTCCGTTGTTCAAACTAGAACTCATGGAACCAAAATTTACAGGGAAGATGAAAATTAATCTTACCACTGACTAATCAAAAACAATAAAAAGCATATTACCAAGCTGATCATCACAAGAGTTAAAGCTGCAAAAATATAAAGCTTTCTATACCTAAATCTCCTCCTCCAGAATTTAGCAATGTTCTCATACAGATACTCACCCCCATTATAGTGTATAGTTTTGTCTAAATAAAATACATATGATGCTACTCCACGATGCCGCTGGGTGAAGGTGACCTTTTACATGTTACAGGAAGGGCTCGCAAAAAGAACAAGCCACACTGAACAACATGCCCATATAAATGAAGAGATGGGGAAAGCTCGATATATCATCAGTTTCTCACCACCCACGAGAGCTTATAGATCCATTCATACAATCCTCTGCAATACCAACCTATTCTACTTCTAACTTCTCCATCTCTCTTCCTATGCGGATATCATTAGGATTCAGATATTCATAAAACACCTTGATTGCAAAACGAGGAAGCAGTGCTCCTGCCACCGAGATGAGAACTGTGGGCCAAAATATTGTGGAAGACACTAAATGGTTGAAGGACCTGGCATACCACAAGAAATGATCAGAAATTTCATCCAGAGACAAGAACTATGCGCTTAAACCATCAAAAAGTAAGTATAAATGTCTTTCGACTCATATAAATTGTAAAAACGGTTATGTTTATTGTTTGTAGGATATGGTTATGCTTGTTGTGCAGTGTTAAAACCAGAGCTGTGGCAATTGCCATATAGCAATGGGAAATAAACTGAGATAACTTGTTGATGATTTTATATGAACCTAAAAAGGCAAAGAAATATTTTAGAAAAAATCTGGAAAGCTCAAGTATGCAGCCTTTCGATGGGAATGAATAGCAATGTAATTTTCGATACGGACCAAGTAATTAAAAGATGTTTATTTTCTTATATGCTAGCTACAAGTATGATTTATACTAGGTTTATGCAAAACGATACAGGCTATAACTATAAAACGACCCTAGAAAATGTTAAAGCTTATATAAGTATGAAAGACGAAGTAAGAGTAAGTACCAATAACCAGGTTGTGTAGGTGATGAATTTAATGCAATGAGGATAACAAAGGTAACAGCTGTGCTTCCCCAAATGGCTGCATGCATTTTCATGTTCCAGCGGATAACATCCATGGCCAAGTGAAGATTCAGAATCAGGACAGCTGAAAACATCCATATTCCTCCTAAGCTGCTATCATCCAAGGAGCTGTGCCAATAGGCAAAGAAGGATGCATAGAATATTGCCAGGCTTTGCCAAATAGAATCCGCCATCATCAGTGCAAATAATTTAAAGGAGTAGCTTTCTTCCCTTGGGCCTACTCCATACAATGCAGGGTACCTGAGCAGAGTTTTCCTGCTCAAGTCCTGGTCATAAATTCCCACAAAAATATTTGGTAAGGAAGTGTAGACCGCAGAAAAAAGAATTACATTTATTTGTTCGATGGGATATGCCAGACTATACTCTGAAAAAAATGCATACCTGCAGTAAGAAGTCCACTGATTTAGTAAAACAATATTACCTTAGATATGAAACATGAAATCAGAGCTTCCCAAAACACAATTATTATCTTCAAAAAATATAGGCCGTCTGTGCAAAGGCCAAATATGTAATAAGAATCTTTTATGCAGGTAGACTACAACTACAAGTCTACAACCTAATATATATCAAACACAAGTAAAAGCAAATGGCCATAAAAACAAGATATAACACACGAGTTTGTGGCACAATATTGAATGTTTGTTTAGTTTTTATTATAAGCACATAGCATTGAATCAACTATCGGTCATATCAGCTGTCCTCTCAGATAAAACCAATAGATCAACCAACATGGCAATATAGGCCGATATATTAGCCGTATATGATACAGGATACACCATCCAGTATGATTCTAATATCCACTGATATTTGATATTTATAATCATGCCACATAGCCAAGTGCTCCACAACAAAATTATTTTAGTGTACTCTTCATTTCTTAATGGACATATCTCTTCTGGTCCTCTGAGGTTCACAGAAGACGCAAGGAAATGCAGCTGTAAAATAGAGTGTTCTAGACATAATATCATATAGCTGCTATGGGTATTCTTTGATGCAGATGTCTTGCTAGAGTGTGAGACTAAAGTCATACATTTCTTTTTCTTAAAAGAATTTTTCTTTTGCTAAAAGAATAAAATTGTATGGTGTGGTGTGTTGTTGATGGTAGCTTTTTAAACATTCTGTTATGAATATAATGGGTTGTGTTAGATATTAGTTATGACTTGTTAGACCGGTTAAGATATGAGAGGTGGTCTATGACTCTATATATTAGCATGTATAGCTCATTAATGATTATGCCAATAAATTATTTCTTCTCAGTTCTTTTAATGGTATCGGAGCTTTGAAAAAAATTGAGAAGAAACCCTAGTTTCCCAAAACCTAAACCCTAACCTTAATCCTCTTTTCCAAACCCTAACCGTCTAGCCCTACCGGTCTCCCTCTCCATTGCGGCCCCCACTCCACTGTCTCCTCCATCGCTTCTTCTCTTTTTCTTCTCGCCACCTCTTCCTCACATCCTCAACCTGGGAAGACCATCTTCGACTCCAAGTTTGCTACAGTAATATTTCGCCGTGCTACAGCAGTTTTTGATGTTGATATAGTGATTTTCGCCGTTGCTACAGTAAAGTTTGGATTGCTATAGTAGTTTCCGTCGCTGCTGCAGCGCTTATTCGGTGCGCTACAGTGCCTTTCAATGTTGCAAGAGCGATTTTCACCGTTGCTACATTAACTTTGCAGCAGTACTTTGCTGCTGCAATATTTTCTGCCTCTCCTCCATACCAATCGCAGCCCTCTCGAACCCTAGTCCTAGCTCTCGCCAGCAATCGCATGGCAACAGTCGTCTCCGCTCTTCTCGGTTAATAACGATGATCTATTCGATCGTCTTGCTCTAACTTCTCTACGCTTGTAGTCGCTTGAATGTTCGACAACCTTATTCTCGCTCACGTAATTTATCTCTGCACCATTCATCATGGATTCGTGGTCGTCCTCATAATTTCTGCTCGTGGTCGTCCCCCTATTACTGCTCATGTTCGTGGTTCCCGTGGGCGTGGCCGTGGCGGCCTTTATTGTGCTTATTACGGTGGTACTAATCATCACGAAGACTGGTGTTGGAAGCAGCATAGCTACCCTGATGATACACCTACAACTCGTCAGATATTCACACCAGTTGCTCCTGGCCGACCTTTCTCGTCTGTTGGTCATTTATCGTTATCCAGTGCTGAGTGGAGCCAGTTGCGTCGTCTCCTAATCCTTCATAGCACCTGCCAACCTTTCTACTCTATCAGGTATATCGTTTCTTTCTCATTCTAATTTGTGGGTCACCTCACATCACATGATGGACCGTCTGATCTTACTTTTAGTACTCATAAGTTGATTTCCATAGCCGATAGTAATACCACAACTGTTTCTGACTCTGCTGATTTATTCCTTATTTCATCTTTACACCTGAAAAATGATTTAATTGTGACATCTTTTAAACATAACTTGCTTTCTATTCGTCATCTTACAAATGATTCTAACTGCTCCGTAACGCTTTACCCGTCTCATTTTGTGATACAGGATCTTCTGACGAAACAACAGATTGATAGGGGACATGAACAAAATGGACTGTACTACATTGATCGTCTTTCTCGGTACGTCTGTAGCTATTTCTACTATCAAGTGGTATCGAAGACTTGGTCATTCTCCTCTTTCTTCTTTACGTACTATATTACCTTCTATTGATTTATCATAGTTCAGTTGTGAATCATGTATTCTTGGTAAACATCGCTCCTCTTTTCTTCCAGTTAATAAAAGACATAATTTGCCTTTTAAGTTAGTTCATTCCGATATTTGGGATCCCTTTAAATTTCCTGGTGTGTTTGGTTATAAATATTTTGTGACTTTTATCGACGATCATTCACGTATGACTTGGTTGTATTTTCTGCGCAATAGGTCTGAACTTCTGTCTACTTTTAAAATCTTTATAGCTGAGATTACTAATCAATTTGATATTCCGATAAAGATTCTTCGTTCAGATAATGCTAAGGAGTATATTAACACGAACTTTAATACATTTTGTCAGACCCATGGTATATTGCATCAAAATTCATGTTCTTATACTCCTCAGCAAAATAGGATTGTTGAACGAAAGAACCGATATTTGCTTGAGATGGCTCGTTCTCTTGTTTTGTATATGCATATACTTAAATGATTATGGAATTTTGCGGTCTTAGCTGCCTATTTTTATATCAGTCGCATGTCTTCTCCGATCCTAGACAACCAAACTCCTTTCTCTGTTTTGTTTCTACAGGGCAACCCGTTTTCTGTTCCTCCTAAGATATTTGGTTGTCTATACTATCCTCAAATTCTAGGCTCTCAAATTGACAGGCTTGATTCTAGAGCTACCCGTATGGTATTTATAAGTTACTCACGATCTCAAAAAAGATGTTTGCTTTGACCCTACCACATCTAAAGTTTGCACTTCATATGATGACCTTCTTAAAAGATCAAGCTCATTTTGCACCACCTATTAAGGACCCTACTACTATTTTTGTTCCTCACCTACCTTCTTCAGAGCTTAATTCGTCTGTTCAACATGTATGTCATGTTTTTAAGCCTATAGCCGCTTATCAATAGGTGTATCACCGTCGTAACAAAGTTATACCATTCTCTTCAACCAATGATTCTTCTAAAGATTCTTCTGCATGTACTATTATACAATCCATTGTTCCTAATTCTCCACCGCCGCCGCCTTCAGAAGATCTCTTTTCCTATTGCCTTATGCAAGGGTAAGCGTTTCTGTACTACTGCATATCCAATTTCTAATTTTGTTTCCTATCATAAAATGACACCATCTGCTCATCAGTTTGTTTCTTCCTGTCTGCCATCACCCTTCTTTCCTCTGTTCAGGAAGCTCTTCAGCACCCAGATTGGTATGCAGCTATGTTAGAGGAGATTGTCGCACTGCGATCTAATCAAACTTGGAAATGGGTACATATGCCTTCAGATAAGAAAGTTGTCGGTTGTCAATGGGTCTTTTCTATCAAGCATATTCCTGATGGGACAATTGACCGTCTCAAAACTCGTTTAGTAGCCAAAAGATTTACTCAGCAGTATAGTTTGGATTATGTTGAGACGTTTTCGCCAGTTGCCAAATTGACCTCGGTTCATGTTTTTATATTCTTAGTTGTTTCTAAGACATGGCCATTTCATCAGCTTGATGTGAAGAATACATTTCTTAATGGTGATCTTTCTGAGACTATTTATATACAGCAGCCTCGTGATTTTGAGCGACCGGGAGAGTATGGTATTACAAAAATCGTTACACGGATTGAAGCAGTCACCGCGTGCCTGGTTTGAAAAGTTTAGTACAATTCTACGACAGATTGGATTCAAACGCAATCGCGCTGATACATCTCTACACATAATCGTCCTCAAGGCAAGATAATTGTGCTGGTATATGTTGATGATATTATCATTACTGGAGATAATTCTGCTGGCATCTCCAAGATAAAAGAACATTTGGCTTCACACTTCTATACCAAGGACCTTGGACCACTTAGATATTTCCTTGGAATTGAAATATCACGGAATTCTGGTAGATTACAACTCTCTCAGCGCAAGTATACACTTGATCTTCTATCTGAGACAGTATTTCTAGGATGTAAACCAGCAAACACTCTTATGAATTCCTTAGTCAAACTATCTCGATTGGCTCTCCATCGGATCCTCCACTACCTGATCCAGGACGATATCGACGTCTAGTTGGAAAGCTTATTTACTTACTGTCACTCGTCCTGACATTGCCTTTGCCGTTAGTACAGTGAGTCAGTATATGCGGAATCCTTTGACCTCCCACCTTAAGACGGTTGAGCATATTCTCAGATACATCAAAGGTTCTTCAGGACAGGGCCTTCTCTACAAACCATTATCTATATTGTCGCTTAGTCTTTGTGGATGCTGATTTTACTGGATCTATTGACGATTGTCGTTCCACATGTGGTTATTCTTAAGAGGAAACTTGGTTACGTGGAGTAAGAAGCAAAATATAGTTGCCGAGCCTAAGTATAGATCTATGGCACACACAGTTGCTGAGTCGGTATGGCTTACATCGCTTCTAATATTTTAGGGTTCCTTCTTCTCTTCTGACTACTCTTCTGTGATAACAAGGCCACGATCCACATTACTGAGAATCTAGTTTTTCATGAACGGATCATGCATATCGAAATTGATTGTCACTTCATTCGTAACAAAATAACAGATAAGGTGGCTGCACTCCAACATGTTTCCTTTTCGACTCAACTAGCAGACATTCACACCAAACCTCTTCCTCGACCGGTTTTCACTCGTCTTCTGTCCAAACTTGGCATGATTGACATCTACGCTCCAGCTTGCAGGAGAGTGTTATGAATATAATGGGTTGTTAGATATTAGTTATGAGTTGTTAAATCAGTTAAGATATAAAAGGTTGTTTATGACTATATATTTGCATGTAGAACTCATTAATGATTATGCCAATAAATTATTTCTTCTCGGTTCTTTTCACTTTCTTTTGCAATTTTCTTTTCACATACATTTTGATATAAAAGTTTGCATGAACCAGGCATTTGCCTTATTCTTTCAGTAAAAAAATTGGTAAATTAAAAATATCTATGATTTTTCGTCTACATACTCTATTAAAGCTATATGGGACATGAAATACCTTGCTTATCATCAGGAAGTGCATTAACATATATGCAACCTTAAGAAGAGGCAATTCGAACATGTAAAGTATAGAAATGGGTCAAGGTGGGCTGATGCACGCTAGTACTTTCATGTAATAACTCAACCACAGACGATCCTATTACATGAATAGTTTTAGGTACGCCTGTCATAATTTTTATTGCCTCCTAACCAATTTGGTCTTAATTTAAGGAATAACTAGTTACAATAAAAGATACAATCAATACAACCAAAACCACACCGATAAACTAAAGTGAATTCGTAAGATTTTTAAAAAAACTGCTTATAAGATACACACAAAATACGTGTAGACTCGTCATTAGAACCATCATACATGTTGATCATCAATGAACTGATCGGATTATCCAACCAAAGTTGGCCTCGGCCAATATGTATTGAACAAAAGAAAAAAAAACCTCTATAGTGATTGGATGATTTAAAAGTCATAGTAAAGCCTCTAGACACTTAAATTAAATACAAGTATGATCCCCCTGAGCAATAAAATATGTTGACATAAGAAAGAACATATTTACTAGTTATATCATCTACAATTGCGTGAATCTCGACAAGTTCTTCGAACCATACTTATTGACATAAGAAATAAAAAAGAAACCCTCTCAAGACAATATATGAGAATTTTATCTCGTATGGCTCAAACAAAAATACTGGTTTCAATATATATGTAATAGAAAATTTAAAACTTACTAGCCGTTTAATTAGATTCAATTTGTTCCGAATTAGATTCGATTAGTCCTAAAGATGGGAAGTAAAAAAATCAAAATTCTCTTCTTTATGATGACAAAATGCCAAAAAAAATCGATTAGATTATTCATCTTTTTTACATTGATTGTTAAAGGCCTAGTGAATATTCTCTGTTCTTATTCTTCTTGTTATTTAAGTTTTGCTTTTTGTGTGTAATGCAAATTGATTCTTATTTTATTATTGCTAGGAATTCTTTTGTAAAGGCCTATGAATCTAAAACCTCGAATTCATACAAGAACCACAATGATTTAGCTCTAAGCTAAATTCAAATGTTCTCTAGGTAAAAACTTATTCAATTTCTATTAGTGGATGTGATGACTCAACAAAATCTAGAATAATGTTTTGAAAAGAGGTCGCTTAAGCGACGAAACGTCCTTCATCGCTCCGTTTTTTATCGCTCAAGCAGAATGACATTCTCATCCCATTAATCGGATAGGTATACTCTTTCTTATTGATTGGGTGTATTTAAGAATTTATTGGTATGGTTTTAGTATTTTTATTATCATCCCTATATTGATGTCTACGACGAATAATAACATTTAAGCTAACATCGGTTTCTAATTATTTTCATTTTTTCTTTTTCTCTGATCGAGACTTCGAGTTTGAGTTTGGTTTGGACTTCGTTGACACTTTGACTTCGACTTGGACTCTTCAAGGAATTGACTTTGAGCGGACGACATCGTGTATGGTTTTCGACTTGGAGACTTTAACTACAATATTGAAGAAGATTCGATTTTGAATTCAAAGCAAGCGACCGAGCAACTAGGAATTTCGAGATTCGATTTTGATTTTAAGCTAACATTTTCGATTAGCTTTCATTTTAACTTTCGGGCATCTTTGAGTTAAGAGTTTTCGATTTGATTTCGAGTAGTATCGATTTTGACTTCGAAACTTGATTCCAGGGCCTTTAGGTATTTAAAGATAGTTATAAACCTAATTAAAATTAATCTCACATACAATTTACAAAAATACAAAAGTGGCCGAAGCAGGTGCTTAAACTTTTAAGCTCGGCCAGAAACTCCAGCCGCTATTTTTTTCTTATTTTTAAAACACTGATGTAGAAAGAGTTATCTTTCGGAAAACATGTATAATTCCATAAAAAGATACATAATTTGATTTAAGAGATACCAACATGATATTGTTTTAGTCAGTATGCGAGATTTGAATAGTAGTTTAAATATTATCTTAATCTAATTTATAATATTCCATACTTCAGATATTAAAATAAATATCCGACAGGACAGAATCGTCTTGACAGGGATGACGGGGCCATTCTTTAGATTATCGATAAGATCAACAATACCAAGTGGTCCAAGTCACACGCTCATATTCCGGATATACACAAAAAAGAAAGCCTACGATCGAATTACGAAAATAGTTTATAACTTCAAGTCATAAGTAATATTTCTTTATAACTAATTTATAGTTCTTAAAAACTTAAGTCATGGAAATTCTATCCAGTAAAATGGAAGAATTATAAATTACTAAAATAATAGATAGGAATATCACAAACAAAGTCGTGACTCTTATAAGTGTAGTCTCCCAACCTGAAGCTACTTTACCTTATTATGAATTCAATAGTTTAAATTAACTCCTTACGGTGGTTTGTCTTGGCATGTATCTAGAACTACCATCAACGGTTTGTGTAGCCATAAATCCTACTTAAACGCTAGTTGAGATCAGTTGACTTTGTATAACATTCTAATGTAATTGTAAATAAATGATCTTATTGTAGATTCATTGAAATCTTACAATACTCTAAAAATAGAAACTTAATCACCATGTTCGTATTTAGTTTACTTGTAAGCTTTATATGATAGACATTATTTACCGCTATTGGGCAATAACCGGAGGAATAGATATCGGTTTAGATTTTTTGAAGCATAGGACATAGGCATAATTAATAGAAAGAACCGATTCAACATAACTTCTCAGATTTAGAATAGTGATTATAAAAGAATGGCAACATTCCTTTTCACACCCTTGTTCCTCAGAAGAGGTAGAGGTTAGCACTTTCTAGTCCTCCTCTAATACTTTATGCAAAAAATCTAATTACATAAATATATATTATCTATCCTCATAGTGAGAAGAAACTTTTGATTATTTTAATCTATTTTTAAGAGATATCAATCATTTATTTCACTTTTTAAGATATATTTATTGTTATAGGCGATATGAACTAACAAGATTTAAAATCGTATTTTCCAAGCATTCCATATATTTTCTCTCCATACTACCCTTTCATATTCACTACAATCTTTACTAAAATAATTATTTATCCATCATTATATCTTTTTTGTTTATCTTTTTGAGTACAAAAGTTTATACCATGAATTTTGTCTATAGATATTTAAATAATCCATTTAATTTCCAACAAAGAAATGTAATGTGTTTGTTGATCATTAAATCTACAAATTCCATATTTTCCATAGTGTTTCTATATCGTAAGCATACTAATCATATTTTAATGTATGAAGCTTGTCTTCTTCTCTCTAATAAACCCCAACATATTTCTATCCTTACATCACCATTTCTCACATGTCATACACCGAATAATATTGATACAATATATTGATTTCAAGAGACTTCCTAGCAACTCATCGTTGATTATTGACTACTGCACCAAAGTAATAGCATGCCGCGGTTCGATTGGCTCTAACGAATTGTTTTATTAGGATTTATGAATAAATAAAAAACTGTATTTTTACTTTTCTGGGTTTGTTGTGCTTACTTGACGCAATCCTCATTTATTCCCACTCTTAAGGCAATCAAGTGAAAGAATAAGTCTTTTAAGCATAACGTTCAAGAAGCTAATATAATCACTTTTTAAATTTAACTCATAATAGTTATATTCGAAATAATTCTTTCTTAAATTCATTTTTAAGAAACTTTGTCCATTTTTATTAATGATAATTTTAATTAATTAATTGACTTATTTCGTAATTTTAAGAGGGAATAACAATTACGAGCATACCAACCGATTTAATTCCATAATGCTTAAAGTTAAATTCATACTAGTTCAACTAGTATAATACATCTATACAACTTATTATTTACTTGAAGAACTATTTTCAGCGTAATACTTAAAATGGGTTTTAACTAATATGTTGTATTACTAACCAATGTGCCGGTATGTTCTAAATACTAATCAAGGATCGCTATACTAGTCCACAACGGTTCTTCCAACAATAATCATATGATTTAAATAGGGAATTCCGTGTTTGAGTACTGAATTCTACAATATATTATTCATTGTTGACTTTCATTTCCCCTGTTAGGCTTATCTCTTTTTTCCTTCCGCTTTTGGTCTTCATATATGAACACGATTGCTAAACACGCATTTAGCAAGAAATCCAAATAGAAGTCTAAACTTTTAAGAAAAAATGTCATGGTCTCCATCTTGAACTACGTTTCTTAATCGACACTCTGCGAATTGGGAAAACCACTCGTCACGCAAGACCAGTTTAACTAGAATAATTTCTTGAGAATCTTCATATACCTATGATTATAGCCTTGAAAGTTGTCGCACAATGTGAGTTTTAATTGGTAGCAACCATCACAGCTGCAATGGTTATGTCTCAAGCCTCACAATCAACTCTCGAAGCCACCAAAACAAAGCGCTGTTGAACCACATACCCAATAATATGGCTCTATGCTGGGAAGGGGACCCCATTGTTAAACTGTATAACTATATTGTCAGTGCATGTGTACAATATGGCCTGAGAATCTTCACTATGGACTATGACACCATTTATAGTGGCAACCGTCGAATAGCAATACGGACATTGGACTAAGTTTCATGGACCTATCACAATTCAGCGTGGAAAATTGCTGGACCCATAATGATTCAAAAGGGACACACACATTGGAGCCTTTGGTCCAACATACTTGACCATCCATCGCCTCTTCAATTCCGTGTGGGATTAGTCCTTTGTTTACCTTACCTTTTTTTACGGCGACCGCCCTTTTACAAAGATGGATGCTAAGACAGATACAAGGCACAAGCACAGAACTGGTAATATATCCCAAGCAATGGAGAACTGGAAGCTAGAGAAGGAGATCATCCTTTGTTATCATTTTCATGTTTTATTTCTACACAAGTTTCAGTTGGGGTTTGATGCTTAAAAATTTTAGAAAACAATCAAAACTTTTCTAGTTGAACTTAGGAACATGGTCACAAAGTCATAGGAGCCAATTGTATGAGTAGAGTGGGTACAGCTTCCACATATACCACTTAATTATTCTTATGATAATACGAGTAAACTTCTTAGATTATGACAATCTCCACAAAAAAAAACGCTTTTTATCAGATAAGAGTTGCAGAAAATAATTTGTCAGGAACTCTAAGGAAATTTTTAATGTCAGATTTCTGTAAGTCACTCCTCAGTAAGTACTTTTCTGCAATATCTCCTTAAAACAGGAGGATGTGTGTGGACATAGGCATAGCAGGAGTTTTTTTCCATATGAAACTTAAGGAAAAAGATGATTAATCCCGTAATAAAAAGAACAGAAAGACTTGATCATTTTAAATTGCTTGATAGATTTACAGGATAGATATTTATTTGAGAAATGAGGCACACGTAATTTCAAGGTCTTGCTCGTATAAGTTCTCGACCAACAAAAAAAAGGAAAGGAAAGATCGACAGACAGACAAAAGGTGATGTTGTGAAATATGCTTCTCATTCACTAGTTCCAGCCTCATTATAAGTTAATTGAAACATATTCCACGACAACACAACATACAGTTTTCTTCCCGGTTACATGAGCTTATTACAAAAGCATTATGGCAAGCTTTCTCAATTGCCCACCGACCAATCAAGTTTATGACAATTTCCTATCGTTGCTAGAAGATATCTGACAAAATATAGAATTGTTGACGGCCAAATCATTACCATCCTTCTTGTTATAGAATAAGTTGCCTTGCCAAAGCAACTATAATGCTCGAACGTCGCTGAGTGATGAAATAAATGATGTGAAATCTCCTTTGAAAATAAATATATAAATTAGGTACTTACCAATACGGAAGCAACGAAAGGACCGCATTCCTGTAAATGTTGTATAAGATCAAGTAGCTAATTCGGTGGTAATTCCAATGCCCATGAACAAGTAAAAGGGGCACCAAAAATCTGAATTGCCCCATAGCAAAGTCAGACGCCATAACAGCTTGTCGGCCTTCCTGACCACTGATTCCAATCCCAACATCAGCCATTTGAATCATTGACACATCATTTGCACCTGTGGAAATAGAATTTTAAAAAAAAATTAAGATCTGGTCAGAGCTACTGTAAATACAAACCCTCTTTGGATTCACCGTTTTGCATATAGTCAATAGATAACATAGAATAAGGATGACACTAACCGTCCCCAATAGAAAGAGTCATGTCGCTAGTTCTGTTTTTTATAAGAGAAACTATTCCAGCTTTTTGCAGTGGAGCCACTCGGCAACAAAGAACTGCATTGCATTCTATGGCAACTTCAAACAGCTGTGCATCATCAGAGATCAAGAACTATGAGTATAAATACACCAAGAACAAAGATATGGGAAAGAAATAATTGTGTACCTCTTTTTCCAACTCGGTTTTAAGAATATGAACAAGAGAAGGTCCGTCAATAATCAATGCAAGAGGAACCCTGGGCCGATTTCTTCTCTCTTCAGTATCATCCAGTGTCAGCACCAGATTTTTAGTCATAGCTATAGCATCATTCAGACTCTTCTTGGCTGATTCCTCGGAATAGCTATTAATTATGATCTGGGTCATATCATCGGTTAGGAGCTTACATGAATAGCCAATTGAAATGGCTGTTTCTTGTTTATCTCCTGTAAGAACCCAAACCTTAATCCCTGCTTGCCTAAGACTTTCAATTGCCTCAGGTACCCCATCCTGTAGCTTATCTTCGATTCCAGTAGCTCCTAATATGTGAACATTGCTCTCTACTTTCACTGCAACAGCTCTAAGTAAATCACCTCTTCCAGATAAACTAGTGCTCGCTTTCTCATATGCAGAGTGCCAGGCATCAAATTCTGAGCTGGTCATATCTCGCATGCCAATGACCAAAGTTCTCAGGCCCATGGAAGAGTAGGAATGAAGGTGCATCTCCGTTGCATTAATAGTATCCGTGTCAACGGATTTATCGCTAATGCTAAACATTGAATTGTCTGCTCCTTTGACTAATAACTTTGTCGACTTGTCAGGGCATTCAACAATGACTGACATTCTCTTGCGATAACTGTCAAACTCATGAATACCCAAAATCTCAAAGCTGTGCTGCCAAGAATGAATTGGTGTCTTAGTTGATATTATATATGTTATGACAAAGAATTACAGATTGAAATCTACTAATATATAGACAGATGCTATTAGTAAAAATAGAACCACAAAACTATTGATCAGCAACAAAATGATATAAGAAGGAAATAAAGTATATAGTTACAGCTGGGTGTATATATTTAGTACATGTGCTTTGAACTGAGAGGTATCCTCTCTTCCTTCGTGAATATATGCGTGTTTCAATTTTAGAAGAGATAGCCTCTACATTTTTTTGTGAATATAATCCTGTTTCAATTTTAGAAGAGATAGCCTCTACATTTTATTCCTGAGTATGATTCCAATACTACAAAGACATACAACCGTCTACAAATGTGAAGTTTATTACAATTCAGGTTTATGGGAGACAAGCTCTTGTGCACATAGCATTGCATCTGAGTAGTTAGTCTATTTATGTTTGTTCATTTCAATGATACTTTAACTCTTTTATTGATTCACAAACAGCATACGGAGTAGTGTAAGCCAGTAGAGGATCAAACAATAATGATTCAGGTGAGGCAAAATCCTTTGAGAAGGCACCTCATTTACTTCTTATGGTGCAAAAATCATGCCAACATTTTGGTGCCATTCAAACATTCATTGTTCTGTATGAGGCTCAGGGCAACTGGATGGAAAGTGACCCCAATAGTAAACACCCTTCTACTGTAACCTCTGAAACTGTAGAAGTTGCGGTTCATTGTTACAAACAAAAAAGTAGGACGAACATGTTAGATAGAAGATTGAAATTAGAATGAAACATAACACACAAATTTAATGGCCAAATCAACCCAAGTCCTAGGGCAATGAGAAGAAATCTACTGTAATCTCCAAAAAATGTGAGATCGAAATGATGGAGGGAACTCTCAGACCTTAATCCCTACTACACCCCAAATCTCTCACAAAAGGCAGTGGCCTTAACATGGTTATGGAATGCAGTATGCGTCACCATGAAGTTGACTTGTGCATAGCACATATATTGCATATGTGTTGCATATGCGGTGTGGCTTTTTGAAAGAAAAAGAGATCTTAGAATAAAAGGAAGGGTATAAAGATAGAAATTGATTCGTCGACGGCACAAAAAAACTTGAAACTATGTTGTATATGCTAATGAAAATTGAGATACCATGATAAAACATACATTCCTAAGAAAAGAAGTAAAGCTTAGAAAAAGCGAGCAAAAGGAAAGAGGAGAGGAGTTATAAATATTGAGGGCTCATTCAACTTTAATTGGTTATATAATACGTCAAAATAACTTTATCAATAAAGATAAAGTTCTGACCTTGATCGCATAAACAATGTCTGATAGACGTTTTTACTTTTGAAAATGGTTTTCATCTGCATAATGAACCATGCGGCTCTATTATATGCATCATGAAAGTGCATACCGCATATGTGGGTGCATATGCATTGCATAAAATGCAATTTACAATAGTGGGCCTTAAATCTATCTAGAAGTGTTAGCCCGGGTAATTTAAGAATCTTAAATTCAAAATCAAATGACGATCATTTTGATATAATCCTTTTCCATTTCAAAATGCCAGTCATTTGATTTCTAAATCCATATGCTTTACAAATAAATGATTTCGAAATCCATATACATAATAGATGATGGCATTTGACAACCGACAGCGGAAGGACACTGACGACTAGCGCCAATCGGCAAACGGTTGTGAGCGGCGATCATTGGCGGGCGATTTCAGCATTAATCAACAATGACGACTCGATGGACGGCTGCCAACGACGATCATTAGTGAGCGGTTTTCGACATAGTGATTCTCGACAAGCAGGCCACCGACAGTCGTCAACTGGCGGTTGCTGAAGACTGTCATTGGCAGCTGGTTAAGGGGTTATTTGCTGCGTCCGTTTGCCAGCAGTGGTCGATGGTGAACGGCTACCGACAACAATCACCGGTGGGTGGTCGTCGACGAGTTGTTGCTGGCGACGGTCCTAATAGACGATCCTTGTCGAAAGACGGTTGCTAATGGTCTGTGAGCGGTCGCCGACTAACAATGATGGTTAGTGGTCGCAGCGAAGGGCAACGGTCAGCAGTTGTCGACGGAGGGCAGCGGTTGACGATCGCTAACGTGAGGTTGGCGGAGACGGTCATCGGCGACCAGGCCTTTATGTTCTTTTTCCATCAGCGGTGATGGATGTCGTTCGCCAGCAGAAGGCATCGTCAAGCAATCGTCAATCACCGACGGGTAGTGTCCGATGACAATCGTCGACATTTGATTGCTGGAGACAATCACCGGAGGCCATTTGTCTAGGTGCCAACTGTTGAAAGTAAAAAAAAAAACAAATGATGGGATTTTAAAAATAGTCCCACATTGAAAACAACAAAAAAAACATATGGGTATAAAATATAAAATGAGTCCCACCTCAACAAGGCTTGAGTTTTATTATTGGAACCCACATATCATTAAAAGGCCATGTGTAAAAGCTCATCACCCCTCCAACTATTTTCTAACTTTAAACTCTACTCTACTTTAAAAATAACTTTAATATAGTATCAGAACCAATGGTTCGATATAAACTCGACTCGACAATACTACCAAATGTTGTACTTCCCACGTGACTACCACACCAAAAAAATGATGGTTGCACGTGAAAGGAAGTGTTGAAAGTAAAAAAAATAAATAATGGGACTTTAAAGATAGTTCCACATTGAAAACAACAAAAGAAACACATGGATATAAAATATAACCTCAACAAAGCTTGAATCTTATTGTTGGAACCCACTTATCATTATAAGCCCATGTGTAAAAGCCCATCACTTCTCCAACTCTTCTCTAATTTTAAACTCTACTCTAGTTTAAAAATAACTTTAACACCGGCGACTGTCATCGGTGAACGGTTTGTTGATTACTATCAATGGTCGGTTGCCGAAGGTGACAGTCATGGGCATAGATGGTACCATTAGCAATTGATGGCGGTGGCCACAGTTGATGAATTGAAGAACTTCATCTTCAAGGGGGGTGAGTGAATTTGATAATCAAAATTTTACTCATATTTCTATTACAATTTTATATGAAGAATTTAAAATTTTTAATTCTAGCATTTTAATTAGACACTACGACTAACACTCTACATGTACACTCTTTTTCAAATGTTATCAAATTCTATGCAATTGATTTTACCAAATGACTTGGGACTAACACTGAAACCCTAAACCAAACAAGCCATTGTTTTCATCTACTTGTGACTCAAGTAAGATCCTTTAAATACTTGTGATTTAAATAAGGTCCGAACCTTAGGGGCTCCGTCCTCGCACCCTTGGGTCATGGGCTTTGGGCTCGCCAATTCCAACAGGCCGGAGCCCTCAGTCCACAGCATTTGCTCACCCTTTGAGCTTGACTAGACATGGCGCTTAAATAACTTCATAGGCTAAAACATTGAGCTCGGCATGTAATGCAAACATGGCCCGATCACGGATCACTAATTCAAGGAACACATTACATTCAACCTCAAACTTGGCTATCTAACTCCTTTAACAAGGAATAGATTATATGAACCTGTAACATTGTTAACCACTCAAATATGTTATATATCCCTTTTTCAAAATGGAATCAGAAAGGTATATTAATGAACCACATAAGAATAATTTCAACAGGAGAAAGAAGCTTTTGTGCTTTAAACTGCAGATTCCATAGTTATGGTTATGACAGATTGTCGGCCTTGTTCTTGCATTGACATCTTACTGTGCTCCTTGTTTTCCGCATAGAGGCACTAAATATAACTTCAAATCCTTTGTTCCTATGAAATGTAGACCATTTAGAGTCCAGCATCAATTTGCTCACACTTAAAAAACCAGGAAAGTCTAAACACTAGTCTCTAATATGTAAGGTAGGCTGTTATAAATGTTGATCTCATGTCGGTACGAAAAATTTCATGTCGGGTGCAAGATATCGTGATCTGTGTTACCATAAATCGCTAAACTATTGCGATTCGGAATGATCATTGGGAATAGTACCATACCAGAACGGAAGAATCATTGTTCGGACCTAACCTATTAAGAACTCAAGTTAAATGGGCATAAAGTCGGATTTTTGGTAAAAATACTTAAAAATATTTAATTCATACACACAGAAATATATAAACGATGCAAAAACACTCAGCATCAAGAGTTATGTTTTCCGCTCTTTATAAGTGTATTGAATAAGACCGTCTCTATCATACTTATTTTGCATTCCCTTTTTCGCTCCGCGTACCAAAATGTTCCACATTCTTGGGAACATTAGTCGCAATATATCATGAGATATTTTCTAAATGTCGAACTGTTTTTTGTTCTAATTTAAACCTTAGCAAGGTTGGCATACACTAAGTATTATAGATATCATTTATGTAACTTAATATAAAAGGTTAATTTTCTTAAATGATTTCAATGGTAGAGCAGTCAGCTATTAAGCAAGAACTAGTTATAGGTTCATATAATGGAGATTTGATGTTAAACATAAATGACTGAGTACGGAATTCAGAGATGAATTTCGCAGAAAATCGACATGAGCTTCTTACAATTCAGCATTAACAAAATAGGAGAGAGTAATCAAAAATTCAACATCATAGAGAGAGCCCGAATTCAATATCAAAATCTTATCTTTATCGAAGAAAGCTCAAATCTAGGGTTTCGATATAAGATTTGATCGATATTTGTCGAGGAGGCTCGAATTTAGGGTTGGTCGATGATGAGAGGTTTTGAGAAATATCAAGCTGATGGGTTTTTCTTTACTTAAGTGTTGGGTGTAGTAATTGCGGGCTAGGATAACTAGTACCTAAAAAACCCAAAGTAAAATCTAGAAAAAGTCATACTTTAACTGATAACATATTCCTGACATGTCGGCCAACATTTCTTCAAAACGATATCAAGTTGATAAATCATATTGTTTGGTCTATATTTCCGATAAATTAGCCGATATTCGATATATATTGTCGACATTTTGAACACTAAAGATAGTGTCAGATTTCATATGCATTGTGTATCTTCATCTCTTTTTTCTTTTCTTTTTGCAAATTTAATATCATCTTTGAATTATATAGCTTCGGAGGCTAGTTTTCACTTTTCTGGATGCGGATAAACTAAATCCCCATGTATATTTTTCAGTTTTAATTCGTTGAGGTTTGAGTCTAGTGCTGCAAATAATAATCTAAACCCAGATATACTAGCACTACTGAAATTATATTTGTAAGAGCGAAGGTGTGCAAAATGTACCTCTGCCTCTCCCCCAAAACATTGATAACAATATGCCGAGAGGTTCGTTCTAGAAGAACAAACCCATATGCAGCAGCAGCATAAATCAATGCCTGTTCATCTGGTGACTCGCCTTGGTAATCAATCATCTTCACTGCGGAATCTGCTGTTTCCGCAACCTGAGGCACAATTGTATTGCACAATGCCAAAGCCAAGAAGAAGTTGTGAGCATGATTTCCTTCATCCGTACCCTTGCCGGTTTCCAACAGATTAACGAGCTTGGGATCAGTATTGACCGTCACCTTTGGTCTCCACACCTTTCCATCCACTGTTCCAAACAAAAGAAATAAACATATTCTATAAGCTTCAATTTACAAACTACTTGGTCCAAACTTATTAATCATGCATTTTAGACTACAATGGATGCAAGTTATGTACACAGATAACTTTCCACGATTTAAAGTTACCGCTCTAGAATTCTGTTGCAATTAGGTTAGAGAAAGGATGCACATCCATTTGTACATTAGGGGTCTATAAATTTGGAGCATTTCTCACTCAATGGAGGATCTCTACCAAAAAAATAAAAGTAATTGCCGGTTATAGAGAACAAAAGAATGAATCTTAGTACGACGAAAGTTACCCTAGAATTGCATAACATTATAGCGGAAAGCATATCACACATTAATAAACAAGTTTATAGTGCAACCAAATCAATTATGAACACACTAGTTGAGACCTCACCAACTGTAGGATGAGGAGCAACCTCCCCTGGAATTGGAGCCTTCCCATGACTGTAATCAACTCCACGAGCCGTAGCGCACTGAAACACCATCTTATTCTCGGTCAGCGTCCCCGTCTTATCCGAAAACACATACTTAATCTGCCCCAGATCCTCATTTATATTCAAAGCCCTACATTGCAACTTAGTGTCGGTGGCCTCATGATACATGCTCGTATCTTTAGTCATCGACACCGTCTGCGTCAGCCTCGCACACTCCATCGAAATATACAGGGCAATCGGTATAAAGTTCTGGAATAAAAAGATGGATATTATAAACTGGAAGAACGTCTCCAATCCCAACCCTTGGTACATGTAATTCTTCTCCGTCCCACTCGAGTAGTCCTTCCGTCTGAAATACGGCATGATATCAAGATACGGCCCCTTCTCGTTCAACCACAGCCCGGTCATTATAGTGACAACCGAGCACATCACAACCATAATCACCCCAAGCGCCACAATCTCCCGATTCATCTGCGTCTCCAGCCTGCTCCTCTTCGACGGCGCGCCGGAGCTGTTAAGCATGACCTTGGTCTCCATCCCGGCATACACGGCGACCCCGAACACCCACTCCGTGTTCTTGATCTCGCACCCTCTGAGCACGACGTTATTCGGCCCCAATGAGATCTCCCTCCCGTCCCCGACCTCGATGGACGCCTGGAACCCGTGTATGTTTAGGTTGGGCGCCTCGCACTTGATCAGCCCCGCGGAGGCGTCGGTGCCGTCCATCCAGGACCCGGCCGTGCGGTGGGCGAACTGGTGGAGGGCGAACCTGGTCTTGAGGTTGGACTCGCCGTCGAGGTTGGTGGTCTGGATGTAGGCGGCCCCCGAGGAGGGGTTGCTGGTGGAGAGGAGGACGAGATCGCAAGGCAGGGTCTCGTCCCTCGCGACACGGACGATGTCGCCGCAGAGGACGTCCTTCCAGGCCTTGGTGATGAAGGAGGAGGATTCGGGGTCGAGGACGGAGACGAGGCGGTTGTTCTGGTCCTTGTCGGACTTGTGGCGCTGGTAGTCCTCGTAGGCGTCCTTGAGGGCGGTGAGGAAGAGGACGGTGAGGAGGGGGACGAAGGAGGTGAAGCCGCCGCCGACGGTGAGCTGGGGGACCTGGTTGAGGCACGCGAGGATGAAGAAGTAGACGTAGGCGAGGCGGTGGAACTGCTCGAAGAGGTTCTTGGGGACGAAGGTGATGACGTTGTACTTGGTGGTGGAGACGGAGTTGGGAGCAGTGCTCGAATGGTGCTGGGTCTTGTTTGGGTCACCGATGTACACGTAGCGGGCACCTGATCGGGATCGAGATGCCGCCGTCTCCATTGTTGGATGTTGGAGTAGGAAGACGATGAAGAGTGATGATGATTGTGTGTGTGAGTGTGTGTGTGTGGGGGGGGGGGGGGCGGCGGCCTCTGCTATAAGCATCCACAATTCTGTCTGGATTCAACCAATATCAAATCGTGGTCAATGGTGGAGGTTTGTGTCAAACAGTGGCCATTTTGGTATTGGTGGACGGAGGATGTCTATAATAGCAGCCGCTCGTTTTTTTGGGGGGTTGGGGAGGAATTGTTTGGGGTTAGGTTAGGGTTGGGGCTGGGATTTACAAGATAAGGCGGGCTTTTGTGTTATTGTGGTGGGAACGGGTGACGCCGACGGGGTGTTCCGACTAGGGAGGACGCGACATTTGGAGGAGGAGAGAGAGTGGGGCCGGTGAAAGCCTGCGATTGTGACTGTTTAATCCTTTTGTGGGGACACTTGGAGAGGGTAAGAAGTGAAAGCGCGTGAGAAAGGAGGGTGGTGGCTTTGCATGTAAGTCCTCCAAATTAGATATATTTCGGTATTAATCTTTGATAATGGAGATAGATTATGGACAGAAGTTTTCATTCTCTTGCACGTCGCCCTTCTGCATCGATGAGAATCGGTGATAATATTGTTAGTCAAGTCCTTAGGATATGTTGCACGTAAACATCATGTTCCTACTAAACCCTAGCCTTTTATGAAATAATATAAATGATGTTTTTCTAATGTTAGATTTCTCGACTAACTTATGGGAAACCTTGTTAACAGCAGAAACTAAAAAGGTTTTATTCCATCGTCTTGTTTTTAAATAGGGTTAGCGGGTGCGTATTTGAAGTAAGAAGGAATAAACAAAAGAGTGAACTAGTTATGTTTAAAACATGATATTGACCAGACAAGATCTTTTATTCTCATTATCAATTCCGACTAAATGTGCTCGGTTTGAATCAATTTATCATTATTAGAGAATGTAGGTTGACTAAGGAAACCTAAGTATAAAAGGCATAAGAGAGAGTTTCTCCCGAAAATTTGGTCAAAATGTCGACTTTTTGCTATTTCTTCAATAATTGACCCATCTTTATCTTCATGTTCTTAAAAATATATATACCAATTTCCATATGTTTTTTATACTCTTTGACCGGTAATTTGGTTATAAAAAATGTTCTATTGCGATTAAACTGTCAAATTTGCGATTCTCGAATGCAGGTACAAGAAGTATCGAAACTATAGAAATTCCAATAAAAATTATGGAAAGTTGATTTCTTGACTAATATAGAAAAGAAATTCTCTCACACCTCATATCTCTCGTTAACTAATACCAAATGTTAAATTTTTCTTTTTTGAATATTAGGTCATAAAATGATGCGAGTTGAGATGTGAATCTCATACCTCTTGCTCAATCACGAAGAGGCTTTGCCGTCAGGCTACAGCAACACTCGCAAATGTTAAAATCCTAGACCAAAATTGAATTTGATCTAATTTGGAGGGTTTATATTGATAAAAACTAGGCCTCTTGCCAGTGTCAGAAATATCCGAAGGATGTGAGGTTGGAACCCGTGGCGAGTTTCCCTTCCGAGTTTTTCTTTGGTGCTTCCTTTCTTGGACATCGAGAAACGTGCAGCTAGTGCAGCCAATCAGAAGTGACCACGTGTAGATAACAAACCCAGTTCCGTGCTTAAATATCTAAGGATATTTTAGGAAAGTTGCAGAAAATTTGATTACTACTCCATCTTCCTCTCATCTCTAATTTATCAAAGCTTTTCTTTCTATTAAATTGGAAAACGCCGGCGATCTTAGACGGCGGACTTCGCCGACTAACTGAGACGGAAAGAGCAGAGAACTTCGACGGCGAGCAAAGACGGCATAGAAGGCAAACTTAAGACACGGTAAGGCAACGAAAGCGGTGAACCAGCGAGCCTAGGCGGTGAACTAGGCAAGCTCAAAAAGGCCGGCAGTCTTGCGAGGTGAACGCGGCAAAAATCCGAAGACGCCGGCGAGCTTAGTCGGTGAAATCCAAAAACACGGGCGAGCTAGTAGGCGATCAATGCAGTAAACTCTGATAATGCCGGTGAGGCGGCGAGCTTAATCGGTGAACTCCAAGAACGCCGACAAGTATAGTTGACGAATGCAGCAGACCTTGCAAGCTAAGGCCAGGCGGCGAACCCATCAAAGGTCGGTGAGTGACCCAGGAAGTGAACTCAGTAAAAGCACGATGAAGGCGAGCTCCGACCAAGAGAAAGCGCCAAAATCGACGGTGAGCATCAATGTAAATAGTTTTTTTAGACCATTAAGCCGTCAGCATAAAAAGATTGAAGGTGGCGAAATCGCCGGTCATGAAGGCGACCAGCCGAGTCAATGCAAGGTCTGCTGCTTTCATGGACTTTTTCATCATCGCCTTAATCTCTTTATGGATAGATAATGTATTTATTAGCATTGTGTTGAGAAAGAATCCCGTGGATGTTGGATTTTTTTTTTCAAAGCACAGAGAATTAATTCATTCAAAAGTAATAAGAACACATTACAAAGTCTCATTTGTAGCAATGACCAAACAAATAATACAAAAAAATCTGGAAAGGCAAATTGATCAGAGTAGTCCATTCCTTTCAATGGCCGAGAGATCCGATCAAGATCGCTAGTGAGGAGCACAAAAGAGCGGCAGCAATCGGAGATGAGGCAGCGGAGGCGGCTGACGAGGGCTCGGAGCAGGGGCCTCCGCTACGGTGGAGAGGCAGGCGAGAGAGAGACCACGTACGGAGAGGATTGCCATGAGAAAGAAATTGACTTGGATCCATGCTATGGCTGCTATTTGATTTTAGGGCCTTGTTAGGAGATCAAAATTAGGGATTGGACATGAAGGAGAGTGAGTTTGTGGGATCGAGGAGGAGAGTGGGAGAGAGAGAAGTCAGAGAGAGAGAGAGAGAGAGAAAGAAAGGGTCAAGAGAGCAACATGTGAGAGAGAGATGGAAACCGGAAGAACCGTTTATATTTTTTTTCTATATGGAAGCACCGAAGAATAACCCGGATCATCGCTTTCGTTGCCTTACCGCGTCAGCGTTTTTAAGTTCGTCTTCTATGTCGTCTTTGCTCGCCGTCGAAGTTCTCTGCTCTTGTCGCCTCAGTTAGTCGGTGATAAGGCTCATAAATGGGAATTCCCCAGATTATGACACGTAGCAGATGACGTGTCATCCAACTAAGCCCACTAGGCTCCTGGGGATTTCGGAGGTAGAATTAGTGTGGTGCCTTGGGGACTTTCCTCGAGGCCTCGTCTCCGGGTTTACACCCCCACTTCTCGCCCCCGAACCATCCAGCAGCCGAACTTACACCCCCTTTGCTCGTCTCCGAGCTATTGCAGGGCTGAGCTTCCTCGGCCACCCGGCTCGTCACCGAGCCATCCATCGAGCCGAGCTTCCTCGGCTCCCTCGACCAACTGAGAGCGCGGAGCCCAAGCGCCCCCGCCACGGCTCCGTGTATCTCGCCAAAGCGAGATATCCGCCGCCCCACGTTCCGCGTCCCGCGCCGGCACGTCCCTCCATTAATGAGCGTATCCCTCCATTAATGGACGGATCCCGCCATCGACGCGAGCATAACGCAGGGGCGTAACTAACGACGAGGATCTCGCGCCAGTTCGCTCCATGCGACCACTATATAAACCCCTCTTTCAGACGACTCAGGTAATTCGAACTCATTCTGATACGCCGCTACCCTGCTCTTATTCCACGGTACTAACTTGATCGTCGGAGGGTCCTACGGTGGTTTCCAACTCCGGGACTTCTCTTGCAGGTAGCTCAGTGTCAACAACATCCAACAACCCATTGAGATCCACACAACAATTCTCGTACCCAATCTCAACCGCTCAAAACCGCTCGCAGCCAGATCGACAGAGGACAACATCTGAGGGAGATTCCGACCTCCATCAGTTGGCGCCGTCTGTGGGAAAGCTAGAAGTTTCTCCACCCATAAAGTTGATCTTTCGCCCTCGATCTGATGGTGAGCGACAACCGCGACGATCCCAATGCGAGCTGCCCTACCCTCCATAACGAAGGCGGGAGCGGTTCTACTCCCCCTTCTAACGCCATCAACGCCTTATCTGCATAGATCGACAGACTCACAGCGATGGTGGATGCGCTCGTCCGCGTTCTGTAAGTCCACGTTGCCCATCCCGGTCCTTACGGGGAGGCGGAAAACATAATAAAAATTGGATTTTTAATGATTTAGGCAACATGGACCTAGCTTGGGAGGATCTTTACTAAACGAAAACTAGCTAAAACAAACTAACAACTAGTTAAGTTGTAGAAAGGTTATACCTTGAGCTCGAACTCCTTCTCTCCTTGCTCGTCGGAATGGTAGAAAGGCCTCACCTTGCTTGTCTTCTTCCGTCAAAGAACGATCCACCCGAAAGCCTCGACCTTTAGCTTCAACTCCAAGCTAGGAGTAACTAGAGTGCAAGAAATGCTAAGACTTGAACCCTAGAAGTGAGTAGAGAAGATCAAGTGAAGGTTTTTCTCAAGCTTTTTGTTTCTCAACACATGAGAGGGAGAGAGCTTGAGGGAGAGGATGAGCAAGAGAGAGAAAAGATATGATAGAATGAATTATTAGTGAGCCATTCTCACTAATATGTGTGTGTTATTTTAATTAATTAATTAGCAAGAAAATTGTCATGGTTTAATCAAGAGGTGACCATTATCATTTCATCATTAATGCAAATTGCAAGGATCAAAGAGCATCTTCCAAATGAAATGATCATGGTCAACTTGTCAACATGGTCAACAAGTCAATGAAGTCAAAATGTCAACAACAACAACCATGCACAATAATTAAGCTAATTATTAATTAACAATAATACACACAAAAACAATAGGGTTAATAAAATGACAATAGTCATTAACCCTAAACAAGGTCCTCTCCTTCAATCTCAAGCAACTGTGCATACGCACCCGCATTCGTGATCCGAGGAACACGAACACAATGAGAAAAACCAATCTCAAATCATATACTAGGATCCGGCTTAAACCAAAGCCCGCTAGTATAAACTGTCCGGACAGCAAACGTGCACAAGTGCGCGGATGCGAACGAACCCTGTCGCAAAAACCATGCGACCTCTACTCGTTTTGCCTAAAGGCGAATAGCTCTCTGTGTGGGACTCTAAAGACTCGACACTACGCTGGCAGTGGGTTTAACCACAGACCGCAAGCGGCACTAGCTGTACGTAACGGTCCCTAGGTAGATGTCGATAAGAAGACTGATGAGGTGAACCCCATCTGCACTCCTACTGAGCCTGTATGTGACAGTCTCCGTATAGTCCGGTCTGTTCGTCTGATACATCGCATGGCGGGCCTAGGGGGACGGTGAACGTCAGTCCCCTAATAGCGGTACAAGTCGTGTCGGAGTGAAGCCCAGAACACCCTGAGATAACACTGGAAGCCTACCAGTATATCTCGCTTGCCCTGGCCAGGGACTACTCGTGTAATGGCTCTCCTGGACACAGCGCGATGTCAACCCCCAATACCGGGAGAGACGAATCCTGTCTAACCGTCACTGCCTCCAAGTACTTCGGGACTGCACCCAAAAACTACCTGTTTGCACGACTCTCCGGACCTCGATCTCCTGGCGATCCACAATCTCCCTGATCAGGTGATACCGCCTTAAGATGTGTCTGGATTTCTGATGGGACCTGGGTTCCTTCGCTAAAGCTATAGCCCCGTTGTTGTCGCAATACAGAGGTATTGGGTCAACAATGGACGGAACCACCTGAAGTTCTTTCAAGAACTTCCTCATCCAGACAGCTTCTTTTGAGGCATCAGATGCAGCGATGTATTCCGCTTCCATAGTCGAGTCAGCAACGATTTCCTGTTTGGAGCTCTTCCAACACACCGCCCCTCCATTGAGGGTAAAGACAAAACCCGACATGGACTTGGAATCATCCTTGTCACTCTGGAAGCTGGAGTCAGCAAAGGCCTCAATCTGCAGGTCTTTTCCGCCATACACCAAGAACATCTCCTTAGTCCTTCTCAGGTACTTGAGAATGTTCTTTACTGCTATCCAATGTTTCTCCCCAGGGTTTGACTGATACCTGCTTACCACACTCAGTGCATAAGCTACATCCGGTCTGGTACACAACATCGCATACATTATAGAGCCTACCGCAGAAGCGTAGGGTATAATAGACATGCGATCCCTCTCCAAATCAGTCTTGGGAGACATCTCTTTGGAGAGGGTGATCCCGTGACAAGCCGGTAGATTATCGCGCTTGGAATCTTCCATACTGAATCTCTTCACTATGGTGTCGATGTACCTGGACTGAGAAAGTCCTAATATCCTCTTGGATCTGTCACGGTAGATCCGGATACCCAGAATGTATGAGGCATCACCTAGGTCTTTCATGGAGAACCTGTGTGACAAGAACCCCTTGACAGATTGTAGCATAGGAATGTCATTTCCTATTAAGAGAATGTCATCCACGTATAAAACGAGGAATACTACAGTTCTCGCTACAAATCTACAATAGATACATGGTTCATCTGGATTTTTGATAAAGCCAAATTCTTTGACCGTCTCATCAAAACAGATGTTCCAACTCCGCGATGCTTGCTTGAGTCCATAAATGGACTTGAGCAATTTGCACACCTTTCCGCTGCTCCCACCCTGAATGAAACCCTCTGGCTGGTCCATATAGACACACTCCTCTAAATGACCATTTAGAAAAGCTGTCTTTACGTCCATCTGCCAAATCTCATAATCGTGGAAAGCAGCGATGGCAAGAAGGATCCGAATGGATTTCAGCATAGCTACTGGAGAAAAGGTTTCGTCATAGTCCAAATCAGGTCGCTGACGAAAACCCTTTGCTACCAGTCTAGCTTTATAGGTCTCAACCTGTCCATCTACACTAATCTTCCTTTTGAAGATCCACTTGCATCCTACGGGTTTTACCCCGTCTGGAGCAATGTCCAACGTCCATACTTTGTTGGTGTACATGGACTCCATCTCGGTCCGCATTGCATCCAGCCATTTTACCGAGTCGACGCTCTGAATGGCTTGCTGGAAGCTAGTAGGCTCATCACAATCTAGGATGCAGTCCTCTCTATCCCCGTCAATGAGAAAACCGTAGTACCTCTCGGGCGGATGAGACTGCCTACTACTCCTGCGGAGTGGCACGGGAATGTCTTGATCTTTCGAACCCTCTGGCTCTACTAAGCTTTCAGTAATAGCTTGCGGTTCTGGAATTTCTTCCAGTTCTATTGCGTTCCCACTTAATTCTTTTTCTATGAACTGATGTTCTAGAAAGTGGGCATGGCGAGAAACAAGGACTTTTTGTTCCTCTTCGCAATAGAAGTAATATCCCTTGGAGTTCTTCGGATATCCCACAAACTTGCACTGTACTGAGCGTGCCTCGAGCTTGTCCGCATGCTGCTTTTTTACAAAAGCTGGACATCCCCATGTCTTAATGTGATTAAGATGGGGTCTCTTCCCACACCACATTTCATATGGTGTAGTAGGCACAGTCTTAGTTGGAACTCGGTTCAAAAGGTATGCTGCTGATTCTAGCGCATATCCCCAGAACGATCGCGGTAACTCAGCGTTACTCATCATGGACCGTACCATATCCAATAGGGTCCGGTTCCTTCTCTCCGATACACCATTATGTTGCGGACTGTATAGAGGAGTAAGCTGAGAGAGAATTCCATTCTCTTTTAAGTAGTTCAGGAATTCGGCACTTAAGTATTCTCCTCCTCGATCCGATCTTAGGATCTTGATACTTTTGCCGGTTTGTTTTTCTACTTCATTCTTATATTCCTGGAATTTTTCAAAAGCCTCGGATTTATGTTTCATTAAGAAAACATAACCGTACCTTGAAAAATCATCCGTAAAGGTAATGAAGTAAGAAAAACCGCTTCGCGCATGTGTAGACATTGGACCGCACACGTCGCTGTGTACGAGTCCCAAGAGCTCGCTCGCTCTTTCTCCGTGTCCAGAAAACGGAGCCTTTGTCATCTTTCCTTTGAGACAGGATTGACAAGTTGCATACGATTGATATTCGAACGGATCCAAATATCCTTCAGTATGTAACTTAGTCAATCTTCTCTCATTGATGTGACCCAGTCTACAATGCCATAAGAAAGTTTTATTAATTTCTGGAGACTTTCTTTTGTGTGTATTCTGGATATTGAAAACCTGTGGTTGGTTTAAAACGTAAATACCGTTGTTTAATGTATCTGACCCAATTAAAACTTGATTAAGGTGAATGTTCACTACATTACTTACAAATGCAAATTCATAATCTTCTTTAGATAATAAAGATACAGAAATGATATTACAGGTTGCATTTGGTACATAATAACAACTACGCAAAACCAAAAAGTGTCCATCTGATAATCCCAGGTGATAGTCCCCCACGGCCTCTGCATCCATGCTAGCACCGTTCGCAACTCTGAGGGTCATGTCACCTGCCTTCAAGACTCTACGCTTTCTCAACGCCTGCAAAGAATTACAGATATGAGATCCTGATCCGGTATCCAATACCCAGGATGTAGAGTTTATTGATAGACAGTTTTCAATAACATACACACCTGAAGCTGAAGCTGCAACTCGCTTCAAATCCTGTGTTCTGGCTTTCCAAGCCTTGCAATCCTGTTTCCAGTGACCACTTTTGTGACAATAGAAGCATTCTTCCTTCCCCACCATCTTCCCCGCTACTTTTGTTGCTTTACCCTTTCCCTTCGTATCCACTTTACCGACACCGCCTCTTGGTTTGGCGGGGGCTTTCTTCTTCTTGCCCTTAGCTTTCGCCCTGGACCTAGAAGAGGAAGATCCTCCTACAAACAAAGTGGATGTCTCCCTACTCTTCTGTAGGGTGCCCTCAGCAGTCCTCAACATGTTCAGAAGCTCGGCAAGTTCAACCTCCTTTCCTTGCATGTTGAAGTTAAGAACGAACTGGGCGTAAGTGGAAGGAAGGGACTGGAGAATCAAATCGGTATAGAGTTCATTCTCCAACGTGGTCCCAAGGTCCGCGAGCTCCTCTATGTAGTCGATCATCTTAAGCACGTGGTCCGCTACCGATGATCCGACGGCCAACCTTGCCGAAAAAAGCTTCTTCGACACTTCGTATCTAGCGATACGAGACTGCTCTCCATACAGTTCTTTTGTATGGAGAAATATGGACTCTAGGTCCATATTCTCGTGCCTCCTCTGATGTTCGTTGTCCATCGAGGCTAGTACGAGGCATCTGGCCCTCGCGCAATCTATCTCCCATGTCTTACGGATTTCTACATCCGTGACGCTGGAGGTGGGACCTGGGACAGGGGGAGCTTTGGTGGTAAGTATATACCCCAGCTTGTCATAAGTGATCGCCATCTTGACATTCCTGAGCCAATCTTTGTAGTTTGGCCCTGTCAATATATTTTTATCTAACAGTAACTTAAGTCCGGTCATGTTGAATGGTCGCTGCAATTAGGAGAGAGAAAAGAAACACTTTAGCATGATGCTCTTGCAAGTTTAGAGTGGTTTTTAGTTTGTCTAAACTGGATGGCTCCCACTGTTTCTCGAATCCCTTCTCAAACCATAAAGAAAAGGATTAGCCGGGATCATTCTCACCGTACAATACTTGCTTAACCGTTCAGCCAGGCCAGTGTCGGTACTTCGAGGGAGGTTTTCCAACGCTTTCGCGAAGTTCCTTAATTAAGTAACCTCTTTTCCCTGTGGGCGTAACCCCGCTAACACCTTTCTAGGCACCTACTAGGTTTATAGCATTGATCGTTAAGTGAGAGTTTTCCCGAGGAGTAGCATATACTCACAGTAGGATCGGGATCCAAATATCATCGCGTGACGAAACTGAAGGAATCCTACCAGAATCACCACACTCCAAATGGTATGCAAATCTAGCAAGTTTCAGTACTTATGAAACTCCCGATGTGGATTTTTTCCCCATGCTCTTATGACCTTGACTTTGGCCAAAATATCATAAGTCACATGTCAAGTTCTACCCGTCATTCTCCTGGTTAATTTGGACCCACCCGTACCTACCCTTGACTTTGGCCAAAATGGCAGCACGACTGTCCCAAATCAACGCATCTATCTATGCTGCACATGAATGCCCAAACGCTACCAATCACTATGCCTTGACTTTGGCCAAAATACACAGCTTGAATACTTTTGACCATTCATGTGGAATGACGGAGGGCTACGAATGGTTTTGGCGAAACCGTGAACGTAGTGAACTTGATATAATCGATGGAACGAGATAGCTTTTAAAAGGAGTGGTTCAAGCTCCGCGTTTAAAAGTTTAGTTTTGAAAAGAACCGAGTGGTTTTCAAAGTGTTCCAATCGACTTTTACTTGGTTTATTTCTTGCATTAGTTCTTTTAATGCGTCCCATCATTTAATCCTACCATTGCAGAAAACAACCAAAATATGACGTACGCTTATGCCATTCGCATTCGCCACGGGGCCCCGTCATCACCCGTTAGGTTACTTAACTAACGACAGAGCGGGGGCTGGGCTAGCGCGGCTGTAAAACATAAGCAACGCCTAAATAGTTATTATATATAAATATACAGCAATGATAGACATTACAGATCACAGATGAATACATTGGATATACTAGGAATCCGCAATGCGTTCGAGCCTGCAACGCAAAGCGGATTACACGGTCGCGGTGAATAGCCAATACCCCACCCAAGACCCCTACGGGTGCGGCAAACTACCCGCCAAGCACCCGAAGCGAAGCAACCTCCCTCACCACCGTGAGTAGGCCACTCGGCACTTCGAGATACCCGGTAGTTTGTGCACCCCCTCCATGGGTCTATCCTAGTAGAAAAAACAGTAAAAAGAATTATACAATGACGGCTACAACCCCGACCCGGTTGTGCGGCCATACAAAGAATATTATTACATCAATTTACATGTTACAAATGAATGAAAGAAAAACAACGCTCATCTCACATCCACCCCGGCCATTCACCCGCGACAATCCAATCCATTCATATCCACAAACCAACAACAATCACAGATCATGTATAACCCCGACTAATCGTCTTATAGCGATTAGCCGACGTTCAATACATGCAAGCATTACCGATATAACCGATGTAGTTAAAGTGCAGTGAAGTTCCGAAAAAATACGGATTTATAGGCCCCCAAAAGTAAATTTTAGTTCTGGAAAATCTGGGCATATAATATATATCCTAAAAATCCCAATACCAACACAGAAACATACTGCACCAAAAACGATGCAGAGAGGGGACAAGACGGCCGCGCTTCCGCGGCAGGAGCTTCCTCTTGCCGCGGATCCGCGCTCCTCTGATCTCCTCTCTGGTTCGTATTTGGTGGTTTTTCACACAAAACCCTGAGATAATTTTTGGTATATAACAAATGTCATTTTGACCAGAGAAAAAATTAACAGAAACTTAGGTTTTGCAAAGTTTGGTTTTTGGATTTTCCGGTTTCGAAACTTCGTTACACTTCACTACCTAGCTAGTTTGAGTTTAGTTAGGCTCTGATACCACTGTAAGTCCACGTTGCCCACCCCGGTCATTACGGGGAGGCGGAAAACATAATAAAAATTGGATTTTTAATGACTTAGGCAACATGGACCTAGCTTGGGAGGATCTTTACTAAACGAAAACTAGCTAAAACAAACTAACAACTAGTTAAGTTGTAGAAAGGTTATACCTTGAGCTCGAACTCCTTCTCTCCTTGCTCGTCGGAATGGTAGAAAGGCCTCACCTTGCTTGTCTTCTTCCGTCAAAGAACGATCCACCCGAAAGCCTCGACCTTTAGCTTCAACTCCAAGCTAGGAGTAACTAGAGTGCAAGAAATGCTAAGACTTGAACCCTAGAAGTGAGTAGAGAAGATCAAGTGAAGGTTTTTCTCAAGCTTTTTGTTTCTCAACACATGAGAGGGAGAGAGCTTGAGGGAGAGGATGAGCAAGAGAGAGAAAAGATATGATAGAATGAATTATTAGTGAGCCATTCTCACTAATATGTGTGTGTTATTTTAATTAATTAATTAGCAAGAAAATTGTCATGGTTTAATCAAGAGGTGACCATTATCATTTCATCATTAATGCAAATTGCAAGGATCAAAGAGCATCTTCCAAATGAAATGATCATGGTCAACTTGTCAACATGGTCAACAAGTCAATGAGGTCAAAATGTCAACAACAACAACCATGCACAATAATTAAGCTAATTATTAATTAACAATAATACACACAAAAACAATAGGGTTAATAAAATGACAATAGTCATTAACCCTAAACAAGGTCCTCTCCCTCAATCTCAAGCAACTGTGCATACGCACCCGCATTCGTGATCCGAGGAACACGAACACAATGAGAAAAACCAATCTCAAATCATATACTAGGATCCGGCTTAAACCAAAGCCCGCTAGTATAAACTGTCCGGACAGCAAACGTGCACAAGTGCGCGGATGCGAACGAACCCTGTCGCAAAAACCATGCGACCTCTACTCGTTTTGCCTAAAGGCGAATAGCTCTCTGTGTGGGACTCTAAAGACTCGACACTACGCTGGCAGTGGGTTTAACCACAGACCGCAAGCGGCACTAGTTGTACGTAACGGTCCCCAGGTAGATGTCGATAAGAAGACTGACGAGGTGAACCCCATCTGCACTCCTACTGAGCCTGTATGTGACAGTCTTCGTACAGTCCGGTCTGTTCGTCTGATACATCGCATGGCGGGCCTAGGGGGGCGGTGAACGTCAGTCCCCTAATAGCGGTACAAGTCGTGTCGGAGTGAAGCCCATAACACCCTGAGATAACACTGGAAGCCTACCAGTATATCTCGCTTGCCCTGGCCAGGGACTACTCGTGTAATGGCTCTCCTGGACACAGCGCGATGTCAACCCCCAATACCGGGAGAGACGAATCCTGTCTAACCGTCACTGCCTCCAAGTGCTTCGGGACTGCACCCAAAAACTACCTGTTTGCACGACTCCTCTGAGCCGTGGTAGGGTAGTAATCAAAGTGCAGTGGGAACACACTCGAGGCGAAGTGACAGTGTCAAGTCAGCGGACTAAGCTGTACTCATGTCACCTGGGAACTGATAACTGACGATAGGTATATTACCAACCAACAGTTCCCGACGAGTCCTGTCCAGTGTACTCGTAACCTAACGAGCACCCGTATACTATCCCAAGTACGACGTACTAACGGCTGTGGGACAGACCGTCTCCCACACTGGGATGAGAAGCGCATACGCTAGTTTACTCCGGAGTATCGATGCCCTGTCTCGATAGTCCAACGACCAGGGACCTGTATAAGGATGTGCTTATAGATTACCCAGCTCCCACGAGTGCGAGCGCCATCACAACGCTGGTAATCAAGCAAAGATCCTAAGGGCTCTACTAATATGTATACCTGCAATATGCTAAAAGAAACACATGCACATATTAAAGCAGAGACAAACCAAGTAGCATACTACCATTTCGAGCAAGATTGTATATACAACTGTGAATATCCCAAGCTTCCATTAAGTAATATACAAACTAGTATGATACAGTAATGGCCTCTAGGGCATATACACTAACACGTTCAAGCGGCGGGCCCTACCCACCAGGCCGCAGTTCCCCCTCCCCGAGATGACGACACCCACAGGAGAACAGATGGCACGCTCAGGCCCTCGATCTCACTCACGCTCATCTCAGCATCACCGAACGCCGGCGTGCCGACTCCGGCAACCATGACCCGCATGCGGCGAATGATTCCATGACCCGTTGGGCGCCGGACAGTTCCATACCCCAATCTCAGGGGAGACCAGGTCGTTGCTTCGATACCCGCCGCGCGCTCTTACCCCCTGAGGAGGTGTCGGTTAGTTCGCCTGCTTTCAGGAACGACCGGCGCCCCCTGTCACGACCCGAAAGTACGGAACATGACCGGCACTTAAACTGCGAACGTCTCGAGGCGTACGTAATCTAAGTAAACCGAAAACCCAGAAATCCAAACCAAGAAAAGTAGTAGAGTGAAGGAAAACCAATTTAAAACAAGTAGTTTTAATAGCATAAGCCGAATTATGCGGTTTTTAAGAACATCAAAATTTACTGAAAATTTCGGCAGAGTCTCCTTTGTAAATACTGGCTCCCAAACGGGATACAACATGAATAGTATACGAAATCACTAAAAAGGCATCCCCAAGCGGGAGCTAGCTCTTCGTCAATCGACGGTCACAACCACACAAGCAATATAATATACAACGCCAACGGCGAGGATCAAAACTCAAAAGGAAACTCAAAACCACCAGAAATATAACGAGCGACTCTAAGGTCGAAAGAATAAACAACACTGGTCTCTATCTCAAAAATACATGTTTGGTTGATGGAATTTACCAGATACAACGGAATAATATCATACAAGGTAATATGATGGGTACGATACAAGAAAAACCCACCTACTAGCAAGTCACCCGAATGAAACTGAGCCCGCAAAGCCATAATTAAACCTGTACGGCAAAACCTGCAAGAAACTGGGGCACAACGGGGGTGAGTTGCCAACTCGTGAATAGAAAAACATCTACGTACAGAAATCGCATAAATAATGCAACCTAGGTCAATGATCATAATATATCCTCAAAAATGTACATAACAAGCAGTCTATAACAATGGCTAGGGTAATATCTTGTTGGAGATAGTGCCCTCAGAGTCAATTATTGGATCACAGGCACGTGATTGCAATGATTGAGGGAGGACCTATCCCGGTAGGACAGTCTTACTCGAGATGATAGTATGCTATCTGGTTTATCTTTATCATCGTGTACTGCTTTAGGTGACCTGACATGTCGCTATTACACGTTGATAGAGCCCCTGGGATTCTTGCTTGACTACCAGCAGTATGATGGCGATCATATACGTGAGAGCTGGTGGTCTATAAGCACATCCTTAAAAGGTCCCTAGTCGTAGGAGTTTCGAGACAGGGCATCGATACTCCATTAGTAGACTAGTGTATACAGTCGAGACCCCGACGAGGGGCGGTGGCCAGTCTCACAAGCCACTGGTGTCAGTTGGTTCACCTAAGATGTATACAGGTGCTCATTGGGTTATGAGTACACCGGACAGGACTCGCCGGGAACATGCTAGTTGGTCTTATACCAGATGTCAGATAGCAGTTCCCTGGTGACATGTGTACAGGTTAGTTCATCGACCTGAGATCGTCATTTGTCTCGTGTGAGTTCCCACTGTGCTTTGATTACTACCCTACCACGGCTCAAAGCAGTCGTGCAAACAGGTTTTAGTTGGGTACAGTCCCGAGCCACATGGAGGCAGTGAGCGGATCTGCAGGGGTTCGTCTCTCCCGGTATTGGGGGTGAGGTCGCGCTGTGTCTAGGAGAGCCATTACGCAAAGCCCTCGGCCGAGGCAAGAGATTTACTGGTAGGTATTCCGGTAGTATCTCAGGGTGTTCTGGGCTACGCTCCGACACGACTTGTACCGCTTTTGGGGGTCTGACTTTTACCAACCCCCTAGGCCCGACATGCGATGCTCATAGACGAACGGACCGGACTGTACGGATATTGTCACTGACAGGCTCAGTAGGGTGTCAGGATGAGTTCGCTCATCGACGTCCCTTTTGGTCAATAGCTGGTGGCCCGTCACGTATTGGCTAATACCTCTGACGTGCTAGTGGTTAAATCCACAGCCATAGTATTGACGAGTCTTTAGAGTCCACCACACTTACAGTTACTCAAGCTTTCGGGCGAAACGCTGTAGAGGCCGTATGGAGATATGGCAGGGTTCGATCTGATACGTGCGGTATTGCACGGATCAGGATCGGACGGATATTACTAGCCGGCTTTGACTTAAACCGGTCCTAGTTTAGTACAGTGTAGATTTTGTCTCATTGCATTTGTATCCGGACGGAATACAGATGCGGGTGTGTATGCACAGTATCGGGGTTTTCCTGTAATTTATTATGGGACCAGTTTTCTGGAGTTGCCAGTTTGCTTTCCGTTCCGGCCTGTTTTCCTTTGTTCTTTCCCGGCCGGACTTTTCTGATGGAGGGGGTAATTTGCAGTTTTGCAAATTACATTTGTGAAGGGGGTTTCTTGCATATGTATTTATTATGATAGCATCTTTAGATACCATTCTTTTCCTTCATCATTTCATGCTTTATTAAGATTAGAAATGAGTTGAAAGTTGATGTGAGATTGTTATGATGAGGTTTAGGATATGGTTACCACTTGCTTTTACTACCCTCACCTCCCTCTTGCTTAGGTTGGTTTTTCCTCCACCATTTTCTCACTTGATGAAAACAAGCCACACTTGAGAGAAGAAGAGAGAAGAAGAAGAGAGAGTTTCATTTTGAGCTTGAGGGATTTTTCTTGATCTCATTTCATGCTAGGAAAAATGCAAGCACCATTTTTCCTTATCTAGTTTCCTCCATCAAGGCAACATAACCCCAAAGAGACAAGCATCATCTACACTACATTCTACAGCACACCTTGGGCATGTCGACTTGCCGGCTTCATGCTCGAGTTGCCTCGGTATTGAGGCGGGAGCCCGTAAAAGACGCAGGCGATGTGGTGCCCTTCCGGCGAGGAGGCGATGACATGGAGACTAGACTTTCCGCGGGAGATCGGGACGATGACGAGAAGACCGGAGGACTCGGATCACTTGGTATACTTCTCTTCCCATCTCTTGTTAGCTAGTATAGGTTAATGGTTTACGATCCGGGTTTTATTGTCCGCGGTAGCGCCAGTTTCCGAGTAAGGAAAATTTTTGATTCCGCAATTTGGCCTCGGTAAGACGGCCGGGGAGCTGCCGTGGCGCAACATGGTATCAGAGCCACGCCATTAACCTTGCCTAGCTTGTTCTAATGCGTTTTACTTATCTGATCGACCAAAAATTCCAAAAACCGCGTTTTTGCATGCATCAGTTTTCTGTCGTTTTTTTCCGGGCTAGAAAAATTTTTCAGGTGATTGCAGAATGATGCACAGGGAATCCTAAGAACACTGCAAAAATTTGGTAACCCAACTCTTCCGTACGGCCGCGGAACCGCGGCCTTAACCCCTCTTTGGCCGCGGTTCCGCCGCAGGAAGTTGGGAACACATCTCCATATTTTTACAGTGGGCTTGTGGGCTTATTTTGGGGGTTTTGGAATATTAAATTTGGGCCCAGAATTTCTGTGAGTGGTTCAGTATTACTTGGGGGCCCACTTGTTAATTTTTGATCGATTGGATATTTTAAACACATTATTTCACAGTATTTACATTATATCTGCGACCGTGAATATCACTTGATCGGTAAATTCCTGTCTAACTGCTATAGCCCGGTTAGACGGATTTGCGAACGTGATTTTCACGTTGATGTTCTATGTTTATGCTGTGATGTTGCGGATCGGTCGTGGGGGATAGCCTGGATGCAATGTTAGTACAGTTTTGTTTTATATGTACATTTGATATTGCGGGGCGAGCGTCCGACTTGTGGACTGCCGTCACTGCCTGATTGTATTATTCTTTTGGGGCACGACCTGGTTGCGGTCGATGTACCCGGTGTATGTATATTTTACTTTCTGTACTAGGATTACCCCGCGGAGGGGTGCACGGATAGCCGGGTTCTAGAGGGCAACGGGCCCGCATCTCATGGCATTGAGACGGAGGGGGCTTCACTCTAGGATTGGCGGGCTATTTGCCGCACTCGTAGGGGGTACAGGTTGACCCGGGAGGGGTGCCCAAGTTACCGGATTCCATGAAGTGCTGGGTGGTCCATTCACGGTACTGAAGGGGCTGCCACGCTTCAGGTTTTGGCGGGTGACTTTCCGCGCCCGTAGGGGTCTAGGATTTCATTGCACAGGCTATCCACACGACCAGGGGAACGTCGGGTTTCAGCAGCGGCTCTGTGAAACCCGGGGCTTCCAGATATCTGTATTGTTCTGTGATGCTGTACATTTCTGTGATGTTGCATTCTATCACGTCTTGAGCGAATATAATATATTGGTATATATATTAGTAGATGTTGTATATGTTTTGCATCCGCGCTAGTCTAGTCCCCGCTCTGTCGTTAGTTAAGTAACCTAACGGGTGATGACGGGACCCAGTGGCGAATGCGGATGGCATATACGTACATCAGTATATTTTCGTTCTTTGTGGTGTGATCATTTGATGGGACTGCGTTGATTCGGATCAATGCAAGATAAACAAACCTATTCTGATGTTGTTGGAACATTTTTCAAAAAGCTGTTATTGCAAGGACGTTCACTTTTGTTTTGCATCGTGGTATTCATTTGGAATATCCTGCTCCTCAGTCGACGAGGCAAGGGCCGAGATCCCTTCACCGGGAGTGACCCCTTGGACAGAAGTTTGCGTCAGGGCATTAACTTCACTATAGCCGATTACTTTTGCTTTGCATCGTGGTATTCAGTTGGAATATCCTGCACCTCATTCTATGGGGAAAGAGCCGAGATCCCTTCACCGGGAGTGACCTCTTTAGCAAAGGTTTTCGTCACTATATTTTTATAAAAGGCTATGCAGTTCCTTCAACAATATCAAGTTCATTACGTTAAAGGTTTTTCGCCAAAAACCAGTCGTAGCCCTCCGTCATTTCAGATTAGTATTACTTAGTATTCGTGCTGCGTATGTCGTGCTTAGCCGAGGCGTAGTGTTCGGTAGCTATGTAGTGCTTTTCTGTTGCATGGATATGTGATTGGTTAGGACAGTCGTGCGGTCATTTTGGCTCAGTCAAGGATTCGTGCGGGTGGGTCTAATGCAATCAAGATAATGACGGGTTGAACTTGACTAGGACCCTTTGACATGTTGGCTCAGTCAAGGTCACTTGGGTCCTAGGGGTAAAAACACACATCGGGAGTTTCAAAAGAACTGAAACTTGCCAGGCATGCGCATACCTTCTGGAGTGTGGTGACTTGAGTGGATTCCGTCAAGTTATCATGCGATGATAGTTGGATCCCGATTTCCACTGATGAGTTGGTTTACTCCTCGGGTGATCCCGGCTAATTCTTCTTTCAGGTTTGGAGGAGAATTTGAGGTACAGTGGGAGGTTTCCTGATTAGATAAAGTGATAATCACTTGTTTCTACAACGATAAGATAGTGCCCTCAGAGTCAATTATTGGATCACAGGCACGTGATTGCAATGATTGAGGGAGGACCTATCCCGGTGGGACAGTCTTACTCGAGATGATAATATGCTATCTGGTTTATCTTTATCATCGTGTACTGCTTTAGGTGACCTGACATGTCGCTATTACACGTTGATAGAGCCCTTAGGATTCTTGCTTGACTACCAGCAGTATGATGGCGATCATATACGTGGGAGCTGGTAGTCTATAAGCACATCCTTAAAAGGTCCCTAGTCGTAGGAGTTTCGAGACAGGGCATCGATACTCCATTAGTAGACTAGTGTATATAGTCGAGACCCCGACGAGGGGCGGTGGCCGGTCTCACAAGCCACTGGTGTCAGTTGGTTCACCTAAGATGTATACAGGTGCTCATTGGGTTATAAGTACACCGGACAGGACTCGCCGGGAACATGCTAGTTGGTCTTATACCAGATGTCAGATAGCAGTTCCCTGGTGACATGTGTACAGGTTAGTTCATCGACCTGAGATCGTCATTTGTCTCGTGTGAGTTCCCACTGTGCTTTGATTACTACCCTACCACGGCTCAAAGCAGTCGTGCAAACAGGTTTTAGTTGGGTACAGTCCCGAGCCACATGGAGGCAGTGAGCGGATCTGCAGGGGTTCGTCTCTCCCGGTATTGGGGGTGAGGTCACGCTGTGTCTAGGAGAGCCATTACGCAAAGCCCTCGGCCGAGGCAGGAGATTTACTGGTAGGTATTCCGGTAGTATCTCAGGGTGTTCTGGGCTACGCTCCGACACGACTTGTACCGCTTTTGGGGGTCTGACTTTTACCAACCCCCTAGGCCCGACATGCGATGCTCATAGACGAACGGATCGGACTGTACGGATATTGTCACTGACAGGCTCAGTATGGTGTCAGGATGAGTTCGCTCATCGACGTCCCTTTTGGTCAATAGCTGGTGGCCCGTCATGTATTGGCTTATACCTATGACGTGCTAGTGGTTAAATCCACAGCCATAGTATTGACGAGTCTTTAGAGTCCACCACACTTTCAGTTACTCAAGCTTTCGGGCGAAACGCTGTAGAGGCCGTATGGAGATATGGCAGGGTCCGATCAGATACGTGCGGTATTGCACGGATCAGGATCGGACGGTTTGTACTAGTGGCCGTATGGTTATATGGCAGGGTTCGATCAGATACGTGCGGTATTGTACGAATCAGGATCGGACGGATATTACTAGCCGACTTTGGTTTAAGCCGGATCCTAGTTTAGTACAGTGTAGATTTTGTCTCATTGCATTTGTATCCGGACGGAATACAGATGCGGGTGTGTATGCACAGTATGGGGGTTTTCCTGTAATTTATTACGGGACCAGTTTTCTAGAGTTGCCAGTTTGCATTCCGTTCCGGCCGGTTTTCCTTTGTTCTTTCCCGGCCGGACTTTTCCGATGGAGGGGGTAATTTGCAGTTTTGCAAATTACATTTGGGGAGGGGGTTTCTTGCTTATTGGTGGCATCATGATAGTTCTTCATGATGAGATGCTTTCTTAGTCTTTTCATTTGCTTTTTGAGAAAGGATTGATTAGAGTTGATTAAGTGTTTTGGATGTGAGGTTTGCTTTTGATATGGTCACCATTCTCTTTCTCCTACACTCACCTCCCTTCATGAGTTGTTTCTTTGCCCTCCACCATTTCCACAAAAGGATATGGCCGGCCACTAGAGTTGAGGGATGAGAGAAATTTCCTTTTTTGGTGTAGCACAAATTTCTTCATCTCATTCTTTTAGTTTTGGGAAAAATGAAAGCACCATTTTTCCTTAGCCTTATTCCTCCATCAAGGCAACATAACCCCAAAGAGACAAGCATCATCTACACTACATTCTACAGCACACCTTGGGCATGTCGACTTGCCGGCTTCATGCTCGAGTTGCCTCGGTATTGGGGCGGGAGCCCGTAAAAGACGCAGGCGATGTGGTGCCCTTCCGGCGAGGAGGCGATGACATGGAGACTAGACTTTCCGCGGGAGATCGGGACGATGACGAGAAGACCGGAGGACTCAGATCACTTGGTATACTTCTCTTCCCATCTCTTGTTAGCTAGTATAGGTTAATGGTTAACGATCCGGGTTTTATTGTCCGCGGTAGCGCCAGTTTCCGAGTAAGGAAATTTTTTGATTCCGCATTTTGGCCTCGGTAAGACGGCCGAGGCGCTGCCGTGGCGCAACATGGTATCAGAGCCACGCCATTAACCTTGTCTAGCTTGTTCTAATGCGTTTTACTTATCCGATCGACCAAAATTCCAAAAACCGCGTTTTTGCATGCATCGGTTTTCTGTCGAATTTTTCCGGGCTCTAAAAATTTTTCAGGTTGTAGAAAACTAATGTACAGGACATTCTAAGAGTTCTCTAAAAATTTGGGCTCGTGAACAGTTCAGAACGCCGCGGAACCGCGGCCAAAGCCATGCTTGGGCAGCGGTTCCGCCGCGACTTGGACTGTTCAGTCCCCCAAAATTTTGCAGAATGCTTAAGTGTTGAAAATAGGGGTTTTGGAATATTATTTTTGGGCCCAGAATTTCTGTGAGTGCTACAGTATTACTTGGGGGCCCACTTGTTAATTTTTGATCGATTAGATATTTTAAACACATTATTTCACGGTATTTACATTATATCTGCGACCGTGAATGTCACTTGATCGGTAAATCCCGACTAACTGCTATAGCCCGGTTAGACGGATTTGTGAACGTGACTTTCACGTTGATGTTCTGTGTTTATGCTGTGATGTTGCGGATCGGTCGTGGGGGATAGCCTGGATGCAATGTTAGTACAGTTTTGTTTTATATGTACATTTGATATTGCGGGGCGAGCGTCCGACATGTAGACTGCCGTCACTGCTTGTTTGTATTATTCTTTTGGGGCACGGCCTGGTTGCGGTCGATGTACCTGTTGTATGTATATTTTACTTTCTGTACTAGGATTACCCCGCGGAGGGGTGCACGGATAGCCGGGTTCTAGAGGGCAACGGGCCCGCATCTCATGGCATTGAGACGGAGGGGGCTTCACTCTAGGATTGGCGGGCTATTCGCCGCACTCGTAGGGGGTACAGGTTGACCCAGTAGGGGTGCCCAAGTTACCGGATTCCGTGAAGTGCTGGGTGGTCCATTCACGGTACTGAAGGGGGCTGCCTCGCTTCAGGTTTTGGCGGGTGACTTGCCGCGCCCGTAGGGGTCTAGGATTTCATTGCACAGGCTATCCACATGACCAGGGGAACGTCGGGTTTCAGCAGCGGCTCTGTGAAACCCGGGGCTTCCAGATATCTGTATTGTTCTGTGATGCTGTACATTTATGTGATGTTGCATTCTTATCACGCCTTGAGCGAATATAATATATTGGTATATATATTAGTAGATGTTGTATATGTTTTGCATCCGCGCTAGTCCAGTCCCCGCTCTGTCGTTAGTTAAGTAACCTAACGGGTGATGACGGGACCCAGTGGCGAATACGGATGGCATATACGTACATTATTATTTTCGTTCTTTATGGTGTGATTAATTGATGGGACTGCGTTGATTCGGATCAATGCAAGCTAAACAAACCTATTCTGATGTTGTTGGAACATTTTTCAAAAAGCTGTTATTGCAAGGACGTTCACTTTTGTTTTGCATTGTGGTATTCATTTGGAATATCCTGCTCCTCAGTCGACGAGGCAAGGGCCGAGATCCCTTCACCGGGAGTGACCCCTTGGACAGAAGTTTGCGTCAGGGCATTAACTTCACTATAGCCGATTACTTTTGCTCTGCATCGTGGTATTGTAACATTTAGGAAAAAGCTAGAAATAAATAAAATTAATTAAATTTAGAATAAGCTGATAAATCACAAAATGATTAAAATCAAATATATCAATCTTCATAAGTTATATGTAATACAATTTAAATTAAAATTTTTGAATGTAAATTAAATAAGTTATAAGGGTTTTAATGAAAATTTTAGCTTCATTTTAACAAAGGATGTGTTTTATAATAAGTAAGTTGTGAGGGGTTAAATTGCAAAGTTAAGTTTCTATGCAAATAGGGTTTTGTCAAGGGTTTAAATGAATAAAAGGATATCATTTCAGATCTGAAAATAAATTCAAAATAAAACAAAAGAAAAGAAAATAGAGGATAAATCAAAACACCTCAAGCTTTCTTGCACTCTCTCATTTCCACCTCCTCCTTGCATGAATCATGCACACTTCTTCACTTGACACCACCACCTTACCTTATCCCTTCCTCCTCTCACCTATATAACATAATTTCAGTTCTGAAACTAAATCAAAACTGAAGGGAAATTAAAAGAAAAGAAAAGTAAAAGAGTAAAAGAGAAAAACAAGAGGAAGAGGGAGGTGAATGAAGGAGCTTGTTCTTGAGTTGTGATCACCACCAAGCTAGGAGGAGCTTGTAGATCCTTGGAGGGTTATTCCTACAGCAAATTAGGAGGGTAATTTTCTTAAACATAGTAGAGATAAGCTCTGTAGTTTAATTAATTAAAGTTTAGATAGGTCACATAATATCGTATTTAGCTAAATTCAGAGTCTGTTAAAATCTGCTTTAATCTGGAACTTAATAAAATAAATTCAACAGAGTAGAAATGATGTAGGTAACAACTAGAACACACCACAAGAAGACGGCACAGGGGGGCCGGGTTTGGGCCGGCGACAGAAGAGGAATGGCCGGCGTCGCCGGCCATGTTGGTGAGTTTGGGGTTTTTCTCTGTTGGGGTGTGTTCAGTTTACAGTCTGGACTAATTTGGTACTGTTGATTTAAATTAGTTTCACTACAGTTAAAATCTGGGAAGATATGTCGGAAATGAAATCGTAAAACGCTAAATACGACACGACGAAACTACGTCGCGTGTTAATTTCTGAAACAGTGCAGTTTTAGACTAAAATTCAGCAAGACTAAGTGTTAAACAACTTGATAACCTAATAATAGATAACTAGCAAAAGGGATAACGTGTTTCTATTTCCGTTATGTCGGAATAGCTATTTTGCTTATACGCGTTAACTTTGCATATTTAGACACGGATACGAGAAATACGGAAGCCGCGAGGAAAGGGAAAGGATTAGCGATTCCGGAGTAGATTCGACTTTCCGGTGAGTAGACTAAACATCTACCGGGGAATTTAGTAAAGATGGCATGTTTCGCCCATGGTTTTACTTAATGTGATATTCATATCATCATGTTTAAATGTTAGAATTTCATGCATTAAAATATGTGTATATTGCTTAGTTGTTAGAACACTTCACAAGTATCGACGAGTCATGCCACGTGCACATCTTATATTCTACACACACCTCGTCGATATTGCCATGTCACATACACCTAAATATCATACTTATTAACATGGATTATATTGTATTTCATATGTCAAGTGTATTGGTAGAATTCATTATTTACATCCTGTTGCTTTATGCGTACTTCCATGTTGGATATGAGATAGATGCAGAATTGAGGATTTATGATTTTGAGTTTTTGAATACTATTACATAAATCCAGTTTTCATGATTGATGTGACATGTCCACCCTGAGTTGATTTCTGTTTTTGGTTTTATTCCGGATCGAGTGGGGGAGATATACGGTCGCGGATTTACGTTATCCATACTGAGTGGGGGAGCTATACAGTTGGATACAGGGTGGACCCGGTCGAGACCGAGGGGCAGGATAGCCGTATTGAGACGGGGGAGCCTAGCGAGATTACTCGATACCGGAGTTGGTTATAGAAATACGGCGTGTATCTAGAGGATAACGACCGTTATTATGAGTATAGGATCATTCGGGGAATGATGCCTATAAGAAATGAAAGTTTTTGTGTCATTGATGGACACCGAGAAATGATTTACTTGAGTTGTGATTTCAGAAGTATAATGAGATTTATTGTTGGACTTCACATATACTCATATATCATATTGATTCATATTCAGTAGCATGATTGTCATATTTACTTTATTCGCCGTTATATGTTAGTCGTATTCACTGAGTTGGCAACTCATCCCCGTTGTGCCACAGTTCCTTGCAGGGATAGAGTGGACGGGTAGCTGCGAGGCAGGATCACTTTTGCTGTTGTATTCCATCTTTTGATAGGTAGGTTACATGTGTAGTAACCTTCCATTTTGTACTTTTGTATCTAGAAAGACTCCATCAGACTTGTATTTTGACTTAGAAAAGAGAGTTGGTAAATATATGTACAGTTGAGATCTGTTGAGCAGTTTCATAGCTTCTTTCTTTATGAGATTCAGTGATGCTACATATGCTTATATTCATGTTCATTGTTTTTATGTTGATTCCAACTAGGAATACAACCAAACTTAATCTTTATTATTGTTTAAATGAATTAACTTCATAACTTGAGATTTTTACTTAAAAACTAAATTTTCCTAATTAATTCCGAAATAAGGTATTTTGATCTTGGTTTTTGGCTTACTTGGACTTGTGCATATCTTTAGATATGATACAATCTAAGTGCCTGTCACATCAAAACTTGGGTCGTGACAAAGTTGGTATCAGAGCTTAGGTGTAACCTTACGGAATTCAGTAAGGGATTTCAACAGGTTGATGTAAGTCTGAGAGTTAGGATGACCCTTGGTTTGATGGAGTAGGTGAATTAGGACGAATGCAGTACCGTACGTATGTTCCGCGACATATTTACGTTATCGTATTCAGCCTAACTAACCTTAGGATGTTTATCTTGATCTATTCTTCCGTTGATTCTCCGTTATTGATTGCTTCTGTTCCCACACCTTATCAACTCTCGTTTCTTGTTCCAGTTGCTATGGCTACGCGGGCTAGGCGAGCCGCAGCCAGGAATGCAGCTAGGGCGAGTCCGCCTGTGACGAGGACTGGTACACCGGACGTGCAGGAGGTGCATGAGCATGCTGATCCTCCTCCTCCAGATCGCATGACTAGGATCGAGGAGGGTATGTTGGGATTACAGCGAGTGGTAGGACAGTTAGCTGAGACCACTCGAGCTTTGAGATCAGATCCGGCACCGACCGTAGCAGAGTCCGAGGTACAGCCTACACAGACGGTAGCACCAGTAGATACGAGAGTGATGGAGGTATCACTTGCGGAGTTTATGAGATTGAGACCACCGGTATTCACAGGGACCGATGTGGCGGAAGATCCTCAGTCTTTTCTTGATAGGATGGCAAGAATTGGCAGATCAGTGCGATGTTCTGATGCGAGGTCAGTTGAGCTGACTAGCTTTCGTTTGGAGGGACTTGCACAGGAGTGGTGTGAGTCGATGGAGAGAGGGCGAGCTAAGAATCTTCCTCCGATGACGTGGACCGAGTTTTCTACAGTCTTTCTTGCCAGATTTCTTCCCGAGAGTGTGAGGGATGCTAGAGCTAGCAGTTTCGAAGCGTTGAAGAAATCAGCAAGTATGTCAGTAGCCGATTATGACTTACGATTCACCCAGCTATCGCGATATGCCCCATACTTAGTACCTACAGAGGAGCTTCGGGTGAAAAGGTTCCTAAGGAGTTTGGACACACAGTTGTATCTGGCGATAGGCTCCCAGCATTTTGATACATATGCACAGGCCATGGATGCGGCGATTCGAGTAGAGGAGCGTTTGAGCCAGTCAGGAGTTGTTCCGGAGCCAAAGAGGAGTAGACCATTCGTGCCGACAAATAGACAGTTTGGCCGAGGTAGAGGGTCCTATCCAGGCAGATTTATTCCAGGCCGCAGTGTTGGACGAGATTGGACACAGGGTCAGATGTTTAGTTCTTATCCTGGTGATCAGAGACCACCATCTACCTGTTATAGTTGTGGACTTCCCGGACACTTTGCGCGAGATTGTAGATCTCAGGGCGGGATCGTTGCTCCACAGGCTGCTTTACCCCTTCCTTCTCCTACACCGATGGCTTTACTTCCTCCCCCAGTTGGCGCTACACGCCAGGCAGTTGCACCACGAGGTCGAGGCTATGCAGGACGTGCTCAGAGAGGTAGAGGAGATAGAGGTAGAGGACGACAGGATGCGGGCAGGAGCCAGGCACGGGTTTTTGCACTGACTCCACAGGATGCCCAGGCATCAAATGCAGTCGTGACAGGTACTCTTACAGTATGCTCAGTAGAAGCACATGTTTTATTTGATCCCGGTTCTACAAACTCTTATGTATCTTCACGATTCGCACTTTTGTTGGGAAAGGAGTCGTCTTTATTAGAGTTACCTTTGGTAGTGATTACTCCAGTGGGAGATTCCTTTATAGCTCGGCACGTATTCAGGTCGTGTTCGGTGCGTATTGGTAGTAGAGATTCGTTAGTTGATCTGATTCTCCTAGACATGTTGGATTTTGATATACTTCTTGGGATGGATTGGTTAGCCGCTTGTCATGCCTATGTAGATTGTAGAGGAAAAGCGGTTAGATTTTGTTTTCCAGGTGAACCGGTGTTTGTTGTGCAGGGGGACTGCAAGTTAACCCCTGTCAACATGATTTCTGCTTTTTGTGCGGGGCGGCTCTTGAAGAAGGGTTGTCATGGGTTCTTGGCTTTTATTCAGGACATAGGGGTCACTGAAGTTCCATTGGACCAAATCCCGATCGTACGAGAATTTCCTGAGGTATTCCCTGCTGAGTTACCAGGATTGCCACCTGATCGAGATATCGAATTTTGTATCGATTTGATTCCGGGTGCAGGGCCTATTTCTATACCACCCTATCGGATGGCACCGACGGAATTGAAAGAACTCAAAAGCCAGTTGCAAGAGTTGTTAGATAGAGGACTTGTTCGTCCTAGTGTTTCGCCGTGGGGAGCTCCTGTGTTATTTGTAAAGAAGAAGGACGGTAGTATGAGAATGTGCATTGACTACCGACAGCTGAATCGCGTCACGGTGCGAAACAGGTATCCATTACCACGAATAGATGACTTGTTCGATCAGTTGCAAGGAGCCGGATTCTTCTCAAAGATTGACTTGAGGTCAGGATATCATCAGTTGAGGGTTCGGAAGGACGATATTCCGAAGACGGCGTTTCGTACGAGATATGGGCATTATGAATTTCTAGTGATGTCGTTCGGACTCACCAATGCTCCAGCAGCTTTTATGGATATGATGAACCGTATCTTTAGACCATTTATCGATCGGTTTATTATAGTATTCATAGATGATATTCTTGTATATTCTCGGAGCCAGACGGAGCACGAGCAGCATTTACGTATCACGTTGCAGACCTTGAAAGAGCATCAGCTGTATGCAAAATTTTCTAAGTGTGCTTTTTGGCTAGATAGTGTGGAATTCTTGGGTCACATAGTTACGAGAGAAGGAATATGTGTAGACCCAAAGAAGATTGAATCGGTACAACACTGGCCCAGGCCTATGTCGGTTACGGAGGTTCGGAGTTTCTTAGGTCTGGCAGGTTATTACAGACGCTTCGTACAGGATTTTTCACGAATAGCGGCACCTTTGACAGGATTAACTAGGAAGGAAGTTCCATTTCAGTGGACGGATGCGTGTGAGCAGAGTTTCCAACAGTTGAAGACGCGTTTGACGACTGCACCTGTATTGTCTTTACCTTCTGGGTCAGGGGGTTTTATCATGTATTGCGATGCTTCTAGAGTGGGCTTAGGCTGTGTGTTGATGCAACACGGCAAAGTTATAGCATATGCTTCTCGACAGTTGAAGAGGCATGAACAAAACTACCCCACTCATGATCTAGAGATGGCTGCGGTAGTATTCGCATTGAAGATTTGGAGACATTACTTGTATAGAGAAACGTGTCAAATCTTCACAGATCATAAAAGTTTAAAGTATATCTTTCAACAGAAGGATCTGAACCTTAGGCAGCGTAGATGGATGGAATTGGTGAAAGATTACGACTGTGAGATTTTGTACCATCCAGGCAAAGCAAATGTTGTAGCAGATGCCTTGAGTCGGAGGCCTGGAGGCAATTTATCTCATTTGAGCATTTTGCAGAGACAGTCTTCTACAGACTGGCAGATCTTATGTGATAGCCGTATACAGTTTGAGTTTTCATCGGCAGGAGGTCAGCTAGCACATGTTCGCACCAGACCTCAGCTATTGGATCGTATTCGAGATGCGCAGCCTACCGATACTCGCTTGATGGAGATTATGGATCATGTTAGGCAGGGCAAGGAGACGGAGTTCGTGATTGATGATTATGGAGTGTTACGTTTTAGGACTCGTCTCTGTGTGCCAGATTCTGACGGATTGAGGCGTGAGATTTTGGAGGATGCCCACAGATCAGTATACAGTATTCATCCTGGATCCACCAAAATGTATCGTGATTTGAAGGATAATTATTGGTGGGAAGGAATGAAGAAGGATGTTACGGATTTTGTTTCTCGATGCTTGACTTGTCAGCAAGTCAAAGCAGAACACCAGAGGCCAGCCGGGGAGCTGCAACCCTTAACCATTCCAGAGTGGAAATGGGAACAGATTTCCATGGATTTTGTGGTGGGTCTACCCAGGACTAGCAGAGGGTATGATTCCATTTGGGTGATAGTAGACAGGCTGACGAAGGCCGCTCATTTTCTTCCAGTGAAGACGACATATGGATTTGCTCAGTATGCACAGGTTTATATCGATGAGATTGTACGTCTACATGGAGTGCCGACATGCATAGTATCAGATCGAGGTACCCAGTTCACGAGCAGGCTATGGCAGAAACTTCAAGACGCTCTTGGTACACGACTGAGTTTTAGTACAGCTTTCCACGCACAGACAGACGGTCAGTCGGAGCGGACAATTCAGATACTAGAGGATATGCTTCGGGCTTGTAGCTTAGATTTCGGTGGTAGTTGGGATCGTCACCTACCTTTGGTAGAATTCTCATATAACAACAGTTTTCAAGAGACGATCCAGATGGCACCCTTTGAAGCCTTGTACGGAAGGAAATGTAGATCACCTGTTTGCTGGACGGAACTTAGTGAAAGTGGTATATTGGGACCGCAGATAGTACAGGAAACTACAGAGAAGATTCACTTGATACGAGATAGAATGAAAGCGGCTCAAAGCAGACAGAAGTCATACGCAGATCGACGACGACGTAAACTTGAGTTTGATGTGGGAGATCATGTGTTCCTTCGAGTATCTCCAATGAAGGGTGTGATGCGCTTCGGGAAGAAAGGGAAGCTCAGCCCCAGATATGTTGGACCTTACGAGATTTTAGAGAGAGTGGGCGCTGTGGCTTATCGGTTAGCACTTCCACCTGGTTTTCCCGACGTACATCCGGTGTTTCACGTTTCGATGCTTCGCAGATATCTTCACGATCCATCTCACGCGATCCGGCATCAGACTCTACAGCTTGAGCCAGATCTATCCTTTACAGTGCAGCCAGTTGCTATTCTGGACAGGCAGGCAAAGCAACTACGATCGAGGATATTTCCATCTGTAAAGGTTCTCTGGCAAGGAAAGGATCGCGAGGAGATTACTTGGGAGACGGAGGACGCAATGCGAAAGAAATTTCCACATCTTTTCATAGGTATGTCTAGTAATTATTTTAAATTCGGGGACCGAATTTTCTTAAGGGGGGAATATTGTAACATTTAGGAAAAAGCTAGAAATAAATAAAATTAATTAAATTTAGAATAAGCTGATAAATCACAAAATGATTAAAATCAAATATATCAATCTTCATAAGTTATATGTAATACAATTTAAATTAAAATTTTTGAATGTAAATTAAATAAGTTATAAGGGTTTTAATGAAAATTTTAGCTTCATTTTAACAAAGGATGTGTTTTATAATAAGTAAGTTGTGAGGGGTTAAATTGCAAAGTTAAGTTTCTATGCAAATAGGGTTTTGTCAAGGGTTTAAATGAATAAAAGGATATCATTTCAGATCTGAAAATAAATTCAAAATAAAACAAAAGAAAAGAAAATAGAGGATAAATCAAAACACCTCAAGCTTTCTTGCACTCTCTCATTTCCACCTCCTCCTTGCATGAATCATGCACACTTCTTCACTTGACACCACCACCTTACCTTATCCCTTCCTCCTCTCACCTATATAACATAATTTCAGTTCTGAAACTAAATCAAAACTGAAGGGAAATTAAAAGAAAAGAAAAGTAAAAGAGTAAAAGAGAAAAACAAGAGGAAGAGGAAGGTGAATGAAGGAGCTTGTTCTTGAGTTGTGATCACCACCAAGCTAGGAGGAGCTTGTAGATCCTTGGAGGGTTATTCCTACAGCAAATTAGGAGGGTAATTTTATTAAACATAGTAGTGATAAGCTTTGTAGTTTAATTAATTAAAGTTTAGATAGGTCACATAATATCGTATTTAGCTAAATTCAGAGTCTGTTAAAATCTGCTTTAATCTGGAACTTAATAAAATAAATTCAACAGAGTAGAAATGATGTAGGTAACAACTAGAACACACCACAAGAAGACGGCACAGGGGGGCCGGGTTTGGGCCGGCGACAGAAGAGGAATGGCCGGCGTCGCCGGCCATGTTGGTGAGTTTGGGGTTTTTCTCTGTTGGGGTGTGTTCAGTTTACAGTCTGGACTAATTTGGTACTGTTGATTTAAATTAGTTTCACTACAGTTAAAATCTGGGAAGATATGTCGGAAATGAAATCGTAAAACGCTAAATACGACACGACGAAACTACGTCGCGTGTTAATTTCTGAAACAGTGCAGTTTTAGACTAAAATTCAGCAAGACTAAGTGTTAAACAACTTGATAACCTAATAATAGATAACTAGCAAAAGGGATAACGTGTTTCTATTTCCGTTATGTCGGAATAGCTATTTTGCTTATACGCGTTAACTTTGCATATTTAGACACGGATACGAGAAATACGGAAGCCGCGAGGAAAGGGAAAGGATTAGCGATTCCGGAGTAGATTCGACTTTCCGGTGAGTAGACTAAACATCTACCGGGGAATTTAGTAAAGATGGCGTGTTTCGCCCATGGTTTTACTTAATGTGATATTCATATCATCATGTTTAAATGTTAGAATTTCATGCATTAAAATATGTGTATATTGCTTAGTTGTTAGAACACTTCACAAGTATCGACGAGTCATGCCACGTGCACATCTTATATGCTACACACACCTCGTCGATATTGCCATGTCACATACACCTAAATATCATACTTATTAACATGGATTATATTGTATTTCATATGTCAAGTGTATTGGTAGAATTCATTATTTACATCCTGTTGCTTTATGCGTACTTCCATGTTGGATATGAGATAGATGCAGAATTGAGGATTTATGATTTTGAGTTTTTGAATACTATTACATAAATCCAGTTTTCATGATTGATGTGACATGTCCACCCTGAGTTGATTTCTGTTTTTGGTTTTATTCCGGACCGAGTGGGGGAGATATACGGTCGCGGATTTACGTTATCCATACTGAGTGGGGGAGCTATACAGTTGGATACAGGGTGGACCCGGTCGAGACCGAGGGAAAGGATAACCGTATTGAGACGGGGGAGCCTAGCGAGGTTACTCGATACCGGAGTTGGTTATAGAAATACGGCGTGTATCTAGAGGATAACGACCGATATTATGAGTATAGGATCATTCGGGGAATGATGCCTATAAGAAATGAAAGTTTTTGTGTCATTGATGGACACCGAGAAATGATTTACTTGAGTTGTGATTTCAGAAGTATAATGAGATTTATTGTTGGACTTCACATATACTCATATATCATATTGATTCATATTCAGTAGCATGATTGTCATATTTACTTTATTCGCCGTTATATGTTAGTCGTATTCACTGAGTTGGCAACTCATCCCCGTTGTGCCACAGTTCCTTGCAGGGATAGAGTGGACGGGTAGCTGCGAGGCAGGATCACTTTTGCTGTTGTATTCCATCTTTTGATAGGTAGGTTACATGTGTAGTAACCTTCCATTTTGTACTTTTGTATCTAGAAAGACTCCATCAGACTTGTATTTTGACTTAGAAAAGAGAGTTGGTAAATATATGTACAGTTGAGATCTGTTGAGCAGTTTCATAGCTTCTTTCTTTATGAGATTCAGTGATGCTACATATGCTTATATTCATGTTCATTGTTTTTATGTTGATTCCAACTAGGAATACAACCAAACTTAATCTTTATTATTATTTAAATGAATTAACTTCATAACTTGAGATTTTTACTTAAAAACTAAATTTTCCTAATTAATTCCGAAATAAGGTATTTTGATCTTGGTTTTTGGCTTACTTGGACTTGTGCATATCTTTAGATATGATACAATCTAAGTGCCTGTCACATCCAAACTTGGGTCGTGACATGTATTCAGTTGGAATATCCTGCACCTCATTCTACGGGGAAAGAACCGAGATCCCTTCACCGGGAGTGACCTCTTTAGCAAAGGTTTTCGTTACTATATTTTTATAAAAAGTTATCCAGTTCCTTCAACGATATCAAGTTCATTACGGTAAATGGTTTTTCGCCAAAAACCATTCGTAGCCCTCCGTCATTTCAGATTAGTATTATTTAGTATTCGTGCTGCGTATGTCGTGCTTAGACGAGGCGTAGTGTTCGGTAGCTATGTAGTGCTTTTCTGTTGCATGGATATGAGATTGGTTAGGACAGTCGTGCGGTCATTTTGGCTTAGTCAAGGATTCGTGCGGGTGGGTCTAATGCAATCAAGATAATGATGGGTTGAACTTGACTAGGATCCTTTGATATGTTGGCTCAGTCAAGGTCACTTGGGTCCTAGGGGTAAAAATCACATCGGGAGTTTCAAAAGAACTGAAACTTGCCAGACATGCGCATACCTTCTGGAGTGTGGTGACGTGAGTGGATTCTGTCACGTTATTATGCGATGATAGTTGGATCCCGATTCCCACTGATGAGTTGGTTTACTCCTCGGGTGACCCCGACTAATTCTTCTTTCAGGTTTGGAGGAGAATTTGAGGTACAGTGGGAGGTTTCCAGATTAGACAAAGTGATAACCATTCTGATCTAGGTTAGAGTGCACGCTAAGTGTTTCTTTTCTCTCTCTCTTTGGCAGCGACCATTGACCCGACCCTTGACTATGACTCAGTGACCAAGTTGACCGAACCTTCTTAACACAGGTTTTTGGATTGTCAGAGTTGCAAACCTCATTGCCACTCCTACTTTTACCCTTTTCTCCAGGACACCCCGTATTACTACGAACGTCCACTTCCATTGGACAAAACCATCGTATGGTTATATACGAACTCGAAGGACTTCGAGGATGGTTTCTGGTTCTGGAGAAAACGAATAGGATTATTCAGTTGTCTTTTCCTTTTACCTTCTCTCAGGTTGCGAGTACTCCTTGGTTTAGGAGATAGTACACCTATTACGCAAATTGGATAGTCTTCTTCCAAACCTTAGGCTGGTGCCGACCGGTAGCGAATGAAGAAAACCAATTAGCATAACGATGGTGTGCAGAAGGTATTAAGTTAAGACAAAGCAAGGGATTAGTAAGAGGGCAAAGTAAATTGCGACTGCTATTCACGACCGAACCAAGTATTTCTTCGTCAATCCTAAATCACCTTTGTATTTCTCCAGGACACTCCGTATCACTACGAAGATCCACAGTTTATTTGGATACTCCATCGTATGGTTATATACGAACTCGAAAGGAACTTGTTCCAGTTCGGGGATGGATTCTGATTCAGGAGAAATAGGAATAAAGTTTTATTCGGTTGTCTTTTATCTTCACCTTCTCTCGCTTTGCGAGTGCTCTTAGGATTAGGACAGTACACCTTTTATGCTTATTGGATAGTCTTCTTCCAAACCATAGGCTGGTGCCGAACGGTAGGGAAGGAAGAAAACCATTTGGCCTAAAGGGGTGTGCAGACGGTAATGACTAAAGACATATAAAGGGATTTGGGCAGATGGCAAAGAGATATACGGTTACAGTTGTGAATCTGGATAATGGAAGAGGCATTACTAAGAATACCGGAATACCCCACCGAAACATTTCAATGTTTCAGTTTCGCTGTGTAATGTTAAAAGAAAACTGATTTCCCGATTAGATACTTACTCCAGGGTATGTATTTACCAGGTATGATTCTCCCATCTGTATGGTTTTACAGATGATGAGTGGGAGTAAGTTATTGGGAATAGGGTGATCATCCTCATTATATCGGGATTCGTTGTAATCGGTGATATTTGAGGAGATCATCTGGGCTGTTTGCCGGTCGGCAAATATTTGGTTTTGAATATCCGCTGTTGTGCACCAATTTCAAATTGATATATCTGTACATCTATTTTCATAGAGTGAGATATACCTTTTGATATTATGTCGATGACATTTACCTATATCAGTGGATGGTTAGGTAAGGAGCATTAAACAGCGGTGTAATTTTTCTTAACCATAAGTACAGTTTTCAACCTACGACGCACAGTGAAAGAGTTGTTAGACTCAGCGGACTTATACAGAGTATTGTATATTGTCCAGTGTCCATTAGGACAGAGGGGTTGGTCCTCATACTATATTCTGTTTACTTTTAACTTCTCTAGTTCTTAGACATGTGTTTCGTAGAAACACAGGGTCTAAGTTTTGAGGAGTTATAGGTATTTGAATAGAGTAGAGAACCAGGTGTAGCAAGTATCGGGATTCTTCAAAGTGATCGAAGATGTAGATACTTGTGTATGGTATTCAGTTGATAGTAATGATAAAGAGAAATTGCTTCTCTTTCAGGTTACTCATAATTGGAAGCATTCCTAAGTTGAATAACGCTGATCGGCCTCCTTCCATTTAGTTGACATGCACTGGAGACAGCTGCATGATTTGAATCTGGTTCAATTAAATCAGTGCCTCTGTTTCTATATTGGATATAGAACAGTTTATATCTTGACATTGTTAAGATACGGGGAGTTGTCCGGCTTATGCTTAAAACCAGACACTGGACAACTCAAGGCACGTTTTTGTAATGGCTGTTTGTGGGTTGACCCAGGCTATGACGAGGGTTGACTATCTAACATCTGGGAGATCAATAGTAATATTGTTCTTAACTCGCCACATTTTTAAAAGAAATGGATTTTTCAGAAAAACAGTAGTGGGAGTATGGTAGAACTGGAAGCAATTCCAGAACCGCAAACGATTACTGAAGATTTCATAAGAACCTAAAGATTCAATCTTGCTCGACATTCCATTGGCCACTCCGCAGATAAGGTGGGTAACTTCAGACACCCGAGAGGTGCTCCGGTAGCCTCAAGGACAGTGACAGGGAAGTTCTTGTTTACCCACACTTGCCTTTGCTGTTGTTCCAGGCTGCGAGACCCGGCAGGAGGATGAGTATAGCGTCGTTCTAAACTAGCTTTAGAAGTGCACGTCTATATGACTCTGGCAGTGGGTTGTCGTAGTCAGTGGGAGCAGCGGAAGCATTGGTGGTCATCAGGCTTATGTCTATTTATAGACTAAAGCAGTTACAGCGGAGATAGATCATCCATTTTTGATGTGATAGTCATAGGTTTGACTTCATCAGAATAGGGGATGGATCTGTTAAGAAGGTAGTAGGGTGTTATGTCCTAGTATTTGATGACATACACAGAGTAGGAAGTGATATTCCTATACTGCGATCGGTTATACTTTGGTCGTCACACAGTGTTTTCTCCACACATGATTTGGATATTATATCAGACATTCTGGTTACTGGATCTATGGTTTTAGATCTAGATTTGGGTGTTTTCCCAATCTGGGTACCTTGACAGCATTCTATGAGTATTCAGAATGGATGACTCCTGGCACGGTAGTGTACCTGCAGGTGATGGAGTCACCCTCTCTAAAGGTGTCTTACAGACTAAAGGGGAGAGGGATACGCATGATTGACAGATCACTTGCTTAGGCAATTGAGTCAATCATGAGATGTCAAGTACCACACCAGATGTTGTTCTTACAGTAGATGCAATAAGTTGATATTGATCCAATCCTGGAGAAACAGTCGGAAGCAGTTTTAGAACATAAGTTGATGTTCTAGGGATATGATAACGGCAGCCTCCTTTAGGAGACGGTTATCATTCCAGGCTTCCAAGGTGACCTGGATGGCAGAGTGGCTGTCAGAGTTGTAGTTTTCCCTCTGACAAGGGGCAGTATATTGGACATGTGGTCCAGATGGATACTGAGGGAAGGCATGGCGCAGGATACTGATTAAGTTCAGATGACGATACAGTCTAAGAAGTCTGGATTTGAAGTTCATTTATGAACTAGGTCCCATCAGACATCCAGACGTTCCAAGACAGGTATTGCTCATTTCGGGAGATGGCTTTCTCCACGAACTTGAGATATAGAGAGACATAGAAAGAAACTTCACTGCGGATCCACTCACTGAGGCTATTCCTCGAACGCAATAGTTTCGCAAACGGGTTTTGTGAGACTGACTAGTAGAGGAGTTGGGTGTTCAGTATCACACGGGCTGTGAGTATGCGACATCGCAATAATTAGCCTTGAGTGCTAGTGGGAGATTGTTGGAGATAGTGCCCTCAGAGTCAATTATTGGATCACAGGCACGTGATTGCAATGATTGAGGGAGGACCTATCCCGGTGGGACAGTCTTACTCGAGATGATAGTATGCTATCTGGTTTATCTTTATCATCATGTACTGCTTTAGGTGACCTGACATGTCGCCATTACACGTTGATAGATCCCCTAGGATTCTTGCTTGACTACCAGCAGTATGATGGCGATCATATACGTGGGAGCTGGTAGTCTATAAGCACATCCTTAAAAGGTCCCTAGTCGTAGGAGTTTCGAGACAGGGCATCGATACTCCATTAGTAGACTAGTGTATACAGTCGAGACCCCGACGAGGGGCGGTGGCCGGTCTCACAAGCCACTGGTGTCAGTTGGTTCACCTAAGATGTATACAGGTGCTCATTGGGTTATGAGTACACCGGACAGGACTCGCCGGGAACATGCTAGTTGTTCTTATACTAGATGTCAGATAGCAGTTCCCTGGTGACATGTGTACAGGTTAGTTCATCGACCTGAGATCGTCATTTGTCTCGTGTGAGTTCCCACTGTGCTTTGATTACTACCCTACCACGGCTCAAAGCAGTCGTGCAAACAGGTTTTAGTTGGGTACAGTCCCGAGCCACATGGAGGCAGTGAGCGGATCTGCAGGGGTTCGTCTCTCCCGGTATTGGGGGTGAGGTCGCGCTGTGTCTAGGAGAGCCATTACGCAAAGCCCTCGGCCGAGGCAGGAGATTTACTGGTAGGTATTCCGGTAGTATCTCAGGGTGTTCTGGGCTACGCTTCGACACGACTTGTACCGCTTTTGGGGGTCTGACTTTTACCAACCCCCTAGGCCCGACATGCGATGCTCATAGACGAACGGACCGGACTGTACGGATATTGTCACTGACAGGCTCAGTAGGGTGTCAGGATGAGTTCGCTCATCGACGTCCCTTTTGGTCAATAGCTGGTGGCCCGTCATGTATTGGCTTATACCTCTGACGTGCTAGTGGTTAAATCCACAGCCATAGTATTGACGAGTCTTTAGAGTCCACCACACTTTCAGTTACTCAAGCTTTCGGGCGAAACGCTGTAGAGGCCGTATGGAGATATGGCAGGGTCCGATCAGATACGTGCGGTATTGCACGGATCAGGATCGGACGGTTTGTACTAGTGGCCGTATGGTTATATGGCAGGGTTCGATCAGATACGTGCGGTATTGTACGAATCAGGATCGGACGGATATTACTAGCCGGCTTTGGTTTAAGCCGGATCCTAGTTTAGTACAGTGTAGATTTTGTCTCATTGCATTTGTATCCGGACGGAATACAGATGCGGGTGTGTATGCACAGTATGGGGGTTTTCCTGTAATTTATTACGGGACCAGTTTTCTGGAGTTGCCAGTTTGCATTCCGTTCCGGCCGGTTTTCCTTTGTTCTTTCCCGGCCGGACTTTTCCGATGGAGGGGGTAATTTGCAGTTTTGCAAATTACATTTGGGGAGGGGGTTTCTTGCTTATTGGTGGCATCATGATAGTTCTTCATGATGAGATGCTTTCTTAGTCTTTTCATTTGCTTTTTGAGAAAGGATTGATTAGAGTTGATTAAGTGTTTTGGATATGAGGTTTGCTTTTGATATGGTCACCATTCTCTTTCTCCTACACTCACCTCCCTTCATGAGTTGTTTCTTTGCCCTCCACCATTTCCACATAAGGATATGGCCGGCCACTAGAGTTGAGGGATGAGAGAAATTTCCATTTTTGGTGTAGCACAAATTTCTTCATCTCATTGTTTTAGTTTTGGGAAAAATGAAAGCACCATTTTTCCTTAGCCTTATTCCTCCATCAAGGCAACATAACCCCAAAGAGACAAGCATCATCTACACTACATTCTACAGCACACCTTGGGCATGTCGACTTGCCGGCTTCATGCTCGAGTTGCCTCGGTATTGAGGCGGGAGCCCGTAAAAGACGCAGGCGATGTGGTGCCCTTCCGGCGAGGAGGCGATGCCATAGAGACTAGACTTTCCGCGGGAGATCGGGACGATGACGAGAAGACCAGAGGACTCGGATCACTTGGTATACTTCTCTTCCCATCTCTTGTTAGCTAGTATAGGTTAATGGTTAACGATCCGGGTTTTATTGTCCGCGGTAGCGCCAGTTTCCGAGTAAGGAAATTTTTTGATTCCGCATTTTGGCCTCGGTAATACGGCCGGGGCGCTACCGTGGCGCAACAAAGAGCGTGTACATGACTCAGCCAGAGGGCTTCGTGGCCAGTGGGAGCAGCGGAAAGGTGTGCAAGCTTCTTAAATCAATTTACGGGTTAAAGCAGGCATCGCGGAGTTGGAACATCTGTTTTGATGTGGTAGTCAAAGAGTTTAACTTCATCAAAAACGTAGATGAACCTTGTATATACAAGAAGGTGGCAGAGAGTAAGGTCGTCTTCCTCGTATTGTACATGGATGACATACTCTTGATAAGAAATGATGTTCCTATGCTGCACTTGGTCAAGCTCTTCTTATCACAAAGATTCTCCATGAAGGATCTAGGTGATGCCTCGTACATCCTGGGGATTAAGATCTATAGAGACCGATCTAAACGGATGTTGAGATTGTCCCAATCCAGGTACATTCACACCATACTAAAGAGGTTTAGTATGGAGGATTCCAAGCGTGGGAATTTATCCACGATCCCAGGAATCACTCTCTCGAAAGAGATGTCTCCTAAGACCGATTTAGAGAGAGCTCGCATGCAAGGGATACCCTATGCTTCGGCAGTAGGCTCTATCATGTACGTGATGTTATGTACTAGACCCGATGTAGCATACTCACTAGGTGTAGTGAGTAGGTATCAATCAGATTCTGGGGAGATTCACTGGACAGTTGTGAAGAACATTCTTAAGTACTTGTGAAGGACTAAAGAAATGTTCTTGGTGTATGGTAACGGTGAACTCCAAGTGGAGTCCTTTACCGACTCGAGCTTCCAGAGTGAAAAGGATGACTCTAAGTCGGTCTCAGGATTTGTCTTCACCCTCAATGGAGGGGCGGTTTGTTGGAAGAGTTCCAAGCAAGAAACTGTGGCAAACTCGACGATGGAGGCTGAATACATCGCTGCCAACGATGCTGCCAAAGAGGCTGTCTGGATGAAGAAGTTCATAACCAAACTTAGTGTGGTTCCATCCATCGAGCATCCAATACCTTTGTATTGTGATAACAATAGAGCTGTGGCTTTGGCCAAGGAACCCAGGTCCCATCAGCGATCCAGGCATATTCTGAGGCGGTATCACCTGATCCAGAAAATAGTTGATCGCCGGGAGATTGAGGTCAGGAGAGTTGACACGAAGAATAACACGGCGGATCCACTCACGAAGGCCATACCCCATATACAATTTGAGAGACTCTTCGGGGTGTTGGGTATGAGATACTACAACAACTGGCCTTAGTGAAAGTGGGAGATTGTTAGTTGTATGTATGCCCTAGAGGCCATTATTGTACATGATTGTATATTATAGTGGATGCTTGGACATATATAGAGAGGACTTTCTTGCTTGACATGATAGTATGCTATCTGGTTGCTCTTTGTCTTAACATGTAGACTTGTATTGCGATATTGTCTTGCTCTCACATGTTGATAAAGCCCTTAGGATGTGTACTTGACTACCAGGACTATGATGGAGATCATACTAGTGGGGCCAGGGTAGTCCATAAGTTCATCCTTTAATTGTTCCTAGTCGATGGTGTATCGAGACGGGGCATCGATATTCCAGAGTAGACTAGCATATACGCTTCTTGACCCATATGATGGGCGATGGATGATCCCACATCCATTCGTGTTTGACATCAAAGATGGTATACGAGTGCTCAGTGGAGACTGGGTACACTGAACAGGACTCGCCGAGACCTCCTAGTTGGTATAATATCTATCGTCAGATAGCAGTTCTCTGGTGACACTGATACAGGTTAGTCTGTAAACCCGAGATCGTCATAGAGTCTTGTGTGATTCCCACTGGGCTTTTATTTCCACCTTACCACTTTCAAGAGAACGTGCAAAACGGTGGTTTTTGGGTACAGTCCCGAGTCACATGGAGGCAATGAGGGATAGGAGGGGTTTCATCTCTCCCGGTATTGGGGGTTGATGTTGCGCAGTGCTCGATTGGCTATAACAGGAAGTCCCTGGCCAGGGCTGATATGGAGATTTACTGGTAAGTGTTATCAGTAGTTTCTCGACCAGTTATGAGCCTCATATCGGCATGACTTATCAAGCTACCGGGGTCTGACATTTACCATCCCTGAACTAGATATGCGACATATCAGACGAAGAGACCGGACCGTACGGTAGTGTTACTGATTAGCTTTGCGGGGGTTTAGACAAGCATACTTGCTGATCTTTTGATCGCTCAATACCCGGATAGCCGTTACGTGCAGCTAGTACCGCTGACGGCATGTGGGTGACTGATATGATCATCACCTATTGCCGGCGTATTGACGAGATATTAGAGTCCTACACAGAGGTTTCCTAGCTCATGCGAAACGAAGTAAGGCACATATGTGATATGTGCGGGACTGAGATTAATACGTGTATGTGATACCGTATTCTATTCTCGCGATATGTGATATTGGTCGGTTATATGTGATATAGCTGGGTTATCGAATCAAGTGTTGATCCGATAAGTTGATACATTTGATATTAGTCGGTTATATGTGATATTGCCGGATTATTAAATCAAGTGTTGATTTAATAATTTAATGTATAATTGTATATTTGATACATTAATTTACATCAACTAATATTAGCTCACTTATGCATTTCTTTTCTCACTAGTGCACATTTAATATATATGTGATATATATTATTGTGTCATGCTTGTTACTACATGCTACATGGGTGTATGAGACTCACACCATGACATGGATAATTTAGGGTGTTTATTTATTTAAGGTAAATCAAAATTAGTTGGAAATTAACACATGGTTGAAGCTTGTGGAAGCTTGTGGATCCATTGACTTAGTCCACTAATTTTGTTTTACTTAAGATATTTATTAACCAAACCATTGTCTTTAGCCATGGTTAAGTCTCTATAAGAGTTAGTATGAGATATTATCTCACCCATGGTTGCTATTCTCACTCATGACATTCTCCACTTCATCTCCTTCTTCATCTCCAAGAGCTCTCTAGATTTTTTGGAGGTGAAGAAAATTAGTGAGAAAAATATTTCTAAAGTGAGCAAAGTTCCCACTTCATAAACCTACACTAGATTAGCCATTTAGTTTAGGTTGTTTGCTTCACTAATTCCTAATTAGAGAAGAGGTAGCTTGAGTTAGTGTCTTCTCGAGGTAGATCATCTTCGGCCTCGAAGACTTTAAGCAAGCTTGTTCATTTCACCTTGTGGAGCCTTACTAGAGTCCAGGAGATCACTACCTGGAGTGAAGGGACTACTACACGGAGCTTTTGAAGTGAAGGATCGGTCTACAAAGGTTGTATTCGTTGTTCACTTTGTATGTAAAGTTGTTTACATTCTGGCATAACCCTAATTCTCTAGCCAAGATCTTGTGTTAGGGTTTCTTAGCACACTATTTTTTATAAAATGCCATGGTTGATGCCTTCCGAAACCCAGTAGTCGTGCTAAAGATCCCTACAATGGGTACTATGGGCGTTGCGGACATCAAAAAAGACACCCACGGGAGAAATCCCATTCAGCCTCTGCTACGGTACCGAGGCAATGGTCCCCACAGAAATTGGACTGCCCAGTTATACAGTCGAGCACTTTGACGATGAAGCTAACACCTTGGCACTCCGAAGCAACTTGAACATCTTGTTAGAAAAACAAGATCGAGCGCAAATCAGAGCAGCCGCCTATCAGCAGCAAACCGCTCGCTCCTTCAATACCCGAGTTAAACATCGAGCCTTCAACATGGGAGATCTGGTCTTACGAAGAAACGAGTTCATAGACCAAGGGAGACTACATAAGTTCTCTCCGAAGTGGGACGGGCCATTTCTCCTAACAGAAGCGTTGCCCGGTGGAGCATACCGCTTACAGGACTCCGGGGGCATAATTTTTCTTGGCCATATAATGCCGAAAATCTTAAATTGTATAAATAAACTTGTACCCTCTTTTAAATAATGTAATTCCTTTCAGCATTAACTAAGTTTTCCGAACTAAGTCTTCTCACAGAATAGACTTTTGCACCACCCCGGGGCTCCAGCCCTTTGTTACTTTCTCCAGCCCCGAGACTCCAGGGGTTAAAAAAATACGGAAAGGAGGAAAGAGAAAATACACCATAACCAAAGACAAATTTATTTATTCGGAGGTATTATGGGCTCCCCAGCCTTACAACGATTACAGTAGAGGAGGGCGAGAATTAAGAAAACATTGTCGGTGATACTCAGAAGAAAACTCCTCCAGCCGAGCCCAAGCAACCTCCGCTCGCTCCCTCTGACGGTACCCGTGGACCCTAGAAGCCATGGACTAGCCGGGGTCCCCATCCGCCGAGCAAGATGCAACGACCAACCGTTGCTGGAAACTTTCAAGAAGAAGGTCCACCGAGCGGTCCCTCCTGCTCTTCGAGATCAGAACAAGCTCATGGACCGTAGGCATTTTATCAAACGCCTTGTCCATCAACTGCGGAGATAAGGTGTTGTACAGACCCGGGGAAGTCCTTCATATCGCGTAAAATAGTACTTGAAGGAGAGGAGATCGCCGGGGAAGTAAACACCCACAGTGGCTCTCCAAGCGGCCTATCACCGCCTCGTACGTCTCTTCGGAACGATCGAGATTATAAAAATACACATCGTCCCGAGAAACAATCTCCCTGATGGTATATACGCGGATGGTCATCTTCAGGAAATACAAGACTGGGAAGAAACTGATATGAGAATTCGAAGGTGAGACCATACCTTCGGTATTTATAGCCTCAACAAATATCTTCCAACGGCCGAGATCTACTCGCGCAACAACGCAAATCACTGAAAGCCCTCATCGTGTGGCCACCGAGCAGATTCTTACTCGGACCATCCACAACGGGTAGCTTCCTGCCCTACGAAGAAGTGGATCCAAAGCCCTCATCGCGAGGCCGCCGAGTAGATTCCTACTCGGTCCATCCAAAACGGGTAGCTTCCCGCCCTACGAAGAAGTGGATCCAAAGCCCTCATCGTGAGGCCGCCGAGCAGATTCCTGCTCGGTCCATCCACAACGTGTAGTTTCCTGCCCTACAAAGAAGTGGATCCAAGGCCCTCATCGCGAGGCCGCCGAGTAGATTCCTGCTCGGTCCATCCATAATGGGTAGCTTCCTGCCCTACGAAGAAGTGGATCCAAAGCCCTCATCGCGAGGCCGCCGAGCAGATTCCTGCTCGGTCCATCCACAATGGGTAGCTTCCTGCCCTACGAAGAAGTGGATCCAAAGCCCTCATCGCAAGGCCACCGAGTAGATTTCTGCTCGGTCCATCGATGACGGGTAGCTTCCTACCCTACGAAGGCATGGGTTCAAAACACGCACCAAAAAGCGACCGAGTTATGTCCTGCTCGGCTCATCCGAGAAGGAATTGAGGGGCGCCGACCTATTCGAACTTGGCTATCGCTCGATTCATACTAGACGCACGATCGTCACCTCGACTCTGGGGAAAGGGAAGACTCCGGTCTTCCTACACTTGGCTATCGCTCGATTCATACTCGACGCACGATCTGTAATTTGATGTCGCGCACCCCACGGGTTCACGGAGAGGCGGAATACGCAAAAAATGATTTTTACGGGCTTCGCAACACCGACTAAACTCCAGGATCTTTACGGAACCTTAACTAGCTAAACTAACTAGGAGGTTTAACTACTATGATAGATGGTTATACCTTTGTGAACTAGTCCTTCGGGTCTTCTTTTCCTCCTCTCCTTGGCTCCTAGAAGAATGGATCGAGCTTGCGACGTCGGTCTCCTCGTGTCAAAGATGATCCACCCGAGAGTATGTACTTTGAGCTCCAACCTCTAAACCGAGATTAACTAGGGTACTTAGTTCGCTAATCTAAGTAGCCTAGGTGATGTAGAGTAGCTAATGGATTGTTTAATCTCACAAGATCCTATGTTTCATAACTCATGTGAGGGTTAAGATCTTTTTGAGGAAGAAGGAGAAGACTTGGAGAGAGAAAGCCAAGGTACTAAATGAACTAGGGTAGTGAAGTGTAGAGAATGGCTCAAGACTTTCAATAATGAAGCATGTAATATTTTCTCATAGAAAAATACCCCATGCTTCAATAGTGAACACAAACAAATAAACAATTCCTTGAGCCATGCTTTACACCCATGCCACAAATATCTCCAAATCCACCTCATTAATCTATTTCTCTAAAATAGATAATCCAAGTAATGAGGTGTCCCCTTCTAGAAGCATACAATGTAAAATTACAAGAATGCCCTCACCGTATATACATAGCCATATTCGTATTCCGAAAAATACGAATACAATGAGATGATAACAATCCAATAATACAATATTAGGATCCGGCTTAAACCAAAGCCCACTAGTATTATCCGCCCGAACATCATCCGTGCACAAGTACACGTATGTGATCGAACCCTGCCGTAAAACCATACGGCCTCTACATCTTTTGCCCGAAGCAGGGAAACCCTCTGTGTGGGACTATAAAGACTTGACAGTACGCTGGCAGTGGGTTTAACCACAAGCACGTCAGCGATATTAGCTGCACGTAACGGCTACCCAGGTATCTGTCAATAAGAAGCCGATGAGCAAACTCATCCGAACTCCTACTGAACCTATCTGTGACAATCTCTGTACAGTCCGGTCTGTTCGTCTGAGATACTCGCATATCGGGCCAAGGGGGCGGTAACCGTCAGACCCCTAATAGCGCAATAAGTCGTGCCGGGACAGAGGCCAAAACACCTTGAGAAACTACTGGAGTACCTACCAGTAAATCTCGCTTTCCCTGGCCAGGGACTTTGTGTAAGACTACGGTAGTGCCCCGGCCGTCTTTCCGAGGCCAAAATGCGGAACGAAAATTTTTCTTAACTTGAAAACTAGCGGTATCGTATGCTTAAAACCCGGATCGAACCATTAACCTACAACTAGCTATCTAGAGAGGGTTGGAAAGCTATACCGATCGATCCATGTCCTTCGGTCTTTGGACACCATCCCAAGCTCCTCGCGGCATTCCGGTCTTGATCTCCTCGTCGGAAAGGGCACCACATCTAAGAGTCTTTTTACGGGCTCCCGCTTCATCCGAAGCAACTCGGGCACGAAGTGTGCTAGCCGACGTGTCCAAGGTGTTGTAGAGAATGTTTGTGATCACTTTGTCTCTTGCATCCATGGATTTGGATGGCGGTTAGAGGTGTTGCCATTAATGGAGATTTGAGCTAGAGAAGAAAGAGGAAGAAGAAGGAGTTTCCTCTCTCTTTTCCTTTTGTGTTATGTTATGATAAAATGAGAGCAAGAGAGGAATTATACAAGAGCCAACCTCACTCATGGAAGCCCCTCTCTCTCTCTTCTTATCATATTAACATACATCCATCACATAATGTGACACATGCACAAGAAAATAGACCATGAGTCATCACTTGTGCATGTGTCACCATTAATGCTCTAAATGATGATTTTGTGCTCATAATTTCCATTAACAAACATTAATCCAAATATTTGCAACAATAAAAAGATACGACAACATCTAAAGTAAACTCGTGACGGATCACAAGGATACCTCTCACCTGTATATACATACCTGCATCCGCATTCCGACTGAATGCGAATGCGATGAGACTAAAATAATCCAACAAATCTAATACTAGGATCCGGCTTAAACCAAAGCCCACCAGTATGACCCGTCTGATCATGATCCGTGCACTACTGCACGTATATGATCGAACCCTACCATATATCATACGGCCTCTACAACGTTTCACCCGAAACTTGAGAAGCTGTCTGTGGGGGACTCTAAAGACTCGTTAATACTTTGGCTGTGGATTTAACCACTAGCTCGTCAAAGGTACTAGCCGTACGTAACGGGCTACCAGGTATTGACCAAAAGGGAGGTCGATGAGCGAACTCATCCTGACACCCTACTGAGCCTGTCAGTGACAATATCCGTACAGTCCGGTCCATTCGTCTATGAGCATCGCATGTCGGGCCTAGGGGGTTGGTAAAAGTCAGACCCCCAAAAGCGGTACAAGTCATGTCGGAGTGTAGCCCAGAACACCCTGAGATACTACTGGAATACCTACCAGTAAATCTCCTGCCTCGGCCGAGGGCTTTGTGTAATGGCTCTCTTAGACACAGCGCGATCTCACCCCCAATACCGGGAGAGACGAAACCCCTGCCGATCCGCTCACTGCCTCCATGTGGATCGGGACTGTACCCAACTAAAACCTGTTTGCATGACTCCTTTGAGCCGTGGTAGGGTAGTAATCAAAGCACAATGGGAACTCACACGAGACAAATGACGATCTCAGGTCGATGAACTAACCTGTACACATGTCACCAGGGAACTGCTATCTGACGTCAGGTATAATACCAACTAGCATGTTCCCGGCGAGTCCTGTCCGGTGTACTCATAACCTAATGAGCACCTGTATACATCTTAGGTGATCCAACTGACACCAATGGCTTGTGAGACCGGCCACCGCCCCTCGTCGGGGTCTCGACTGTATACACTAGTCTACTAATGGAGTATCGATGCCCAGTCTCGAAACTCCCACGGCTAGGGACCACTTTAAGGATGTGCTTATAGACCCCAGCTCCCACGTATATGATCGCCATCATACTGCTGGTCGTCAAGCAAGAATCCTAAAGGCTCTATCAACGTGCAATAGTGACCTGTAATGTCACCTAAAGCAGTACACGATGATAAATACAAACCATGGTAGCATACTATTCTCTATCAACGTGTAATAGTGAACTACAATGTCACTTAAAGCATGTACACAATAATAAAGACAAACCGGATTGTATACAATCATCCTGAGTAAGATCGTCCTACCGGCATAGGTCCTCCCTCAATTATTGCAATCACGTGCCTGCGATCCAATAATTGACTTTGAGGGCACTATATCCAACAATATCCCACTTGCACTCAAGGCTAATTATTGCGATGTCGCATACTCACAGCCCGTGTGATACCGAACACCCAACTCCTCTACTGATCAGTCTCACAAAGCCCGTTTGTGAAACTATTGCGTTCGAGGAATAGCCTCAGTTAGTGGATTCGCTCTGATGTTTCTTTCTATGTCTCTCTTTTTCTCAAGTTCGCGGAGAAAGCCATCTCCCGAAATGAGCAATACCTGTCTTAGAATATGTCTGGATATCTGATGGGACCTAGCTCATAAATGAACTCCAAATCCAAACATCTTAGACTGTATCGTCGACTGAACTTAATCAGTATCCTGCGCCATACCTCCCTCAGTATCCGCTTGGACCACCTGTCCAAAATACTGCCCCTCGTCAGAGAGAAAACTATAACTCTGACAGCCACTCTGTCATCCAGGTCACCTTGGAAGCCTGGAATGATAACCGTCCCCCGATAGAGTCTGTCGTTATCATATCCCTAGAACATCTACTTATGTTCTAAAACTGCTTCCGAACGTTTCTCCAGGATATGATTAATATCAACTTATTGCATCTAGTGCAAAAACAACATCTGGTGTGGTACTTGACATCTCATGATCAACTCAATTTCCTAAGCAAGTGATCTGCCAATCATGCACATCCCTCTCCCCTTTAGTCTGTAAGACACCTTCAGAGAGGGTGACTCCATCACCTGTAGGTACGCTACCGTGCCAGGAGTCGTCCATTCTAAAACACCTTTAGAATGCTGTCTAAGTACCCAGATTGGGACACTTCCCAAATCTAGATCTAAAACCATAGATCTGGTAACCAGAATATCTGATATAATATCCAAGTCCTTAGTGGAGAAACCACTGTGTGACAATCAAAGTATAACCGATCGTAGTATATGAATTTCACTTCCCACTCTGTGTATGTCATCCAAATACCAGGACACCACACCCTACTACCTTCTTAACAGATCCATACCCTATTCTGATGAAGTCAAACCTATGACTGTCACATCAGAAATAGATGATCTATCTCCGCTATATTTGCTTTAGTCAATGACTAGACATAAGCTACTTGTCCAATATGCTTCCATTGCTCCCACTGACTACGACCATCCTCTGGCAGAGTCATATATACGTATACTTCTAAAGCTAGTTTAGAACGATGCTATACTCATCCTCCTGCCGGGCCTCATGGCCTGGAACAACAGTAGTGTCAAGACTGGGTAAACAAGAACCTCCCTGCTACCGTCCTTGAGGCTACCGAAGTACCTCTCGGGTGCCTGAGGTTACCCACCATATCTGCGGAGTGGCCTAATGGAATGTCAAACCAGATTGAATCTTTAGGTTCTTATCAAATTTTCAGTAATCGTTTGCGGTTCTGAAATCACTTCCAGTTCTACCATACTCCCACTTCTATTTTCTGAAAAAAAAATCCATTTTTATTAAAACTGTGGCGAGTCAAGAACAATATCACAATTGATCTTCCAGATGGTAGAAAGTCAACCCTCGTCATAGCCCGGGTCAACCCACAAACAGCCATTACAGAAACGTGCCTTGAGTTATCGAGAGTCTGGTTTTAAGCATAAGCCGGACAACTCCCCGTACCTTAACAATGTTAAGATATGAACTATTCTATATCCAATATAGAAATAGAGGCACTGATTTAATTGGAACCAGATTCAAATCATGCAGCTGTCTACAGTGCATGTCAACTAAATGGAGAGAGGCCAATCAGCATTACTCAACTTAGGAATACTTCCAATTATGAGTAACCTGAAAGAGAAGCAAGTTCTCTTAATCATTACTATCAACTGAATACCATATACAAGTATCTACATCTTCGATCATCTTGAAGAATCCTGATACTTGCAACACCTGGTTCTCTACTTTATTCTTATACCTATAACTTCTCAAAACTTAGACCTTGCATTTCCACGAAACACATGTCTAAGAATTAGAGAAGTCACAAGTAAACAGAATATAGTACGAATACCAACCCCTCTGTCCTCATGGACACAGGACAACATACAATACTCTATATAAGTCCCCTGAGTCTAATAACTCATTCCCTGTGCGTCGTAGGTTGAAAACTGTATTTATGGTTAAGAAGAATTACAACGCTGTTTAATGCTCCTTACCTAATTATCCACTGATATAGGTAAATGTCATAGACATAATTTTAAAAAGTTATATCTCACTTTATAAAAATAAACGTACAGATATATCAATTTGAAATTGGTGCATAACAACGGATATTCAAAACCAAATATTTGCCGTCCGGCAAACTACCTAGGTGATTTCCTCAAATATCACCAATTACAACGAATCCCGATATAATGAGGATAATCACCCAATTCCCAATAACTTACTCCCACTCATCATCTGTAAAACCATACAGATGTGAGAATCAAACCTGGTAAATACATACCCTGGAGCAAGAACTAATTGGGAAATCAGTTTTCTTTTAACAATACACAGTGAAACTGAAACATATAAATGTTTCGAAGGGGTATCCGGGTATTCCTAGTAATGCCTATTCCATTATCAGATTCACAACAATAACCGTATATTTCTTTGCCATCTCTCCAAATCCCTTTATATGTCTTTAGTCATTACCTTCTGTACACCCCTTTAGGCCAAATGGTTTTCTTCCTTCCCTACCGTTCGGCACCATCCTATGGTTTGGAAGAAGACTATCCAATAACCAAAATGGGTGTACTCTCCTAATCCTAGGAGTACTCGTAACCTGAGAGAAGGTGAAGATAAAAGACAACTGAATAAACTTTATTCTTATTTCTCCTGAACCAGAATCCATCCCCGAACTGGAACAAGTCCCTTCGAGTTCGTATATAACCATACGATGGAGTATCCAATAAACTGTGGATCTTCGTGTGTTCTGGAGAAATACAAAGGTGAAGTAGGAGTGGCGATGAAATACTTGGTTTGGTCGTGAATGATAGCAGTCGCAGTTTACTTTGCCCTCTTACTAATCCTTTTATTTGTCTTAACTTATTACCTTATGTACACCATCGTTAGGATAATTGGTTTTCTACATTCCCTACCGTTCGACACCTGCCTATGGTTTGGAAGAAGACTATCCAATAAGCGTAATAGGTGTACTGTGCTAATCCAAGGAGCACTCGCAACCTGAGAGAATGTAAAAGGAAAAGACAACTGAATAGTCCTATTCGTTTTCTCCAAAACCGGAAACCATCCTCGAATCTGGAACAAGTTCCTTCGAGTTCGTATATAACCATACGATGGTTTTATCCAATGGAAGTGGATGTTTGTAGTAATACGGGGTGTTCTGGAGAAAAGGGTAAAAGTAGGAGTGGCAATGAGGTTTGCAACTCAGACAATCCAAAAGCCAGTGTTTAAGAAGGTTCGGTTAACTTGGTCACTGAGTCATAGTCAAGGGTCGGGCCATGGTCGCTGCCAAAGAGAGAGAGAAAAGAAACACTCAGCGTGCACTCTAACCTAGATCAGAATGGTTATCAATTTATCTAATCAGGAACCTCCCACTGTAACTTCAAATTCTCCTCCAAACCTGAAAGAAGAATTAGTCAGGATCACCCGAGGAGTAAACCAACTCATCAGTGTGAATCGGGATCCAACTATCATCGCATGATAACGTGACGGAATCCACTCACGTTATCACACTCCAGAAGGTATGCGCATGCCTGGCAAGTTTCAGTTTCTTTAGAAACTCCCGATGTGATTTTTACCCCTAGGACCCAAGTGACCTTGACTGAGCCAACATATCAAAGGATCCTAGCCAAGTTCAACCCGTTATTATCTTGATTGCATTAGACCCACCTGCACGAGTCCTTGACTGAGCCAAAATAACCGTACGACTGTCCTAACCAATCACATATCCGTAAGGCAGAAAAGCATTACAGAGCTACCGCACACTACGCCTCGGCTGAGCACGACATACGTAGCACGAATACTAAGCAATACTAATCTGAAATGACGGAGGGCTACGGTTGGTTTTTGGCGAAAAACCTTTAACGTAATGAACTTGATATCGTTGAAGGAACCAGATAGCTTTTATAAAAAATATAGTGGCGAAAACCTTTGCTAAAGAGGTCACTCCCGGTGAAGGGATCTCGGCTCTTTCCCCGTAAAATGAGGTGCAGGATATTCCAACTGAATACCAGGATGCAAAGCAAAAGGTAATCGGCTATAGTGAAGTTATTACCCTGACGCAAACTTCTGTCCAAGGGGTCACTCCCGGTGAAGGGATCTCGGCCCTTGCCTCGTCGACTGAGGTGCTGGATATTCATAACTGAATACCACTGTGCAAAACAAAAGAGAACGTCCTTGCAATAACAGTTTTTTTTTGAAAATTGTTCCAACAACATCAGAATAGGTTTGTTTAGTTTGCATTGATCCGAATCAATGTAGTCCCATCAATTGATCACACCAATAAAGAACGAAAATACGATGTACGTATATGCCATCTGCATTCGCCACTGGGTCCCGTCATCACCCGTTAGGTTACTTAACTAACGACAGAGCGGGGACTGGACTAGCGCGGGTGTAAAACATATACAACATCTACTAGTATATATATCAATATATAATATTCGCTCAAGGCGTGATAAAATGCAACATCACAGAAATATAATAAGCATCACAGAACAATCCAGATAATCTGGGATCCCCGGGTTTCATAGAGCCGCTACTGAAACCCGACGTTCCCCTAGTCGTGTGGGTAGCCTGTGTAATGAAATCCTAGACCCCTACGGGAGCGGCAAGTTACCCGCCAAAACCTGAAGCGAGGCAGCCCCCTTCAACAACGTGAATGGACCACCCAGCACTTCACGGAATCCAGTAACTTGAGCACCCCTCCTTGGGTCAACCTGTACCCCCTACGAGTGCAGCGAATAGCCCGCCAATTCTAGAGTGAAGCCCCCTCCGTCTCAAAGCCATGAGATGCGGGCTTGTTGCCCTCTAGAACCCGGCTATCCGTGCACCCCACTGCAGGGTAATCCTAGTACAGAAAGTAAAATATACAACGGGTATATCGACCTCTGCCCGGTCGTGCCCCAAAAGAATAATATACAAACAGGCAGTGACGGCAGTCCACATGTCGGACGCTCGCCCCGCAATATCAAATGTACAAATAATACCGAACTGTACTAACATTACATCCAGTCTATCCACCACGACAAATCCGCAACATCACAGCACAACACAGAACATCAACGTGAATGTCACGTTCGCAAATCCGTCTAAAAGGGCTATAGCAATTAGACAGGATTTACCGATCAAATGACATTCACGGTCGCAGATATAATGTAAATACTGTGAACTAACATATTTAAATTTTCGATCGACAAAATTTCCCGAAGTGGGCCCCAAGCACAATACCCAGTACTCAAACAAATCTGGGCCCAAAATAAAAATACCAGAAACCACAATTCCAAGTCAGAGAGCAGTGCAGAAATTTTGGTGCCCTAACGCTACAGTGTTGCGGCGGAACCGCGGCCAATACAAGGGTCATGTCGCGGTTCCGCGGCGCTACAGTGCGTTCAGGCAACCAGTTTTCTGCAGTGTTCTTTAAAAGCCCTGCACGAATTTCTGCAATACACCAAATAATTTTTTGACAACAAAAAAATTTCGACAGAAACTGCACATTTTGAAATCGCGGTTTCGGAAATTTTATTCGATCGAAGTTCTAAATACGTTAGAGCAAGCCAGTAAAGGTTAATGGCGTGGCTCTGATACCATGTAAGACTACGGTAGCGTCCCGGCCGTCTTTCCGAGGCCAAAATGCGGAACGAAAATTTTTCTTAACTTGAAAACCGGTGCTATCGTATGCTTAAAACCCGGATCGAACCATTAACCTACAACTAGCTATCTATAGAGAGGGTTGGAAAGCTATACCGATCGATCCATGTCCCTCGGTCTTTGGCCACCATCCCAAGCTCCTCGCGGCATCTCTGGTCTTGATCTCCTCGTTGGAAAGGGCACCACATCTACGAGTCTTTTTACGGGCTCCCGCTTCATCCGAAGCAACTCGGGCATGAAGTGTGCTATTCAACGTGTCCAAGGTGTTGTAGAGAATGTTTGTGATCACTTCGTCTCTTGCATCCATAGATTTGGATGGAGGTTAGAGGTGTTGCCATTAATTGAGATTTGAGCTAGATAAGAAAGAGGAAGAAGAAGGAGTTTCCTCTCTCTTTTCCTTTTATGTTGTGTTATGATAAAATGATAGCAAAAGAGGAATTATACAAGAGCCAACCTCACTCATGGCAGCCCCCCCTCTCTCTTCTTATCATATCAACATACATCCATCACATAATGTGACACATGCACAAGAAAAGAGACCATGAGTCATCACTTATGCATGTGTCACCATTAATGCTCTAAATGATGATTTTGTGCTCATAATTTCGATTAATAAACATTAATCCAAATGTTTGCAACAATAAAAAGATACGACAACATCTAAAGTAAACTCGTGACGGATCACAAGGATACCCCTCACCTGTATATACATACCTGCATCCGCGTTCCGACTGAATGCGAATGCGATGAGACTAAAATAATCCAACAAATCTAATACAAGGATCCGGCTTAAACCAAAGCCCACTAGTATGACCCGTCCGATCATGATCCGTGCACTACTGCACGTATATGATCGAATCCTGCCATATATCATACGGCCTCTACAACGTTTCGCCCGGAACTTGAGAAGCTGTCTGTGGGGGACTCTAAAGATTCGTCAATATTTTAGCTGTGGATTTAACCACTACCTCGTCAGAGGTACTAGCCGTACATAACGGGCTACCAGGTATTGACCAAAAGGGAGGTCGATGAGCGAACTCATCCTGACACCCTACTGAGCCTGTCAGTGACAATATCCGTACAGTCCGGTCCGTTCGTCTATGAGCATCGCATGTCGTGCCTATGGGATTGGTAAAAGTCAGACCCCCAAAAGCGGTACAAGTCGTGTCGGAGTGTAGCCCAGAACACCCTGAGATACTACTGGAATACCAACCAGTAAATCTCCTGCCTCGGCCGAGGGCTTTTTGTAATGGCTCTCCTAGACACAGCGCGATCTCACACCCAACACCGGGAGAGACGAAACCCCTGCCGATCCGCTCACTGCCTCCATGTGGCTCGGGACTGTACCCAACTAAAACCTGTTTGCCTGACTCCTTTGAGCCGTGGTAGGGTAGTAATCAAAGCACAGTGGGAACTCACACGAGACAAATGACAATCTCAGGTCGATGAACTAACCTGTACATATGTCACCAGGGAACTGCTATCTGACGTCAGGTATAATACCAACTAGCATGTTCCTGGCGAGTCCTGTCCGGTGTACTCATAATCCAATGAGCACCTGTATACATCTTAGGTGATCCAACTGACACCAATGGCTTGTGAGACCAGCCACCGCCCCTCGTCGGGGTCTCGACTGTATACATTAGTCTACTAATGGAGTATCGATGCCCAGTCTCGAAACTCCCACGGCTAGGGACCACTTTAAGGATGTGCTTATAGACCCCAGCTCCCATGTATATGATCGCCATCATACTGCTGGTCGTCAATCAAGAATCCTAAGGGCTCTATCAACGTGCAATAGTGACCTGTAATATCACCTAAAGCTTTACACGATGATAAAGACAAACCATGGTAGCATACTATTCTCTATCAACGTGTAATAGTGAACTACAATGTCACCTAAAGCATGTACACGATGATAAAAACAAACCGGATAGTATACAATCATCCTGAGTAAGATTGTCCTACCTGTTAGTGTATATGCCCTAGAGGCCATTACTGTATCATACTAGTTTGTATATTACTTAATGGATGCTTGGGATATTCACCTTGTATATACAATCTTGCTCAAAATAGTAGTATGCTACTTGGTTTGTCTCTACTTCAATGTGTACTTGTGTTTATTTTACTATATCACTTATACGCATTAGTGGAGCCCTTAGGATCTTTGCTTGATTACCAGCGTTGTGATGGCAGTCACACTAGTGGGGGTTGGGTAATCTATAAGCACATCCTTATACAGGTCCCTAGTCGCAGGACTATCGAGACAGGGCATCGATACTCCGGAGTAGACTAGCGTATGCGCTTCTCATCCCAGTGTGGGAGATGGTCTGTCCCACAGCCATCAGTACGTCGTACTGGAGATAGTATACGGGTGCTCGTTGGGTTACGAGTACACTGGACAGGACTCGTAGGGAACTGACAGGTTGGTATTATACCTATCGTCAGTCATCAGTTCCCAGGTGACATGAGTACAGCTTAGTCCGCTGACTTGACACTGGCACTTCGCCTCGAGTGTGTTCCCACTGCACTTTGATCACTACCCTACCACGGCTCAAAGGAGTCGTGCAAACAGGTGGTGGTTGGGTGCAGTCCCGAAGCACTTGGAGGCAGTGACGGTTAGACAGGATTCGTCTCTCCCGGTATTGGGGGTTGACATCGCGCTGTGTCTAGGAGAGCCATTACACGAGTAGTCCCTGGCCAGGGCAAACGAGATATACTGGTAGGTTTCCAGTGTTATCTCAGGGTGTTTTGGGCTTCGCTCCGGCATGACTTGTACCGCTATTGGGGGACTGACGTTTACCGCCCCCTAGGCCCGCCATGCGATGTATCAGACGAACAGACCGGACTGTACGGAGACTGTCACATTCAGACTCAGTAGGAGTACCGATGGGGTTTCACCTCGTCAGCCTTCTTGTCGACATCTACCTGGGGACCGTTACGCACAGCTAGTGCCGCTTGCGGTCTGTGGTTAAACCCACTGCCAGCGTAGTGTCGAGTCTTTAGAGTCCCACACAGAGGGTATTCGCCTCTGGGCAAAACAGAGTAGAGGTCGCATGGTTTTGCAACAGGGTTCGTTCTCATCCGCGCACTTGTGCACGTTTGGAGTCCGGACAGATATTACCAGCGGGCTCTGGTTTGAGCCGGATACTGGTATAGTATTTGGTGTTGCTTTTTATCTCTTAGTATTCATGTTCCTCGGAACGAGAATGCAGGTGTGTATACACAGTTGTTTGAGGAGGAGGAAGATGACTTTCATTAGGGTTTTGGAACGGGTGCGTATGCACAGTTGACGGTCTTCTTTTTCCAAACCCTAATGGATTTGTATTATATCATTTAATAATATATAATAAAATGAAATTGTGTCATGGTTAGTTTTTGTTGACTTGTTGACCATGGTTAACTTGTTGACCATGGTTGAACTTTTGACCATTATCATTACAAATGAAAGATGCTCTTTGATTCTAGCAAATTCATTTAATGCTTGTAATGATATTAGTCATTCTAAAACTTTCCATCAACCTTTTCATTTTGATTATTATTATTTGATAATTCATTTTCTTTTTGCATTATGGTTGCAAGAAAGGAAATGAGAGCTCATTCTATCATATTCACTCTCTCTCTTCACTTCATCTTCTTCTTCCTCTAGCAAAGAGAAACCTTCTCATGTGTTGAGAATCCTTCTCTTGAAAAACAAAAGCAACCCCTAGACACTCTCTACTCACTCTAGGATCAAGGGTCTAGCAAGCCGGCGATTCTAGTTCACTCCAAGTACGAGAAAGAGCCCAAAGGTCGAGCCTTCGAGGTGGATCCATCTTCGACGGAAGAAGGCGACAAAGGAGAACCATCAACCTCTACAAAGTTTGAAGACGAAGGAGTTCGAGTTTAGGTATAACCATCTTCATCCGAGTAGCTAAATCTCTTTAGCATGTTTACTAGTTTTAGTTTAGACAACGATCCCGACCTTGTTTAGTCCATGTTGCCTCTTGCGATAAAAATTATTTTTTATACCGTTTCCGCCTCCCCGTAAGAACCGGGGGTCGCAACGTGGACTTACAGTGGTATCAGAGCCTAACTAAACTTAAACTAGCTTGGTAGTGAAGTGTAACGAAGTTCGGAACCGTAAAAAACCCAAAAACCATACTTTTTCAAAACCTGAGTTTCTGTTGAAATTTTTTTGGCTCAAAATGAAAAACTTTATACTTGTAAAATCGTCTCAGGGTTTTCTAAGAACACCCATGAAAAACGATCCACTGTTGAGCTCAAAGCGCCGCCCTTCCGCCGCGCGAGGTAGGCTCGTGCCGCTCAACCGCCGCGCTTTGTCGTCTTCTCTGCATCGTTTTTCGTGCAGTGTGTTTGTGTGTTGGTTTTGGGATTTTTAAAATATATTATATGTGCCCAGATTTTCCAGAAAAGAAATTTCCTTTTGGGGTCCTATAATTCCGTATTTTTCCGAACTTCACCGCACTTTGACTATGATGGTTATATCTGTGATGCTTGCATGTATTGAACGTCGGCTAATCGCTATAAGACGATTAGTCGGGGTTATACATGATCTGTAATGTGCTGGAATGTGTATATGAATGTGTTGGACTGTCGCGGGTGAATAGCCGGGGTGGATGTGAGATGAGCTTTTGTTTTTCTTTCATTCATTGTAAATGTAAATTGATGTAATAATATTATTTGTTTGGCCGCACAACCGGGTCGGGGTTGTAGCCGTCATTGTATAATTCTTTTTACTGTTTTTGCTCCTAGGATAGACCCATGGAGGGGTGCACGAACTACCGGGTATGCCGAAGTGTCGAGTGGCCTACTCATGGTGATGAGGGAGGTTTCTACGCTTCGGGTACTTGGCGGGTAGTTTGCCGCACCCGTAGGGGTCTTGGGTGGGGTATTTGGCTATTCACCGCGACCGTGTTATCCGCTTTTCGTTTCAGGCTCGAAAGGATTGCGGATTGCTAGTATATCCAATGCATTCATCTGTGATCTGTAATGTCTACTATTGCTATATCTATAACTATTTAGGCGTTGCTTATGTTTTACAGACGCGCTAGCCCAGCCCCCGCTTTGTCGTTAGTTAAGTAACCTAACGGGTAATGACGGGGCCCAGTGGCGAATGCGAATGGCATAAGCGTACGTCATATTTTGGTTGTTTTCTGCAATGGTAGGATTTAAATGATGGGACGCATTAAAAGTACTAATGCAAGAATAACACGCATTAAAAGAACTAATGCAAGATAATAAACCAAGTTAAAGTCGTTGGAACACTTTCGAAAAACCACTCGGTTCTTTTCAAAACCAACTTTTAAATGCGGAGTTTGAGCCACTCCTTTTAAAAGCTATCTCGTTCCATCGACCAAATCAAGTTCACTACGTTCACGGTTTTGCCAAAACCATTCGTAGCCCTCCGTCGTTTCGTATAAATATTCAATAGTATTCAAGCTGTGTTTGTTGACCTTCGTCAAGGCATAGTGATTGGTAGCTGTTGAAGTATTCATATGTAGCATAGATAGATGCGTTGGTTTGGGACACTCACATTACCTTGTTGACCTTCGTCAAGGGTATATGTGGGTGGATTCAAATTAACCTGGATAATGACGGGCAGAACTTGACATGTGACTTATGATTTGTTGACCTTCGTCAAGGTCATAAGGGCATGGGGCAAAAATCCACATCGGGAGTTTCATAAGTACTGAAACTTGCTAGATTTGCATACCATTTGGAGTGTGGTGATTCTGGTAGGATTCCTTCAGTTTCGTCACGCGATGATATTTGGATCCCGATCCTACTGTGAGTATATGCTACTCCTCGGGAAATTTTTCACTTAACGATCAATGCTATAAACCTAGTAGGTGCCTAGAAAGGTGTTAGCGGGGCTACGCCCCCAGGGAAAAGAGGTTCTTTAATTAAGGAACTTCGCGAAAGCGTTGGAAAACCTCCCTCGAAGTACCGACACCGGCCTGGCTGAACGGTTAAGCAAGTATTGTACGGTGGGATTGATCCTGACTAATTCTTCCTTTATGGTTTGAGGAGGGATTCGAGAAACAGTGGGAGCCATCTTGTTTAGACAAACTAAAAACCACTCTAAACTTGCAAGAGCATCATGCTGAGTGTTTCTTCTTCTCTCTCCTAATTGCAGCGACCAATCAACATGACTGGACTTAAGTTACTCCTAGATAAAAACAAGCTGACAGGGCCAAACTACAAAGATTGGCTCAGGAATGTCAAGATAGCAATCACTTATGACAAGCTGGGGTATCTTCTTACCACCAAAGCTCCCCCTGTCCCTGGTCCAACTTCCAGCGTCGCGGATAAGGAAATCCGCAAGACTTGGGAGATTGATAGCGCGAAGGCCAAGTGCCTCCTGCTTGCCTCGATGGACAACGAACATCAGAGGAGGCATGAGAATATGGACATGGAGTCCATATTGCTTCATACAAAAGAACTGTATGGAGAGCAATCACGTATCGCAAGATACGAAGCGTCGAAAAAGTTGTTTTCGACAAGAATGGCCGTCGGATCATCAGTAGCCGAGCACGTGCTAAAGATGATCGGCTACATTGAGGAGCTCGCTGACCTGGGGATCACATTGGAGAGTGAGCTATATACGGATATAGTTCTCCAGTCCCTTCCTTCCACTTACGCCCAGTTTATAATGAACTTCAACCTACAAGAAAAGGAGGTTGAACTTTCAGAGCTCCTCAACCTGCTGAGGAGCGCAGAGGGCACCCTACAGAAAGGTAGGGAAACATCCACTTTGTTTGTAGGAGGATCATCTTCTTCTAGGTCCAAGGCGAAAGCCAAGGGAAAGAAGAAGAAAGCCCCCGCCAAACCAAGGGGCGGTGTTAGTAAAGTGGATACGAAGGGAAAAGGTAAAGCAACAAAGATAGCGGGGAAGCTTGTGGATAAGGAAGAATGCATCTTTTGTCATAAGAAAGGACACTGGAAGAATGATTGCAGGGCCTGGAAGGCCAGAACACAGGAATTGAAGCAGGTTGCAGCTTCAGCTTCAGGTGTGTATGTTATTGAAAACTGTCTTTCTATAAACTCTACTTCCTGGGTATTGGATACCGGATCAGGATCTCATATCTGTAATTCTTTGCAGGCGTTGAGAAACCGTAGTGTTTTGAAAGCAGGTGACATGACCCTCAGAGTTGCAAACGGAGCTAGCATGGATGCTAAAGCCGTGGGGGACTATCATCTGGGAATGTCAGATGGACATGTTTTGGTTTTGCGTAATTGCTTTTTTGTACCCAACGCAACTTGTAATATCATTTCTGTATCTTTAGTTTCTAAAGAAGGTTATGAATTTACGTTTGTAAGTAATGTTGTAAACATTCGCCTTAATCAAGTTTTGATTGGGTCAGGTACTTTGAGTAATGGTATATACGTGTTAAACCAACCACAGATTTTTAATGTCCAGAATACACACAAAAGAAAGTCTCCAGAAATAAATCAGACTTTCTTATGGCATTGTAGATTGGGTCACATCAATGAGAGAAGGTTGACGAAGTTACATACAGAAGGGTATTTGAATGCGTTCGAATATCAGTCGTATGCCACTTGTCAATCCTGTCTCAAGGGAAAGATGACAAAGACTCCGTTTACTGGACATGGAGTAAGAGCGAGCGAGCTCTTGGGACTCGTACACAGTGACGTGTGCGGTCCAATGTCTACACATGCCCGAAGCGGACATTCTTACTTCATTACTTTTACGAATGACTTCTCAAGGTACGGTTATGTTTTCTTAATGAAACATAAGTCCGAGGCTTTTGAAAAATTCCAGGAGTATAAGAATGAAGTAGAGAAACAGACCGGCAAAAGTATTAAGATTCTAAGATCGGATCGAGGTGGAGAGTACTTAAGTGCCGAATTCCTGAATTACTTAAAAGAGAATGGTATTCTCTCTCAGCTTACTCCTCCATACACTCCGCAACATAACGGTGTATCGGAGAGACGGAACCGAACCCTATTGGATATGGTTCGGTCCATGATGAGTAACGCTGAGTTACCGCGATCATTCTGGGGATATGCAATAGAAGCAGCTGCGTATCTCTTGAACAAGGCTCCCACCAAGACTGTGCCTACCACCCCTTATGAGATGTGGACTGGGAAGAAACCCTGTCTTAAGTATCTTAAGGTATGGGGATGTCCAGCTTTTGTAAAAAGGCAGCATGCGGACAAGCTTGAGGCACGTTCAGTACAGTGTAAGTTTGTGGGATACCCAAGGAACTCCAGGGGGTATCTTTTCTATTCCGCTGAGGAACAAAAGGTTTTTGTTTCTCAGCATGCCCGCTTCTTGGAAACTGAGTTTTTGGAAACCCAGATAAGTGGGAGCACAATAGAACTGGAAGAAGTTCCAGAACCACAGACTGTTACTGAAAGCTTAGTGGAACCAGAGGGTTCAACAGAACAGGACATTCCTACGCCGCTCCGCAGAAGTAGTAGGCAGTCTCATCCGCCCGAGAGATACTACGGTTTTCTCATAGACGGGGATAGAGAGGATTGCATCATAGATTATGATGAGCCTACTAGCTTCCAGCAGGCCGTTCAGAGCGTTGACTCAGTGAAATGGCTGGATGCAATGCGGACCGAAATGGAGTCCATGTACACCAACAAAGTATGGACGTTGGACATTGCTCCAGACGGGGTAAAACCCGTAGGATGCAAGTGGATCTTCAAAAGGAAGATTGGTGTAGATGGACAGGTTGAGACCTATAAAGCTAGACTTGTAGCAAAGGGTTTCCGTCAAAGACCTGGCTTGGACTATGACGAAACCTTTTCTCCAGTGGCTATGCTGAAATCCATTCGGATCCTTCTTGCCATCGCTGCCTTCCACGATTATGAGATCTGGCAAATGGACGTAAAGACAGCTTTTCTAAATGGAAATTTAGAGGAGTGTGTCTATATGGACCAGCCAGAGGGCTTCATTCAGAGTGGGAGCAGCGGAAAGGTGTGCAAGTTGCTTAAGTCCATCTATGGACTAAAGCAGGCATCGCGGAGTTGGAACATCTGCTTTGATGAGACGGTCAAAGAATTTGGCTTTATCAAAAATCCAGATGAACCATGCATCTATAGTAGATTTGTAGCGAGAACTGTAGTATTCCTCGTTTTATACGTGGATGACATTCTCTTAATAGGAAATGACATTCCTATGCTACAATCTGTCAAGGGGTTCTTGTCACACAGGTTCTCCATGAAAGACCTAGGTGATGCCTCATACATCCTGGGGATCCGGATCCATCGTGATAGATCCAAGAGGATATTGGGACTTTCTCAGTCCAGGTACATCGACACCATAGTGAAGAGATTCAGTATGGAAGATTCCAAGCGTGGTAACCTACCAGCTTGTCACGGGATCACCCTCTCTAAAGAGATGTCTCCCAAGACTGATTTGGAGAGGGATCGCATGTCGATTATATCCTACGCTTCTGCGGTAGGCTCTATAATGTATGCGATGTTGTGTACCAGACCGGATGTAGCTTATGCACTAAGTGTGGTAAGCCGGTATCAGTCAAACCCTGGGGAGAAACACTGGATAGCAGTAAAGAACATTCTCAAGTACCTAAGAAGGACTAAGGAGATATTCTTGGTGTATGGCGGAAAAGACCTCCAGATCGAGGCCTTTGCTGACTCCAGCTTCCAGAGTGACAAGGATGATTCCAAGTCCATGTCGGGTTTTGTCTTCACCCTCAATGGAGGGGCGGTGTGTTGGAAGAGTTCCAAACAGGATACCGTTGCAGACTCGACGATGGAAGCGGAATACATCGCTGCATCTGATGCCGCAAAAGAAGCTGTCTGGATGAGGAAGTTCTTGAAAGAACTTCAGGTGGTTCCGTCCATTGTTGACCCAATACCTCTGTATTGCGACAACAACGGGGCTATAGCTTTAGCGAAGGAACCCAGGTCCCATCAGAGATCCAGGCACATCTTGAGGCGGTATCACCTGATCAGGGAGATCGTGGATCGCAAGGAGATCGAGGTTCGGAGAGTTGCTTCAGAAGACAACACTGCAGATCCATTCACCAAGGCCCTGCCCCAGACTCAGTTCGAGCGGCTGATCGAGATGATAGGTCTTCGATACGCCAGTACATGGCCTTAGTGCAAGTGGGAGATTGTTAGTGTATATGCCCTAGAGGCCATTACTGTATCATACTAGTTTGTATATTACTTAATGGATGCTTGGGATATTCACCTTGTATATACAATCTTGCTCAAAATAGTAGTATGCTACTTGGTTTGTCTCTACTTCAATGTGTACTTGTGTTTATTTTACTATATCACTTATACGCATTAGTGGAGCCCTTAGGATCTTTGCTTGATTACCAGCGTTGTGATGGCAGTCACACTAGTGGGGGTTGGGTAATCTATAAGCACATCCTTATACAGGTCCCTAGTCGCAGGACTATCGAGACAGGGCATCGATACTCCGGAGTAGACTAGCGTATGCGCTTCTCATCCCAGTGTAGGAGATGGTCTGTCCCACAGCCATCAGTACGTCGTACTGGAGATAGTATACGGGTGCTCGTTGGGTTACGAGTACACTGGACAGGACTCGTAGGGAACTGACAGGTTGGTATTATACCTATCGTCAGTCATCAGTTCCCAGGTGACATGAGTACAGCTTAGTCCGCTGACTTGACACTGGCACTTCGCCTCGAGTGTGTTCCCACTGCACTTTGATCACTACCCTACCACGGCTCAAAGGAGTCGTGCAAACAGGTGGTGGTTGGGTGCAGTCCCGAAGCACTTGGAGGCAGTGACGGTTAGACAGGATTCGTCTCTCCCGGTATTGGGGGTTGACATCGCGCTGTGTCTAGGAGAGCCATTACACGAGTAGTCCCTGGCCAGGGCAAACGAGATATACTGGTAGGTTTCCAGTGTTATCTCAGGGTGTTTTGGGCTTCGCTCCGGCACGACTTGTACCGCTATTGGGGGACTGACGTTTACCGCCCCCTAGGCCCGCCATGCGATGTATCAGACGAACAGACCGGACTGTACGGAGACTGTCACATTCAGACTCAGTAGGAGTACCGATGGGGTTTCACCTCGTCAGCCTTCTTGTCGACATCTACCTGGGGACCGTTACGCACAGCTAGTGCCGCTTGCGGTCTGTGGTTAAACCCACTGCCAGCGTAGTGTCGAGTCTTTAGAGTCCCACACAGAGGGTATTCGCCTCTGGGCAAAACAGAGTAAAGGTCGCATGGTTTTGCGACAGGGTTCGTTCTCATCCGCGCACTTGTGCACGTTTGGAGTCCGGACAGATATTACCAGCGGGCTCTGGTTTGAGCCGGATACTGGTATAGTATTTGGGGTTGCTTTTTATCTCTCAGTATTCATGTTCCTCGGAACGAGAATGCAGGTGTGTATACACAGTTGTTTGAGGAGGAGGAAGATGACTTTCATTAGGGTTTTGGAACGGGTGCGTATGCACAGTTGACGGTCTTCTTTTTCCAAACCCTAATGGATTTGTATTATATCATTTAATAATATATAATAAAATGAAATTGTGTCATGGTTAGTTTTTGTTGACTTGTTGACCATGGTTGACTTGTTGACCATGGTTGAACTTTTGACCATTATCATTACAAATGAAAGATGCTCTTTGATTCTAGCAAATTCATTTAATGCTTGTAATGATATTAGTCATTCTAAAACTTTCCATCAACCTTTTCATTTTGATTATTATTATTTGATAATTCATTTTCTTTTTGCATTATGGTTGCAAGAAAGGAAATGAGAGCTCATTCTATCATATTCACTCTCTCTCTTCACTTCATCTTCTTCTTCCTCTAGCAAAGAGAAACCTTCTCATGTGTTGAGAATCCTTCTCTTGAAAAACAAAAGCAACCCCTAGACACTCTCTACTCACTCTAGGATCAAGGGTCTAGCAAGCCGGCGATTCTAGTTCACTCCAAGTACGAGAAAGAGCCCAAAGGTCGAGCCTTCGAGGTGGATCCATCTTCGACGGAAGAAGGCGACAAAGGAGAACCATCAACCTCTACAAAGTTTGAAGACGAAGGAGTTCGAGTTTAGGTATAACCATCTTCATCCGAGTAGCTAAATCTCTTTAGCATGTTTACTAGTTTTAGTTTAGACAACGATCCCGACCTTGTTTAGTCCATGTTGCCTCTTGCGATAAAAATTATTTTTTATACCATTTCCGCCTCCCCGTAAGAACCGGGGGTCGCAACGTGGACTTACACTACCGGCATAGGTCCTCCCTTAATTATTGGAATCACGTACCTGCGATCCAATAATTGACTCTGTGGGCACTATATCTAACACTTTGTGTAATGGCTTTCCGAACACAGCGCGATATCAACCCCAATACCGGAAGAGACGAATCCTATCTAACCGCTACTGCCTCCAAGTGCTTCAGGAATGCACTCAACTACTACCTGTTTGCACGACTCCTTTGAGCCATGGTAGGGTAGTAATCTAAGAACAGTGGGACCACACTCGAGACGAAGTAGCGATGTCAAGTCAACGGACTAAGCTGTACTCATGTCACCTGGGAACTGCTACCTGACGATAGGTATAATACCAACCAGCAGTTCCTGACGAGTCTTGTCCAGTGTAACTCATAACCTAATGAGCATCTGCATATTATCTCCAGTACGACGTGCTAATGGCTGTGGGACATACCATCTCCCCTGCCGGTGAAAGTGTTTACTAGCACCGTGACGGGGTTTAAACGAGCATCACACATGCAATTTTCAAAAATTCCGGGTGCTAATGAACACTAACCAAGATCTAACTAGAATATTAGGGTTTTACTATGATGATATGATAAAACTATAAGAAAGGAAGGGGAAACAACCTTTGTAGACCATGTCCTTCTCTTTTAAAGCTCCGGGTAGTAGTCCACGCGCCTCTATGTTATAGGAGTGGTATCATTCCATTTATAGTTCAGATCGTGCTCTCTTTCGGAATGGAATTCGATACTCCCCATTGTTCTACAGTGGGTCCCCATGTGTATCCGTATCAGTTGCATCCCCACCTCGATACCGGATAACATCTCACTTCTCACGGGATTGGTGGTATTCATCCCCAACTCCACCTGAGGTATTACATTCCCCCCACTTAGAACAATGGTTCGTCCTCGAACTACAGACCTACTTTTGAGGAACCGGCTCTGGTACCATATTTGTCACGACCCACCCCCAAACACAGATGGTAGGCTCCACTTGAAGGTTGGTGCAAGCTTCCTCTGATGACCTTCGTGCCGAATATGATCCACCCGAAGCTCCACTAGTCCAACCTACCTCTTCACTAAACTCTTTAGTGAAGATGACACCCTAAGACAAAGTGCTAATCTAGTTTAGGATGGTGAAGTAGGGTTATGTTTGCTCACTAGATTTATACAAAATCGTATGATTCACATCTCATGTGAGGGTTAGGGTTTTGTGTAGAAGGTAGAAGATGGAGAGAGCAAGAGAGGTTGAAGGGGATGAGCTCTCAAAATGGCTAAGGCAAATGAGCTAGGAAAAAACCCAAGTGTGTAATGGCTCACCTCTTGTCCCCACTTATTCAAGTATGGAATAAAAATGCAATAAGAAATTGCAACCATACTTGAATAGTGAGTCAAGAGTAATAAAGAAATAATAAAGCCCATGCCTCACCCATACCCAAAATATCTCCCCATTTACACCTCATTTTCTATTTTCCAAAAATAGAAAATCCAAGCCATGTTTCATTATAATATATATATATATATATATAATTAAGAATAATTAGTGAGCTAATAATATTAGTTAATATATAATTATATCAAATATAATATATATCAAATTATTAAATCAACACTTGATTTAATAATCCGGTTATATCATATATAACCGACTAATATCATTTATCTGTATTTTTCATTATCAAATCAACACTTGATTCGATAATATGGTTATATCACATATAACTTAACTGATAACAAATAACTGCCAGATTAGAATACGACATCACATACTCGTATCTAATCAGGCCCCCGCACATATCAATATATGTGCCCTACTTCGTTTCGCTTGTACCAGGAAACTTCTGTGTGGGACTCTAAAGACTCGTCAATACGCCAGTAGGTGATGATCACATCAGTCACCCACAAGCCATCAGCGGTACTAGCTAGACGTAACGACTACCCAGGTATTGAGCAATCAGAAGATCAACAAGCAAGCTTGTCCAAACTCCCATGAAGCCTATAGGTAACACTTACCATACAGTCCGGTCTCTTCGTCTGATATGTCGCATATGAAGTCTAGGGGTGGTAAACGTCTGACCTCAGTAACTTGATAAGTCATGCCGATGTGTGGCTCACAACAGTTTGAGAAACTACTGATAACTCTTATCAGTAAATCTCAGCAACCCTGGCCAGGGATTTTGCAGTTATAGCCAATCGAGCATAGTGCAACATCAACTCCCTATACCGGGAGAGACGAAACCCCTCCTATCGCTCACCACCTCCATGTGATTCGGGACTGTACCCAAAATCCACCTGTTTGCACGACTCCTTTGAGCCGTGGTAGGAAAGAAATCAAAGCACGGTGGGAATCACACAAGACAATATGACGATCTCGGGTCTACAGACTAACCTGTACCAGTGTCACCAGAGAACTGCTATCTGACGATAGGTATATAACCATCTAGGAGTTCTCGGTGTGTCCTGTTCGTCGTACCCATTCTCTAATGAGCACCTGTGTACAATCTTTGCACCAATGGCTATGGGATCAACCATCGCCCCCATACAGGGTCAATAAACGTACACACTAGTCTACTCCGGAATATCGATGCCCTGTCTCGATATCCCCTCGACTAGGAACAATTGAAGGATGTGCTTTTGGACTACCCTGGTCCCAGTAGTATAATCCGCATCATAGTCCTAGTAGTCAAGCACATATCCTAAGGGCTTTATCAACATGTAAGAGAAAGACAGTATAAGAATACCAGTCATCATGTTAAAATAAAGAGTTACCTGATAGCATACTATCATGTAGAGCAAGAAAGTCCTCTATATATATGTCCAAGCATCCACTATAATATACATCAATGTACAATAATGGCCTCTAGGGCAAACATATTCCTAACAATCTCCCACTTGCACTAAGGCCATGTGTTGTAGTATCTCATACCCAACATCCCAAAAAGTCTCTCAAACTGTGTCTGGGGAGGGCCTTCATGAGTGGATCCGCTACGTTATCCTTCGGATCAACTCTCCTGACCTTGATCTCCCGGCGATCTACTATCTCCCTGATCAGGTGATACCTCCTAAGAATATGTCTGGATCTCTGATGGGACCGGGGTTCCTTGTCTAAAGCCATAACTCTATTGTTATCACAATACACAGGTATTGGATGCTCAATGGATTGAACCACACCAAGTTCAGCAATGAACTTCTTCATCCAGACAGCCTCTTTGGCAGCATCGTTGGCAGCGATGTATTCAACCTCCATCGTCGAGTCTGCTACGGTATCTTGCTCGGAACTCTTCTAACATATCGCTCCTCCGTTGAGGGTAAAGGCAAAACCCGAGACCGACTTACCGTCATCCTTATCACTCTGGAAGCTCGAATCTGTAAAGGACTCCACCTGGAGTTCTCCGTTACCATACACCAAGAACATTTTTTTAGTCCTTCTCAAGTACATAAGAATGTTCTTCACAGCTGTCCAGTGGTTTTCCCCAAGATCTGATTGATACCTACTAACTACACTTAGTGAGTAAGCTACATCCGGTCTGGTACATAACATCGCATACATGATAGAGCCTACCGCCGAAACATAGGGTATCCCTTGCATGAGAGTCCTCTCTAAATCAGTCTTGGAAGACATCTCTTTGGAGAGAGTGATCCCTGAGCAAGCAGGTAAATTACCTCGCTTGGAATCTTCCATACTAAACCTCTTTAGTATGGTGTCTATGTATCTGGATTGAGACAATCCCAATATCCGTTTAGATCTATCTCTATAGATCTTAATCCCCAGTATGTAGGAGGCATCACCTAGATCCTTCATGGAGAACTTGTGTGATAAGAAGAGCTTGACCGAGTGTAGCATATGAGCATCGTTTCCTATCAAGCGTATGTCATCCACACACAATACGAGGAAGACAACCTTACTCTCTACATCCTTTTTGTATATACATGGTTCATATATATTTTGGATGAAGTCAAACTCTTTGACAGCTTCATCGAAACAGATGTTCCAGCTCCGCGATGCCTGCTTTAATCCGTATATTGATTTAAGCAGCTTGCACACGCTTCCGCTGCTCCCGCTGTCTACGAAGCCCTCTGGCTGTGTCATGTACACGCTCTCTTCTAAATCACCATTTAGAAAAACGGTCTTGACGTCCATTTGCTAGATTTTGTAGTCATGGTATGCAGTAATGGTAAGTAGGATCTTGATAGACTTAAGCATGGCAACAGGAGAAAATATCTCATCATAATCAACACTGGGTCGTTGATGAAAACGTTTTGCTACAAGTCTATCTTTGAAAGTCTCAACTTTTCCATCTACACCAATTTTCTTCTTAAAGATCCACTTGCTCCCGATGGGTTTTACCCCTTTAGGAGAAACTTTCAAAGTCCATACTTTGTTGGTGTACATGGATTCCATCTCAGACCGCATAGTATCCAGCCATTTCACAGAGTCTCCACTTGTGATGGCCTGCTCGAAACTACGCAGGTCATCATCTTCCATGATGCAATCATCGCTCCCACCGTCTATGAGAAAACCGTAGTATCTCTCAGGTGGATGTGAAATCCTACTAGATCTGCGGAGTGGCTAGGGTTGGTCGGGTACTATAGGTTCCTCCGGTTCCACCAAATCATCAGTTCTAGTTTGTGTTGCGGGAACCTCTTCCAGTTCTACCTTATTACCACTAATTTCTTTTATAAGAAATTCTTTTTCTAAAAAGGTGGCATATTGAGAAACAAACACTTTTTGTTCCTCAGTGTGGTAGAAGATTGTCACGACCCGAAGGTATGGAACGTGACTGGTGTTAGTTATATATGTGCCATAGAGGCCATTACTGTACTGTAACATTTCAGAAAATATAAAATATTATTTTTGGAATTTAATATTAAAATAATATATTTCCCGAAAACTGCCCGATTTGCGAAATTGGGGTTTTCGAAAAAGGGTATAAATATATACCAATAATTGTGAAATAAAAGGAATTTAAAATGATTTATTCATTTAAAAATATATTTAAGGGATTTGGCATTTTTAGAATTTATTATATGCAGTTTCGATAAAAACCCGATTAATGCACTACTAATCGCGATTAGGCCAAATCTGTGTTTCTACAGTTTCCTTGGCTAGTGCACCATGTCATGTTACAATTGGTTACATGTTGTTGCATTTGTGTTGTTTTATGGGTATTATGTGAATTGGTTTTGAAATTTGAAAGAGAAAAGAAAAAGAAATGAAAAAGGGTTAAAAAGGTGAATGATTGGAGAGAGAAAGTGTGAGAATAAGTGAGAGAGAGGGGCTGCTGCTGCCATGACCTATTTCCCCCATCATTTTCATCTCCTTCATCTTCTCAAACTCATCTCCCTCCACTTCAAACCCTAGATCCATCTCCAAATAATCCCCAAAACCTTATAGTCCCTTCACAAAAATTAATCCCCATCTCTTCCTCTACACATTGAACCAAGCAAAGTGGAATTTTGATGACATTGGGGAGGTAGGGCTGTTAAGAGTGGCTTGAATGAGGTATAACTTCTTCCATTTAGCTAGTTTTAAGCTTCTTTCTATTCTAGTTTAGTTTAGAGATGGTTGGGTGGTGATTTGTGGAAATTAGAAAATCCTAGTGAGGGTTTGAGTGAAATTGTGGTTTAGTGATGAAAGAGTGGCTGTTAAGACCTGGGAATGAGTATGAGAAACCAAAATACGGAGTTAGGATTTAGTTCATGTCGGTTTTGTGAGGATTTATGGTGTGCAGGGAATTCTGGAGCAACCCGGGGGATTTCTGAGTTTAGCAAACAACACCACGGACCCATTTTTGACCATAGGAGACCACCATGACAAAACGAAGCCCATAGGAGCCAGGGGGGCCGAGGAGGCCGGATTTTATAGGTAGGTGGCCGGCCACTTAGTGGGGTGTGGTGTCGGGGTTGGTCCAGTAGCTCACATACATCATATACAGCACCCTAGACTTGTTTGTGCACCTTGTTTTGGCCTGAATCAAAATCTGGGAGATTTTTTGTGTGATTTTGGCTATTTTTCCTTATTTTGAAATGCTAATTCTTGTTATTTGGATTTGTATTTGGTTGTGGGATATTCGTACATCAACAACAAGGGTTGTTTGGTTGATTTAGTACGCGTATGCTATAGGTTCTAACCTACGAGCAAGGCGCGTGCCGTATTGGATTTCAGAACTTGATTTTAATAGCATTGTGATGTGTGTTGTTATTGTAGGTACCCCATGAGGACTTCGAGTCGACAAGCAAGCGAGTGGCGACGTCGGCATTAGCAAGCGAAGATCAAGTGAGTAGATTTATATCTACGAGGGAAGTCGGGTGGATGGCGTATAGCACCCCCGCACACTTTGATGGAAACCGATTTATATATAGTTTATGGTTAATGAAACCTTTAATAGAAAACTATAGATAGACTTAAATGATACTTAGAGAAACTATATTAGAAGCTAAATGATTGTTAGAAGTGATATGATATTGTAAGTGCACGGCGGCGCCCCGGCCGTCAATCCGACGTCGGGTTGAAACGAAAAACTTTTCAAACTAGAAAACCGACACCACAGCGCACTAGAAACTCGGATTGGGCCATTAACTTAACTACTAGCAAACTAAAAGGTGGGTAGAGAGATATACCAAGCGATCCGTGTCCTTCGGTCTTCGTCTCCACTCCGATCTCCTCGCGGAATCTCCGGTCGTCGCCTCCTCGTCGAAACGGGCACCACATCGCTTGGTTCTTTTACGGGCTCCCACCTTTGGACCGAGGCAACTCGGGCGCGAAGTTGGCTAGCCGACAACTACAAGGAATGCTGTAGAATAGTGTAGAGAGGTATGTCTCTTTGGGGTTTGAAGTTTCCATGGGATGGAGGGAAATGATGAACAATGGAGATGAACTTTGGTGTATCAAAAAGAGATGATAATTTCCTCACTCACACAAAAATGAATCACTCTCTCATCTCCCCAAAGTGGCCGGCCCCTCTCTTCATGGTGGAGGGAAAAAGGAATCTTTTTTTCCAAGAGAAGAAAATGAATTGATTTGAGAATAAAAATGGTCACCCCAATTTCTAATCAATCCTCATCCAAAGTCATATGCAAATCTCTTCACATTAATGCAAAAGAATGATGCAAAGAGAATCTCATGATGATAGTCAAATAAAAAATGCCTCAATATACAAAAGACACCCTCCACAAAAGATAATTTGCACACTTGCAAATACCCCCTCCATCATAATAATCCGGCCAAGAAGGAACAAAGGAAAACTGGCCGGAACGGAATGCAAACTGGCAACTTCAGAAAACTGGTCACGTAATAAATTACAGGAAAACCCCGCGACTGTATATACTTACCCGCATTTGTATTCCCACTGAATACAAATGCAAAGAGACAAAATCTACACTGTACAATACTAGGATCCGGCTTAAACCAAAGCCCGCTAGTACTATCCGTCCGATCACGATCCGTGCAATACCGCACGTATCTGATCGAACCCTGCCATATCTCCATACGGCCTCTACAGCGTTTCGCCCAAAACCTGAGTAACTGTGTGGTGGACTCTAAAGACTCGTCAATACTATGGCTGTGGATTTAACCACTAGCACGTCAAAGGTATTAGCCATACGTGACGGGCCACCAGCTATTGACCAAAAGGGACGTCGATGAGAGAACTCATCCTGACACCCTACTGAGCCTGTCAGTGAAAATATCCGTACAGTCCGGTCCGTTCATCTATGAGCATCGCATGGCGGGCCTAGGGGGTTGGTGAAAGTCAGACCCCCAAAAGCGGTACAAGTCATGTCGGAGTGTAGCCCAGAACACCCTGAGATACTACTGGAATACCTACCAGTAAATCTCCTGCCTTGGCCAAGGACTTTTCATGTACTGGCTCTCCTAGACACAACGCGACCTCACCCCCAATACCGGGAGAGACGAACCCCTGCAGATCCGCTCACTGCCTCCATGTGGCTCGGGACTGTACCCAACTAAAACCTGTTTGCACGTCTCCTTTGAGCGTGGTAGGGTAGTAATCAAACCACAGTGGGAACTCACACGAGACAAATGACGATCTCAGGTCGATGAACTAACCTGTACACATGTCACCAGGGAACTGCTATCTGACGTCAGGTATAATACCAACTAGCAGGTTCCCGGCGAGTCCTGTCCGGTGTACTCATAACCCAATGAGCACATGTATACATCTTAGGTGAACCAACTGACACCAGTGGCTTGTGAGACCGGCCACCGCCCCTCGTCGGGGTCTCGACTGTATACACTAGTCTACTCTGGAGTATCGATGCCCTGTCTCGAAACTCCCACGACTAGGGACCTTTTAAGGATGTGCTTATAGACCCCAGCTCCCACGTATATGATCGCCCTCATACTGCTGGTAGTCAAGCAAGAATCCTAGGGGCTCTATCAACGTGCAATAGTGACTCGTATGGTCACCTAAAGCAGTACACGATGATAAAGATAAACCATATAGCATACCATCATCTTGAGTAAGACTGTCCTACCGGGATAGGTCCTCCCTCAATCATTGCAATCACGTGCCTGTTATGCAATAATTGACTCTGAGGGCACTATCTCCAACAATCTCCCACTTGCACTCAAGGCTAATTATTGCGATGTCGCATACTCACAGCCCGTGTGATACCGAACACCTAACTCCTCTACTAGTCAGTCTCACAAAGCTCGTTTGCGAAACTATTGCATTCGAGGAATAGCCTCAGTGAGTGGATCCGCTGTGATGTTTCTTTCTATGTCTCTCTTTATCTCAAGTTCGCGGAGTAACCCATCTCCCGAAATGAGCAATACCTGTCTTAGAATTTGTCTGGATGTCTGATGGGATCTAGCTCATAAGTGAACTCCAAATCCAAACTTCTTAGACTGTATCGTCAACTGAACTTAATCAGTATCCTGCGCCATGCCTTCCCTCAGTATCCACCTGGACCACCTGTCCAAAATACTGCCCCTCGTCAGAGGGAAAACTATAACTCTGACAGCCACTCTGCCATCCAGGTCACCTTGGAAGCCTGGAATGATAGCTGTCTCCCAAAGGAGAATGCTGTTATCATATCCCTAGAACATCAACTTATGTTCTAAAACTGCTTCCGACTGTTTCTCCAGGATTGGATCAATATCAACTTATCACATCTACTGCAAAAACAATATCTGGTGTGGTACTTGACATCTCATGATCAACTCAATTGCCTAAGCAAGTGATCTGCCAATCATGTGTATCCCTCTCCATTTTAGTCTGTAAGACAGCTTTAGAGAGGGTGACCCCATCACCTGCAGGTATACCACCATGCCAGGAGTCTTCCATTCTAAATACTCTTAAAATGCTGTCTAAGTACCCTGATTGGGAAACCACCCAAATCTAGATCTAAAACCATAGATCTAGTAACCAGAATGTACGATATAAGATCCAAGTCCTGTGTGGAGAAACCACTGTGTGACAACCAAAGTATAACCGATCGTAGTATAGGAATATCACTTCCTACTCCGTGTATGTCATCAAATACCAGGACATCATACCCTACTACCTTCTTAACAGATCCATCCCCTATTCTGATGAAGTCAAACCTATGACTTTCACATCAGAAATAGATGATCTATCTCTGCTATATCTGCTTTAGTCTATAAATAGACATAAGCCACTTGTCCACCATGCTTCCGCTGCTCCCACTGACCACGACAACCCTCTGGCAGAGTCATATAGACGCACACTTCTAAAGCCAGTTTAGAACGACGCTATACTCATCCTCCTGCCGGGTCCCACAGTCTGGAACAACAGCAAATGGCAAGTCTGGGTAAACAAGAACCTCCCTGCCACCGTCCTTAAGCATACCGAAGTACCTCTCGAGGGCCTGAGGTTACCCACCATATCTGCGGAGTGGCTAATGGAATGTCAAACCAGATTGAATCTTTAGGTTCTTATCAAATTTTCAGTAATCGTTTGCGGTTCTGGAATCACTTCCAGTTCTACCATACTCCCACTACTGTTTTCTGAAAATATCCAATTTTATTAAAACTGTGGCGAGTCAAGAACAATATCACTATTGATCTTCCAGATGGTAGAAAATGAACCCTCGTCATAGCCCGGGTCAACCCACAAACAACCATTACAGAAACGTGCCTTGAGTTGTCCAGTGTCTGGTTTTAAGCATAAGCCGGACAACTCCCCGTACCTCAACATCGTTAAGATATGTACTGTTCTATATCCAATATAGAAACAGATGCACTGATTTAATTGAACCAGATTCAAATCATGCAGCTGTCTCCAGTGCATGTCAACTAAATGGAAGGAGGCCGATCAGCGTTACTCAACTTAGGAATGCTTCCAATTATGAGTAACCTGAAAGAGAAGCAAGTTCTCTTAAACATTACTATCAACTGAACACCATACACAAGTATCTACATTTTCGATCACCTTGAAGAATCCCGATACTTGCAACATCTGGTTTTCTACTTTACTCTTATACCTATAACTTCTCAAAACTTGGACCCTGTGTTTCTACGAAACACTTGTCTAAGAACTAGAGAAGTCACAAGTAAACCGAATATAGTACGAGGACCATCCCCTCTGTCCTAATGGATATTGGACAATATACAATACTCTGTATAAGTCCCCTGAGTCAAGTGACTCATTCACTGTGTGTCGTAGGTTGAAAACTGTACTTATGGTTAAGAAGAATTACACCACTGTTTAATGCTCCTTACTTAACCATCCACTGATATAGGTAAACGTCATAGACATAATTTCAAAAAGGTATATCTCACTCTATAAAAATAGACGTACATATATATCAATTTGAAATTGGTGCATTATAACGGATATTCAAAACCAAATATTTGCCGTCTGGAAAACAACCCAGGTGACTTCCTCAAATATCACCAATTACAACGAATCCCGATATAATGAGGATGATCACCTAATTCCCAATAACTTACTCCCACTCATCATCTGTAAAACCATACAGATGTGAGAATCAAACCTGGTAAATACATACCCTGGAGTAAGTGTCTAATTGGGAAATCAGTTTTCTTTTAACAGTACACATTGAAACTGAAACATTGAAATGTTTCGTAGGGGTATCCGGGTATTCCTAGTAAAGCCTCTTCCATTATCCTTATTCACAATTGTAACCGTGTAATTCTTTGCCATCTTTCCAAATCCCTTTATATGTCTTTAGTCATTACCTTCTGTACACCCCTTTAGGCCAAATGGTTTTCTTCCTTCCCTACCGTTCGGCACCAGCCTATGGTTTGGAAGAAGACTATCCAATAAGCATAATGGGTGTACTGTCCTAATCCTTGGAGCACTCGCAATGCGAGAGAAGGTGAAGATAAAAGACATCCGAATAAACCTTATTCCTATTTCTCCTGAACCAGAATCCATCCCCGAACTGGAACAAGTTCCTTTCGAGTTCGTATATAACCATACGATGGAGTGTCCAATAAACTGTGAATCTTCGTAGTGATACGGAGTGTCCTGGAGAAATACGAAGGTGATTTAGGATTGGTGAAGAAAAACTTGGTTTGGTCGTGAATAGCAGTCGCAATTTAGTTTGCCCTCTTACTAATCCCTTGATATGTCTTTACTTAATATCTTCTATACACCTTAGTTAGGCTAATCGGTTTTCTTCATTCCCTACCGTTCGGCACTATCCTAAGGTTTGGAAGAAGACTATCTCCTAAACCAAGGAGTACTCGCAACCTGAGAGAAGGTAAAAAGAAAAGACAACTGAATAGTCCTATTCGTTTTCTCCAGAACCGGAAACCATTCTCGAATAAATTCCTTCGAGTTCATATATAACCATATGATGGTTTTTTCCAATGGAAGTGGACGTTCGTAGTAATACGGGGTGTCCTGGAAAAAAGAGTAAAAGTAGGAGTGGCAATGAGGTTTGCAACTCTGACAATCCAAAAGCCAGTGTTAAAGAAGGTTCAGTTAATTTTGGTCACTGAGTCATAGTCTAGGGTCGGGTCAATGGTCGCTGCCAAAGAGAGAGAGAAAAGAAACACTCAGCGTGCACTCTAACCTAGATCAGAATGGTTATCACTTTATCTAATCAGGAAACCTCCCACTGTAACCTCAAATTCTTCTCCAAACCCGAAAGAAGAATTAGTCGGGATCACCCGAGGAGTAAACCAACTCATCAGTGGGAATCGGGATCCAACTCTCATCGCATGATAACGTGAAGGAATCCGCTCACGTTATCACACTCCAGAAGGTATGCACAAATCTGGCAAGTTTCAGTTTCTTTAGAAACTCCCGATGTGATTTTTGCCCCATGCTCTTATGACCTTGGCGTGAGGTCAAAATATCATAAGTCACATGTCAAGTTCTGCCGATCATTATCCAGGTTAATTTGAACCCACCCGTACATACCCTTGACGTAGGCCAAAATAGTAGTACGTCTGTCCCAAACCAACGCATCTATCTATGCAACAGATAAATATCCGGCAGCTACCAATCACTATGGCTTGGCGTGAGGTCAAAATACATAGCTTGAATACTACCGAATATTTAACCGAAATGATGGAGGGCTACGAATGGTTTCTGGCGAAAACCTTTAACGTAATGAACTTGATATTGTAGAAAGAACCAGATAGCTTTTAAAAATATAGTGACGAAAACCTTTGCTAAAGAGGTCGCTCCCGGTGAAGGGATCTCGGCTCTTTCCCCATAGAATGAGGTGCAGGATATTCCAACTGAATACCACGATGCAAAACAAAAGTAATCGGCTATAGTGAAGTAATTTCCCTGACCCAAACTTCTGTCCAAGGGGTCACTCCCGGTGAAGGGATCTCGGCCTTTGCCTCGTCGACTGAGGAGCAAGATATTCCAACTGAATATCACTGTGCAAAACAAAAGTGAACGTCCTTGCAATAACAGCTTTTTGAAAAATGTTCCAACAACATCAGAATAGGTTTGTTTAGCTTGCATTGATCCGAATCAACGCAGTCCCATCAATTGAATAAAGAATGAAAATAATGATGTACGTATATGCCATTCGCATTCGCCACTGGGTCCCGTCATCACCCGTTAGGTTACTTAACTAACGACAGAGCGGGGACTGGACTAGCGCGGATGCAAAACATATACAACATCTACTAGTATATATATCAATATATAATATTTCGCTCAAGGCGTGATAAAATGCAACATCACAAAAATGTACAGCATCACAAAACAATACAGATATCTGGGATCCCCGGGTTTCATAGAGCCGCTACTGAAACCCAATGTTCCCCTGGTCGTGTGGATAGCCTGTGCAATGAAATCCTAGACCCCTACGGGCGCGGCAAGTTACCCGCCAAAACCTGAAGCGAGGCAGCCCCCTTCAGCAACGTGAATGGACCACCCAGCACTTTACGGAATCCGGTAACTTGGGCACCCCTCCTTAGGTCAACCTATACCCCCTACGAGTGCGGCGAATAGCCCGCCAATTCTAGAGTGAAGCCCCTTCCGTCTCAAAGCCATGAGATGCGGGCCCGTTGCCCTCTAGAAATCGGCTATCCGTGCACCCCTCCGCGGGGTAATCCTAGTATAGAAAGTAAAATATACATACAACGGGTATATCGACCTCAACCCGGTCGTGCCCCAAAAGAATAATATACAAACTGGCAGTGACGGCAGTCCACATGTCGGACGCTCGCCCTGCAATATCAAATGTACATATAAAACAAAACTGTACTATCATTGCATCCAGGCTATCCCCCACGACCAATCCGCAACATCACAGCACAACACAGAACATCAACGTGAATGTCACGTTCACAAATCCGTCTAAAAGGGCTATAGCAGATAGACTGGATTTACCGATCGAATGACATTCACGGTCGTAGATATAATGTAAATACTGTGAACTAACATGTTTAAAATTTTCGATCGATCAAATATACACAAGTGGGCCCCAAGCACTACTGCAACACTCACAGAAAAACTGGGCCCAAAAAGAATATCCCAAAACCCTATTTCCAACCCAGAAGCGTACTGTGAAAATTTTGTACGGCGTTGACTTTTCTCCACCGCGGAACCGCGGCTAAACCAGGGGTTTGGCCGCGTTTCCGCGGTCGTACTAAAGCATCACCTTACCAAATTTTGTCAGTATGCTTACAATTTCCTGCACATGTTTCTGCAATGTACTGAAAAATTTTTCGAGCCAAAAATAATTTCGACAGAAACTTGTGCACTAGAAAATACGGTTTTGGGGATTTTTGTTCGATCGAGTTCTAAACATACTAGAGCAAGCTAGACTAGGTTAATGGCGAGGCTCTGATACCACTGTAAGTGCACGGCGGCGCCCCGGCCGTCAATCCGACGCCGGAATGCGGAAACGAAAAACTTTTCAAACTAGAAAACCGGCACCACCGCGCACTAGAAACCCGGATCGGGCCATTAACCTAACTACTAGCAAACTAAAAGATGGGTAGAGAGATATACCAAGCGATCCGTGTCCTTCGGTCTTCGTCTCCACTCCGATCTCCTCACGGAATCTCCGGTCGTCGCCTCCTCATCGAAACGGGCACCACATCGCCGGGTTCTTTTACGGGCTCCCACTTCTGGACCGAGGCAACTCGGGAGCGAAGTTGGCTAGTCGACGCGTCCAAGGAATGCTGTAGAATAGTGTAGAGAGGTATGTCTCTTTGGGGTTTGAAGTTGCCATGGGATGGAGGGAAATGATGAACAATGGAGATGAACTTTGGTGTATCAAAAAGAGATGATAATTTCCCCACTCACACAAAAATGAATCACTCTCTCATCTCCCCAAAGTAGCCGGCCCCTCTCTTCATGGTGGAGGGAAAAAGGAATCTTTTTTCCAAGAGAAGAAAATGAATTGATTTGAGAATAAAAATGGTCACCCCAATTTCTAATCAATCCTCATCCAAAGTCATATACAAATCTCTTCACATTAATGCAAAAGAATGATGCAAAGAGAATCTCATGATGATAGTCAAATCAAAATGCCTCAATATACAAAAGACACCCTCCACAAAAGATAATTTGCACACTTGCAAATACCCCCTCCATCATAATAATCCGGCCAAGAAGGAACAAAGAAAAACTGGCCGGAACGAAATGCAAATTGGCAACTTCAGAAAACTGGTCCCGTAATAAATTACAGGAAAACCCCGCGACTGTATATACATACCCGCATTTGTATTCCCACTGAATACAAATGCAAAGAGACAAAATCTACACTGTACAATACTAGGATCCGGCTTAAACCAAAGCCCGCTAGTACTATCCGTCCGATCACGATCCGTGCAATACCGCACGTATCTGATCGAACCCTGCCACATCTCCATACGGCCTCTACAGCGTTTCGCACGAAACATGAGTAACTGTGTGTGGTGGACTCTAAAGACTCGTCAATACTATGGCTGTGGATTTAACCACTAGCACGTCAGAGGTATTAGCCATATGTGACGGGCCACCAGCTATTGACCAAAAGGGACGTCGATGAGCGAACTCATCCTGACACCCTACTGAGCCTGTCAGTGACAATATCCGTATAGTCCGGTCCGTTCGTCCATGAGCATCGCATGGCGGGCCTAGGGGGTTGGTGAAAGTCAGACCCCCAAAAGCGGTACAAGTCGTGTCGGAGTGTAGCCCAGAACACCCTGAGATACTACTGGAATACCTACCAGTAAATATCCTGCCTTGGCCAAGGACTTTTCATGTACTGGCACTCCTAGACACAGCGCGACCTCACCCCCAATACCGGGAGAGACGAACCCCTGCAGATCCGCTCACTGCCTCCATGTGGCTCGGGACTGTACCCAACTAAAACCTATTTGCACGTCTCCTTTGAGCGTGGTAGGGTAGTAATCAAAGCACAGTGGGAACTCACACGAGACAAATGACGATCTCAGGTCGATGAACTAACCTGTACACATGTCACCAGGGAACTGCTATCTGACGTCAGGTATAATACCAACTAGCAGGTTCCCGGCGAGTCCTGTCCGGTGTACTCATAACCCAATGAGCACATGTATACATCTTAGGTGAACTAACTGACACCAGTGGCTTGTGAGACCGGCCACCGCCCCTCGTCGGGGTCTCGACTGTATACACTAGTCTACTCTGGAGTATCGATGCCCTGTCTCGAAACAGCCACGACTAGGGACCTTTTAAGGATGTGCTTATAGACCCCAGCTCCCATGTATATGATCGCCCTCATACTGCTGGTAGTCAAGCAAGAATCCTAGGGGCTCTATCAACGTGCAATAGTGACTCGTAAGGTCACCTAAAGCAGTACACGATGATAAAGATAAACCAGATAGCATACCATCATCTTGAGTAAGACTGTCCTACCGGGATAGGTCCTCCCTCAATCATTGCAATCACGTGCCTGTGATCCAATAATTGAATCTGAGGGCACTATCTCCAACAGATACGGCTAATATGTGATGACGGGATTTGAGGATGATATTTGTTGATATTGTCGTTTAGGATACTATAGGACTAGATAGTCGACGTAGATGTGTCATCCGAACCATACCTATTTCCAAAATGAAGAATCGTATGCATCTTTTAAACTGATACCTTGAGGGATGTTACGGATTTTCAAATGATATCTTTTCCTTAAAAACACCGTAGCCCCTACTTTCAAAACTACGATTCCCACATTTCGAAAACTGTTTGTATGGTTCGGGTGTGTATGTTAGATTAGATACGCATGCTTATAGTAAGATAGAATGTTTATGTAGATTTGATTCGATGTGAGATACAAATGCGATGAAGAGAATATATGACGCGATATGATAATTTGATGATATGTTGGTATACGGATGCGAGTCGATTGAGATGATTTATACCCTGCCGGTCCCCTGATATGAGATTATTGCGGATGTGACCTGGGACATAGGTATATAGAGATATTTTTATGTGTTGTGAATCGCAAGTGTTATCCATACGTGACGTTAGGTCCGTACCCTCCTCGTCTTATATGTTGATATGATCCCTTATAGCTTAATGCCGCCGTACGATGATTTTCCGTGCGTGATGAGTTTTACTTGATGATTGATCCTTACCCTTGACTAGAAGTTGCCATACGATGGATTATACCGTACGCGATGTTGTTAGGCTGGATGCCGATTGATAGATTCCCCGACCCGGTCATGTTAGATGCGTATACCCGTCAACATTTGCATATGATTTACCTTATGATGCATTCATGTTATTCGCATTGCATTACTTATACCTGTGATAGTACACCTGCGCCATTATCGATGATGCGTATGTTACACGTACACAGATTGTAGGCTCACACACTTCATCATCGATAATCACCATGTCACTACACAGTAGGATTGTTGCATCATGATATGACTCTTCGCATAACATACATGCGTACATACATATTGTACACCATACTTGCGCACATACATATTGTACACCATACTTGCGTACATACATATTGTACACCATACTTGTGCACATCCATATTGTACACCATACTTGCGTACATCCATATTATACACCATACTTACGAACATACATATTGTACACCATACTTGTGCACATCCATATTGTACACCATACTTGTGCCCATCCATATTGTACACCATACTTGCGTACATACATATTGTACACCATACTTGCGTATATACACATATGCACCTTTATACGGTATTGCATTCGATTTTGGCGATTTGGGAACCGCATGATATATTTTAAAACTGGATTCATTTAAAAGAGCGGTTTTCCCTCGATATGTGCATATTACTGTTCCATGTTGCATGATTTACGGATATGCTTACATTGCTATCATATGTCGCATACATCATGCTTTATGATTTTACGCATTGAGATATGTTATTTTCATGAAATATCTGGATTTGAGAACCATGGCTATTTCAAAAGAAAGTATGTACTGTTTTAAAAACCCGGTTCTCTTGATATGATATTTCAGTGCGTCCACCATGTGTTTTCTCGGTTCTGAGAGCGACATGTGAAACCCGATTTGAGGAGGTGGATGAGGCAGATTGCGGATACTTGGTGGACCCGGTATGGTACCCCGGGACAAGAAAGGGATGCTGTGTATACAAATGGTGAGCCTGGAAGAGAGACTACTACCTACCGGTGATTGGTTGGACCTGGCGGTTATCCGGAGGATACTGACCAGAGACGAGAGATAGATGCGGGCCGACCCGTTCTGCCCGCCGAGGCCGAGGGCCAATTCCGCAGATGGAACCTGTGGGCCGATCCGGACTGACGGAGCCCGATATATGAGGATTTACGTGTCGATGCTTGACACAGTTTTCATGATGTTTCGAGTGTCGATGCTGGACACTCTGGTTCCATGATTTTGATGTGTCGCGAGGGACACCCGTTGATTTATATCCTCATACTTTCATGCATATGCTTTTTTGATATTCACATACATACACTGATTATCTGGTTGGACGAGCTCCACGTGCATACATACATTGATTATGGTTGGATGAGATCCACATGCATACATACACTGATTATCTGGTTGGACGAGATCCACATGCATACATACATTGATTATCTGGTTGGATGAGATCCACATGCATACAGACACTGGTTATATTGATGGATTATATCCGCATACATATAGGTATCGATTATATTGTTGGCACATATGATGACCCGGTCACCCTAGATATCATAGTATTACCTTTATGATATAGTTGACCTAAGAGTCGTTGTTTATTCGATTTCTGCTTGTAGATGTTTTTCTATTCACGAGTTGGCAACTCACCCCCGTTGTGCCACAGTTCTTGCAGGTTGACCGCATGGATCCGTAGCGGCATCGCTGGCACATAGCTTCATTGGGTGTTTTGTATTAGTAGGTGGGGCATTTGTATCGTACCCACTCTTGTTTTTATATTTCACATTGTATCTAGTCAACTCCATCAATCAAAATTAGTAAATTGTATAAGTAATGAGACTTAGTGAGATTGTGGTTGCGAGACTTAGAGCGAGGTGTTTTCCGCTACTTGTGGGTTGATGTCTTGCTTATTTCTTTATCTTTGTGGCGATCTTCGCCGTTGGGCGTCGTATACTTATATACTGTTTTGCGTGGTTGTGATCCGCCGTTTGGCGAAGAGCTAGCTCCCGCCTTAGGATGCCTTTTATTTCATTATGTATTGTGGTTTTGGATCAAAAATACAAAGGATGTGCTGCCCAAATTTTCAAAAGACGAAACATGTTTTCAAAACTAGTAAATTTCATTTGCATTATTCATGTTCCTTTTCTCTGCATTTAAGAAAACTTGATTTCATTATACGTTTATTTCAAAACTTCACCTCCTTTATTTTCTTAAAAGGGTTTAGATTTCTGGGTTTCAGCTTACTTGAATTACGTTACGACTTTAGACGTTGCGTGATTTAAGTGCTGGTCACGAGCTAATATTTCGGATCGTGACAAAGTTGGTATCAGAGCGCTAGGTTTAACCTTGGTTCGAGTCTATGTTTGACTATGCGGAGTCTAGGGCGGGTATGTATTTCGGAACCTAGGCTTGACCTTACGGAACGTAGACTTGAACGGGGTGGGGGGGGTATTAGACCCGAACTTTCGTTTCATAGGCTGACCCTGGTTGATGGAGTAGGTTGCTTGAGTAGAGTGACGTACCGTATGTATGTTCCGCGATATATTTACGATACGATACTCCACTTAAGAAACCTTAGGATGTACATATTTTTGAGACTTATGATTCTCTTCATACCCATGATTATACATCCATTTGAGATACTTGACTTTATTTGTTTCCATGATCATACTCTCATTGATGTTGTTCCTTCTTATGATCATGTATCCATTATGGATATGTCGTTCCCTTCCTTGCTGTTGATCTGCTCTCTTCGATACTCGATTGAGGTTCCTATCACCATAGTTTGAGCGCAGATTGAGTTGCTGCTAATGTTGCGGTCAGGGCGAGCTCGTCATGGACGAGGACTGACCATTGTGTTTTCTGGTGACACGGGAACGTCTCGAGGTAGTAGTTATGTTGTGATCTCTCGGATGAGGCGAGTGTTTGGTTTTGCACCGGATGATCGGGCCATTGATAGAGCTGCCAGTTGCTAGAGGACTGTTGATGTACAGCCTACCTTAGAGATTGTGATGTCGCCTACCGTGCAGACAGATGACCCAGCTGTTGCTGAGATTGATAGGATGTCGCTTCCAGAGCTTACGAGCTGAGATCGCCGGAGATTCCAGGCAGGAATGCGACAGATGATGGCTAGTCTACCCCGATTTGAGAGACGAAGGTGATTTGTCAGATTGATGCGCCGACGTAGGTCCAGTTGAGTTGAAGATTTTCAGTGTGGAGAGTTTTACTCAGATCTAGAGCAGATCGATCCAGAGATGACCGTTGATGTATCTCCTTTCCTGGAGGATTGAGGCATTGTTTAGCATGTAGACGAAAGGTATTCACATGTCGGCTAGGAGAAGCTAAAAATTTCGAGCGAGTGTCAGAAACCATTTTCCCCAAGTTTAAAGTGTTAGGAGGAACATGCAGCTAATTTTGTGGACCCTCTAGAAGAATGAAACCCTAACTCGACACGATGACCATGGAACCGCTTTCGAACCTTAGGGTTTGCGGCAGTTTAGCGGTGCCATCAGTAAGGCTTGGTTTGCCCTTCTACGGTTGGTCCAGAGGTACTGTGGTATGTACCAGATATTTTTAGACTGTGCTCAGGTGTTGAGCCTTCGGGAAATTTTAGGACCTTGATGACTCGATCGAAAAGCTTAGCGTCGTCAGGATATCATGTGATAAGAGATCAACAAGCTAACCAGTTTCAGATAGAGGACCTTACCCAGATGCATTGGGAGTTGATTGGGACGAGTTCCCGAGGACGTGTTCGGCTAGATATCTTCTACAGAGTGATGAAGATACCGAGTTCGTGACTTCGAGTCCGTGTGAGAGACTTCGGATTGACCGTGGCCGAGGATAGTAGCAGTACGCAAACAACAAGACGTGACGTCGAAGTGGATGATGATAAAGACGAGTGGAGCCAGAGGTTCATGCGCGATGCTGATGAGCCGTTGCTACTCCCCGTCGAGATTAGAGGTCTGATGTGTATACAAAGGCGTTGAGATATGGCCTGTTCCCGAGGAGATGTTATGCTGAGAACGCAGATGTCCAGAAAATGAGAAAGGATTATGCAAGAGTACCAGCCTCCGTACAGTTCGGCATAGGCGAGATCGGAAGAGACCTTGAGCAGGATTCCTTCCAGGACACTGTTGCAATGAGATTTGTACCCAGGATCAGTTGTGTCACGTGTATTCAGAGGACCAGAGGCTGACGCCAGTAATATGCTGCTTTACGAGTGGTCGTGTTGATTGACCGAGAGATGACCAGAGAAGTGCCAGGACGGAATCGTCCCCGTTAGCACACCTCACAGGGCCGATGAGCCGATGGATTGCGAGATTGGTAAATCCACAGAGAAGATGAGGACCCAGAGACAGAAGACGCCAGACCGTGAGCAGGAGGCAAGCGGATGTTCTTGTTCTGCAGGTTTTAGGCGCACCGATTTATTTTTCGACATTGTAGGAAGTGTACCTCGATGTCATTTATTGCGATTTTTGTTTGTGATCCGAGTATCACGCTTATATCGCTTGGATTTGAGTTTTGATGATTGAGTTTCATGACATTGATTTCGTGCACCATGGTTGCACCTACTGGGTATTTATATTTTGTGCACAGTTATTGCACTTATTATCGTTTTATGCCTTGGCTGCACATGTTTGTGATTTCATGGATTTCATACAGTTGGGTTGATTTTGTGCATATGGTACGCATTCGATTTTGGTTTTGCACTCGGTATAGTTCGCATATGCTTGCAATGCATTAATACGTATTTTGTGCACCAAAGTTGCACCTGGTGTCATTTTGATGTCATTTGAGATATTGTTTGTGATTTCATGCCTAAGGCATACATATGATTTGATTTATACTTTCGGCATAGTTTTCATGAAATTTTGGTATTTTGATTTGCTTTTGTGCACGCTGATGCACATGGTTGTGAGATTATATACCACGGTATACCTGATTTGGATTTGGAGTGAAAGGTGTTGTATACCGTCGATTTCAATTGTGATACTCGATATTTGTTTCGTGCACCTTGTGCACCTGAGTGGATTCTTGCACATATTTGACGCGCTTGGATTGGACTTTTGCGCATGTTCGGCGCTTGATATTGGATTTCGTGATTTCGTGCATGTGGGATGAACATGATTTAGATTTTATTCGTGCAGGATGGATGCACCTGATTTGGATTTTCGCGCGTGTTGGGCACATGATTTGAGATGCGATTTTGGTGCACACCAGATGCACTAAATAGGGATTCTTTGTGCATATCAGATGCACCCGATATTGTTGTCATGCACACCCGTTGCACTGAGCAGATGTTTTCGTACACACCTGTTGCACTTAGTTTTGGCTTTTGTGCATATTATGGCACCTATATTTGGATTTTATTTCCATGCGCACCAGACGCATGTGATTATTGGATACGCCTTTTTGAGGCTGATGTTGCTTTTGAGCACTTTATTTCCTTGATGAGCACTATATTGTGTAGTAGCCAAACATGACTGATCCGAGAACAGTACCTGAGTACTTTACATGCATTAAAAGTTTACCAAGAGGTTTTTGAAAAAGTGCTATAGTCTCGCTATTTCCTACGTGTCCGTGAGCGACACGAACGTTTATAAAGGAAAAACTTTTGGGATATTTTGGAAACGACGGAACATGTATTTAGGAAAACATATATGGACATATATTATTATTTTAAAATGAGCGTCCGTCATTTATGCCGTGAGTTACACATTCACGCGGCGATTTAGAAAAGATTTTTGCATGAGTTCTATTTAGATTTTGAAAGTTTTCCAAAGATGCATACTATACACGTATTATAGTATTTGACTAGTATATATTGGATTTCAGTAATGGATTTTGAGATCCGTATCTTCATTGTAACTCCGAGGGATGCGTGCAGATCCGATGATTTGCGTAACGCTTGGCGGAGTTCAGTTTTTGAGTTTTGTACTCGTTTTCATGCGCAGCATCTTCCATGATTTCGGCGCCCCGTTGATTTGAATTGATTATTGAAATGTTTTAGATTTTGGGGGTTTAAATTTAAATTCGGGGACCGAATTTATTTAAGGGGGGAAGATTATAACATTTCAGAAAATATAAAATATTATTTTTGGAATCTAATATTAAAATAATATATTCCCGAAAACTGCCCGATTTGCGAAATTGGGGTTTTCGAAAAAGGGTATAAATATATACCAATAATTGTGAAATAAAAGGAAATTAAAATGATTTATTCATTTAAAAATATATTTAAGGGATTTGGCATTTTTAGAATTTATTATATGCAGTTTCGATAAAAACCCGATTAGTGCACTACTAATCGCTATTAGGCCAAATCCGTGTTTCTACAGTTTTCTTGGCTAGTGAAACATATCATGTTACATTTGGTTACATGTTGTTGCATTTGTGTTGTTTTATGGGTATTATGTGAATTGATTTTGAAATTTGAAAGAGAAAAGAAAAAGAAATGAAAAAGAGTTTAAAAGGTGAATGATTGGAGAGAGAAAGTGTGAGAATAAGTGAGAGAGGGGGGGGGGGGCTGCCATGACCTATTTCCCCCATCATTTTCATCTCCTTCTTCATCTCCTCAAGCTCATCTCCCTCCACTTCAAACCCTAGATCCATCTCCAAATAATCCCCAAAACCTTATACTCCCTTCACAAAAATTAATCCCCATCTCTTCCTCTACACATTGAACCAAGCAAAGTGGAATTTTGATGACATTGGGGAGCTAGGGCTGTTAAGAGTGACTTGAATGAGGTATAACTTCTTCCATTTAGCTAGTTTTAAGCTTCTTTCTATTCTAGTTTAGTTTAGAGATGGTTTGGTGGTGATTTGCGGAAATTAGAAAATCCTAGTGAGGGTTTGAGTGAAATTGTGGTTTAGTGATGAAAGAGTGGCTGTTGAGCCCTGGGAATGAGTATGGGAAACCAAAATACAGAGTTAGGATTTAGTTCATGTCGGTTTTGTGAGGATTTAGGGTGTGCAGGGAATTCTGGAGCAACCCGGGGGATCTCTGAGTTTAGCAAACAACACCACAGACCCATTTTTGACCATAGGAGACCACCATGACAAAACGAAGCCTATAGGAGCCAGGGGGCCGAGGAGGCCGGATTTTATGGGTAGGTGGCCCGCCACTTGGTGGGGTGTGGTGTCGGGGTTGGTCCAGTAGCTCACATACATCATAAACAGCACCCTAGACTTGTTTGTGCACCTTGTTTTGGCCTGAGTCAAAATCTGGGAGCTTTTTTGTGTGATTTTGGCTATGTTTTCCGTATTTTGAAATGCTAATTCTTGTTATTTGGATTTGTTTTTGGTTGTGGGATGTTCGTACATCCACAACAAGGGTTGTTTGGTTGATTTAGTACGCGTATGCTATAGGTTCTAACCTACGAGCAAGGCGCGTGCCGTATTGGATTTCAGAACTTGATTTTAAAAGCGTTGCGATGTGTGTTGTTATTGTAGGTACCCCACGAGGAATTCGAGTCGACAAGCAAGCGGGTGGCGACGTCGGGATCAGCAAGCGAAGATCAAGTGAGTAGATTTATATCTACGGGAGAAGTCGGGTGGATGGTGTATAGCACCCCCGCACACTTTGATGGAAACCGATTTATATATAGTTTATGGTTAATGAAACCTTTAATAGAAAACTATAGATAGACTTAAATGATACTTAGAGAAACTATATTAGAAGCTAAATGATTGTTAGAAGTGATATGATACGGCTAATATGTGATGACGGGATTTGATGATGATATTTGTTGATATTGCCGTTTAGGGTACTATAGGACTAGATAGTCGACGTAGATGTGTCGTCCGAACCATACCTATTTCCAAAATGAAGAATCTTATGCATCTTTTAAACTGATACCTTGAGGGATGTTAAGGATTTTCAAATGATATCTTTTCCTTAAAAACACCGTAGCCCCTACTTTCAAAACTACGATTCGCACCTTTCAAAAACTGTTTGTATGGTTCGGGTGTGTATGTTAGATTAGATACGCATGCTTATAGTAAGATAGAATGTTTATGTAGATTTGATTCGATGTGAGATACAAATGCGATGAAGAGAATATATGGCACGATATGATGATTTGATGATATGTTGGTATACGGATGCGAGTCGATTGAGATGATTTATACCCTGCCGGTCCCCTGATATGAGATTATTGTGGATGTGACCTGGGAAATAGGTACATAGAGATATTTATATGTGTTGTGAATCGTGATTGTTATCCGTACGTGACGTTAGGTCCGTACCCTCCTCGTCTTATAGGTTGATAGAATCCCTTATAGCTTAGTGTCGCTGTACGATGATTTTCCGTGCGTGATGAGTTTGACTTGATGATTGATCCTTACCCTTGACTAGAGGTTGCTGTACGATGGATTATACCGTACGCGATGTTGTTAGGCTGGATGCCGATTGATAGATTCCCCGACCCGGTCATGTTAGATGAGTATACCCGTCAGCATTTGCATATGATTACCTTATGCTGCATTCATGTTATTCGCATTGCATTACTTATACCTGTGATAGTACACCTGCACCATTATCGATGATGCGTATGTTACACGTACACAGATTGTAGGCTCACACAATTCATCATCGATAATTGCCATGTCACTACACAGTAGGATTGCTGCATCATGATATGACTCTTCGCATAACATACATGCGTACATACATATTGTACACCATACTTGTGCACATACATATTGTACACCATACTTGCGGACATACATATTGTACACCATACTTGTGCACATCCATATTGTACACCATACTTGCGCACATCCATATTGTACACCATACTTGCGTACATACATAGTGTACACCATACTTGTGCATATCCATATTGTACACCATACTTGCGTACATACATATTGTACACCATACTTGCGTATATACACATATGCACCTTTATACGGCATTGCATTCCATTTTGGCGATTTGGGAACCGCATGATATATTTTAAAACTAGATTCATTTAAAAGAGTGGTTTTCCCTCGATATGTGCATATTACTGTTCCATGTTGCATGATTTACGGATATGCTTACATTTCTATCATATGTCGCATACATCATGCTTTATGATTTTACACATTGAGATATGTTCTTTTCATGAAATTTCTGGATTTGAGAATCATGGATATTTCAAAAGAAAGTATGTACTGTTTTAAAAACCCGGTTATCTTGATATGATATTTCAGTGCGTCCACCATGTGTTTTCTCGGTTCTGAGAGCGACATGTGAAACCCGATTCGAGGAGGCGGATGAGGCCGATTGCGGGTACATGGTGGACCCAGTATGGTACTCCGGGGCAAGAAAGGGATGCTGTGTATACGGACGGTGAGCCTAGCAGAGGGACTACTACCTACCGGTGATTGGTTGGACCTGGCGGTTATCCGGAGGATACTGACCAGAGATGATAGATGGATACGGGCCGACTCGTACTGCCGGGGCCGGGGGCCGATTCCGCAGACGGAGCCCGTGGGCTGATCCGGACTGACGGAGCCCGATATATGAGGATTTACGTGTCGATGCTTGGCATGGTTTTCATGATGTTTCGAGTGTCGATGCTGGACACTCAGGTTCCATGATTTTGATGTGTCGCGAGGGACACCCGTTGATTTATATCCTCATACTCTCATGCATATGCTTTTATGATATTCACATACATACACTGATTATCTGGTTGGACGAGATCCACGTGCATACATACATTGATTATGGTTGGATGAGATCAACAAGCATACATACACTGATTATCTGGTTGGACGAGATCCACATGCATACATACATTGATTATCTGGTTGGACGAGATCCACATGCATACAGACACTGGTTATATTGATGGATTATATCCGCATACATATAGGTATCGATTACATTGTTGGCACATATGATGACCTGGTCACCCTAGATATCATAGTATTACCTTTAGGATATAGTTGACCTATGAGACGTTGTTTATTCGATTTCTGCTTGTAGATGTTTTTCTACTCACGAGTTGGCAACTCACCCCCGTTGTGCCACAGTTCTTGCAGGTTGACCGCATGGATCCGTAGCGGTATCGCTGGCACATAGCTTCATTGGGTGTTTTGCATTGGTAGGTGGGGCATTTGTATCGTACCCACTGTTGTTTTTATATTTCATATTGTATCTAGTCAACTCCATCAATCAAAATTAGTAAATTGTATAAGTAATGAGACTTAGTGAGATTGTGGTTGCGAGACTTAGAGCGAGGGGTTTTCCGCTACTTGTGGGTTGATGTCTTGCTTATTTCTTTATCTTTGTGGCGATCTTCGCCGTTGGGCGTCGTATACTTATATACTGTTTTGCGTGGTCGTGATCCGCCGTTTGGCGAAGAGCTAGCTCCCGCTTGGGGATGCCTTTTATTTCATTATGTATTGTGGTTTTGGATCAAAAATACAAAGGTGGTGCTGCCCAAATTTTCAAAAGACGAAACATGTTTTCAAAACTAGTAAATTTCATTTGCATTATTCTTGTTCCTGTTCTCTGCATTTAAGAAAACTTGATTTCATTATACCTTTATTTCAAAAGTTCACCTTCTTTATTTTCTTAAAAGGGTTTAGATTTCTGGGTTTCAGCTTACTTGAATTACATTACGCCTTTAGACATTGCATGATTTAAGTGCTGGTCACGAGCTAATATTTCGGGTCGTGACATGTACATACGATGTATATTGTAGTGAATGCTTGGACATATACATGGAGGACTTTCTTGCTCGACATGATAATATGCTATCTGGTTGCTCTTTATCTTAATATGTACATTGATTGTCTCTATGTTACATGTTGATAAAGCCCTTAGGATGAGTAATTGACTACCAGGATTATGATGCAGATCATACTAGTGGGGACAGTGTAGTCGCTAAGTACATCCTTCAAATGTTCCTAGTCCCAGGTGTATCGAGACAGGGCATCGATATACCAGAGTAGACTAGCGTATAGCTTCTCGACCCATGTAGATAGGCGATGGATGATCCCATATCCATTGGTGTTTGACATCAGAGATAGTATACGGGTGCTCAGTAGAGACTGGGTACACTGAGCGGACTCGCCGAGAACTCCCATATGGTATTATACCGCACGTTAGATGGCAGTTCTCTGGTGACACTGGTACAGGTTAGTCTGTAGACACGAGATCATCATAGAGTCTTGTGTGATTCCCACTGTGCTTTGATTTCCACCTTACCACGTTCAAGAGAACATGCAAAACGGTGGCTTTTGGGTACAGTCCCGAATCACATGGAGGCAATGAGCGATAGGAGGGGTTTCGTCTCTCCCGGTATTGGGAGTTGATGTTGTGCTGTGCTTGATTGGCTATAACAGGAAGTCCCTGGCCAGGGCTGCTTCAGAGATATACTGGTAAGTGTTATCAGTAGTTTCTCTACCCGTTATGAGCCTCAAATCGGCACGACTTATCGAGTTACTGGGGGTCTGACGTTTACCACGCCAAGACGAGATATGCGACATATCAGACGAAGAGACCGGACTGTACGGTAGTGTTACTTATTGGATTCGCAGGAGTATGAGCAGGCTTGCTTGTTGATCTTCTGATCGCTCAATACCCGGGTGGCCGTTACGTTTAGCAGACCGCTTGCGGCTTATGTGTGTTTGATATGATCATCACCTACTGCCGGTGTATTGACGAGTCTTTAGAGTCCTACACAGAGGTTTCCTGGCTCAAGCGAAATGGAGTAGGAGCACATATGTGATATGTGCGGGACCGAGATTAATGCGTTCATGTGATACCACATTCTATTCTCGCGATGTGTGACATGATTGGTTATATGTGATATAGTCGGCTTATCGGATCAAGTGTTGATTCGATAAGATGTTACATTTGATATTAGTCGGTTATATGTGATATAGCCGGATTATTAAATCAAGTGTTGATTTAATAATTTAATGTATAATTATATATTTCATATATTACATTACATTAACTAATATTAGCTAACTTAAGATTTCTTTTCTCACTTGATGATCCATTGATATATATGAGATATATTTTAATTGTATTATTTTCTTTTTACACACAAAATATATATGTGATATATATTGTTGTGTCATGCTAGGTTACACATGCAACATGTATGTATAAGACTTATACCATGCTAGGGTAAGCTAGGGTTTTATTTGTTTTAAGCTAGTTCAAACTTTTGACTTAACCATGGTTGTGAGCTTGAAAGCTTATGGATATCTTTTGACAAAGTCAACTTGTTTGTCTAGCTTAGGATATTTATTAACCCAGCCCTTAACCTTAGGCTATGGTTTAGTCTCTACAAGGGTTAGGCATGATATTATCTAACCATGGTTGCATTTCTAACATATTTTTATTATTCATTCATCACAACTTCACTTGATCTTCTTCTTCCTCTCACTTGAAGCTTTCTAGCTTTTGAGTTTGTGATGAAAACTTGTGAGAATATGAAATCTAAAGTGAACAAAATTCTTACTTCATCATCCTCTACTACTTGCCATTTAGTATAGGGTGTTTGCTTCACTAATTCCACAATTAGTTAAGAGATAGCTTGGGTTAGTGTTTCCTAGACGTAGATTATCTTCGGCCTCAAAGACTTCGAAGCAAGCATGTTCGTTTTTTCATGGGAGCCTCTCTAGAGTCCACAAGTTCATGATCGCAGCGAAGGGACGACTACACAGAGCTAATGAAGCGAAGGACCGGTCTACAAAGGTTGTAATCCTTGTTCTCTTTTAGTTGCAAAGTGTTTGCATTTTATTCCGTCGATTTTTCTAGTAGACGATTCTAGGGTTAGGGTTAGCTAGAATGGAAAAATTTGAAATTGGCATGTATGATGTCTCTCGAAACCTTGCTGCCATCCTAGGGTACCCTGCAGTGGTATCAGAGCCATGCTAGAAAATTAGACGGATTTTTTTAAGATTATGAAACCGAAATACTCCGAAACTTGAAACGCAAAAATATAGTTTCTGTCGATTCTAAAAAGTTGTCAAATTTTTTTTTAAACAGGTACAGAATGTTATATGGGATATATCATGAACACCATGAAAATTTCAGGGGGTATGCTCGGATTTTGGCCGAGGACAAGGTAGTTGGGGCCGGCCACTTTTTGTTGGTTTTTCTTGAAATTTTCAGTGTGTTCCAGGACTTGGGTTTTGGTGTTTCGGGCGTTGTTTGTTTTTGCTAATTTTACATGTGATGTAATATTACACTATAAGCAATTCAGAGTGTTTCGTGTTCGTAGTTTTTACTTTGTTTCGGGTTGTTGCATGTTGTCTAGGCGAAGTTAAAAAGTTCGATCGAATGTCAAAAACCTATTTTTCCAAGTCTAAAGTATTCGGAAAAACATGCAAGTAATTCTATGAACCCTCTAGAAGAATGAAACCCAAACTCGACTTTTTGGATCGCGGAACCGCGGTCATACCCTAGGGTTTGCCGCAGTTCCGTGGCGACATGAGTGAGGCTTGGGTCTGCACTTCTACGGCTGGTGCATAGGTACTGTGGCATAATCTGGGTATTATTGAACTGTGCTCAAGTGTTGAGCTGTAGGGAAATTGTGGGACTTTGATGAATCGATTGAAAAGTTTAACTTTCATCCGGGTATCATGTGATGGGATACAATATTTGGAATCCACAAAGGTAGTTATGAGATAACTAATTTGAATGTTATAAATCTAGCAATTTAGTCTCATTTGATCGGTTGCCATGGGATTTTGATGAGATCAAAAGTCCGTCGCAATCACGTACCGTACGCGGATACTCGCCGGGTAACCTTATTAGATAGCCACGCCCCATAGCCCCGGCCAAGTGACTGTAGAAGAATCCCGTCGCCAAATGCATCCGTTCGGGTGCTCGCGGCAGCGGTGTTCCGCCTTAGTGCACTTCGTCGACGGCATCGGGGGTGCATCCATCTACTAAAGTTTCCGATGAGCATTCGATCAGGATGTCGGGAATCTTGTTGAATTGCCCGACTAGATATTAAAATGTGTTTTGAATATCGAGACTAAAATGCGGGGTTTATAATTGTTAGGCATGTGATGTCTAAGGAATTCATTTGGTTAGGCATGTGTAACATTTCAGAAAAATAAAATATTATTTTTGGGGATTTTTATAATTAAATAATATTATATTGAATATTTTAATTAGGCGTTATAATTAAATACCGATAAATTGAGAAAAATTTGGAAAATTATGGAAATTACTAAAAAGATGGCGCTTTATGTGATTTATGCAAATTATGAAATTTTACGATTTATTATACACTATTTTAGTGCTAATCGCGATTAAATATCGCTAATCGCGCATTAAACGTGTTTTGTGCACATGACATGTACATGTCATTTTTCACACTTGTTACATTTTCTTATCATGGCTTTTCTTCATTTTCTTTTGAATGGTTGTTGTTTTAATATGAAAAGAATATAAAAGATTAGAAAAGAAAAGAAAACAAAAGGGAAACAATAAAAAAAATGAAGCATAGGCATGAGAGAGAGAGAGGGTGAGGGGTCAACCTTAGTAATGGGCATTTCCTCCTTAGATTATTCCTTCATCTTTCTCCCTTGATCTCATCTCCATGGCAGCACCTCTCTCCCTCCTCCACTTCAAGCCTCAAAACAACCCCCAAAACAAACCCAAAAGTCTATCTCCATTTCATAAAAAACATGCACAAGCTCCTCACAAGCATTTTGGACAAAGAAAAATCAGATTTTGATGCTCTAGGGGATTCATGAGTGCCAAATGAGGTAATTTATCCATCATTAGTGTAGTATTTCCATTGCTTTTGCATCCATGTTAAGTTAAAACCGATTAAGTGGTGATCAATGAGGTTTGAAAATTCCTAGTTAGGGTTTGATGGATTTTTGAGTTGTGGTTGTGCTTATGGGCCTTAGTGGTGACCTTAAAACCCCTTGGTGCTAGAAACCCAGACCAAACACAAATACCAAACCTAAAACCCAAAACAGAAAACTTCCGTGTCGGTTTGTGACTTAATTGAGGGTGCAGGGAAATCTGGAGTGAACCGGGACGTTTACGAGAAAAGCAAACAACACCCCAAGCCTAGATTGACCACTATGAGGATACCCTACTAATACGAGATGATTCCTTGCCACTGGAACCGAGGTGGCCGGATTTAGGGCTAGTGTGGCCGGCCACATGGAGGAGTCTGGGGTCCTGGTTGCTTCTGTAGGTCATATACCACTTCATCCCAGGATTGTTTGTGCACCTTGTTTTCACCTTAAGAAAAATCTGGAGCATGTTTTCTATGTTGCTGCCTTATGTTTTGCGATGTTTTCGAATCTATGTTTTGGTATTTGGTTTTGTATTCGATCACTTGACGTTTGTACGTCGAAATCGAGTGTTATTTGGTTGAATTGCGAGAGCAAACCATAGGTTTTGACCTATGTGAGTTCCGCGTGTCGTTTTGGTTTTGATTTGGATTTTAATGCGATACGATACGTGGTGACATGCAGGTACCGCCACGAGGACTTCGAGACGAAAAGCCAGCGCGTGGCGACGTCGGCATCGGCAAGCGAAGGTCAAAGTGAGTAGATATATATCTACGGGGGAAGTCGGGTGGATGGGGTATAGCACCCCCGCAGTTCGTAGTGTAGCTTATGATATATTATACATTTACATATGTGTTGTGAATTTGGATGATTAACAAGTAGGATCTTAGAAGATCATGGAATAAATGTTGGTGTATTTGGAGGATAGTGTCGTGGTTGATTTCTTAGTCGCGAACCATAGAATAGGTTTGCACACACGCACACACGCACCTATACATGGATAATGAGGATAGTGGATGATATTTGAAGATGAGTCGATGAGATTGGGCATGATGCCACGGGTTCGGTGATGTGATTTGGATCGTATTATGAGATACGACATGTGATGATAGCGGATCTTTAGGCGATGTGTTTTCATACACACGCATTTATATGTTGATGGTATCAGATTGTACTAGACTGTAGATCAGTACCCCTAATTCATGATGTGATGATAAGGATACCCGATAAATGATGAGATAGATGTGATAGTTGACCCGTACCCAGATTTGGGACGCCGTATGACGGATTTATCGTACGAGATAACTATGATGATAAATCCGCAGTCTTGACTCGAGGATGTCATATGATATATTGTATCGTAGGTGGTACTATAGAAGCGGGATCAACGACTATTATATATATGTTTATATATCGACTCAGAGTTAGGTAGTTTCCATACCCCTTTCGATTGGTTTGTTAGTTAGACCTGCAGTTTACCTAGTAGATACTAGACTGGACTCGAGTCATACCCATTTCTAAGAATCGTGAGAATTTTAAAGACATACCAAGGGATACTACGGATATTTCAAAAGACGTACCCTTTCTTAAAAACACCGTAGCCCTTATTTTTCTGAACACCACGATTCGTGTTATTTCAAATGGAAAAACTGTATGATATATATATATATATATATATATATATATATATATTGATGTAGATTCTTCACTGTTGCGTTTATTATTCATTTTCCGCATATTCTTTCTTTTCGCATCGCATTGTATGTTTAAATGTGTTTATTGTTATATTAAACCCATACTTGCATAGATACCTATTTGCACACACATAGATGATTCTGGCTTGATTTTAGAGATTTGGGAACCGCATGAGATATTTTTAAACTGTATTCATTTAAAGAGAGGTTTTCTCTCGATATGTGCATATTACTGTTTTATGTTGCATGATATACTGATATGCTTACATTTCTATTATATGTCGCATACATCATGCTTTATGATTATGCATATTGAGATATGTTGTTTCCATGATATTTATGGATTTGAGAACCGTGGGTATTTTAAAAAAAAGTATGGACTGTTTTAATAACCCGGTTTCTCTTGATATGATATTTCAGCAACCACCATGAGTTTTATTGGTTCTGATATATATATATATACCCCATGCGAGGAGGCGTCGTGGGCCATGTGCGTGTACATGGAGGGGCCCGGAGGTACCCCGGGGAAAGAAAGGTATGTCGATAGACCACGCCGATGAGCCTGACATGGGAACCATACCTACCGGTGATAGTATTTGGGCTCGGTGGATATCCGGAGGATACCGATCGGAGTCGAGAGATGATACGGGCCGATCCGGACTGACGGAGCCCGAGATATGAGGATTTACGTGTCGATGCTGGACACGAGTTTCATGATATTTTCGAGTGTCGATGCTGGACACTCAGGTTCCATGATTTTAATATGTCGCGAGGGACACACGTTGATTTATATCCTCATACTTTCATGCATATGCTTTTTGATATTTACATGCATGATATTTTTGTGTCATTGGTTGACCCGTGGACGAGATCCACACACATACAGGCATTGATTACATAGTTTGATGATATCCACATACTTATAGACTTCACGATATAGTTGACACTGATTTCATGTTGATTACATTGATCATACCACATATTTATGATATGTTGTTACCTGAGGCACTGACACGAGCACTTGGTATTACACTTGGTATAGATGTTTACCCTTACCACCTTTTCATACTTCACACTTTATCATATCGAGGATGTATATATTACTGATCGTTTTGACCTAGGATTGAGTCATATATACGATTTCTACTCCGTGATGTTTTCTACTCACGAGTTGGCAACTCACCCCCGTTGTACCACAGTTTCTTGCAGGTTTGCCGTACAGGTTTCATTGCGTCTTTCTGGCACACTGTTCCTTTCCGGGTGATTACTTTGGTAGGTCGGTTCACTCGCATCGTGACCACCATTATACCTTTTATTATATTTCAGTTGTATCTAGTAACTCCATCAACCAGACTTGTATTATTTATAGACTTAGAAGACCAGTTGTATATTATTTCGACCGTAGAGTCGTGCTTGTATTATTATGGTTTTCTTGTTGTTTTGAGTTCCCTTTTGAGTTTTGATCCTCACCCTTGGCGTTGTATATTATTTTGTTTGCGTGGTTGTGACCATCAATGGACGAAGAGCTAGCTCCCGCTTGGGGATGCCTTTATTCATATTATTCATGTTGTACCCTGTTCGGTGCCAGTATTTACAAAGGAAACTCTGCCGAAATTTTCAGAAAAGATTTGATGTTTTAAAAACGCTTAATTCGACTTATGCTATTAAAACCACTTGCTTTTAAGCAAGTTTTCCTTTATTTATTATTTAAAATGGTTTTAGATTTCTGGGCTTTTGGCTTACTTGAATTAGATGTGGTCCTATAGACTTCATATGATTCAAGTGCCAGTCACGTGCTATTTCGGGTCGTGACAAAGTTGGTATCAGAGCGCTAGGTTAACCTTGGTTCGAGTCTATGTTTGACTATGCGGAGCCCTAGGGCGTTTGTATATATACGGAATCTAGGCTTGACCTTATGGAACTTAGACTTAGTCGAGGGGGGGGGAGGAGTATTAGACCCGAACTATCGTCGCGTAGGTTGAACTTGGTTGATGGAGTAGGTGACTTAAGGAGAGTGACGTACCGTGTGTATATTCCACGGCATACTTACGATACGCTACTCCGCTTAAGAAGCCTTAGGATGTACATTTCCTTGCACAGTATTATATTCATTCCTATGATCTATCCTCATCAATATTGGTTTATGGTTTTGCTGCCACGATTACACGGGCAGAGAGAGCTACGGCTAGAGTTGCGTCAGCATGAGCTCATCACGGACGAGGACTGACCAGGGCGTAATTCCAGGGACATACGATTTTCTTAGAGGTGTCGTTTTATTGTGTTTTCACGCCAGGAGCGTTTGATGAATCGCTTTTATGAGATTTCTCGGACGTGCAGATCAGTACCAGAGGATCTGGTTACTGCCAGAGGCCAGCCAGCATGTGATGACCGTCAATGCACCGATTATTTTGATGATTGAGGTACTGTTCAGCGTGCGGACCAATGAGCCAGTTGTTGCTGCGAACGACGAGATATCGCCCCAGATGTTGGAGCTATTGCTGTACGAGTTGTACCTAGAGACATGATAGAGGATCGCTAGTCAACCAAGGAGGAATGACTAGGACATGTGATTCGTTGCCTACCCCGATGCGAGGTCATCAGATTGATCGATTCCATCTTAAGGAGACTTCACGCAGGTTCGTTCAGTGTCGATAGAGACGATCGAATGTCAGAAACCCATTTTCCAAGTTTAAAGTATTTGGAGAAAATGCAAGTAATTCTACGGACCTTCTAGAAGAACGAAACCCTAACTCGACATAATGACCATGTGAAAGCCTTTGAACCTTAGGGTTTGCGGCAGTTCCGCGGTGCCATTAATGAGGCTTGGGTTTGCCCTTCTATGGTTGGTCCATAGGTGCTGTGGCATGTACTCGATATTATTAAACTGTACACAAGATGTTGAGCTTTTGGGGGATTTTGAGGTTCTGACGAATCGATCGAAAGGTTCGACTTCATTCGGATATCATGTGATGGGATGCATTGCTTGGGAGACTCCAGATACGAGTATAGCCGTTTGAGCACAGTCCATGCAGCCACGAAGAGACGAGTCCGAAGCAGTCGACATTAGAGAAAAATGAAGTAAGAGGTTCGTACGAGATCCTAGTGAGATGACGTTTCACTCCGCCGACATCAGAGATGTGACACGCATACAGAGGCGTTATTTATGGATATATCTTCTAGAAGGAGTCGTAATGCGTATACAGCCGTTCCGGAACATGAAAACAGATATAGTAAAGGGTGATAACCTCCGGGCAGTTCGGCAGAAACGAGATTTGGGAGAGATCTCGACAGGACCTTTCTGGAGTATTACACGAGAAGACTTAGACCCAGGAGCGGTCATATTACGCACACCCAGCAGGCCAGAGTTCGGCACCGTCGACGAGACATGTTATGAGTGACCACGACAGTTGGCCATAGATTCTTAGAGGATGTGTTTGAGTGGGACTATTCCGCCATACTTTATTTCAGTATTTTGGGCGATCTATTCGCATGATTGAGTTTTGATGACTGAGTTTCATGATATTTGTTTCCGTGCACCATGGTTGCACCTACTAGGTATTTATATTTTGCGCATAGTTATTACACTTTAGATATGCTTTCTACACCGTTGTGTTGATTTATAATTTATGCACAGTTATTGCACTGATATCGTTTTTGTGCCTTGGCTGCACATGTTTATGATTTCATGGATTTCATACAGTTGGGTTGATTTTGTGCACACGATTTGGTTTTTGCACTCGGTATAGTTCACATATGCTTGCGGTGCATTGATACATATTTTGTGCACCACAGTTGCACCTGACTTCGGTTGATGTCATTCGATATGTTGATTTTGATTTCATGCCTATGTTATGCATGTGATTTGACTTATGCTTTCGGCATAGTTTTCATGCACTTTTAGTATTTTGATTTGCTTTTGTGCAAGCGGTTGCACATGGTTGTGAGATTATATACCACGGTATACCTGATTTGGATTTGGATTGAAATGTGTTGTATACCGTCGATTTCGATTGTGATACTCGATATTTGTTTTGTGCACCTTATGCACCTGATTGGATTCTTGCGCATATTTGACGTGCTTGGATTGGAATTTTGCGCATGTTCGGCGCGTGATATTGGATTTCGTGATTTCTTGCATGTTGGATGCACATGAATTAGATTTTATTCGTGCACGATGGATACACCTGATTTGGATTTTCGCGCATGTTGGGCGCATGATATGAGATGCGATTTTGGTGCACACCAGATGCACTAAATCGGGATTCTTTGTGCATATCAGATGCACATGATATTGCTGTCAGGAACACCGTTGCCTCTGACAGGTGTTTCGTGCGCACCCGTTGCACCTAGATGTTATTTCTGTGCACATGTATGGCATATTCATGGATTTTGATTTCCATACGCACCAGACGCACGCGACATTCTTATACACATTTTGGGATTGATTTCTTATGGGGCAGTAAGTTTTTATGATATTTACTATTTGTTTTTGTACTGAGCAGGACTAGTCAGAGGACAGTACCTGGATATATTTTGCATGCATTGATAGCTATCGAAGGGATTTCCAAAAAGGGAGCTATAGTCTCAATATTTACCTGCGTGTTTGAGATTACACGAAACATTTTATAAAGGAAACCCTTCTAAATTATTTTCAAAAACGTCGGGACGTACATATTAAATAAAGGATAAGTATATGTATAGTTATTTTCTTACAATAAACGTCCGCCACTGTGCCGCGATAGGCGCATTGCACAGCAACATGAAAGGTTTGGCATGCATTTCCTTCAGATGGTTACATATATATTTTGATGTATATCATATTGGTTTTCGTATTGGATTTGACATTTTTGTCTTCACCATGACTCCGATGATTGCGGGATGCTTGACGGGGTTTTGATTTGGATTTATCTGCTCATTGTTCATGCGCATGCATTGCGCTATGATGCGTTTTATGTATTGATGATTTCGGAGCCCCGACAACTTGGACTTTTTATTGAAATGTTTTAGTATTTGAGGGGTTTAAATTTAAATTCGGGGACCGAATTTCTTTAAGGGGGAAGATTGTAATATTTCAGAAAAATAAAATATTATTTTTGGGGATTTTTATAATTAAATAATATTATATTGAATATTTTAATTAGGCGGTATAATTAAATACCGATAAATTGGGAAAATTTTGGAAATTACTAAAAAGATGGTGCTTTATGTGATTTATGCAAATTATGAAATTTTACGATTTATTATACACTATTTTAGTGCTAATCGCGATTAAATATCGCTAATCGCGCATTAAACGTGTTATGTGCACATGACATGCACATGTCATTTTTCACACTTGTTATATTTTCTTATCATGGCTTTTCTTCATTTTCTTTTGCATGGTTGTTGTTTTAATATGAAAAGAAAAGAAAAGAAAACAAAACGGAAACAATAAAAAAATGAAGCATGGGCATGAGAGAGAGAGGTTGAGGGGTCAACTTTAGTCTTGGGCATTTCCTTCTTGGCTTATTCCTTCATCTTTCTCCCTTGAGCTCATCTCCATGGCAGCACCTCCCTCCCTCCTCCACTTCAAGCCTCAAAACACCCCCAAAACAAACCCAAAAGTTTATCTCTATTTCACAAAAAACATGCACAAGCTCCTCACAAGCATTTTGGACAAAGAAAAATCAAATTTTGATGCTCTAGGGGATTCATGAGTGCCAAATGAGGTAATTTATCCATCATTAGTGTAGTATTTCCATTGATTTTGCATCCATGTTAACTTAAAACCGATTAAGTGGTGATTAGTGAGGTTTGAAAATTCTTAGTTAGGGTTTGAGGGATTTTTGAGTTGTGGTTGGGCTTATGGGCCTTAGTGGTGACCTTAAACCCCCTTTGGTGCTAGAAACCCAGACCAAACACAAATACCAAACCTGAAACCCAAAACAGAAAACTTCCGTGTCGGTTTGTGACTTAATTGAGGGTGCAGGGAAATCTGGAGTGAACCGGGAAGTTTACGCGAAAAGCAAACAAACCACAAGCCTAGATTGACCACTATGAGGACACCCTACCAATACGAGACGATTCCTTGACACTGGAACCGAGGTGGCCGGATTTAGGGCTGGTGTGGCCGGCCACATGGAGGAGTCTGGGGCCCTGGTTGCTTCTGTAGGTCATATACCATATGCACTTCACCCCAGGATTGTTTGTGCACCTTGTTTTCACCTTAAGCAAAATCTGGAGCATGTTTTCTATGTTGCTGCCTTATGTTTTGCGATGTTTTCGAATCTAAGTTTTGTTATTTGGTTTTGTATTGGATCACTTGACGTTTGTACATCGAAATCGAGTGTTATTTAGTTGAATTGCGAGAGCAAACCATAAGTTTTGACCTATGTGAATTCCGCGTGTCGTTTTGGTTTTGATTTGGATTTTAATGCGATACGATACGTGGTGACATGTAGGTACCCCACGAGGACTTCGACATGACAAGCATGCGCGTGGCGACGTCGGCATCGGCAAGTGAAGGTCAAGATGAGTAGATATATATCTACGGGGGAAGTCGGGTGGATGGCGTATAGCACTCCCGCAGTTCGTAGTGTAGCTTATGATATGTTATACATTTACATATGTGTTGTGAATTTGGATGATTAACAAGTAGGATCTTAGAAGATCATGGGATAAATGTTGGTGTATTTGGATGATAGTGTCGTGGTTGATTTCTTAGTCGCGAACCATAGAATAGGTTTGCACACACGCACGCACACACCTATACATGGATAATGAGGATAGTGGATGATATTTGGAGATGAGTCGATGAGATTGGGCATGATGCCACGGGTTCGGTGATGTGATTTGGATCGTATTATGAGATACGACATGTGATGATAGCAGATCTGTAGGCGATGTGTTTTCATACACACACATTTATATGTTGATGGTATCAGATTGTACTAGACTGTAGATCAGTACCCCTAATTCATGATGTTATGATAAGGATACCAGATAAATGATGAGATAGATGTGATAGTTGACCCGTACCCAGATTTGGGATGCCGTATGACGATTTACCGTACGAGATAACTATGATGATAGATCCGCACTCTTGACTCGAGGATGTCATATGATATATTGTATCGTACGTGGTACTATTGAGGCGGGATCACCGACTATTATATATTTGTATATATATCGACTCAGAGTTAGGTATCACCGACTATTATATTATATATATGTAGATACTAGACTGGACCCGAGTCATACATATTTCCAAAACTAACGAATCGTGAGAATTTTAAAGACATACCAAGGGATACTACGGATATTTCAAAAGACGTACCCTTTCTTAAAAACACCATAGCCCCTATTTTTCTAAACACCACGATTCGTGTTATTTCAAATGGCAAAACTGTATGATATATATATTGATGTAGATTCTTCACTGTTGCGTTTATTATTCATTTTCCACATATTCTTGCTTTTCGCATCGCATTGTATGTTTAAATGTGTTTATTGTTATATTAAACACATACTTGCATACATACCTATTTGCACATACATAGATGATTCTGGCTTGATTTTAGAGATTTGGGAACCGCATGAGATATTTTTAAACTGGATTCATTTAAAGAGCGGTTTTCCCTCGATATGTGCATATTACTGTTTTATGTTGCATGATATACTGATATGCTTACATTTCTATTATATGTCGCATACATCATGCTTTATGATTATACATATTGAGATATGTTGTTTCCATGATATTTCTGGATTTGAGAACCGTGGGTATTTTAAAAGAAAGTATGGACTGTTTTAAAAACCCGGTTTCTCTTGATATGATATTTCAGCAGCCACCATGAGTTTTATCGGTTCTGATATATATGTTTACCCCATGCGAGGAGGCATCGTGGGCCGTGTACGGGTACATGGTGGGGCTAGGAGGTACCCCGGAGCAAGAAAGGTATGTCGATGGACCATGCCGATGAGCCTGACAGGGGAAGCATACCTACCGGTGATAGAATTTGGGTCGGCGGATATCCGGAGGATACCGACCGGTGTCGAGAGATGATACGGGCCGATCCGGACTGACGGAGCCCGTGGGCCGATCCGGACTGACGGAGCCCGAGATATGAGGATTTACCTGTCGATGCTGGACACGAGTTTCATGATGTTTTTGAGTGTCGATGTTGGACACTCAGGTTCCATGATTTTGATGTGTCGCGAGGGACACACGTTGATTTATATCCGCATACTTTCATGCATATGCTTTATGATATTTACATGCATGATGTTTTTGTGTCATTGGTTGACCCGTGGACGAGATCCACACGCATACAGACATTGATTACATAGTTGGATGATATCCACATACTTATAGACTTCATGATATAGTTGACACTGATTTCATGTTGATTACATTGATCATACCACATATTTATGATATGTTGTTACCTGAGGCACTGACACGAGCACTTGGTATTACACTTGGCATAGATGTTTACCCTTGCCACCTTTTCATGCTTCAGACTTTATCATGTTGAGGATATATATATTTCTGATCGTTTTGACCTAGGATTGAGTCATACATACGATTTCTGCTCCGTGATGTTTTCTACTCACGAGTTGGCAACTCACCCCCGTTGTGCTACAGTTTCTTGCAGGTTTTCCGTATAGGTTTCATTGGGTCTTTCTGGCACACTGTTCCTTTCCGGGTGATTGCTTTGGTAGGTGGGTTCACTCGCATCGTGACCACCATTGTACCTTTTATTATATTTCAGTTGTATCTATTGTTGGAGATAGTGCCCTCAGAGTCAATTATTGGATCACAGGCACGTGATTGCAATGATTGAGGGAGGACCTATCCCGGTAGGACAGTCTTACTCAAGATGATAGTATGCTATCTGGTTTATCTTTATCATCGTGTACTGCTTTAGGTGACCTTACAGGTCACTATTGCACGTTGATAGAGCCCCTATGATTCTTACTTAACCACCAGCAGTATGAGGGCGATCATATACGTGAGAGATGGTAGTCTATAAGCACATCCTTAAAAGGTCCCTAGTCGTGGGAGTTTCGAGACAGGGCATCGATACTCCAGAGTAGACTAGTGTATACAGTCGAGACCCCGACGAGGGGCGGTGGCCGGTCTCACAAGCCACTGGTGTCAGTAGGTTCACCTAAGATGTATACAGTGTAGGGTTCCTAGGCACCCTAGTGAGGTCTCCCAAGCCATCAACCATGGCAATTTCAAAAATTCGGTGCCGAGAAACCCTAATGTACGGATCGTTTGCTAGATTTCTAGGCGAAAAGTAAACTAGCTAACAACTTAGCTAATGAGAATACGGAAATACAACCTTTGTAGATCCATTTGCTCCACCTCCATAGCTCCGCAACGACGTCCTCTCGCTGTCCATAAGAAGTCCCGGGCTCTAGCGTCGGCTTCGTCGGAGAATGGGCAAGCTAGGTCGTCGATGTCCATGCCGAAGATGATCTATGTCGAGGCATCGCTAAATCAAGCTCCGAATTCATCAAGTCAAGAAACTTGTGAAGAGAACACACTCTACTACTTGGCAAGAGGTAGAGGATGAAGAAATAGGAAGTGGGTAAACTTTAGATTTGGATTTCTCACTCTAATTCTCACTTTGCCATTAAAGCTAGTGAAGCTTTTTCTTGAAGTGAAGAAGAAGAAGATGAAGAATATGATAAGTTCAATTTGATAAATAGAAAATAATACAATACTTATCATAATCTTTACCTTAGTTAAGTGTAGAGAATTGACTAAGGTTGGGTTGATGGTTAGGGTTAAGGATGAGAACAAAAAAGTCATCAAGTCAAAGCTTCATGAAGCTTTAACATAAAACAAAAGAAGCCACCATTCATTTATCTTCCAATTTATTCAAAATGAATAAATAAATAAGATGAATGAATAAGTAAAACCCTAATCAACAATTTAACCTTGGTTTAATTCTTTACATTTAACCATAAAGCATGTATCATCAATCATGATACAATCAAGTGCACAAAATCATATCGCATATGCAATGCGCACAACCGAGCGAGAAAATCCATTTAAAGTGAACCGATACTAGTTAATGCAAAGTAATATATCAAATATATAATTATGCATTAAATCATTAAATCAACACTTGATTCAATGATCCGGTCATGACTCACATAACCGGCTGGTATCATCAGTAACAACTTATCGAATCAACACTTGATCCGACAACTCGGCTATATCGCATATAACCGATCAATGTCACATCGCGAGAATCGAATACAGTATCACATACTCGTATCATTCTCGGTCCCGCACATATCTCATATGCGCTCCTATTTCGTTTCGCTTGAGCCAGGAAACCTCTATGTAGGACTCTAAAGACTCGTCAATACGCCGGCAGCAGATGATGATCATATCAAACACCCACAAGCCGCAAGCGGTCTGCTAAACGTAACGGCCACCCGGGTATTGAGCGATCTGAAGATCGACGAGCAAGCCTGCTCACACTCCAGTGAATCCGACCAGTAACACTACCGTACAGTCCGGTCTGATCGTCTGATATGTCGCATATCTCGCCTAGGGGTGGTAAACGTCAGACCCCAATAGCTCGATAAGTCGTGTCGATATGAGGTCTATAACACTTCGAGAAACTACTGGTAACACTTACCAGTAAATCTCAGCAACCCTGGCCAGGGATTTCCTGTTATAGCCAATCGAACACAGCGCAACATCAACTCCCTATACCGGGAGAGACGAATCCCCTCCTATCGCTCATTGCCTCCATGTGACTCGGGACTGTACCCAAAAACCACCGTTTTGCACGCCCTCTTGGACGTGCTAAGATGGAAATCAAAGCACAGTGGGAACCACACAAGACTCTATGACGATCTCGGGTCAACAGACTACTCTGTACCAGTGTCACCAGAGAACTGCCATCTGACGTGAGGTATAATACCATCTGGGAGTTCTCGGCGAGTCCGTCCAGTGTACCCAGTCTTTACTGAGCACCCGTATATCATCTCTGATGTCAAACACTAATGGATATGGGATCATCCATCGCCCATCTGTATAGGTCGAGAAGGTACACGCTAGTCTACTCTGGTATATCAATGCCCCGTCTCGATACACCCACGACTAGGGACTTTCAAGGATGTACTTATGGACTACCATGTCCCCACTAGTATGATCCGCATCATAGTCCAGGTAGTCAAGTACACATCCTAAGGGCTTTACCAACATGTAACAGAGAGACAATCAGAGTACACGTTAAGGTAAAGAGCAACCAGATAGCATACTATCATGTCGAGCAAGAAAGTCCTCCCTATATATGTCCCAGCATCCACTACAATATACATCCTATGTACAGTAATGGCCTCTAGGGCATACATATAACTAACAATCTCCCACTTGCACTAGGGCCATCTGTAGCAGTGGTTGTAGTATCTCATACTCAACCATCCCATAAAAGTCTCTCTCTGGGAATAGGCCTTCGTGAGTGGATCCGCTGCGTTATCCTCTAAGTCTGCTCTCCATGCCTCGATCACCCTGGAGATCAACCATCTCCATGATCAGGTGATACTGCCTTAGAATAAGTCTGGATCACTGATGGGACCGTCGTTCCTTGGCATAAGCCACAACTCCATTGTCTCACAATGGTAGGAACGTAGTTCATCTCATGAACTAATATACACCCAAACATCCTCTTTGGTAGCATCTTAAGTAGCGATGTATCCTGCCTTTATCGTCTAGTATGTCACGGTATCTAGCTTGGAACTCTTTCAACATACCGTCCCTTTACTGAGGGTAAAGAAAATGCCTGCGACTGACATTCAGTCGTCTTTATCACCTTGGAACACTTCCAGTGATTCTCCCCAGGATCGCTTGATACCATCTCACTACAACTAGTGAGAATCCTAACATCCAATTAAATCTATCTCATAGATCCAAAACCCAGGATTAAGGAGGTATCATTTTGATCCTTCATGGAGAATTATTGTGATAAACGGAGATTGACCGAGCGTAGCATAGGAAACTCCTTTCTTATCAAGAGTATATCATCCACGTACTCTACGAGGATCACCACCATACTCCCTACTACCTTTTTGTTTATACAAGGTTCATCTACCATTTTGATGATGTCAACTCTTTGACTATTACATCAAAACAGACGTTCCAACTCCGCGATGCCTGCTTTATCTTATAAAACATCTTGCACACGTTTCCGCTGCTCCCACTGTCTACGAGGCCCTCTGGCTGTGTACTTATAGACGCACTCTTCTAAATCATCATTTAGAAAAGCAGTCATGGCACCCAACCGCCAGATATCGTAGTCATGGTATGTAGCCGTGGCAAGTAGGATCTGGATGGACTTAAGCATAGGTCCTTAGAAAAGGTTTCAACATAATCCATACCTGGTCAATGATGCAAACCTTTAACAAGTCTAGCTTTGAAAGTCTCAACTTTTCCATGTACACTAAGTAATCTTCTCAAGATATACTTGCTCCTGATGGGGATTTAACCCTTCAGATATAGCAACTAAAGTCCATACTTTGTTGGTGTATAAGGATTACATCTCAGATCGCTAAACATCCAGCCATTCTTACAGAGTCTTACTCCTGATGGCCAGCTCGAAGCTAGTTGGGTCATCATCTCATGATGCAATCTTCGCTCCCACTGTCATAGAGAAACCAAAGTATCTCTCAGGTGGGTGAGGAACCCTACTAGATCGGCGGAGAGGCTGAAGTTCGTTGGCATCTACTGAATCCTTTGGTTGTATCAAATCATCAGCTGCAATTTGCATAGCTGGAACATTTCCAGTTCTACATAACAGATCTTGCCTCGAGCTTGTCCGAATTGTGCTTTTAGACATAGGCCGGACAACCCCAAATCTTAACTAACTTAAGATATGGGCTCTTCCCTTTCCATATCACATATGAAATGGTAGGCACTGATTTGATTCGAACCCTATTCAATAGGTATTCAACTTCTCAAGTGCATAACCCCCTAAGGAAAAAGGTAACTCAGTATTACTCATCATAGAGCACACCATATCAAATAGGGTGTATCTGCTCCGCCCCGATATACCATCGTGCTATGGTGTATACGGAGGAGTAATGCTGAGAGAGAATCACATTCTCCTTTAGAATAGTCCAGGATTTCCGTGCACAAGTATTCTCCTCCTTGATCATATCAAAGGACATAATACTTATACCCGTATTTTGGTTCTCTACTTCTAACTTATATTCTGTGAATATCTCAAATGGTTCGGACTTGTGCTTCAACAGGAACATAGGTCTGAATCTAAAGAGATCATCAGAGAACGTAATGAAGTATAAAGAACCGGTCTTGGTACATGTAGACAGGGGACCTACATACATCAACATGTATCATCCCAAGAGTTCATTAACTCTTTCTCTGTTTCCAATAAACAGAGCTATGGTTATCTTATCTTTGTGACATGACTGGCGAGTTTCACAAGATGTAAATTCAAACTGATTTAAATATGCATCTATATGTAACTCTAGCTAGTCGGGTCGCATTGATTTGACCTAGTCTACAATACCTCAAGAAGGATCCGTTCATTTCTGAACTCTTCCTCTTGTGTGTGTTCTGTATACTAAGAACTGTAGTTTGATTTAGAACATTAATGCTTTTAGATAACGTGCCTGAACCGATCAACTTTTGATATAGGAAATGTCCAAAATATTATCCAACAATACAAAATTTTATCATTTCTTTACTAATAAAGAGAGTGATATGATTTTGTATATCAGGTTCGGTATCTAATAACATACGTTCAGAATCAATGTATTCTGGTAATACAGGGTGACAGTGACCAACAGACTTGGCTGCAACTCTTGCCCCGTTTTCTGTCTCATGAAACTTATCACCCGTTCTCAGTTTTTCTACCCTTTTGTAGCCCTATGTAACATATTACATATCTGGGATCCTGATCCGGTATCATATACTCAGGATGCGGAGGATACTGAGAAACAGTTCTGTATAAAGAACACACCCGAAGATGATGCATCAGCATGCACTCTCTTCGTTAGGGCGGCACGGGAAATCTGGTATTCCCCAAATTCCTGCTCTGTCTTATAACAATTATAAGTTGGAGCGGGACCAACGTTCCCCAGCTCAGTATAACAAGCGGGTTCGGTCAATAATCCGTTTTATTATCTTGATTAAGGCGTGACATGGTCGCTACCAGGAGAGAGAGAGAGAAGAAAACACTCAGCGTACGCTCTTGCAAGAATAGATTGGTTATTATTTTATCTAATCAGGATGGCTCCTACTGCTTTTTATCAAATCTTCCTTCAAACCCTAAAAGGAAAGACTAGCCGGGATTAATTACACACTACAAGTTCGCCAATCTTTCAGCCAGGCCAGTGTCGGTACTTTGAGGGAGGTCCCCCATGCTTTCGCACGAACCTAATTAATGTAAACCTCGTTTTCCCAGAGGCGTAACCCCGTTGACACCTTTCTAGACACCTACTTGATCGGCTAATTGTAAAGTGTAAAACTCTCCCAGGAGTAACTCTTACTCGCAGCGGGTATCGGGATCCAACTATCTCATAGAAGGTATGCAATCTCATTGCAAATTTCAACACTTGAAATTCCCGATAATATTTTGCCCCTAGCACCCTATGACCTTGACGGAGGCCAACAAACCATAGGCTCCTAGTCAAGTTCAACCCGCCATTTCTTGATCGAATCAAACCCACCCGCACGACCCTTGACGGAGGCCAACAAGGTCGCACGACTACCCTAACTCAATCTGCATCATATGCATAAGCAGATAAATACTGGTTAGCTACGCACACTGCGCCTTGACGGAGGCCAACAAACACAGCACGAATACTAAACAGCAGTTATCTGAAATGACGGAGGGCTACGACAGGTTTTTATGAAAACCTATTGCGTAATGAACTTGATATCGTTGTAGGATCAAATGAATTTTGAAATGGAGTGTTTTTGAGGCTTTTCTAGTTTTGCTAAAGGAGTCACTCCCGGTAAAGGGATCGTCGGTCCTTTCCTCGTCGAATGAGGTGCGGGATATATCATATATATCACTGTGCAAAGCAAAAACTCTTAAAAGCAATCAAAAGACAAACCGAATGTGTAGCATCTGCCAGTTATTGCTAAAGGAGTCACTCCCGGTGAAGGGATCTCGGTCCTTTCCTTATCGAATAAGGTGCAGGATATATCACATATACCGCTGTGCAAAGCAAGAACTGTAGCTACCTTTTTTTTATTTTGAAATTCGATTCTACAACATCTTAGGTTTCTTTTATTTCATTAATCTCATTAATGAAGTCCCATCATTTAATGTACCTAAACATCACAGATAAATACGACGTACACTTATGCCATCCGCATTCGCCTCGATGTCCCCTCGTGCACCGTTAGGTTAGGTAACTAACGACAGAGCGGGGCAGGGCTAGCGCGGGTGTAAAACATAAGTAACGCCTATATAATATATCATATATACTATATACTGTATCTATCACAGAACATCACATGATCACATCACAGATATCGCAGCAGAAGAATCATATGAAATATTGGATATACTAGGACGTCCGTGTTTTCAATACGAGCCAGTATAAAACACGGATTCCACGGTCGTGATGAATAGCCAAACCCACACCCCTAGACCCCTACGAGAGCGGCAAGCAACCCTACCAATTCTGGAGTTAGGAGACCCGGACTCGACACCTCGAGTTGGTCTCCCACTGGACTCCAGAACCCGGTTACTTGTGCCCTCCTCCTTGGGTCTATCCTAGTGCAAAAAAGTAAATAATATACAAATGGTGACAACATCCGCTACCTGGAAGTGCCCCAATAAAAGAATATTACATACAAGTTTTTACATGAATGAAAATGAAAAACACTCATCTCACATAAAAACCCCGGGCTATTCAAACACGACGATCCAATATAACATATCCAGCAACACATAACATCACATGTCATCAACGTAAGTAAATATGTGCATCCCAATTGTCGTTGACATATAGCAACGAAACCGGCGATTTCACATATTACATTTACGGTCACAGAAAAGAAAGTGTAAAACTACAACAGTTGGAATCCGCAACCACCTCAGACATCACATGCCTGACCAAATGAATCACTTAGACATCGCATGCCTAACAATTATAAACCCCGCATTTTAGTCTCAAAGTCGAAAACACTTTTCAATACCAAGTCGGGTAATTCAACAAGATTCCCTACATCCTGATCGAATACTCGTCGCAAACTTTAGTAGACGGTCGCACCCCCGATACCGTCGACGAAGTGCACCAAGGCGGAACACCGCTACCGCGAGCACCCAACCAGATGCTTTCGGCGACGGGGTTCTCCTACAGTCACTTGGTCGGGGCTATGGGGTGTAGCTGTCTATTAAGTTTACCGGCGAATATCCGCGTACGCTACGTGATTGCAACGGACTTTTGATCGCATCAAAATTCCGTGGCAACCGATCAAGTGAGACTAAACTGCTATGTTTATAACATTCATCCAGTTATCATATAACTATTGTGAATTCCAATTATTGTATCCCATTCCAGATAAACAGAAAATGTTAAACTTTTCGATCGAACAATCGAACACCCAAGTTTTCCCGATACAGATCAACACATGAAATAAGTCTAACAACATTCAGTTCGTGCCTCAGTACTAACGGTCCAGCCGTAGAAGGGTCAAGCCAACGCCTCACATGTGGCACGCCGTACTGCCCCAAACCCGAAGGTTCAAAGGGCAGTTCAAGACGGTCACATAATCGAGTTAAGGTTTGTTGTCTTCTAGAGGGTCCATCGCGTTACTTGCACTACTTAGAACGTCGTTAAACTACGGAAAAATCTAACACTTGGAAATTTCCCAACAGGGGAAAAATTGGGTATTTATATCCGGTCGAACTTTTTAACATATTCTAAAATTTATCCGGAAAGCCACACAGACAAAATTTGATATTCCGATCGAAACTCCGAAACCCCAAAACCACCTCTGAAAATTCAACTCTTGAAAAATTATTAAAAATACCCAGGAAAACCAGAACAGTATACTGTGAATTACTGTACAAATTTGGACGCCAGAAAAGACAAAACAGCCGCGCTTCCGCCGCACGAGCCATGCTCGTGCCACGGAAGGGCGGTGGGAAAGGGGAATCAGGTCCACGAATTTTACAGTAATTCTTAGAAAACCCTGCTTGACTTTCTGGACATTTTTAATCTTGAAAAATCCACAATTTTAAAATCTGGACAGAGAGCATGTAAGGTTTGGGAATTCGGGTTCGTTCGGACTTCAATTTCCGTCTGGACTTCGCCTAAGGCTCTAGCTAGGCTCTGATACCACTGTAGGGTTCCTAGGAACCCTAGTGAGGTCTCCCAAGCCATCAACCATGGCAATTTCAAAAATTCGGTGCCGAGAAACCCTAATGTACGGATCGTTTGCTAGATTTCTAGGCGAAAAGTAAACTAGCTAACAACTTAGCTAATGAGAATACGGAAATACAACCTTTGTAGATCCGTTTGCTCCACCTCCATAGCTCCGCAACGACGTCCTCTCGTTGTCCATAAGAAGTCCCGGGCTCTAGCGTCGGCTTCGTCGGAGAATGGGCAAGCTAGGTCGTCGATGTCCATGCCGAAGATGATCTACGTCGAGGCATCGCTAAATCAAGCTCCGACTTCATCAAGTCAAGAAACTTGTGAAGAGAACACACTCTACTACTTGGCAAGAGGTAGAGGATGAAGAAATAGGAAGTGGGTAAACTTTAGATTTGGATTTCTCACTCTAATTCTCACTTTGCCATTAAAGCTAGTGAAGCTTTTTCTTGAAGTGAAGAAGAAGAAGATGAAGAATATGATAAGTTCAATTTGATAAATAGAAAATAATACAATACTTATCATAATCTTTACCTTAGTTAAGTGTAGAGAATTGACTAAGGTTGGGTTGATGGTTAGGGTTAAGGATGAGAACAAAAAAGTCATCAAGTCAAAGCTTCATGAAGCTTTAACATAAAACAAAAGAAGCCACCATTCATTTATCTTCCAATTTATTCAAAATGAATAAATAAATAAGATGAATGAATAAGTAAAACCCTAATCAACAATTTAACCTTGGTTAATTCTTTACATTTAACCATAAAGCATGTATCATCAATCATGATACAATCAAGTGCACAAAATCATATCGCATATGCAATGCGCACAACCGAGCGAGAAAATCCATTTAAAGTGAACCGATACTAGTTAATGCAAAGTAATATATCAAATATATAATTATGCATTAAATCATTAAATCAACACTTGATTCAATGATCCGGTCATGACTCACATAACCGGCTGGTATCATCAGTAACAACTTATCGAATCAACACTTGATCCGACAACTCGGCTATATCGCATATAACCGATCAATGTCACATCGCGAGAATCGAATACAGTATCACATACTCGTATCATTCTCGGTCCCGCACATATCTCATATGCGCTCCTATTTCGTTTCGCTTGAGCCAGGAAACCTCTGTGTAGGACTCTAAAGACTCGTCAATACGCCGGCAGCAGATGATGATCATATCAAACACCCACAAGCCGCAAGCGGTCTGCTAAACGTAACGGCCACCCGGGTATTGAGCGATCTGAAGATCGACGAGCAAGCCCGCTCACACTCCAGTGAATCCGACCAGTAACACTACCGTACAGTCCGGTCTGATCGTCTGATATGTCGCATATCTCGCCTAGGGGTGGTAAACGTCAGACCCCAATAGCTCGATAAGTCGTGTCGATATGAGGTCTATAACACTTCGAGAAACTACTGATAACACTTACCAGTAAATCTCAGCAACCCTGGCCAGGGATTTCCTGTTATAGCCAATCGAACACAGCGCAACATCAACTCCCTATACCGGGAGAGACGAATCCCCTCCTATCGCTCATTGCCTCCATGTGACTCGGGACTGTACCCAAAAACCACCGTTTTGCACGCCCTCTTGGACGTGGTAAGATGGAAATCAAAGCACAGTGGGAACCACACAAGACTCTATGACGATCTCGGGTCAACAGACTACTCTGTACCAGTGTCACCAGAGAACTGCCATCTGACGTGAGGTATAATACCATCTGGGAGTTCTCGGCGAGTCCGTCCAGTGTACCCAGTCTTTACTGAGCACCCGTATATCATCTCTGATGTCAAACACCAATGGATATGGGATCATCCATCGCCCATCTGTATAGGTCGAGAAGGTACACGCTAGTCTACTCTGGTATATCGATGCCCCGTCTCGATACACCCACGACTAGGGACTTTGAAGGATGTACTTATGGACTACCATGTCCCCACTAGTATGATCCGCATCATAGTCCAGGTAGTCAAGTACACATCCTAAGGGCTTTACCAACATGTAACAGAGAGACAATCAGAGTACACGTTAAGGTAAAGAGCAACCAGATAGCATACTATCATGTCGAGCAAGAAAGTCCTCCCTATATATGTCCCAGCATCCACTACAATATATATCCTATGTACAGTAAAGGCCTCTAGGGCATACATATAACTAACATACAGGTGCTCATTGGGTTATGAGTACACTGGACAGGACTCGCCGGGAACATGCTAGTTGGTCTTATACCTGACGTCAGATAGCAGTTCCCTGGTGACATGTGTACAGGTTAGTTCATTGACCCGGGGATCGTCATTTGTCTCGTGTGAGTTCCAACTGTACTTTGATTACTACCCTACCACGCTCAAAGGAGACGTGCAAACAGGTTTTAGTTGGGTACAGTCCCGAGCCACATGGAGGCAGTGAGCGGATCTTCAGGGGTTCGTCTCTCCCGGTATTGGGGGTGAGGTCGCGCTGTGTCTAGGAGAGCCATTACACGAAGTCCTTGGCCAAGGCAGGAGATTTACTGGTAGGTATTCCAGTAGTATCTCAGGGTGTTCTGGGCTACACTCCGACATGACTTGTACCGCTTTTGGGGGTCTGACTTTTACCAACCCGCTAGGCCCACCATGCGATGCTCATAAACGAACGGACCGGACTGTACGGATATTGTCACTGACTGGCTCAGTAGGGTGTCAGGCTGAGTTCGCTCACAGACGTCCCTTTTGGTCAATAGCTGGTAGCCCGTCACGTATGGCTAATACCTCTGACGTGCTGGTGGTTAAATCCACAGCCATAGTATTGACGAGTCTTTAGAGTCCCCCACATTCAGTTACTCAAGTTTCGGACGAAACGCTGTAGAGGCCGTATGGAGATATGGCAGGGTTCGATCAGATACGTGCGGTATTGCATGGGTCAGGATCGGACGGTTATTACTAGAGGTCGTATGGAGATATGGCAGGGTTCGATCAGATACGTGCGGTATTGCACGGGTCAGGATCAGACGGTTAATACTAGAGGCCGTATGGAGATATGGCAGGGTTCAATCAGATACGTGCGGTATTGCACGGATCAGGATCGGACGGTTAATACTAGTAGGCTTTGGTTTAAGCCGGATCCTAGTATAGTACAGTGTAGATTTTGTCTCATTGCATTTGTATTTCGGTCGGAATACAAATGCGGGTATGTATATACAGTAGCGGGGTTTTCCTGTAATTTATTACGGGACCAGTTTTCTGGAGTTGCCAGTTTGTTTTCCGTTTCAGCCATATTTCTTTGTATCTTTCATTGGTTGAAGATTGGTGGAGGAGGGCTTATTTGCATTTGTGCAAATAAGCATTTGTGGAGGGTGTCTTTTGCATTTTGTTGTATCATGATGGTTGCACCACCATTTGACCTCTTCTTCTCATGATTGCTTGAGTTTTTGGAGTAATCATGGTTGTTGATGGAGTGTGGATTTGTTGGTGACCATTCTTCTTCTCATGATCACATATCATTCCTCTCACTTGCATTATTGTGTGGCTCCCTTCATTTTGATACACACTCCTCTCATTCTCTCCATGCATGGCCGGCCACTAAGGGGGTGTGGTTTTTTGATTCATTTTGGTGTGGGATTTTTCACTCTCTTGATGCTTGCAAAAATCCCCAAGTTGATCTCTAAAAGTTCATATCTCCTTTCCTCCACTAAAAAGGCAACATCCACTACCCCAAATGAGACATAGCTCTCTACACCATTCTACAGCAAATCTTGGGCACGTTGACTCGCCAACTTCGTGCCCGAGTCGCCTCGATATAGAGGTGGGAGCCCGTAAAAGAAGCAGGCGACGTGGTGCCCTTCCGGCGACTTGGTGGAGACCGGAGATTCCGCGGGGAGATCGGGACGACGACGAGAAGACCGAAGGACACCGATCGCTCGGTATATCTCTCTACCCCATCTCTAGATAGGTAGGACTAGATTAATGGCACGATCCGGGTTTTTAGTGCGCGGTGGTGCCGGTTTGAAAAGTTAAAGTTTAGCATCGCTTCCGCATTCCGGCGTCGGATCGACGGCCGGGGCGCCGCCATGCACTTACAGTGGTATCATAGTCTCGCCATTAACATAGTCTAGCTTTGTCTAATGTGCTTTACATTTCCGATCGAACAAAAATCCCAAAACCGCGTTTTCATGTACAATCAGTTTCTATCGAAAATTTTTTGTCTCCAAAAATTTTTCAGTATGTTGCAGAATGATGTGCAGAGAAAGATAAGACATCTGTGAAAATTTGGTGAACTGATACAGTAGGATGACCGCGGAACCGCGGCCAAACCCCCATCTGGCCGCGGTTCCGCCGCAGTTCAGTGTCTTCAGTGCACCATTTTTTGCACAGTAATCTTTTTACAGTGAAATTGGGGTTTTGGAATATTATTTTTGGGCCCAGAATTTCTTTAACTGCTACAGTAATGCTTGGGGCCCACTTGGTAAATTTGATCGATCGGATATTTTAAACACATTAGTTCACAGTATTTACATTATATCTGCGACCGTGAATGTCACTTGATCGGTAAATCCTGTCTAACTGCTATAGCCCGGTTAGACGGATTTGCGAACGTGACATTCACGTTGATGTTCTGTGTTATGCTGTGATGTTGCGGATTGGTCATGGGGGATAGCCTGGATGCAATGGTAGTACAATTTTTGTTGTATTATGTAAATTTGATATTGCGGGGCGAGCTTCCGACATGTGGACTGCCGTCACTGCCTGTTTGTATTATTATTTTGGGGCACGACCAGGTTGCGGTCGATGTACCCGTTGTATGTATATTTTACTTTCTGTACTAGGATTACCCCGCGGAGGGGTGCACGGATAGCCGGGTTCTAGAGGGAAACGGACCCGCATCTCGTGGCATTGAGACGGAGGGGTCTTCACTCTAGGATTGGCGGGCTATTCGCCGCACTCGTAGGGGGTACAGGTTGACCCAGGAGGGGTGCCCAAGTTACCTGATTCCGTGAAGTGCTGGGTGGTCCATTCACGTTGCTGAAGGGGGCTGCCTCGCTTCAGGTTTTGGCGGGTAACTTGCCATGCCCGTAGGGGTCTAGGATTTCATTGCACAGGCTATCCACACGACCAGGGGAACGTCGGGTTACAGTAGTGGCTCTGTGAAACCCGGGGATCCCAGATATCTGTATTGTTCTGTGATGCTGTACATTTCTGTGATGTTGCATTTTATCACGCCTTGAGCGAAATATTATATATTGATATATATACTAGTAGATGTTGTATATGTTTTGCATCCGCGCTAGTCCAGTCCCCGCTCTATCGTTAGTTAGCTAACCTAATGGGTAATGACGGGACCCAGTGGCGAATGCGGATGGCATATACGTACGTCATTATATTTCGTTCTTTATTGGTGTGATCAATTGATGGGACTGCGTTGATTCGGATCAATGCAAGTTAAAAACAAACCTAATATGATGTTGGAACACTTTTCAAAAAGCTGTTATTACAAGGACGTTCTCTTTTGTTTTGCATCGTGGTATTCGGTTGGAATATCCTGCTCCTCAGTCGACGAGGCAAGGGCCGAGATCCCTTCACCGGGAGTGACCCCTTGGACAAAAAGTTTGCGTCAGGGCATTAACTTCACTATAGCCGATTACTTTTGCTTTGCACCGTGGTATTCAGTTGAAATATCCTGCACCTCATTCTACGGGGAAAAAGCCGAGATACCTTCACCGGGAGTGATCTCTTTAGCAAAGGTTTTCGTTACTATATTTTTCATAAAAGCTATCCAGTTCCTTCAACGATATCAAGTTTATTACGTTAAAGGTTTTCGTCAGAAACCATTCATAGCCCTCCGTCGTTTCATATGGGTGGTCAATAGTATTCAAGCTGTGTTTGTTGGCCAAAGTCAAGGCACAGTGTTTGGTAGCTGTTGGGTATTCATATGCAGCATAGATAGATGCGTTGGTTTGGAGGAGTCGTATAGCCTTGTTGGCCAAAGTCAAGGGCTTGTGCGGGTGGGCTCAAATTAACCTGGAGAATGACGGGTAGAACTTGACATGTGACTTATGATTTGTTGGCCAAAGTCAAGGTCATAAGAGCATGGGGCAAAAATCACATCGGGAGTTTCTAAAGAAACTGAAACTTGCCAGATATGCGCATACCTTCTGGAGTGTGATAACGTGAGCGGATTCCGTCACGTTATCATGCGATGATAGTTGGATCCCGATTCCCACTGATGAGTTGGTTTACTCCTCGGGTGATCCCGACAAATTCTTCTTTTAGGTTTGGAGGAGAATTTGACGGTACAGTGGGAGGTTTCCAGATTAGATAAATTGGTAACCATTCTGATCTAGGATAGAGTGCACGCTGAGTGTTTCTTTTCTCTCTCTCTTTGGCAGCGACCATTGACCCGACCCTAAGACTATGACTTAGAAACCAAAATTGACCGAACCTTCTTAACACTGGCTTTTGGATTGTCAGAGTTGCAAACCTCATTGCCACTCCTACTTTTACCCTTTTCTCCAGGACACCCCGTATTACTACGAACGTCCACTTCCATTGGACAAAACCATCGTATGGTTAGATACGAACTCGAAGGAATTCGAGGATGGTTTCCGGTTCTGGATAAAACGAATAGGACTATTCAGTTGTCTTTTCCTTTTACCTTCTCTCTCAGATTGCGAGTACTCCTTGGCTTAGGAGATAGTACACCTATTACGCAAATTGGATAGTCTTCTTCCAAACCTTAGGCTGGTGCCGAACGGTGGGGAATGAAGAAAACCAATTAGCCTAAACGGTGTACAGAAGGTATTAAGTAAAGAAAAAGAAAGGGATTAGTAAGAGGGCAAAGTAAATTGCGACTGCTATTCACGACCAAACCAAGTATTTCTTCGCCAATCCTAAATCACCTTTGTATTTCTCCAGGACACTCCGTATCACTACGAAGATCCCAAGTGTCATGACCCGAAAGTACGGAACATGACCGGCACTTAAACTACGAAACGTCTCGATGCGTTCGTAATCTAAGAAAGCCGAAAACCCAGAAATCCAAACCAAGAAAAGTAGTAGAGTGAAGGAAAACCAATTTAAATCAAGTAGTTTTAATAGCATAATCCGAATTATGCGTTTTTAAAAACATCAAATATTTCCTGAAAATTTCGGCAGAGACTCCTTTGTAAATACTGGCCCCCAAACGGGATACAACATGAATAGTATACGAAATCAATAAAAGGGCATCCCCAAGCGGGAGCTAACTCTTCGTCAATCGACGGTCACAACCACACAAGCAATATAATATACAACGCCAACGGCGAGGATCAAAAACCCAAAACCATAAGAAAACCACAGAAATAAAACGCGCGACTCTAAGGTCGAAAGAATAGCATCTCTCGTCTCTATCTCAAAAAAATACATTTTTGGTTGATGGAACTTCTAGATACAACAGAGTAATAATATACAAGTTATATAATGGGGGGTACGATACAAGTAAACCCACCTACTAGCAAATCACCCGAAGGAAACTATGCCCGCAAGCCGTAATGTAACCTGTACGGCAAACCTGCAAGAAACTGGGGCACAACGGGGGTAAGTTGCCAACTCGTGAATAGAAAAACATCTACGGAAAGAAATCGCATAAATAACGCAACCTAGGTCAAAGATCATAATATATCCTCAATTATATATAACATGCAACCTAAACAAGGCTAGGGTAAATATCTAACCCGAGTGTAATCTCATGTGCCCGTGTCAGTGCCTCAGGTAGCAATATATCATATGAATGAGGTATGAATGCATGAAAACAGAATACATATAAATGAAGAAACTGTTTTCATAAATTAGTGAGATTTCCTTTTTATTTTTAAAATGAGGTATCATAAATGAAATCAGCATCAACAGTGTCTAGCATCGACATAAAACATAAATCTCAATGTCTCAAAACCTCAGGCTCCGGCTATCCGGACTGGCCTGTATCATCAAATCTCAGTACCTCAATATCTCGAAATTTCAATATCTAGGGCGCCGTCAGTCCAGACCGGCCCCTACCATCCATCTCAAGACCACGACGGTATCCTCCGGATATCCGACGCGTCGGGTAATATCACCGGTAGGTAGTCTCCCCCTGCCAGGCTCACATCGTCATCACCACGCGCTTCTTGCCCCGGGGTACCTTACCGGGCCCACCATGTACCCGAAACGGTTCATCCATCTCCTCGAATCGGGTCTCGAAATCCATCATCAAACTCATGGTGGACGACTCATATATCATGGGAAAACCGCATTTTTATTTAAAAAGAGAGAAAGCAGTTTATATATGTTTTGCGGTTTTTCTCCAAATCCAGAAAATATCATGGAAATCCGAATCATCAATAGCATGTAAAACCATGAATATAAGCATGAGCATCCATGAATGCGGCATATAATGAATAACAGTTTGCATGAAGTAGCAAGTAATAACTACAATGTCTAAACTAGCATATAAGGCAAGTACACTAATATCATGTCTAAACTATTAGCTAACAGGCTATGTCAATGTAATAGTATTTTCTATGTGTACGTGACATGGCAATTACCGATGAAGATGTGTGTGAGCCGGCAAGTAAGTGTACGTGGTACATACGCATCATCGGTAATGGTGATGGTGTCCTAACAGCATGATATCAATAATGAAATGTGAATTACAATAAGTATGCGATGCGGAGCAACAGCAATAATATGCGGGAGCTGAAAACTAGACACAACGGTAACTAAACTGCATTACCCTAATATAAGTCCTACAATAGCGCCTTTTGAAATAACACGAATCGCTGTGTTTTGAAAATAAGGGCTACGGTGTTTTTAAGAAAAGACACGTATTTTGAAATATCCGTAGAATCCCTTGACCTGTCTTTTAAAATACCCACGATTCGTTAGTTTTGAAATACGTAGGAGTCTAATCTAGTCTAACAACTACACTAAACTATACGGCTGAACTAACAAGCTGAACTACAGGTAAGGAAACCGCCTAACATCTGAGTCGATATATATATAAACATATATATATATATATATATATATTAGTCGGTGATCCCGCCTCGATAATATCACATCCGATACCATATCTATAATCAGATATTCCCAAGTCAAGAGTGCGGATCTATCATCAATATATAGCTCGTACGTAAATCCGTCGTACGGCATCCCCACATCTGGGTACGGGTCAATATCACATTCATCACACTATTCATCTGGTATCCCTTTTATCAAAGATCATAATCCGGGTACGGATCTATGTCTAGTACAATACTGATACCACCTACGTATGCATGCACGTGTGTGAAACACTACGTCAAAGGACCCGCTACAACGTCATGTCGTATCTCAAATACGAATCCTGCCATATCACCGAATTCACAACCTCAATACAAATCTCATCGACTCATCTCAAACCCAAGTATCATCCTCAAATTCGTATGTGAACACATAGTCCCATACCCATGTGAACACATAACTATGTATTCTGTATAAGCACAAATGAAAGAAGAAAGTATGCAAGTATGGGTGGGTGTGTGCATACGTGGTGCGACCACAACTCTAGGGTTTCACGACACTAAATATCCAAGAACACCAAATATCCATATTATCATCAATGCACTCAAACAAAATATAAACAATATAAATATGTGTGTATACGTATTCGTATACATCACCACGAACTGCGGGGGTGCTATACGCCATCCATCCGACTTCTCCCCATAGATATAAATCTACTCACCTGGTCCTCGCTCGCCGGTGGCGACGTCGCCACGCGCTTGCTTGTCGCCTCGAAGTCCACATGGGGTACCTACATATCATAACGCACCGTATCGCTTTAAAATCCGACTCATGACCAAAACTACTCACGAATCCCACATAGGTCAAAACCTATGGTTGCTTTCTCAAATCAACCCCAAAACCCTCGACATCGGTGTACACAGGCCGATTGATCGAGAAAAACACCAAACGTACCAATCGTTGTTTTATAAGTCACTAAAAATTTATGAAATAGGATGCAAATCATCAAAACCAATAAATTGATCAAATCGGTTTATTTCCAAAAAGCCTAGTAAAGGGGTCGTTAACCGTTTTACTACAAGTCTTGATGTTTTAGCAAACCAGTGGTCACAATACTCACTAATTATCTTAATTAGGCCACATAAACATTTACTAGATTTTTAATCTTGCTAAATTACATTAAACCAAAATCTAGTTAGCAAAAGTTACCTTTTTAGTTCAAAACTTGGTGTTTTAACCAATCTAAATATTTTAACAATTCTAGTGGCTATAATGTTCATTAAATATCTTAATTATGTCATACCAATGTTAATTAGATTTTAAAATCACTCATTTCCATCAATTCTAAAAAACCTAGTTTGCAATATTTGTACAATTATTACAATTTTAAACTAACAATTTGCAAACTAGCAATTAGATTAGTTTTAACAAGTTTTAAGATGCTAGCCCATATCACACAACCATGCACAATTGATCACAACCCAACTCCAAAACAAAAACCTAACTTGAATTTCAAACCCTTCTCTTGAAAGTTAAATTTTAATTAATTCCATAATTAAACATCTAATTAAAACTAGATTCAAACATACAATTAACAATTAACAATTAACAAATTTGGATGAAACTTTATACCTCATGATCAAGAGATCAAACATTAAGCTTAGCCTCCCAAACTTGCTTCCATCCCCCAAGATCCATACTAAATTGGCTAAAGAATAATGGGTAAAGCTTGGATTTGGAGTTTGCTTTGAATTTGTGAGTAAATTTGTGGATTTTTGATGGAATTTTGCGATGAAATGAGAGGGGGAAAATTGGGGGGCTGCACAAAGGGGGGGCTCGGCCACAATTGAGGAGGGGGAGAAGAGAGGGTGTGGGGGTGTTTGTAAAGTCAAGGAAAAGTCCAAGTCACCATTATCTAACACCATACCTCTTTATTTAATATTTCCTTATTCTATTCTCTTAATTTTCTTTTCTTTTATCAAAAGAAGTGGGGACATGGGGGATGTGGATGCTGAAAATTCAGCCAAGGAGGGGAATTGGTGTAGTGTGTGAGTGTGGGGTGAAGGAAAATGACAAATACAATACCCCAACATCCATTTACACTAAAAAAAAGCCTTTTTTCATCAATAATTTCTAAACCGTTTTGGCAAACGATTTCGTTTCAAAAACCACATGATAAAATTTTGTTTAATGTTTTATGATGCACAAAATTTGTTTCAACCCATTCCAGTTTGTAATTTTTCCTAATTAAATGTATTAGTGACGGCTTAAAATAATAATAAAATAATTTTTTTTCAGAAAATTTGAAATTTCACCAGTGGCTCAATAAACACCAAATACTAGTAATTACATAGCTAGAATATGTATATTTAATTTTTATAATAAGATATTTGTATTTTGACTTTTTACAGAAAACCCCCTTATTTTACCGATTTTTTTCGAAATTTTACCGAAACGATTTTCAAAACGTTACACCAAGTTTATTGGATAATCCATCGTATGGTTATATACGAACTCGAAAGGAACTTGTTCCAGTTCGGGGATGGATCCTGGTTCAGGAGAAATAGGAATAAGGTTCATTCGGTTGTCTTTTATCTTCACCTTCTCTCGCATTGCGAGTGCTTCTAGGATTAGGACAGTACACCCATTATGCTTATTGGATAGTCTTCTTCCAAACCATAGGCTGGTGCCGAACGGTAGGGAAGGAAGAAAACCATTTGGCCTAAAGGGGTGTACAGAAGGTAAAGACTAAAGACATATGAAGGGATTTGGAGAGGTGACAAAGAATTATACGGTTACAGTTGTGAATCTGGATAATGGAAGAGGCATTACTAGGAATACCGGGATACCCCATCGAGACATTTCAATGTTTCAGTTTCACTGTGTGCTGTTAAAGGAAAACTGATTTCCCGATTAGATACTTACTCCAGGGTATGTATTTACCAGGTATGATTCTCACATCTGTATGGTTTTACAGATGATGAGTGGGAGTAAGTTATTGGGAATTGGGTGATCATCCTCATTATATCGGGATTCGTTGTAATCGGTGATATTTGAGGAAGTCACCTGGGTTGTTTGCCGGACGACAAATATATGGTTTTGAATATCCGTTGTGATGCACCAATTTCAAATTGATATATCTGTACGTCTATTTTTATAGAGTGAGATATACCTTTTTGAAATTATGTCTATGACATTTACCTATATCAGTTGATGATTGGGTAAGGAGCATTGAACAGCGGTGTAATTCTTCTTAACCATAAGTACAGTTTTCAACCTGCAACACACAGGGAGTGAGCTATTAGACTCAAGGGACTTATACAGAGTATTGTATGTTGTCCAGTGTCCATTAGGACAGAGGGGATGGTCCTCGTACTATATTCGGTTTACTTATGACTTCTCTAGTTTTTAGACAAGTGTTTCGTAGAAACACAAGGTCCGAATTTGAGAAGTTATAGGTATATGAATAGAGTAGAGAACCAGGTGTTGCAAGTATCGGGATTCTTCAAGGTGATCGGAGATGTAGATTCTTGAGTATGGTATTCAGTTGATAGTAATGATTAAGAGACCTTGCTTCTCTTTCAGGTTACTCATAATTGGAAGCATTCCTAAGTTGAGTAACGCTGATCGGCCTCTTTCCATTTAGTTGACATGCACTGGAGACAGCTGCATGATTTGAATCTGGTTCAATTAAATCAGTGCCTCTGGTTCTATATTGGATATAGAACAGTTCATATCTTAATGATGTTAAGGTACGGGGAGTTATCCGGCCTATGCTTAAAACCAGACTCTGGATAACTCAAGGCACGTTTCTGTAATGGCTGTTTGTGGGTTGACCCAGGCTATGACGAGGGTTGATTTTCTACCATCTGGGAGATCAATAGTAATATTGTTCTAGACACGCCACAGTTTTATTAAAAAAGGATTTTTTCAGAAAAACAGTAGTGGGAGTATGGTAGAACTGGAAGTGATTCCAGAACCACAAACGATTACTGAAGATTTCATAGGAACCTAAAGATTCAATCTGGCTTGACATTCCATTGGCCACTCCGCAGATAAGGTGGGTAACTTCAGGCACCCGAGAGGTACTCCGATAGCCTCAAGGACGGTGACAGGGAAGTTCTTGTTTACCCAGACTTGCCATTGCTGTTGTTCCAGACTGTGAGACCCGGCAGGAGGATAAGTATAGCATCGTTCTAAACCAGCTTTAGAAGTGTACGTGTATATGACTCTGCCAGAGGGTTGTCGTAGTCAGTGGGAGCAGCGGAAGCATTGGTGGACAGGTGGCTTATGTCTATTTATAGACTAAAGCAGATATAGCGGAGATAGATCATCTATTTCTGATGTGACAGTCATAGGTTTGACTTCATCAGAATAGGGGATGGATCTGTTGAGAAGGTACTAGGGTGTGATGTCATGGTAAATGGATGCCATACACAGAGTAGGAAATGATATTCCTATACTACGATCGGTTATACTTTGGTCGTCACACAGTGGTTTCTCCACATGGGACTTGGACATTATATCAGACATATTGGTTACTAGATCTATGGTTTTAGATCTAGATTTGGGTGGTTTCCCAATCAGGGTACTCAGACAGCATTCTAAGAGTATTTAGAATGGACGACTCCTGGCACGGTAGTGTACCTGCAGGTGATGGAGTCACCCTCTCTAAAGGTGTCTTACAGACTAAAGGGGAGAGGGATGTGCATGATTGGCAGATCACTTGCTCAGGCAATTGAGTCAATCATGAGATGTCAAGTACCACACCAGATGTTGTTCTTGCACTAGATGCAATAAGTTGACATTGATCCTATCCTGGAGAAACAGTCGGAAGCAGTTTTAGAACATAAGTGGATGTTCTAGGGATATGATAACGACAGCCTCATTCGGGAGACAGTTATCATTCCAGGCTTCCAAGGTGACCTGGACGACAGTGAGGTTGTCAGAGTTATAGTTTTTCCTTCTGACGAGGGGCAGTATTTTGGACAGGTGGTCCAAGGCAATACTGAGGGAGGCATGGCGCAGGATACTGATTAAGTTCAGTTGACGATACAGTCTAAGATGTTTGGATTTGGAGTTCATTTATGAGCTAGGTCCCATCAGACATCCAGACACATTCTAAGACAGGTATTGCTCATTTCGGGAGATGGGTTTCTCCGTGAACTTGAGATATAGAGAGACATAGAAAGAAACATCAAAGCGGATCCACTCGCTGAGGCTATTCCTCGAACGCAATAGTTTCGCAAACGGGATTTTTGAGACTGACTAGTAGAGGAGTTGGGTGTTCGGTATCATACGGGCTGTGAGTATGCGACATCGCAATAATTAGCCTTGAGTGCAAGTGGGAGATTGTTGGAGATAGTGCCCTCAGAGTCAATTATTGGATCACAGGCACGTGATTGCAATGATTAAGGGAGGACCTATCCCGGTAGGACAGTCTTACTCGAGATGATAGTATGCTATCTGGTTTATCTTTATCATCGTGTACTGCTTTAGGTGACCTTACAGGTCACTATTGCACGTTGATAGAGCCCCTAAGATTCTTGCTTGACCACCAGCAGTATGAGGGCGATCATATATGTGGGAGCTGGTAGTCTATAAGCACATCCTTAAAAGGTCCCTAGTCATGGGAGTTTCGAGACAGGGCATCGATACTCCAGAGTAGACTAGTGTATACAGTCGAGACCCCGACGAGGGGCGGTGGCCGGTCTCACAAGCCACTGGTGTCAGTAGGTTCACCTAAGATGTATACAGGCGCTCATTGGGTTATGAGTACACCGGACAGGACTCGCCGGGAACATGCTAGTTGGTATTATACCTGACGTCAGATACCAGTTCCCTGATGACATGTGTACAGGTTAGTTCATCGACCTGGGGATCGTCATTTGTCTCGTGTGAGTTCCCACTGTACTTTGATTACTACGCTACCACGCTCAAAGGAGACCTGCAAACAGGTTTTAGTTGGGTACAGTCCCGAGCCACATGGAGGCAGTGAGCGGATCTTCAGGGGTTCGTCTCTCCCGGTATTGGGGGTGAGGTCACGCTGTGTCTAGGAGAGCCATTATACGAAGTCCTTGGCCAAGGCAGGAGATTTACTGGTAGGTATTCCAGTAGTATCTCAGGGTGTTCTGGGCTACACTCCGACACGACTTGTTCCGCTTTTGGGGGTCTGACTTTTACCAACCCTATAGGCCCGCCATGCGATACTCATAGACGAATGGACCGGACTGTACGGATATTATCACTGACAGGCTTAGTAGGGTGTCAGGCTGAGTTCGCTCACAGACGTCCCTTTTGGTCAATAGCTGGTAGCCCGTCACGTATGCCTAATACCACTGATGTGCTAGTGGTTAAATCCACAGCCATAGTATTGACGAGTCTTTAGAGTCCCCCACATTCAGTTACTCAAGTTTCGGGCGAAACGCTGTAGAGGCCGTATGGAGATATGACAGGGTTCGATCAGATACGTGCGGTATTGCACGGGTCAGGATCGGACGGTTAGTACTAGAGGCCGTATGGAGATATGGCAAGGTTCGATCAGATACGTGCGGTATTGCACGGGTCAGGATCGGACGGTTAGTACTAGAGGCCGTATGGAGATATGGCAGGGTTTGATCAGATACGTGCGGTATTGCACGGATCAGGATCGGACGGTTAATACTAGTAGGCTTTGGTTTAAGCCGGATCCTAGTATAGTACAGTGTAGATTTTGTCTCATTGCATTTGTATTTCGGTCGGAATACAAATGCGGGTATGTATATACAGTAGCGGGGTTTTCCTGTAATTTATTTCGGGACCAGTTTTCTGGAGTTGCCAGTTTGTTTTCCGATTCAGCCATATTTCTTTGTATCTTTCATTGGTTGAAGATTGGTGGAGGATGGCTTATTTGCATTTGTGCAAATATGCATTTGTGGAGGGTGTCCTTTGAATTTTGTTGTATCATGATGGTTGCACCACCATTTGACCTCTTCTTCTCATGACTGCTTGACTTTTTGGAGTAATCATGGTTGTTGATGGAGTGTGGATTTGTTGGTGATCATTCTTCTTCTCATGATCACATATCATTCCTCTCACTTGCATTATTGTGTGGCTTCCTTCATTTTGATACACACTCCTCTCATTCTCTCCATGCATGGACGGCCACTAAGGGGGTGGGGGTTTTTGATTCATTTTGGTGTGGGATTTTTCACTCTCTTGATGCTTGCAAAAATCCCCAAGTTGATCTCTAAAAGTTCATATCTCCTTTCCTCCACTAAAAAGGCAACATCTACTACCCCAAATGAGACATAGCTCACTACACCATTCTACAGCAAATCTTGGGCACGTCGACTCGCCAACTTCGTGCCCGAGTTGCCTCGGTATAGAGGTGGGAGCCCGTAAAAGAAGCAGGCGACGTGGTGCCCTTCCGGCGACTTGGTGGAGACCGGAGATTCCGCGAGGAGATCGGGACGACGACGAGAAGACCGAAGGACACGGATCGCTCGGTATATCTCTCTACCCCCTCTCTAGATAGCTAGGACTAGATTAATGGCACGATCCGGGTTTTTAGTGCGCGGTGGTGCCGGTTTGAAAAGTTAAAGTTTAGCATCGCTTCCGTATTCCGGCGTCGGATCGACGGCCGGGACACCACCGTGCACTTACATCTAGTAACTCCATCAACCAGACTTGTATTATTTATAGACTTAGAAGACCAGTTGTATATTATTTCGACCGTAGAGTCGCGCTTGTATTATTATGGTTTTCTTGTTGTTTTGAGTTCCCTTTTAAGTTTTGATCCTCGCCCTTGGCGTTGTATATTATATTGCTTGCGTTGTTGTGACCGTCAATGGACGAAAAGCTATCTCCTGCTTGGGGATGCTTTATTCATATTATTCATGTTGTACCCCGTTCGGGGCCAGTATTTACAAAGGAAACTCTGCCGAAATTTTTCAGAAAAGATTTGATGTTTTAAAAACGCTTAATTCGGCTTATGCTATTAAAACCACTTACTTTTAAACAAGTTTTCCTTTATTTATTATTTAAAATGGTTTTAGATTTCTGGGTTTTTGGCTTACTTGAATTAGATGCGGTCCTATAGACTTCATATGATTCAAGTGCCAGTCACGTGCTATTTCGGGTCGTGACAGCATGAAATCCAAAGTATGAGATATTTTGGGTTTATGATGTCTAAGGTGGTTGCGGATTCCAACTGTTGTAGTTTTTCACTTTCTTTTCTGCGACCGTAAGTGTTATATGTGGTGTATCGCCAGTTTCGGTGCTATACGTCAACGACAATTAGGATACGCATATTTACTTACGTTTATGACATGTGATGTTATGTGTTGTTGTGATATGTTATATTGGATCGTCGTGTTTTGAATAGCCGGGGTTTTTATGTGAGATGAGAGTTTTTCATTTTCATTCATGTAAAATTCATTGTATGTAATATTCTTTTATTGGAGCACTTCCGGGTTGAGGATGATGTCACCATTGTATATTATTTACTTTTCTCTATTAGGATATACCCAAGGCGGGGAGCATAAGTAACCGGGTTCTAGGGTCCAGTGGGAGACCATCTCAAGGAGTTGAGACCGGGTCTCCTAACTCTAGAATTGGTAGGGTTGCTTGCCGCTCTCGTAGGGGTCTAGGGTTGTGGGATTGGCTATTCATCGCGACCGTGGAATCTGTGTTTTATACATGCTTAATTTAAAACACGGAAATCCTAGTATATCCAATATTTCATAAGTTATCTTCTGCTGCTCTGTGATGTGATCACTGTGATATGTTCAGACGAATGCCTATATATTATATATATAAGATATAATTAATATTGCTGCTTTCATTTCATATGTAATGCTTGAGAAGCATAATAAATAGGACTTCATTAATGAGATTAATGAAATAAAAGAAACCTAAAGATGTTGTAGAAACTTGTTTTAAAAACTGGTAGCTCTAGTTCTTGCTTTGCATAGCGGTATTCCTTGTAGAATATCCAGTACCTTATTCGATAAGGAAAGAGCCGAGATCCCTTCACCGGGAGTGACCTCTTTATCGAAACTAGCAGATGCTACAAACTCGGTTTGTCTTTTGATTGCTTTTATAGTTTTTGCTTTGCATAGTGGTATTTGTGAAATATCCTGCACCTTATTCGATAAGGAAAGAGCCGAGATCCCTTCACCGGGAGTGACCTTTTTAGCGAAACTAGCAAAGGCCTAAAAAACACTATATTTAAATCACTCAATTTTACAACGATATCAAATTCAGTACGCAAAAGGTTTTCATAAAAACCTGTCGTAGCCCTCCGTCATTTCAGATAAGTAATAGTTAGTATTCGTGATGCGTTTGTTGGCCTTTGTCAAGGCGTAGTGTGCGGTAGCTGATTACTGCTTATTTGCATAAGCATATAATGCGATTGAGTTAGGGTAGTCGTGCGACCTTGTTGGCCTTTGTCAAGGGTCGTGCGGGTGGGTTTAATTCAATCAGGAAATGACGGGTTGAACTTGACTAGCATCCTATGGTTTGTTGGCCTTTGTCAAGGTCATAGGAGGTTAGGGGTAAAACATTATCGGGGATTTCAAATGTTGAAATTTGCAATGAGATTGCATACCTTCTATGAGATAGTTGGATCTCGATACCCACTGTGAGTAAGAGTTACTCCTGGGAGAGTTTTACACATTACAATTAGCCGATCAAGTAGGTGTCTAGAAAGGTGTCAACGGGGTTACGTCTCTGGGAAAACGAGGTTTATTTTAATTATGTCCGTGCGAAAGCATGGGGAACCTCCCTCAAAGTACCGACACTAGCCTGGTCGAAAGATTGGCGAACTTGTAGGGTGTAATTAATCCCGGCTAGTCTTACCTTTTAGGGTTTGAAGGAAAATTTGACTAAAACAGTGGGAGCCATCCTGATTAGATAAAATTATAACCAATATGATCTTGCAAGAGCATATGCAGAGTGTTTTCTTCTCTCTATCTCCAGGTAGCGACCATGTCACCCCTTAATCAAGATAATAATATGGATGTATTGACCGAACCTGTTTGTTATACTGAGCTGGGAAATGTTGGTCCCGCTCCAACTTATAATTGTTATAAGACCGAGCAGGAAATAGAGAATTACCAGAATTCCCGTGCCACCCAAACAAAGAAATTGCATGATGATGCATCTTCTTCGGGTGTGTTCATTACTGAGAACTGTTTCTCAGTATCCTTTACGTCCTGGGTATGAAATACCGGATCAGGATCCCACATATGTAAACTGTTACATAGGCTACAGATAGGTAGAGAACTGAGAACGGGTGATAAGTTTCAAGAGTTGGAAAGGTGCAAGTGTTGCAGCCAAGTTATTGGCAGTTATCACCCTGTATTACCAAATACATTGATTCTGAACGAATGTTATTAGATACCGAACCTGATATACAATATCATATCAGTCTCTTTATTTAGTAAAGAAGAATATAATTTTGTATTGTTGGATAATGTTTTGAACATTTCCTATATCAAGAGTTGATCAGTTCAGGCATGTTATCTAAAAGCAAATACGTTCTAAATAAAACTACAGTTCTCAACGTACAGAACACACACAAAAGGAAGAGTTCAGAAATGAACGAATCCTTCTTGAGGTATTGTAGACTAGGTCATATCAATACGATCCGACTAGCTAAGTTACATATAGATGCATATTTAAATCAGTTTGAATTTACATCTTGTGAAACTTGCCAGTCATGTCACAAAAATAAGATGACCATAGCTCCGTTTATTGGAAACAGAGAAAGAGTTAGTGAACTCTTGGGATTGATACATGATGATGTATGTATGTCCCCTGTCTACACATGCCAGGACTGGTTCTTTGTACTTCATTACATTCACTGATGATCTCTCAAGATTCGCACATGTGTTCCTGTTGAAACACAAGTCTGAACCTTTTGAGAAATTCAAAGAATATAAGTTAGAAGTAAAGAACCAAACGGGTATAAGTATTATGTCCTTTGATGTGATCAGGGAGAAGAATACTTGAGCACGGAATTCCTGGACTATTCTAAAGGAGAATGAGATTCTCTCTTTGCATTACTTCTCCGTATACACCATAGCACGTTGGTATATCGGGGCGGAGCAATCACACCATATGTGATAAGGTGTGATCTATGATGAGTACTACTGAGTTACCTATTTCCTTTTGGGGATTATGCACTTGAGAAGCTGCATACCTATTGAATTGGGTTCCAACCAAATCAGATGCCTACCACTCCATATGTGATATGGTATAGGAAGAGCCCATCTTTTAAGGATGTTAAGATTTGGGGTTGTCCGGCCTATGCCAAAAGCAAAAACCGGACAAGCTTGAGGCAAGATCAGTTCTGCGGATGTTTGTTGGATATCCCAAGCATACGCAAGGGAATATATTCTACCACACCGAGGAACAAAAGGTTTTTTATTTCTCGGCATGCCACCATCTTAGAAAGGGAATTTCTTGTGAAGAAATTAGAGGTCATGAGGTAGAACTGGAAGGAGTTCCGGCTATACAAACTACAACTGGTGATTTGGTAGAACCGTAGGATTCAATAGTTCCCAACAAACCTCAGCCTCTCCGCCGATCTAGTAGGGTTCCTCATCCGCCTGAGAGATACTTCGGTTTTCTCTATGAAAGTGAGAGCGAGGATTGCATCATGAGATGATGACCCAACTAATTTCGAGCAGGCCATCAAGAGTGGGGACTTTGTGAGAATGGCTGGATACTAAGCGATCTCAGATGGAATCTATGTACACCAACAAAATATGGACTTTGGTTTCTTTATCTGAAGGGTTAAATCCCCATCAGGAGCAAGTATATCTTGAGAAGATTACTTGGTGTACATGGAAAAGTTGAGACTTTCAAAGCTAAGGCTTGTTGCAAAAGGTTCTCTTCATCGACCAGGTGTGGATAATGATGAAACCTTTTCTCCAGTGGCTATGCTTAAGTCCATCCGGATCCTACTTGCCATTGCTACATACCATGACTACGATATCTGGCGGTTGGGTGTCATGACTGCTTTTCTAAATGATGATTTAGAAGAGAGCGTCTATAAGTACACAGCCAGAGGTCTTCGTAAACAGTGGGAGCAGCGAAAACGTGTGCAAGTTACTTTATGGGTTAAAGCAGGCATCGTGGAGTTGGAACATCTGTTTTGATATAGTAGTCAAAGAGTTTGACTTCATCAAATTGGTAGATGAACCTTGTATATACAAAAAGGTAGTAGGGAGTATGGTGGTGTTCCTCGTATTGTACGTGGATGACATACTCTTGATAGAGAAGGAGTTTCCTATGCTACACTCGGTCAATCTCCTCTTATCACATTGATTCTCCATAAAGGATCAAGGTGATACCTCATAAATCCTGGATTTTGGACCTATGTGATAGATCTAAGTGGATGTTAAGATTCTCACTAGGTGTAGTGAGATGGTATCAATCGATCCTGGGGAGAATCACTGGATAGCTTCCAGGGTGGTAAGGACGACTGAATGTCAGTCACAGGCATTGTCTTTACCCTCAATGGAGGGACGGTATGTTGGAAGAGTTCCAATCTAGATTCCGTGGCAATCTAGAAGATAAAGGCTTGATACATTGCTACCAAGGATGCTACCAAAGAGGTAGTCTGGATGTATATTAGTTCATGAGATGAACTTCGTTCCTACCATTGTGTGATGATAGAGTTGTGGCTTATGCCTAGGAACCCCCATCCCATCAGTGATCCAGACATATTCTTAGGCAGTATCACCTGATCATAGAGATGGTTGATCTTCAGAGAGATCGAGGTTAGGAGAGTAGACACATAGGAGAACATGGCAGATCCACTCACAACGGCCTATTCCCAGGAGAGACTTTTATGGGATGGTTGAGTATGAGATACTTCAACCACAGCTGATTGTTGGGTATGGGATACCATAACAGATGGCCTTGGTGCAAGTGGGAGATTGTTAGTTATATGTATGCCCTAGAGGCCATTACTATACATACGATGTATATTGTAGTGGATGCTTGGACATATACATGGAGGACTTTCTTGCTCGACATGATAGTATGCTATCTGGTTGCTCTTTATCTTAACATGTACACTGATTGTCTCTATGTTACATGTTGATAAAGTCCATAAGATGAGTACTTGACTACCAGGATTATGATGAAGATCATACTAGTGGGGACAGTGTATTCGCTAAGTACATCCTTCAAATGTTCCTAGTTGCAGGTGTATCGAGACAGGGCATCGATATACCAGAGTAGACTAGCGTATAGCTTCTTGACCCATGTAGATGGGTGATAGATGATCCCATATCCATTGGTGTTTGACATCAGAGATAGTATACGGGTGCTCAGTGGAGACTGGGTATACTGAACGGACTCGCCGAGAACTCCCAGATGGTATTATACCTCACGTCAGATGGCAGTTCTCTGGTGACACTAGTACAAGTTAGTCTGTAGACCCGAGATCATCATAGAGTCTTGTGTGATTCCCACTGTGCTTTGATTTCCACCTTACCACGTTCAAGAGAACGTGCAAAACGGTGGCTTTTGGGTACAGTCCCGAATCACATGGTGGCAATGAGCGATAGGAGGGGTTTCGTCTCTCCCGGTATTGGGAGTTGATATTGCGCTGTGCTCGATTGGCTATAACAGGAAGTCCCTGGACAGGGCTGCTTCAGAGATATACTGGTAAGTGTTATCAGTAGTTTCTCGATCCATTATGAGCCTCAAATCGGCACGACTTATCGAGTTACTAGGGTCTGACGTTTACCACCCCTAGACGAGATATGTGACATATCATACGAAGTGACCGGACTGTACGGTAGTGTTACTGATTGGATTCGCAGGAGTATGAGCAGGCTTGCTTGTTGATCTTCTGATCGCTCAATATCCGGGTGGCCGTTACGTTTAGCAGACCGCTTGCGGCTTGTGGGTGTTTGATATGATCATCACCCACTGCCAGCGTATTGACCAGTCTTTAGAGTCCTACACAGAGGTTACCTGGCTCAAGCGAAACGAAGTAGGAGCACATATGTGATATGTGCGGGACCGAGATTAATGCGTGTATGTGATACCGCATTCTATTCTCGCGATGTGTGACATGATTGGTTATATGTGATATAGCCGGCTTATCGGATCAAGTGTTGATTCGATAAGATGCTACATTTGATATTAGTCGGTTATATGTGATATAACCGGATTATTAAATCAAGTGTTGATTTAATAATTTAATGTATAATTATATATTTGATATATTACATTACATTAACTAATATTAGCTAACTTAAGATTTCTTTTCTCACATGATGATACATTGATATATATGTGATATATGTTAATTGTATTATTTTCTTTTTACACACAAAATATATATGTGATATATATTGTTGTGTCATGCTAGGTTACACATGAAACATGTATGTATAAGACTTATACCATGCTAGGGTAAGCTAGGGTTTTATTTATTTTAAGCTAGTTCAAACTTTTGACTTAACCATGGTTGTGAGCTTGAAAGCTTATGGATAACCTTTGACAAAGTCAACTTGTTTGTCTAGCTTAGGATATTTATTAACCCAGCCCTTAACCTTATGCTATGGTTTAGTCTCTACAAGGGTTAGGCATGATATTATCTAACCATGGTTGCATTTCTAACCTATTTTTATTATTCATTCATCACAACTTCACTTGATCTTCTTTTTCCTCTCGCTTGAAGCTTTCTAGCTTTTGAGTTTGTGATGAAAAATTATGAGAATATGAAATCTAAAGTGAACAAAATTCTTACTTCATCATCCTCTACTACTTGCCATTTAGTATAGGGTGTTTTCTTCACTAATTCCACAATTAGTTAAGAGGTAGCTTGGGTTAGTGTTTCCTCGACGTAGATCATCTTCGGCCTCAAAGACTTCGAAGCAAGCATGTTCGTTTCTTCATGGGAGCATCTCTAAAGTCCGCAAGTTCATGATCACAGCGAAGGGACGACTACACGGAGCTAATGAAGCGAAGGACCGGTCTACAAAGGTTGTATTCCTTGTTCTCTTTTAGTTGCAAAGTGTTTGCATTTTATTGCGTCGATTTTTCTAGTAGACGATTCTAGGGTTAGGGTTAACTAGAACGGCAAAATTTGAAATTGGCATGTAAGATGCGTCCCGAAACCTTGCTGCCGTCCTAGGGAACCCTGGAACTGGCACTTAAATTACGAAACGTCTAAAGGCGTACGTAATCTAAGTAAGCCAAAGCCCAGAAAAGAAATCTTAAGTGAATGAATATTTGTTAATGTAACTTAATATATCAAATATATAGTTATACATTAAATTATTAAATCAACACTTGATTTAATAATCAGGTTATATCACATATAACCGACTAATATCAAATGTAACATCTTATCGAATCAACACTTGATCCGATAACCTGGCTATACCATATATAACCGACCTATGTCACATATCGCGAGAATAGAATACGGTATCACATACGGTATTAATCTCGGTCCCGCACATATCACATATGTGCTCTTACTCCATTTCGCTTGAGCCAGGAAACTTCTGTGTAGGACACTAAAAACTCGTCAATACGCCAACAGTAGGTGATGATCATATCAAACACCCACAAACCGCAAGTGGTCTTCAAAACGTAACGGCCACCCGGATATTGAGCAATCAGAAGATCAACAAGCATGCCTGCTCATACTCCGGCAAATCCAATCAGTAACACTACCGTACTGTCCGGTCTCTTCGTCTGATATGTCGCATATCTCGTTTAGGGGTGGTAAACGTCAGACCCCAGTAACTCGATAAGTTGTGCCGATATGAGGCTCATAACGGGTCGAGAAACTACTGATAACACTTACCAGTATATATCAGAATCAGCCCTGGCCAGGGACTTCCTGTTATAGCCAATCGAGCACAGCGCAACATCAACTCCCTATACCGGGAGAGTCGAATCCCCTTCAGATTCATGAGAAAACATGGGTACGCCGAACTTGGTAAACCAGACACAGGAAGTGAAAATGATACGGTGTCTTGCAAGGTTGGAATGATGGTAAGTATAGAGGGGAGTGATTGAGGAAGGTTATCGGTTAAAGGTTCCTGAGGGTGTACACAGTCAATGAAAGGGATAGGATGAATTGGAAAATCCAACTCATCAATTAAAACTGGTTCATCCTCAAAGCTATCCTCAAAAGTCTCCTCAAATATTAGCTTATCCATGCATTTATTATCAAAATCTAGATACCTATGGAGTTCGGAAAAAACAGTTAAAGACTCGGGATGATGAATTGGAGAGAAAAACTCATCCAAAATTGCGGGTTCATCATCCAAAATATCCCCAGCGTTGATATCCCCAATCAAGTGAAAATCAAATTTCTCAGACACCTCATCAAAAGCATGGATTTCAATCAATTATGGTTCTAAGATGGAGGTGTAAAGGTCAAAAGGTTTGGGATTGGATTCACTCGAAAGGTACCCTTCACAATCGGGTAAATCAAACGCTACAAAGTCGCAAAACTCATTAAACGTTCTATCTTCAATCAGTAAATCTTTTGGGACACTTGATAGACATTCAAAACCAGAATTGTGGGATTCAATTTGCAATGGGTAGGTTTGATTTGGAAGGGTGTACAGCTCACTCTCTCCACTCAAATTCTCAACATGTCTTACCGCCTCATCATACATTGGAAAATATGGAGGTAGTTGGAAACTAGCTCCCGGGTCACTAGGTTGTATGAGGGCGGCCATGGACACATTCAAATCCACCATCTGTTGGTATGACGCTACCCGGAAGTCTTCTAACGACTGTTCCAGAGTAGACATGGGTTGTGAAGGGGTTTCAGTAAAAGATTCGAAGTGGTTCGGATATTAGAAACTCCCAAAAGGTTGTTCAGAAGTAATGTCTAGGGAAGGTGCAAAAGTTGGGTAGGATGGATAGGAATTGAATTGTTGGACAGGAGTAGGATCAACATACGAATATGAAGGTGAATGGAATTGTTGATCCAAAGAATTCGGAGTGGTGAAAGGAGTGAAAGATCGGTTACGAGATTGTTCAATACGTTCAGCAAGAGACATAGGTCTTGGAGTTACAACTGGACTCTCAAAAGGGGTATCAACGTAAGAAGGTGGTGAAGGTTGAAATGGTTGATACAAGGTGGATTGCGGAGTCCAATTGGTTGTCCTAGACACGTCTATCCGATCTTCCAAAGTGATTTTTTGCATGGATGGATCGTTCGACGTTCGGCCAAAGCAAGAACCGTAGGAAGTTATGCCTGGTTGTGGGTACCAAAGTTCGGCAAGAGTTTTGCGAGGTGGGGTACCCATGATATGAAGAGAAGAAGAAGAATAAGAGAATAGGAGGGGAAAAAGAATATGGGTTTATTATTTTTTTTAATTTTTTTAATTTTTAAGTCAGTTATCAACAAAAGAATGAAATATACACAAAAAGAATCTGGACAAAAACAATCACGACACAAAAAATACCACACACCTAATCGGTCTAGGGTTCATCTAGGTCAACTAGACTTGCTCCAGATCTTGATTGTTGAAGTAAAACTGTGTCGAGAAGCGGGCTCAAGATATACTAATCACGAGGCCAGGTAAGTGCAGAGATAAGGGGAGGTTTTCCGACGCTTTCGCGAAGGTCCTTAATTAAATAACCCTTTCCCTTTTGGCGGTTTCGCCGTTAACACTTTCCTAGACACCCAGTGAACGATATACCATTAAGAGGTGTTCTAAACACAGTTAACATCTCCTAGTGAGCGCGAAGTCCTTAAGGCTTAAAGTCTAATTTCTTTTAAAAATTTGTGCGGGTAAGCGTTATGTTCAAGTTCGTGATTTGTGGGCCACGGAAAAGGTGATGAAATCCTTTACCGTATGTTGTGGGGTTCGCTTTCCCTTAAGTCCGTATTAATGGATGCAATGCGCAAATTAATCAAAAAATTATTTAAAGAATCAAACAATTTTTTTTACTTTAAGCACGGCACTGCAACAAATACGGGTTAGTCAATTTTGGCATTTGAAAGCGAACTTGCAATGAATCCTGCAAAGATATATAGTGGATACGTCGGATTTGAGAAGAAGGTGTTAGTAAAGTACGTACCGTTAAGTTTTTGGGTTAGGAAACCCCCGTTGAAATTAAATCCGAATAGCTTGGAAAGTTCGCTTGCACGGGTCAAACTACCCGGATCTTTGGTGCTGTACTTCACAATCACCTTGGCCTTGAATGTACACTTTGCTCCCCACGATCGCAGTTCGCAAATTTGTAAAATATGAAAATGTCGGAAAACGAATATTAGTGCGAAAAAGCGATACGAATGCCCAAAAATTTGCACACACAAAATTATAAAAAACAAACAATAAAAATGGGACAAAAACAGAACACTGGAGCGCATGACAAAAATTTGGAGCAAATGAGGAAGAACAGGCCGGCGAGCTCGGACTATGAAGGGTTGTCGCCAGTTTTTCTTTTGAGTTTGGGCTCCAAACTTCTTCCGTGGTCCCACTGTTCAAGTAATATCTCACTGGTATTGTTTATCTTTTTATTTTAGATTAGTTACAGAGTGCAAGAAGGTAAGAATTCCAGAGGACAAAAAAGTTAGTTTAGTTAGTTTTTGTTTTGGTTTTGGTTTTTTTGAAATTTTTATGTTAATTTTGGAAATAGGGTTAGATTTATAAATGAGATTTACAATGATTAACCCGAAATAACAAGAGTTAAAACGTTATCGTCTCCGTGGCAACGACGCCATTTGATCGCACGCTTTCGGCGTGTCGAGTTTTAAGTTCTAAAGTTTAACCGTGATCAGGACGGTGTCGCTTTGCAGCTAGCCGGGATGAGCACGGGTTGATCCACAGGGAGACAGAGCGTTTTACGTTCTTTTTCTAACGAGTTAATACGCGTGGTGGAAAGTTTGTATCTATCCTAAGTGTTATATGCAAAGTATCCGTTTGTTAGGATTAAATATGACGGTATAAGTTAAGGAAATCCGTATTCAAGTCCTTTGAGACGAACTCAACCAATGAAGCTAGAGCAATCGGCAACAACGTGGATTAAGGTGCTTAAGCACAGTATTCATGGAATCCGTCTTATTGACCCCTGTCCTTCCGTTCTTGTCTCTTATTTTCATCTTCGGCCAAACCGAACGCAACCGGTCGCGATTAGGAATCACCATTACCTTGGTGGGGTAGGGTGCCTAACGGAGCACTTGCGTAAGGTTTGGGCAGAGTTTCAAATGGAAAAATACGGGAAAAGGAAATGGGAAACGAAACCTTAACTTACAATATCTTTCTCTATTTCTAACAACACATATTCACAAACATTACAATAACAACACCATATTAACAAACCATCACAAAAAGAAAAGGAAAAGAAAAGAATAAAGAAAAGAAAATACATTTTAAGAAAGAAAATGCATGGAATAAAGTGCAAGTAAGTAAAGGGCATGAATTAAAATTGCAAGAAAGTAAAGCATGAATATAAAATAGCAAGGTAAGAAGAACTAGGAACCCAAGAGCAAAATGAAAGTTCTATTATGTCCAAGATACAACCTTGAGATCAATACCCTAAACTTAAACTTGCAAGCTCACTAAAGAGGTTGCAAGATCAAGAGAAGGGCATGAACTCAAGGGAAAGCTATGTACAAGAACTAAAGAAACAAAAAGAGTTAAAGTGAAAAATGAAAGATACAATGTGAGACCCCTTTCCCTTGCTGCCTTGTTCTGTATTTATAGGCTCAAAATAAAATTAAACAAACAATAAAAATGAGCTGAAGTGGCATCAGGGGAGGGCCCACAGAAATCTGGTAGCCTTTGGGAGCAGGGGGGCGGCCACAAGGGGGTGTGATCTTTGGTGAAATCCGAGCTCTCTGGCTCGTATTTGGTATGTTGGTTTGTTTGTTCCCCCACATCACTCTGATGTTGTTTGTTTGGTCTAAAAAGTTCTGTGTTGCACTCAGGGCTTGGAGGGAAACTTGTAGCTATGAATCACATCAACACTTTATGCATTGAATGCACCATTAATGCACATCACACCATGCCCACTTGTGCCACCATGTGCCCACTTGTGCCTTGCATCATGGCTGCCCCATCATGGTCCATGCCCAAAAAGTCTTGTGTACACACTTGTATGTGTTGGACCATTTAGATAAAAAGTGTGTACACAAACTTGTTGCAAAAAGAAACTCATGAAGTATCGGTCGGTTTGAGGTTCTGGTTGCAGTGTCGGCTCACAAATGATATATCCGTGATTTTAAGTGTATTTCCAGTATTTTGTCACGGATACCTGTAATCTGTAATACTGAGCAGACACTGGTTAATAGTACCGATAAATACAAAAAATAGATAATGAATGAGCGGTATTAAAATGCAATATTCTGGTATGAACAAATACCCCCAAACTTATCTTTTGCTCGTCCCGAGCAAAACAAAATCCTAGCCTCGCTTTCGCAGGGAAAGCGATTGCACTGAGCATGTGCAACAAGCCATTAAACCTCTAGGTGACCCTAGTAGGAGGAGTGTTGTCTCCTGAGGATTTTCAGCGGATATTACCCACAAAATCCCGTCAAGCTAGTTTTATAAGTTAACGTCGATTCTACTCCTATAGTTTAGTATCTAGGTTAGAAATTTTATTATCCTAAGTTAGAAATATTCTACCCTTATGTTTCACACTTCATATCTATTTAACCTCAGATCTTATACATTCCAAAAAAGTTTAGAAAGATGTTGGTATCTCCTGAGTTTTCCTTCTAAAGTGCGATCTCAAATCAGGGATTTTTATCAATTTTACGAAAAACATAAGTCTTATTCTTCATTTCTATCTTTCCTCCAAACATCGATTGTATACCTCTACGTGTGTGTAATTTTTCACCCCTACACATAAGAATTCAATTCAAGCTATAGTACCCTTGCCCCAATACCTAATATTACTTCTTTTTATTAATGAGGGACGATGTTGCTCACACACTTTTCATGCGACTATTAATGCTTCTTGAGGCACTAACGACCGATTACTGAATGTGTGAGCATAAAGCGTAAATAGCAGTTTCCAGGTCTTGACTTTATTTATTTTTTTCTTTTTATTACTTTTTTTTCTTTTCAAGACCGGATATATTTTTAAATGATGCTCTTTTGGTGGTTAGCTTTAAATACCATTTTTCTTTCATACTAGGTTTTCAGGCAAGAGTATTTCTAGGTATCCTCTACTATCCCAAGTTTCAAGGTGCGTGTATGTGCAGTTTGTAGGGTATATACTTTCTAAATTTGAACTCAAGAATAAAAACTATTTTTCAGACTTATCCTTCAGTAAAGCTTCAATACTTTCCCTTCATCTTGACTTAACTAAAGAACTGAACTCAAGATTACCTATTTCTCAAAAAAAAACTGTAAGGACGTATAATTACCAAGGTTAAACAAAATGAGGGTTATTTTTAGGGTTTTCAATTCCTAAGCCTAGGATTTAGTTATTTCTAACGTATCAACTAAACTTTCGGAATCAAAATCTAGGTTACCCTATTAGCTAACTTCACGACAAAGTTTTTATATTTATTTTGGAAAATTTTAGATTTTTATGGGATTTTAAATGAGTATGCAAATGCAAAATATACAAATGAATGCGAAGGAAGAAAACTTACCGAGCACACCCCCAAACTTAAACTTGACAGTGCCCTTACTGTCAGGCTACACCAAGAGGGTCAAAATTGTCGGCGCTTCCTAAAAAGATTTATACAAAACAAATGAAAACCAAAAATATATACACAAAAGGTTCCTCCCCAAACTTAATTGAAACAGTGTTTCCACTGTTCAAGCTTTGAAGTTCAGGATTAGGGGGGAAGAGAACAGTATCACACTATACAAGGCCTTACATATGCCAAAAGTTAGCACCAACCATTCAAAAATTCTATCGCTATAAAGCAGTGGCTGGTGAAAGAATGCGGAGAGAAAAGAAATGGAGAATACGCGAGACCGTATGGGGGTAGAAGTGGTATACCATCCCGGTATATGAGAAGAAGGATGGCGGAAGGGAGAAAGAAGTGGAGTACAAACTTGAGGTTGAAAATGAAGTGAATAAATTAGCACAATTTGTAATGACCGATGTGTAAAAAGCGATTGTGCTAATTTATCAACCTGTCGAGAAATGGGGTCAAATCCCTCAAGATTCGTGAGAAAACATGGGTACGCCGAACTGGGTAAACCAGACACAGGAAGTGAAAATGATACGGTGTCTTGCAAGGTTGGAACGATGGTAAGTATAGAGGGGAGTGATTGAGGAAGGTTATCGGTTAAAGGTTCCGGAGGGTGTACACAGTCAATGAAAGGGATATGATGAATTGGGAAATCCGATTCATCAATTAAAACCGATTCATCCTCAAAACTATCCTCAAAAGTCTCCTCAAATATTAGCTTATCGATGCATTTATCATCAAAATCCAGAAGCATATGGAGTTCGGGAAAAACAGTTAAAGACTCGGGATGATTAATTAGAGAGAAAAACTCATCCAAAATTGCGGGTTCATCATCCAAAATATCCCCAGCGTTGATATCCTCAATCAAGTGAAAATCAAATTTCTCAGACACCTCATCAAAAGCATGGATTTCAATCAATTATGGTTCTAAGATGGAGGTGTAAAGGTCAAAAGGTTTGGGATTGGATTCACTCGAAAGGTACCCTTCACAATCGGGTAAATCAAACGCTACAAAGTCGCAAAACTCATTAAACGTTCTATCTTCAATCAGTAAATCTTTTGGGACACTTAATAGACATTCAAAACCAGAGTTGAGGGATTCAATTTGCAATGGGTAGGTTTGATTTGGAAGCTTGTATAGCTCACTTTCTCCACTCAAATTCTCAACATGCCTTACCGCCTCATCATACATTGGAAAATGTGGAGGTAGTTGGAAACTAGCTTCCGGGTCACTAGGTTGTATGAGGGCGGCCATGGACGCATTCAAATCCATCATCTGTTGGTATGACGCTACCCGGATGTCTTCTAACGACTGTTCCAGACTAGACATGGATTGTGAAGGGGTTTCAGTAAAAGATTCGAAATGGTTTGGATACTAGAAACTCCCAAAAGGCTGTTCAGAAGCAATGTCTAGGGAAGGTGCAAAAGTTGGGTAGGATGGATAAGAATTGAATGGTTGGACAAAAGTAGGATCAACATATGGATAAGAAGGTGAATGGAATTGTTGATCCAAAGAATTCACAGTGGTGAAAGGAGTGAAAGATCGGTTACGAGATTGTTCAATACGTTCAGCAAGAGACATAGGTCTTGGAGTTACAACTGGACTCTTAAAAGGGGTATCAACGTAAGAAGGTGGTGAAGGTTGAAATGGTTGATACAAGGTGGATTGCGGAGTCCAATTGGTTGTCTTAGACGCATCTATCCGATCTTCCAAAGAAATTTTTGGCATGGATGGATCGTTCGACGTTCGGATAAAGCAAGAACCGTAGGAAGTTATGTCTGGTTGTGGGTACCAAAGTTCGGCAAGAGTTTTGCGAGGTGGGGTACACATGATATGAAGAGAAGAAGAAGAATAAGAGAAAAGGAGGGGAAAAAGAATGTGGGTTTATTATTTTTTTTAAATTTTTTTAATATTTAATTTAGTTATCAACAAAAGAATGAAATATACACAAAATGAATCTGGACAAAAACAATCACGACACAAAAAATACCACACACCTAATCGGTCTAGGGTTCATCTAGGTCAACTAGACCTACTCCAGATCTTGATTGTTGAAGTAAAACTGTGTCGAGAAGTCGGCTCAAGATATACTGATCACGAGGCCAGGTAAGTGCAGAGATAAGGAGAGGTTTCCGACGCTTTCACGAAGGTCCTTAATTAAATAACCCTTTCTCTTTTGGCGGTTTCGCCATTAACACTTTCCTAGACACCCCGTGAACGATATACCGTTAAGCGGTGTTCTAAACACAGTTAACTTCTCCTAGTGAGAGCGAAGTCCTTAAGGCTTAAAGTCTAATTTCTTTTAAAAATTTGTGTGGGTAAGCGTTATGTTCAAGTTCGTGATTTGTGGGCCACGAAAAAGGTGATGAAATCCTTTACCGTATGTTGTGGGGTTCGCTTGCCCCTAAGTCCGTATTAATGGATGCAATGCGCAAATTAATCAAAAAATTATTTAAAGAATCAAACAATTTTTTTTACTTTAAGCACGGAACTGCAACAAATACGGGTTAGTCAATTTTGGCATTTGAAAGCGAACTTGCAATGAATCCTGCAAAGATATATAGTGGATACGTCGGATTTGAGAAGAAGGTGTTAGTAAAGTACGTACCGTTAAGTTTTTGGGTTAGGAAACCCCCGTTGAAATTAAATCCGAATAGCTTGGAAAGTTCGCTTGCGCGGGTCAAACTACCCGGATCTTTGGCGCTGTACTTCACAATCACCTTGGCCTTGAATGTACACTTTGCTCCCCACGATCGCAGTTCGCAAATTCGTAAAATCTGAAAATGTAGGAAAACGGATATTAGTGCGAAAAAGCGATACGAATGCCCAAATACCTGCACACACAAAATTATAAAAAAACAAACAATAAAAATGGGACAAAACAGAACACTGGAGCGCAGGACAAAAATTTGGAGCAAATGAGGAAGAACAGGCCGGCGAGCTCGAACTATGAGGGATTGTCGCCTGTTTTTCTTTTGAGTTTGGGCTCCAAACTTCTTCTGTGATCCCACTGTTCAAGTAATATCTCACTGGTATTGTTTATCTTTTTATTTTAGATTAGTTACAGAGTGCAAGCAGGTAAGAATTCCAGAGAACAAAAAAGTTAGTTTAGTTGGTTTTTGTTTTGGTTTTGTTTTTTTTGAAATTTTTATGTTGATTTTGGAAATTTGGTTAGATGTATAAATGAGATGTACAATGATTAACTCGAAATAACAAGAATTAAAACGTTACCGTCTCCCCGGCAACGGCGCCATTTGATCGCACGCTTTCGACGTGTCGAGTTTTAAGTTCTAAAGTTTAACCGCGATCAGGACAGTGTCGCTTTGCATCTAGCCACGATGAGCACGGGTCGATCCACAGGGAGACGAAGCATTTTACGTTCCTGTTCTCACGTGTTAATACGCGTAGTGGAAAGTTTGTATCTATCCAAAGTGTTATATGCAAAGTAACCGTTTATTAGGATTAGATAGGATGGTGTAAGTTAAGAAAATCCGTATTCAAGTCCTTTGAGCCGAACTCAACCAATGAAGCTAGAGCAATCGGCAACAACGTGGATTAGGGTGCTTAAGCACAGTATTCGTGGAATCCGGCTTATTGACCCTCGTCCTTCCGTTCTTGTCTCTTTCTTTCGCCTCCAGCCAAACCGAACGCAACCGGTCGCGGTTAGGAATCACCGTTACCTTGGTAGGGTAGGGAGCCTAACGGAGCGCTTGCGTAAGGTTTGGGCGGAGTTTCAAATGGAAAAATACGGGAAAAGGAAATGGGAAACGAAACCTTAACTTACAATATCTTTCTCTATTCCTAACAATATATATTCACAAACATTACAATAACAACACCATATTAACAAACCATCACAAAAAGAAAAAGCAAAGAAAAGAACAAAGAAAAGAAAAGACATTTCAAGAAAGAAAGTGCATGGAATTTAAAGTGTAAGTAAGTAAAGGGCATGAATTAAAATTGCAAGAAAGTAAAGCATGAATATAAAAGAGCAAGGTAAGAAGAACTAGGAATCCAAGAGCAAAATGAAAGTTCTATTATGTCCAAGATACAACCTTGAGATCAATACCCTAAACTTAAACTTGCAAGCTCACTAAAGAGGTTGCAAGATCAAGAGAAGGGCATGAACTCAAGGGAAAGCTATGTACAAGAACTAAAGAAACAAAAAGAGTTAAAGTGAAAAATGAAAGAAACAATGTGAGACCCCTCTCCCTTACTGCCTTGTTATGTATTTATAGGCTCAAAAGAAATTAAACAAATAATAAAAATGAGCTGAGGTGGCATCAGGGGAGGGCCCACAGAAATCTGGGAGCCTTTGGGAGCAGGGGGCCGGCCACAAGGGGGTGTGATCTCTGGTGAAATCCGAGCTCTCTGGCTCGTATTTGGTGTGTTGGTTTGTGTGTTCCCCCACATCACTCTGATGTTGTTTTCTTGGTCTAAAAAGTTCTGTGTTGCACTCAGGGCTTCGAGGGAAACTTGTAGCTATGAATCACATCAACACTTTATGCATTGAATGCACCATTAATGCACATCACACCATGCCCACTTGTGCCACCATGTGCCCACTTGTGCCATGCATCATGGCTGCCCTATCATGGTCCATTCCCAAAAAGTCTTGTGTACACACTTGTATGTGTTGGACCATTTAGATAAAAAGTGTGTACACAAACTTGTTGCAAAAAGAAACCCATGAAGTATCGGTCGGTTTGCAGTTCTGGTTGCAGTGTCGGCTCACAAATGATATATCCGTGATTTTAAGTGTATTTCCAGTATTTTGTCACGGATACCTGTAATCTGTAATACTAAGCAGACACTGGTTAATAGTGCAGATAAATACAAAAAATAGGTAATGAATGAGCTGAATTAAAATGCAATATTCTGGTATGAACATCTAGCTTTGAAAGTCTCAACTTTTCTATCTACACCAAGTAATCTTCTCAAGATCTACTTGTATTGATGGGTATTTAACCCTTCTGATAAAGCAACCAAAGTCCATACTTTGTTGGTGTATATGGATTCCATCTCAGATCGCATAGCATCAAGCCATTCTTATAGAGTCCCCACTCTTGATGGCCTGCTCGAAACTAGTTGGGGCATCATCTCATGATGCAATCCTCGCTCCCACTGTCATAGAGAAAACCGAAGTCTCTCTCAGGTGGATGAGGAACCCTACCAGATCGGCGGAGAGGGTGAAGTTCGTCGGGAACTATTGAATCCTCCGGTTCTACCAAATCTTCAGCTGTAGTTTGTATAGATGGAACTCCTTCCATTTCTACCTCATGACCACAAATTTGTTTCCAAAATAAATCCTTTTTATAAAAAGGTGGCATGCCGAGAAATAAAACACCTTTTGTTCCTCGGTGCGGTAGAAGATATTCCCTTGCGAATGCTTGGGATATCCAACAAACTTCCACAGAACTGACCTTGCCTCGAGCTTGTCCGGATTTTGCTTTTAGACATAGGTCGGACAACCCCAAATCTTAACTTACTTAAGAGCGGGCTCTTCCCATACCATATCACATATGGAGTGGTAGGCTCTGATTTGGTTGGAACCCAATTCAATAGGTATGCAGCTTCTCATGTGCATAACTCCCAAAAGGAAATAGGAAACTCAGTAGTACTCATCATAGAGCGCACCATATCTCATAGGATGCGATTGCTCTGTCCCGATGCATCGACATGCTGTGGTGTATACGGAGGAGTAATGCTGAGAGAGAATCTCATTCTCCTTTAGAATAATCCAGGAATTTCGTGCTCAAGTATTCTCCTCCCTGATCACATCAAAGGACATAATACTTATACCCGTTTTGGTTCTCTACTTCTGAATTATACTCTTTGAATTTCTCAAAAGTTTCAGACTTGTTTTTCAATAGGAACATATATCCGAATCTTGAGAGATCATCAGTGAATGTAATGAAGTACGAAGAACCAGTCCTGGCATGTGTAGACAGGGGACTTACATACATCATCATGTATCAATCCCAAGAGTTCATTAACTCTTTCTCTGTTTCCAGTAAACGGACCTGTGGTCATTTTATCTTTATGACATGACTGGCAAGTTTCATAAGATGTAAATTCAAACTGATTTAAATATGCATCTTAATGTAAATTAGCTAGTTGTGTCGCATTGATATGACCTAGTCTACAATGCCTTCAGAAGGATTCGTTCATTTCTGAACTCTTCCTCTTGTGTGTGTTCTGCACGTTAAGAACTATAGTTTGATTTAGAACGTATATACCATTAGATAACGTGCCTGAATCGATCAACTCTTGATATAGGAAATGTTCAAAACATTATCCAACAATACAAAATTATATCCTTCTTTACTTAATAAAGAGACTGATATGATGTTGTATATCAGGTTTGGTATCTAATAACATTCGTTCAGAATCAATGTATTTGGTAATACAGGGTGATAACTGCCAACACATTGTCTGCAACTATTGCACCATTTCCAACTCTTAAAACTTATCACCCAATCTCAGCTCTCTACCTATCTGTAGCCCATGTAATAGATTACATATGTAGGATCCTGATCCGGTATCTCATACCCAGGACGTAAAGGATACTGAGAAACAATTCTCGGTAATGAACAAACCAGAAGAAGATGCATCATCATGCACTTTCTTCGTTTGGGAGGCACGGGAATACTGGTAATCCCCTATTTCCTGCTCGGTCTTATAACAATTATAAAGTAAAGCGGGACCAACGTTTCCCAGCTCAGTATAACAAGCGGGTTCGGTCAATGCATCCATATTATTATCTTGATTAAGGCGTGACATGGTCACTACCTGGAGATAGAGAGAAGAAAACACTCTGCGTATGCTCTTACAAGATTAGATTGGTTATTATTTTATCTAATCAGGATGGCTCTCACTGTTTTCATCAAATCTTCCTTCAAACCCTAAAAGGAAAGATTAGCCGGGATTAATTACACCCTACAAATTCGCCAATCTTTCAGCCAGGTTAGTGCCGGTACTTTGAGGGAGGTTCCCCGTGCTTTCCCACGGATCTAATTAAAATAAACCTTGTTTTCCCAGAGGCGTAACCCCGTTGACACCTTTCTAGACACCTACTTGATCGGCTAATTGTAAATTGCAAAACTTTCCCAGGAGTAACTCTTACTCGCTGTGGCTATCGGGATCCAACTATCTCATAGAAGGTATGCAATCTCATTGCAAATTTCAATACTTGAAATTCCCGATAATATTTTGCCCCTAGCATCCTATGACCTTGACGAAAGCCAACAAACCATAGGGTACTAGTCAAGTTCAACCCATACATTTCATGATTGAATTAAACCCACCCGCATGACCCTTGACGAAAGACAACAAAGTCGCATGACTACCCTAACTCAATCGCATCATATGCTTTTGCAGATAAGCATAAATAGCTACCACACACTACGCCTTGACGAAAGCCATCAAACGTAGCATGAATACTATGAAGTACTTATCTGAAATGACGGAGGGCTACGACAGGTTCTTAAGAAAACCTTTTGCGTAATGAACTTGATATCATTGTAGAATCAAATGATTTAAATGGAGTGTTTTTTAGGCTTTTGCTAGTTTCGCTAAAGAGGTCACTCCCGGTGAAGGGATCGTCGGCTCTTTCCTTATCGAATAAGGTGCAGGATATTTCATAAATACCACTATGCAAAGCAAGAACTAGAAATGCAATCAAAAGCCGAAACCGAGTTTGTAGCATCTGCTAGTTTCGCTAAAGAGGTCACTCCCGGTGAAGGGATCTCGGCTCTTTCCTTATCAAATAAGGTGATGGATATTCTACAAGGAATACCGCTATGCAAAGCAAGAAATAGAGCTACCTGTTTTTGAAAATTCGATTCCACAACATCTTTAGGCTTATTTTCTTTAATTAATCTCATTAATGAAGTCCCATCATTTAAGTTACCTAAACATCACAGATAAATACAACGTACGCTTATGCCGTCCGCATTCGCCTCGATGTCCCGTCATGCACCGTTAGGTTAGGTAACTAACGACAGAGGGCAGTGCTAGCGCGGGTGAAAAACATAAGCAACGTCTATAATATATCACATATATTATATATAATATCTATCTCATTATATACAGTGATCACAACACAGAATATCGCAGCAGAAATCAACATATGAAATATTGGATATACTTGGATTTCCGGGTTTTAAATTAAGCCTGTATAAATCACGGATTCCACGGTCGTGATGAATAGCCAAACCCACATCCCTAGACCCCTACGAGAGTGGCAAGTAACCCTACCAATTCTAGAGTTAGGAGACCCGGTCTCGACTCCTCGAGATGGTCTCCCACTGGACCCTAGAACCCGGTTACTTGTGCTCTCCACCTTGGGTCTATCGTAATACGGAAAAGTAAATAATATACAGCATTGGTGGCATCATACTCAACCCGGAAGTGCCCCAATGAAAGAATATTACATACAAACTTTTACATGAATGAAAATAAAAAAAACTCTCATCTCACATAAAAAAAACCCGTCTATTCAGAACACGACGATCCAATATAACATATCCCAGCAACACATAACATTACATGTCATCAACATAAGTAAATATACGTATCCCAATTGTCATTGACGTATAGAAACGAAATCGGCGATACACAACATATTACACTTACGGTCGCAGAAAAGAAAGTGAAAAACTACAACAGTTGGAATCCGCAACCACCTTAGACATCATAAACCCAATGTATCACATACTTTGGATTTCATGCCTAACCAAATGAATTCCTTAGACATCATATGCCTAACAATTATAAACCCCGCATTTTAGTCTCAATATTGAAAACACTTTCCAATAACCTGTCGGGTAATTCAACAAGATTCCCGATATCCTGATCGAATGCTCGTCGGAAAATTTAGTAGACGGCCGCACCCCCGATGCCGTCGACGAAATGCACTAAGGCGGAACACCGCAGCCGCGAGCACCCGAACGGATGCTTTTGGCGACGGGGTTCTCCTACAGTCACTTGGTTGGGGCTATGGGGCGTGGCCATCTAATAAGGTTACCCGGCAAGTATCCGCGTACACTACGTAATTGCGACGGACTTTTGATCCACATCAAAATTCCGCGGCAACCGATCAAATGAGACTAAACTGCTAGATTTATAAAATTCAAACTAGTTATCTCATAACTACTTTTGTGGATTCCAAATATTGTATCCCATCGCATGATACTCGGACGACGTTAAACTTTTCGATCGATTCATCAAAGTCCCACAATTTCCCGAGAGCTCAACACTTGAGCACAGTTTAATAATACCCAGAATATGCCACAGTACCTATGAACCAGCTGTAGAAGGGCAGACCCAAGCCTCATTAATGGCACCGTGGAACTGCCGCAAACCCTAAGGTTCGAAAGCGGTTCTATGGACATTATGTCGATTTAGAGTTTCATTCTTCTAGAGGGTTCACAGAATTACTTGCATGTTTTTCCGAATACGTTAAACATGGAAAAATAGGTTTTTGACATTCGTTCGAACTTTTTAACTTCGCCTAGACAACATACGAATACCCGAAATAATGTTAAAACTACGAATACGAAACACTCCGAATTGCTTATAGTGTAAGATCACATCACATGTAAAATTAGCAAAAGCAAACAACACCTGAAACACCAAAACCCAGATTCTGGAACACACCAAAAAATTCAACCCTGAATTCCCAAACTGGGCCGAGCAGGCCGGTTTTACAACACATGTGGCCGGCCATTTTCCAAGGAGAGGGGCTAAATTTTCTTGTGTGTTCATGTTGCATCTCATACAACATTCTGCAGTTGTTTTAAATTTTTTTTGAAGACTTTTTAAAATCGACAGAAACCAAGTTTTCGCGTTTCAAGTTTCGGAGTCGTTTCGGTTTCGTAATCAAACAAACATCGTCTAATTTTCTAGCATGGCTCTGATACCACTGCAGGGTTATCTAGCATGACAACAAGGTTTCGGGAGGCATCGTCCATGCCAATTTCAAAAATTTGCCGTTCTAGCTAACTCTAACCCTAGAATCGAAACTAGAAAATCCGACGAAAAGAAATGCAAACAACTTTGCATAAGAAGTAAACAAGGAATACAACATTTTTAGGCCGGTCCTTCACTTCATTAGCTCCGTGTAGTAGTCCCTCGCTGCGATCCATGAACTCCCGGACTCTTGAAAGGCTCCACAAGATGTACGGAACAAGCTTGCTCGAAGTCTTCGAGGCCGAAGATAATCTACGTCGAGGAGACACTAACTCAAGCTACCCCTTCATTAATTATGGAATTAGTGAAGCAAACACCCTATACTAAATGGAAAGTAGTAGAGGATGATGAAGTAGGAATTTTGCTCATTTTAGAAATAACTTTCTCACTATTTTCTATCATCTCCGTTGAAGCTAGAAAGCTTGGAGGAAGGAGATGAAGAAAAACTCTCAAGAATAAATCAAGTAGAGAATGGCAACCCTAGGTGAGTTAGTATCATATACTAACCTTTGTAGACACTTAACTATAGCTAGGATAATTGGTTGGGTTAATAAATATCTTTGGTAAAACAAAAGAAGTGGACTAAGTCAATGGCAATCCAAGCTTCTCCAAGCTTCTTGCCCTGACAAAAAATGCCACCAATTTTGATTTACTAAAATAAATAAAACCCTAAATTATATCTAGAATGGTGTAAGTCATACACACACCCATGAAGCATGTATCATCAAACATGACACAAAATTATGTACACTTGCATATATCACATATATACAATGTGCACAAACAAAGTGCGAAAAGAAATCTTAAGTGCATGAATATTAGTTAATGTAACTTAATATATCAAATATATAGTTATACATTAAATTATTAAATCAACATTTGATTTAATAATCCGGCTATATCACATATAACTGACTAATATCAAATGTAACATCTTATCGAATCAACACTTGATCCGATAACCCGGCTATATCACATATAACCGACATATGTCACATATCGCGAGAATAGAATACGGTATCACATACAGTATTAATCTCAGTCCCACACATATCACATATGTGCTCCTACTCCATTTCGCTTGAGCCAAGAAACCTCTGTGTAGGACTCTAAAGACTCGTCAATACGCCGGCAGTAGGTGATGATCATATCAAACACCCATAAGTCGCAAGCGGTCTGCTAAACGTAATGGCCACCCGGGTATTGAGCGATCAGAAGATCAACAAGCATGCCTGCTCATACTCCTGCGAATCCAATCAGTAACACTACCGTACAGTCCGGTCTCTTCGTCTGATATGTCGCATATCTCGTCTAGGGATGGTAAACGTCAGACCCCAGTAACTCGATAAGTCGTGCCGATATGAGGCTCATAACAGGTCGAGAAACTACTGATAACACTTACCAGTATATCTCAGAATCATCCCTGGCCAGGGATTTCCTGTTATAGCCAATCGAGCAAAGCGCAACATCAACTCCCTATACCGGGAGAGACGAATCCCCTCCTATCGCTCATTGCCTCCATGTGACTCGGGACTGTACCCAAAAACCACCGTTTTGCATGTTCTCTTGAACGTGGTAAGATGAAAATCAAAGCACGGTGGGAATCACACAAGACTCTATGACGATCTCGGGTCGACAGATTACCATGTACCAGTGTCATCAAAGAACTGCCATCTGACGTGAGGTATAATACCATTTGGGAGTTCTCGGCGAGTCCGTACAGTGTACCCAGTCTCCACTGAGCACCCGTATACTATCTCTGATGTCAAACACCAATGGATATGGGATCATCCATCGCCCATCACATGGGTTGAGAAGCGTATACGCTAGTCTACTCTAGAGTATCGATGCCCTGTCTCGATACTCCCATGACTAGGAACATTTGAAGGATGTACTTGTCGACTACCTCTGCCCCACTAGTATGATCTGCATCATAATCCTGGTAGTCAAGTACTCATCCTAAAGTCTTTATCAACATGTAATAGAGAGACAATAAGCGTACATGTTAAGATAAAGTGCAACCAGATAGCATACTATCATGTCGAGCAAGAAAGTTCTCCTTATGTATGTCCAAGCATCCACTACAATATACATCGCATGTATAGTAATGGCCTCTAGGGCATACACATAACTAACAGTAAGCATGCACGCATATGCGTCACAACCTACATATACCGATATGACACGATGCACTAGTATGTATTCAATATGAATGCAGAATCAACACGAAACCTGTATATGTTTGGTACGAAAAAATCTGTATTCTTTTCTTAATAAAACTTTTGTAAAATAACTGAGGTATCGTCAATGAAATCATCAGAAATCCATGTCAAGCATCGACAGAAAATATGAATATATCAATGTCTCAATATCTCAATGTCTCGACATCTCGATGTCTCAATGTATCAATATCTCAATATCTCGGTCTCCGTCAGTCCGGATCGACCCATATCATCAAATCTCACGACAACGGTCGGTATCTTCCGGATATCTGCTACGCCGGACATCACCGGTAGGTAGTCTTCCCCTGCTAGGCTCATCGTCATCCCCACAAAAACACTCTCGCCCCGGGGTACCATACCGGGCCCACCATGTACCCGAAAAGGTTCATCCTACTTCTCGAATCGGGTCTCGAAAACCAACAGCAAATCATGAAAACTCATGGCGGACGACACATACATCACGAGAAAACCGCAACATGCATTTTAAAATGATAATAAGTTTATAAAATCCTTGCGGTTTTCCCCAAAATCCAGAAATCTCATAAATACAGAAATCCTCGAGAAGAATCACAATATATAAACATGCCGGTGATGATGGAAATCTATGATACGGTAGTATATACCATACGAAATACGGCCAGAAGCTATGTATGAATCATGATGCAATGAGGTATGTATATATAATTAACGATCGTACGTATCCCTTTTAAAGAAATGAATATACAAGTATAAATCCACGGATCATATATGATGCAAATGCACAACTACCGATTCTAATACAGTTCTATAGTGTTCGTGATATAGCAATTACCAAAGGCGTGTGTGTTAGCATGAATAGTGCACGTGCAGCATGAACCAATGGTAATGGTGCAAGTGTCCTATGAAATGGTATCACACGTATATATATTCATCTATATAAGATGATGCGATGCAATGAGATGCATAACTAGAAACTACGCATACAATTCAAATACTACAAGTAATACTAAACCATCGGGCGCCTCGCACCATCCAGACGATCCCCTCATAGATGTGTGCATCTACTCACCGGGACGCCTCGGCTAATCTGATCCGATCTCCACCTTGTCTTTCCGCGTCGCATCCGACGTCTCTGCACCCGATCCTAGAATCGCACACAAGCAATTAAGAGGATAAATATACGAATAGTCGTGGTACAAAAGACACAAGTCAATCACGCGCACTAACTAGATGCGCGCACATATGGTGCACAGAACGCGCTCGCAACAACGCTACAAACTACAACTAGGATAGCTATACGTGAAAACTACCGAGCCTAGAAACTAATCGTAACAATCTCGCATTCACAACACATTAAATATTATATGAAATAGGTTATAAGTCATCAAAATCTCAAATTCAATTAAAAGCTATTTATTCTGAAAACCTAGTAAGCAACAATTTCCATTTAAGTTTAAATCTAGATGTTTTAGCAATTCTAATGGCCACAATGTGCACCTAATAACTTAATTAGGTCACACAAATACTAATTAGATTTTAATCTCACTTATTTTTAGATTAATCAAAAGTTAGTTTGCAAAATTGTATAATTAAGACAAGTTAGGAGCAACAATTAGCTAATTTAACAACTAAATTAGATTTTCCAAGTCTTAAGAGGTTAAACTTCACATTGTAACCTTAAACAAATGATAAAAACCCTAATTTTATTTCAAACCCTTTTCTTTAAATCTCAAACTTGAAATTAAAACCATATTACAACCTAATTAAATTTGATTTAAAGTAATTAAATAACAAATTAGCTATAGGGTTAAGATTATACCTTCACAAACATGAGATCAAACATACAAACTTAGCCTCCCAATTTGCTCTCTTGCTCCAAGATCCATGGTAGATTAGGCCAAGGAATAATGGGTAAGGATTTGATTTAGATTTTGTGGGATTTTGTATTGATTTTTGATGCATTTTTGGAGATTTTTGAGTTGGAAATGAAGTGGGGGAAATGGAGAATGGGGGCAGCATAGTTTTGGCCAGGTTCTAGAGAAGAAGGAGAGAGAGAGAAGTGTGTGGATATGTGTAGAAACCCCTCCAATAATTAAATCTTTTAACTTATTTCATTAATTATTTAATTTCCCTTTTCTATTAATTTTAGAAGTGGGAAATGAGATGGAGAATTGGTGAAGAGAGAGGGGGGCTGCCACACTAGGCTCAGCCATGAAGTAAAATGAGGGTGTGTGTGAGTGTGTATAAATTTCTAGGCTAATACAACCCTTCAAGCCTCATTTAATGCACCTCACTTAAATTCTATTTTAATTTCTTTTCTAATTAAAACTAGAATTCTCTAGAACTTGGAGACAACTTGAGAAGAAAAAGAGCATGTTGAAAAATTGATCCTAAGTTATCATGGTTCACTAATGAATGATTAACCCATTCCAATTTGTAATTTACACTAATTAAATGTATAAATGAAAGCTCATAATAATATTTAAAATAATTAATTAAGGAAAAATATTTAAGTAAACTAATAATTTATAAGTGACTAAATAAATACCAATTACTAGCAATTACATAGTTAAAATAGGCGTGTTTAAGTCTATGTGGAAAAATAATTATATCTTAGTTTTTACGGAAAACACAAGTTATTTACCGATTATCGGGAAATTCACCTTAACGATTTATTTATTTATTTTAAAAACGTTACAATCTTCCCCCTTATGGAAATTCGGTCCCCGAATTTAAAATCTAACTACGCTCACGGGAAAAGCTCTCTCTCATCTCATCCTCGGCTTTCCACGTGTCATCTTCGCAGCTCGGGCCACGCCAAAGAACATTTACGGACGGTATGTCCTCGGACCTCGGTTTCTTCACCTGTCGATCTGGAATGACTATCAGCTGCTCTTGCAAAAGAAAGATTGCGCTCCAGCTGGATCGTCTGATGTTGTATCTCGTAAGAGGGGTCATGAAAGTACTAGCGGAGCATCGATACAAGAAATACGGGGTGAACATCTAGAAAGCTAGGTGGAAGAGCCAAACGATAAACAACTGCGCCGACACGCTCGAGAATCTCTAAGGGACTACATATCTAAAACTAAGCCTTCCTTTCCTCCTGAATCTCAACATGCCCTTCATCGGAGAAACATTCAAGAAAACATGATCGCCAACGGTGAAATCAAGTCTGCAACGGCGTTTATCAGCATTAAACTTTTGCCTGCTCTTATCCTATTCCGAATCAACTGAATATTTTCGGTTGTGTCCCGCACAATCTGTGGCCCCAAAATACTGCTCTCACTGAGCTCTATCCAACAAACGGGCGATCGACATCTCTTCCCATAAAATGCTTCAAAGGGTGCCATCTGAATCGTCTCCTGAAAGCTGTTATTGTAGAAAAACCTTATCAACGGCAAATGACGGCCCCAATGCCACGAAATCTAGAACGCAAGCTCGGAGCATGTCCTCAAGAATCTGAATAGTCCTCTCTGATTGACCGTCGGTCTGCGGATAGAAAACTGTACTGAAACTCAATTGGTGTCCAAAGCCTCCTGAAGTTTCTGCCATAGTCTGCTGGTGAACTTGGTGCCTCTGTCGAACATAAAACAAGTCGGAACTCCATGTAGTCACACAATCTCATCAACCTACGTCTGAGCATATTGAACGATCCGAAAGGGGTCTTCACTAGCAGAAAGTGAGCAACTTCCGTCAATCGGTCTACGATCACTTAAATAGAGTCATGCTCTTGACTGGTCCTAGGTAGACCCACGATACAATCCATAGAAATCTATTCCCATTTCCACTGTGGAATGGGCAAAGGTTGTAATTCTCTAGCTGGCCTCTAGTGCTCGGCCTTGACTTTGCTAGCAAGTCAGCATCCCGAAACAAAATCTGTGACATCTCTCTTCATCCCTTCACATCTGTAGATATATCATACGTCATGATACATATTGGTGGAAAACGGATAAACACTATATGTCGACTGGTATGCCTCCTCTTAAATCTTGCGTCTCAGTCCCTCGGAATCTGGCACACAAAGTCGGGTCCCAAATCGCAGTATCCCCTGATCATAAATCACGAACACTGAACCTTTGCCCTGTCAAATCTGCTCCAAGATCTCTGATAAACGAACATCATCGGAATATGCCTCACGGATATGATCAAATAATTGTGGATGTACACTAACACGGGTAAGTCATCCCCCGGTCGATGTAACTCTAACTGTACTCGGCTGTCACAAAGAATCTGCTAATCTGCCGTCGACTGTCTCTGAACTGTGCTCAAACAAGAAATGCTACCTCCGAGCCTCCGACTCAAAGCATCTTCCACAACATTTGCCTTGCCCGGACGATAAAAAAAAATCTCTCAGTCATAGTCTTTCACTAGCCCCATCCCACGGCGCTGTCTCAAATTTAGTTCTCGCTGCTGAAAATGTACTTTAAGTCTTGTGGTACGTGAATATCAAGCACGACTCGTCGTATAGGTATTGTCTCCATATCTTGAGTGTAAAAATCACTGCAGCCATCTCTAAATCATGCATGGAATAGTTCTGCTCGTGCTTCTTCAATTGCCGAGAAGCATTGCAATAACCAACAAAACCGCCTGACCTGAAAGCATAGATAAAACTGGCGCTGTAGTCAAACGAGTCTTTAACTGCTGAAATCTCTGCTCGCATGCCTCAGTTCAAAGAAAAAACTCCTTTCCGGGCCAACCCGGTCAACATTGCAGCTATATGAGAAAAATCCTGTACGAAATGTTGATAGTATCCAGTCAACCCAAAAATGCTGCGAACTTCCGTCACTGATACCCGTCTGGGCTAATGCTGCACGTCCTCGATCTCATTCGATTCCATACATATACTATCTCTCGTAACTATGGGTCCCAAAAGTCCACACTATCCAACCAGAAAACACACTTGGATAATTTAGCGAATAGCTGGCGCTCCCTCAAAGTCTGCAACAAAATCCTCAATTACTGCCTAGGCTCCACTCGGCTCTAAAAGTACACTAAGACGTCCTCAATGAACATGATGATAAACTGATCAAGAATGGTCTAGATATTCGGCTCCTCCAATCCATAAACGCTGCTGGGGCATTAGTGAGCTCGAACGACATCACCAAAACTAATAACTCCCGTAACTTGTGTGAAAAGAAATCTTCGGAATATCATCCTCTCGAACCCACAACTGGTAGTAGCCTGACCGCAAGTCAATCTTCGAGAAATGTCCCGCACAGTAACCCGATTCAACTGAGGATAATCAATATATAGACGCCAACGGACGTCCTTCTGACGAACAGGACAGGAGCTCCCCAAGGTGACGCACTCGGTCGAACAAGCCCCTTATCCAACAAATCTTGCAACTGATCCTTCAGCTCTCTAAGCTACACCGGGTCCATCCAATATGGCGGTATAGAAAAGGCTCCATGCCGGGAATCAAGTCAAAGCAGAACTCAATATCGCGCTCTGGCGACAAACCAAGTAACTTGTCAAGAAAACATTCGAAAACTTTCTCCCAATCGGAACCTGGTCCAACGGAACCTCTGCGGCTCTAACATCACAAACATATGCCAAGAATTTCTGACATCCCTTTTCTCAAAAGCTGACTAGCGCGAAGAGAAGAACTCAAACTGGGAAAAGCGACGCTACGGTCTTCCCGAAAACCAGAACTGGCTTACCCGGAAAACTAAATCCGACTGCCTTCTTCCAGCAGTCCACGAATGCAAAACACGTGGCTAACCAATCCATGCCAAGAAGAACTTCAGGTCCAACATATCGAGAAGAATCGAATTGACAGAAAAATTCCTATCTCCGATACAAACAAGACAAATACGAACAAGAAACATATCGAGCAACAAATAGCCTACGGAAGAAATCACAACAAGCGGCTGATTTAGCAAGGACTACTATCGGCTAAACTTCGATACAAAATATATGGATACCATTTCAAACAACACCAAAAGAATACTTGTCACAGCGGCGTCTATCTAACCGCCTTTGAGCTGACATACCCGTACAAATCCACTTTGGTCCAGAAACGACTGAAGTCTCAGAAATGCGCTCCTCCAACAGTAAGGTTGAGTTCATAACAGCGGCGCAAGTGTCAAAATGCTGGGTGCCGATGGCATGAATTGACTGCATGTCCAATCCCCATACAAACCTCTTATCCGTTTCTCTTCAGTGTCCACCAGGTAAAGAGCATATAGGACCGCTGAGTAAACTAAATGTCGTACTCGGACATCGACATCCCTGAAATCTTACGTAAAGGCTCGAAACTACGAGCTCGGGCATCTCGAACGCTCTCCGGAAGGAAACGAGCAAGAAATATAGCTATGAACTCATCCCTAGTCATAGGAAGTAGATCTGCAGCTCGGCCTCTCTCAATTGACTCGCACCACGTCTGAGCAAGACCTCTCTAGACGAAAACTTGCAAGCTCGACCCATATTTCTTCAGAACATCTCTATGAACGACAAATCCTAGCCATCCCGTCGAGGATTGTCTACGGATCCTCCGCTGCATCTATGCCAATAAAAACTGGAGGCTTTAGCCTCAAAACTCTCGTAAGGATACGGAAAAATCTTGGTAACAACAGAAACGGTTGCCTGAGCAACATGTAAAAACATAGTCCCTGAAATAGGAGGGAAATCATCGGCTCTCGGAGCTCGACTAACCACCACTAACAATCCAATAATCTGTCACACGTCCTGAATACTCGACTCCAGCCTACCATCCGTCCTGGAAAAAGGTGGACCACTCTGTCCCTGAGGGGTAGGCGTACCACCCTGATCGGTCCACGTCTCAAACAAGCCTACTCTAATCTCATCCCTGGCGGCAGCCCTCTGGCCCTCGTAGTCTCCGGCGGCATAGTAGCTAGAACAAGAAACATGATTGATAGGAACATTGCGATCGAATTAAAGGATTTCCGGAATCAAGAAGGGAAATACAAAAAAATATATATCCTAAGGTCCCTTAGGCGGAGTACCGTATCGTAAGTATGCCGCAGAACATACACAGGCTACGTCACTCTGCTTAAGTCACCTACTCCATCTACCAAAGGTCATCCTACACCCAGAAAGGTAAAACCTATCGCTCTGATACCAACTTTTTCACGACCCGAAGGTACGGAACGTGACTGACACTTAAATTACGAAACGTCTAAAGGCGTACGTAATCTAAGTAAGCTAAAGCCCAGAAATCTAAACCATTTAAAGAAATAGAGTGAAGGAAAACTTGTTTAAAGAAAACGATTTTTAACAAATTAAGTCGCATTAAACATATTAAAAACATCAAAATTTCCTGAAAATTTCGGCAGAGTCTCCTTCGTAAATACTAGCCCCCAAACGGGTACAACACATAAATATATATATATATATAAAGGCATCCCCAAGCGGGAGCTAGCTCTTCGCCAATGGCGGAATCACAACCACATGCAATATGAATATCAAAGTGCACAATAAGTATATAAAAGCACGTAAGTAAGAAAACAACTCATCGGATCAAGTGAGCATCGACACCAGAAATAGAATACATACAATCTCACAAGCTCACCATCTAAGTCCAATGTACGAAGGGTGGATGGAGTATACTAGATACAATAAAATACACGGTGGGAGCAAAAGAAAATCCTCCAAAAACCCACCTATGAGCAAGCTGCAAGTCGAAGCAAACAAAGCAGAATAGAAAGTACGCCCGCCGCTACGGTGCTGACGGGTCAGACCTGCAGGATACTGTGGCACAACGGGGGTGAGTTTCCAACTCGTGAGTAGTAAGTAACATCTAATAAGGCTATCGTAAGCATGCACGCATATGCGTCACAACCTACATATACCGATATGACACGATGCACTAGTATGTATGCAACATGAATGCAGAATCAACACGAAACCTGTATATATTTGGTACAAAAAAATATGTATTATTTTCTTAATAAAACTTTTGTAAAATAACTGAGGTATCGTCAATGAAATCATCAGAAATCCGTGTCAAGTATCGACACAAAATATGAATATATCAATGTCTCAATGTCTCAACATCTCGATGTCTCAATGTATCAATATCTCAATATCTCGGGCTCCGTCAGTCCGGATCGGCCCATATCATCAAATCTCACGACTACGGTCGGTAACCTCCGGATATCCGCCACGCCAGACATCACCGGTAGGTAGTCTTCCCCTGCCAGGCTCATCGTCATCCCCACAAAAACACTCTCGCCCCGGGGTACCATACTGGGCCCACTATGTACCCGAAACGGTTCATCCTACTCCTCGAATCGGGTCTCGAAAACCAACAGCAAATCATGAAAACTCATGGCGGACGACACATACATCACGAGAAAACCGCAACATGCATTTTAAAATGATAATAAGTTTATAAAATCTTTGCGGTTTTCCCCAAAATCCAGAAATCTCATAAATACTGAAATCCTCGAGAAGAATCACAATATATAAACATGCCGGTGATGATGGAAATCTATGATACGGTAGTATATACCATACGAAATACAGCCAGAAGCTATGCATGAATCATGATGCAATGAGGTATGTATATATGACTAACGATCCTACGTATCCATTTTAAAGAAATGAATATACAAGTATAAATCCACGGATCATATATAATGCAAATGCACAACTACCGATTCTAATCCAGTTCTATAGTGTTCGTGACATAGCAATTACCAAAGGCGTGTGTGTTAGCATGAATAGTGCACGTGCAACATGAACCAATGGTAATGGTGCAAGTTTCTTATGAAACGGTATCATACGTATATATGTTCATCTATATAAGATGATGCGATGCAATGAGATGCATAACTAGAAACTACGCCTATAATGCAAATACTACAAGTAATACTAAACCATCGGGTGCCTCGCGCCATCCAGACGATCCCCCCATAGATGTGTACATCTACTCACCAGGATGTCTCGGCTAATCTGATCCGATCTCATCCATGTCTTTTTCTGCGCCACATCCGACGCCTCTGCACCCGATCCTAGAATCGCACACAAGCAATTAAGAGGATAAATAAATGATAGTCGTGGATACAAATGATACAAGATAACCACGCGGACTAACTAGACGCGCACACACTTGGTGCACAGAACGCGCTCGCGACAATGCCACAAACTACAACTAGGGTCGCTATACGTGAAAATCCACAAACCTAAAACCCAATCATACCCGTCGCGCATTCAAAACATACTAAATATTATATGAAATCGGTTGTATATCATCAAAACCTCAACTTAATTTAAAATCGATTTAATTCCAAAAACCTAGTAAGCTTTAATTTCCATTTTAGTTCAAAACTTGATGTTTTAACAAAACTAGCAGCCACAATATTCATTTAATAACTTAATTAGGTCACACAAATATTCGTTAGATTTTAATCTCACTTATTTAAATTAATCTTAAAAATCTAGTTTGCAAGATTATACAATTTGGAAAAATTTCAAAGTAACATTTTACAAATTAATAACTAGACTAGATTTTGCTTGTCTTACAAGGTTAAACTACTCATTGCAACAAGATCAAGTGATGAAAAACCCTAACTTTAATTCAAAACCCTCTTTGAAATTCCAAAACTTGAAATTAGAACCATGATTAAATACCTAATTAAGCTAGATTAAAGCAATAACCAACAATTTAACTATAGGGTTAAGATTATACCTCCACAAACATGAGATCAAACATGCAAACTTGGCCTCCCAATTTGCTCTCTTGCTCCAAAATCCATGGTAGATTAGGCCAAGGAATAATGGATAAGGATTTGATTTAAAGTTTGTGGGATTTTGTATTGATTTTTGATGGATTTTTTTTTGGAGATTTTTTAGTTGGAAATGAAGTGGGAAAAATTGGGGCTGCCACAAGAGGAGGCTCGGCCAACTTTCATAAGAGAAAGAGAGAGAGAGAGAGAAATGTGTGGATGAGTGTAGAACATCCCCAATTATTACCTCTTTTACATTATTTCCTTAATTATTAAATTTTCTTTTATTAGATGAGATAAAGTGTGTTGAATGAAGAGAGGGGAGGCTGTGCAGGAATGGCTCGGCCAAGTGTGGAGAGGGGTGTGTGTGGGTTTGTGTAAAATTTTCCAAGTCAAGACAAGACCCATTATCATATATATCAATCACTTTTCTTAATTATTTGTTTTATTTTATTTTCTAATTTAACTTATCTTAGAATTCTCGAGAATTATGGAGACAACTAGAGAAAGAAAGATCATGCTACAAACTAAGTGCTTGAGTTGTCATGGTTCACATTTGTATAATTAACCCATTCAACTTTGTAATTTACACTAATTTAATGTATAATGAAAGCTTAAAATTTATTTAATATAATTAACTAAGGAAAAATATTTAAGTAAACTAATAATTTATAAGTGACCAATTAAATACCAAATATTAGCAATTACATAGTTAAAATGGGTGTATTCACGTCTATGTTGAAAAATAATTATAGTTACGTTTTACGGAAAATACGAGTATGTTTACCAGTTATCGGAAAATTCAGCTAAAGGATTTATTTATTTATTTTTAAAACGTTACACTAATCAGGATGTCTCCCACTGTTTTTATCAAATCTTCCTTCAAACCCTAAAAGGTAAGATTAGCCGGGATTAATTACATTCTACAAGTTCACTAACCGGTCAGCCAGGCCAGTGTCGGTACTCTGAGGGAGGTTTCCCGTGCTTTCGCGCGGACCTAATTAAAATAAATCTCGTTTCTCTAGAGGCATAACCTCGTTGACACCTTTCTAGACACCTACTGGATTAACTAATTGTAAAGTGCAAAACTCTCCCAGGAGTAACTCTTACTCGCAGTGGGTATCGGGATCCAACTATCATATAGAAGGTATGTAATCTCATTGCAAATTTCAACACTTGAAATTCCTGATATTGTTTTTACCCCTGGCGACTTATGACCTTAACTATGGTCAACAAATCATAAGCGCTAGCCAAGTTCAACCCGTTCATTTCTTGATTGAATTAAACCCACCCGTACGACCCTTAACTATGGTCAACAAAGTCGTACGAATGTTCTAATCAATCGCATCATATGCTTTATAGGAAGACATCACTTAGCTACCGTACATTACGCCTTAACTATGGTCAACAAACGTAGCACGAATACTAAGTACTCTACTTTCTAAAATGACGGAGGGCTGCGAATGGTTTTTAAGAAAACCTTTAACGTAATGAAGTTGATATCGTTGTAGAATCTAGTGATTTCGAAAAGGAGTGATTTAAGCTCCACTTTTAAAATCGAGTAGTTTTCAAAAACAAACTGAATAAACCAATAAGCGTAATAGGTGTACTCTCCTAAACCAAGGAACCCTCGCAACCTGAGAGAAGGTGATAATAAAAGACAACTGAATAAACCAATTCTATTTCTCCTGAACCTGAATCCATCCTCGAAGAAGTCCCTTCGAGTTCGTATATAACCATACGATGGATCTATCCAATGGAAGTGGATGTCCGTAGTAATACGGGGTGTTCTGAGAAATGCAAAAGGTAAAAGAAGGAGCGGCAATGACTTATGCAACTTAGACAATCCAAAAGCCAGTATTTTAAGAAGGTTCGGTCAACTTGGTCACTGAGTCATAGTCCAGGGTCGGTCAAAGGTCGCTGCCAAAGAGAGAGAGAAAAGAAACACTCTGCGTGCACTCTAACCTAGATCAGAATGATTATCACTTTATCTAATCAGGAAACTTCCCACTGTACTGTCAAAGAAGAATCAATCGGGATCACCCGAAGAGAAACCAACTCATCAGTGGGAACCGGGATCCAACTCTCATCGCATGATAACATGACGGAATCCACTCACGTTATCACACTCCAGAAGGTATGCGCATGCCTGGAAAGTTTCAGTTTCTTTAGAAACTCCCGATATGATTTTTTCCCCATGCTCTTATGACCTTGACGTAGGCCAAAATGTTATAAGTCACATGCCAAGTTCTACCCATCATTATCTTGTCAATTTGAACCCATCCGCACATGCCCCTGACGTTGGCCAAATGGCAGAACGACTGTCCCAAACCAACTCATCTATCTATGCAACAGATGAATACCCAGCAGCTACCAAACACTATACCTTGGCTTAGGTCAAAATACATAGCTTGAATACTATTGAATACCCAAATGAAATGACGGAGGGCTACGGCTGGTTTTTGGCGAAAAACCTTTAACGTAATGAACTTGATCTCGTTGAAGGAACCTGATAGTTTTTATAAAAAAATAGTGGCGAAAACCTTTGCTAAAGAGGTCACTCCCGGTGAAGGGATCTCGGATCTTTCCTTGTAGAATGAGGTGCAGGATATTCCAACTGAATACCGCGATGCAAAGCAACATGTAATCGACTATAGTGAATTTATTACCCTGATGCAACCCAAGGGGTCACTCCCGGTGAAGGGATCTCGGCCCTTGCCTCGTCGAATGAGGTGCAGGATATTCCAACTGAATACCACTGTGCAAAACAAAAGAAAACGTCTTTGTAATAACACCTTTTAAAACTGTTCCAACAACATCCAAACAGGTTTGTTTTCCTTTGCATTGATCAGAATCAACGCAGTCCCATCAATTAATCACACCAGAAAAGAACGAAAATAAAATATACGTATATGCCATCCGCATTCATCACTGGGTCCCGTCATCACCCGTTAGGTTACTTAACTAACGACAGAGCGGGGACTGGACTAGCGCAGATGTAAAACATATTCAATATCTACTAGTATATATACCAATATACAATAATCGATCCAGGCGTGATAAATGCAACATTACAGAAAAGTAATAAGCATCACAGAACAATATAGATATTCTGGGATCCCCGGGTTTCACAGAGCCGCTACTGAAACCCGACGTTTCCCTGGTCGTGTGGATAGCCTGTGCAATGAAACTAGACCCCTACGGGTACGGCAAGTTACCCGCCAAAACCTGAAGCGAGGCAGCCCCCTACAGCAGAATGAATGGACCACCCTGCACTTCACGGAATCCGGTAACTTAAGCACCCCTCCTTGGGTCAACCTGTACCCCCTACGAGTGCGGCGAATAGTCTGCCAATTCTAGAGTGAGGCCCCTCTGCCTCTCAAATCCATGAGATGCGGACCCGTTGCCCTCCAGAACCCGGCTATCTGTGCACTCCGTCGCGGGGTAAATCTAGTACAGTAATGAAAAATATGTACAACGGGTACATCGACCTCAGCCCGGTCATACCCCAAAAGAATATTATACAAACAGGCAGTGTTGACAGTCCACATGTTAGACGCTCGCCCCGCAATATCAAATGTATAAATAAATCCAAACTGCACTACCATTGCACACTGCTATCCACCACGACAAATCCGCAACATCACAGCACAACACAGAACATCAACGCGAATGTCACGTTCGCAAATCCGTCTAAAAAAACTATAGCAATTAGACGCAATTTACCGCTCGAATGACATTCACTGTCGGAGATATAATGTAAGTACTGTAAACTAACAAGTTTAAAATTTCGATCGACAAAACTTCCCAAAGTGGGCCTCACGTACATCTGCAGTACACAAACAAAATCTAGGCCCAAAAGAAATATTCCAGAAACCACAATTTTCTATGCAGGAGGTTACTGTAGAAAAATGGTAGTCTGATGCTCCAAATCTGCGGCGGAACCGCGGCCAAACCCTGGTTTATGCGGCGGTTCCGCGTCAGTACTGTAGAGTCAGTCGACCAAATTTCACCAGAATTCTTTAAAAAGCCTGCTCGATTTTTTGAGATGCTCAAAATGATTTTTAGACCAGTTTTTAAAATCGACAGAAACTTTACACTGAAAAATGCGGTTTTCGAAATTTCGTTCGGTCGATGTTTTAAATGCGTTAGAACAAGTTAGTAAAGGTTAATGGCGTGGTTTTGATACCATGTAAGTCTACGGTAGCGCCCTGGCCGTCAATCTGACGCCAAACGCGGAACAAAAACTTTTAGAACTGGCGCTATTGCATACTATAACCCGGATCTTGCCATTAACGCTAAACTAACAAACTGTAAAGAGGTAGAAAGGCTATACAGATCGATCCGAGTCCTTCGGTCTTTAGCCATCATCCCACGCTCCTTTACGGCATCTGCGATCTCGCTCGATCTCCGGTCTCCTCGTCCAGGTGGCACCACGTCAACGGATCTTTAAACGGGCTCCCGCCTCTATCCCAAGGCAACTCGGTCATCAAGTCTGCTAAAAGAGATGACCAAGATGAAGTAGAGAATGAGTAGAATACTTTGTCTCGTGTCATCCAAAACCATGGCTGAACGGTTAATCGAAGTTGCCTTGTGAGAAGAAGATCAAAGGAAAGAGCTTTGGATTTTGTTCTCAAATGAAATGAATCAATTTCTCACAAAGTGAGAGAGTGGAAGAAGTGGGGGGGCTTCCTCAAGTGGCCGGCCACTTAAAAGGGAGGAGGGGGTGATGGCATGCTCAAGTGGTGACCACAAAGAAAATATCAAGAAGAAATATCCATCTCAATCCAAGAAGCAATGAATGCAAGGCATGAGTCAAACAAAGCTAGAAGCTTTTTTCTAGAAGCTTCCATGTGACTCACCCTAAAACTTATCCTCTCATCTAAGATATTTTGGCCATAAAGAAATGATAGAAATACAGTCAAAAGAAAAGCTCGGATTAAACAATGTTTAACCGGGTGGTGAAAACTGGCAACTTCGAAAAGCGATCCCGAAACGAATTTCAGGATAACCCCGTAACTGTACATACATACCCGTATTTGTATTACGACCGAATACAAATGCAACTGAGACAAAGATATTATATCTACACAGTTTAATACTAAGATCCGACTTAAACCAAAGCCCACCAGTATTATCTTTCCGAGATATGACACGTGCGTAAATACACGTGCATTTTCCGAACCCTGCCATAAAACCATACGGCCTCTACAACGTTTCGCCCGAACTTGGGAAACTATCTGTGGGGGACTCTAATGACTCATCAGTACCCTGGCAGTGGGTTTAACTACAAGCACGTCAGCGGCACTAGCTGTGCGTAACGGCTGCCCATGTACTGACCGAAAGGGAAGCCTGATGAGCGAACTCATCCTGGAACCCTACTGATCCTAACAGTGACAATATACATACAGTCCGGTCCGTTCGTCTATGAGTATCATATATTTGGCCTAGGGGGCTGGTAACGTCAGACCCCCAATAGCGGTATAAGTCGTGTCGGAGTGTAGCCCAGAACACCCTGAAATACTTCTGGAGTACCTACCAGTAAATCTCCTGCCTCGGCCGAGGGCTTTGGGTAATGGCTCTCCTAGACACATCGCGATCTCACCCCCAATACCGGGAGAGATGAATCCCCTGCCGATCCGCTAACTTGCCTCCATGTGGCTCGGGACTGTACCCAAAAAAGCCTGTTTGCACGACTCCTTTGAGCAGTGGTAGGGTAGAAATCAAAGCACAGTGGGAACTCACACAAGACAAATGACGACCTCAGGTCGATGGACTAACCTGTACACATGTCACCAGGGAACTGCTATCTGACGCTAGGTATAATACCAACTAGCAGGTTCCCGGCGAGTCCTGTCCGGTGTTCTCATAACCCAATGAGCACCTGTATACATCTTAGGTGATCCAACTGACACCAATGGCTTGTGAGACCGGCCACCGCCCTTCGTTGGGGTCTCGACTGTATACATTAGTCTACTCCGGAGTATTGATGCCTTGTCTCGAAACTCCCACGACTAGGGACCTGTATTAAGGATGTGCTTATAGACTACCCAACTCTCACGTATATGATCGCCATCATATTGTTGGTAGTCAAGCAAGATCCTAAGGGCTCTATCAACGTGTAATAGTGATCGGTCACCTGAACCTGTACACGACTGATAAAAGCAAACCAGATAGCATACTACCATCTCGAGTAAGATTGTGCTGCCGGTATAGGTCCTCCTCAATCATTGCAATAACGTGCATGCGATCCAATAATTGATTTTGAGGGCACTATATCCAACAATTCTACCATCCGGAAGATCAATAGTTATATTGTTCTTGACTCACTACAGTTTTAGTAAAAAGAATTCTTTTCAGAAAACATTTTTGGGAGTATGGTAGAACTGGAATTGATTCCAGAACCACAAACGATTACTGAAAATTTAGCAGAACCTGAGGATTCAATTGGTTTCGACAATCCATTGCCACTCCGAAGATTTGGTGGGTAACCTCAGGCACCCGAGAGGTATTTCGGTCTCCTCAAAGACGGTGACAGGGAGGTTTTTGATTACCCAAACTTGCCACTACTGCTGTTCTAGACTATGAGATTTGGTAGGAGTATGAATATAACGTCGTTATAAATTAGCTTTAGAAGTGCACGTGTATATGACTCTGCCAGAAGGTTGTTGTAGTCGGTGGGAGCAGTGATCACAACGCTTTCGGCGTGTCGAGTTTCAAAGTTCTAAAGTTTAACCTCCGCAAAAAGAAGCATCCTTGGCTTGGGCACAAAACTGGTCTATTTATAGGCTGAGTGCTGAAACCCTAGGGCAAGATTCTGAGCCCATACAAAGTTACCAAACTACCCCAAAAATTCGAGTTGACACTGAGTCAACTCGGCCGCGGATCCGCCGCTGAGTTGCCATTTTGGCCGCGGCTCCGCGGCGCTTTGGTGGAATTGGCATGTCGTTTTTTCTGGGGTTTCTTGTGTTGCTTTCTTTAGTTGTTCTACATGTTCCAAATTGTAAATTGCTTCCACAATTTCTTCAGATCTGCAATAGTCCAAAATGGCTTCACTTTTAATTGATATGACCTTATCTCCCTCGAGCTCCGCACACCCATTGAATCTTGTGCTGCCCCTCTCGTGCTCTGTGCTTGTCCGAGACACGAATGACCACTGTCATTTGTCTTGTCTCTAGAACTGGTAAGCGGCACTGGATGGATACGGATGACCGGAACCCGACTTTTATCTGTTGCCAACAGATGTTCTGCATTTTAGCTTAACAGTGGAGATTTTGTATCATTTGCGTTATTTTGGACTAGGAACCTGTAGCCTGTAAATATGTAGCAAACACGGATTGAAAGCACCTGCCTACAAACAAATAAGCATAAGAATGGGCGGTATTAAAAGCAATATTCTGGTATGAACAAATACCCCCAAACTTAACTTTTGCTCGTCCCGAGCAAAACCAATTATTCACAAAAAATCTTAACCTTACTTTCGCAGGGAACGCGATTGCACTGAGCTCGTGCAACAAGCCGTTAAACCTCTAGGTGTCCCTAGTAGGAGGAGTGTTGTCTCCTGAGGGTTTTTAGCGGATACTACCCATAAAATCCCGTCAAGCTAGTTTCATAAACTAACGTCGATTCTACTCCTACAGTTTAGTATCTAGGTTACAAATTCTATTATCCTAAGTTAAAAATATACAACCCTTATGTTTCACGCCTCCTATTTATTTAACCCCAGATCCTATACGTTTTACAGTTTAGAAAGATCTCGGTCTCTCCTGAGTTTTCCTTCTAAAGTGCGGTCACCAATCAGGATTTTTATCAGTTTTACGGAAAACATAAGTCTTATTATTTATTTCTATCTTTCCTTCAAACATCGATTGTATACCCCTACGTGTGTGTATTATTTCACCCCTAAACTTAAGAATTCAATTCAAGCTATAGTACCCTTGCCCTAATACCTAATACTACTTCTTTTCGTTAATGATGGACGGTGTTGCTCACACACCTTTCATGCGACTATTAATGCTTCTTGAGGCACTAACAGCCGATTACTGAATGTGTGAGCTTAAAGCGTAAATAGCAATTTCCAGGTCTTGACTTTATTCTATTTTTTCTTTTTATTTCTTTTTATGACCGGATATATTTTTTCAATGATACTCTTTTGGTGGTTAGCTTTAAATACCGTTTTTTCTTTCATACTAGGCTTTCAGGCAAGAGTATTTCTAGGTATCCTCTACTATCCCAAGTTTCAAGGTGCGTTGTAAGTGCAGTTTATAGGGTATATACTTTCTAAATTTGGACTTAAGAATAGGAATTATTTTTCAGACTTATCTTTCAATAAAGCTTTCAGTACTTTCCCTTCATATCGACTTAACTCAAGAACTGAACTCAAGATTACTTACATCTAAAAAAAACTGTAAGGACGTATAATTACCAAGGTTAAACAGAATGAGGGTTATTTTTAGGGTTTTCAATTCCTAATCCTAGGATTTAGTTATTTCTAACGTATCAACTAAACTTTCGGAATAAAAATCTAATTTACCCTATTAGCTAACTGGACGACAAGTTTTTATATTTTTTTGAGAAATTTTTCGATTTTTATGGTTTTTTGAATAAGCATGCAAATGCAAAATATACATAAGAATACGAAGAAAGAAATCTTACCGAGCACACCCCCAAACTTAAACTTGACAGTGCCCTCACTGTCAGGCTACACCAAGAGGGTCAAAATTGTCGGTGCTCCCCTTTTTTTTGCTTTATTATTTATGAACAAAAAAACAATATATATATATACACACAAAAAGCCCCCCCCAAACTTAAGTGAAACAGTGTTTCCACTTCTTCCCGCCAAAATTTTGGCTCAAAACCCGCTCCCTTATAAAATAATAACAATAAAATAAAAAAATAATAATAAAGGGAAAAACTCCACATGCAAAGAATGTAACAAATGCCTCAAAGCCAAGTGTTAAAACATTCTGAAGCATCGCTTCATAGCAGCGCCAGCGCTAAGGAGTCAAATGCTTTGACCAGCGCACCACGTGCAAAGCACGTGTGCGCTAGCTCTAACTGTGCCGCGCTCTGAGCATCGCACCACGTGGAAAGAACATGTGCGCTAGCGTTAAGTGCGCCGCACTCTAAGCAGCGCACCACGTGCAAAGCACGGGTGCGCTAGCGCTGGAACTAAAAGCTCCCCACCATCAGATCAAAAATCCAATAATAATGATAAATCATTAACTAATCAGAATTAAATTCTGTTAAGGAAAGATTCCTCAAAAACTTTCCAAACAACAAGATTGTGCAATGTAAGTCAAAGCACCATTGGATCAATGATCCAATGGTGATTAAAAATCACCAAAATAAAGAATAAGTTCTTGTCACGCCCCGCTTCCTGGTATACGGCGAAGAGGACAGGACAGGTCCGCTACGTATATACTCAGAAGTACATACACTAAGCGTATCTAAGCAATATAAAAATAAATACACAAGAGACAAGATATAATAAAAACAGCAACTTTTATTTATTAACATTCTTTTGTACAATGCATGAAAAGAAAATACAACTGAAATAAAACGATGCCTAAACAATGGTATAACAGGAAATGAAAAGTACTGAATGAAAAATGTACAATGAAACTAGAGCTCTGGTTCTTTAGCGAACTGATCCAAGTTTTCTGTAGATGGCTCGATCTCTGCCGGGTCTAAACCACCTGACGACATTCAAAGAAGAAAGAAATAGAATGTCGTCAGCGAACAGGTTGCTCGGTATGTCCCAAAGATAAGGGAGAGATAAATAGACAGAGAGTAAGAGAGAGAGAGAGTAGCTTTTACAGTTGTATTATATTGTTATATTGTTGTATTTAGTGTTAACGCTGTTGTTTGTAGCTTGGTACAGAAGATTCCAGTGTATACGAGGGGAGTCCCACTTACATCGGGGACTTTGGTAACCTGTAGTATAAGGCTCCGTCGATAATACTACGGAACAACGGCATGGATGTAATTACGTCTTAAGTGACCACCCCGTGCCACCTTTAACATATTCCGTACAAGTCTACCCCTTAAACCCCGTAGTGTTTTATTTGTATTGTTTTGTACTGTAACTTGTATTGAATGTATAATTGAAAGACTGACCGAAACCATGATATCAGTAAACGGATGTAACCGTAGAATCATGTAAATGGAATAACTGGAGAACCATGTAAATGGAATGTATATCCATGGTTCGGTTCGGTCAAGTTTTATAGATTGATAATTAGATTCATGGATTCATGTTGTATTGTAATATTGAAGATTGTAGAATTGTGGATTGTAGACTGTTGATCATGTTCAAGTCGGATTATACTGAGACTCAAACCGAGTCAGACAATTAGCAAGGTAAATTGAAGTCCTGATTGTTTTTATTAATTTGTCTACCTTAGATAGGCAAGCACCCACTTCTCCGGCTCCATGGGGCTCAGGAGATTGGTTCTGCTTAAACCTATGTTTACTAGGGTCCTTAGGATAATTTATAGGACTTGAGAGGGTTTTCTGTAAAAATACTTCTATATACTTTTCAAAATACTCCTCAAGTATTTATTATTCGTCTTTAGAGTTGTAATGAATGTATATTTTATATTTTGATATTTCTAGTGAAAATATCCTAATTTCATAAATAAAGGTATTTACTTGTAATATTGATTTGTGTGGAATTTATGGTATTTTAGTGTAAAATTAATTCTTGTGAATTTTAGAAAAAGGTGGAATATTTATATCATAACAAAATAGGTATTTTAATGATAAATATACATATATTTATACAAAAATAATTTTTAATAAATATTTTATATTCTAAAAATCTCATTTTCTTAAGGTGTCGTATTTTAAAATTTTCAAGACCGAATGCTCCTTACAGAGGTCTGAATCTCGCACTACTAAGCCCGAGGATGTGCGATAATCCGCACCATCCCGAACGGGTTCCCCAAAATGGGT